>CM032340.1:6953463-8290384 GCA_019022885.1 Schlechtendalia chinensis | reverse complement strand
TTTGGAAAATTTTGTTGTGTTTTTTTTATAAAAACTTTTAGAAAACGTTTTCTTTTTGGATTTACTTTATTGATTAGCCAAATAGCCCGAATTGAACTTTAATATTTATTGCATTTTTTCACTTCATAACTGAAAGCTGACTGGTGTGTGAATTATTCTTAACACAGTACACTGGAACAAGGGTCGTGACTTTTGAAAATATCCTTCCGGTTAGCGATGTGGTCTGTTGTGGAATGTGGACAAAAATTTCATCTTTTATGAATATTGACCTTCATGAGGTCTTAACTTATCCCTCTATTTTTTTCCTCAGCAAATTAACATTTTTATTACAATTCCAAATTTAACACAATTAATAATTTTTTCTGTTATACATTTTTTTTAAAATTGCTGATATAATTTAAAAAAAGACTCCCCCCTCTTGGAACTCACCTTGCCGTGGTGAGGGGGCTTGATCGGTCGTTCGATGACGCTTAGTGCTATGCCAACGGTGGTGTATTCCACCAGCAGGGTCTCCCATGTTGGAAAGAACTAAGCAGAGAACGTCTTGACTAAGAGTTCTGAGCCGACCCTTACTTTAATTAGTTGGGGTCGGTAAGGCTGGAGGGAGCCTGCTAGCATTTAGCGAATCCCTGCCGACCTGGCGGATAGGTATAAAACGCAGAGAAAGTCACTCTTTAAAACTCAATATGAAAGTTAACTACAGAAGTATTGTTACCACCCCAGGGTCATCGGAACCCCAGGGGTCGGCAGTAGTGGGTGGATCCGGGATCAAATCCGGATCCAACGTAGCGGGCCCACTTCGGTCGTCGTTCCGCAACCGTGAGGACACGGGGGTAGTCAACCAGGCCCCCGTCGTTCTAATTGCTACTGGGAAAAACAGCGATTATCGGAAGAAAAACGTAGGAAAAAAGATTCAAGAATACGCGTGCATTGAACATGAGTTTGTTTGGGAAACGGCTACCGACATGCTAAGATGTGACGTAGAAAGAAAAGTCGATAAGTCGAGGAAGGATGACGTCTCATCAGCCTACGACAAGGTGAAACTAAACTATTCTGGACAGCAAAGAAGAAATGCAAGAAAAACGATCGAAAACAAAAACCGCCAAGTGCGGTTGGTGGGACCGCATCAACCGTATTACCAGCAACAGCAACGAACATCGCTTACGCATTCTTTGCAAAAGGACAAGACAAAAAAGGAGGAGTTTGTTGGTCCGCTTCCGTCCACGTTCGTGTTCGTCCCCGGTCAGACCCCATGGGTGGAGGTTATGAAACATGTCCGGAAGCTTGCGGCTGATCGTAAATCCGGACCGAAACCGATGAACGATAAAAACGTGATGGGAACCGTGATGGAACCGGTGGGGGATAGAGAACACCATTCGTCACCCCTTGCCGAACATACACGTGCTGAGGTTAGTACAGTTTAATTTAAACCACTGCGGGGACGCCCAGGACCTCTATTAGTAGTTCGTCGGTATAGAGGGATATCGGTGGTGCTCGTATCGACAGCAACGGTCAGGGACACGAGGTTTCGTTTTATATAGCTGTTAACGGGGCACAGATGTTTCAACAGTATCTTGCATTGGAACGGTTGTGCACGGACGAGCGGGTGTTCTCTTTTTGGACCACCCGACTCGTGCAGGAGAACGACGACGCGTTTCTAACCCGATGCGAAGCGTTTGAGCGTGCCTGGGACGAGCTGAACCTTGTGATCGGCTCGTTCTAGAACGCGTGAACTTGTTTGCTCCGATGCTGGAGTTTCCGGGTAACTGAAACGGTGGGATTAGATTCAGCGGGGCCTCAGGGACTCGCTATTTGCATTCTCGGGTGTGTTCAGGGGTGGGGGATTTCATTTTTTTTTTAAATTAATAATGTATTGACAATAATGAAAAAATCGAAGGTAATATGAATGATATTTTTCGCTACAATCGGTTAACGATATTTTCGAAAACGTCATTAACGATACTGTCGTCGCATTTTTATAGTTTTTGAACGAGTAACGTCATTTTTCAGATGTCCAAACATTCTTTGCCGTCCACAGTCGATACCGTGTTGGAAGACAAAAATCACGCTGCGGTTAGGTTAACAGAAGAAGACTGGAGCGTTAATATACTCGATATGTTGACAGAACAAGTCTGTAGTGCACCTGTAATTAATATGGTGAAGGAAGATAAGAATACCCGACACAGAGTACCCGTGGTCGATTTGTTGACGGGAGATGACGACTGTAGCGTACCAATGGTCAATATGGTGTCAGAGGAAAATTGTAGCACACCTGTAAACGATATGGTGTCGAATGACGAAAATAATAGCGTACCCGTGATCGATATGTTATTGGAAGATGACGACTACAGCGTGCCCGTAGTCAACACCTCGACGATGGGAGTTCGGTACCCCCACATTTGGGTATCAGCCAGAGGGAAAAAGGTAAAAGCGCAACATTGAATAGCTACAACAGTATGTCTGAAAAGGTTCCCCATAACTAAATTTTAGTAGTCAACAAAATTGGCTCTATCGTTCGTAAAAAACTAAAGCTTCACGTAGTACAAAGTCTAACAAATATGTGTATTCGATTTTTGCACGTTTATTGATTTGCGTCTCAAGATTGTTAACTAATAATTTTGCGCATAACTTCTATGTTGCAAGCTCGTACAAGGTAGCACACTTATTTAGTTCGGGAGTTTTGCAGACACACTATGTATATCTCGTTTTGCCCGTAAGAGGTCAGATGATTTTTAATCGGTATTTCTTACAACGTGTTTGTCGTAGTGTTATTAGAACGAAATGATATCGTTATATCATTTTATATATTCTTATTATAGTTTTATGAATGAATAATGTGATTTTTTTAGATTGTCGAATGTTTACATCCTGTAATCGATAAAGAGGATGCTAATGAATACAGCAGGCCCGTCATTAATACCGCGATGAAAGGAGTGCGTTACTCGCACATTTGGGAATCGGCCACGGGGCCAAAGGTAAAAATACGTGACGAATGTGTCAGAGCTATACCGCGTTTTAGTTAGTACAAGAAATACGTATGTTTATAAACTTGTTGTTGTTGTTTGGTACTCTGCTATTAAAATTAATGTATATTACGATATTAGAACGGAACGACATTATCGTCACTTTTTTATAGTTTTCCAAATATTGACGTCATTTTTCAGATGCCCAAACGTTTGCCGCCCGTCCTCGTTACGGTGCGGAAGAACATTCGAAGCGTGTGGTCGCCTGAAAAGGAAAAATCAAAAGAAGTAAATGTGTGTTTAGAATTTTCCTTTTTATCTTTTTTTAAACGTAGCTATTTTATATTTTGGACCCTTTCTTCAGTGTTATATAAAATTAATTTTTTGTAATCGTTATTTTAGGAGAACGAATCGTTGCCTGTCGTTCGTAAGAGTTTGATAACGGAGGAAGTAGACGAGAATAAAGTAAATGCTCGTTTAATAGATCACTTCAATATGTCTAAAACACCGTGTCGTTAGCTCGAATGTATACGGACGTTTTATCAAATGTAATACATATTTAATTACAGGAAACAATCGATTTTATGACATATATTGCTACCAGCCTAACCTCATTAAACTTGAGATTGTTGGACTTGAAGGTTGTCAAATTAAAAATTACGTCATCATCGATCTTAGAAAAAGTCACGGACTTATTACTCCAACAGGTAAGAATACAATTTGTCTATAGAAAATGTTGAAACATAATTAGTTTTTAGAAAGCCTTAACAATCCTATTTATTGTGTTACGTATTTTTAAATGCAATTGCTCGGTTAACGATAACAGCATAAATAAACACTTTTTAAAAGGCCATAAACGAAAAAAGCTGAATGTTTTAAATATGTTGTTTACCAAAATGGGGGGTGTTTTTTTGCTATTTCGGATTATATTTTTTTTTTTTGAAATTTCGGATTATTTTTTTTTTTTGATTCGCTCGTGTATAAATAAAGACATTGATACGAACGAAATATATGGTACCATATGCAAAGCTGTGCGCGACGATGGTGAATGACGTCATTTTTAATGCGATGCCCAGGGATTGTAACAAAACATTTCAGGACGTATTAGAACAACAATTGAAGGAAATATTCTATATTTTAAGCAAGAAAAGTAGAACCGTAAGTATCGATTATTTTACTTATGATTATGCATGTGCGTATCGTAACAATATAACGTATTTTGTTTTCTATAAATCACAGACATCGACAAACACAGGAAACTTATCTACCTTTTTCACGTAAGTATTTTATAATTAAATATTGTACTTATTATTGTTTCGTGGTAATAACTCTACAATACATATTATATAGGGAATGGCTCCTAATATAAATTGATTATTATTTTATCTTATCTGCACTCTTTTTTAAATAATTTTCGAATATATATTTTAAAATATATGAGTTTTTCGATTAAAATTAATAGCCTTGTACTAAAGCAAAATTTTTTTTGCTGTTTTTTTCACTGTCAACATTTGTAAACATTAATTTACGTACAACTCGTTACGTTCATTACGTGTATGAGTTTATATGGTTTGAATTTAATATTTTACGAATGTGCATTTAATTCAATTAAAATGAGCTTCGGCGGATTCATATTTGGGTTTATCATAATTTTTTCCAAAAGAAATCTAAACGTTTTCAAATTCGAAATTCGCGCTTCCATATATCTCGACCGGAACAGCCACTAACGCGGTGACATCTCGTTTGTTTAGATTTATCAATGAACTGAAGAATGAAGGAGCGCTGTCTGCTAACGTGGTCGAGCAGTTCACTTCGGTGTCTGCGGCGAACTCCTTCTTTGCGTGATGTGGATAGAATATGGAACGGAACTTTCAAATGTAAGTGTATGGATACGGGTCGAGCGACATAACATTAACATATTCGAATGTCGTTTTGTTAAGGCAGACGTTAAACTTAAATGTGACGGTGAATTGATTAGTTGTCTTTGGAGCGACATTCGTTAGCGTGAATGCGCGTAGATCGGAGAAAGGATCGGAGGAAAAATGTTGTAGAGTGGACCTGTTTACGAGAATGGCTCGGATCAATGTGTGTCAACAAATCGCCGTTGAGATACAGTAGAACGCGGTGCACGAACTTGGTAAAAACAACAAGAGGAGTTCAACCTTACTATTAAAATCCTCTGTTAGGTTAGGTATCATATTTGAAATATCAAATATCAAGAGAATGCGAAGAAAAACACTTTCTACGATTACGTACAATTACGTACAATTAAAAGATTTCTGTCAACCCATCAGAGTCGATTTTCGCGCATTTTTCTTTATCCTAATATTATCGTCGAGTTAGCTGAACCGATTAACAGGGTCAAATTTCCGTCCTCTCTCACCTCTCTGTCGCACTTTCTGACTAACTCATTCTCTCTCTCTATCACTATCCCTTTCTATCTCTTTCAAACTATTACCACACCCACCCTATTTTCTTTTCTTGTAAATTTCCTGTGAACTGTATATTATATCCTGTTGTTCGTATATGATGAATAAATACTCGCGCGATCGTTCGTCCTTTTTCGGTGTGTTCTACTTGCTGCAGATCTCCGTGACATTTTCTGTGCTCGAGCCGGAAATTTAACAACACCCACACCGTCAATTACGTTCGGTCTCTAAACAACGCCGGAAAATAATACCAATGTACTAATTTTTTTTAGAGCCGCAAGGAATTTTTCCTCGCCGAAGAAGGCGAAACCGTCTCTGAAATGCCGCAAGCGTGTAAATACGTGAGTTTTACGTGGAAAACCACTACACCCAAATGATATTCAACGCAGTAGGAGAACGATAGCAATAACAGTAACAAGGGCGACAAATCCGAAATGTGTGTACACAAGTAACGGACTCGACGAACATAAAAATAATAATATAAATTGTATATGGGGAAGCTGTGGAGATATCATCCCTCTCCCCCCCTCGGTGGAGAATCATTTCATAAATCATACGTTTCGATTAAGTGTAATTAATGCGAACTATATTGTGTGTGTATAATCTTTTTCGGAATTAATAATTTAAATTATTTAAAAATATATATTTATCTACATGTGTAATCACGAGGTGTTAAAATAATAAAAATTGTGTTTGTTCATCCATTGTATAAAAGACTTTTTTATTGATTGACAAATTTTGCGAAAATCGGGAGAGGTATTTATAATTATATAAAATAAAAATCCCCCGAAAATAAAGAAAAAATGTTTTCAAGCTATATATATAAACAAAATGATTGAATTAATATTGAAATTCACTGCTGTATTTATTATTATAATATTTTTATATAATAATTTATAATTTTGTTTAGAAATTAAAATTAAACTTTTTAAAATCTTTCACGTACTATTTTTCGATAAAAATTCATTTTGTTTTTATTTAATAAACACTGGAGAAAATACCTGTAAAACTAATCAATTCAGCGCATTTCTTATCTAAACAAGCGATTGCGTACATCTAAACTTCATATTTGAAATATATTATTAATATATATATAATAATACATAATGTCATTGAATCTTCATATTTGCACACATTGTTTTTCTATAATGATAACGTGTATATTTCGAAAATAATATTGTTATAACGAAAAATAATTATAACTAAAATTACAATTTTATAAGATTCTTTTGAAAATACGTAAACGTTCAAAATATGAAATCGATCGTTACTGTACGTGGTTTCATTTTTTCACACAAAAGGTTTCGAATGTAGTAAAGTCTAAATATTGCCAGTTATGAGCGGTATGTGATAAAACATTACGTTCGCATATAACTTCAATATTTCTATAAAAGTTTAATGATAATTAATTTGAAGTCGTTAGAACGCCAATTGTATTTTTTAGTTTAAAGAACATTAAAATCGAATCACAACCTTTTTTTACATAATATCCCAAATGTGTATAATCCACCATAGTTGAAGCTATAGTGTTAAAAATTGTTTTTTTAATTTAAAAGGAAGTTTTGCAAAAATCACATTCAACTTCAATGATTACAATATTCTTAAACTTAGATTAAATGTACTATAATTATGCTATGTTTAATCCTAATTAAACTATTTAACAATAAGATAGAAAATTTAAAAGTATCGATTTATAGAAAATGTTGAAAATTATATATAAACACTATTATATACATATAAACTAATATACGGTGATAATAATTCGCAAAATTTGTTGTTTGATGGAAACCCCCTTGCCTCGCTCGTCCCTTCAACCGTCGTCAGGCGTGTGTGTTTCTTTTAGATAACAGTCGTACAAGACCAAACAATTCGCCATGGTTTCCGCACGAAAACGAATAACGAGACTCGCGGAGCGTCGGATTTGTCTCTCATTCAATAATCAACCTTGGCAACGTAATAATCACAAATTTTTTTCTCGAAACGAACTATATAACTCATATTTTGTTTAATACATCTATATAAGTTTATTTACATAGCTGCGTGTCCAGTTTTTCTAATTTGTTTAAGTATTTTGTATCCGATAAATGATATAGTGATGGCAGATGCGACGAAGGTAATATATAATTTGTTTAATTACGCTGATCATTCCGTTGTTTGTATGAGTACCTAATGTTTACACGACAATAACTGTATTCCTCCGGGTATTTGTTGTCTACTTAGTGTGTTTCAACAACTAACTTTCAAAACCGTGTTCTTTATTTTACATTTTATTAGATAGCGCGAATGTAGCGCGTTATGAAAAATCTGTGACACGATATAACGTAGTACGTCTCAAGTCGGGAACTTGAAAAAAACACATCATTTATTTCAATAAATTGTATCGGAAGGAGGATGATGTAGGTCATATTAAAAAACTTATAAAACTTCTATTATCTACAATTGTCCAAATTCGTGTTGTCATTATCACGCGCATTGTTCTTTTGCTGTGATGACGAAACGATGCCGAATTGACGCGTGCGAACAATTATTGAGTTTAACACTAACGTTATTTAAAAAACGGAAATACATATTCCGGCGTTAGGTTAGGTTCCCCAATCGCTATATTTCCGGTGGATACTCGAGACGTATCTGGGCGGCAGGTTGTGGGAACTGTGGCTTGCCGTAGAAAAGACGGACGCCGTAGTACTCACGAGCCGTTACTGGCTTGTCGAAACCCGGTTACGACTCGAGTGGTTAGGTGCATTTCTTAAATTCCTAGGAGTGATCCTCGAGAACAATTAGACGATGTTTAGTGCGCACTTGCGCGACGCCTCGGAGAAAGCTGAGCGGGCGATGTCCTCTCTGTCCCGACTCATGCCGGACATCAGCAGCCTGCTGGTGGGCCGTAGGCGTCTGCTGGTGAGCGTCGTGTAATCGATATTATTGTACGGTGCGTCGAGGTGGGCACCTATGTTGGCTTATATCCCGGTGAGTGTGGAGACGTTGGCGAGGGTCTAGCGTAGGGCGGCCATCAAGAGCGTTTGTGCGAACCGCACAGTCTTCTACGACGCCGTGCAGGTCGTTGGGAGGACGCCCTCGATCGACCTCCTGGCAGTCGAACGAACTTCGGCGTACGATGCGAGGAGGGCTATGCCGCTGGCAGCGGATGGACGGCCTTTGGGAACTCCGGTGACGTCGGGTACCCGAAAGCATTGACGACAACGTGTGGACACGGCGGGTAGCGGGATGGAACGCTCCTACCAGAAGAGGCCGGGAGTGGACCCGGACGCTGATATCCCCCACGCTGCTCGATCGGTGAGTAAGGAGATCACACAATGAGATGACGTTCTATTTCTCCCAAAACGGGGCACAGCTGTTTCAATCCGATTCCTACACCGGATTGGCCGTGTTTCAAAGAGGGGTTGTTCCCACTGCGGGCCGCCTGACTCTTACAGCGAGGTGGATGACGACATGTCTCACCCGCTCGTTCGCTGCCAGGCCTATAACGCGCGTTATAGGTCGTTTCCGGCCTCGCGATCTCGTCCACTAATTGTTGGAGTCCCCGGCCAAGGGGGAAGTAGTGGAACAATTCTCATCGACCTTGATAGGTACGAAGAAGGAATCGGAGTGGGAGAGGCAAAACCCTGCATGAGATAGCTCCATCGCGTCATAGGGGGAAAAAAAGGGTGGTCTTGGGCCTCCTGTAAATGGTATCTGCGAGATGAGAAAAGTTATGCACTGATCTGCTGCTCCTCCCTGAATTCGAAAAAAAAAATTTTTTGTTTACATACTTTTGTTAATGGTAGAATGGCCAGGGACTTTCCGGTCAACCACCTCTATGAATAATTGATTTTTTTTGTTTGTTAATAAATAATAGCGACCCACTGCTTTAAGAATTGGTAAACAGGTTTCAAGGTGTTAGGGTAGGTGGAATAGGTGCCGAAAAAAAAAAGACTTCCCCTCTTGGAACTCACCTTGCTTCGGTGAGGGGGCCTTATCGGTCGTTCGATGACGCTTAGTGCTAGGACAACGGTGGTGTATTCCACCAGCTTGCCTGCTAATATTTAAAAAAAAATAGTTATTTCGCATTAATCTATTCGAAATATTTTATTTTGCGACTTGTGTAAACTTCTATGGTATGATTATATGTAACGATTTAAAGGAAAAAATAAATATTGATTAACGTCTATTTAACTTTGCTAGTTTCAGCAGTTTGCGATAAAACACTCGACGTTAAGACATGTTTGTCAAGTTTCGAGTTTAATTATTATTCGATTGAATTGATTATTCGATATCAACTCTGTCGGATAAATCAATTTTATTATTTTCCCTCTCGTTTAAGCCAATGACTCGTGTTTTCATTATAATATCTGTAGGTACCATCATATTTATCTCATGCCGAATTTTCGTAAACGTACGACTATAATATGTGAGTGCGACTAAAATCCGTAACTCGTTTCATTTTCAAATTTACACATATACCGTATACGGTACTCGTCGTACAAGACAAAATTAGCTGAGACTTTTCTGTACATAATCTGTTTGTAGCTAATTGGGATATAGTCAATCTAATTGGGGATTTGGTTCGTTTGACGCTGTTCGCTCAACAGAACCTGCCCGAAACGAAAACAAAACACGGTAGCTATATTATTACGGTCGTTTCAAAGAACTAAACGGCAATCGCGCACGTTAAAATTAAGTTAATGTAATTACGCACCGCGTGGTTAGTTATTGAATTTTGAAAAAAAGGACAACGCTTTCACAAAGAGCCGAACGCAGGAAAATAATTTAGTGTGTTTTTAAAAATATATCAATATGAGTAAATAATATTCATCCAAATTTGAAGTTTCATTAATGACTATAAATTCAAAATACCCATGCTTTGTCTAATTTAGCCATCATATCAATAACTTCTTCATTATAAATAACTTCATCGTTTCAATAAAAGATTAATGATAAAGAATTTGAAGTCGTTAGATTGTTGAATGTATTTTTCGGATAAAAGAACGTTACAATCGAATTACAACTTATTTTAACATAATATTCCAAATGTGTATAATCCACAATAGTGGAACATTACCTAATGATATCCGTAATTGAATATACGATTTATACATAAAATAAATAATATTAATTAACAGATAACAAATTTTCCGAAAATTATATATATATAAACAATTATACGGTGATAAAAATTCGCAAAATCTGATGCTTGATAGAAACCCCCTTGCCTCGCTCGTCCCTTCAACCGTCGTCAGGCGCGTGTGTTTCATTCCGATAACGGTCGTACAAGACCAAACAATTCGCCATGGTTTCCGCACGTAAACGAATAACGAGACTCGCGGAGAGAACGCATTTGTCTCTCATTCAATAATCAACATTGGCAACGTAATAATCACAAATTTTTTCTCGAACCGAATTCATATTTTTTCATATACGTTTATTTCTTATATTTGGTTTTATACATTTATTCACGTTGATTTACATTGCTGCACTTCCAGTTTTCAATTTTATTTAAGTATTTTGTATTCGATAAATAATATAGTGATAGGAGAGGCGAAGCAGGCAGGTAATACATAATGTGTTTAATTACGTTGTTCATTTCGTTAACTGTATGAGTAATGTAACGTCCTTTCTCCCTACTCTTTCATATTGGAACTTTTGTTTATTTTATCGAGGTCTCGAGCTCTCGAACTCGGTGTGTGATAATTAATATTGTGGACTAGAGTTACCTTATATAAATAAATCAAGAAAAAAATAAATTAATATGTTTGTATTTTAAATACTACCAAGCGCTGAGGGTCTTTAAGCGAGGTGATAGTTGAGGTCCGCTGGTGGTCTCTCCACAGGACGGTGTCTGATTTTCGACCTGACTCGTGGACTCCTTACTGTACGTCGTCTAGTGTCTTACTCTTTACTCGATGTTGTCTGGTGTTCGACAACTTACCCGTCGTTGTCTGGTGTTAGACGCTTACTCGTCGTTGTCTGGTGTTCGACTCTTACTCCTCGTTCCATTCACACACCTTCGTACCGTCTGGTTATGTAGGTCACGCCCCAAAAACCCTTAATCAGCACTTCTCTCACCCCCCAAAGTAGTAGTACATGATGTCTTGTGACTCATCGTTACATGTACCTTTTGTCCATTTAATTCTGGACCCCAGATTTAGGTGGTGAGAGCGATGGTACCCATTTTGATGACGATAGTGTAAGTTTTGATAAATTGTTGTCCAGTTGTCCAATTTAAGAAAAGGAGCGGTATTCCAGCCGCCTCAAACTGCTACTTCCTTTGTTGGACTGAGTCACTTATTGGACTCATAGCCAAATTTTTTCAGTTATCCAAGAAATTGTACTTTAATATTTATTGCATTTTTTCACTTCATAACTGAAAGCTGACTTGTGTGTGAATTATTCTTAACACACTACACTGGAACAAGGGTCGTGACTTTTGAAAATATCCTTCCGGTTAGCGATGTAGTCTGTTGTGGAATGTGGACAAAAATTTCATTTTTTATGAATATTGACCTTCATGGGGTCCTAACTTATCCCTCTATTTTTTTCCTCAGCGAATTAACATTTTAATTACAATTCCAAATTTAACACAATTAATAATTTTTTCTGTTATACATTTTTTTTTTATATACCAATCATTTTAATATTCAGAACTAGATTCAGTTTTACCAACATGTAAAATATAACATGAATAAACGACTTATACATAAAATAAATAATATTCATTAACAGATAACAAATTTTCCGAAAATTATATATATATAATCAATTATACGGTGATAAAAATTTTCAAATTCTATTGTTTGATGGAAACCCCCTTGCATCGCTCGTCCCTTCAACGGACGTCAGGCGGGTGTGTTTCGTTCGGATAACGGTCGTACAAGACCAAACAATTCGCCATGGTTTCCGCACGTAAGCGAATAACGAGACTCGCGGAGCGAACGCATTTGTCTCTCATTCAATAATCAACATTGGCAACGTAATAATCACAAATTTTTTCTCGAATCTAATTCACACTTTTTTCATATACGTTTATTTCTTATATTTGGTTTTATACATTTATACACGTTGATTTACATTGCTGCACCTCCAGATTTTCTATTTTATTTAAGTATTTTGTATTCGATAAATAATATAGTGATAACAGTTGCAAGGCAGGTAATATGTATAATTTCGTTGATCATTCCGTTATCTGTATGAGTAATTTATGTTTACAAGACAATTACTGTAATCCTCCGGATTGTTTTTTTTATATTTGTGTGTTTAAACGACTGACTTTAAAACCGTGCTCGTGATTTTACATTTTATTAGATTGCGCGAATGTATCACGATATTGATAACGGTTGTACGTCTCAAGTACCGAGAACTTAAAAAAAACATATCATTTATTTCGATAAATTTTATCGGAAAGAGGATGTTGAGGGCCATATTATAAAACGTCTATTATCTACAATTGTCCAATTTCGTATTGTCGTTATCACGCGCATTATCATTATGTTGCGATGCACATTAAAGACGGTGCCGAATCTACGCGCGTATAACATTACTTGATATTGAACACTAACGTTATTTAAACAACGAATATACCTAAACTAATTCTTCACTTTGGTGAATAATTGTTTAGTTTTTGTTTGTTAATAAATAATGTTGACCCACTGCTTTAAAGATTGCTAAACAGGTTTCCAAGGTATTATGGTAGGCGGGTTAGACGGGGGCATTGCTGATATAATTTAAAAAAAGACTCCCCCCTCTTGGAACTCACCTTGCCGTGGTGAGGGGGCTTGATCGGTCGTTCGATGACGCTTAGTGCTATGCCAACGGTGGTGTATTCCACCAGCAGGGTCTCCCATGTTGGAAAGAACTAAGCAGAGAACGTCTTGACTAAGAGTTCTGAGCCGGCCCTTACTTTAATTAGTTGGGGTCGGTAAGGCTGGAGGGAGCCTGCTAGCATTTAGCGAATCCCTGCCGACCTGGCGGATAGGTATAAAACGCAGAGAAAGTCACTCTTTAAAACTCAATATGAAAGTTAACTACAGAAGTATTGTTACCACCCCAGGGTCATCGGAACCCCAGGGGTCGGCAGTAGTGGGTGGATCCGGGATCAAATCCGGATCCAACGTAGCGGGCCCACTTCGGTCGTCGTTCCGCAACCGTGAGGACACGGGGGTAGTCAACCAGGCCCCTGTCGTTCTAATTGCTACTGGGAAAAACAGCGATTATCGGAAGAAAAACGTAGGAAAAAAGATTCAAGAATACGCGTGCATTGAACATGAGTTTCATTGGGAAACGGCTACCGACATGCTAAGATGTGACGTAGGAAGAAAAGTCGATAAGTCGAGGAAGGATGTCGTCTCATCAGCCTACGACAAGGTGAAACTAAACTATTCTGGACAGCAAAGAAGAAATGCAAGGAAAACGATCGAAAACAAAAACCGCCAAGTGCGGTTGGTGGGACCGCATCAACCGTATTACCAGCAACAGCAACGAACATCGCTTACGCATTCTTTGCAAAAGGACAAGACAAAAATGGAGGAGTTTGTTGGTCCGCTTCCGTCCACGTTCGTGTTCGTCCCCGGTCAGACCCCATGGGTGGAGGTCATGAAACATGTCCGGAAGCTTGCGGCTGATCGTAAATCCGGACCGAAACCGATGAACGATAAAAACGTGATGGGAACCGTGATGGAACCGGTGGGGGATAGAGAACACCAGTCGTCACCCCTTGCCGAACAAACACGTGCTGAGGTTAGTACAGTTTAATTTAAACCACTGCGGGGACGCACAGGACCTCTATTAGTAGTTCGTCGGTACAGAGGGATATCGGTGGTGCTCGTATTGACAGCAACGGTCGTACAGGGACACGAGGTTTCGTTTTATATAGCTGTTAACGGGGCACAGATGTTTCAACAGTATCTTGCATTGGAACGGTTGTGCACCGACGAGCGGGTGTTCTCTTTTTGGACCACCCGACTCGTGCAGGAGAACGACGACGCGTTTCTAACCCGCTGCGAAGCGTTTGAGCGTGCCTGGGACGAGCTGAACCTTGTGATCGGCTCGTTCTAGAACGCGTGAACTTGGTTGCTCCGATGCTGGAGTTTCCGGGTAACTGAAACGGTGGGATTAGATTCAGCGGGGCCTCAAGGATTTGCTATTTGCATTCTCGGGTGTGTTCAGGGGTGGGGGATTTCATTTTTTTTAAAAATTAATAATGTATTGACAATAATGAAAAAATCGAATGTAATATGAATGATATTTTTCGCTTCAATCGTTTAACGGTATTTTCGAAAACGTCATTAACGATACTGTCGTCGCATTTTTATAGTTTTTGAACGAGTAACGTCATTTTTCAGATGTCCAAACATTCTTTGCCGTCCACAGTCGATACCGTGTTGGAAGACAAAAATCACGCTGCGGTTAGGTTAACAGAAGAAGACTGGAGCGTTAATATACTCGATATGGTGACAGAACAAGTCTGTAGTGCACCTGTAATTAATATGGTGAAGGAAGAAAAGAATACCCGACACAGAGTACCCGTGGTCGATTTGTTGACGGGAGATGACGAATGTAGCGTACCAATGGTCAATATGGTGTCAGAGGAAAATTGTAGCACACCTGTAAACGATATGGTGTCGAATGACGAAAATAATAGCGTACCCGTGATCGATATGTTATTGGAAGATGACGACTACAGCGTGCCCGTAGTCAACACCTCGACGATGGGAGTTCGGTACCCCCACATTTGGGTATCAGGCAGAGGGAAAAAGGTAAAAGCGCAACATTGAAGACTAATAGCTACACAGTATGTCTGAAAAGTTCCCAAAACTAAATTTTAGTAATCAACAAAATTGGCTCTATCGTTCGTAAAAAACTAAAGCTTCACGTAGTACAAAGTCTAACGAATATGTGTATTCAATTTTTGCACGTTTATTGATTTGCGTCTCAAGATAGTTAACTAGTAATTTTGCGCATAACTTCTATGTTGCAAGCTCGTACAAGGTAGCACACTTATTTAGTTCGGGAGTTTTGCAGACACACTATGTATATCTCGTTTTGCCCGTAAGAGATCAGACGATTTTTAATCGGTATTTCTTACAACGTGTTTGTCGTAGTGTTATTAGAACGAAATGATATCGTTATATCATTTTATATATTCTTATTATAGTTTTATGAATGAATAATGTGATTTTTTTAGATTGTCGAATGTTTACATCCTGTAATCGATAAAGAGGATGCTAATGAATACAGCAGGCCCGTCATTAATACCGCGACGAAAGGAGTGCGTTACTCGCACATTTGGGAATCGGCCACGGGGCCAAAGGTAAAAATACGTGACGAATGTGTCAGAGCTATACCGCGTTTTAGTTAGTACAAGAAATACGTATGTTTATAAACTTGTTGTTGTGGTTTTGTACTCTGTTATTAACACTAATATCGTTACGATATTAGAACGGAACGACATTATCGTCGCTTTTTTATGTAATACATATTTAATTACAGGAAACAATGGATTTTATGACATATATTGCTACCAGCCTAACCTCATTAAACTTGAGATTGTTGGACTTGAAGGTTGTCAAATTAAAAATTACGTCATCATCTATCTTAGAAAAAGTCACGGACTTATTACTCCAACAGGTAAGAATAAAATTTGTCTAAAGAAATTGTTGTATCGTGTTATGTTAATTATGTTTTTAGAAAGCCCTAACAATCCTATTTATTGTGTTACGGTTCTTTAAAAGCAATTGCTCGGTTAACGATAACAGCATAAATAAACACTTTTTAAAAGGCCATAAACGAAAAAAGCTGGATATTATAAATGTGTGGTTTACCAAAAAGGGGGATGTTTTTTTGCTATTTCGGATTATATTTTTTTTTTTGATTCGCTCGTGTATATATATAGGCATTGATACGTACGAAATATATGGTACCATATGCAAAGCTATGCGCGACGATGGTGAATGACGTCATTTTTAATGCGATGCCCAGGGATTGTAACAAAACTTTTCAGGACGTATTAGAACAACAATTGAAGGAAATATTCAATATTTTAAGCAAGAAAAGTAGGACCGTAAGTATCGATTATTTTACTTATGATTATGCATGTGCGTATCGTAACAATATAACGTATTTTGTTTTCTATAAATCACAGACATCGATAAACACTGGGAAATTATCTACCTTTTTCACGTAAGTATTTTATAATTAAATATTGTACTTATTATTGTTTCGTGGTAATAACTCTACAATACATATTATATAGGGAATGGCTCCTAATATAAATTGATTATTATTTTATCTTATCTGCACTCTTTTTTAAATAATTTTCGAATATATATTTTAAAATATATGAGTTTTTCGATTAAAATTAATAGCCTTGTACTAAAGCAAAATTTTTTTTGCTGTTTTTTTCACTGTCAACATTTGTAAACATTAATTTACGTACAACTCGTTACGTTCATTACGTGTATGAGTTTATATGGTTTGAATTTAATATTTTACGAATGTGCATTTAATTCAATTAAAATGAGCTTCGGCGGATTCATATTTGGGTTTATTCATAATTTTTCCAAAAGAAATCTAAACGTTTTCAAATTCGAAATTCGCGCTTCCATATATCTCGACCGGAACAGCCACTAACGCGTGACATCTCGTTTGTATAGATTTATCAATGAACTGAAGAATGAAGGAGCGCTGTCTGCTAACGTGGTCGAGCAGTTCACTTCGGTGTCTGCGGCGAACTCCTTCTTTGCGTGATGTGGATAGAATATGGAACGGAACTTTCAAATGTAAGTGTATGGATACGGTCGAGCGACACTAACATTAACATATTCGAATGTCGTTTTGTTAAGGCAGACGTTAGACTTAAATGTGACGGTGAATTGATTAGTTGTCTTTGGAGCGACATTCGTTAGCGTGAATGCGCGTAGATCGGAGAAAGGATCGGAGGAAAAATGTTGTAGAGTGGACCTGTTTACGAGAATGGCTCGGATCAATGTGTGTCAACAAATCGCCGTTGAGATACAGTAGAACGCGGTGCACGAACTTGGTAAAAACAACAAGAGGAGTTCAACCTTACTATTAAAATCCTCTGTTAGGTTAGGTATCATATTTGAAATATCAAATATCAAGAGAACGCGAAGAAAAACACTTTCTACGATTACGTACAATTACGTACAATTAAAAGATTTCTGTCAACCCATCAGAGTCGATTTTCGCGCATTATTTTTCTTTATCCTAATATTATCGTCGAGTTAGCTGAACCGATTAACAGGGTCAAATTTCCGTCCTCTCTCACCTCTCTGTCACACTTTCTGACCAACTCATTCTCTCTCTCTATCACTATCACTTTCTATCTCTTTCAAACTATTACCACACCCACCCTATTTTCTTTTCTTGTAAATTTCCTGTGAACTGTATATTATATCCTGTTGTTCGTATATGATGAATAAATACTCGCGCGATCGTTCGTCCGTTTTCGGTGTGTTCTACTTGCTGCAGATCTCCGTGACATTTTCTGTGCTCGAGCCGGAAATTTAACAACACCCACACCGTCAATTACGTTCGGTCTCTAAACAACGCCGGAAAATAATACCAATGTTCTAATTTTTTTTAGAGCCGCAAGGAATTTTTCCTCGCCGAAGAAGGCGAAACCGTCTCTGAAATGCCGCAAGCGTGTAAATACGTGAGTTTTACGTGGAAAACCACTACACCCAAATGATATTCAACGCAGTAGGAGAACGATAGCAATAACAGTAACAAGGGCGACAAATCCGAAATGTGTGTACACAAGTAACGGACTCGACGAACATAAAAATAATAATATAAATTGTATATTGGGAAGCTGTGGAGATATCATACCTCTTCCCCCCTCGGTGTAGAATCATTTCAAAAATCATACGTTTCGATTAATCGTAATTAATGCGAACTATATTGTGTGTGTATAATCTTTATCGGAATTAATAATTAAAATTATTTAAAAATATATGTTTATCTACATGTGTAATCACGTGGTGTTAAAATAATAAAAATTGTGTTTGTTCATCCATTGTATAAAAGACTTTTTTATTGATTGACAAATTTTGCGAAAATCGGGAGAGGTATTTATAATTATATAAAATAAAAAACCCCCGAAAATGTTTTGAAACATGTTGAAAAAATGTTTTCAAGCTATATATATAAACATAATGATTGTATTAATATTGAAATTGACTACTGTATTTATTATTGTATATTTTTATATAACAATTTATAATTTTGTTTAGAAATTAAAATTAAACTTTTTAAAATCTATCACGTACTATTTTTCGATAAAATGCGTTTTGTTTTCAATTAATAAACAATGGAGCGAATACATGTAGAACTTGACGATTCGGCGCATTTCCTATCTAAACAAGTAATTGCGTACCTCTATACTTCATATTTGAAATAAATCATTGACATATATATATAATTAAACATAATGTTATTGAAACTTAAATTTATATAAATTTAAATTTCTCTATAAAAGTTTAATGATAATGAATTTGAAGTCGTTAGAACGTTTATTGGATTTTTTCGTTTAAAGAACTTTAAAATCGAATTACAACCTATTTTAACATAATATTCCAAATGTGTATAATCCTTCAAAGTTGAAGTTATAATGTTTAAATAAATATAATATAATGTACATGATGTCGTAAATGGCAATGATAAACAACAATTAAATACGATATCCCTAACTGAATAAACGATTTTTACATGAAGTAAATAATATTCAATAACAGATAACAAATTTTCCGAAAATTATGTATATATACTACTTATATACATATAAACAAATATACGGTGATAAAAATTCGCAAAATCTGTTGTTTGATGGAAACCCCCTTGTCCACCTCTTCCACTCAGTCGTCGTCAGGCGTGTGAGTTTCTTTCAGATAACGGTCGTACAAGCAGTGCCGTATTTACCAGTAAACACTATAAGCTAGTGCTTAGGGTGGCAATTTCTCAAGGGCGGCAAATAATTTTTAATATTACATTTTTACTAAAATAAATGCAACTAATTATAAAATGTTTTTAGACCAACGGGATTGTGGTAATATTTGATTTTATGTTTTTCAATTTCATAATCGTAGAGTTTATCGCTCTATTATATAGCATTGCTGCATTATTTGTAAATTTTTCGTTATCGTGTTGTAAACAAGTGGATACGACGATCGTAAAATAAGTTCTTTATATAACATGGGTTGACGATTGTGTGTTTATCTGTACTTAATCACAATAAAAAAAACCCCAATCATTAGTCAATGCAATCGCGAACGAGCTCATAGTGTGGCATGTTCTATAGTATTATAGTAACGAACGTGTTCGGTGTTATTTTTTTTTAATGCAGACGAAGTTCACACTTTTCTTATTTGTATGAATATTTGATTTTATAAAATTTTATTTGTAACATTTTTAATAAAACTATAGTAAAATGAGTGACGGTCGATCACGTTTAAGTGGCTATAAGTATAAAAAATTGACTTCGAATGACTTCGATGCCATAATAGATGATTTTGCGACTCAAAAGTCGCGCAGAAAGCCAATGAGTACTAGACATTAACTATTTAATTTTGAATATAATAATTAACTATTTAAGTATTTATTACTACCATATTTTATATGAATGTTTATGTATGCATTTTTATAACAGCTGTACATTTTTATTTTTCATCATTAAAATTTTAAGTAATAAAGAAAAAACAATAATTGTATGATTTAATAACATTTTTTAGACTAGAAAAATATTTATATTAAAAGGCGGAAATTTATTTTGTGCTTAAGGCACAATGGTTAAATCCGGCACTGCGTACAAGACCAAACAATTCGCCATGGTTTCCGCACGAAAACGAATAACAAGACTCGCTGAGCGCCGGATTTGTCTATCATTCAATAATCAACCTTGGCAACGTAATAATCACAAATTTTTTTCCCGAACCGTACTTTTTTCATATACGTTTATTTTTTATATTTCGTTTAATACGTCTATATACGTTTATTTACGTAGCTGCATATCCAGATTTTCTAATTTGTTTAAGTATTTTGTATCCGATAAATGATATTGTGATGGTAGATGCAACGCAGGTAATATATAATATGTTTATTTACGATGATCATTCCGTTGTTTGTATGAGTAATTAATGTTTACACGACAGTTACTGTATTCCTCCGCATTGTTTGTTGTCTACTAGTGTATTTAAACGACTGACTTTCAAAACCGTGTTCGTGATTTTACATTATATTATATTGCGCGAATGTAGGGCGTTATGAAAAATCTGCGACACATTATAACGTACGTACGTCTCATTAGGGAACTTGAAAAAAACATTTATTTCAATAAATTGTATCGGAAAGAGCATGTTGTAGGTCATATTAAAAAACTTATGAAAAGTCTATTATTTTCAATTGTCCAATTTTGTGTTGTCGTTATCACGCGCATTGTTGTTTTGCTGTGATGACGAAACGATGCCGAATTGACGCGTGCGAACAATTATTTGAGTTTGAACACTAACGTTATTTAAAAAACGTAAAATACATATTCCGGCGTCAGGTTAGGTTCCCCCATCGCTATATTTCCGGTGGATACTCGAGACGTATTTGGGCATGTTGTGAGACCTGTGGCTTGCCGTAGATAAGACGGACGCCGTAGTACTCACGAGCCGTTACTGGCTTGTCGAAACCCGGTTACGACTCGAGTGGTTAGGTGCATTTCTTAAGTTCCTAGGAGTGATCCTCGAGAACAATAGGACGATGTTCAGTGCGGACTTGCGCGACGACTCGGAGAAAGCTGAGCGGGCGATGTCCGCTCTGTCCGGACTCATGCCGGACATCATCAGCCTATCGTCGTGAGGACGCCCTCGATCGACCTCCTGGCGGTCGAATGAGCTACAGCGTACGATGCGAGGAGGGCGATGCCGCTGGCAGCGGACGGACGGTCTCTGGGAACTCCGACGACGTCGGGTAACCCGAAGGCATTGACGACGGCGAGTGGGCACGGTGGGTAGCGGGATGGAACGCTCCTACCAGAAGAGGCCGGGAGTGGACCCGGACGCTGATATCCCCCAAGCTGCTCGACCGATGGGTAAGGTAATCGCATGATAAGATGACGTTCTATTTTTCCCAGTTGTTAACGGGGCACGGCTGTTTCAATCTGATTTCTACACCGGATCGGCCGTGTTTTGGAGAGGGGGTGTTCCCACTGTGGACTGCTCGACTCTTAAAGCGAGGAGGATGACGACGTGTCTCACCCGCTTGTTTGCAGCGAGGCCTATAACGCGCGTTATAAGTCATTTCCGGTCTCGCGATCTGGTCGACCAAATGCTGGAGTCCCCGGCCAAGGGGGAAGTCGTGGAACAATTTGCATCGACTGTGATGTGTACGAAGAAGGAATCGGAGTAGGAGAGGCAGGCACTGCACGGGATAGCTCCATCGCATCAAAGGGGGAAAAGAAGGGCGGTCATGGGCCTCCAGTAAATTGAATCTGTGAGGGGAGTAACGTTATGCACTGAACTGCCGCTCCTCCCTGAATTCGAAAAAAAAAATTTTTTTTGTATATATACTTTTATAACTGGTGTAGGGGCCGTGGACTTTCCGGTCACCCACCTTTATGAATCATAGTTTTTTGTTTGTTAATAAATACTGGCGACCCACTGCTTAAGGAATTGCTAAACAGGTTTCCAAGGTGTTAGGGTAGGTGGAATAGGTGCCGAAAAAAAAAGACTTCTCCTCTTGGAACTCACCTTGCTTCGGTGAGGGGGGCTTGATCGGTCGTTCGATGACACTTAGTGCTAAGCCAACGGTGGTGTATTCCATCAGCTTGCCTGCTAATATTTAAAAAAAATTACTGTTATTTCGCATTAATCTATTCTTAATATTTTAACCTGCGACTTGTGTATACTTCTATGGTATGATTATATGTAACTATTTAAAGGAAAAAATAACTATTGATTAACGTCTATTTACTTTGCTAGTTTGAGCAGTTTCCCATGAAACATCAGACGTTAAGACATGTGTGTCAAGTTACCAAATTAATTATTATTCTATTGAACTCTGTCGGATAAATCAATTTTATTATTTTCCCTCTCATAAAAGCCAATCACTCATGTTTTCATTATAATATCTGTAGGTCCCATCATATTTATCTCATGCTGAATTTTCGTAAACGTACGATTATAATATGTGAGTTCGACTAAAATCCGTGACTCGTTTTATTTTCAATGTGTACACATATACCGTATACGGTACTCGTCGTACAAGACATAATTAGCGGAAACATTTCTGTACATAATCTGTTTGTAGCTAATTGGGATATAGTCAATCTAATTGGGGATATGGCTCGTTTGATGCAGTTCGCTCAACGGATGCTGCCCGAAACGAAAACAAAAAACGGTATAAGAACAACGGTAATAAACCGACACTTGTGTGAGAAAACGGATTAAAATTGCGAGTATAATCGCGCCTCGGAAATTTGGTTTGATCGTCCCGAAAACAAACGATGTAGCTATATTATTACGGTCATTTCAAAGAACTAAAAGGCAATCGAGCACGTTAGAATTAAATTAATGTAATTATGCACCTCGCGGTTAGTTATTGAATTTTGAAAAAAAAGGACAACGCTTTCACAAATGGCTGAACGAAGGAAATTAATTTAGTGTGTTTTTAAAAATATATCAATATGAGTTAATAATATTCATCCAAATTTGAAGTTTCATTAATGACTATTAATTCAAAATATCCATGCTTTTTCCAATTTAGCCATCATATCGATTACTTCTTCATTATAAATAATTTCATCGTTTCTATAAAAGCATAATGATAAAGAATTTGAAGTCGTTAGATAGTTGAATGTATTTTTCGGAAAAAAAAAATTTACAATCGAATTACAACTTATTTTAACATAATATTCCAAATGTGTATAATCCACAATAGTTGAACATTACCCAACAATATCCGTAATTGAATAAACGACTTATACATAAAATAAATAATACTCATAACAGATAACAAATTTTCCGAAAATTATATATATATATATATACTACTTATATACATATAAACAAATATACGGTGATAAAAATTCGCAAAATCTGTTGTTTGATGGAAACCCCCTTGTCCAGCTCTTCCACTCAGTCGTCGTCAGGCGTGTGTGTTTCTTTTAGATAACAGTGGTACAAGACCAAACAATTCGCCATGGTTTCCGCACGAAAACGAATAACGAGACTCGCGGAGCGCCGGATTTGTCTCTCATTCAATAATCAACCTTGGCAACGTAATAATCACAAATTTTTTTCTCGAACCGAACTTTTTTCATATACGTTTACTTTTTATATTTCGTTTAATACATCTATATACGTTTATTTACGTAGCTGCATATCCAGTTTTTCTAATTTGTTTAAGTATTTTATATCCGATAAATGATATATTGATGGCAGATGCAACGCAGGTAATATATAATATGTTTAATTACGCTGATCATTCGTTGGTTGTATGAGTAATTAATGTTTACGCGACAATTACTGTAGTCCTCTGGATTGTTTGTTGTCTACTAGTGTGTTTAAACGACTGACTTTCATAAGCGTGTTCGTGATTTTACATTATATTAGATTGCGCGAATTGAGCGCGTTATGAATAATCTGCGACACAATATAACGTACGTACGTCTCATTAGGGAACTTGAAAAAAACATATCATTAATTTTGATAAATTGTATCGAAAAGAGGATGTTGTGGGTCATATTATAAACCGTCTATTATCTACAATTGTTCACTTTCGTATTGTCGTTATCACGCGCACTATTGTTACGCTGTGATGCCGAAACGATGCCGAATTGATGCGTGCGAACATATACTTGAGTTTGAACACTAACGTTATTTAAAAAACGAAAATATATATTCTGGTGTTAGGTTAGGGTCCTCCCATCGCTATATTTTCGGTGGATACTCTAGACGTATCTGGGCGGCAGTGAGTGGGACCTGTGGCATGCCGTCGAGAAGACGGACGCCGTATTGATCACAGGTTGTTAAGGGCCGGTGGAATCCCGGTTATGACTCGTATGGTTAGAAGCATCCATTAACAGGTTAAGTGGTACGTAGGGTCTATGTAAATACTTATCTAGTTTTGTTTTGTGCTTCCAATCTACCATAATTTTCCGGCTGTATGTAAACTGCGACAAAATTAACCTTTTTATAAAATCATACATCGTGTAAACTGCGACAAATTCACAAACCTACGTCGTGTAAACTGCGAAAAATTCTTAGATCTACATTGGGTAAACTGCGACAAATAAGTAAATGAACATTATACAAACTGTAATAACTATTTTATTTTAAAAACTTATAAATATTTACATAGTACTATTATAAAATTTTAGATGGTAATTCATTAATATTACTTTCAGTAAGTTTTCGTTTTATGCTGTTACTTATTGCTTGACGTTAAATTGTTTGATCCTGTTCATAGTTGTGATCAAAAAATGATTTTTCTTTAATAATTCTGCCATCTCTTCCTAAAAAAATTGTTGACTTACAATTTTTATTCGCACATAACCAACTTTTTTCGCCCGTTTTTTTAGATTCGTAATGAAATTTGAATTTATAATTACAATAAACTAAAAGCTGTTTGCCATTTTGGCCAAGTATAAATTTACAGACCATGTAAAATTTATCAGAGTCACAACACCAATGTTAAGCGATTGTAAGAAAAGATCTTAATTTTGGTAGGTTATACCAATCATTAAAATATAATTGTAGTATTATTGTATAAGCTTTATTATCGCAATATGTCTATTGTGCAATTCCATGATTAAGTACATAGGACTACACTATAATTAAACATTAGATAATGAAAAATATAGTATTTATAAAAATTGTCGCAGTTTACACGATGTACGTTTTTAAATTTGTCACAGTTTACTCTATGTAGACCTAAGAATTTGTCGCAGTTTACACGATGTAGGTCTGTGAATTTGTCGCAGTTTACACGATGTACGATTTATAAAAAGGTTAATTTTTTCGCAGTTTACCATCTCCCAATTTTCCGACTTCTACGCATAACATTGCTTATACTTTCTTCTTTTCGTCGTGTAATTAGTACATGTTTTAAGCCTGGTGAATTAGATTGAGGAACATTTGGTTTATATAGTAGATTCTGGAAAATTTTCTTTTTTTAAAGTAGTTATTGTTATGGATTAATTTTTTTATTGTAATATTACAATAGGTATAACACTTATTATATCAAAGTTTAATGATAATAATTATTATTGAAACTGCCGAAATAATCGTGCGATTACAAATCAATAACAAATAAATATTCCAAATTTTGTCTATTTAAATTTCTGTTTTGGCCATATAATTAAAACGCCAGGGTATTTCAATGAACCATTTTCCAAACATGACCTACGGGCCACGATCTATATAAATTCCATAAGAAAACATGTAAAATGTAGGTTTTAGAGACCCTACATGGTGACAAAGACAAGTACTGCATGACGGACTTCAAAAACATACGTGGCGCTATTTACAAGTCACATCGACGGGTAAATAGACCCTACGTGGCGCTATATTCAAAATTCAATTTTTTGGCTTAGTGCTTAACATGTTAAATTCCTAGGAGTGATCCTAGTGAACAATTGGACGATGTTCGGTGCGCACTTGCGCGACGCCTCGGAGAAAGCTGAGCGGGCGATGTCCGCTCTGTCCGGACTCATGCCGGACTTCAGCAGCCTGCAGGTGGGCCGTAGGCGTCTCCAGGTGAGCATCGTGTTATCGATACAATTGTACGGTGCTTCGAGGTGGGCACCTACGTTAGCTTACAACCGGGGAGCGTGGAGACGTTGGCCAGGGTCTAGCGTAGGGATGGCCATCAGGAGCGCATGTGCGTACTGCACAGTCTCCTACGACGCCGTGCAGGTCGTCGCGAGGACGCCCTCGATCGACCTCCTGGCGGTCGAACGAACTTCGGCGTACGTTACGAGGAAGGTGATGCCGCTGGCAGCAGACGGACGGCCTCTGGGAACTCCGACGACGTCGGGTAACCTGAAAACATTGACGATGATGAGTGGGCACGTTGGGTAGCGGGATGGAACGCTCCTACCAGAAGAGACCGGTAGTGGACCCGGACGCTGATATCCTCCAAGCTGCTCGACCGGTGAGTAAGGTAATCGCACGATGAGATGACGTTCTATTTTTCCCCGTTGTTATCGGGGCACAGCTGTTTCAATTCGATTTCTACACCGGATCGGTCGTGTTTCGGAGAGGGAGTATTCCCACTGTAGGCCGCCTGATTCTTACAGCAAGGTGGATGACGACGTGTCTCACCCGCTCGTTTGCAGCGGTTAGGTTAACGTCTATTTACTTTGCTAGTTTGAGCAGTTTCCCATGAAACATCAGACGTTAAGACATGTTTGTCAAGTTACCAAATTAATTATTATTCTATTGAACTCTGTCGGATAAATCAATTTTATTATTTTCCCTCTCATAAAAGCCAATCACTCATGTTTTCATTATAATATCTGTAGGTCCCATCATATTTATCTCATGCTGAATTTTCGTAAACGTACGATTTTAATATGTGAGTTCGACTAAAATCCGTGACTCGTTTCATTTTCAAATGTACACATATACCGTATACGGTACTCGTCGTACAAGACATAATTAGCGGACACTTTTCTGTACATAATCTGTTTGTAGCTAATTGGGATATAGTCAATCTAATTGGGGATTTGGTTCGTTTGACGCAGTTCGCTCAACGGAACCTGCCCGAAACGAAAACAAAAAACGGTATAATAACAGTAATAAACCGACCCTCGTGTGAGAAAACGGATTAAAATTGCGAGTATAATCGCGCCTCGGATATTTGGTTTGATCGTCCCGAAAACAAACGATGTAGCTATATTATTACGGTCATTTCAAAGAACTATAAGGCAATCGAGCACGTTAGAATTAAATTAATGTAATTATGCACCGCGCGGTTAGTTATTGAATTTTTAAAAAAAAGGACAACTCTTTCACAAAGGGCTGAACGCAGGAAATTAATTTAGTGTGTTTTTAAAAATATATCAATATGAGTAGATAATATTCATCCAAATTTGACGTTTCATTAATTACTATTAATTCAAAATATCCATGCTTTTTCCAATTTAGCCATCATATCAATAACTTCTTCATTATAAATAATTTCATCGTTTCTATAAAAGCATAATGATAAAGAATTTGAAGTCGTTAGATAGTTGAATGTATTTTTCGGATAAAAAAAATTTACAATCGAATTACAACTTATTTTAACATAATATTCCAAATGTGTATAATCCACAATAGTTGAACATTACCAACAAATATCCGTAATTGAATAAACGACTTATACATAAATAATACTCATTAACAGATAACAAATTTTCCGAAAATTATATTTATATAAACAATTATACGGTGATAAAAATTCGCAAAATCTGTTGTTTGATGGAAACCCCCTTGCCTCAATCGTCCTTTCAACGGTCGTCAGGCGGGTGTGTTTCGTTCGGATAACGGTCGTACAAGACCAAACAATTCGCCATGGTTTCCGCACGAGAACAAATAACGAGACTCGCGGAGCGCCGGATTTGTC
Source organism: Schlechtendalia chinensis (assembly GCA_019022885.1). NCBI lineage: Eukaryota > Metazoa > Arthropoda > Insecta > Hemiptera > Aphididae > Schlechtendalia > Schlechtendalia chinensis. The sequence continues at coordinate 8,262,387 of CM032340.1, read as the reverse complement.
TCTCATTCAATAATCCATTGGCAACGTAATAATCACAAATTTTTCGAACCTAATTCATACTTTTTTCATATACGTTTATTTCTTATTTTTGGTTTTATACATTTATACACGTTGATTTACATTGCTGCACCTCCAGATTTTCTATTTTATTTAAGTATTTTGTATTCGATAAATAATATAGTGATAACAGTTGCAAGGCAGGTAATATGAATAATTTCGTTGATCATTCCGTTATCTGTATGATTAATTAATGTTTACAAGACAATTACTGTGATCCTCCGGATTGTATTTTGTATATTTGTGTGTTTAAACGACTGACATTAAAACCGTGCTCGTGATTTTACATTTTATTAGATTGCGCGAATGTAGCGCGATATTGATAACGGTTGTACGTTTCAAGTACCGGGAACTTGAAAAAAACATATCATTTATTTCGATAAATTGTATCGGAAAGAGAATGTTGAGGGCCATATTATAAAACGTCTATTATCTACAATTGTCCAATTTCGTATTGTCGTTATCACGCGCATTATGTTGCGATGCACATTAAAGACGGTGCCGAATCTACGCGCGTATAACATTACTTGATATTGAACACTAACGTTATTTAAACAACGAATATACCTAAACTAATTCTTCACTTTGGTGAATAATTGTTTAGTTTTTGTTTGTTAATAAATAATGTTGACCCACTGCTTTAAAGATTGCTAAACAGGTTTCCAAGGTATTATGGTAGGCGGGTTAGACGGGGGCATTGCTGATATAATTTAAAAAAAGACTCCCCCCTCTTGGAACTCACCTTGCCGTGGTGAGGGGGCTTGATCAGTCGTTCGATGATGCTTAGTGCTATGCCAACGGTGGTGTATTCCACCAGCAGGGTCTCCCATGTTGGAAAGAACTAAGCAGAGAACGTCTTGACTAAGAGTTCTGAGCCGGCCCTTACTTTAATTAGTTGGGGTCGGTAAGGCTGGAGGGAGCCTGCTAGCAATTAGCGAATCCCTGCCGACCTGGCGGATAGGTATAAAACGCAGAGAAAGTCACTCTTTAAAACTCAATATGAAAGTTAACTACAGAAGTATTGTTACCACCCCAGGGTCATCGGAACCCCAGGGGTCGGCAGTTGTGGGTGGATCCGGGATCAAATCCGGGTCCAACGTAGCGGGCCCACTTCGGTCGTCGTTCCGCAACCGTGAGGACACGGGGGTAGTCAACCAGGCCCCCGTCGTTCTAATTGCTACTGGGAAAAACAGCGATTATTGGAAGAAAAACGTAGGAAAAAAGATAAAAGAATACGCGTGCATTGAACATGAGTTTCATTGGGAAACGGCTACCGACATGCTAAGATGTGACGTAGGAAGAAAAGTCGATAAGTCGAGGAAGGATGACGTCTCATCAGCCTACGACAAGGTGAAACTAAATTATTCTGGACAGCAAAGAAGAAATGCAAGGAAAACGATCGAAAACAAAAACCGCCAAGTGCGGTTGGTGGGACCGCATCAACCGTATTACCAGCAACAGCAACGAACATCGCTTACGCATTCTTTGCAAAAGGACAAGACAAAAAAGGAGGGGTTTGTTGGTCCGCTTCCGTCCACGTTCGTGTTCGTCCCCGGTCAGACCCCATGGGTGGAGGTCATGAAACATATCCGGAAGCTTGCGGCTGATCGTAAATCCGGACCGAAACCGATGAACGATAAAAACGTGATGGGAACCGTGATGGAACCGGTGGGGGATAGAGAACACCATTCGTCACCCCTTGCCGAACATACACGTGCTGAGGTTAGTACAGTTTAATTTAAACCACTGCGGGGACGCCCAGGACCTCTATTAGTAGTTCGTCGGTATAGAGGGATATCGGTGGTGCTCGTATCGACAGTAACGGTCAGGGACACGAGGTTTCGTTTTATATAGCTGTTAACGGGGCACAGATGTTTCAACAGTATCTTGCATTGGAACGGTTGTGCACCGACGAGCGGGTGTTCTCTTTTTGGCCAACCCGACTCGTGCAGGAGAACGACGACGCGTTTCTAACCCGATGCGAAGCGTTTGAGCGTGCCTGGGACGAGCTGAACCTTGTGATCGGCTCGTTCTAGAACGCGTGAACTTGTTTGCTCCGATGCTAGAGTTTCCGGGTTACTGAAACGGTGGGATTAGATTCAGCGGGGCCTCAGGGACTCGCTATTTGCATTCTCGGGTGTGTTCAGGGGTGGGGGATTTCATTTTTTTTTTAAATTAATAATGTATTGACAATAATGAAAAAATCGAAGGTAATATGAATGATATTTTTCGCTTCAATCGTTTAACGGTATTTTCGAAAACGTCATTAACGATACTGTCGTCGCATTTTTATAGTTTTTGAACGAGTAACGTCATTTTTCAGATGTCCAAACATTCTTTGCCGTCCACAGTCGATACCGTGTTGGAAGACAAAAATCACGCTGCGGTTAGGTTAACAGAAGAAGACTGGACCGTTAATGTAATCGAAGTGTTGACAGAACAAGTCTGTAGTGCACCTGTAATTAATTTGGTGAAGGAAGAAAAGAATACCCGACACAGAGTACCCGTGGTCGATTTGTTGACGGGAGATGATGACTTTAGCGTACCAATGGTCGATATGGTGTCAGAGGAAAATTGTAGCACACCTGTAAACGATATGGTGTCGAATGATGAAAATAACAGCGTACCCATGATCGATATGTTATTGGAAGATGACCACTACAGCGTGCCCGTAGTCAACACCTCGACGATGGGAGTTCGGTACCCCCACATTTGGGTATCAGGCAGAGGGAAAAAGGTAAAAGCGCAACATTGAAGACTAATAGCTACACAGTATGTCTGAAAAGTTCCCATAACTAAATTTTAGTAGTCAACAAAATTGGCTCTATCGTTCGTAAAAAACTAAAGCTTCACGTAGTACAAAGTCTAACGAATATGTGTATTCGATTTTTGCACGTTTATTGATTTGCGTCTCAAGGTAGTTAACTAATAATTTTGCGCATAACTTCTATGTTGCAAGCTCGTACAAGGTAACGCTATTTATATTGATCACACTTATTTAGTTCGGGAGTTTTGCAGACACACTATGTATATCTCGTTTTGCCCGTAAGAGATCAGACGATTTTTAATCGGTATTTCTTACAACGTGTTTGTCGTAGTGATATTAGAACGAAATGATATCGTAGCTTCTTTTTATAGTTTTATGAATGAATAATGTGATATTTTTAGATTGACGAATGTTTACATCCTGTCATCGATACGGCGGATGCTAATGAATACAGCAGGCCCGTCATTAATACCGCGACGAAAGGAGTGCGTTACTCGCATATTTGGGAATTGGCCACGGGGCCAAAGGTAAAAATACGTGACGAATGTGTCAGAGCTATACCGCGTTTTATTTAGTACAAGAAATACGTATGTTTATAAACTTGTTGTTGTTGTTTTGTACTCTGCTATTAACACCAATATCGTTACGATATTAGAACGGAACGACATTATCGTCGCTTTTTTATAGTTTTCCAAATATTGACGTCATTTTTCAGATGCCCGAACGTTTGCCGCCCGTCCTCGTTACGGTGCGGAAGAACATTCGAAGCGTGTGGTCGCCTGAAAAGGAAAAATCAAAAGAAGTAAATGTGTGTTTAGAATTTTCCTTTTTATCTTTTTTTAACGTAGCTATTTTATATTTTGGACCCTTCCTTCAGTGTTATATAAAATTAATTTTTTGTAATCGTTATTTTAGGTGAACGAATCGTTGCCTGTCGTTCGTAAGAGTGTGATAACGGAGGAAGAAGACGAGAATAAAGTAAATGCTCGTTTAATAGATCATTTCAATATGTTTAAAACACCGTGTCGTTAGCTCGAATGTATACGGACGTTTTATCAAATGTAATACATATTTAATTACAGGAAACAATGGATTTTATGACATATATTGCTACCAGCCTAACCTCATTAAACCTGAGATTGTTGGACTTGAAGGTGGTCAAATTAAAAATTACGTCATCATCGATCTTAGAAAAAGTCACGGACTTATTACTCCAACAGGTAAGAATAAAATTTGTCTAAAGAAATTGTTGTATCGTGTTATGTTAATTATGTTTTTAGAAAGCCCTAACAATCCTATTTATTGTGTTACGGTTTTTTAAAAGCAATTGCTCGGTTAACGATAACAGCATAAATAAACACTTTTTAAAAGGCCATAAACGAAAAAAGCTTAATATTTTAAATGTGTTGTTTACCAAAATGGGGGGTGTTTTTTTGCTATTTCGGATTATATTTTTTTTTTGATATTTAGGATTTTTTTTTTTTTGATTCGCTCGTGTATAAATATAGGCATTGATACGAACGAAATATATGGTACCGTATGCAAAGCTGTGCGCGACGATGGCGAATGACTTCATTTTTAATGCGATGCCCAGGGATAGTAACAAAACTTTTCAGGACGTATTAGAACAACAATTGAAGGAAACATTCAATATTTTAAGCAATAAAAGTAGGACCGTAAGTATCGATTATTTTACTTATGATTATGCACGTGCGTATCGTAACGATATAACGTATTTTGTTTTCTATAAATAACAGACATCGACAAACACTGGAAAATTATCTACCTTTTTCACGTAAGTATTTTATAATTTAATATTGTACTTATAATTGTTTCGTGGTAATAACTCTACAATACATATTATATAGGGAATGGCTTCTAATATAAATTGATTATTATTTTATCTTATCTGCACTCTTTTTTAAATAATTTTCGAATATATATTTTAAAATATATGAGTTTTTCGATTAAAATTAATAGCCTTGAACTTAAGCAAAATTTTTGCGGTTTTATTCACTGTCAACACTTTTAAACATTAATATAGTTTGAATTTAATATTTTAACGAATGTGCATTAATTTAAATTAAAATGAGCTTCGGCGGATTAATATTTGAGTTAATTCATAATTTTTCCAAAAGAAATCTAAATGTTTTCAAATTCGAAATTCGCGCGTCCATATATCTCGACCGGAACAGCCACTAACGCGTGACATCTCGTTTGTATAGATTTATCAATGAACTGAAGAATGAAGGAGCGCTGTCCGCTAACGTGGTCGAGCAGTTCACTTCGGTGTCTGCGGCGAACGCCTTCTTTGCGCGATGTGGATAGAATATGGAACGGAACTTTCCAATGTAAGTGTATGGATACGGTCGAGCGACACTAACATTAACATACTCGAATGTCGTTTTGTTAACGCAGACGTTAAACTTGAATGTGACGGTGAATGGATTGGTGGTCTTTGGAGCGACATTCGTTAGCGTGAACGCGCGTAGATCGGAGATTATCTGAGGATCTTATATACATGTATGTTTGTGGAGGACGAATTTCGTATAGTGGACGAACGGGGTTCGTCGAGGATAACATTTGTGGAAACGTTCGATAACGTTGTAAAAACATAACGAAACATAACATAAACGAAACGTTGTGTTGGGCGTGCGTTTTTTGGTGTACATTAAAACGTAAACGTAATAATGTGAAATGACGATGAAAAAATATTGATTAAAATATATATTAAAATTTTAAAATTGACCATAATTTAATTGTAGATTTTATGAAAATTTTTTTCGGGCGTAGTTTTTACCGTCCCAGTAAAAAAAGTAGATTGTGTGCGCAAAAAAAAAAAAAATTTATATATATATTAGTGTAGGTCCGGTTCTCTGCGCACCACCCCGATTCGAGCCTTGTAGAACGTGAATTAAGTGCGGTAATGTACGAGTGCTCAAAGGGTAAGGGTACCCGATCGATTAAAGCACGTTGAACGTTGAATTGAACACGGTTGTCTCGTTCGGCTATTTAAAATCGCGCGTCAAGTGATTTCTTTGATATATTCGTGTGAATCACATCGCTGTTGATTCCAGACACATCGCGACGATAATATTACTGTCGGCCCGGTTTGTACGTTGACTGCAGTTAACACACAACGGGATGAAGTAATATTTCGTTTTTAACGACAATTTTGTACAACACAAAATCAAGACAGTACTTAACCGTAGAAATATCCCGTAGTTCTCTACAAGCAAGCATATACCTTAGACACTATGAAGGGGTTAAGTTATGAAGATGGTGGGGGGTGGTGGGGGGGTGGTTAAAAAAGTTAAAAACGATTTTCCGTCTTTCGTCGGACGTTTTGTCGTCTCACCCGGTGAGTATCGGACACGTACGTACGCTGTTCGACGCCAAGCATTGCATCGAGTCCCGCGTCACTTTCACGTAGGCGGTCCACGCCACGTTGTCCGTGAACTCGGTCCTGGTGACCACGCGGTACTCGTCTACGCGGCCGTCGTCGGCGGATTTCCGGACGACCGACGCGCGTGGAAACGTTAAAACTGTGCGTCGCAAAACCCCACTCGAACCCATCTGGACCTACGGGACCTCCAACTCTGGGGCTCAGCCAAGGCTTCCAACTTAAATCGTATCATGACATCGCAATCCAAACGTCATCGGCAAATGACTAAGGGTCCCTCCCATCCAACGTGCCCGACCACTCACTCCGCCAAGATGTCTCTCCCACGAACGATTGATAAAACAAAACCAAAAACCAAAACCATCACTAATTCCTGGTGACCCCCCAAGAAGACGATTAAAAACGTAACGGATGGCCTCTTCGACGAAAACTTCATCATCGTCCACTATCAACGTCGTCGCTCACGCCGATTGTAAATATTGTCTTATAGACCGTGTAATCGAAATGTTAACAAAAAAAAAAAAAAAAACAAAAAACATACATTTCTTGGAACCTATATGGTTTAAAAAACTTCTGCGGCGAAAATCGACTTTTGTCCGGCTTTGTTATCGGACGAAAATCATCGATCACAATGGAAACGAGAGAGAAAAAAAAACCAACATATTTATAGTGGACTTTAGCATGCCTTTTGACAATTTAGCGCTCTAAGCAACTGCCCGTATTGCCATTGCCTATGGAATCGATCGAAAATAAAAATTAATCCTGTGGGGGGGGGGATAAACCCCATTAACCCCTACCTGTCGTACGGACCCCAATTAAAACCCATACGGAAAAAATTTGAAGTACAACAAAGAAATAGCAAATGTTAGAAAAATGTAATTTTGATATCACGGTGAATGACCTACAATCGTCATGTATAATAATAACACTATGTGTTAAAATTATGTGAAATTTTGTGTATTTCATTATATTGTTTACAATCATAATAACAGACAAAGGTAATTATTATCAAAAAATTTATTTTTCTTGATGACCAAACCGATTTTTTCAAATGCACAAAATGTTTGAAACCCAAATCACAAAAATTATACACAATAACCGCGTATACGTATTTCGACAACTACGTTGTCATCATCAGCGCAAGCTACTAACCGTTAAATTCTATTACATATCTGCTCCTATTAAACGGATTTTCGTCTTACTTTGCATGAGTTTGTTCAACTCCTTTGTACTCTCAAAAGGTCTGGACACCATTTTACAATAAAATATATATAAGAGAACTTGTGATTATTTTATATACAAAATGTTTGAAACCCAAATCACAAAAATTATATACAATAACCGCGTATACGTATTTCGACAACTACGTTGTCATCATCAGCGCAAGCTACTAACCGTTAAATTCTATCGTTAAATTTAACGGTTAGTAGCTTGCGCTGATGATGACAACGTAGTTGTCGAAATACGTATACGCGGTTATTGTGTATAATTTTTGTGATTTGGGTTTCAAACATTTTGTGTATAAAATAATCACAAGTTCTCTTATATATATTTTATTTTTCAAATGCCCCCCCGGAGAAAATCGCCTGAAAGAAACGCTGACTTGCACGGACACGACGTTCCATGAGTCGTCTCATACGTTTGGCAGACCGTCACGGAACCGAGCGCGCGCGTGTGCGTGAAAAGGGCCCGAGAGGGTGATGAAACAACAACGGGGACGGTCTTCGATCTCAAACGGTCCGCACACGTCGCGACACGTGTGGGCAGAGTACGACGACACCGTCTCGGGCGCGCGCGCGACCGTGTTCGATCAGCCGGCGGTCGTTATGGGAACGCGCGCGCCACGCGGCCGCAACGGTCGATTCGGAAAACGCGTGGGCGATCTCCGCCGCTCGCACCCCCGCGGCGGCCGTGGTGCGCTTTGTCGGGAACACGGCTTCCGGGCGTCCGACGAAAACACGACTACCGCGGGCAAATTACGCACCCACGCATTCGACGCGAGACGATTTCTCCGGTTTGCCGCCTTCCGCGACTCGGTCGGCTCGCGTGCACTCCGCATTTTTCGAAAAACCGTCCTTACGCGCGGCAACCGCGTCCGTGTACATTATTAACGGCTGTTCACCGTAACGGCTACGGCGTGCCATGGATTCGACAATCACGATCTCACGTCCCCAATCGCCCACGACGCGGGTATCGAATAGTTTCGATGGTTTCATCGTGTTATCATCGAACGAGTTCTCGAAATTTTCATTTCGCCGTCGCAATATTATGTCGAAAGACGTTGCCATCCAAATTCTACCACATCAGTCGTCCGGACACGTGTTTCACACAAACGACACGAATTCGTCGATCTGTTTCTAACGAGAAAATATTGTACTCGCACACACAGGTTATGAAGGATCGGATATTAATGATTTTTATTAAAACGCTTACTTTACAAAATAATCGTACTCAATTATTTTGATGAATTAAAAAGAGTAAAAATAACATTGGTCAAGAAATAGTTTACTAAAATATTTGGTGAATTCAGTGATACAAACTAAAATAATTTCGTGGTCCTACAATAAAGTAATCCACGAGTAAATAATATTCAAAAAGTATAACACATGTTTAAACACAAGGAACTTATTTGAATAATTCAATTAATTTCAATAACCTTATTAAATAATTAATACAATTTTTTTTTTTTTTAAATAAATATAATACAAAATTAGAGTAATCTTTTAAAATGCATATCTCGTCCTAATATCTTCAAGTCTTTTGGACACTTCCGCAGGTGTTTTGTCGAGATCGGCAGCAATGCTCTTCTGTTTGGCAATATCGATAGAATTGTACTGTTCACACAGGTCTCCATCGCAAACATTCTAAATAATAATAATAATAATAATAATAAGTTAAGTATAGACATGTTTCACTTTACTTACCTTTACAGGGAAATAATATGATCGGTATGATAAATGATCTCGTCCACAAAGCGGAGGGTTCTCGGAACGCATGTGCATTTCAAGATGTTGAAAAAAGTCTTGTTCTTCATGAGCAGTAAATGGCACGAGAACACCAATAGTACCAGTCACAGTAGCATAGACTAGAGATTCTGAACCACCGGGTATTAAAGTAGCTTTCTATAATCGAGAAAAACATATTTGAATTAGGTTAGACGAAATACACAAATCATCAAAATCTACAATTGAAAAACTGTATAGAAAACTTATATTATACTAATGATTTAATTTTAATAAACTGTCTGATCAGTCGAAATCATTGAATCATTCATAAATTCATTAGTCTAACGTGTGCAATATTAAAAAAACATCATCTCAGACTAACAGACAATAGGCAAAACATATTTCTGTTAAAAATACATACATGTAACATTTCGAGAACAAATCATAATATTAAACAAACATTTTTCCTTTTATATAAATTACATAACAATATTTATTTACTTGTATTGAAGTACAGATTTCTCCAATGTGGAAATTAACGATAAAATCTGCTTTTTGAGAGGCTCCATTAAGTAAACCACGGTCCCAAAGACTTTTATTACCTGTTGGATCATCATCAACTTCATCAGATATTGATGAAGCTAAACGTACCTAAAATTATTATAAAAAATGTTCTTAAATGAAAGTTTGTGTTCTTTGGTTTTTCAATATTTTATTTAGCTTTATAAATAAATAATACATACCACTGAAATATTTCCACATTTGTCTGCAGTAGCAACAGTATTATAATCAAGTATTTCCATGGCTGTAATATATCTAGGTTGTGTATCGTCTGCAAATATAATTAATTGGTTTTCATTTCGTTTATATCGTACCATATATACACTTTCTTGAACATCGCTAACATATATTCTGCATCCCATGACTCGAATTCCGACTATTAATAACGGTATTTGCTGTAAACAATAAACATTTTTTTTTTATACATTTATTACATTTAATAATAATAATAATAATAAATAGTGAATAACACAAAGCATTTACTTTATTTTCACATTTCCGTAACAGTTTCTTTTTACCAATGTCATAAAGGCGTAATATTCTACCAATACCGATTATTACACGTCCTTGGAATCCGCATATTGCAGTTGGTACATTATCGACTGTAGTCTTATGTACTAATTCTAAAGATGTGCATGTTGGGTTAACTCTAAAAAACAAAAATAAAATATAATAGGTAAATTAATATTTTTAAATTAATTTCAGCGATTAATTTCTTATATAATATCTTTAGATAAACTTACTTATAAGTGTAAATATACCCACAAGTCACGTGTCTTGGGTTCAAATGAAGTTCATTGGCAACACCAAAAAGTACAAACTGTGAATCGGGATAACTTGAAAAACGTACTAAAGCAACACTACAAAAAAATAAAAATACACAAACATTAATATATAGAATAAACAAATAAAAAACAAAAAAAACAAACCTCATAACCGCTTCGTTTTGTGGAAACCTATACACAGCTTCCGTAAGACCTTGAACTGGATTGAACAATCTGACTAATGATGCCCACATTCCAGGACCAGCTTTTGGAGCACCAAAAATACTTTCTGGTAAATCTTCATTCAAAAATGCTTCAGCCATTTCCTTGGCCAATTCTTGTTCTTCTTCCCCAGCAGCTTCTTGCATTTCCTCTGCCATTTGTATTCGCCTCTGCTTTTTTGTTTGCTCAGTGTATGCGTTATGTTCAGTTTCCACTACAATTAAGTGAGCAGAATCTGGATGGATAACAAACTTCCGTGGCGTATATTCAACAGGGAACGAAACTTGATTGAAAACAGCGCCTAATTTTTCCAGTGCCAAAATGCGCAAAGTATTGCCAGATATAGCAACTATACCTTCGGGACACTGTTCAGAGGAGAAACCGGACGCGTATTCCAAACTTTCATATGACAATGGAGTTAAATGAAAACGATTTTGGTAATAATAACTTAGCCACGATCTACTGGACATGGCAAGAACCTAAAACATTTAAAATTATTTATATATAATCAAAGAATACAATAGGAAATATTTATCTTAAAAACTCACGGCTTCATTTCCTCTAGTCTTGATTTTAAACAATTTAACTGGTTTGCCTCCTAAATAACGTGCTCTTGTATCAGCCATTTCTCCAGTAACGCCATCCAGAACAGTTCGAAGTAATACACCATTTTGTAAGCCAATGTTCAAATATAACATTGATAAAGAATTCATTCCTGGTTCATCTGAAGAACCTCCATCACTCGCGCCCATTTCAACGATACATAATGATTCGGGCATAGCGGGTATAGCTTGCATTTTTAACTGGACCAAACAATCCTTCAAACAATAAATTAATTTATTATATACACATATAAAATATGCGTATACATTTACTTAAACTAATTTATAAATTAAAACTTACTGTTGTATCTAAAGAAATAATACGGACAGTTTCATCTGTTAAACCAACAGCTAAAAAGCGAGACATTTGTTCTCCTGAAGGAGCATTTGCCAACGCCATACAAAGGACATCGGAATTCATTTCTTTTCGATCTTTATGTTCATTTAAATGTCCAGTCTAAAAATAACAATTATATAGATTACATTATAAATAATAGTTAATAAAAAAAATATAAGACATACAAATTAGTATAAAACAAAATAATGTATAAACATGGTTCACTTCAATGAGCATGTGTCGGCTATTAGAAGGCGACATGTTTACTATATTTTGTTTAGCACTTATTCAATTAATTATTGTAATTATTCAATTAAAAAAAATAATTAAAATTGTAAATTGTGCATAATTGATTTTTAAAATAAAATAATTTTAGATGTAATGACAAATATTATACAAACATGGTTCACTTCAATGAGCATATATTGACTTTTAGAAGGCGACATGTTTCTTAAATTTTTTTTAGCATTAATTTTTTTTTTTTTTTTTTTTGAAATATATATGTAATTAATATTTCAAAAATAAATAATGCAATGTAAAGTATCACAATTTATTATTACTGGTAATATTATCTAAATTCTAAACAATGCCATTGGAATTTAAAAATAACTTAAAATAAATTTATGTAAAATGATTAGAATTCATTGAATTTTTAGGAAATCAAATTAAATAGCTCATATAATATAATAATTTATTTACCGGATCCATTTCAAAATATACAAGTTCACCACCGCCAAGGGCAATGACAACCTGTCGTTGATTAGCTGCACATTTAACAATTTTTTTTTTTTCAGGAGCTTTCCAGTCATGCATTCGTTTATCAGAACGTATGTGACGCACACCATTTGGGTATATTTGCACTACTGCATCATCACCTAATGGTGAACAAGATAGTGTTGGCGTAGTTCCTAAGAAACCCGAATCTGAGACTTCTTCTACAGTTTCTCCAATAGATAATACTAGAGTGGCATTTGAGAAAGACACAATGATATAGGCATCATAACTTTCTGAAAGAATGAAAACAAAAACATAATCATCAAACACACATCAAATTCAATAGATGGGGAAAAATAATTAATTTTGTTGTTTAATGTTTGTATTTTTAGATAAATAATGGAAAATAAAATTCAACAAAAAGTATTAGTCGAAAAGAATTAATGAAATTTGATAGAAGTACATTATTATTATAAACAACGAAAAGATATTTGTATAACGAATTATTCAATAATCAAGATCAACACAGTAAAAAACGTTTGGCGACTTGATGTTGAATTATAACAGAAGTTTAACTATATTTTAACGATGTGATCAATAGTAGACAACTAGTTGGTTGTTTAGTGTTGGAATGCCTCATATTAGGACTCTTCCAATTTACACCAAGATGCTGAAACAGTGAAAATATTATACACCAGTATTTTCTTGTCAGTTCATAATTTTATCTTACAATACAAATTAATAAACTCTTTTTTTTTCTTTAACTATTTCGGCTGAGGAAGAATGTTCTTATTTTTTATACATGGATTTCTTCGATCACTCCCGTCCAACTCTACAACTTACCTATTTGATTCAGAGCCACTACGGTGATTCAATACCTGAAAAATAAACGAACTGGTGTTTGATAGATTTTATAATCTATTCACCAGCGCATTAATATACGATTGGATTTTAAGATTTTATTAGAATATATATATTCAAATAAAATAAGAGTGGACACTTTGGGAGGTCTTAAAATAATTTAGCCTAAAAACCTACCTAATTTTAGATAGGAAAATAATAACTTATGTATACAATTGTATGTCTTCAAACAATAAATATTATAACATAATTATAAAAAATATAAAACTAATTCTTAAGTACAGGATACTATTTTGGGTAAAAATATATATTTGAAATATTACCATCTGCTCTTCTTTTCACTGTCCATACTGCATTTGGACTGCCTGGCAGTTCAGATACTGCCATTTCTGAAACTTCAAGACCATGCCTTAAAACTCTTAAAGAAGATCTTGAACCTCGACCGCAAGCCATATATAATTGTGGTGTATCTTCAGCAGCTAAAATTATAAAAAGTAAGATTTAAAAACAATTTTATTGTAAATAAATTTAAAAAAACGAATGTTACATATTAAATATACTTATTAAAAATTAATTCTTCATATTATATCAAATATTTCTACTTTACTAATTTCAATTTATTAAATACGTAAAAAATACTGAAAAAATTGTTTTGCTAACCAGTATTGAACTTTCAAATCAAATTTAAGTGAAAATGATAGGATAGTTGGGTATTAAATATTAATGTATTTTTAATCTGAATCAGCTCCGCAGGTTAACACTGACATCATAAATTATTCAGTTATAACGTGTATTGTTCTCATCACGTACAGATATCAAGTTAGTTTATAATAGGTTCAATTGTTATATTGAAATTTTTAATATAATTTATATACTAACAAATAATGTAACACATAACTATATTATATTTGTACTAAATGTATCATGCGTTTCCACTCGACCAGTATAATAAAAACAACTGGTAGAAGGATAATTACACGAAATACTTTACCAACCAATATTGAACTTTTACCAAAAATAAATATGTAAAAGTGGTAAGGTGATTGGTTTAAATTGTTATATTGAAATTTTTAATATAATTTATATACTAACAAATAATGTAACACATTACTATATTATATTTGTACTAAATGTATCATGCGTTTCCACTCGACCAGTATAATAAAAACAACTGGTAGAAGGATAATTACACGAAATACTTTACCAACCAATATTGAACTTTTACCAAAAATAAATATGTAAAAGTGGTAAGGTGATTGGTTTAAACTATTTATAATCATGTGCTCAAATTGTTAGATAAATCCTCTATTTGCCATAACTCATTAGAATCAGTTGCACAGATTACTGCCATCATGTAACATTCAGCCAAATGAAATGTTTTTTTAAATCATTATTTCCAAGTACAAGTACTTAATTTGGAAAAATATGAAGTATTATATTCTTAAAATTAATTTTATAATTTAAATGATTAAATGTATAGAGTGCTTCCACACAACTAATTTAGTTAACAAATAGCTATAGGATAGTTAAACAAATTTTTCTTCTAATATTGAACTTTTAACCAAAACGATCAAAAATGGTAAGATAGTTGGTAGATTTTTGTAAGTCTTAAATCTAATCAGCTCTGCAAATAATCATAGACATTACTAATTATTCAGCTTAAATACATATTTTTTTCAAACAAATATTTGAAAATATTCTTTAAGGCCTAAATACATAATTTGAATGTGTAAATGTATCGAGTGTTTCCACACAACTAATTTGATTAACAAATAGTTGTAGGATAGTTAAACGAATTATTCTTCCAACTAGTATTGAACTTTTAACCAAAATGATTAAAAATGGTAAGATAGTTGGTAGATTTTTGTATAAGTTTTAAAAATCTGAATCAGCTCCGCAGGTTAGCGTTAACAACATTAATTAATCAGCCTAAATGTGTATTTTTATCATCACATTCAGATAGTAATAAAAAACAAATTTTAACCAATTAAGTAGACATTACCTAAATCAGCAACTTGACAAGCCATTATAGGTGATAATGAATCCATTTCATCAACCAAAACTAAATTTCTTAATTGTCTAGGAGCAAAGAAAAATGTATCTCCTTCCTCAAGAGGCATTGCTGAACTAAATTCCGGTTCATCATCATCATCGCCCAAATTTGCTATTTGGTATAGGTAACTGCAAAATTAATAATAACTTTATACTCTAATAATTAAGTCCACCTTTTAAACTTACTGGTTGCCAAATTCAGATGCCACAAACAAGAACCCAGTTTTCAAAACACACATCGCAGAAGCTACTGGGACAGTGTCAAAATATTTCAGTCTTATTTCTGTAACAAACTCTTCATTGGTTTCTAATGTTACTTTGAAAACATCTCCTTGTTCAGTTTGGACCAAAAAGAAAAACATGGATTTAGTCTTGTGCGTAGCACTACAAACCAGAATCATTCCTCGTTCTGGATCATCCAAATCATTCTAAAAATGTCAAGTTAATAATTTCTTTTAAATTACACTAACTAATTTTATAATATTGAAATTTAATTATATTTTTAAATTATTAAATTATTACGAAATACACTTTACACATTTTACGATAAAACATAAATATAAGAAATGTAAGTAAAAAAAGTTACTTTTGAAAATGAAGAAAAAATTTATTAAAAACAAACAAGTTATCAATTAAAAAAATTGCATAAAAATGAATTATTGCTTACCAAAATATAATGTATGTGATTTTTATTGCGATAATAGAATGACAAAAGAAAATATGTGAACAAATTTATTACATATAATATAGTAAACAAAATTTAATTTTTTTAACATTGTAATTCAAAATAATATTTTGTTAAATTCAAGTTACGTTGAAATAAAAAGTAACTTGTTAAGTTAAAAGTTATGAAACATAATAACTTAGAACTTAAATTGTAACATTTAAACTCGTTAATGCCCAACCTTGATTATGAAATAATTTTCTTTAAAAAATGTTTAATTATTTTATTAGTTTAAAATTAATTAAGTTTATAAAATACTAAATAAATTGTTAGATAGTACAGTTTAAGGAATTATATCAATATATAATATAATCCAATAAAATAAGTAGCATCTACTACTTTAGCACTGATTCACGACCGATGTGGGAATAATAATCGCACACAAGAGATACCTATAGTGCAATAAAATAGTAATATTTTCTTTTTAATACTTACTCGTCTACGAGGTATTGGACATCTTATATCTGGTTGTTCGCCTTGATTTTTATAAGTTATATAATTTTCTGAACATATTAATACACCACCAGGTCCATCTTTATCACCAGGAACAGTAATTAGAGAATTTGCATGTTCTTCTAGAGGTTCACTATATTTACGAACAACATGATTCAATCCAAAATCTACTTCATAAAATGTAAGTGTCTGTCTTGTAGTTTGAACAGCTTCTCCGGTTGGATCTGCATCAACTTCCTAAAATCGTATTAAAAAAAATGAAAATAAATTACTTAAATATATAAAAATGTTTTATTTACCTCATAGTCAATTTCTAGACAAGCGAAAATTGGATTGTCAAATGCTACATCAATTCCAACCATATGGTATACTAATGTATTACTTTTATTAGCTTCCAAAGGAGATGAAATTGTTAAACGTGCTTCAGCATCTCTGTTTGGAATGTAGACTAATTTTTGCTTTTCAACAGCACCTAAAATTAAATTTTTTTAATAATGCCTAAAATTAATGTATGTATATTTATATATTATTACCAATCATTATTGCTCTTCCCTTTGGATCGATAGCCAAATACTGTCCAGGTACAATTCGCCTACATCCACTTTTGCCAAAAGTTTCTTGATGAACTTTATCCAAAACATTTTTAGTAGGTAGATATTCCAATATAACAATTCGTCCAGAATCAGAACCAACAACAATGTAATCTAAAATAAATAAAACCGTGAAGAAAAATGATAATACAATTCTGAAATAAACAATATTAAGTTTTAAAAATAAAAGATCAAAAACTATCAATATACATAGTATCTTATATATTTACCTTTAGTGCCACCAGATTGCCTAAAACTCATCAAAGCACGAACAATGCCAAATACTTCAACAGTTAATAATGTATGAACTTTTCCAGTATTTGTATCAGGTCTCATGAGTTCTAATGATTTACCACGAGATACTAAAATCTCTTGTACTTTACCGCCACTAAAATTACCATGGATCGCATGCGTAATGCCACTTCCACGTTGCAATGTCATATTATACAAATACATGATGTCTGGCTAGTCAACCTAAAAAATACATAACATAATGTAAGTACCCACATAACGCAATGTTAACACTTTACTATAAAATGTTTGGTACTTTTAAACACTAATGTCGAAGCTACTTATGATAGGTAGAATATAACACAGAGCTACATACCAAAAGAATTGGACGATATCGATTATAAGAATTACACGTAATGTATAAATATGAAAAAAAAATATTTTAACAGGAACGTATTAATATACTATGAATACTAACGAAGAGGAATAAACAAAAAAAAAAACATTTGCAGACATAAATGTACGTACAAACACATACGTGTACATATAAATATACAAATATATGACGGCAACGAACGCTAAACCGAATTCGAAACGGACGCGAACGCGTAGATGAGTTTTGTCCGCCGGCCAAGATCGTATAGGAAAACAAAAACGTCTTTATTCAAAGCGTACGTCTTAACCTAAAAAAAAAAACCGCACACAAAAACGATTTTCACCCCCCCCCACCCCCCACCAAACAATCGTCAGACCCAAAAGCACACGATGATGTATATTACCGCGTCGGTTAAAAGCAATCGGCAGAAACTCTGCTCGGGGTCGCGGCCGTGTCCGCCTCGGAGCAAATTGAATCTGGCGAAGCGGGTGTTCCGGTGGCACGCGTCGTTGTCCGCGACTGTTGTTCCGCTCACGACCGTCGACCGGTTTGCCGTGGCATTCCCGCGGGAAAGTCGGTTCGGACCGAAAACGCGACGCGTGGAATTTCCGCGTTCTAGACGATCGTTACGGTAAACGAACGGCCGTCAGCCATATTATCGAGCGTTCAACGAACGTGACGAATCCGTACGAAAATATGGTGCGCGACGTGTGCCGTACAAAGTAAACAACGAACGGGCAAACACAGACGGTGCGGCAACGCGACGAGTGTGGTGCGGTTTGTCGGCATCCTGCGCGTCGGGCCGCGCGGTGACGACGACCGGACGAGACAGTGCGGCCGGACACTCCGTTCGTAAATTTCCCGCGTCCGGTTTTTCGGCGGCGTGTAGCGGTTTCGAAACACAGATAATTTCGTCTCTTATTCAACAGTGTTGTTACTCTTGTTATTGCGCGCAATTTCAAATTCTGAAAAGCCCTTTATCCTTCGGTTGTTCGTTGTTCCAGTGGACACCGGACTTACCCCACAAACACAACGATTTTATTTTTATCGCCAACTCTATGACAAGTATCCGAGCAAGGCCTACGATTCAATGCACTACGGCACGGTTTGTGTTGTGCAAAGACAACTTAAAATGTATCTAGTAACAGATAATACCAAGGTTTTTTATCTAGATACAAAAAAATTAATTCTTTTTATATCACATGAAATTTGTTGATATTTTTGGATTATGATTTGTACTTGTACAGTTATATCTTATAAAATTATCATAATTTAATTAATTCAAAATTTGTATATTTCTGCATGAAAAGATAAAAATTTTCAAAATGAAATGTATACTCAATTATATAAGTATTAAATATTTATTTAAATCTGAATATTTTTCAACTTCCATCATTTGTAAATAAACAAATTTTATTTGAAAAATAAATCTTATCTTAAATGTGGATGCTCAAAACATAAGTTTGTATAAAATATTGAACACTATATTGTACTATTATATTCTAAACTTCAAAAAAACACATGTAGATTACTTCCCTGTCAGTTGGAAATAGGTCATTTCCAAATTTAAAAAACATAGTTTTGTAATAAATTGTAAGAAACCCCTTTGTTTTTTACAATATTTTAACATTCAAAACTAATATATGAAAACACAATTCACAAATGACAAGTAACACTTGACTAAATAAAGATATTTTACGTTTATAATTTATTGGTATTGCTCTTCGTTTTTCATAACTTAAGTTACTTAAACACTTTAAAAAAATTTCAATGATGTATTAAAACGTTTAATTGTTTTGAAATATTTATATGAATTAATTAATTAATTAATAATTAATTATATTGTTTGGCATCAGTAACACTTTTATTTTAAAACTAATATTTTGGACAAGTATAAATAGTCTACAATTGCGTACTCGGTTTACCCACCAGAACTGTCACTGAAAAATTAAATGTTTTATTAAAAGTTAAATTACTTACCTAAAAACAAATCATACTATAATTATAAGCATTATAAATAGACAATAGTTAATTTTATTAGCTCTGAATACATACAAAAAAAAAAAAAAATAATAATAATAATAATAATCATTAACAGGAATAGTAATATAAGATTAATATATAATTAATAATATTAGTAAAGTTTTATTTAAAAATTAAGTTTAGTTTGGCCTTTTCCTCTTCCTCTCGTCAAGGTCCTAGGTGCTCTGCTACCTCGAATTCTTCCTCGACTACTTTTGCTACTAATATTTATAGAAGAATCATCATTCATTTGTTTATCATTTAATTCAATAGATAAACTATTCAAATCATCATCCGAATCTTGTCTAATAGGTGATTTAGTAAATGGATCTTGCTGGGAACTCAACACTTCATTAATCTATAATAAAAATAAAAAATTGATAAATATATACATTACACATATATTGATATAAGATTATTATACTTCATTATCTAATTTTTGTGTGTATGCATTGTGATAACTAGTTATATACTCTGAAATGTTATTTTCATTAAGATCATCTTGTTTTAATACAAAATCCTTTACTTTTTTCATTTGATGTCTGAAAATATTTTTTTAAATTTTATTTCAATACAAATATTAAATTTTAAATTTAAATATATTAACACAATAACCGTAATAACATACGTGAACTTAGAATCTATCTAAAATATGAATGAAAATAACAATAGATCAAATTTATTAAATAAGTGAATAACATAAAAACCTTTATATTTACATTTACATTCATTAAGATTACATTTAAATCTAGATATATAATTAAAGTTTATTAACTATGACTTTTACATTTTATTTAGTTAAAATAAATTCTGATTCAAATTATTCAATATGTTATGACAATATTTTTACATTTTATAAAATATATTACATTAATATCTATCTGGAATAGATGTTGTTCATGTTTTCAAATACTCACTCAACAACCCTATGTACACCATTTGAACAAGATTTATTTACAATCCAATCTACTGCTTCAGCCATTCCATTCACAGATAATAATTCCAGTTTATTATCTATGTTAACAGTTCTAAAATATTTATCCACAATTTGATCAATTTTATCTATCTAAATTACAATAACAATTAATTAAAACTACATGAATTTATATTAATTTGTATAGTTAATACAGTTAATACAGTTAATACATACTTCCTGATCATTGTTAATATTTGCAAGAACATCATCATCAATGCATGTGGGTAATCTCACATTACTTTTCTTTTCCATTCTTAATAATATCATATCATTAGAATTAGCGACACGATCTTCAAATTGTTGACCAAACTGAATAACATTAAAATGTTGAGTTTCACTAGTATATTCAACTCTCAGTCGTATCAATGGTAATTTTGGTTGTTTATGGTGTCCTAAATATATATGAATATATAAATATATGGTGTGTTAAATACTAAAAATAAATACTTATCTTTAATAAAAATAAATATAAATATAAAGTAATGATCAAATCAAATAAATTGAATGGCCAAATTTTAAAAATGTATAAAAAGATAAATAACTTTTAAAATATGTTTTTACCTAAAAAATTATTCTAAGTACCGAATCTTGAATTTAAGAACAACTAACAAAATACAACTTTTTACAAAAAATATGTATTAAATAATAAATGTATATAATTCTATTGAAACCAAACTTAACAATATGATACTGTTTTAATATCAGTCCCCAATTATAACAATAGTAATAAAAAAAAAAAATAACAGAACAAAACTCAAACTTAAACATTGAACTCTAATGTTTAATTTAAATCCAAACTTTGTGATACGATAAAATCAATTCATCAATTTTATTAGTTTCATTGTCATAATTTTTGGATTAAAATAGTTTCATTAATTATTATAAACATACCGCTACGTTTAAGACTTAATTCCAATAAAATTTCTTCAATTTTTTGTTTCAAAAATTCCTGAATGCTTTTTAAATTGCTAACATCTTCATCACATTCTGATAACTTGACTGTTTCAAAATGCATTAATCTAACAGTTTTCAATTCTAACGGTTCCATGTGAAATGATGTACCTTTGACCGTTAGTAAACCCACATATTTACTACCTGCTTCTCCTTCACACATAGAAGTTGCTACTGTACTGCCTAGTAATAAAATAAAACAATTTTTTACCATTATATTATAGAAAAGTTAATGTGTTCATGAATTGGAATACAGTCACAGTTATTAACATTATTACCTGGCTGGCTAATATATCCATGTGACTTATCTGATCTCTTTGGAACAGGATCAATTAAACATTCATGTTCATGTCCCCAAATAGTAAGCATCATGTAATCAGGAATAGCATTTTCTGATAAATGTTTGGTACCTGGTCGCTTAACCCGATTTTGATGACACA
Source organism: Schlechtendalia chinensis (assembly GCA_019022885.1). NCBI lineage: Eukaryota > Metazoa > Arthropoda > Insecta > Hemiptera > Aphididae > Schlechtendalia > Schlechtendalia chinensis. The sequence continues at coordinate 8,240,339 of CM032340.1, read as the reverse complement.
CAAATATATTGAACCACTGATTTACATCTTCTTGTGGGCGATACATTCGTACTTTTCTATCTCTGAATAATCGTTCAAGTCTTTCATCTCGGATATGACTTAAACCGTACAGAGCAATTTTATTTGATCCTTTTTGTAAGAGTATAGGAGATATTTTAAGTTGTTGAAGACTCGGTTGTTTGCCAAAATAATTTATTAGGCCCATTGAACTTAAAAGATCCATACATGATATTTCTCTGTAACCTTTAAAATAACATTTAAATATAATAAAAGTTAAGTGTATTAAATAGAAAATATGAAAAATGTTACCACAAGGATCATCATGATTGCCATGAATTGAAAAAATAGGAATAGAAACATTCAAATTTTGATCTTCAAAGTTGACAATAGGGTGATTACAATGTTTAAATGTTTCAGCTTGGTCACTCACAATTTCCATATTTATAGGTCTATTTTAAACAAATAAATGAAACAATTAATATGGTTTTTAAATTTCCAATTATAGTATAATAATTAAAAGCTATTATTAAATTTCCTTTGAACATTACTTATCACCCAAACAATATGTACGCAAGAGAGATATGCATCGTTCTAAACATGTTACTGAAGGCTGGTTGACATGGAATAAATCTCCGCCCAACAATATGAAATCAACATTATGTTTTTCTGCTAATTGTAATACTTCTTCAAATGTATTGAATGAATCATCAGCTAAAACAAATATTATTATATTAGTAGATATTATATTTATAACAGAACACAAACAAAATGACCAATCATTCATAGACTTGTATGTTATAACAATCAACGATCATATAATGATTACTTGAGTAATTTCCTGTACCAATTAGTAATAAAAAAACGAAAAAATATTAAAATAATTCTAATTATGTAAGTACGTAATAATGATAATCGTATTAAAAATAAGTACAGTAAGACTTTATCATATAATACATTTATGTAATACGAAATAAATAGAATTGTTATTTATACCCTAACACACAATGTGGAACGCAAATAATAAATATGATTATAAAAATAAATAATAATCCAATGTTATTTTACCTCTAATCAAATTTTTCTCTTCGAATCCTAAATGAATGTCTGTCGCCACGAGAATTTTGAAGTTTTCCGGATCGTCCAATTCCAAAGTTTTAGAAGACATCATGCAATATGAAAAATGGGTATTGCACGACAATTTTACGAAATGTTTAACGAATCGATTATTAGATATTTATTATTGTTTTAAGCGTCTACCACCAACCGCATAAACGTAGTGCTCATAAAAGCGGGAACGACAGAATAGATAGATATGGGCAACCGATAAGTATAAAATCTCTTTGGTTACAAATGATAGCGATTTCAAAGAGAGTGTACAAAAAAGAAATAAACGTTCAATGATTTTCAATTATTTTTTTGAAAAATGTAAACGCCCGATTTACGATTCGTAGTTCGGTGCGTAATGTGTTCGTTCACGATCCAAATCGAAAATGTCAATGGTTTGTCGCCTGTACCGTATAGGATTTTGTTTTGTTTTTACATAACACAAGTTATCTTAAAATAACGAGACAAGCGTTATTTACACTTCTTTTAGCTTAACATTAAAAACGATTTTTCTAATTTGGTTCCGGTAATTATTATTAGCGTTGTTGTGAATATTATTAGTTATTATTAGCGTTGTTGTGAATATTGAACAGTGGGAAGTGGTATAAGACAGTTGTCCGAAAGAACAAATTAAACTATGTAACATAAATACTTGATTCTTAAAATTTATATACAGGCTTATAGAAATATTGTGTCGGGTCGTGCCAGTAATTAGATTTTTTGAAATCTTGAAGATATTCATTGATGTACAAATAAAAATTAAAACCAATATATAAATTATATTTTTTTGAAAATAAACAATGCTGTGCAGTGTAAATATTGTTAGCAGTGACCAGTATTTTCATGAAATGTTATATCTATAGATATATATTTAAATTGATGAACTGCAGTTGTAGTTAGACTGGTGTTCATTAAATATATTATATTAATTTTGAAATTTGTTCAAACATTTATTTTGACATGGTGGGAAGGCACGAAAACTTCTTTGGATAAACCCTATACTTAAATGTGTATACTGTACATATTGCAATTTAATTACAAATTATTATTAAGTATATAATTTAAAATCATATAATCAGAATTATAAAACGTGTAGCATATCACTTTATTCGAGTAGCAATTTTGAATAAAAAAACAAAATACCAATTTTACCATACAATAAAAAATAAATCTACTTTATGGTTTATGGCGAAACATTTTTTTTTTTATAATAATCAATAAAATGTACTTATTACACTACGTACACATATTAAATATCACACAAAAGTTGCAAAATTGTTTGTATATATATATATACATTTATATATACCATTAACAATTATTAAAGATAAATATTAACTAAATAATAAGCCATTGATTACATTTTACAATTAACTGTGATATAAATATTATTTCAATATATTATGTACCAAGGTAGAGGTTTTTTTGTTTTACGTGTGCAAAATAAGCTCTGGCAGTTAGTTAAACATCATCCATCACAATTCTGACGATGTGTAATGATGAATGTAACAATGATAACAAATGAGTGCAGCCAAGTGGAACTCAACGAGCGTGGTCACAGCAGAGGATACGCCAAGTCAACTGATTTTGAAGTGAATTTCTCTACCATGGTACAAGATATAACTATTGTATATATTTTTAATCAGTTTTGTTTACTATACGAGTTGAATAGACAAGCAATATAATTAAAATATGTTACAAACACAATTGCATTTTTAAATAAACTATTTATAACCCCTTAAAATCATGAATTGCTTGTAACTAACTTAAACATAAAAATACATTCTTTTTTTTATAATCGTAAGATTTTATAATAATTTACTTTCAATATTTATCAAATTATTATGTATTTTTAATTTTAAACAATCTCACTATGAAATTTTTTTTCCATCATTATTACAAAAACAATCTGGTTTACACAATTACCATTTAAAATAATCAGTAATAATATAAAAGCAGTATATATAATAAAAAAACAAATAATAAAAATGCTAGATAATTCAACTATATATATATATATAACTATATATATATATATATATAAATGATAAAAACCACAATATTACAATATAAAATGAATGTATCAAAATTTAATTTGTTTCATTCCCTCATCCCAATCTAACTGTCAAGAAACTGATTTGTTTATTGTCAGTCTTCGACTCATGTCATGTCCAGATGTTTTTTCCACCCAATTGGCAAATTCTGTATTAAACCAATCGAAAGACAAGTTGTCCAAATGATTGTCAAAGTCAACCAAATTATTATAAAACTGTTGTTGCAATACAGCAGATGCAGCTGCCAATGTTGCGTTCTCTATTTGTACTCTAAAATACCAATCAGTTTATTAAAATGATTATTAATATTTCTTATGAATTTTATTTAGTATCTATTATTAATACTTTGTGTTATTTAAACGTTTCCATTTCCCATCACCTTGCGTGTGCACTATTAGAGCACTTTCTTTTTGGTTTGTTTCCATCAATCGATTATTAATCTAAAAATCAATTTTTACATCAACTATTACAATACCATTTTATTTTTTTGCTAAATGAATACTTACCACGACCATACAGACATCTGTCTCATGTTCAGCTATCTTATCCATAATCTTATGAGCTGGTTTATCATAACTTTAAACAAATAAATTTTCATCATTAGTTTAGAATTTATATATTTAAAAAGTTACATGATCATTAAATTATAATACAAATATATATTGTTTCCAACAGAAAAGTTTGAATAAACTAGTTGTCGTTGAACATCGTTGACAATACTATAGGAAAACATTATATAAATAAAATGTATTGAATGTGAGTATCTATAGTAAAAGTTATCTGAGATATTTACCTTAAATCATCCAGTGTCTCATTAGCTAAATAATAGCCGGCAATGTACATGTCGCACGTGCTGGCCGATTGATCAGTTTGCATTAAGGCGATCTCGGACATCGGCGAAACGTGAAGACACTGATGGAACAACGGAACAGTGTCGATAATGACCAACTTGTCGCCTTTGGTCGCGTTTTCAGCAATCAATAAGCCATTCACCTCGCAATGAGGATACTTGGCAGCGTGGGCGACCATCTTACAATACGCCAGCGTCGAGAAAGACACTTTCGACATGACTGATTTGAAAAGACAACACGAGAACTCGGAATAAAAACGAAGTTACTTTTTGTTTTTTCGACGAAGAATTTATCGACTTTCAACTTTAATAAAGGCGAAATTCTCATACGAGTACACTTTCCACTATCACAGTGATAAATGACAATTGAACACTGATAAACGTTGTTGGGCGACTCGCGATGAAGGAGAGCGTAACTCACGCCAGCTTGTTTTCAGCTGTAAACGATATCAAAACGATGCGCGCGCAACTTCGCCGCCATGACTGTGTCGTGCTCGCGTTATCGTTGATTCGAGAACGACGATAAGAGCGCCGTGGGCCGAGTGATAACGTCAACAAATTTGGCAAAGCGAAATTCAAATATTTTATGTCCGTTGACGACGTTCCGCGGCGATTCGAATACGACCGTAATATTTCGCGTGTGCATTAATTCGAATTAACACGCGAGTGTATGTTGCCGTCGGCATGGACGAACTGAATTACGAGAAGAGCAAGGTTTATTGGTCAAATGTTCCCGCCTCGGTAAGCGGTATGCTCGGGGGATTCTCTAGTGTGACGACTGCGGACATCAAAGATTCGAAGATTTTTCTCAAAAAGCTTTTCAAAATGGAAAACGGCCCGTCCAGTAGACGGGTTTTGGATTGCGGCGCGGGCATTGGCAGGATAACCGAAAACCTTCTGTGCAAACACTTTGAGCATGTGGATTTGCTGGAACAGGACGACAAGTTTTTGGAAATAGCCAAATTAAATTCCAAGGGACAAACGTTGAAAATTTTTATTGTTCTGGTGAGCGTCCGACCAATGGTTTTCATATTTATATGAAGCCGTATGAATTCATAAGGTGATATTATTTTGCTTAGGATTACACGAATTCATTCCTGACGACAAACAAAAATACGATGTCATTTGGATTCAGTGGGTTCTTGCTTACATTAAAGACAATGATTTGGTTGAATTTTTGGAAAAATGTTGGTGAGCAAACTACATTGTAAAATCTATTATTATTCAATTTAATTTCACCGGCTGTGGGTTTTTGTTTTAGCAAATTATTGAACCAAAATGGTGTTATAGTGGTCAAAGAAAACATTTCCCATGAAGAAGAGGGAGATGTAGATTCAGAGGACAGTTCGATAACTAGGAGTTATATACAGTATTGTAAAATATTCCTGCGAACTAATTTAAAATGCATAGCTAAGAGAACGCAAAAAAATTTCCCTTCAGGACTGTACAAGGTCGAAATGTTTGCATTGAAACCCGCTAATGATTTAGAATCAAATCAAAATTCTTGATATTTGTAAATATATATAAATTGCATTGGTGTGTCAACAGATGAGATATTTAAAAAATAATAAATACACCATCGTCATTGATTATTATATAATTTAATAATAGTGTATTGTCCACTGGACTATGTGAAATTGTATCTTTGCTAATGATTGAAGTTATTTTGGGTAAATAAAAAATACCCAAATCTTTTGGGAGAAAAAGTAATTAATGTTTTGTGCAAATTTGTATAAAGTTATAATAATGTTGGATTTTATGTAAATATTAATATAAAATAAATTATAAGTTATTATTAACATTTGACTTGTATTTAATTTTATAGCAGTTAGTGAATTTGGGATTCATTTGCTGCGATTATCATTTTATAATGTATCAATGGACATACAATTTTACTGTAAATTTTAGTCATTGAACAATTTTCAAATTGGGCAATGTCAGATACAATTAGATAATTTGTCATGATACACCTAATACTAATGCTTAAATACACTAATATATATATATAATATTTATAATAATAATTTACTAATATATATAATATTTATCAAATTATTCATGACCTACAAGAAATTCAAACAGAAAGTAAAATTAAAGTTAACTCAATCAAAATTATACATTATAATCTTGAGACAGATTTCAATCTGAAAAACGATTTTAAAACGAGTATGATATACTTATAACTAGTAAAAAAATTTAGTAAAATATATTATTGGTATGTGATAAAATACCCCACAAAGAAAAATAAAATCATAAAAAAACATTTTTGAACACATCAATTATAATTAACTGAAAGACTAAAAAATTTCTCCTTTATGCAACTGTAATAAAAAAAATCTCGACTAAAAGTTGAAAACCAAAAAGTATGAATGAAAACTGTTGTTATTTTGAAACATACATTCAAGTCATGATTGAAGATGACTTATCCATCTTACAAATGGATCTTGCATATCCTAACCCTTATAATATTGTATCTTCATTTTGTGTACTACTAGCAAATGGTAGGGGTGTAGAGAGGTGGTGAGGAATGCTCAATGCCGACAAGTATTGATCAATGCACCGTAAGTTCTCCTTCACTGAGCCATATACACTATGTAATTGCTGAATTTTATTTATTACATTAATGGATACCATACTAGTTCAGTTCAATATCCACTACTAGTATGTGCATTAGTAAAAAATATAAGTTACTTACCAGGTACTGTACTACTCAAATGTATTCTCATAAATTCACACAAAAGTTAAATATTCTAATTCTTAATCTGGTATTAAAGGTACCATTTACAAATATTGTAGCTCGTCTTATTAGTGAAAAAAAACTACCATTTATTCTTTGTAAGATTAACTATTCAGTATTTTACAGCTATTTGGAATGTTACATGAAATACTACATATCTCTAATTTTATATACTAGAAAAGTTTGTTTGAAAGAAAGTTTGAAAATAATTCAATGAATGTGTATTATTTGTTGGTTGTTGTATAAATTGAATGTACTTTACTTCCCTTCAGAAGTAATTTATTGAAATTGTCCATTTTAATAATAACATATATTATGTATCATAACAGGTAATTATATTAATCACACAAAATTATTTGCATATGAAAGAAAGTTACCCGCTTTAAGATGTTAAGAACAATTAATGGGACACAATGGACAGGTGAGGTATAAGGTCAACTGATTTTCATTGGTTTTAAATTTTATAGTAAACTTTATTTTGAACTATACTCTTTACAAATTGAACATGGTTTTTTTTAATCATACCGATATTTGATTTAAATTAAATTTTAATATTAATTGTCGAGAATTATAAAAAGATATAGATCAAATTACCAATTGTAATATAATTCTCAAAAAGAAATAAAACCTAATTTTTTTTTTTATCAAATAGATTTTTTTTATTTTTATTTAAGGTTAGTTTAACAGAATTTAAACTTTTACAGCATACTTCCTAGGAGGGAACTTATTCTTCTTCTTAATCGCTTTTAGGGTCTTAATACTAAGTTCCTTCTTTGTTAATGCACGCCTCTTGGCCCTGGTAAGTTTTGGCCTCAAATCTAAAGGCTTGTACTTCCGGTTCTAAAAAAAAAAAAATGTATTTTTTTCTATTATACTTGATTACAAAATAATAGTGATAACAAACAAATTAAAACTTAATATAAAAGTTTTAAAAATACTTAATTACATTTTTAAAAAATAATATATTAAACTTTGAATGTATTATATAGTATCATATTGAAACTAATATATTTTTGATTATTTGGTGGTAAACGTCTAACCTTTATTATATAGGATGCTTAAAAAAAAGGAACGCATAAATACCGGAGGCAATATTTACATAATTATTTGTTAAATAATTAATGTGGTACAAATGCATCTAATTGTAAATTTGTATAAAACTGGTCCCATATGACTTGTGTACTTGGAGAGTTTTATGGGAGATATTTAATTGTAAAGCACCATGATTATTTTTACTTGTCCAGTCAATCATGGTTTTCTGTCAGCATTGGATAAAACCTGAGTGACGTGATGATAAGAAATTTTAATTTTGGATTCCCCAAATTGACAAATAATTGGCGAGCACAAATCGTGTACGAGCAACATAATTGTTAAGTACAAACATTATAATAACACTCGCTGAGTATGTGAGTAGTGTGACACCAACTTAAAGGTTTCATATCATAAAAATAGGACACTATTTTTTACATTACTTTTATTATTTAATGGGTCTATTCCATAAACTAGTATTTATTCTATAAATATTAATATTAAAAAATCTAAACATACCTTGAAGATTTTTCGCAGCGCTTCCTTTTGTTTCTGATGAATTACAACATAACAACGGAGAATTGCTTTACGAACAACACGACTAAAAACAAAAAAAAATTATTTTACTAAGGATAACAACTGAATAATAATTGAATTTAAGTTATGGGTTTCAATCATTCACTTATTGTTTATTGAATTTCTCACATACAAAATGTTTAAACAGAAATTATAAGTATAGTATTTGAAAGACATTTTCAACAGGTAACTAAATAGTTTTTAAGAATATGCATATATTTGAATTTACATTCAAGGTTTTCTATCAGCATCACTAATTTGATTCCAACGCTACGCAAGTATAATATTAATGGTATGATATATTTACATCCGGGAAAGTTTTGACGCTGTGCCACCAGTGACTTTGGAAACTCTCAAATTGGCCAATTCTTGTTTCAACTCTTCGAGTTGCTTTAACAAGGCCTCCTTGTCCTTAAGACGCAAGTCCGAGCACTTGACTTTCGTCTACACAACAAAAAAAATATATTAATTATAATATAAGTATAATGTAAATTATCGTAGTGATCGGTTCACATTTCGTTTGTCAATCAATTGAAGTTAATATTTGTAAAATAATAACAACAAAACCATTCAAAACTATTGCGATTGAATCGGATAAAATCTCACCATTTTGTCAGGCGAAATAATGTACAAAGTGTCAGAAACGAATGAAATCACAGACTGTTCAGAATTTTTGTTTCACGAGATGAGAAGGAATCATAACCTATAAGATCATGGAAGAGAGTTTCATGGAATAGTAAACGTTTGATTTTATTGAATAAAATCTTTTTCGTTATCTTTTGATAAAGAAATAAAGAAATAGAATGACAACAATCACTATAATATTTTTTTTTTGTTCTAGTAGTAAATTTTAGACTATTAATTAATTATATAAGCTAATTTTTAATAGCGTTTGACATACGCAATGTACTCCAAACGTTTATTTATTGTGTAGTGTGTTTGTCGTTAGCCAATAGTGCGTTTTATTCTCCAAACGCCTTTTTTTTTTTGTAACATATTCACTGAAATTCATGAAAATCGTTCAATACACCGTGGAGACTTAATTTCCGACTGTTCTTTCTATTGCCATGAATCAAATGGACATTGGACTGACTGAAGCGATGAAAAATATAGTTCCTAAAGGACTTTCGGCCGACATCAATTCTGCGTTCAGTGGTTATGTAACAGAAAAACTATACATGTTACTGCAGCTGTACCTGCAAAACAAAGGATGGAATAGTATAGAACTGTTGAAAATATTTTCTGAAATGAAAGATTCCTCGGTGTTGCCAAGCGCTTCCTACTTGCAGTTAGTTCTTTTATGTTGCCATATAATTTTTACATTTTTATGTATTATATTGTTTTCTTAACACTAAAATACTTGCATATGCCTGTGCTTAATAATTTAAACACATAAGTATACAATTTATTCGCCTATAATTTGTTAATTAAATGATATACCTAAGTTTGAAGTAAAATGTCTATTTGCTTCATTTTATTACTTAGTAAGTACTAGTTTATAGATTGCAGTGGGTATTTATAAAACATTATCTACCTAGCTATTATATGATGTCATGTCTTTTAGGAGTGTTGTAAACTGTTGTCTATAATGTTTTGATTTTTCAGAATGATGGCTTCAAGAGTATCATTAGATAGTCAAGCAAGATTAATCCTTAGAGAAAACGGCAAGATTATATTACCTTATGAACATTTTGCAAACGCGGTGATGTTGAAGCATATGAATGGACCACATGGATTACATTTAGGTGTTGAAGGAACTGTTCGAGCGGTAATGATAATTTGTTTATATTTATAATGATAATCGGTATCTTAATTTATATTTTTATTAATACATAAAAATGTAAGATTTTGTTGTATAGATATATCATACAGTGTTTTTGTTTTAAATAAATATATTACATGTTTAGTGTTTATAATTTGATGCTATCTGTTTTATAGGTTATGGATTCATATACGATTGGCCGTGAAAACTTTGGTATGGAAAAAGAGTTTATTATTGAAGTTGTACAAAACTGTCCAAACCCAGCATGTCGTTATTACAAGACTCAATTGGATTTATCTCAACATGCTAAACATTCTAACTATATGAATTCTTCAAATTCTAGTAAGTTATTTTTATCTCATAGTTAATAGTTAGCTATTGTTAAATCAATGAAAAATATTGATTTTTGTATTTTTTTCTTTTTAGGTATAAATATACCAGTTGGTCGAGAAAGTCCAAGTATCTCAATGAGTCAAATGATTAATCAGCAGTTAAGTGCCCATGGTTTGGCTCCTCCTAGTGCTCAACCCCAACAATTACATTCAACGCCTGTCGATCTAACTGGACCATCTCCCCTCCAAGCTCCTGAAATACAGAATCCTATGCCTATACATGTACCACAAGTTCCAAAAACTGTAAGTGTTCGACAAGCACAGCACAATAAGTTGGCCGATTTTTTGAAGGCGAACCTCGAAAATCTTGATAATAAAGATTTATTAGCTGCTCATGATACGACTTGGCCTGAAGTGTCAGATAACCGCAAAGGTCATTTAGATGGTAAGCTTTATGTGTCTAATAATTAATAATTTATTTTGTGTTGATAATATATGTTTATGTATAAAACATTTCGAGAAAACTTAAAATGTTTAATTGAATGCTATGGTTTGTGATATATTTAATGTATTTGAATAGTTTAATATTCTTTAATATTTAATGACATATTTTTTTACGATTATTTTTAAAATTTAAAATGTAAGTTATTAATCAAATGAAAAGTTTAATATGATTAATTTATGAACAATGTACAAATTTTATATTATTGTTATTCTTTCAATTAATAAATAATCCAAAACTTATATTAATATTTATTAATAAAATATAACATGTGTATGATAGAAAACTGTCATAGTTATGTAATTATATTTTTAATTACAATATCTCATTTCATTTCTATAAAGATTAATATTTTTGCATACATTGTTGATAGTAATAAAAATGGTGGGCAATTCAGAAATCATGATTATGTGTTACCAATTACAATTTATTATGAAGGTTACTTGTAGAGTTACAGACAAAATTAGATAACGAATAAACAATTACATTTACTAAAATGAAATTACATAAATAATTTTTAATCTTCTGTTTCAGCTGGGCAAGAAAAAATTATTAGAGCGTTTTCAGAAATCATGAAAAATATGAACAGGATGAAAGCGTGCGTCAGACCAGCGATGTGCAAGCCTTACGGAAAACAATCGGAATCATTGCAAAAAAGTAAAGACAATTAATTATACAAAGTTATCCACATGACCTAAATTATCTTATTTAAACTGATTAAATTAGGTCTTATCAAAGTTATATTTTTAAACAATACTCATAATGAAATATATTCTAAAGAATTTTCAAGTGTAATTTATATAATTATTAACATTTAAGTAATTTAAATAATTGTTGTTGTTGTATATTAACTTAAGAACTTATTTCAGCATTAATCGATACTATTCAACTTGTTCAGTCATTGAGATCATTTCTTCCTCCACCACATATTGCAGTTAGTAGCTGGAAAAATGAAGAAAAACACGGGTAATAATAATAGTTTTTAAATTTAATTATTTAAAATATTAGAAATATAACATTTTTAAATGTAAATTTATACTTTTTAGATTAAGAAAAAACGTTTTGGACAATTCTAATCAAACAGTATCGGCTGCTAATTTTAAAGATCTCTGTGATGCAATATCTCGCAACAAGCAAAATTAAGATCTCCTACTGAATTATCAAAAAGTAATATACTTTTAAAAATTTTTGTCATCTCAACTTTCAAAAACTACATTGCTTTTTTTATAAGTCTAGTAAAAATTCCTTATTTTCCTCAAAATAATGGGAAAGTTTGTTTACCCGGAGGGATCTTACCATTTAAATTAAATCTATTTAATGTCTTCTTATGAGTGTCTTCTAGTTTTATGTTTGATGTTTTTTTTGTTTGTTTATATATATATATATATATTCCTATACATTTTTCAAAAAATTTAGCATCTTATTCAACTTTTTAATTTAATATCTATTAAGACAACTATTTTCATGTATACATGTTGATATCAACAATTACAAGTTGCCAAACGTATATGTGTATTATGTTTTGCTTTGTTTCCAAAACATTTCATGCCATAGTAGTTTTTTAAGTGTAAACTAAATAATTAATTAATGTTTTCCTTATGGTTACATAATTTAATTCAAACGCTTATCAATAATACATAGACTGTATCAATATTAAATCAAATTATTATAATTGCCCTCAATCTATTTAATCCATTTAAGCATTCGCATGCAATGTCTGAAACTTTTATTTTAACAATAAATTATCAATAACAATTTTACAAGTTTAATATTCACAATAGATTTTTAGGTATTAACCGGTTATACTATGTTTTCTGTTTTAGTTAACCACTAGTAGTTTGTGTAATGTCAAAAAAAATATGTTTTAGGGAAAAATTGTATTTCACATAAGTAAACAACATATTTATTTATTCAAATATTTTTTTTGGTAACTGTTGTACGATTTTCTCGTCACTTTTTTTTTTTAGAAATTTTACATAACATACAATACATTCAATAATAATGGTGACAATAGATGTTATGCGAGCGTTTGTGGATTAAAACTAAAAGTTTTAAACATTGTGTTAATTGCGGTATGCGTTGTTTCAAAATTGTTTTTGAGCATTTTTTTTTTTTTTCTTTCCGTTAAAGGAATTTGTTATTTATTTTATTAATATGTTTAAATTGTTCTCAACACAACTGTACTAAAATTTGTACTTGTTCACTAAGTGACATCAGTGATACAATTGTCAAATTAACTCCATGACCCCTCAGACTGAATTGAGGAGCAGTTTATCACTTGTTGATTATTAATTTTTTATACCTAAACGTTTTAATTACGCTAGTCAATAATTACATCTTTAATATATTAATCTATGATCTTTAAATAGTTAATAGTGTCGTATGTTTAGTTTTAAATCTTTTATTATTATTAATTTTTTATTCATACGAATTGTAATTTGGTATATAAATTTGCTGCAAACATGTTGTTTTCGCGAAATTCTTTCAAATTTATATAATTTATCGTCTTTTTATGTCAACATTATTTACAAATGATATTCCAATTTTAGTTATTTAAAACCCAATAACGGTTAAAGTTTATAAGTGCAGTAAATATGTTGGTTGTTTAAATAGCAAGTGTTTTTTAAATGATCAAAGATTTTTTTTTTGGACATTTCGTGTAAGCAAATTTTGTACTGGACCCTCACGCAGTCAAAAACAATAAAAATATTCATTTGTTTAAGAACTATCGACTTTCGACATTTCAGTACGACAATTATGATAGAAAAACAATTCAAATATCTCTCCGATAGCATCATTTCTCTTCGTTTTTGTTGTCCACGTATAAACAAATCCGTCTGAAGTTTAAACAACCAGCTTATAATGTTAATGATTATTTTCCATGAAAATTGTACACGTTTGTAACTATTAGAAATTGTGGTTTTCTCGTTTAAACGTTTAAAAACGAATTGCATTTTTATTGTAATGTATAAGTATAGTTTATTTAGTTAAAATAAACGATTGTGCACGTGACCTGTAGCGGAGTATGGTTGAAATAATTGTTTATGTATTATACAAAAATGTTTTCGTTTTAACCGCTATCAACCGAACTATATTGTTGCCAGTAGTAGGATTAAATGTGATCGGCAAGTCAAAAATGTAACGTTTTTATTACTATTTTTTAGCCTGATAATAGGATTTTGTGTTTGTTTCAAAGAGAAAAACATATCTGTGATCTTTCCTAATTCATTCTACCAAAACCAAAATTGATACATCAATCATTTTAATATTTGTATTTCCTATTTGTATAAAATCCATAACATGTACACTTGTTATATTACAACAATACGTAAGTTAAGTTTTGTACCTAATGTATGAAAAAAAATAATAATAATAATAAAAAGTGTGTTTTATTGTAGTTTGTAATATTTGAATAAAAAAAAAAAAAAACAATATATATATATAATATACGAAGTTTTAAATGTGTTTCCCGCCGGCTATCGTGCGTGACGTACGTAACGCTACGAGTTTTCGGCGTCTTGCGTCCGAACGGACAGCACGAAGACGGCGTCGTGCAGCCAATAGTAGTCCTGGCTCAGGTCGCCCTCGCACAGGTACGGCAGTTTGGTCCAGCACAACACGTTGAAGCCGGCCGGTTCGAACACGTCGCGGACGGCCGAACACGCCTGTTGCTCGAACGTTTCGCCGGCGATCGGCAATCGCCGTTCCGGTACCGCGGACCCTGCGGCGGGACGAACGATCGGTGAGACGAGTCGTGTGGCGGTCCACCGGGTGTGGCGGTCGACGGGGTGGTACTCACTGAACTCGTCGAACGGCCTGTACGGCAGCACCAGCGCCACGACGATCCGGCCGTCCGGGTTCACCGCGCGTCTCATCCGGTCCAGGAGCGCCGCCGGGTCGCTGCAACGGTCCAACAGGTTCAGACAGGACACCACGTCGAATCTCCGGCCGCGCGTCCACCACGAGTCCGCGTCCAACAGGCTGCTGGGGACAGAACCGGGCCGCCGGTATTAACCCGGAAAACAGTTTTCGACCCCGTGACCGTTTTTCGCACACAACGTTCCCGAGGCCGACCGGCGAACCTGTGTCGCGCGTCCCACTCACCTGAAGCCCTTTCCAGCCAAAATCCGCGCCATGGGACCGGACTTCTCGGTCGCGTAGACGCGTCGCACCAGCGGCACGTACTTTTCGGTGGTGGCTCCGTCGCCGGCGCCCAGATCGATCAGCGTCGAGCCGCTGGCGAAGTACGTGACGTTCAGAAGCCGTCTGATCTGGTCGGTGGAAAACACGAACATGGAGCCTCTGCGCAACAACCTGTCGGCAGCAGAGCACGGCCGAGCTGAGTAAGCACGCGGAAACGTCACCCCGGGATCCCGAAGTACCCCGTTTCGTTTTGTTCGACTAAAAACGGTACGTCGGCGGAAATCGGTAAAATCGCCACTAACGGCATTAGAAAAGGGAAAAAAACGTCTGTAAAGAATATAATGACGTTGTGAACGATGAAAACGATCATGTACGTTACGTATCTAGCGGACAACACGTGAACGGGGTATACGGCGGCGGCGTGTCGAATTCGATTTATAAAATAAATACAAAAAAAAAAAATCGTATTCCGCGCGCGCGTCATATGTAATAACGAGATTTATTTAATATCGAGTTATCGTCCGGAGACGTAAAAATTTAAGATTTATGTCGGTTGGCGCGCGGCAAAGACTATTGTTTTTAGTTTTTTGTTTTGTTTTCCTCGCGTCCGAGTTCTATGCATAAAAAAAATGAAAAAATACGCACGCGTACAGACCGTATACAGTCGTAGAGACACGAACAGAACGGAATATCTATATATATCGTCCTGTCTTTTCGAACGTTAAAAAGATTTGAGAAAAACATAATATATTATTGACGTGGCGTAGACGATTTTTTTTTTTTAAATCCACTCTCGTGCGACAAACCAAAAACGAAACGAAACAAACGAGACTTTAGAGCGACGGTCGGATAACACGCGTACGATTCGTGAAATACGACGCCTGGGTTCCCGGCCTGCACCCTGTACAATAAACTATAACGAAATATGTATGTAAAACAAACGTTTATCAACGTAAAGCGTAATATCGATTTGTTATTACTTTTACGTAAAGACGTTTAGTGCGCGTCTTAAAACGGAACGGGGCTGTGCATGTCCCGGAACATTTTTTTGTATTGTGTTTTTCACCCGATAGCAAAAGAGAGTATCAGAGAGCGATGGGGGGGGGGGGCAACCAAATTTCTAAATACGTGTGTTTTCGTAAACGGGACCGGCAGACTTTCGGAACGGATTCGCATTTTGCACGTTTTCCGCTCGTGCCCGTTCGTTCGAAAACATTTGGCCGGCCGTTCGCTGTTCGATTTGGGAATCCGGTGCGAGACTCCCCCGCTCTGAACCTAACCTAACCTAACGCACGGCCCCGAAATCGTTCGCCCGGTTCCCGGCGTTAACGTCCGTCCCCGGAGCGAATCGGCGACGCGACGGGGACGACACATCGATCGCGTGCACGTACTTTGCGGAGGAGTTGCGAGCTGAACGTTGTTGCCGCGTGCGAGAGTGTGCGCGTGAGGCGGTAACGACGACGACGACGACGGGAAAAAGAATAATAATATTGTTCTTTCCGCCGAAGGACGACGTGCGCGCGCGCGGTGTTTTTTCTTCTCCTCCGCGACGGGGGCTCGTTATCCCGGCATTTCCATATCGCGACGCGGGCGGGGAAATAAATTACGAACGTTCTCGTCGCGACGGGGGAACGCGCGAGTCGACCAGGCGGACGGAGGGGACGGACAAAAAGGCGCTAACGAAAGACGGAGCGACGGAGGAAGAAGAAGAAGAAGAAGAAAAAAAAAGGTCCCGTTTATCTCACTCGCTCACTCTCGAGATCCGGTCGCTACGTCCCCGTACCCGAGACCAGCCGCGACGGCGGCGGTTCAAAGGCCCGCAAATTGCCAATCAAGACGGTCAATACCCGCCGCCGAGCACGGATTCAAAGGCGTTTTCAAACGTGTTTTATTTTTACTTCTTGCCCGTTTCCCTCACACTCCACTCTTTTCTTCTAGCCTATCGGTATTCCCCGGTCGCCGCTGTCGACGACGACGTTACAAATTCGTTTACAAATCGTCGTACCGGTCGAGTACCAAAACGGCCGTCGTCGACGCGTGCTACAAACAACAGAACGAATCGCCCGTGCGATAACGCTGCGGTATCGAAATAGTCCAATGGATTATCTAACCGTTATCTAATCGCGGGACAACGTTGTGCGAGTTGTCCGTCGTCGTCGACGACCACGCCGTTGTGACACACTATTATTATCCGATTGGATTTTGAGTAAAAAAAAAGATGTATATTTTAAACCCACGACCGAAAGAAAACCCATTATCGTAATGTTCCGTCCGAGTCGTTATTGTTCCAATCGCGAACCCTTAGACGGACTGGCGACAAACGTGACGAAAATGATAAACGAACAAGTAATATAATCGCCATGGAGACCAGTAGTCGGTTTGTCAGCCGTGTCAATATTATCATCTACATCATCTAAAAAAAAAAAAAAACCGAGAAAGAAAAACAAAAAGCCGTTCGAATCCCATCGACGATTTCCCGCGTAACGTGGTGCTCGATAAATTCGTAAACAACACTAATTGTTACGAGACGTTCTCGTAAACGTTCTGTTGTCCGGCGCGCACGTCAAAAAATATTATCGTCACGCCGGCGGCCCGCCCTCGGCCAAGTGCCCGAGAATTCTGAATCTTGCAACAACCGTTTTAGAACATCGGCTCTGAACATACGTACGTCTATTATACTAGCCGGTGGCGCAGATACGATTTTTTTCTAGGGTGGGTTTTTCAAAGGAACTTTTAAAAATTACAATATTATTGAATAAATGAAATTTTGTAATAAATAAATAGTAAATATTTTATAATAATAATTTATATTTACAATAAAATTTTAAAGGAAAAGAACAAGCTTTTTCGGAGTGCTGGCGGGTGAATCCCCCCTCGTATCTATGATACGCCACTGATTGTAGCCCTTCGGTCGCGCGTTCGTCCGCCGGCCTTTCGTCTGCGGCACCGTCTGCCCCGGCCGCGGGGCCTCATCGAAAATACGAACGACGTTTAGTAATTTTTTTTTTTTTTGTTCGCGTCGTCTCGTAACACGGAACACACACACCGCCGCCGCCGTATATACACTCGTAAGACCGGACCCCGAAGTGCGTGGCGGCGCGACGAGTACACACGTGCCGCTCGACCGTAAATAACAATTAACGCGAACGATACACACGCGTATGTGTGTATATGTATATGCGTGCGTGTAAACACGGTCGCGAGTAATAAAAAAAACTACACACGCATTTGCCGGACGGACGAGATATAATTATATCGTGCGACGAGTCCCCGGCCGAATGTATAAAAAAAAAAAAAAAAACAGCGCGTACAACAATGATAAACGTAATAATCGTAATAACGTACGTAAAAAACGGTATAATACGTTTTGTTCGCGTGCTGCTAAATCGTCGGTCTTATGTTGGCGTTTTTTTTTTTTTTAATTTTTTTTACTTAATTCTCTCCGTAAACCCTCTCCGTGTTATTACGCGCGCAATTATTGTGTTATTGTGTTTTGCGAGACGTTCTGACCACGTGCCCGGTTTCGGGACGAACGGAGGAGTTGAACACTTGTAATTAAACCGACCGCGTTTGGGCAGACGGTGTAATTCGTTTTTCTCGAAACGTTTAACGATCATTGGGTTTTCGCGACACGCGCTCGAAAACTCGAACGAACGCGTCACGGCTATAAAACGCGCTACGGAAATGAATTGCGTGTAAATACGTTTGTGGTGATCTCAGACGCGACCACGTGGTCTCTCGACAACAGTTCGCAAGCAGACGTTTGCCGCGGCGAAAATCAACAGCCGGCTGCGGCGCAGAGAACTCGCGGCCGAGCAACTCCATCCAACGACGGTGCCAGGTACGCCCCTGTCGGGTGACGGTCTTTTCGTGATGAAAAGCTGGGGCTGATTCGGCACGAGTATCGGGCTGTGGTCCGCAAGAACGCGTTCCTCGTTCCGGACGGGCTGCGCTCACCGCGTGTTGTGCCGCGACCGGAGAGTGAGTGTCCCGTCGTCTGTTGTACGAGACGGGATCCGCGGTGAACTTAACGGGTCGAAACGGCTCCGAAGCGTCCGATCACCGAGAACGAGACGAACACGAAAGTGCGCCGGCGACTTTGACGTCAAAGGCGAGTGAAACAATACGCGACGGAACGGGCGTTTGCCGATATTCGCGCGCGTTTTATACGACAGAAGAAGTGCACGGGAGACGCGAGTGTCCGGACGGACAACGCGTACGAGAAACAAACGGCGGTCGCTTATGCTAATTACTGTTATTTGTTGTTGTTATTGCGTGCAAGCGTTTCTTTTTAAGCTTTAATTGAGTCGTAACGAGTAAAGGAACGACGACATTTTTTATCGATGGAAATTTCGTAACGGCGCGTCCCGACAATTACCGTTCGAAGAACGTCACAAGAAAACGTACAGCAGTGCGGACCACAACACGTTTGTGAGAACCGGACCGTTCAACAACTGCCCGCAAGGAGCGACGGAACGTATACCGTACACGTCCCATGGTATACGCTTTTAACCTAACCTAACCGAACGGTCCGATCGTAACGCGCGTCCGCGGAGAGAAATCGCGAACGGATTACTGGTCCCTTTCCGAGCACGCAGTTCCTCCCGCGCTAACCGAACACAAACAATTTCCGCTGAGCGCATTACGTTTGTATCTATGCGTTTATACACGACCGTTTGGAAATCAAGAGCGGTCCGTGTACGCGCGTAGGAGGTACACGTTTTAATATATATACGTTTTATGGTCTGCGCGACGGCAAAACAAAAAAAAAAAAAAAACGTTGGCTGCGCGCGGTTAAACGTACGATTTTATGCGTTTTAAAGTTCGCAATAAAAAATAAAGACGTCCTCGAACCGGAGTAAATGATAAAACAGAAACAATTGACGTAATATCGTCGAACGACCGTATAAAAAGTTCTCTGGCGCGACAATATACGATATCGCGTGTGCATAATACGTATTATATACATACAACGAATTATATACGTATCATGACGTGAACTCGTAACTCAAAGTTTATGTATAGTTAATAAAAAATAATAATAAAAATAAACACAATTTATCTAAATCGTTTTGTTTTTGTTTTTGTTTTTTTTTTTTACACGACCGCAATGATTAAACGTTTTGTCAACTCAAACACGACCGCAGACTGGTTCGTTATTAATATATTGTGACGGTGTTACCTTTACGCGGAGATCGAAATTTCCTTAAAAACATATTTGTCGTTTTACGGGACGAAAAACGGGCGTTTCCTCGTCATTTCTCGATTTTTCGAAAGAAATCAAACATTAAAGTCGTCGATGATGAACGTCGGCAACTATACGCTTGAGAGCTTACGTTACACGTTTTACGATATGCTGCACATTTTCGGTGTTTTTAAACGCCGTGCTCGTCAAGCCCGTTGGGTTTTTGACAATTTACTCCGACCTTGGGGACGACCTCTGCGATCCGTCGTACGCATAACGGTTATTAACCGTGTACATGTGTTTAATGTAGATTGCACGCGTCGATCGACTGTTATTACGTTTCATTGGAATTCGATTAAAATAGCCGTTCGCAATTTTTATGAACCGCGCACATAATCAATTTCAATTGCGTTTTCTAAAGTTGCCCAGTAAACGGCCGCCGTTCGAGTCGAGACGGTATTTTTCGTTTTCGCGTCAAACGCGTTCGCGCTGGCGTCGGATGCCGTTCAAAGCGGATCGGGCAACGCGGAGCCGACAAACAACAACGTGTTTTAGTTAAGACGAAAAAAACCGGCCGGCTGGCCAAGCAACAAATTAAATGAAACGAAAAACGAAACGGTGTGTCTATGAACCAGATTACCATCAAACGACGGTGTATCGATAACAATAGAGTGGACGAAACGTCGTTTCTGGAGCTCGCAAAACCGTATAATGTGTATGCCCGATCTCATACGCGCACTAAATCAAATCACAAAATACGTTTTTTTCTATTTCTCCCCCCACCCCCTCCGTCCAATCAACTCAAGTGATAAATAACTATTGACCGAACGCTTCGGCCGACTACGGGTTTGTCAATAACGCGTGGACAGATCACGAACCATAAATATACTCGTCATACCAACGTACTGTACAAGTCGGATACTAGTACAAGTACTATTCAAACGTTTTACGCGAACAAACACATTCTCCGATCCGTCGCAAAATAATTAATGGCCCGACGTAGGGTTTTTCATCAACCAAGTTGTTCTCCTCTTTCCGAGGAGTTCTGAACTTGTGCGGTACGAATGGGATTTCTCGGTCGGGCGTAGGAGTTATTATTATTATTATTTTTTTTTGATGTTCAAACTTTTTAAACGTGACTGGCGCGAGTCTTTTTACGTCTTCGATTAATCGTATTATCTACAGTGTTTCGGCGCGACGTTTTTCCCGTTCGTTTACCCTAACCTATCATCTTGTTAGGTGTTTCGCTGCGCCGACTTCATACACATATCGTCTGATACACGCGTGTAGTATAAAAACCGATCACGTTTCTCGTTAAAAATCGATTTTTTTTTTTTTTATAATACGCAATTGAAAATATTTAAAATCTTCTCAACTCGTACGTTCAGAGATTTTTCTCTACATCTCGACTAATCCGCTCGTATAATACGTATACACACACACACACACACACACCATAGGTATTTATTGCGTTACAGTCCGTATACATTATACGGTTCTATTGTTTAAGAAACGAAACGAAAAAAAAAACAAAGTTGAAACGCGCGTGTACGTTTTTTTTTTCACTCAAAGGGCTCAAGTCCGTCAACGTATATAAATAAATGTAAATAATCGACACACGACGATCAGAGCGTATATAATTATACACGTAAACGTACTGCCGCAGCATCGGCAACCAGTAGTCGACGTACCCCGTAAGCACGTCAATCACTTCTCCTCTCCATTCCCGTCGTTCGCCAGAGACGCGAGAGACGACGCAGCCATCGCGTATTTATATATATATACACGTATCGTTGTGTACGGACAATGGAGAAGACTTTTCGACGTTTCCGTTCGCCTCGTATACAATATACATGTGCGCGTGTGTGCACGCGTGAATCCGCGTCCATAGTATCTCTTCAATGAAATCGCCCCGTTCCGTTTCATTCATTCCGATCGACGCGCGCGCCGTACACGTAACACGTAACGCGTGTAGGCAGAGTCCGCCGGTGTGGTCGTTATATTCTGTTGTCCACGCACAATATTATTATTATTTATTGTTGTTATCACAACGCCGCGTAAGACACAATACGCGTTTAATTAATTTTTTTTCTCACACACACACATATATATACACGGGTTTTAATTATACACGCCTCTGTCCGACGTGATCTTCACACGTTCTCGGTTCGGTTTCCATTCTCCGGCGACGACGACGACGTCGCCAAACGTTATTAGAAAATCGTTTTTCTTCTCCTTCTCTTTGCACACTTGCGGTTGGGTACGCGACGGCCGGTGTATAATCGTCGCACGCTCGCGGGTGTGATATCCCATATCGTCCGCGGACATTCCATAACGCGCGGCATTCCGAACCGTCGCGCGGAGACCGGGGTCTTTTGTGTCCCGAAGAAACAAAAACGTTATACGTATTGACCGTGCGGCAAAAACGGAGACGGCGGGAGGCAATCAAAGTCCCTACGTCAATAAACAGTACGCTGTTATACACTCCCGAGCATATTCACGGTACACGGTATTTTAATTAGAGCGTGTCTCTTTGTTTTTTTTATTTCTGATCACGGACGCTGGTGCGTTTCACTCGTGCGAGATTTCGCGGGCAATACAGGAAGACGGAGAGGCACGATCGTGCCGGCGTAGTGCACGCTACACAAAGGGCGTATTTGAGAGGGTGGGAACGACGACACGGGCGATCGTGAAGTCACCACTGTATAGATTCATATGTCAAAATTTTATATCAATGATAACAGCGAGCGCGTTATTACTGCATCGGGATTCATATCACGGCGATGAAGTTCTAGACTAGTCACGTGTTTGTTTATATACCGTCGGCTAGTGTGTAAAACAAATGAGGATGGCAATTTTTTCGTGAACATCGACATATGCTAACAATATCGAAATATTAGATAAAAATCGATGTATTCGGAAAAACATGGTCAATTTTAAATTGACTATGAAATACAGAGGAAATAATTGTTCTTCGCCATCGGTACGCCAATAAGACATTCCGTGCCAATCAAACCACAAATATAAACTTATAGCCATTACGCTATCGGGTAACGAATCGCTGACGAACGGATCCGTCGTCAGTTTACACGCGAATCGGCGTCTGTGCGCATTCGACGGCAACAGATTCGATTTCGTTATCGATCGCGTTGTACCTTGTATGCATTCGTGGAGTCCGTCGTGGAGTGGACAGTAGAAACGTCTCGGTACAATGTCGATTGAATCGTATCGCGGAAGACCAGCGCGTATAAGTCTCGCGTATAATGACTCACGGTGGCGAACCAGTGGCGTGAGTTGGGCAAATTCTAAAGGGTTGCAAAAATTAATTTAAAAATTAACCCACCAAATAGCTTACTATGTACATACATGTATATATAGTAAACGGATGGTCTAGACCACTCGGAACGATACACGAATAGTTAAACCGCACGTGAAAATAGAAATGTTTACCGAGAACCACGGAAGGCGCGGACAAAACGAATGTGATTATAATCTATGATTACCTAACCACTCGTATCATGATGTTTTTCAATGGGGTTCGTAAAAAAAAAAACCATACGTTTGGCACGACTTTCGCGGCTCGGTTTTGGACGCGAACACAACGAGCGGCAAATTTCGCGTTGCCGGGTTCGCGTGTCGGGACGCGCGATCGTACATCGTACCTGACCTGACCTGACCTACCGAATTCACGTCGCCAATTTCGAAAAAAATTTCGGCGGCGAACTCGGAACGCGCGCGCGCCGCCGACCAATGGTAACCGATGGAGTTCCCGTTGGCCCGTCCGGTCGCGTTCGCGGAGGCCGACGGTCCGTCATCGTGTCGTGTGTTGTTATGCAACGAGAGTGGGAAAAAAACAATTTTTTTTTCTTCACAAAGAATCCGTCGTTCCGTGGCGGGAGAATTCGACGTCATTCGTCATCAGACCGGGTATTTTTTTCTTTTCATTCATTCAATCGACCACCTACACACAAACGAACGGACACGTACACGACGGCGTATCGATCGAAATGCATACGTGTACGTATAAAAGAAACGTTAATTATCGCGGACGAATGAGGCGCACACAATGTCGTCACCAAATCTCGGATTGTGTTTTTTACGTGCACAAAAAAAAAAAAAAACGTACGCCATACGACGAGTACACGACGTCGAATGTTTCGGAATACGTCGACGCCCATCGTCCCGTGCGTTTATCGATAGGACGTGCTCCCCACCGCCGACGCGATCGATCGCGAAAACTTTCTATATATATATCTGTGCGGTCCGTCGACTTTATCGAATTTTTTTTTTTGTTAGAGGTTTTAATTGAAATCAAATACAATAGAAAGAAAACCCAGAATCGCAAATTTTCGTTCACTTGATTTTTTGTCGAGCACCTAACCGTCTGATAAATTACACACACATTAATGATTACGACAGTCTGATCAGAGTGCACGCACTCCAATCAATGTACATACATAATATATAATAAAACGGACACATAATCGTAACAACATATCGTTATTATTATTATAATATGTGTGTATACTTTGACCCTTCGGACGAATACCGAGACGTGAACGTTTCAATGGATTTCGTTCGCGGTGGTCCGCCAATAGATTCTCAAATGCCCGTGTACACACTTCGCCGTTTTATTCGTCCGTCATTAATGTACGGCGTTAATTCGATCGATATCCATTATCCATTCGCACGGCCGCCGGTTTTAGAACATTCATTACGGACCTCACCGGTTCGTTTACGCGCAATGCCATGTTGTGTACAGACGAGTGTAATTGGATTTTAAACCGTCTACGGCGCGTACACGTGTGACGGTGTCGTCATCATTTCTAACGTAGCGTACACGTGCACGGCGGACGGGTTTTTTCATTATTCTTGACCCGACAATATCCGGTACGCACCGGACGGATTTTATCTGCCGCGCGCGGTTTCGACTTGACGCGAACACTCGATGTATCGCGTACACGACGTACGACCGATACGTGAACGCGCCGAAGACTCCGGGTCCAAGTTCTCCGAGTAAGCCCGCGAGGTCGCGACACGCCGCGTCGTACTGACGGTTGGCGGTGATTACGTACGACGGTCGACGCGTTTTCCGTTTCCGTTTTTCCAACGGAGAGCACACGGACTTCCGGCCCGAAATCACACAATCGATCGGCGCGCGATAAACAGCGTATGACCACTTGACACGCATCTCAATAGTCCGACAACTCTGAACGGTTAAAATCCCGTTCAAATAACTTTACATTATCCAAACATTATTTGTGAGACGTACGTATTTTACGGTTAATAAAATTCGATATTTTATCGTGAGAGAATACCCACAACGGAGTTTCTTCGAACGTTCGATGATGAAATAAAAAAAAAAACCGCTCGAATCGATACACAAAACGAAAATGTAAAAATCATTATTTATCTTTACGAGCAACCAGTTACACACACACACACACACACATATATATACATTAAATATAGGAAGCTTTATCGTATACACGTTATAATATCACAATGTTTATTTTATATTATGTTGACTTAATTTCACATACTACAGAACCCTCTAAACTCTACATAACCAATTATTTACACGTGTGTGGACTGTACATTATAATATTATCATCCATATTCGTAATATATATATATATTATACGTTAATATATAGCCGTTCGAATTGGTCGCGTATATAATTTATGTGAAATAAGGGTGTGCAAATATATATATATATGTATACGGTTATATTGTATAGATATGCGGACAGTCTCCCGGGCGATATTTGTTTACTGTAAATATCATTGGAAAGTCATCTTATATCAATATAGCGCGTTTGCGAAATTATTATTGTTATTTATTCGTTTCGTACAACAACGGTGATTTGCATGAACCGTACGAACGTTTCGCAGAAGAAGAAAAAACGAAAACGACCACGACAAAAAACGTTCGACACAAATTTTAAGACGCGTGTCGGCGCGGTGGTGTTTTATGTCACACAATAACGTTGTTCGCCGTACGGACAGTGGTAGGGAAGACCGACGTTTGGCACGTCCCACGTTATTACGTAACGTAATACAAACTGTTGGCGTTACGGAGCGGCGTTACGACGTTCCATTTTAGCGAGCGATACGGTTAAACACGTTCCGTTGAAAAAATCGGCCGTTCTTCTCGTCGTTTTTCGAGTCCGACCCGAGTCGACGGTCGTGCCCCGCGCGCATCGGACAACCGCGGCGATTGTCGGGAACGTTTACGTCGGACGCGACCGGTTCGAAAATTGGGCGGGCGGGCGGGCGGTAGATGATCACGAACGAATCACTCGACTTACTAGTGAAAAATGTCGGTTATAGTTGGACTTGGAAGCAGACAAAAGCCAGAGAGCGTATTTAAAAAAAAACGATGGATATTTTTTTTTTTTTTTTTTATCGTCACACACGGACGACACGAAATCATCAGTCGAAACCATACGCGCCGCGCGCACGTGTAAATATTATCGAATAGAAAATATCGATTATAAATATTACGCGAAGCGAAGACACACGCACGCACACATGCGAGTAGGTGTACGAGGTTCGAACACGGTTGTCTATAGGACCAGACACGAGAAGACGTTTATTTGTTCGCGCACGCGACATTAGATAGAGAGAGTACACGAACATATCATTATTATTATTATTATTATTTTTTTTTTTTGATACGTACTATACGTATATATAACACATATCGTTATATATGTAATAAATGTTATAATAGGCAAATTGTACGCGTGTTTTTTTATTTTTATTTTCATTAAACGCCGTCGGTTTGAATTTAAATCAATAAAAAAAAAGAATAATAACAATAATAATAGTAATGGTAATTCTGAACGGGGTGCGGCGTCCGGAAGTAAAGAGTCAAAGTAGGCACACACACACACACACACATTTCCGGTCGATATAAAACGCGCGCGCCAGTACCTATCTGCCATATACACTCGCACGTTAATACATTACATTATACTCGTTTATGTATACATCACACACACACACACGTATATATGTAAGGTAGCCGAACACAAAATATATCACACAATCGTAATCAATCAGACGACGATTTATAATGCTTTTTTTTACTATAACCTTTTTCTATTTTTTATACCGTATACACACACACGTACATATAAACATCACTCGAACGCCACGTTCGCACACGTTTGCATACTTCTTGTATGCGTATCGAAAAAGCACGTCGGCGCGTTATTCGTTCGAGTCGTCTCATACATCATGACGAACCCGTTTTGTTTTCCATGAGGACCGTAAACACGGCGGCGGTTAGGTCTGGGTCCCGGGGATTTCAAAATACCCTAAACGTCGACGCGACACAGGTTGATCGTTCACCAACGGCCGTCTACGAGTCCGTACGATACGACACGATTACAACCAACATTCCTACAATACGCCCCTCATACGGTATGATATGCAATTGAAACATGCCGAGACGTCGGTATGAACATACCGAACACGATGACTTGTACTGTTATGTAATCAACGAAGTCGGTGGCGTGGCCATGGCGGGTGGGCCCCCCGCCCCGTTGACCGTAACAACGTGTGTACACGGGTTCATTTTTTACGTTTACGAAAAACGCGCTACGGATTAGTATATTCTTAATTCTTATCAATACGTTCGACGGTGACTTACGTGAAAATCAATAAATAACAAATTATCGTCGTTGACCGTTGAGTGTTTTAAAATCCTGGCCGCGGTAACGCGTGTCCGCGTGTATCAGGCAACGGGGAAAACAGTGATGCGCGCGCGGTCAACAACAAGCAAGCGGGGTTAGGTTATCTTTTTCTTCTCGTTAAGCGCGCACCGCGATATCAACCCGTACCAACGCGACAGCTACTGAACCGGCGACCGTCGGGTACGAATCACCGACAAAATTTACCGAGTGCAGTACGTAGTCACGTAACGCAACCCGTGAACACGGACGTAAAGGTGCGCGCGAAACCGTTCACGTCCGACCTGTTACGCCGCCCGGGCGATACGTTCTCAGACGTTGTGGACAGAAACGCTGACGATCGCCAAACCGTCCGGTCGCACGGGCGACTTTTCGTATCCCGATCGTTATGGAAGTGTATATCGAGAAACATCATCGTGTACCACTTATTTCGCAAACACGAAATAAAAACCGTGCGTGTTCGTCGGGCCGACGACAGAGGTGTTGGAATAAAATAAACACAAACTTACCGAACGTTCTCGATACTCCGCCGGGTAAATAAACGTTTGTCGATGAAATTTCGTCTTTTACTTGGTCTCGCCACCGCCGGACAAAGTTTCGTAACGGGTCACTCGGTTTACCGGCGTTGAGTCCGACCGGCGTGAGCGTACGCAAGAGTTAAACGTGAATCGTCGAACACGCGGAAAACGGTCCACGCAAATAAGACGGTTGCGGCACGCGCGCGCGTGTAAACGGCTAATGACGACGAGACGCACGGCGCGCGCGGACGACCGAGAGCGGTCCGTGTCCGTTCTAGCACGCCATTGGTCGCGACTAAAACGAGTCGACGCGCGTGCGCGACTAATGTCAAGAAAACCGGCGGGGGTCGGTCGTCTGCGCGTACGCTATTTTATTGGCCGCAACCGAAACGAGACAACGCGACTAACCGCACGCGCAAAAATGTTTTCCTTTTTTTTTTTTTTTGTTCTCTGTGGTTTCGGTTTTTTAATGAAGTTTCACTTCAAATAATTTTACTCGCCGTTTAAAAAAAAAACCAATATTTCGTTGCTCGACGTCGTATTCCGGCGAGACACGAGCGACCGTCCACGCATAGTCATGGAATACTGTGGGCCCATAGCCCCACCCACCCACCCACCCACCCATCAACCGTATCAACGTGTTTTGTACGGTTCATTTTATACGTTCGAAAAACACGTGCTTTAGGCATTAGGCCGACGATCGAATGAGAGCCGACTAGAATTGAACACGTCGTTTTTGTACGTCCATCTGAAAAGTAACGTTACGACTTTGTGGAGGCGCTTTTTTTTACTGGGGGGGGGGGGAATAAATAACCAATCAACACAGTCCTATTAAAACGAGTGCACGCAAACGCGTTCGCGGTATGTAATTTCTATCTCTGGAATTCGTTTGAAATCCAATCGAATTCGGCTTCCATATCGACACGTGCGTTAATACAGGTAGTAATAGGCAATATACGTACGCGATATTTCCAATCAAAAGTTTATTATTTCGGGATCGATCGACTCGGCTGTGTTGCGGTAAATCGACCGTGTACAACGTGTATTATATAGTACACGGAGCTACGGAAAGAAACGAAAATAAACACTCGGCTCGGCCGTGACAGGGTGAGGATCGGTGTGAAGCCAGCGGTTTTTCCACTCGAACCGACGATAGCCCTCCCCCCGCCGTTATCGCGCGGACACGAAATCTCGTCGTCACGCCGGGCGTTTCTCTCGTGGCGGTTACGACCGGTCGCGACGCCGTACGGACAACAAACCGAACGTGTTTTTCAATCGGATATCTTGTCCGCAATTCGGCACGGGCGTCGGTCGCACCGACAACACGATATTATCACGCCGTTATCACGACAAATTTACGGGCCCGCCGACGCGCCGTACCGTCCGTTCGGGTATTTCGATGTTCGGCGAGAGATTCGTCCGCGACGTCATTTCACCGCGGCCAGCGCGCGTGCACGTTAAACGTTAATTACGTTCGTTATCGTTTTTCACGCGTACAACGTCACGATTCGACGACCTTTAGCGTCCGCGTAATTAATCGTACGTCGAAACGATCGATCGTCGATCAATTGCCGTCGGTCCAACGACCTTGCGGCGATTCCGGCGTCAATTGATCGATACGTAAAAACAACCACAACGCCTCTTGCCCTCTCTTCGGAAGAACGCGGTGGCGACGAATTGCAATATCAATAACAAAATCGTCGTCGCCGTATAATAACCGTTTCGATTAGCTGATGTGATAATCATACGATATGCGATAGTTAAGACCAACAGTATCCTCCGTACGTCTTGGACACGCACGCCACTTGGTCTCATCCGTACAAATTATCGTTGAATTGAACAAACTAGTTCGATATTAGAATCCAAGCGTACGTTCGATGTAATACGTCGAGTGTAATACACAAGACGTGTTTTTTTGGTGTTTTCACTCGTCGAGACGGATCGTACACGTGGAAAGTTTCGATAAAAAAACGTGTGCATCGTAAAAAAAAAAAAAAAGAAGCGGTCCGGGGCGGGAACGCGATTCTACTCGTCGGCCGTGCACGAGGTCTCGGAGGTTAGGTTCGCTGTTACACGCGTAAACGTATCTGCAACCCGACGGGCTCGAGAGAGACAGAGAGCCGTGCGAGATTGTTCGCGTTGGACGCACGATGATGTCCTGCGCACGCACGCAACGAAAACCCGTACGTTTTTACGAATGACGCCGACGCGTATGTAATTACGTGAATGAATACGCACAGGTTTCGGTCTCGCCAGTTGGCCGATAAATTGCCGACGACGGCGGCGGTCGGGAAGCGCTCGCAGATGGCACGCGCATACCGCGTCCCCGTTGTCCTGACCGTCGAACGAGTACGAATATATGTACGCGCGTGTAATTAGTACGCGCGTTTCGTATCGGACGTTTAATTATTCGTGCAACGACGGGCGTGCGTTTACGGACACACTCGTCCAGTACGGGGTCAGGCCAGTCGGTCGACGGTAAACGAATAGCGGAGAACAAAAGAGACGTCCGCCACCGAACGGTCGTTCGAGTATCCTGACCCAACCTGACGACGGCTGCCGGTCCGAATCGATTCGGACAGCGAAAACCGGCGCGTCACGGACGTTATCAGGGTTCCGAGGCCCTTGAGTTCCCTTAAATCGACCGATTCGCGGCGTGTGCGTGACCGTTGTTCGAACACGCCGTACGTGTACACCACTCCGGTATTGTAACCACGCACGGGGATAATTTCCGAGTCTCACTTCGGTGGCGTACGAATCCTACCAGGGAACAAGCCAGAAAATCAAAACGGCAAAATCATAACGTAAACGTCGAACGTCTTGTGTTGACGCGTTATCTTTATTTATGTTCCGGTACCGTTGCGTCGGCGGCGGCTATCGTTTTGGAAGGATTCCGCGGGGGGTTTTCTTCTTCTTCAAACCCCCCCACCCGTTCGACGTACGCGTTTGTAATTTGCACCGGGTCTCGCGTTTCGGCAGTTAGTGCTCGGCAAGCGGCGTTAAAACATCCAGCGACCGGCCGGACGGGGTAGAGGAGAAAAGCGCGCAGTGGTCCGCGGCACCGTCGTCGATAAAAAACGTAACGTAACGTGACACGTGGTCCGGCAGCAATCGACACGTGAACACCGCGCGATCGTTTTTTGTGTGAGGCGTGCGACCTGCGCGCGTGTGCCACGACGACGGCGGCGGCGGCGGCGGTACAAAGTCGGACGGATCGTCCGAGCGAAACACGATTATCGCCGTCCGACGTTCGTTATTGGTCGAAACGAAATTACGACGAGCCACGCCGACCACGTAAAACACACGACGCGCGTCCCAAAAGTCATGACACGTATTTTTTTTTTTTTAAAAAAGATTCATCGACGATTTCGGTTAAAAAGTGTTGGCGAATTTTCACAGTACCGTCCGTGAGCGTCTACTACGTTTTTTCCCGCCGACTCTGCCACGCCTCGACGGGAAGAACCTCGCTCGGACAGCCTCGGGAACAAAAAGAAACCGGCCTGGAGATGGGACCGCAGGACTGCGGGACGCGCGGCCACGTTGTGCTTCGCTAAGGCGTGTCCTCGAGGTGAAAACTCATTGTGCACCACGTCCCTGGCGTCAAAAAAGACGTTTTCTTGCACGTCCTCGCCTTCTTCGATTTCGGCGACGCACTCTGGCGCTTCGTCTCCGGGTCGTGGCCCAAACGGCCACGATCTCATCGCCGGTAATGACCTGTGGTTCAATTTCCACACGCGCCTTCAACAACAGTTTGGCGCACACCTTTCGCAGCGTCAGCTGACATTCGTTCGCCGATCGGAATTCAACGGATCACGCACACGGGTTCACGTTTGGCTTGTTGACGGCCGTCCGGAGCGGGGCTCGTCGTCCGCCCCTTCCCGGTCCTCCTCGAACTCGAACTTCACCCACCTTGTAACTTGCACATACGATAGAGCAGGCTCCCCGACTCGTGAGTTTCAGCGGCTTTTTTTTTTGATCGAGTTTTGTGCACAATTTGATCGGCCGACGTTGTTCGAGAGTGTTTTCCAATTGTGCGTCGTCGTGACGTGGTCTCAAAACGGGGGCTCGCGAAAATCAGCGATCCTGACGCAACCGATGCTCGGGACAGACTGACGTTTGGCGCACCGTGAAGGCGAGAGTGTACACATACAGGACGACGTCCATTCGAAAACAACGGTATGGGCATTTATTTATTGATAACGAAAGCAAGCTCGAGAAAAACGGGTTTGGACGTTGCGAATCCGAATCATTTTCGCCCCCGTCGGCACAATAATATATTGTGTGTTACGAGTACCGTCTATCATCATCAGGGGGTTGTACCCCCTTCTCGAGAATCGTCGCTAAATAGTCAAATAATATCATTAACATCGAATATGTGCAAATAAAATAAATATTACAAAATTTACAAGTAATGATGTCGATTATCGAATAAAATCATTCTCAGATAATAAAACGCTGTTCCTCGTTATCCGATTAGATTACATTTAAAATCGGTCGGTTCAGCGCCCGGCGATAACCATTACGCGTCGAAAATAGAACTCCTAATCTCCTAATGTATTTTTAGTACATTTTCGAATTTCGACAGCGTTTTTCATGACGGTTAATTGTTCCGTGTTGAAATGTCGATGCTGTTATTTGACCCTCCGAAAAAAAATTCTGGATACGCCGTTCGGCCGAGAGTACGAAGAGGAAGTATTTTCTAGTTTTTTGTTTTTTTTGGGCGCAGGGGAAATAGATCGCTAAAAAAATATTATCCGTCGTCTCGTGTCCGTTACATTCGAAAACGTCTATACGCGTACGGTACATTGTCGCAGTGTAATCGAGTCTCGTCTTCGTCGCGAGTCGTAAATTCGATAAGCCGTCCGAAATAATATCGCGGTTTTTCTCTCTGTCCCCCGAGCCGAATAATCCATTTGGATATAGTCGATTTTTAATTTATCGTCATGGCCGCGCTAAACGCGCGTGGGTTTCACTTTCGCGGCGATATCCGAGACAAACAAATAAAATAAAAAACCGACGACAACGTATTTTTTTTTCTTGTTTCCGATCGATTTATCTTGAGCGAATCGAGAAGACGTTCGCAGCAGTATAGCAATATAAAAACCGCGTGATTTGCGTCCGTGTACACGAGAGCGACTCCACGACACCGCAAATAAACCCCCCGGACCCTCATTCAGCGTCGATAATAATTTTAATACGAGTTCTGACGTTTGATCTAAAATATTGGGCGCACAGCTTCTCTTGCTGTTGTACACCTCTATAAAATATCACATTTTTTTAGTTGCTCTAAATTAAGTTCAAAACACAAATACACTGATCCACTGCAGTTTAAGTTTATTGAAAATCCACGTTTTTTAAAAAAAAAAAAAAAATATTATTATTATTTTCAAATTTCCGCACGCCCCGCCCCGCCATATTACGAATGTCGTATGTACCCGTGAACGTCGTTTCGGATCGCAATTAATGACCGACTAAGAAACAGCGTGCGCGCGCAGACGTCTTAGACAGTTCTTCGGGTCGGGCACGCCGGCGGGTTCGCGTATTCCATTCGAACCGCGAGAACGTCGCACAGCCAGTCTGTACTGGAAAAGCTAGTATCCGGACAGGACGACGATCCCTGTCCGAGACCGACGGAAGGGAAAAAAACGATCGTTTTTTAACGGTAACGTACGTTCCCGGACATATTGTTTCTCGGGAGTAGCGTGCGCACCGACGGAAAAGTCATTTTCAAATTGTCAGGTAGTGACTGTCACGACCGTACAGATCGTTGTACTCGCTCTTATCCAAACGGGGTTTTCGCACATCGCGATTACTCGTATCGCCGACCGACCGGTCAACACACACCGAACGAACGCTTTTTCGCGAACCGCCACTCGGCCGGCGTACGGTTCTCTGAAAACAAAACGGAAACGGAAAACGACGGGAACGATAGCAGAACATGGCGGACGTAAATACACGCGCGTTAAACAATATAGAAGGACTCGTCGACGGCGGGGCGGTCGGGACGAGAATCGGACGAATAGAAGAGGCGACGCGAAAGGAGGAGTAAGGCGCGCGCGGACGCGATAATCCCGTCGCGGAGATCCCTCCCACGAGGTCCACTAATTAAAAGCGACCCCCGTTAATTGGGGTGGCGGCCCACGCTTGCGCGCCCGTCGCCGGACCCTTTTTTCGTTGCGCCGCCGACGACGGGCATTGGTCCCCGCCGCGCGGCGGTCGGACGGTTTCTCCGGTTTTCGTTTTTGTTTTTCCCCGTCTTTTCTCTCTTTCCTCGCGCGTCTGTCGTTTCGACGCGGCGGCGGCGGCGGCGTGCGTACGTACGTACGAGAATATGTGCGCGCGACTGACAACAACGCGGCGGCGGCGGAGAGTGTCGACGATTTCCTTTCGGATGTCGTTTCGTGTATCGCTCGCCGGACGCGTTCGAACGGATTCCCGCGCGTACGTGGCGTGGAGACCAAGTGAAGCGAACGACAGGCACGACAATGACGAAAACCCGCGTGAGACGCGCGCATATATACAAAACAGGCGACGCCGCCGCGGTGACGGCACGCGGCGGCGGCGGCGGTGAAAAGGTGTTGCGAGAGGAGACGACGCGGGCGGCCGGAGAGACTGGACGGGGAGAAAAAAGAATTTCCCGGGCTCCTAAAAAAGTACCGGGGAATAAAATCAATACGTCACGGCGGTGTGCGAAAAAGGCGGGAAAAAACCGCGTTCCTCCGCGGTCCCCCGCCGTCGGCGGTCCGCGGCTTCGCTTCTATAATTCGCCTACAAACCCACACACTCCCTCCCCCCCCATACTATACGCGCGTACCTACGCGACTCTACGGGGTACGCGGCTCGCTTAAGTACACGCGCGCGCGCGGCGTGTAGAGACAAACGGAAGTCGCGCGCGCGTTTCCCGTCGTCACACAATAACACCACTTACATACGTGCGCCGGGTCGTCATGGTTACGACAAAACCGTCGTTTACGTGAGGCGCGGGGCGAGAGGGTGGCGAGGGGGGGGGGGGCTAGGACGCGAACGCGACAAAATCATTAAAAAACGTCATAACCGAATGTATGGCGCCCCCTCCCCCCCCCCCCTCGGCACGGCCCGGATTTTATTGACGTGGTTTTCTGTTTTCACGAAAGAACAAAAAAAAACACAAACAGGTATATGCCACCGGTGTCGGTTATCTCAATAATCCGATCGGACAAACGGTCGATCCGACGTATTTCGTTATTGATTAATTTCCATACCGTAATATATAACGAAATAATAATAATAATAATAATAATAATAAAACGTCAACACGCGAAAACCGACTCGCGTTCCCGTCCAAGAAACTCGGCCGCACCGGCTTACCGTCTAATCAACCCGCGGTGTCGTTGTCGTCGGTGCTCTCGCTCTCCGGGAGGGGAAAAAAGAAGAAAAAGCCGCCACGGAAAGTCAGAAACGTCGGAACGTCAACGAATCTCACCCGGTCAAGTGTTACGCGCACATGATAAAAACACGCCGACCGGTGGCGCAGCCAGGATTATTCGTTGGGGGTAAGTAAGTGGTCTTTGAGGTTTAACCCCAACATTTGTGTATAAAGTGTCCGCGTCAATATGGATTTTATTTATAAATGTACAAAATATATATAAATATA
Source organism: Schlechtendalia chinensis (assembly GCA_019022885.1). Classification (NCBI taxonomy): domain Eukaryota; kingdom Metazoa; phylum Arthropoda; class Insecta; order Hemiptera; family Aphididae; genus Schlechtendalia; species Schlechtendalia chinensis. The sequence continues at coordinate 8,204,215 of CM032340.1, read as the reverse complement.
TATATATACATGGTGTTTCTGAACCGAATACCGTAAATCCGTACACATACTCAGTGGGGTGTGTTGAAAATGACGAAAGTTTTGAAATTTTTCATCATAGAATTTCGATACGAACGTAAAATAAATACACCATGATATTTTCTGCGAGATTCTCATACGAATCGACATGTCACGTCGTTTTCGGCCGATTTCGACGCCCGCGAGACGCTCGTGACGCCCCCCGACGACGAAACCGTCCGAGATATGGACGCACCTCGGACATGATGAAAACCAAAAACGTGTCTAATCTCTAGCGATGAAATGTTATTGTTATCTTTTATCGCTTGTCGTACATTTCAAACATTTATAGCTTACACTATAAATCGTAAAATAGCATACGATATACGTAAACGCGGCCCCCCTCCCCATGGCCACGCCACTGACGCCGACCACATATACCGCGGCGGTTCCCACTGTCGGCTACGACGTACCGTAAGAAGGAGAAGAAAAAAAAAACGGAAAAAAACGCGCGTACCCGATATGAGTTTCGTGTGTCGATTTTTCTAGGTTATAAATAATAATCGCGCGTTTGGTTTCGACACAATGCCCCGCACTCCCGAACGGCGGCCGTTAACGGACTTTTCCACGAGAGAAATTCGATGCATTCGACGCAACAATACCGATATCGTCCTTTTCCGGATCGTTTCGGTTCTCGAGTGATGTGAGACCCCCTCGGCGGACGCGGATACGCGATGATAATGCGCACACGGTACGCAACCTCCTACTTGACCTAGAAAATCGAAACGCAATCGGGTAAAGGAAACTCGCGCCGAGTCGGATCATCCGCACGATATACACGTGTGTATAATGAGTACAATATAATTTATTAAGCGTAAACATTTTTCTTAAAAAAAAAAAAAAAAACGGTACATACTTGTATCGCTATTCGTATTATATTTTCATGTTAAAATTTTAACCCGTACACGGATCATCGGGTCTCCTATATATATATATAAATAGCTTTTGTTGTTTCCCGGAGGTCTCCTGCGCGTTCCCGAGATATTGTTAACAATATATGTATATATTATCGTTACACGTTAAAAAAAGGTTTTCTCCTCCATTGTTAAACACCCGGTATTGACATTTTAAACGCGACGGTACGCACACTACGGGAAAATAACGAGCGATCGATTAAAAAAATATTCGGGGAACCCGTCGACGGGTATTGATTTTATTATTATTATTATTATTATTATTATTATTATTATTATTCACTAATCGTATTCGTCGATATTTGATTCGACCGAGGGCACTTCCGGTGATTCGAAATAATGTAGTCCGTACCTAAAGCGAATTCGATTATACGGGCTTACCATTATAACAATACGGCCCCCGTAACTTCATCGTTTACAACGAATAGACGACAGGGACGAGAATTTAAATTTCAAACCGATTCAAAAACAAATCCCGTGTTTAACCTTGGGCCTGACTCTATGTCATGTTTAGAAGCGCTGGGCTCCACCAACACTCTTAATTCGCCCCTCGCACTCTTATACTCATCGTCATTAAACAAAACAAAAATCTGCGGTTTCTTGTCGTTCCTCAGCTGTTGCCATTCCACGGTCCGATTTTCGTCCGTCGCTCGAATCCGATCGTTTCAAATCCTTGTCAGCACACTGGAAAAAGCTCCCGGTACGTTGTGCCACATTGTCCCCAACCTCTCCACCGGGTCATTCACGCGGAAAACTATAGTGTCCGTCTCCGGATTACGTCATGCCTCCCGGCTCGTTCATACAAATGTTCAGAACGTCAGAAATCAGAACGTTTCTTTCGAAATAATTAATCTCGCCGCTATAAGCGAATTCAGTGTTTTCGATGTATTTCAATGCCTAACCCGCCGATTCGACGTTGATAAACAGTGACAACTCTCAATGAAATGTTTTCAAAACGAATTCAATTTTGACGTTATTCCAGACGTTTTCATTTCGTCGCACAATATATTATTATTGTACGTGAAATGTCGAAACCACCACACAAAACGGATTAAACACATACAAAAGCACGAAAAACACGCGTCATAAATGCCTGTATATATATATATATATTATGCCAATCGAACTGATGGTCGCCACGATATTTAGATAATACGGATTTCGCAACATTTTCGATTTTGTGCATAGAACAACGTCTAAATTATTGTCGCCGGCGAAGAAATCGCGATTGAAGACGTTTAATGGAGTGTTCAGACAAAACGACCATAAAACGTTGAAAACAAATCACATTCTCGAAACCCCGTTTAAAACTTTCATTGTTAGAATATAACACAAGTCATGATTACTGTTCGTTTTAATCGCGATAATTTAACGGTTCGACTAAATGATAACATAATAAGAGTAGATCGAAAAGTATTATATATCACGTTGCACTGTCTGATTTGACTTATCATCGGCCCGTGTCCACGGTAAGTACGAGTTGTTCGCCAAACAAATGTTTGCACAAGTCATTTCCCGGACGTCGGCAAATCGCTATCTCGGATCTTATACGAGATTCGATCATTGCGTTTAAGATTATCGTGTTGTTGTTTTTTTTTGAACACATTCTACAACATGATATTTTCGATCGTATTATTTTGTCAACATTTCATCTCGTTCGTATATTTCTCGTTCTCACGCTTTATCTTCCAACGGTTCGACATTCGTTGTTTTCACGAATTTTCATAGTCCAACAATCGTGTAGCCCGAATTCGGAAGCGTTTTTTCAGTAATTACTCGTTAACGTTTTCCGCAACACACATAAGGAGTGGGGGGGGGCGATCAATTTCGCGTTTCGTAATACAGTTTCGTTACACTTATTTCGCGGCGTGTTTCCGACGCGGTACATACGGAACGACCACGGTGTAAATGGCGGTTCGTATAAATGTTTAGGACTGTCGACCGTGTCCGGTCGTTCGGGGCGAAAAAACAACATTAAACTTCAGCCATATAAGTGCGCGACAACGACGGCATACGACGAAAACAAAAAACAAAAAAAAAAAAAATGCCTCAACGAAGTTTGTTGTTCATCGCCAGCGGCGTCTAAAATTCTCATAAGGACGCTGCGCTACAGACCACTAAAACGTGCGCGGCGTCTTGACATACGAGGGGCTGTCCCATAAATAACGCACAGACGTGTACTGAATAACGAAAAATGAATTTGTCGCTTTAAATTAGACATAATTTTCGGTTTTGTCGGCACGGCCGCCGTTCAAATAGACGCGTTTCTCCCAACGACGGAGAGGAACTCGAAAACGCCGTCTCGGAAATACGCAACACTTTTTCCCGTCCGAGTACTCGAAGACCGAGTACGAAGACGTCGAACAACGAAGTCGTTCTGCCACGTCTTTGACAAACGAAAATGTTGGGAACATCGACAAAATTATTGTTCCCCGTAGGCGACTGAACTTCATTCAACATGCCAAACGATTTGATCTAGCAAGACATTTATTTAACGTTAATACGTTGTTCGATTAATATTTCCGGCAATATTGTAGAAACGCACACTACTAACAAGGTACATAAATATAAGAAACCGATTTCATTAATACTGATAGTATTCTTAGATAAATGTTTCCTAACGGCAATTCAATAATCGCGCCAAGTAGATAACGTTAATTGTTCGGGTTTTACATGTGTATGCATGATCGCTACTTGATTTTTCAACGCGTTGAATTCCGACGGTGAAAACTACAGTGCGGATTTGTACTACGGATCGTATTCAATTTCATTTTCGTGTTTTTGGACTTTTCTCAGTAATCTAATACTACAGTTTGAAACAACTAACGACAATTTTTTTTGCGTATTACCGCATATTTCATGGATTTTCCATATTGATGTGACAATTCAAAAAATAATTTTGGTTGGCTGACAAATTCATAAAATGTATCGTCTATCGGTAAATCTCGATGATATTCACCAACTGATTTCAGTCGATATCGGGCGAACCTTCTCGGTGTCTAAAAATATATTAACAGATTTCACTGAAGAAAAACTTGAAATGCATACGGTTATGCATTATGAATTGGTTTTAAAAATACATAAACTTTTTGTTCATCAAAACGGATAACCAATTATAAACTGTCCGATTTATTCCACGTTATTAATGAAATAATCGTAAACCGATAAATAATAGTTATCAAATGATTTTTCTTGCGTATCTGTTGCACGTTTCGATAATTTGTAGAGCATAAAAATCCGTGCGACGTTTCGTCTAAAAAAAAAAAAAAAAACAGATTTCCCAACCACGAGATATCGCGCGTAAAATCCATAAAAATCATGGCGCGTTACCGTTTCGCTTAAAACGAAACACGCGTTTCTAATAAACTAGCCGCCGTTCGTGTGTACGGCATATCTCATCACAATAATCGTCATTCGCCCGACTACTGTGCGAACGCGACGATGACATCTGTGTATCGGAACCGTTTATTTTTTCTTCCATTATTCATCGTTGTAACGTTTGTTTTTACGAAGAAATATACACTGTAAGTGACGTTCGTGGATGTACCGAAAACCAACGATTAATGCGTCGGATTCAGATCTGTGACATTTATCGTCACAACACCGGCGAAGGCCCGAATAACGTTTAGCTCGACTATGAACCGTAACGTCGTCGACCTGCATCGCAAAAGCAGACATACGCGCACGATCTCGTCTGTTTTCCTTCCCCCGATATAAAAAACGAAACCGATCGGACGCGTTCGTCGTCCCGGGCCGTCCGCGGGCAGCTGCCCGAGTCGCGGTGTCGCGTTCGGCCTTAAAAAACGACGTTAACGCGTCCCGTTGTTTTCTCGGGTTTTCTCGCGCGTACCCCCGTGTCGAATACTTGTTATTTCGTGGACGCGCGGATAGTGGGGTGCTCGTGGCGGACGGGCCCCGACGACGGCATCGCGGTCCGTCGATTACGATCAACGCGGCCACGTTCACGTACGACCGTCGCCGGGGTACACGCGCGAGCGCCCTCCGCGTCGAGGGTCGAGTCGAACTCGTCACCTATACGGATCCGCCACTCACCACCCCCCTCCCGGGGGGACGAATAATCACCGGGAATCATGTGGCGGACGCCATTGTGCAGATGCGCCCGACTCGCCTAACTCGCCGATACGTAGACGGTTGTCGGTTCCGTCCGCGGCGCGACTTTTCCGGACGTTTGAAAAACGTGCTCTTAGTCCTTATCGATTTAATTTTTGCCTCGTTTCGAAATCTTCGCTACGGCCGCTGTAACGACGGTCTCTCCGCGTCGTGCCGGGAGCACGCACGCCCGCCGTGAAAATGGATATCCGCAAAGTCGTCGCCCCGACGTACACGTTGTGCGCGTGCACGACGCAGAGACGGAAAGCGGCGACGACAGACAATGCGGTCCGCTAATAACACCCCATTTCGACGCGGGGCGGGGAAGGGCGCGGACGTATCAGTGAAAGGGACGATCGGCCCCGGGCTTTCCGTGGGTCTGAACACGTCGTAATCGATACACGTCGATACGACGCGGATTAACAATGCCGAGCGGCAACGGACCGCGAAAGGGGTATTCACCACGCCAGAACGAGATGCCGCGGCGATAAAACATTCGAGACGTCCAACGACGGTTCCCGAGTTACGCGCGGCCGCGTCGCGCAAATGTATTTACCTAGGGGTTTCCGTGCCGTTGTTACTGTTGTTGTTGTTGTTATTTTGTGACCACGCGGTAACGCCGCAGAAAAACGCGAACGTCAGACAAGAACGTACATTGTACGTACAGAATTTTTGGAAAAGAATCAACCTTTTTTTTGATGTCGGACCGCGGCAAATTGATCAACTCGAACCGTACACTCGTTGGAAAAAACAAATTATCAAGAAATTAACCGGGGAAATGCAAAAGCACGCACGAAACGCACGACTCCTGCTGCAAGATTGGCCTTTTTTTTCTTTTTTTTTTTAAATTTACATAAAACCGAAACGGTGATTTAAATTATTCAAATGGTTTACCCGCGGAGAAACGAAGATCATTCCCGTATATTTGCGAACGAACTGAATTCATAAAGGCAGCGTTAAACTTTGGCGAATATAATATAAATAAAAAGTAAAAAAGAAAAAAAAAAACTCCGCGCCAATGGAAATAAACTCGCTACTATATTTCATGAATTTTTTCTCATCGGAAAACTTTGTTTCACGACCGATGCTTTTTTTAAAACGTTCTCGGTAGATATACGAGTCCAAAATAATATTCTCCTTCAATATATGCTAAAATATATTAAATATTTGCGAGCGATCGATTATAATCGTTACGATTAGCATCTTTTATTTTATTTTCGAATAGTTATTGGGGTGGGCGGGGGAGGAGGAATCAACAGTAAAAATTAAAAAACAATAACACAGCTGTGTTTCGGCCCATTGAACTATCTAGTCCCTGGAAATAATAACTATAAATAGGTTCGTTTTATATTAACGATTACAATAAATGTTTATTGAACAACCTGACTAATGTTAAGACGCAGTATTTTCGGATAGTCGGCTGATCCGATCATTACTCCGTAAACGAATATAAGTCAATCGGAGCCGAGTCACAACAATCAGCTGTACATTAGAGTGCTGAAACGACTATACGTTATAAATAAATACACGCGAATGTTTTTTCAGTATTTTATCAAACGAACTAAAGTAATGCTACATTATGTGATTCTAATTAATTTATTTGTAGAGTAGTGTATGTGCGTGTGTGCGTGTATATATATATATATATTATTAACTTAGATAACGCGTTTTAAAATATAGTTTCACTTACTGAAATAGGTTAAATCGTGTTATTATCAATTTCGTTTTGTTTGATATGATTTCGTGCTGAATACAATTTTTTTTTCAAATGTATTTTCAGAGTTATTACGTTCAAGACGATAATTTATTATTGCATAATTAAAACATTATATCCTTGAGCTGAAATAAGCGCCTATTCGTATGCATACAAATAATAAATTAATATTAAATTATAAATGTATTAAAAGAAAAAACGAAAGAAATTCGATATTTAATAAAACGAAAACTACAATTATTTGTATTCCCTTGAGACAAGGTACAAATGTATCTCTGAAAAGTATTGCCTTGACGTTCGTAACTCGTTAGCGTAAATTAAATTTTTTATGAAAAATACATTTTTTAAGTAGTTCGAGTTTACAGTAATTAATTTTTTTTCCTGTACAAGCGCATAGGCACATTTCATGATATGCTTTATATTTTTTAAATATTTGCTACGTAGACCACGAAAAGTCGAAACCACAAGCGCTAATCCATCGTATCAAGTTATCAATAAAATATTTTTAACAATACGATTTAAATCGTACAATTAACGAGCAAAAGGTAATTTCTAGTTGAAAATGTGTAACGACAATAAAATTCTTAATAATAAACCGTTTTTGGACAGTGACACATATTATGAATCCTATATACCTTAATGCGTCATTAATTCGTAAATGTAAATCGATAAAAATAATATACGCTTGAAAACCGATCAATATACATGAATATATGGATACAAGAAAAGTTGATAGTCGTGTATTATATAGTCATTCAGAGAAATGTAATGGGGTTTCTCGCGCATGAGGAAAATATAGCGGCACAAATCAATATTTCGACTATGCATGTTGTATTAATGACATTGAGATAACCTACTTGATCAACGAGACCGATTGATTTTATCAACACGTACCTTTTTACCGTACACGCACGTTCAATATCATTTCTGTAATGATTACGAGGAAAGGCTGTCGGTTGCACTTACGTAGGATAACAACAGGTGTAAACCGAGACTAATCTAAATAAATATTTAATTAATACGGTCCGATAGCGCACGACCGTTTATTAACGTTGTCCGTTAGTTAATAATAATAATAATAACGCTAAACGGTTAATTGCCAGCCGGGTATGATGAAATATGTTTTAATTGCCGATCGATAAAGCTCCGCGGTAAAATGGTGTTCACCGTTTTATAGGCGTGTGTATTTACATTGACGGACGAACATGCGCCGATGTGCGCCGAGGTTTACGCGCGCGTAGAGATAACGTGCGCCCAAGATATGAAAACGATTACGCGTTTAATAACTAACGCGTTTGTGCACGTAATCAGTCGACGCTATTCGGTTCTATCAGAAATCGAGTTCGTTCGATTCAACGAAAACGATCGTTCGACGGGCCGAGAAGAAGAAGAAGAAAAATCTCTATTTCGTGCGCCGCGTTGGCCCGGACGAACACGAAATGTTTACGTGTTTCGCGCGACCGTGGCCAAAAAACGACCACCTCGCGACAAACGGGGACGACCCGGACGCTCTGGAGGAACGCGCTCGAGAGACAAACGGTGGAAATCCCCGTCGGCGGACCGCGCGCGAGGGGTAGAGTCACGAACACGGGGACGCGGAGAGGCAATTATTTATCGTTGCGCGCGCGCGTACAAATAAAATATACTCGGTCGTCGGCTGATTGGGCCCGTTCCCAAGCGGTCGGACGGACGCCCGTGCGTACGTACGCACTCGCCGACCGGCGGCATAATTTCTATACATACACATATAGAAAAATAAATAAATAAATAAATAAATAAATGGAAACACGCGCCGCACATGATCGCAATGTTTAATTCCGTCATTTGCATCCGGGACCCGGCGACGGACGTCAATCAACGAGAGAGTCGGTCGCGCACGTCCGTCCGTCCGTCCGTCCGTCCGTCTCGCGGTGTACGTGTGCGTGTACCGGTCCGTCGGACGTCTCGCGTGTGTCCCCCCATTGTACTCCGAGCGCGCGTTTTCTCTTCGCCAGAAACGTACGCGTGCATAATAATCACGGCCGAGGAACGGTGGACGCGGCGCGGCGATAAATCAGTTCAGGAATCGGTCGGGGATTACGATTATACGGGATATCGCCGTTCACGGTCCACGGCAGCGGATCCATCCGGTACAGGGCGTGACCAGCGGGATCGACGGGGGAAAACGGATCGAATGAATTCGTATCGCGTTTGAACACGTGAAGCGACGACACGCTCCCCCGACTTCGCGATAACCGCCAGAGCGTTATCGAACGGCGTGAAACGGGCTCAGGCCGTCAAGAAAGCGACCGGGTTTTTTTCGGCACCGCGCAAGAGGCGAACACACGGTGTCGACTCGGTATTATACGCACACACATATATATATTATAGGACCGGGCGAACGAAACCGAAAGGAGTTTTTCGTCGTCGTCGTCGTCCGGGGTTGGTGAGCCGAAGGACGGCCCATCAGCAACCGCCCGCAGTAGTAATTAAAAACACGAGACGAGAAACGGGGGAGGAACGAAATGTAAAAAAAAACGACCCGCGTTAATTGCGCGCCCGCTCGTAGTGTTTTTTAATTAATGCGACGGGCTCGAGGGTCCGGGGAGGAGGCGCCGCCTACTCGCGTCCGGACGCCAAACGACGCGCGCGCGCGCTCGCGCGCCCGGGCTCGTTCGTGTTTCTCCGCGTGACGCTCTTTCTCGTCCGTCTATGACCGTTCCGAGCCGCGGAAAGTCCGACTGCGCCTAACCTAACCGAGGGCGGTCACGAACGTTTCAATTCGGTTCAACCGAAACCGAATGAAAACCGTGACGTCGTTTTTATAGCTAACCGGATAACGCGCCGACCGTCCGATGTCGGGGGCGCGCGGGGCCGCATTTCAAATGTTGGCGCCCCCGAGCATATAATTCATCACGACTCCCCCACCTCCACCCCCCACCCCTTCTAATCGCCATCGCGTGTGGACGTGATACCCTCCGAATCGTGTTTTTTCAATCATGACGCTCGTATCATCGATTATACTCTTAGGACGATATTTTAAATCTTGTACGTGGAAACGGAAACTTTTTTCCAAACTACAGATTACAAACATTTCTGAAATAAAACGCGTTCATTTATTTTTTTTCAAATTAGTTTTCCTTAAATATCTCATCGTCCCTGAGACGTGCCGCCCCCGGGCACGTGCCCTCATTGCCCTCTTGCAACGGCGTACTCTCGAAATTTCACAAACATTTTTTTTTACCGATATGGAGTTCTTAACAACGTTTAAGGTCTGATTATGGACGATGACTCATATGCGAAAGATATGCTAAAACCCGGTGTTTACTAATTCGGTAGCTCGAGAGGAATTGAAACAAACGAGTTGTGTCTTGTGTGTCGATACGGATTAATTATCGCGATTGATTCGGCTCCCATCGATTCCGTTCTCGCGGTACACTCGCGTGTGTCTCTGACACGAGTCGAATAAGTTCAATTTCCCGACGATTTGTTCGACGAGAAATGCAACAAATAAATAAACGCCGTCGGTTAGTTAGTAACAACGCGAAGACTAGGCGATGTCAGATTTGTCCAAATGTCATTCCGAGGACAAATACATCATATATCGCCGGGACATGCGCGTAGACGACGGGTTATTATTATACGTATGTTACTTGTAGGGCTGTCGTGTTTTTAAAGGAAACGCTACGTTTTTGTAAACAAAAAACAAATATACGTATTTATATTATACCGACTTTTGAACGTACGGTAATAAAATTAAAAACCAGTGGCTTATAATTTACTTCTCATTCCATTTCAAAACCAAATGATAAAAGCAGTGTAATAATAATAATTTCCGTCGTTTCAATACATGACAAGAAAATTCGAAATCTCAGCTAATGCTATACCGACGTGCTTTGATGTTCGTACAATCGTACACACACACACACATTTATATATATATATATTAAACGCAATTGAATGTATTATCTTGTTAGACGGCAAGATTTCGCGATTATTGCATAACATTTAAAACGGTCCGAATCGTTCGGGAATCCGTGATTTAGTCCGTATCGTTGCGACGACAAAATGATCCGTTCATCATTACACAAACATTTCCGACTACGACAAAAATTCGTCGCAACTAAATATACGTGTTTTACATGTACAACAATTTTTCGCGATATTCCCGGTAACCGTTTGACGTGCCCGACGTACCGTGATATTAAACTTCTTGTCGGTCGGTTGTACGTGTAACACTATCACACGCACATTTCGAAGTATCGTTGTAAAACAGCTCTACGAATTCTATAAAAATATATACGATTTTCCTACACGACACACGTCCGAGTGTTCGAAAACGAAGGTTCTCGTATCGTGCGGGACACCGCGTTCACGAAAACCTCGTGTATCGCGTTAGTGTTTTTTAATTTTTTTTTTTTTAAACACTGAACGTGCTCGTTGTCGCCACTATTCGATAGCACGATTTATTCGCACACACGATCGTAACAGTCGTAACAGCGATCAACCATTTATGCCGTTATACAATACATCTGGATCGGAGGACTCGTAACGTAAAACGAACAAACGATTTTGTCGGCGACAGAAAAATAAGAAAATAATCCGTCTGGATAAACGTCTGTGATGTATATATATATATATATATTTATTTCACGTTCGTTTCACACCACTCGCGCGTTGTTAATTTATCGTGAACGTCGTCGTCGAAGAAACGTGCTATTTAATCTGTTTTAGGAACAGAATAATCGCGACGCTCCATATATCACGTTAAACTGTACGTATAGCAGCCGCGACGACGGTGCGCGTCGTGTACCCACCGTATACATATATATATTTATTTTTTTATTTATATATCGGCACCGACGCAAGTATGTTATAAAACGATAATATATATTATATACAATTATATCATCTCTTGAGTATTAACCGTCGGCCGGCCGTTGACGACCGCATTCCTCGGGTCTTGCGCCGGACATGCGCGTGGATTTATTGCCCGAGAGTTAATCGACCGGTATGCGAGCGGAAAGGAAAAAATAAACGTACCATATAATAGAACACGGTGAAATAAACGGAAGACGAACGAACGAACGGCGATTATCCTAATTCTTTACGGATAGAATACGGGTTGTTTAACGCGCGCTACGCAGTAAACCACGCGACCATTGTTGTCCGGAAACTGGACTTTCGCGAGACTTTAAACGCGACGCGCCGCGGCCACGGAACGATTATGACATTTGTACCTAAGTATATAATAGCACACGCATATTGTAGGCAGTGGCATATTTTCAACTTTTTTCTGGGGGGAGGGGCTCAAATTTTTTTTTAAGAATGTTTCAAGAACTATCGGTGTATATGTACTTATATAATATTATTGTCAATGATTTTTTTAATAATCAATTGAAAACATTACAAAGTTTTTTATTCATTTATTATACACAAATTAAATTTAGAAAATATCAATAGAATTTATTATCAAAATCCGTCTTCGAAATCGAGTTTGTTTGATATATTTTATACAGGAGATTTTTGGCCTGAAATGATAAGAAACAACTGCTGTCGGGACGGGTCGTGTAGCATTTCCGTCGCGATTAAGAACGCGGTATAAAACAACGCGTAAAATGCCTTTGGCGGCGAAGTCGGGCGTGCAGTTCTCCATCGCTCCGGTGCGCAAGACGAGGCAATAGACCTAAGTCCAGAAGGAGGCGATGACGCGTAAGAACACGCGTCGGTGACAAAAGGCGTTCAAAAAGAGTACTTTGGCGGGCGGTGGAACGACAAGCGGTATCGCCGCGGCGGACGCGATAGGCGTATTCTAATAATCGAGTTCAGTCAAACTGTTGAATATTTTTCTGCGAACGTTTTTAAACTTTTTGAACTATTTACAACAAAAATAAAAATAAAAAATCGTCCGTGTTACGAGTACGCGCGGATGAAGTGAAACTTCTTTCAGAGTCATTCCAACCGATAGAGTATTAGGTTTGTATTGGAATAAAATAAACAAAAATTTATATGGACGTTACTGAATGTCCTCTATTCCTCCGCTAGGTAAACAAATATAGGCCGGTGTGCGTTTATCAATAAAATGCTTACTTGGTCACCACTGCTAGATACTTTGAAATGGGTTGTTCGGTTTACCGATCCTAAGTCCGACCAGCCTGAGTGTATGTAGAGTAATGTAAATTAAGCATGGAACAGAAAAGAAAAGAACACACAAAATGTCGCGTAACACAAATACGACGGCCGTGGTGCGCGTACGTGTGCGTATAAACGGCAAATGACGTGATCACGACGCGTGCGGGTACACGAGAGCGGTGAAATTGGCGGGGAAATCGGTCTGCTCGCGCGTTATTGGCTGCAACAGGAACATTACGCGCACGCGCGTAACTAATCTCAAGAAAACCGGTGGGGACAGTCGAGCGAGTCTACGCGCATGCGCGACTAATCTCGAGAAAAACTATCGGTGACGCGCAAAAATCTAATTAATTTTTTTTTCTCTCTCTCAATCGTCGACACACTAACCTTGCCCCCAAAGTCGCGACGGACCCATACGAACGCCGAACGGGCCCGCCGGGATCGGAAAGTCGCTTCTTCGGTGCCGATCTTCGAGTCCGGCGAAACGCCGTCTCGAACGAGTTTCGCCGACCGACCGACGTGTACATTACATAATTTATATATATATATATAAATCGTGGTAAGAGTGGGGGGATGGGGCAGGGGAGGAAGAGAAAAACATCACGCGATATTATTGTCGGCACGGGTTGTTTGCGCGTGTCTTGTTTTTACGTCATTTTTTCGGCCGTCGTATACACACGCGGAACAATATATGATGTATAGGTGTAATAAAATTTAACTCGATTTACATGGGTTTTCGTCTCCCGTCATATAATCGCGTTTATCTATCTATCTATATATATATATATATATAATAACGTGTATGATACGCATACGAATATGCTCGTATGTTTCCCGATGTTTTGAAAACTAACCCTTTCTCGATAATATACATTAACTCCGATCGCACGATTTATTACGCTATAACGCCGAGAGAAATCCCGAGCTATGTATTTCACACACACACACACATACACACACATACACACATATATATAGAGTAAATATAACATCCGATATAACGTGTGTACGGCGTAGAGTTACAACGAAATGGTATTTAATCACGCGTAACGTTGTTGTCTATATAACGAACGGTCCCGTCGTCGTTTTGTATTTTTCGCGCCGTCAATCGCCGCCGTGTACGACTGTACGGATTTCGAGCGCGCCGAGAACACTAAAAAATGCACGGCAAACGCGTAAAAAGTCTCGCCTATTTTCGGCAAAACATAAATAAACGATTTTACGCGTTCGCGACGTGTACACACGCGCACATTAAACCGGTCGCATTTTTTTCTAGAAAGGCTAATAAAATACATTTCACGAGCTATAAACGAACAACACAGTATGATACGTACACGGCGCGACGGATCGACATTATTTTATGGTCCGCGGTGTTGTGTGGAATAAGGTGAGGGACGTATCGATTCGACTTTAAATATTAATTTCTTTTACACTTTATTTCTCGCGGCGTGTCCAATTTCCAACGGACATGCCATCTATCCCAGCTCCGGTCCGGGTGGCCGCCGCTGCGGTGGACCGAAGTGTCCGCGAGGATTTATCGTTACGCGGTCGTAAAGTCCTGCGCGAAATAAAAACGAAAAAACGAAAAAAACCACCTGACGGGATTCGCCGAAGACGGCGGTCACAGAACGGCCGACGACGTAGTGGAGGTGAAGGGGAAGCTCGACAATTCGCCACGTCTCCTATAAACGCCCGAATAATAATTACGGTCGTAAAAAAATATAAACAAAATAATAATAATAATAAAAACCGGGCGAAATAATGTACATATATATATATATATATAATATACGCGTTATCGCAGCACTGTATAGACACATGTGTTTGTGATATACGGCCGAGTAATTAGAAATTTCCCTCTCCCCTTCGCGTTTTACCTTTTTCCACTTTGATTTATGCATCGGTTTAAAAAAAAGAAAAAAAAACCAGACTTTGTGTATTAGGCACGCACATAATACTGCGTGTAACATGTCCAGGGCATGGCGTATAAATATATATCTATACCTATATAAATGTTAAATGTATAGGGGGGACGGCAGGCCATAACGTCGCCACAAAGTAGCGCATTTATATTATTAGAGCGTTTGACAAAAAAAAAAAAAAAATGTTATATTTTCGCGGTGGTTTTAACACGTTTTTAACCTTATACGATTTCACGATTAAACTCGTGCGTATTTCTAATCCTTCGATGTAGAAATGACTATATAGCACGTGACCAGATAATGTGTGGTTTTAAATCGTTTTCAAAAATATTCATTCAATATACATTCGATATTTTTTGGCGTGTTTATTCTTAAAGTTTTCCTTGGTTTTTTTTTTTGTATTAAAAAAAGTTTCATTAGTTTATACCATATAGCGTTATATGTATAACATATTAGATAACATATTTTTGTTTAATTTGAACTTTGTACGCGCATGCTAATAATATAATATATCGTGCACGTTCATTGTAACGCAATTACTGATGCCGGATTTAAGTTTTTCTTTTCTTAAACTGCCGCACGGTGTTAAGAATCGTCGAATCGTTTAAATTACGTAGGTATTTAATAATATATGACATTAAGAGTCAAGACTGTTATTCGTGTTAATTTTTATACCCACATATAATATAGTATACGTATACTTATAGTGTGAAAAACGCACTCAAATAACACAAATCTTGAAACACGCCGTGTAATAACAAGTATTTATTTATTTTTTATATTATTAGTGGTCCTCGTCATAACTTAGGTTTGCATTACCTTTTTTTTCTTTTCTTCAAAACTACTATCGTCATTAGAACACGCACACACGAACACAGACATATGTATATATATAGTGTTGTTATTAATCGTAAAAAAATCTCCGTCGACGACAATAAAAACAGCACAAAGACCCAAAGAGCAGTAAAAAAGGATTAGTAAATGATGTGATCGTTTTGTGCTTTAATTTCCGTAATAAGAATTGTACATGGAGATTTTTTTATGTTTGTTCGTTTTATCTTTCCCGTGTTCGTGTGAGGGCATTTTTTTAATGTTAATACCTTCAGGGTGACTAAATCACGATCACCGAGAAGTGAAATGAAATTCTTTACGAAACAGTAAAAAAAATAAAAATAAATGATTTACAGTTTTGAAAAATAAGTATTGAGATAAGTTAATGTTAACGAAGAATAAAAAGATTATTCCTGACGATAAACCATACTATTTATTTGTATTTATTACATTAGGAGTTTGTTATATACACATGTCAAACGTTACTATAAAATAATAATTCTAGACGCACTAATGGGAAAATATCCAAATGAAGAACCACTACAATATAAACAACTTCACGAATAACGGTAATTATATTATTTAATCTTAATTTAATTATAAATTATACTGTTAATATTTTACTTTTTCAAATATAATGCTTTTTAGATACGTTCGTTCATAAGTTAAAGACGAAAACAATTTTTTTTAATTAACATTAACCTAATATTATTTATTTTGCAATACTTACACACCTCGTATATTTCGAACAAACAATTTCCAATGATGATTTATTTTAATTAATACAGTTCCTCATTAAAAATAACATTGATTAACTATTACGGTATAGAAGTCGGGATATCAATATAATAATAGCTTAAGGTCAAAGTTGATTTTTTTTTTTTAAATGTCCGTTTTGTTTATGTATTTTTTTAACGTAACTCTATTATACCGTTTGTATTTTCATCCATTGTAATTTAATTAGAAATCGTTCGACAATATATCACAGTCATTTGACGGATAATGGATAGTTAAATTTTCAAAATTGTACAACTATCGAGTCGTATATGTGTATTTATTACGTGAAAGAGAAGAACAATAAATTATATATCGTACGCGGGCATTTCGTTAGTTATAGTTATACTAGTTATACTAGTTGATGCGCTAGTTATAAAAACGTAAATCTAACGTCGACCATAAGAAAACGATAAAATCCGAATTTAGACTATATATATACATATATGTATAATACCGCAAAAAAACAACGAACGCATATATCTATTATTTATGCGTATGCAGAGCAAGTTAGCCACAATATTATAATGTTCTATTAGTAAAAAATATTTCCTATTCCCTCGAAAACGGACATGACATTGTAACGAACCCGCAACAGTATCATCATCATCATCATCATCATATTATTATTATAATAATAATAATAAATTATAATTATTATTATTATTATTATTATTATTATTATGTATATAATATATGTGTGTGAGAGATAGAGATAGAGAGTATAACCACCAACAGGTTAGCGTTACCGTATACGGTTGATATTATCACCGAATGATTTGTCGTTACATTTCAATTGGATATCGTAAAAATAAAATAATAATAATAATAATAACTATAAAGTTAACTCCTGTGTATATGTAACTCACACCAACTGCATACATCCGTATAAATAAATTCTGTTCGCCTGCTATAACTGTCATATAAATATTATATTTAATCCCGTATACGTGAGAACGTGTACATAAATACATTATTAATATAAATTATTGTTATTTACGAGACGATTCGCTTTTGAGATACTTTGTCGAACGGTTTTGTAATTTAAACGGTGCAGTTGCAAAGATGACCTGCTACATACGTACATACAGTACAGGCACTCGAATATATTGTTATGACGATTGCGTATATATATTATTATTATTATTATATTAACACGTCACATTAGGTACAAATGTGTTCGTAAACTCGTATGTATCGCGCGACAACGTGTAATAATGACGAGTTGCGGGTAGACGATGTCATAGAAAAACGCGATATCAAAACGAGTTGTTATATAAAAAAAAAAAAAATGGAAAACGGGCGAGTGCGTTTTCCTCTGGACGATCAGAGTTTCCGTAAAAAACAAAACAAATATATTTTCAATACCAAACCCAGAAATAATAATTTTTATTTTCCGTACGATAACGTACATTTATTTCATCGTCAGTTTGATTCATCGGCTACGTAGAAATTCAACGCGTATTGCGTAGGAAACAAAAAAAAAAAGCTAAGAAAAAATATCAAAAACATTCGAAACTTTAAACACCGTATCATCATTATTATTATTATATCCCGTACACGTTTTTGAGTTCCTCTTTAAAAATTAATTATGTACTCGACGGATAATAACACGGAATGTTTTATATTAACCTGGCGGACTTCCCCGTAGGTATAGACCGACGCGACCAGCGTTATACGTGTATAATGGACGCGAAATAATTACTTATTAAAAAGGAGAGGGGGTGGGGAAAGAAGAACAAACCAATACGCCGAGCACTTTGTATTGTTCCTTGAAACTTCGACCGTCGATACCCCTCGCCACGCCAACGTCGCGGACGTCGGACGGCGGTGTAATTACGATTATTATTATTAGACGGAATGGACTTATATAATTTATCGGTCGAGACCTTTTAATTTTTGCGTGTATCCGTCCAATGAGTTTTAGCCATTCGTTCACGCTATATATCGTATACATCCACGCGAACACGCAGCGTGCACACACGCACACGCACACACACACGTCGAACTTTGCTACATCGGAGATTGAATAATTAATCGCCGTGAATAATGAATTGAGTAATTACACGGCTGGTTTCAGACTTATTGTTTTCACAAAACCTGTGTATATATATATGTGTGTGTGTGTGTGTGTGTCAACCCTTCACCCTTTCGGTTTAATATAATATCCACACCGCTGTTTCTTACTCCTTCACTCGGTCGCTCTCACTCACTCACGCCGTCTCTCGCTCGCTCGATACGTTCGTTTCCGTCGTGGTCGGCCGTCCGATCGTCAATAATAATCGAACAGAGTCCAATTATACGTGCATATTAAATATAACACATACGTATATACACGCCGGACCCGTCTCGGTGTAAATGTGGTCGTAAAAATTAAGGTTATATACGATCGATATACCAGGCCGGGCGAACGATACACGATAGCCACGAATACAGGGGTCGGGCGGGAGGTATAATAAATTATTATTTTCCAAAATGGGACTCGCTAATTATTACGTAGCTAGCAGGGTAAAAAAAAAAGTAGTAAGTACGTAAAAACCAATATGGCTAATGTTTTTTTTGGCCTCTTTATTATTTCTCGTAATTTGAACTCTGAACACTCTATTATGTCTCTAGAGTTTAATTTCACGTGTACTTTTACAGTCTTACCGACGATCGGAAAATCGTAAAATATATATATATATATGTGCGTGTGTATGTAATTAACAATTATTATTATACTAGCAGTTCGATCGTTAAGTTTCGTTCGCAAAACTAATTTAACTAATACGTTTACAAAGTACTTTTATCAACAATAACTATAATTATAACAATTTTAATAACTATTGTTCTGCTTATATTCACAAAAAAAACCTATATATTCCATATTATAAACGTCCGTACGTAAAATCATAAATCGGTGTTTTTGTTTGAACGCCACGCGAGCCCTTATCGAGTATAGACAATTCGTTTTTGTTGATCATAGAATTTCCAAGATAAACACGATTATACATTTATAATAGACGAAAACCGCATTTAAAATGGCCGGAAAACCTTACTGAATACCGTACACGAACGTTTTATTGATACAATCCTCTACAGCGGAATGTTCGCGAATTGTTGTGAATTTCACGTGTAAAACTATGACGTCGAAACCCGCGAGATTATTTGAATCATCCGCTAGATATTCATTATGATTTAATTTGATATGTGCGCACCTATACAATTCATTTAAATAAATATATATATATTTATTTATAATATTACATAATAATATCAAAAACAAGACTTGTCGGAACATTATAATAATAGAATTTATGTTTACTGAAAAATATATCACATGTCGAAGTGATTAGTATGTTACAAATATATAATATACGCAGCGATATTTTTTAGCACAAAAACGTCAAATAGTTTTATATGTCATTATATAAATGAAACGTCTGAATAGAGTAGTTTATTGAAGCGGGCATACGAGCATATTATTATTATATGCACAACACAAAATACAAAACAAAATCAATGATCTAGGACGATTTCTATAAACACTAAATATATAGTATGACATTTGTTATTTTCACTCATTTATTCATTTATATACATGATGAGTTAAACTGCAGAATATTTTATTGTATTCTTTTTTTTTTTTTTTTTGTTATGTATATTATAACAAATATTTCATAAATAATTGAAAAATAGGTTACGACTACAATAATTTAAAAATAAGTTCTCCATTTTTCTTATTTACATATATTTAACATAAAAAAAATCCAAATACGAACAATCTATTTGATATAATTATACCGTTCCTAAAGAGAAGAATCGTTCATGCGATTCGACTTCGACGAACTAAAGAAGTGAACCGTAAGTATGAAAACACAAAAATATATATATTTTTCAAAGAAACAGAAATTACTTATTAAATATATATATTTATCTATTTAGTGGCGTATTTCGAAAAATTTAAAACGATAGTATAGAAAATATTACGGATGAATTATGGACTTAATTTGTTTACGCGTTAATCCGTTTAATGACAAGCAGCAACGCAGAGAGAGAAATAGATTTTGAATCGTGGAATTCGGTCGAAAAACCTAGACCGTCGTAAGTGTGACAAGTGTAGAAAAAATAAAATAAAACCCTCTTAAACAGTTTTCAGTCCGGTATAAGTGTTCACCGTCAATCGTCTAGCTACAGGAACTCGGCGAGAGTTCGTTATTTAATGGCCGAGGAAAAACAAATATCTCGTTAACGGTTCTGCGGGAAAATATTCCCTACGAGTGGTGCTCGCGCGGTAATTGCGATAAAAAACGAAACTTTCTTCCGGAAAAATAACTATGGATTTGGCGTGGTTGTGTTTCTCTGCCGAAATGCAAATGTCGCGTGCACCGACAGACCGTTACGATCAACCGCGTTTATCCGACAACCTCGACAAGTATTTCCATATAGGAATTGTCATTATGCGTTATATCTATAAACGGAGAGACGCTCGTTGTTTGCACGTAACGCGTACGAGATGCACACATGCACATAGCATACGACGTGTGCCCGCGTGTGTCTACTGGAAAACGTAACTTCAATTTTTGCGCCGCGTTCGTATCGAACGCAAAAGGTGAGTTCAACGAGTGCGTCGACGACCGACAGTGCGATAGAAGTTCACGCGTACGGCGCACGCAAACCGTGTTCCGACAATCGTAACGAGAACTCATTTCGTAATGAACACCGCGGCGACGTGTCTGAATGGAACGTTTTTGTGACATTCAAAGGGCGCAGGTGGCTTAGCAGCACTTCCCCTTGCACTGGCCAGCGCGGACGTTAATTCAAAAGGCTTCGATAAAAACGTGTTGGTTTTGTGCCCGTTTACGTGTATATGCATCGGGCCGACGACCACCATCACATTGCGTTTTGCGGGTACAAAAATATTTTTACCGACCTCGTGTGCCCGGGGGGTTTCAGGCTTATCTTTTTCGTTAACCACGAGCTGTCATCGGACCTAGAACTCCCCGAAACCGTCGCGCATTCACGTGGGGGCAAGCACAGACGTATCTCACGCTGACCGGTACCAGTCGCATTTGTTTTTATTGTCGCGTTGATTGTTCTGGTTTGTTTAACGTCCGACGACGATTGGATCGGTACGTCGCGATTTCTGTTATCCGTCATACACATCGATAACGTTATTCTGTGCTCGCGGCTGCCGATTAATGGTTCTTAATTCTATACGTACGCGTGTACGTGTATTTGGAAACGATTCCATAAGACATGCGTCGTTTTAGGCGTAAGGGATATTTTCTGAATAAGGGGTGTGACGTTTTGATGTCCTGTACTATTTTAACATCCCGTGCACGACAACAAAAGCAACTGCGGGGGAGAAGCTTAAATTGCTGCAGAAACCGTGCAGCAGACACCGACGTAAAACCATATACATATATATATATATGTATTATATAATTTCTCGAGTTAATTTTATCGACACTCCAAGAATCATATAATTTATCCACTGTGCGGAGTATAAGTACTTGGGCCACATACTTGACCATTGTTCCGCACGCTCAAGAGTGCATACACCGCTCTACCCCACCCACATTTATCACGTATCGTTCAGGTTCTCAAATATTATCTGTAACTGTTTGAGCATCGTATATATATCGTCGAGTGCACGGCAAGGTCCACCGCACCGTCATATTACATAAAGTATTTATTAATGATAATATCGGTTTTCTTTTATTCACTACAGAACGTCTAATATCATTTTGATATAGTTTGAAAAAAAAAAACAATCAATTTTATGTTTTAACCGATTAAAAATGCGAAAACGATACCGACGAATTCATTATACCAAACGCATGAAAACATAGTGCGATTTACGAAATTCGTGAACTTCGGTGTTGTCGCATACGACAATTAAGTCGAACGATACAAAAAAAAAAAAAGAACGAAAAGAGTGAAAACATGTTAAATACACGTGCGCGTCCCGTGAATAGACACCGTGTCTATACTGTATTACAAACAACGCTAGACTACACGGACGGGACTTTTGATAAAGCGTATTAGACGAAAACTACCAAACACCGAACGACGCCGTTATTTAGCCTTTCCCGAACGATACTCGCTCACAACAAAGATGTTCTCGTACCGTGTTTAGCAGCGCGTCTTTAACGGCGAACGCGCGTATCTTTACACACGCGCGCACACACACGGTATAAACCGTACGGGTATATAATATCGAGAATAGGTCGTTATACTCGTTATCGCCCTCGGTCTTTTGCCGTGAAAACGACTCGTGATTGCACACAATAGATCGGTTAATTGAACTTGTGTGTGTGTGTATATTGGTATATAAAATAAATATATGCGTACGCGTCGAAGATAATATATATATATACATATTTTTCGATTCGTTTTTTTTTTTATTTTATCGAAATTAAATTTTTCGTGAGCTGTAAAAAACACATGGTCAAATAAAGAAAGAAAAAAAAACCGTACGATAATGATAGTAACATATACGTAGAAGTTTTGCCGCAGCCGATATTCGTACATTATAATAATATTGTTATGCCGTAATGTGTTTTACAAAACACGCGCACACACACACACAAGACGTGTCCGGGCCCGAAATTAAATGATACAATCGGGCAGAAAAATAATGACGACCGCGACGACGGAGACGACGTCGATTCGTTTTGGAAACGCGCGTCTGAGCGTCAACAACACCCTCGTTATTTATTCACGGTGTTACAGGCCTAAGTACGCCAAATGCGCGTTCGTATCATTATTATTCGTATTATTCAGATTTCCAGCGAACCGCGGCCGCGCGCGCGTGTTTTTATGCGCGTGGTTCGTCGTACAACCAATTCCGTCGTTATCGTCCGATTATGATGTGGTGCCGTTCGCGCGTTCATATATATATATATATATTTATACACGCGTTTTCTTTTCCCCTTTTCCCGGTCTAGCGTTATTTTCGATACGTTGTTTTTTTCTCCACGCTCGTTCGTTAATTTTCTCACGAGGTGTTTTATCCTCTCCGTTTTCGTTTTCGCTCGTTACCGACCGTATAATATCGCATATACGCGCACGCACACGCACCTCCGAGTCGGAGACCGCGTTAAAACGGCCACGGGACGGCGGGTGCATAAACCTCGCGCGCGCGCGCGCGCACACGGTAGCGCGTCTTATTAAAATTCCGCGAGCACGGGCGACCGGGATCAGCGGCGCTGCGCTACACACGAGAGGACTGCGAGGGGAAGCCGTAATCATTGTTGTCTGTGCGGTCCGACCGCCACCGCCGCACCCGACTTCGCCTTCCACCGATTTAGGTCCGAGATACAAATTATACATATTATGCTGTACCCGCCGCCGCCGACACTTTGCGTATTATAACGTCGGCGACGACGCGCAAAAACCACTGCCACAACGGCCGCGGCGGACTTAATAAATCATCGTCCGGATTAAAATCGTCGGCGTATACGCCGCGGCGAATAACAATAATAGACGAAAACCGTACGCGTTTGCGACATCATATCACGCCGCGCACGAACGATGCGTTTTTAAAATCACAAGGTGGTCGGCCGGAGCGGAAATGTCGACAAGAAAATAATCCTAATCCAACCCAACGCGACCAACCGTTCGACGTCATTATTACTGTTGTTCAACGAGCGCCATGCCATTATCTGTTCCGGGTTAACGATTAGAGACGTTCTTGCGCTTTTCACATTAGACGTAACTTTACGGCCCAGTCGATCACGTACGGTCGTTTGATTATTTTCACTATCGAATAACTCGCGCCAATAACCGTACACATTAAAAGTAAATTTTCATTCGCGTACGTGTCTGTCCGACCTCTAGAAAACGTCTCATACCAACCGGCTCCAACAAATGATACTGAACGACAACGGGACGGCCTGCTCGTGCCGGACATTCAATCCACGCTTCTCAAACAGCAGCAACGAATATCGCTGCTAGTTGGTGAGATACGATACCATGGATAATACGGTACAGTTGTCGATCGGGCCTCGCCAAGAACACCAGAAACATTCAAAAACTCATGCCCGATTTCAAAAGAAGTCTCTGGATAATAACTGTGGTGCTATACCGTAGTGTGTGCAATAGATTGTGGTACGACAACGATCTTAGAAAACCTTCACCTCGTTATATATACGTTTTACGTGTTATTGTATCGCGGCATAATAATAATGTATGCATAAGAATAGTGCGTATATTCATACTGACTAAATCGACAAGTATAACTTTACTGAATATATCCACCGTGTCGAAACAGAGAGGTAAATCGAAATCAAATTTAACATTAATCAAAATAAACAACGTGTATACGTATGTGTGTAGGTATAGTGTATACGTTTTACATGAATAACTAAAAATCCAGACACATATATCAGCACATTATATCAAACTTATCCATATGTATATTTAATCATCGCTAATACCATTTTCCATTTCCTGTTTGGTGAATTTTTTTTCTTTTCTCAAAATACCCGTTTGTATAATTTCATACATAGATGCTAGTATATATTATAGTTATCAGAATTATACATTTCATTTACTATTCACTATGTATAAATATAAGTATAATGTACGGGCACACAAAATACGTCTAATTTCAACTAGTATTACAATGTAAAACCAAATGTTATAAATATGGTATAATTTAAAATAAAACACGAACAAAATAAGTTTTAAATATTTCCGAATACTATGAGCGATAAATGTATAATTATTTATCGATAGACAAGCGTCCTATGAAACATATTATATAGATATAAAAACATATATTCATCTAATCAAACTTATTTTGTTTAATTTCACTATTAAGTTAGTTAACTATAATCAAATATTCAATTAATAATTATTAGTGTTGAAATACAAATATTTACGTCTTCATAAAGTGTAAACATGATCAAATAATCATTTACCTATAATACGTTTAATACTTAATTTAAATGTTATTTCGAAGTTTAAATTTAAAAAAAAAAATAGAATAATAATATATGTTTTATAGGCTTACAGTCGGTACTGTAACGAAGGTGTAATTATGTTGGTGAATTGCAAAATAGGTAAAAGGTTAATGAGATAATTTTAGTAGCTATAATATAACATATAGTAGATACGTGAAGGATAACGGTTTCTATATTCACAATACAATCATTATCCAATACTCTGTACTTTCTTTTCATAAAATGTTTGATTTATAATCAAATTGCATAATAGATAATATATTATAGTGATTTTTTTTGTTTTTTTAATTTTGATTACCGTGAAATATTTTTAAATTTACGATAATTAATTACGACGGATTATATAGTTGCATCATTATAAACACAGTGTGCGCAATGGTTGTGAAATACAAGTTGTTTAAAAAAAAAAAGAAAAAAAAAAAAGATTACTATGTGTGTGTAGAATATATACAATATAGCATAATAAGTTTGAAGTTTGTGGTAAATATAATATAGCTATATACACATATACCTCTTATCTCTTGTCGTATATATATATATAAATATACTGCACGTAAGACGAATATACATTAATATATCTATATATATATATAATATGACAACGTGAGCGTATATTACATTTTACAATGATCGATCAGACGAAAGAAAAATATATATATAATTTTATATAATAAAATAATATAATATAGAAAGTTTACTAGTCACGTGCAGTATACGTACGTAGGGACAGTTTAGAATCCGTTCGTATATATATATATACATAAATATACTAATCACAAACTGTCATTGTGTACACAAAACGTTGATTCATTTTTTTAAAAACATACAAGACGGCCAACACGGCCCGCAATTAGAACGTTTTTATTATTGTTACGTTTTCGGTTTTTCATTATTGTCGGTATATAATAAAATATAAAACGAGATTCCGAAGCGTCATCGTCCTCCGTCTCCACCACCGCGGCGGATATAATAATAACTATCCGTACTAAATCGTAAATCCAAAAAAAAAAAAAAAAATAAACAATAATAATAATAATAAATAATAATAAGGCGACATACAAGAGCGAGGAGAGAATAAAATACTTTATTATTATATTGTCGTGTCTTGTTGCAGGCCATTCCGACCAAACGCGAGACGACCGCGGTGGCGGTGACGATGATTGGAAAATATAATGCGTTTGAAAACTAATGCGAAAATACCTATTTGAATAGCAACGACCGTTTAACATACGCATACACACATACATACATACATACATACATACATACATATACACACGCGTATGCATCTATTACAAATTGTTTTGAATTTAAAAAAAAAAACGTGGGTGTCTATTCCGTGTCAACTATACGCTCAACGTGTTATTTTTTCTATTATAAAATATAATGATGATAATAATGTTGTGTTCGGGTTATTTACGAAAAAGCAACCAATAAGGTGCTTCGTTACCATCTTTGGAAGGCAATCATTTAGCGTGGGTTCTTAGTAAATGATACTATTTTGTTGTTTGACGGATATTTAGTACATATATATATATAGACACGGTCGGTGAAAAACTAATGTATCGTTCAATTTAATGTTAACGTCAGTTTTGATAGAATAAAAAGGTGATTTTTAAAACGCGAGATTTTCAGCAAACTATTTTAATTTGAAAATGTTTTGTCCAGAATTGCAATTTAAAACCATTTAATATTTAAACACACACACACACACACACACACACACAATTATATGAATGAATATACGTACATTTTTAACAGTTACTGTATACAAACAGTGTAGAAATTAATTAAAGTTCGCACTGTGCCTCAATGGTATGTATTTAAATAAAAATATATTCAAAACAAATTAAATTACACACTCATGCACATAAATCGATATTATGCGTTTAAAAGTTGCATTGCATGTTCATATAAGAAATATTTAATCATTTATCAACTGTTAAAAACCAGTAAAGTAATAAAAACATCAAATTTTAGGTAACATTTTAAATACTGATTTTACACTAGTTTTGAATTTCAAAATAAATAAAGTATATAATAATCTATACATAGAAACTGACGTTATTTCATATTGGGCATTATTTATTGTCAATGCATAAAACACTTTACGAATATCCAAAGGGCATTTTTATTATTGAAACTTAGTTTCTGTAAAACTTATTTTTCCACTTCAAATAACTGTAGGAGCAAAAAGAAAAAAGATCCGTGGTATCTATATTGAATGGTAAAAACAAGTTATGGTCGGAGTCCGTATTTCACAAAATAAAAATACAAACGTGATGATGTGGACTCATTTTTATGAAAAATGTATTCGTACCATTGTAATATTTTATAGCGCGATAAAATCAAATAACTGCTGTAGAATTAAATTCGAAACGAACGTGCACGGGTCAAAGCAATTAAAAGTAATAGTTTGAATGTAACGAAAAATAATCGTTTAAATTTTCGTTTACACAGTGTGACTCCTGGAAAACGACGGGAAAAAGTCGGATTTCTAGACGAACGAAAACAGCGTCATCATTATGCAATTGAAACAATTAAATGTAGATCGTAATCAAAACGTCCTAATAAGGGATCGGATGTGAAGGAGAGATGACGGTGGTGCAATCATTCGAGACGTTCGAAAGGAATACGCGCGTTGAAAACACTCGGCAGAGTGAGTATATTATATTATGCGGAGGAATCGTAATCGAATAATCGATCTATAATAGTAAACGACTCTCAACAAACGCACGCACACACACACACACACACACACACATTGGTATCGTGTAATATTAAATCAAATCTTTTTTCAGACGTGAACACCTACCGCTTTGTCTCATACATACATATAAATGTGTGTGTAGTTTTTCAAAAGCACGCGGTACACACACTATTATATTATATATTATGTACAGAAAAATATATATAGAATCGATCGAACAATGAAATAAGTAACACGCACACACACGCGCGCGCGCGCGCGCGTACACATACGGTATGTGTTTTTTAACCAGTAGCACAAACGCCAACGGGCGCAATTAGCCGGCGGTGGCCAACGACGACGAGTACTATATTATATACGTGTGTGTGTGTGTGTGTGTGTGTGTGTGTGTGTGCGTTTGTGTTTATACACACGGTGACGGGCTAACGAGATATCAGAGACGTTTTTTTTTTTACTTCTCTCTACCACGGCGGCGTGTCGACTCGCACACTACGTATATATATACCGTACGTACACGATGACACCGCGAGCGCGTTATACGGAGGTGCTCGAGTACGTGTACGTATGCGTCATATAGGTGAATATAATATCACACATACACACATATATATATATATATATACCGATAACGTATAGAGCGGAGAGAAGAAGCTGCGCGCCGCCGCGTGTTGGGCCGTTGGCTTATTCCGTCTCAAGGACTCCGATCATAGACCGTGAAAGGTTTAAGTATTTCCCCCGCCTCGCCACCAGACATCAATCTCTCTCTCTCTCTCTCTCTCTCCCTCTCTGGTCTCTTATTCTATTATTTATATTGTACATGTATATATAAGCGCGGTTTACGCTCTCCTCCCGTTAATAATAATTTTTACCGCCGAGATTTTCACAATATAATGAATGAAATCGACGCGACGAGAAGAACAAGACGAACGGAAGACTGTATTATTATTATTATACGCGCGGCGTAGGTATATATCGCTGCGCGGACACATACGATATATTATGTACAGGCACCTCGTCGATTCACAGGACCCGAGCAATAATTAAGGCATTGTATAGTAATCATCGGGCCTCCGGTTGTTTAATGACCGAACACAGCGCGCGCGCGTATAGACAATGGGCCGGTCTCGGGTCCGCGTGTGTACGCGCACACACGTACGGCGTGTGTCTACTAAAATAAAGATCCCGAGCTACCGGCCAGGAAGCCGATTCCGAGCCGTCATCATCATTAATCAACCAAACTATCTGGCCGGTTTAATTTAATCAACTTTAATAACAATTTTCGAGTCTGCGCGCACTCGCGTGTCCTCCCCGTGCCCGTCCACACGCGGGCACGTAACACGCGTGTACACGCGTTGTGTAGATACGTGTCTGGAGAACCCCGTCCGCGTGCACGGGTTAGGTTAGGTTAGGTTAGAGACGGCACGGCGAAGACACATGTGCGACGGGCGGTCACGCTTCGCACGCGAAGTCGCCGCCGTTCAATTGACTTTTACAGCGACCGGCGTGTATTGACGCGCGCGTATTTCGCGCCGCGAGAACGCATACTCGTTATGTTCCGGACCAATACGTACGTACTGTTATCATCGCCGTCAACAATGCCGACGACGATTCACACAACTCGCGAATGTCGATTAAACATAGAAATCATTTACGTTAAAAAAAAAAAACCCCCTCGAGAATATAGTTACGTAAAATAAAAAAACATTCGACGTGAATGTTGTTTCCAAACAAATTACAGTCGTGACCAAGATAATAAAATATTCCAGTATACTGAATAATAACCACAAGGCAATACATTATTGGGCGTACGTAGTTTCGATACTTATTTCATATCAATGTGCTCGTGTCCAATATCCTAGTAAAACACGTACCGGTTCGACATACGATTTTAATTCAACAGTTGGTTTTTGATTTGGAAGAATTTTTTGAGGATAACAATTTGAAACTATACGTGTATATATATATATGTGTGTGTGTGTTCAACGTTCTGATAACGATGCGATAATTTAAGTAAAGCCGTGTACGATTAAAAGACCGCGTCAAGGATGACGAGTAATTGAATTTACTGCACTGCTGTTTGACGGGCTTTCTGATGTCGACCGCATTTTCTCACACTTCCACGACGGTAATAACAACTGTATAGATTCTATAATTATTATTTCTTTCCGATGGGCGATATATATATAGTTGGATTTCGATTTCCGGTGGGAACGCAAGTCAGGTCAGACGAATTAAACAGTAAAAAGAAACGAAATAAAATAAACGGACAAGAAAAAAAAAACCGTGTATATATGTATGTACGAACCCGACAGTTAAATAATAAACGTTTTCGTGAAAAGTCGCGTGCGACGAAAACACACATACGTACACATACAGATTACGGTTTTATATAGAAGTACGTTTTACAATGCGTTTGTAGCCTTCGGCGGAGTAGAGGCAAAATCTAAAAAAAAAAAAAAAACAAAAAGAAACGGGCCCCGAGGTCGCGGACATACCTAGGTATACACATGATACGCGCACATATTTATATAATATATATATATATATATATACATAAATAATAAAAAATACAATAAAAATAATAAAGGGAAAGAACCGTTTTTCTTTTATTTCGTACACATATCTCGGAAGATTAACCCGCTCCCGCGAGATCTATACAAAATATACACACACGCACGCACGTATACGGCGGGACGACGAGGACGACTAGGACGACGACGACGAGTCCGCGTCACACGTACACACTCAGACTTCATATTACGCGTACGATAATACCACGCACGCCCCCTTTCGTGCGCGTCTTTTTTATGACGTGTGCGGCGGCGGCGGCGCAGGCGTTGCGGTGAAAACGTGAATATTTATCCCCGAAACGGCGGCCGCAGCACCGCGGGCGCGTAATCAAAACATCATTAGCGAGATTACCACCCCCCCCGCCGCCACCTACGCAGACGACCTCTTTTAATACGTACCGGTGGCAACGGAACGCCCGTACGGAATCCGTTCGCCGGGGTAATGGGGGAGACCGTTTTCATGAGACTACGATTTAGACTTGTAACGTGCATACGGGAATCGACGCGTTGTGTGGAAACCCGGCGGGCGAAGGGACGGGTGCGACGAGTGAACACAGATAAACGTTATGCGTCGGTATATACCCCACCCCCTCGTCTCACGTCTCTCGTGCGGGCAGCCGAAGAATAACGGGACGAAAACGCACGAACGCGCCCTCCGCGGGGTCGGTCGTTTGCGTCGCGTGCACGGCGGACCGTCGTCGTCGCACAGGTGACGTGGCCGCGAGAGGTCCGCGATCGACCATAACGGGGTCGCGAGACGTACGGCGTAAAACATTAAAACATTAAAAAAATAACCAAACAAAAAACACGTGATAACCGCGGGCGCCGTCCGCCGGAAAGTTCTGTTCGGTGGCGCGGCGAAGGAGTAATTTACGAATAAATTAATGTTGGCTTGGAACACGGAAGATGGAACGCTATGAGAAGAAAACGAAAGCCAGAAAGTATTTAAAAAACGGTACACGTTTTTAACTTGTTTGTCATTTTTATGGATGGGTCGGTTGGGGGTTAGGAAAAATAGTCCGCTCCTTGTCTTTAGAAGGTTCGCCGCGCCACCGGTTCCGATACGCGTCCGGGTGAGAAGAAAACTCGTTTGGCCGCGTCGACGCTTACGTCGATTTCGTACGGTTTTAATAGTTTTAAATCACGTCGGCATAATATTTGAGTAACGTTCGCGGGAAAACTTGATTTGAATCGTCGTACAGAAAATTAACATACCCACGGTGACTCGCGTCGCGAACGATATTAAATACGGTACGTACCCGTCGGGGCGTTGTGAACATACATGATGTACGTGCGTGTAGGCAGGCTATTAATTATTTTTCACGATATTTTTTTTAAATTCGATACGAAATATTATAATACGTTATTTATTTCACAATTAATGTAGTCTCGTGTTAATATGGTAGTGTTGCAGGTCGCGTAATCTTTTTTTCTTTTTTGTATAATACATAAGACGTCGGCAGATTAATGACTTTTACACGTTTAACACGGTCGCGCCGTGATTGTATACGATCTTTCGTTACTACTTAAAACCCATTAATAAATGTAAAATTAACATTAACGACGAGCCGGACTCGTGTGAATTACCATCGAATTATTTTACAAATCAATAGATAGCCTGTAGGCATATATATATATATTTACAAAGCCGTTTTAGAAGAAAAGAAATATATGGACGACCGCGTCGCGATGGATTCCGGTGAAATTGCGGGGGGAGGACGGGGAGAGAAGAATAAAACAACGAATTCGTAGATGAACGCTGTGTCGACGTTGGCGCATACGTCCGGAACAGGACCAAGCTCTTCTGGCAAAATCTGAGGCCGTTTTGAATACATGCGCTCCCCTTACCCGACCGCGAATTTTTGTTTACCCTTTTTGAAAAATGTTAAACCATTATTTGTTGGGTTTTCGGGAAAAGTACGAACGTACAGAATAAAAAATGAAATGATATCACAAATGCGTCGTAGAAAAACGTTCGTACTTTCCTCCGCGATCCGACTGACTAACGTTTTGATCAGAAAACATCGATATTTTTCGCGTGAACAATGTGGCTCTAAGCGTCCCCATTGCCGCGGCACCCGAGGCGGATATTGTCGACGCGAACGGGGCGCGACGAGAGGCACAACCGGACCGGAATTGTTCGCAGAAGGAAACGGGAACGAAGGAGCCGTTTTTTTGCGCGCGCCACCACCACACGCCGGTTCTCCTCGGGCGTCCCGTGCCCCCCGCCCAAATGCCGAAGACCGGTCGACGGGGTTGCCGCCGCGTGTCGTACGCGACATGCAATATGCATGACCGTCGACGTACCGGGGGGGGGGGGGGGGGAGCAGGACCGGTTGCACGTTATCGTCGAGCTTGATTACGAGAGAGAGAGAGATATTTAGCGACGGCCAATCGGACGGCGGTCCGCGTGCCGGCCAATGGGGGTCGTTATTGTTTTCGTCGTCGTCGCCGCGTGTCGACTACGCGCGCACGTTCTCCGTTCGGCTTGCAAGTTTTTTTTTACATATATTTAAAACCCGCCCGACGATAATGAAAACTCGACTCACCCGTTGACCGAGGTCTTCGTCATGAACGCGTTCAACACGGACGACGCCAGCGACCGCCACACTTGCACCAACAGCCGGTCGCTCTGCTCGGCCGACTCGTCCAGGAACCGCCGGGTGTCCGCGTCCGCGTGCATCTGCACGAACGCGGAATACACGCGGGCGTCCGTGTCGCGTCCGTCCACCGAGTACCACTGCGACAGTCGGACGAGATTAGTTCGTTCGGGACCGGGCGGTCGGACGTACCGAAGAAACCGCGCCGCGACGACCGAGCCGAACGTTCGCGGAACGCGCGCAACGGTCGGGATCACGTTTGTTGTATTTCGCGACCGGACAAAACAAATACGATATACGGCCCGTACGCGATCGCTGTTGTATACGCGTGTCGCGCGGGGCATAGCGTAATAATATCCGGCGACGGTCGGGAACGCGCGATCAAATTTTTATTATAAAAAACCGGGGACCGACGTACACCGCGTAACGTGTAATAATGGCGGGGACGACGACAAGCCATTTTTTTTTTTATTACGATCGTATTATTATGTCCATTGTAATCTACCGTCACGTATAACGTACGACTAATTAGACGGCGCAGCGGCGTCTGCGTGTAATTATACACGGGACGCGCGACACATGGCGAATAAGAACGCACGTAATAAAAGCACGCCTATCCTTTTCTAATAATACATTTTGTCTTTCCACCCTTTTCTATTGTTTACACTGGCCTAACTCTCACTGGTTTACGGGACAAGAAGAAAACATTTACCGTACGGACGACAGGATTATTTCTTTTGTAAAACGTTCCGCCTCCCCATCCCCTCCCCAACCCCCCCATCGACTTCGTTTATGACGCAAAACGAATTATCGACAATAATAATAGTATACGCGAAGGTTATTTTCATAATCAACAACTCAATTATTTATATATTGCATGTATCAACGTAATACGTGCCTATAATATCAATTTTACGTTTGATTATAATTATATGTAGTAGTGGTTTACAAATAGTATACACAAAATCGAAACCAATAGAGTAGAATTGATACTTATTATACGGTTTTCAATTTAATAACGTTATAAATCATTGAGTTTATTTGTAAATTGTAAGCCATGCATCTTTCTTTTCGGTTTAATATAATACATAAACAAATTTTGAAAAAAAAAAAATGTTCCTTTATGTTAGAAAATATTCAATAATACGTTGCGAAATTTTTGCATATTTACTGCGAAGTTTAACCATACACGATACCAAAAAACATCTGATTTATTTGGAATTTATTCGTACATTTTATATATTAAAAAAAAAAACAAAAAATTATGAAAAAGTTTAAATCCTTTTAAACGCAATACATTTTCATTCAATTCAATAAAAATATCAAATAATATTAGTTGCAAGTTTGTTTTTATAATTTATAGTTGCTATACGATACCTTTTAAAAAAATGAATAATAAGAAACACGGCATATATAATGTAATACTCGTGTATATATTCAGACAGTCACACATTTTTAGTTCATTTATTATATTAAAATAATGTGCCAGTGAATAAAAAATCATTTTAAAATTCACTACGAGTAACGTTGGATTAAGATTTATGACAATATCTACACATCGTTATCAATTCAAGACTAAACTATAAAAACTTAAACAATTTTAGTTGAAATATATTAACTGTAAATATAATACGTGATGTAAATAATGAAACATATAAATCGTTTCTATATACGTACAATGTACGTGTCATTACAATAAACAGAAACTAATTTAAATATTTTTCTAATTTCGAACACTCAATAGTATATAATATGGTATAGTATAGTGTGTGCGTGTGTGTGTGTGTGTGCGTGTGAGTGTGCGTTAGCGCGCGTGCGTGCGTGTGTACAAATCAACAGATCTAGTATTTTAATGCTTTAAATTTTTGACATGCAACGCCAGTGGATACCATGAATGAGTATTTAACACTCACGATGACTAGTGACAATAAATGATATTGAACATTCGATTATCACGTACTTATATATTTCTTGGTTTTAAGTCTACTGGCTTATAGGAAATCATTTTTCAAATATTTACTATCGAGGGGATATATCGTATAATAAACCGTCCCGATGAATCACCCCACGAGGTAAACATTTCCTAAAACTCGCAAGTTATTCTCTGTGTAATGCCAGCGGCCTGGCCTTTATCCAAATACTCAACACACACACATACACTCACGATCTAAATGTCACTTCAAGCGGATAAGGGTTAATCATGATGTGTTGGCACGTAAGACCAAAGAATTTTTACGATGTCCATAAACCATTCGGACGGACAATATAATAATATATAACACCATTAATATGCCCTCAATATAAAATAATAATAATAACTATAATTTACTAGTGATATCTAATGGCGAACGTTAAAAACGAACATGTTCATACGGCCAGAGTGAAAATTAATTTTTTTTTTTTTTTTATATATCCCCTTTATTAAATATAACTTAACAGACAAAAATTCGACCGTATAAAACAATGTTACACGACGTAATAATAATATGCATTGGGTAAAACGAGAATAAAATCGCGTTCTCGAAAACCCTACAACATAATACGACGTAGCATCACGTAACAATCATACCCAGGAACGAAGGTTTCGTCTCCTACCGTAGAAACAATAAAATATCCGTGGTACGAACCGACGCGTGAAACGCGCGATTACATGCAAGAATATTGGTCTAGTATGGACGTAATGGCGCGGGAGAGGGCGGTGGATTTTAATTATGAATCGAATTTCACAAACATGGACGAATCGAAAAGGTTATTATTTATTCAACGGCACAGCACCAAGGGAGAAAGGGGAAAAATACCCCTATATCAACTATTCGGTACGAATTATTATTAGTGTTAATAATTGATCGGTCGGCGCGGCGAACACGTGGGAAACGCGACCGGCGGTTGCTCGAACGTTAAATTTCCCGAGGAAAAAAAAAAAATTAAGTCGACGACAAACGAAACGGAATAAATATAACGAAAGACGCGTACACTCATCGACGTCAACCAGTCTTGAACTCGTTAAGGGCAAATAATTATTGTTCCTATACGACATATTATTGGCGATAATAATACGAATACGGTTTTCTTTTTTTTTTTTTCCTTTTCAACAATGCAGCTTTATACCGAAACAACGACAATCGTCGACCATAAATATTAATGGCGGCTTAAAATAGTGAATTATCGTTTGGATGTGTAACTGAAGGACAGTGTGACGGAATTTCAAATGATCTTTTCCCATGCTCTCATGTGCCCGCTATGTAGTCCGATAAAATATATTAACGATATTATTATCGTATTGTATTAACGGCGACTGTGACAAATGTCGTTTAAAGTTGAACAATTAATTCGAGTCAGATAATACGTGTATGTGCGTTAATAGTTACATTGTTTGCTGCTGGACGTTGCAATAAGGCTCGCAGATATATTCAAAACTATAATTTTACATTTCGTCAAAACGTACATAAAAGCCTAAAGTATATTTTATTATTGACGAACTAAATATGGATGTTTGTTAAATGTTTATGACATTTTACTTCTTTTTCGCTGAAGGCAGTGAAAACTCTTATAACAAAATATTTACTTCTTAACGTAACCTGGCAGTTATAGAGATTTACAAATTTGTATTAATAGTATATTTAATTTACGAAAATCAATATTTGAAACAGTGATTAGCCGTAATAATCGAAATAAATTATTATTTCTTTGAAAAATTAATGAAACGCACAATTTACCACGGCTTCAAGATAGGCAAAATAGATACTGATGTGACTGACAATATCTACGGTTGCTTAGGAAACACCTTTTGGTTTTCAGTATGATATTCGGAAGTATTAAATAAATAAAAGCATAAACGGAAAATATCTAATAAAACTGTTGGCAACGTAATTACCGAATTATCCAATTAATAATAATTATTAATGTATAATTCAATAAATGTTGAAAATATAACATTAGCATTCCAGTTGAAAATAATATCATGCTTTTATAAGTCTCTACAATTAATTTAAAGTTTTTATTTGCCATAAGCATATAAAATATAATTATGGTGATTATAAAAATGTATAACTACTGTAAAAACATTATTCTATCAAAGATGAAAAATCATATTAGTTTTCTTATACAGCTAATTAAAGAAATCATCGAAGAAAATTCATAAGAAATAGTAACTATATCTATACATACAAAGTAAAAACAGCAATTATCATGTGCAGTTAACAAACTGAAAAAAAAAATGAGAAAGTATAGTGTTGTATTTAATTATTTTTTGGAATTGTCATCAACCAACAGTAATAATTATTGTTAATCACGCTATTATTAGTCAAGCCACATTAAACATAATATAAAACAGAAATAAGTGTATATAATAACAAAAAAAAAAAAAAGACGGTACTTAATAACTAGCGTATTTTCTACAAAGCCGACTAACACTAACCTAAAAATTATGATTAAACACATAGAAATATAACATGTATGTATATTATTCGAACACATTGCGACTATTGATTGCAAACCTTATAACACAATAAACAACACCCGTTAACCCATATTTTTCGGACCGTCTAATTTGCTTGGATAACGCGATAATAATTACGCGCACGTTAACTGTGGTCCCCCTACCGTAAAAAAAAAAAAAAAATAAAATAAAAAATAAATAATAATAAATATAGTTTTTGATCGTGGTAAATTACTTTATTGTTCGCGCGCACGCCTTTCCGAACGCATACAAATTTGCCGATTTCACATACAAATGAGTAGGTTATGCAATATATATATATATACGTGTGTACATTCTCAGCAACGAGTTCCTCACTAATAAATAATCAACACTTTATTGTAATCCAAATGTATAATAATAACAATAATAACAATATTCTTTGACGTATTAAAAAAAAAAAAAAAATTCTTTCTTTTTTATTTACGCGTGTTACCTTTTTGGTTATGTGCGGCAATGACTAGACAAAGTTTTAGACAATCGAGGGGGGAGAGAAACGAGAAATAGAGGGCGGCCCTTCATTAGTCCAATCTTGTTTTTTATGTCATTAACGATGACTTGGGCGAATTTAGAAATAAAAAGAATGGAAATAATGAAAAAAAATAACACGTACACAAACGCGCGACCGTATATTTATATTTTTATATATACACATATATATTCGTACATGCGTTGTTGTACACAGGCAAGCCGCCGAATCGGAATGAGCGCACAAACGCGTGTTAACGAACGAGTCTTATTGTGGATCGTTATTTTCCACGGTGAAAGGAATTATCTATCACGCGTTTTCAATAACACAAACGCCCGAGTGTGTTATGTTATATTATGAATTTCAACGGACAACGTGAACCAAACCGACCGCCTCCTCCCCCGCCGATTTTCGGCATTTCTCGGCGCACTGTTTAATCGCCCAGAAGACGAACGCGCCGGCAGCGCTTTTACGCGCGTAGTTGGTTAATCATCGTCCCGTACCGACGTCGAGACTGGACGTCGTCGATGGGGAAAGACGACCGGTCTTTCGAAGACAGGCAGCGGCACTCGCGCAAGGACCGGCGAGTCGACAACAGCAGAAATGCGAGACCGGAACGGACAATGTTCGAAACGTCGTCCTCGGTTCAACGAACAATCGCGTTTTATTTGCGAATAACTATCGAAAACGATTTTCCGACGGAAAAAAAATCTCGTCGTTCTCGATTTTTATCGTGTTTTTTTTTCTCTTTTTTTTTTCTTCTTAATGTCGATCGGTTTTATAATATATGCTACTCCGCATATCATATTGTAATCATGATTCGGTATGGGAAAAGAAACTGGTTTTTCATCAAAATTTCCAAACGTCTTTTTCTTATACAATTGAAATTATTAATAAGGAAATAATATTTATAAATCTTTTCGGTTTTATTTCTATATCACTATACATACCTAATATACATTAAAGAAACAAGGGACAATGATTTAATAGGTATATATTCATCAATTTCTTCTGTTAAAACATTTTTAATTTACAGAAAATACATAAAGAATAGAAATAAAAATAAAAATTATACGTTAATACTCGTAAATAATAAATAAATATTTATATATATATATGTATGTATATGTACTTAAATATACAAAAAAGCCAATGAGTATTATGTTGAATAAAAAAAAATATAAAAGTTGTTGTACAAGTGTGTTTATTACTACCGGTTTTGACAAAGTTATCATCAACAACTTTTATATTTTTTTCTTTATTCAACGTAATTCTCATTGGCATTATTGTATATTTAAGTATACAAACATATATATATTTATTTATTTTTATGCATATTTTTATTTAATAATTATGTATTAATTACATTACAAGTAAAGAATTATATTTACAGCGTTGAGCGTTTGTATTGTAAAAAAAATATGTTAAGTAGCTGAATTTAAAGTAAACAATAAAAATTAAAATTAATTTTTGAAATAGTTAATATTTATAGTAACGTCATCACAATAACTTATATTCATAAAGTATGTACGCCAATACGAGAATTTCAATTTGGTGGATATACAGTATTCATACTTCTCTTATATAAAAATTATATTATTAACGATAAAATGAATTCAAATTAAAACTAGTGATTCTTAGGCACATACTTCTAATAGAAATCGTATAGTTAACTTAACCTAAACGTCGAATTGGAAAATAAAATTCTGTTCGAACTGCAAGTAATTAATATATGCAGTATATATATATATATAAATTTCTGTTCGAATGAGCTTATATAAAGGTCATAAAAATGTAAATTAATCTAAAACCTTATACACATATGTCTACACGCTATTTACATAATCTGGTTATATGTATATATACACACATACATATGTATGTATACTTTTTATTTTGCAATCGAGTGACCACCATTCGACAAAAACGTAATTATATAAAAAACTAAAAACATCTGCTCTCCTCAATGGTTCCCCTTTGTTTAATATTAATTTAGCTGGTACACGACGTTTCGATCGCGTAGGATAATAATTAAAATAATTACCAGCGCTTTGGAAGACCTATTGGAAACAATTGAAATTTAAATGACTATTACACAATTCTCGTAGATTCACAATCGTGATCATCAAAATAATGAACATTATTGTTCTTGAACGTTTTGCACGACTACTTGGCTAACTGCTCGTAAAATAATTTCAGTGCTACATAATATTAAAAACCTTATAGATGTACATAAAAAATCCAATAGTTTTCAATTTTTAAAAAAAACCATGTATATTTAATAGGTTACTGTTTAGTGTTTTTACAACAGAAAATTTTCGTAAAACCGAAAATATTTTAGTTCTTTCGAACATGGTGTTTATGGTTTTAAGGTAACAACTGATTGAACGTAATGGGTGGTTTTGTTACCTTTAAGATAGTTCACTGATTTTTTTTTTTTTTAGGGTCCCGATTTATGACCACTTACTTTTCGACGGTAAAGTCTACATAAAATTTATTGTTAGTTGATCAGTGGATGTTTTATGAACAGTGTTGTTTTGGAAAACGATATTAATATTTCACACGGAGATTAATGTAAAATAACATTAATGTACTAAACTGTGCGTGTACGTTATTATTGTCTGTTTTGTCGTTCGATTTTTCCTTACGATTTTCAAGACCAAAAATTGTATTTGATAACGTACTAACCAATAAGTAATGAATAACATGACGCTATACAGACGTAAGCGTTGATAATGTATTTTTCCAAATGATTTACGTACAATCCCAAATATTTTCATATTCCCCATCCGGGCCACAACGGTTTTTAATCGTTATCGGAAGACGACAGAAACCCCCTCCCCCCCAACGACAACGTTAAAACAAAAGAAACGTTTTTTGTCGTTAGCGTAAAAACGGTACGCGCGCGCGTATATGTACCCGGTCGTCGTTGCGGGCGTGTCCCGCGGGTAGGAGGTATCCGAAGCGACGGGTTAGGTCTCCGAGAACAATATGCGCGCATACGTCGGGCGGACGGATATTAAAAGGCACACACATCGATCCCGTTCTGGGATAGACGTCGCGGGCGAATAGAAGCGAGGAGAAAGAGAGCGAGAGAGAGAGAGACAGAAAAAGGATAAAAAGGACTCCGAAGGCGGTAAAAACAAACAAAATGACGGCGGTGGAAGCGGTAGGGCGCGGGACGCGGGCAGGACGTTTATAATGTATGCAACAGTCGACTTAAACCGACGACGGTGCAGGGTACACGGGTAAGGGGAACACACACGCTCTCGTTTGAATATATATATATATTATGCATACACATATATGAAACGGCTTGCCCGCCTGCCGGGCGTATATTCCTTTTCTCGTGCAGCCCGACCGCCGCCGTATCGTTTCTTCTTGTCCTCCTCGTCACTATCGCGAAACTTGGAAATTGCGGGATCCCCGAAGCGGAAAAATCCAAAATCTCGTTGCCCGAATACACGCGCACGCACGTGTGTGTGTGTGTGTGTGTGTGTTCGTATGTGTATGTGTGTATATATATATTATAAACGCGCGCGAACGAGCAGAGGATATGTGGCGGCGGAGAAGAATTCAAAGTTAAAAAAAGCCCGGAAGGGGCGGAGGAACCAGAGAGCTGATTGGATCTCTAACGGCGAAAAGGAATTACGGATAAAAAAAGAAGGAGAACGTACGCACACACGCGCACACGCACACACGACGCCGCACACACTCGAGTGGGCGGGGAGCGCGCTCGTACACGTGTGTGTGTGTGTGTGTGTGTGGCGGATTGTGTGTAAAGAAGGAAAATGCGAAAATGAGTTTTTCCTCGGCAATTTTCTAACGGGGCTCAGACGTCATGCACACATACGGGTCGTATCAAGACCGGAGGGACGGTGGAACGACGGCGGCGGGGTAAAGAATAGCGTGCGAGAGAAGACCGCGTGGGGAGTAAGGGTACGCTGCGAGGGGACGAGAAAGGGGAAAAAAAAAAAAAACGGTCCTGATGAACGCCGCCGCCGAGCGCTTGTATACTTACATTTCTATATACATATACGTGCGCGCGCACACACACGCGGACGCGACGTCGAGAGAGAGAGCGCGCGCGCGCGAATATTACCTCTCCACTACACATATCAAATCTCATTTCGCACATGCACAATCGCAAATTCCCGGTCCCTCGCACACGCCGTCGTCTTCGAGAAGGGATCTCGTTTCAATTTCTTCTCAGTCGCCGAACCACGGTTGAATTATTCTCACCCCGCCGGTCCTCGCGTTCCCCACTACCGAACCGACGCACTCGTGCCCGCGGGCCCGGCGAAGAACCCGGAGCACCGGCGCCACGCGCACGCATACGCGCAGCGCACCGTGTAGAGAGAAGACGTTGGGAATCAATTTCGGACAACAACGGGCTCCGCCGCACGCGCGCCCAGTCTCCTCTGAACGAAAACTTTTTCTTTCGACCGTCCCGACCGTTACACGTCGTATAATAATAATAAATACGCGACGCGCGATCGACACCGCGGATTTCGCGATCGTAGACGATCTGTTCAATAAGTATATTTACGTTGTTCGATTGCACGTTCGCGTGCGAAATAGTTCGGGAACAACGTTCCAGTCCAATACGGCTCGGACGCCCGTCAAAACAATCAACTCTCGCGCGTGTTTTCAAACCGAAAACCGACTCAACGCTGGGATGATTATTTTTCTTTCTCGTTTCATAATAAATAATACAAGTTTTCGTTTTAAAATGCACGATTATCGCACGTGACTCGAAGAACTCAATTACAATATTTGTTTAGTTAAGCAATAAAAGATAATACAAAAAAAATTATATTCAACCGTTCTGCCCGATTGCGATCAGTGGTGTATATTATTGTACGGTCTGAATAAATGTTTAACAAATATTTAAGTATAAGAATTTAATTATTTTTTATCAGAATAAATATCTATCAATCTTTTACATTTTTATTTAAATTTTCATTTTTTTTTTTTTTTTGTATAAAGTTTTTTAAATAAGCACGATTCAGTAAACAAGAACAGCATTTCCCAATCAAAATATGATCGGTCAAAGTTATAACGTTTTTTTTTTTATGGAAATTTAAGTGATTTTGTAAATGGCAGTAAAATGTAATTTGGTAGTCTAGACGATTTAAAAATGATATTCAATAATAAAGTGATTATTCAAATATATGAAGTATATCAGTATTAGTTTATGTATAAATCTTACTGCGTATAACCATCGATTATAATATTAATGCGACTTTGATAAATGGAAATGTCGTGTATAAAATTGATGGGTTATCAATAAAACATTTTATGACATATTAACATATGACTATATGAAATATTTCATTGTTTAATTATTAAGATTTTCTTTAAAAATATGCGAAGTAGAAACCCGTGTAACAAATTAAGTAAAGTATAGTAATGTGTAAATAGGAAATATGTCTACCGATTTGAACCGTATGAAATACTTATAAGACTAGCAGAAGTATTATTAGCCAAGTTCCGTAAAGCGATATTAAAATTATAAATCGTCTAAATATTTGTTCTGTAATTTACAATTCGCCAACAAATGATGTTCATTAGCATTACAAAATCAAATTTGTTTGTTAATTATTATTTATCTATTTATTTGCGAAACATCTATCGACCGCTTAACCGTTAAAAAAGAAATAATCGACTCGGCGATCATTCTTATGACAAACTAATTTATTGGCTTAATTTACGAAATCGTTGTAAAATATATTATAGAATATCGAATGATTCATAGACGCGACATCTCCGAACATATTGCTAGTGCGTAAATACCGCGGTGAGCATACTACATACACGAAGTATACGTCGTGTCAATGGTACGTTGGCAGGCTACATTCGCCCAACCCGATGTTCCCTTAAAACCCCTTTACTGACAATAGGGATTGGATCTAAAGCGACAGACCCTCTTTTCGGGCGAAAACAAAAAAATCAGACGATAAAATCAAATGGTCAAGCGGCTAGTGTAACGTAATAGGTTAAACGTACACAAGATTAGATACACGTGTAATTGAACCGAACTCACCCCAGAGGGTTCGCCTGGAATCCGCAATAGCATTTGTTTTTTTGGTTAAAGGGCATTTATTTACACAATGCGCTATACGATTGCAATCGGATGGCAATTATTATTAACAATTTTTATTGCGTTATACAATTCAAACATATGCGTTGTTTAGCTTTGAACGGAACTTTATCATACTGAATAAATCGTTTTTGGAACAACTTTTTTTTTCTTCTACGCGCGAGGATAAATATTTGTTTAAATTTTTTTAAATCATACACAACTAAGAAATTGAGCACGAGAGAGAATAGGCAAAACTAAATCGATATAATTTATATTAAAATCAATACAATAGGAAAATATATTACTCTATTATCTTAATTATGCA
The DNA here is from genome assembly GCA_019022885.1 of Schlechtendalia chinensis. Classification (NCBI taxonomy): domain Eukaryota; kingdom Metazoa; phylum Arthropoda; class Insecta; order Hemiptera; family Aphididae; genus Schlechtendalia; species Schlechtendalia chinensis. The sequence goes on along the minus strand of CM032340.1, from coordinate 8,159,595 downwards.
ATTAAAAATTTAAAAAACAAAACCATAAAATAAAGAATAGGTCAAAACGCCCAATAATTTAAAACCTTCGTGACTAACGGTTTAAAGCAGAATATAATATAAAAAAGGTTTATTTTCATATCGATCTTATTTTTCGTTTGGTTATCAAATTATTATATGTATTTTAGTTATTACTTTGAACCCGCAATTCCTAGTTTCTTTTAACGCGCTTATTTTTTTTTTTAGTATTTTATTGAATATCGATAATATAATTATCATCAAACACCAAATTTTCAAAAACACAAAAAAAAAATAGTTGACCGAATTTTTTCTGTATGACATTCGAATATGATAATATGACATTGACAAATGTTAATAAAACGTTAAATTTAACAGAATAATAGTGAATTATACAAAACCATCAAATAATTAAAGTAAACTAGAATAAAATGTACCTATTGGATATTTGTATAAATAACGCGAACTTATTATAATAACAGTATACCAGCATGTTATACGTTATGATGTGATACCTATAACTTTAAAATTTATTTGTTGATGCAATATACAACTTACAAAGTTCTTAGTAGTTATTTCTCAATGTACAATCGAATGTTAACTAACGAATATTCGAATTCATTCGAACTTCGAATAAATCTTACCAAATACCACACAAATTTGCTCGTGTGCGCATAACAAAAGAATTTAAAAGAAATTAAGCGATAAAATGAAATTGATGGGTTCAACCCAGTAGCTATTTTTTAGCCGTTATGTACACAAACGTCCATAAAGTTTTAATGATTCATTTTTCCAGCCGTTTAGACACATTAATGTTATAACTCGGGCGAAGATTTATTCTAACCAGGTTGTTTTTATAGCCCAAATCGATTCTGTATGCTAATAACGAACAATATTCGTCCATTATTTCACAAACACTAAATTTGCCACGGTTTACGAAACAATGCGTTTTATTGTATTTACGACGCGCGCGCGTACAGTACGTACGTACACTCGTATTGTATACGGGTATGCGTTTGTGCGCGCGGGAACAATTTTACGCAAATCGCCGAAACGAACATCGAAAAACATAATCACGCTGTCCGAACCATACAACACTCGTGGAATGTCTGAATGTGTCAACGATTCGAAAGGAACGTACTACAATCATAATCACAATGCGCACCGCGATATTATGTTCGTTTATGGTCATCATTATAACGCGTAAGTATGTTAATATATTATTGTTGTGCGTATCGAACCGGGGGGGTTGGTGACCGTGCGGCTAACGGAATGTTACACTTCACGATATTTGTACTTATTCCGCGTTTACGTGTTAAACGCGCGCGCCTATAAACCGTATGGCGTACCGACAATTGTATAATGCAAATTAAAAAATATTAAAAAATTAAACAAACACTCACGGCGGCTTTGTTTAAGTTCCTCAAGGACTCGCCGAGCAACGCCTTTTCGGCTATTGCCTTGGCCAATCCACGTCTCGAACACGTATTCATGGTGCTGGTTACAGTGGAGTGAATATTACGCGTCAGCCGGCGACACGACGATTAACTGGCTCACGACGACCAACACGTCATACTGTTCGGTTATCTGAAACATATAACATAGATAATATTGGTAGAAGCGATTTACAACAATGACAAAACCGCAAAACGTTTTTCACTTATACGCTGCGAACTTACGTGAATTCCGAATCGCGCCAATTATAAAATTCAATTCATTAAAATATCATAACGTTTATTTACAACGCGATTCATTGTGTTGGTCGCGAAAATTAATTAGATAACATTTTATTTCATTTACAATTCACGACTAAAACGTATTGTCTAAACGAATAAACGCGTGGACGTTCCAACAGGACGTGTAGAACTAAACATTATTTGTATAAGTAAATGTTAAAATTATACGTCCGTTTTATTCGCTAAATGTGAACAAAAGTGTACACGGCGCATTAAATATTAATGCGCTACATTACCGTCAGTAGCGAAATATAACGACAAAACCATTCCTCATATTTATAGGTAGTACCTACGTACGGCGTATAGATATACGCACTGATTATTTATACTGTCTAGGACAACTCAATGCAATATTATAATTCAAAAATTAAAACCATCTCATTATTTCTTCTGCCATGTTTCAATGTATACGCAACGTAATAAATATGTCAATTAAAAAACGCGAAGAATAATAATCTAGAAGCATTTACCTGTCACGTAGTGGACGTCTGGACGATATATCTTGGTGCTATGACCACCCGATATGATGGAAAAAAAAAAAAAAAAACAAAAAAAAAACAATGGACTATCAAGGAGAATACTAAACAACTATATGGGATAGGACTCCTAGCCTCAACATTATAATAATATACGTATATGTTTTTATGTTGTTTTTTCATTCGTGTTAATAAATACATGACGAACATTTTAAATATATTTCGAAATAACAATAATGATATACAAACGATTCGTAGTTAAATACAAAACAATATCAATAAATACAAAATTATAATATTAAAAATACCATTTTATTAAACGTACAATAGAACTGTAATTTATAGATACATCGTTTTTGATAATTTAAAAACATATTTATGCGTGTATTTTAAATCGAAATTTTTCATTACGTATAGTAGTTTTACGTATTTACATACCTAAAATCAATTATTTTACTTTAATACCTATATTTTATTATACTGCGCGTTACTTTATTCTTAAATTATTTAAATTAGTACCTGAGTAAAAAAAAAAAAATAATATCTTGACTAGAGATATAATTAAATAATTTCGAAACGGATGAGTTATTAATATGATTTTTGTCAGTAAAACTATATTTTTGAAATTTATTAATGATAATGAGAATAAAGATTTATTTTTTTTTTATTTAAGTATGAATACACACATATATATGTATGTGTATTTTTGTTTTTTTTTTGATTGATCAATAAATTAATTTTATTAACAAATGGCAACACATAGGAAAAATGCAAATACAATAATAATAACAATAAAACGTACACACAGCAGTAATAATAAATCATTAGTGGGAACCCCAAAGAGATGTTTACACTATGAACACAAAAAAAAAAACACCGACCGACCGACCGATTGTTGAGGGGAAAAATGACTTATGCTCTTTTTCTTCGATACCTCTCCTCGGCCCTCTCCAAGCGTACGGATACTTATTAATTTGAATGTTGTGTGTTTGCATAGACCCGATGAGATTAAATCATTGTTACCACCAGATGTTTGTTCAGGTCAATACACTTCTGTTTAGCTTTATTTGGTCGGTAAGTACGCGGTGACTTGCAACGGAAGCACTCCGTCCAAGTCTCGGCAGCGAACGAAAGCGTATTTAAAAAGAAAGAAAAATAGAAACGATTATTTTGAGTGGTGGTGGAAACGTAACTTCCTCCGTACGCAGTCAATGAATGATCATCGCGGGTTTTTTTTTTCATTCGGCGGATATAATACTCGTATAAAATATTAGAAAACTACCCGTGCGAAACATCAGCACGTGAAAAACACGGAAAACAACAATAAATGGACGGAAGTTAAATGCATTTGCATTCGGGACTAATTCACAGTCGTGCGTAATGCGGACGAGAGAGATTAAAGACAACAAGCCCAATAACGATAATCCGGGACAACAATAATTGCTTGAAGTAAATAATAGAGTTCAATTACGCAGAATAAAAGCCATCAATAAACTATCTAACCCACAAAACTTATTAAAACGCGCACGAAGTTCGTTGTTACACGCATAATTTACCGCAACACAACGTCATTATAATAATCACCATAAATAAGTGTGCCGACCATGCCAAAAAGTCTCGTACCGAACATTTTGAAATTTGTACGAAGCAAAATTATTTTATAACACAATAAATAATGAAATTAAAATATTGTGTGTGTACACTATTGAAGTAAGTGTATTAAAATAGTAAACCAGATGAAATTAAAATAGCATGTGACAACGTATTATGTTATTAAATTACACGTAGTCTCGAGTGAGTAGTCGTAGTGCGTATAGCAAGTGTATTACATAACACAACTGTATAGTTATGGTAAGTGCATTATGTACATTTTACAGATTCCGCGCGAATATTTAATTTCACAGTTTGTGCAATAAACGTATTTATAATATTATATAGGATGGAAATAATACAAATATTTTATTACGAAATAAACCAGTCTCCGTAACAAAAACTAATAACGAGAATAAAATCCCGAGTTATTTTTTTTTTTTTATATTGGACATTAATAAAACCTATTTTCAAAACAAATTACGTGCCATGAAACTTTTTGGTCTTGTATATAAGAATTATTGCTGCTTTTCAACAATAGTTATAGTTTTTAAGAGTCATTACATGAAATATAAATAGATACCTAACCAATTTTATCCTGCCTAACTTTTATAATACATCATTAAAAATATATAAACTTTTACATTTAATTATTTTCCAGACATTATATAAAAAAGTTAAATTCTAAAAAATAAAATTTTTCCCGAGATCGTTTGTGTCGAAAATTGTTGAAAAATAGGTTAGATCAGAGGAAACGTTATTTCAATGTTTTTTTATTTGTATTTTGTTTTTGTCCATTACTATTAAAATTCACCTATTATGAATGCAGTTTTATCGCGTTTTTACAAATCAGTATACAAGTAGGTACGCCAACGGCATTACTATGAAAATGTTGTACTACGAAAACAAATTAATTAATACCAATTAAAAAAAAAAGAATATAAGCGTTTATCTTGAGTTTCCTAATCAATTACCCCAAAAAAGGAATATTCTTTACAATTAAAATAGAAAGAGAATAATCGTTTCCGATTGCGCATACAGGTTGTGTCTAGATAGTTCAGAAACGATTTCTACTGTACGTGTACACGCTTTCGGCGGTTTAAAACGTCCTGTATAATATGTATATTTATATCAGTTCATCGTTAAAAATAAATCATTTTTAAAAATAAAAAACAAAAATACATCGAAACAATATTTTTAATCTATCGAACGCGCGCTAATAAACCGATCGTCTCTAACACAATATCATTTGATAAACATTACGCTAACGATTTAAATACTCGTACGTACGTTTACCAGTGTATATCGAAATATTTACTTATAATCATTATAATAGACGTATACGTACGCATTTTAGTGTTCACGGGACGAAATAAAAACCCATGGCGCCGTTCGTCTTCTCGTTCAATGCAAAAAGCGTGTGTTGGACACGTTTCTATCGCGCGGACTACGCCGAAAGACTTGGAGACGCGTACTTATTGAATTCGCATCTTTTTACGTAAAACCGTAACCGCAATGACCTTGGGTCGACCGGCGTGCAGTTGGGTACGAAACCGTCGATAACCGTATGCGTAATAAACGACTACCCGGTGTTCAAATTCGCCGGAAATTCTGCGTGAATCGTCTCGGGATCCCGAAAGCGTTTCGAAAACGTGCTTGTCCACGACGTTGCGTATCCATTGACAAACCAAAACGTAACAACAACAAAACGAAAACGCGAAATCCGTCGTACGAGCGACCGTGGAAGTCGAACGCGTCGGTTTTGGTACGACGGTTCATACCGCGTTTTCTTCCAAAGACAAAACGTCGGACGCGCAACGAACCCCCCCCCCCCCCCCCCCCGCGGCACGATCTAATTCTTATTCGATACGGAAAGTATGTGTTCGACACGTTTTTATCGAGCGGACGAAATCGAACACGACTTGACGCTTACTTATTGAATCCGCATTTTCGTCGTAAAATCACAACCACAGTGACGTTGCGTGCAGTTGGGTACGAAATGTTCTCCCATCCGTAATCACAGAATAATCGCGTACAAACGGAACCGTCTCGATAACGTAGGCGCAATAAACGACTACGGCGTTCGAATTCGCCGGACGAACGCGCGTTACGCGGGAACACATTTCGCGATATTATTTCGATTCTTGTTGTTTTTAGCCGTAGATCCCGCGTGGGTCGTCTCGGGATCCCGAAAGCGTTTCGAAAACGTACACGGAGTACTTGTCCGCGACGTTGCGCATCGATCGACAAACCAAAACGTAACAACAACGAAAACGAAAACGCGAAATCCGTCGTACGAGCGACCGTGGAACACGAACGCGTCGGTTTTGGTACGACGGTTCATACCGTGAATAACGCGTTTACTCCCAAAGACAAACAAACGTCGGACGCGCGTATCCGACACGTATAGATAGACACGTACCTGTTCAGAACACTCGGACGTTCGCGACGGCGTGCACCCGTCGTGGTCGGCGTACCGCAAGTCGACACTCCACGTTGGCGTACAATAACGGTCGTCAACACGTTAATCAAAAGCCGTAACGTTAAACGCTCGAAGCGAACGGTACCGTGTTCGGTCCGTTATCAAATCGCGTGCGAGTGATAAAACGCGAGCCGTTGTGATAACGACGACCGGCTGGCGGTACTCTAGGCGCGCCCGGTGTACGGTAATTTTCGTGCGCCGCACGGTAATTACCGCGCGTCGGCTCGGCCGTCATCGTTCCTGCCGCCGAGCGGTTTCTCGTTTTGTTCTGTTGTTTTTTCGTCCGTGCGCGCGCGTTGTCGGGATCTCGATGACCGTTACCGTCGTTTGTTCCCCGGAATAGAAAAACGGATAACCGTCCCGTGACAACGGCGTTTGATAAAATTACGGTTACGCTCCGGTTTGGAGACGCGTTAATTTTATGGTTTTAAAATGTTTGAAAAACGTTCGGACAACTGTATCCATCGTATTGAAATTGTTGTGGTAAAAACGTTAAACCGTCGTGGTGAGGGGGGTTGCTGTGCGAAATAGTCGATGGGTTATGGTACTAACGTGTCGTCGATACTGTTATTTTTCACTTCGTTTATTTTTTTTTATTTTTCGTAACGCGAACTAAACAAAACCAACAAGCGACTGCGGCAGATGAAAATGAAATCCATAAGAACGCAATTTAAAAAAAAATCCTATAGAAATCCTGTACGTATGTTTATACGAATTGCCTGATCGTCGTCGATTACCGAAATAAATAATAAATAGATCAACCACACGGGTTTTCAAGGCGTATAGCGTGTAATATAACATAGTTACACTCGTTAAACAGTTGTAGGAGACTTCGATGTGTACGGCTTAGACTACAGATAACGGTATTGTATTGTGATTTGTGGTCGAAAGCAAATGTACATATATGTATATCGAGTACAGACGTTGCGCTATTTTAATTACGCGTTCTTATAGGGCATTGCTGATCGCCTTATCGATTAATTAGCATTCAGTGTACATCGTGTATTATTTTCACGTTTGATTTAATAAATCTCGCGACACCGGTGACTTCGTTTCGGTTTTTGAAAGAGGGGGGGTGGGTGTCAAACGTTTTAACCGGCCAATTTTAAACGAAGTTTAAATAACAATAGAAATTCATTACGTTCTCAGCTAATATCATTATCATTAATGACAAGTAAGTATTACCTGAGATTCAAGTTATGGAGTTGCTCTTCTCATCACATTAAACACGTTATAAATGTTTCGTGAAATGCTCTGAGCAGCTTGTTCGAGTTTGATTTTTTTTCTCTCTCTCGATTACCTTTCGATTTTTTCCATTTGTATTTTTAGTTTTTACGCTTTTTACACGCACCAAAAAAGAAAAGAAACAAAAAACACCAAATGTGATCAGCTCTCAAACGTAGAAATCACCGTGGTTATATACTTTGAATTAAGGTTAATAATTTACACACTGCGTTTAATGATAACCATTACCATGTTAATTGAAAAAGCACATAACCGCGGTAAGTTATAACCACGATGGTGGTTCTAATCGCAGTTTTGATAAAGTTTAACTGTTATTATTTTATTTTACATTTTGAGGGCGACACATTTTAAAAATACTTTCCCGCCGCGGTCGTATCGTACGGCGCGCAATAATAACCTGTACAGATGACACGTGACGGACCTCCCAAAGGCAATAGCGGATACGGCGGCGGGTGTACAACGCGTTTGCCACCAGCGACGGGGCCGCCAGTGACGTCCGACGGATGGAACGCGCACCAAAGGTATATTTGAAAACAATAAAAAAGGAAAAAACAAACAAAAAAAACGCGGTAACAACGTCGTCGTGGGGGCATAATGGAAACCTCATCGCCGCGGATGTAATTTATTATCACGCACTTGTTAATTCGTCCGACGAGTCTTGATGTTTGACCGTGCCGTCTGCCTCGACAGTGTCATGTCGTCGACCCGCGCAGACCCAGCGCACCGCCACCGCCCACCAAGCCGCCCGTCGTTTCCATCCCATTCTTCAGCTAGGAGTGTGATATAGTGTTTTAATATATATAATTAAAAATTTGCGCACGTACGTGCGGAAAGATCCGTAGGTGATCTCCATTCTACGTAAGTCGCGTGCGCCTAACATTGCTCGGATACTTGACGGACGAACCCGGACGAACCGTAATCCGACGTCGACGAAGTACGGGATGGTAGATTAAAACAAAACGGAACCAAATACAAATCAATTCGTTCGTGGAGACAAGCGTAACATAACAGACGGCATAAATCATCGTTAGGACTCGCCGCCGGGAACAACACGAAGTTAACGTCGTCAAAGTTTTCCGATTATTCCGCGGGAAACACTGTTCTATTGGGCACGTTGTTTTTACTACAGTAATTAATAACCGACACTGTTGCGACAGTATAAGCACGCGTGTGAGCGCGTCCGCGTACTTTTTCGATCGAGTGAATACGTCGTTTTTACCGTCCAGGAAAGTTTTCAGGATTATAAATGCGTCGGTGTCACGTCTGCTGCGGAACACGTTACATTCTTTGTCCGCCACTTCGATTATCGCCGAATGTCCACGACTCGTTTAATTCGTTTTTACACAAATAACGTACAGTGCGCGTTTATTGTAAACTTTTTGGTCTGGTTTTCTGGTTTTTTTTTTTTTTTACTTCGGACGTGAAGTTTATTCGTTTTGAACGCATCGACGCGATAGTCTGAGACGGACTCGTGCAAATCGAATTTGTTTTTACGCTCTCTCGGCGGAATCGTCCGCGTTTGACGTTAATAATTACGGTACAGTTGATAACAACGGTGTAATTACGACGGCGATACAGTTCCGTCGGAACCCTATTGATGTTGAGTAATACGCGGACGATTATTTTCCACCTGCGCCCGTGTGAATAAAGTAAATACGTAAATATCTCAAGCGACCGCGTCGAAACGATTCCGCAACCGACATCCGTAATAGACTGTTTTTAATATCATGCAATTTGTTTAATTGATATCGATTTGTTTTTTTATCGAATCGATGAACTGTTCACTAGCAAGCGACTAGAAATGAGTTTTATGAAACGGAAAACAATGTCAATAACTTGTTTTTGAGGCGCGGACGTGTTGTTTGGATTTTCGTCGGTCGAAGAACCGTGTCGATTAGTATTTCTTACGATAGGATATCTGATGTCCTAACCTAAAATGTTTCCCGAAAATCAAAATATTATTTTCGAAAAATTGTGAACACAATCACAAGCAACATTTCCCCCCCGTAAATCGAGCCAGAATCGGGTTTTAAATGCGATGATTCATCGTTGCTTTCACGTTGGAAATAATAATAACACTTGCGTGCGCCGAAGTGATCGGACCGAGACGGTTACCTTCTGCCAACATCCAGTCTTCGGTATGCTCATAGTCATCCTTGATTTTTACAATTGAATAATTCAATACGTTTCGAGTAAAAAACGAAACTAACTATTATTGAGACATGGAACGTGTGAAGAACGAAACGAACAAATCGTAAACACGTCGGGTAACATATTTGGCCATGCACATCATGCTGAAATTCGAAATCGTTGGGCCTAACGATTATTTTGGACAAACGCATTTTAATTTCATCACTTACAAGTTCCGACCGGTGTTATACGCTTATACATAGTTTAACGGGAAAAAAAAACAAATGTTTATTCTTGAAATAAAATAACATCTGATAGTCGATACGTTTACGTGCACGACTGTAATAACAGAAAAATAAAACGCGTAAAATTACGTACGACGGGCGTAGTACGACTGTGGTATGGTAACGCGCCGTGGGATTAGAAAGTACGACGTACTTTAAATATTTGTACAATACGCGCGTAAATCAATTCGGATACGAAAAAAGAAATATATATATATCTATGCTGTACTATTATGAAAACAGTGTTCCGGACGGATTTAGTGTGTGCACGAGGCAAACACAATATTATTCGACGCGCGGCACGCCATAAAAATGACCCGTACGAAAAAACGGACGTGTAATTATTCGAAACGTTACCAACGTCTCTGAACGGCGAAATGACGGTTATGAAATGCGACCATCTCGTCGTTCCCCGACGATTTTCGTAGTCAACGGTTTTGAAACGTAGACGGTTTTCACGCGTCGTTTTCGCCGCGAGACGATTTTCGTGGTAGGGCGACTGTACTGGCGGACGTACAGGTCAGAACACTTTTACCGTGACCTTACCGCTGGGTAGCACGAAAACGTACAGAACCGATAACTTGTTATCGGCAATATAAAATTAAAAACCGTCCTGTAAAATGAACGTAGAACATCAAACAAACGGTTATCGTCGGTTCGATGAGTTATAGATCCGATTTCGGTTCGGTAAAATTTACAGCGCTCTATGGTTTTTTTCCTAATCACTTTGTTATCTCGAAAATTGTTTTTATACAGACGGCGAGCCGAACAACATTTGTACATAGTTTGTATGCTTATTATTATTGCTGTAGTTCTTAATTTTCTATACACATTGCAATGTAGGTCTCATCGTTCCCATCCTCGTCTGACGAGCCTGATGAATATAATGTGATTATCGAAATTTTGATCAACCTTCCAAGACCAAGACGGTTTGTAGATAGATCAAAGACTATGACGATTTGGACTTCAAATGTCAATTTAGGTACGAATGTTTTTAAATTGTGTATGTATGTGGATCCTTTTTATTTGGAACTTAATTATGAATTATGTACGATGTACATCAAATAAAGAGGTAAATAATTTTATTCTGTTTTATTCTGTGAATTGCAATTACCAATTTTTTTCTAGCGAATTGAATGAATGTTACAACAAACGATAAAATTTAAATAACAATAACGTAAAATATCTTATCTTTGATGACATTAAAACGTGTATACGCCGTTTACCGAGTAAGCGGTTATAACCTCTTTAATACGTACTGTCTAACCTAACCGTTTTCGTGCAACCCAAACACTAGTCACTCAGAGGTCGTCGTTTAGACTCCGGGCGGAAAAAACACGACGAAAACCCAGCCGAGTGGGCACCGGCCACGGGAACACCCCTTATATCGAAACGCATCCTACATTTACAACCGTATATTTTGTATACCATACGAACCCGGACAGTGAACTCGACGGACGGTTTCTGTTGTGCGTCTAAATATCAATTTGATTGGTTGTAACCGCAGTCGTGAAATACGTGCGACGACGAACGTAATAACGCGCCCCCGGTCGTATCGTTCGTCGTTATCCGTTGTTAATCGTCCGACGTTCAAGCCGAAACGTTACAACGGCTTTTGTTCGTTTAGTTTTCAGCCGGTCCGGCCCCGCGCGCAACGTGCAGAGACAAAACGGACGTCCGGGACGAAAGGGTTTCGGGCGAAAAGTGCCGTCGCGCGTGCGCGTAACGGCCGGACGACGATCGCGGGCGGCGTCCGACGGTCGGTCGGGCCGGCGTGCACGCGACAGACGCGGTCGTCGTCCGTCGTACGCGCACACGCGCATGAGCGCAATGCACCGTACGCGGAGTACGACGACGACGGACATTGTTCCGCAATTAGACATGGAGCCGCGGGCCGTGGTCCGGCTACTGGAATTGATCTTCAACAGCCGCCTCCGGACCGATCGATTTTCATTATATTATTATTATTATTATTATACACGTTTTTTTTTCTTCTTCTTTCCATCTTTCCCAACGCGCGCGCGTGTGTGTATATATATAAAATATAATTTTTTCCCTTTTCTTTTTATACGCGGGTATACGCGCGTAGCTCGTCTTCGCGGTCGTTATTAATCATTATTTTATGGTCGCGCGCGTAGATATATATACATATACACACGGATCGACGAGAAAAGACCAATGAAAAACCACAATAATATAATATAATAACTACTAAAAAAAAAAAAAAAAAAAAAAAACTATAATAATGAAAGGAACCAAAAATAATACGTATATATATATATAGACGTACAACCGGTACGTGTAGACCGGCCGCTGATGACCATTGTATACCGAATTTCAGATAATACGTATACGCACACGTATATAATTTTTGTCCGAGTCTTTGTTCTTCACGGTGGTTTTTATCGTGCGTGCCTCATTAACGACACTCTAATTATTAATTTTCCTTTCACGCGCGTACAGGTCTAAAACGCGTCACCCGCCCCGGTCTTGTACAATACCGAACCCGTGTGTAGGTTTTCGGTGCGCGCGCGTGTAGGTAACGCGCACAACCGCGTTTATTTTATTATGTTAACATGGTCCGCGCGGAATAATTAATAAAAAATTAATAACCGGCGCGCATTCCGTCGGATCTCACAGTAGTTTTTTTTCATCTTTCTTCTTTTTTACGCGCTCGTCGTACGAGTAATCGCGTTATTGTTATCAGCACGTCGTCGGCTTGAAAAAAACCGGGAAAACATCACCACCGGTCCCCCGAGTCCTTGGGAAATTCGTCGGTGCGCGGCACGTTACGGACGTCAGCGACGGCATTCGTCGCGGGCGCGACTCACAACACGTTTACAACGTCCCCTGTAAACCGTGGTTTTATACGAATCGCTCGCGCACACGGCCGAGTCCGGTGCAACACTCCGCGTGGTTCGCACCGCGCGCCATTATATTACATCACGTTCGGGAAACGACGGCCAAACGCAAAACCATTGTTGCGTTTGTACACGTTGCACGAAACGAGGCGGAAAACGTTTAACCGCGTTTTTCACGGTTAAACGTATCGCATGCACGTGTAACAAATAGGTTAGAGGCGTACGTCGTTTTTAATTCGAATCGTTCAGGTAAATGTGATATACAATTATTTCGCGTGCGGCATACGCGGTGCTCGAATCGGCTACTCTACTGCGTTCGAAAAGAATTAACGTCCATTTACTACGATTTTCAAAGGAACGCGGGGAAGCGCTTATAACCGGTATACCTGAGCAAAAGAAAAAAAAAAATTGCGTATTCGACATTATTAATACGTTATCGCTGTATCAAGTGCCTACTCGATGATAATGGCAATTTATTATCTTGTACATCACTTATCACAGAATATTATTCGTGTATTATTTTTAGATTTGCCCACAGATATAAAACCGTACATCCGTGACAGCACAAGTGATCATCATGTGCCGACGTATCCGTGTATAGCGTGAATACATTATAATTTTTTTTTATAAGTCGTCATAACGAATTGATGTTTACATATTTTTATTCTTACTTAAATTTGAACGGGTTTATTGGTTGTTTATTTATATAAATTTTTTTAATTGAAAAAAAAAAGAATATTAGCGGTAAACTGGGGAGGTGGGGGGGGGTAGAATATTTCATTTGGAACGCCGTTTTTAAATTTCCAATTGAGCTCCACTACTTTATATTTTCCAATTCGAACACTGGGGTGTACGACGTGAATACACGTAATATAATCCCATGGTCTAACAACTGTTGTCAGCGACTGTGCGTACTGATTACGCGTTCGCTCGTGAAAATAATATACGATTCGTCACGTTTGTGTTTAGAGTTTCGACCCGCGAACAAAATAGCTGTATCAGATTAACGTCATTTGAACACGACATTCGACCAACAGCCGATGTGAGTACACGTACACTGAAACGTATCGGCAACAATTTGTTCACAACAAATAATCGCTCGATTTGTTCGCTACCTCCCGAACTCGCGTCCGGCTCGTGTACGATACGCGCCTGGCTCTGCACAATAGATATCCATGATACGACGCCGTTGCAATGGACGTCTGTCAGCGACGGCATCGAAAAATTTCGTAAGACGCGCTCTGGAAACAATACGTTGGCCGACGACGACCACGTTGACCGTTCGGGGACTCGGCGCGGTACGACGATGCGCACGGTGAATTCTTGTCGAGTTTGATGCGAATGTGCAACGTGATTCGGCGGGTGATAGGGTCAGTTCTCCATACTTTTGATAAGAGAAATAATTTCAATTTTTTTTTGAGGTTACATACCACCACACAAAATTATACAAATATAAATTTAGTGCTGATAAATGTACAACTCTGCATTAAATATGCGAAATAATGTATGTTATTAATGTATTTGAGTATTTGATGTGTAACGGTTTTTAACGGTCATTACAGTGATACAGTAATAAAATGTTTTATTATACCTATAATATTTCATATGTTCGTGTAATATAAGTTTTTAAATTTTTTATGATTTAAAATTTTGTTTAAAGTGAATTTCTATTTGGTTAATATTGTATTGTCTGTGTAATATTACCATTTATAATAATCATTATTTTATAGTTCTAATTGTAGAAAAAGTTAAACATTCATTGTTATTTTCAACTAATTAAAGGTTAGTAAATTTATTAATGAACATTTGGAACGCGGGATTTTAATTATCTATGTTGGTATTTCTACATATACGCAAAAATCGGTTATCAAATTTTTCTCTTATCAAAAGTATGGAGAACTGACCCTATCCCATTCGGCGGTAACGACCGCGTGTGTGTGTGGTGGACGAGCCGGCGCGGCGATAATCGGTTTCAAAATTGATTTGCCGGTAATACGAACGAGAAGACCGGCCTGACGGTAATTAACCACGCGACGCTTACGCGCGTGTTTATATACGTTCGTTTTCAAAGATATTTTCAACATAATTTATTCTCACGTCAAACGCAATATTAATGGTCGGTCTCGTATTAAGAAATAAACGTATCTGTAAATTTTACTTAGGCGTATTTAACAGGTCGGATTATAATCCGTGGAGGTGCCTCAGTCGGCTTATAATTTTCGAATTTTATTTTCACGTTTGAACACAACAGTTCCACGCCGATAAGACTTGTGGCGTTATAAAACACTGTATACATATATATATGAATGTGTACATCGTCTCGTGATTATTTATATCCCATTCGACTCGTTGATTTATAATTAGTACGTAACATTTAACGTATTTAAAACGAAGGTAAAAAATATACATATATATATATATTAATTTACTAGTAATTTATGTTAATTTCTCGTACGGAAAAGAAATTGTTCAATAATATTTCTCTCGGCCCGTCACAATTATCTTCCATCTTGTTTTTCCAATGAACGCAGTAACGGTTTGTTTTGAGTTTTGTGCGTACTTGAAACGCCGTAACGTAATATTAAACATGATAGAGAGTAGGTGTACCGTGCACCGAAAAACGCAAGAAAACAAAAACGTTACGAAATAAATACGTTAAAAACGCATTACAGATTTTACAAAGTGTGACGATTTTATCGCATAATGGTTTAATGAATTCGAACTAATGGAAACAAAACCGTTGCCATTGTATCACGTCGTATCGTATGTATATATATATATGTACACAACGTCCCGGCGAGTCTTTGTTTGTTTTGGGTTTACAAGTGTTGTTCATAACGTGAGAAAAACGCAACAACGGGTAATTATTCCGTATTTTTTTAAATACGATATGACGTCGTAATTACACTGTGTACAGACAACACGCGTTTACGTTACGCGCGCGTCGTCGTGTCTGCGTGTGCGGTAAAAACGCATAATTACCTTCTCACCTGCAGCAGCATGGCATCAAACGTAGTAATAATAATAATCATAATAATAATGATAATAGTAATGATAATAATAATAGTAATAATACCAGCGCTACCACCATGATACAGCCGACTTTCCCTCCCGAACGAGATGCGTAACGCGTGTAAACAACGTGCACATAAATGATATCGAAACGTCATATTTACGCGTCGCGATATCGTGTCGATGCGGACGGAAAAACCGTATTACTACCGCCAGTTATTATCGTCGTCGTCAACACCGGGGATACCGTCCGTAATGGTAACGTTTGTCGCGCGGTCGAAAACCCCGAAACCGAGACGCCGTCCGAAACACGGCGTATCGGATTTTCGGAACCGACCGAACGCGGTCCGGACCGGACGCCGTCACGGCGTAACGCGACGGCACGCGACGCGCGGTTCGTCGTCGCGCGGACTCGCGTGCGTTTCGAACCGATCTCAATCGTCCCGAATGGAGTCGTCGCGGCCGTTCCGTACGGTCGATCACGCGGACGACTTTGGCGTAGTTTTTTTGTTTTTAACGCGCGCTGACAGTGGCGGCACCAGACGAAAACCCGTCTATACGTGTGTGATATAAATTATTGAAAATACATGGAAAATACTGTGTTACTAGCGTTTTCTGATAAAAATTTAATCGATTTCGAAATCAAATTGAATGGTGGTGTATTCTGTGGTGTGTTATCTAAACGAATGAAAACGTATAAAAAAAAATACGACGAGTTACACGGCAATAACATAAATACTTGAAATTTAAATTTTCGTTTGTTCTTCAACAGGTAGGGCAAAGGTGGGGCAAAACCGAATTCGGTAGGGCGCTTGCCCTACCTTGCCCCCTCTAGCGCCGCCACTGCGCGCTGTATACGTTTTTTCGGCGCGCAGACGCGACGGTTATCATTGGAGTTTTCGGCGGCACTCGTCGCACGTCCGCTACTAAACCGGAACGTATTGACTTAAGCCCCCCCTTCCCTCCTCACCCGTCTACACGTTCGAAACGTCCGGTTTACACGCGCGACGGCTTGGTTCCCGGACAGTGGCGTATTTAGAGTGGGTGGGAGGGGGTGCAAATTTTTAAGGGTCTTGTTCGAACGATATTACTACTTGTTTTCGAAATATTTTGATGTTTTATTTCACCCTGCGTATATACCACATAATGAATTGTACGTTATCGTTTTATAGTTATAAAACATGCTGTGAACATTAAAAATAAACGTGATTCATACAATTTATTTATTATTACTTTTATGTAAAATAATAGCATACGTCTCAGAAAATCGCTTGGTAAAGCATTTTTTCTAAATTTTATTTACATGCAGTAAGGAGGTCGGAGGGAGGCAACAAATAAACGTGGGCAACAAAATTCTAAAAACATCACTGCCGTTCTTGGGTCGGCCGGTGGACTGCCGGCGCGCGAGGAATCATCAAATATAATTGGACGATCGCGCGAATAGGTGTCAAAACGGGTCGTCCAAAATGGTTCGGGCACACGCGGAACTAGGATTTTTGACGCTATATTTAAATATGAAAAATATATGACCAGACGGGTACATTTCGTACGTTAAAAGACAAAAAACGGATTGATTTATTACCGTTTTTTTTTTTTTTTGTTTTTCGTAAAATAAGTAGTTTACGACGCTAAAACCTCGTTTGTCGACCGACCCCGGGGGGATCGAACCGCGGACCTCGCGCGTTTCCACCAATTCTCGACCACAGCCGATCCTCGGACGTTTGTTCGACGTTACTTTCGAGTAAAATATTGTTTAGCGTCGAACATGATAACGTTACGGATACGCGTAGTCGTGCATAATCGAGAAAAAACGGGCCCACCGTACGTTTCCGCCAAATCCGGCGCCGTGCGCACCTGTTCCCGAGCCGTGCATCAGGTCCGGTCTGGTGTACGTATACCCGTAACAACATATATATATATATAATACAAAACACTCGAAACGTATTTAATACACGACGCGCGTTTTACACTCGTATCCGTCGGTACGTGTGTGATTATACACACTGTGTGTGTGTGTGTGTGTACACACGATCGCGGCGGGACGGCGTGCGGAAGATATTTCGACTAGGCACGGGACTATATAATCATAGAACGACGCGAGACGCGTGTAACGTGTAATATACCGGCCGCGACGACGATAATAACGACGACGATAATAATAACAGTACGCCGGTGCCGCGGCGGCGTACCAAACAAAAGGTGTACGTGCATACACGAGAAACATCACGGTTCACCACACTTCGTACGTCCGACGGGGCGCGTTTTCATCGCGTTCGTTTTTGTTTTAAACGGCGAGCACAACACGGTTCCGTAACACGCGCCACGCCGGGGATACGTGCCGTGACGGGGTTTCGCGGCGTGAAAACAACGGGACGTGCCGCCGCGGTCTGGACGTCCGATTTTCAACGGCTTTGTCGCGCGCGTCCGGCCAAGACGGGACCACACGTCGTCGTCGTCGGCATCCAGCGCGGGCCACAGGAAGTTGCTTATCGTCGATCCGTGGCGCACGCCGTTGACGGCTGTGCAAACGCCAGACTATCGTTTTGGAAATAGTACGAACCGCCGATCCCCCGCCAGACCTGTCTCGGGGTGCATATCCATTCGTCCGAAAACGAACCCGGTCGCGTGAGACGATTTTCCTCAGAGACGCTTCGCGAACTGGTTTTGAAAATGCAATTCGATGACATGCACACGTCGCGTTCCACGATATCAGCTTCCATGGTGGTTTGCCCGCACGCTACTGAATAATTTACGACGAATCCGACGGATAAAGCTTTATCAACGTGGCCGTTATAACCTGGTAAGGTTCGAGCGTCCCCATTGAAAACCCCGGTATTAACCGTGGCTTGGGAGCAATCACTTGCTGTATATTTTGAAATATCAACATGCAGTGCGAGAGAGAGAAAATATACCTACACCTCTCATGGAAGAAAATGTGCGCTGATCATGGATACAACGATAGTCTTATTAAATCATAGACATTATTTTATCGTATTTTTAAATTTTAATACATACTTGACATAGACATACGAGTATACGACACATATTTATGATACATGTTACATAATAACATTCTCGTTCAATTTTTGGCTCACTATTCGCTTTGTTAAAGTGGTGTAATCTTATTGTGACATTTGTTTTTTAAATTAAATTTACAATTTGTAGAAGATGGTTATTTAATGGTGACTGATTGTTTAAGGTAAGCCGATGATTTTATTATTAAATATTGAATTATATTTTTGCGTTTTGGTATTTCTCCTGTATTACTTTTAAATGTAAATTCTGCAATTTTACAAATCTTTAAACTACATCTTCAAATGGTTTTATCAAACCTCCCTTGTTCTTAATACATATTAATGACTTAGGTCGAATGTTCAATACTATTCGAATTCGTAATAACGGCAACACGTTCTTCACACATCATCTAATTTTTTTAAGTTTCTTTTGTACAGACCCTGTGCTATGTACTCTATTACATTATTGAAGCTCAGTACTGTCAATTATATAATTATCACTATACACGGAGTAAATAATTACTTGTGTCGTTTGTTCCACGAGAGGTGTATTTGTAGTCTGTCTCTCTCACTGGACGTTGATATTCGTTTTCTCTCTCTAAGCGCAGTCCGTATCGTCTGTGCGTCTACGGATGTCAGTAATAGTCGAAATTGAGAAGCGTCGGTTTCGGCGGCCGTTGATTAAACAGATCAAAGTAACTTGCAAGTTTAGAATAACCAGACGATGCAGACGGAGTCCGCCAGCCGCGTGTCTTACAGACTGTGAGTTGACCACACGGTCTTACGTGATTATTGTCAGGGACGGGGACGGTCGTTGCGTATGCTTCGGACGAACGTTCGCCTTCGAAATCGTCCGGAATCGATTTCGGACGATCTCGTCGGCCGGGCCGGCGAGGTTATGCTCGTTATACGCGCGCGCGACACACGACACGTCATCGAAACACGAATCGTATCAAACACGCAAACCGTAACGCGAACATTGAAGTCGCGGCCGTTAATGGACAGGCGACACGGACGGCCGGGTTGTCTGTGTCGTACGAGTATGACGAAGTGACGACAAAACCGTGTTCTCTCCGGACGAACCGATGTGCACGCGATCGCGTATCGGGTTTACGAACAACGGCAGGCGCGTTCCGTCATGACGGACAATAATAAACCGTGCGTGCGTTTCGACGGCGACGCATAAATATAAACGTTTGAGAATTAAAAAACGAACAAAAAGAAGAAAAAAAAAAAACACGAAATCCGAATTAACAGTAGACCGAATACTGTAAAATATCCTTTTATTATTATTATTATTATTAACGATACGCGTTACACACTAAAATATCTTAACGAAACCCAACGGAAGAATGTCTGTAATTTATGCGTTCGAGAAAAAAATATTATATATATATATGAGTACCTAATTAAACAGATAGATTGAATTCTTCGACGCATTCGGTCCGCGTCGAACGGTCCATAACGAATCTACATATTGTACCTACCTACGTGTATGTGTATGTGTAATAGTAAACGTACCGTTTTTAATTTGCTTTTTCTTTTTTTTTTTAAAAAAAAGGCTATTACGTACGCGAGTAAACATTTATAAATCACGCGGTAAATATTTTAATTAAATGTACCCAGAAATTACACGTTGTTTGTGTGTGTGTGTGTGTGTGTGTGTGTATAACGTTATATACGACGCGCCGGAGCGAAGTTATTTTCGAGAAATATTTCTCGACACCGTCGCGAGAAATAGAAACGAATTGAAAACGGTACGGTATGTTTTAACACGTGACGGTAAATAATGAACGCGATGTGATATTATTTGTATTATCAACAACAACAAAAACAAAAAAATAATAATATACGCGAGAAACACGTGCGTGGGTACATTAATGGTGTGTGTGTGTGGTGCGCGCGCCAGATATTGTCATTTTTTTTTGTTTTCACGCCCAGCATTTATTATAGACGTGTTTTCGTCGACCTTGCGCGGCGGCAAAACCAATGCCAAATCGAATCGCACGGTTACAATTACAAACGGATCGTAACGTAACCAGACGTACGATTATGCAATTACACGTGTACACGTGAGTTATTGAAACCGCGTCCTTTAATCTCGCGGTGGAAGAGTCCGATGAATAATTGAATTGGCGCGCGCGATCGTGCGGCCCCCGAGTGCCAACAAATATTATCGGTCCGCGTTATACAAACGTATGCGATTGTTAAAAACCGTACGTGCGTCGACGAAGATATATATATTTGTTTATACGTGCACGTATTCGTGACATTTTTAAACGCGATCCGCGTGATCCGTATTACGCCCGGCGCGTCAGACGATTTTCCCCGGTGAATTTCGCTCCGAAGTCTTATTGTTTTCTTCGTTGAAATGTGTGTGTGTTAAATCATGCGAAATTCGGCGATACGAACGGATATATATAATACCGTCGCCGTTTCGTCTAGAAAAACAACGGACTCGTTCGGACCCACCGGAAAGAAACACGCCTCGATCGTCTCCAAAGAAACGACTAAAAAAAAATAAAAAAACAGCCATCAAATACATACACAAATATCTGTACGCGTATATTTATCACGAAAAACGCATAAACGCCGTACGTCGCGGTTCCGCTCGGATCCGATGTATCGGATCGCCTCAGCGATGGGTTTTCGCGTGAAATCGACCTCGTCGCGAAACCGTTTAGTACCTGCCAACGCGCGGAATTCTATTAGCGCGCGCTTAAATCTACGGTCCCCGGTCGCTTTGCGGGTCCTTACATTCGCCGCGTTTGTACTGTGCGCGCACGTACAGATAAAAGTTAGTTTTCTAATCCAGCCGTGGGTTTAGAGAGACGCGACTTACCGGCTGTCTTTTGGGAATCGCCCGCCCCACGACCACCGCGCGGTCCCGCTCCGTCACGTAGGTTCTGATTTTTCCGGAAGGGTTGTCGGCCGGCGAAGTCGATTCTCTTTACGTCCCCCCGCAACCGTTCCACTACAACATTTTGTACTGTTTCTTCGTTTTGGTTTTCCGGCGAACGCGTGACCGATCATATTTTCGTCAATGCTTTTTTTTCTTTTTTTTTAATCGTACCCGAACGGCTCAAGCCCGTACAAACGAATTCACCGTGATCGTCGCACGCGTTCGCGCAACAGTGAATAACCGCTGCCCGTGTACGGCGTTTAAGTAAATCGGAACCGTCGTTCGTTTTTGACACAATCGTCCGCGAACGTGTCATCCGAAAGACGCGCGCGCGTGTTTAACGACGTTTCGTCGTCGACGACCGACAATGCACGTCTGTATCATATCACGTCGCGCGTCATTCGAAACGTGTTTACGAACGGTCTACGGACGGCGGCGGGACGCGTTCAGATCAATCAACCGTTTTGAAAACGGACCCCCGACGGACGGACGACGGACGACGAAACGACATTCCGGTCCCGTCCGGAGACCCCCGCGGCCGCCGCGTACACGGGGTTCGGCGTGACGTAATTAAACAATTATACGTTCGTCGGGTGTGTTTTTAGTATTTTTTTTTTTCCGTCGTGGAAGAATGCGACTTTGGGTCGTAAGCGGTAATAAAACGGGAGCGACGGAAAACCGCGTGATTTCGTGATCGGCCGGTTACGGAGGCGACCGACGGCCCGCGGCGAAACGACGAGATCGGTACGAGCATCTCGGGGGTCGCACGACGTTTCCCGTAACTGCGATCAAACGTCGTTTAAATAATCTCTCGTCGTGTCCGCCGTACACTTAACGACCGTCCGGGCACGTCGTTAAAAAATAACTCGAATCGGAAAACACGAAATCGCCGTTCGGCGGGTGGCAAATAACGCGTTTTATTATTATTATTATTTTCTTTTTTCTTTCCTATATACGAGCGCCGCCCCGAGGGTCGCGCGAGATTTCGTTCGATCGCGCTTCAACATTCGCGACCACCTATTCGAAGACCACGATGACCGTTTAAAAACGTACGCGTACCAGTCGATCGGGCGAGACGAGACCGTACAATTCCATATGTAAATCCGTAGACGCGTCGGTTATTAAATACACGTCGGCGTATCGTGAGAAGAACTCGTCCACGTCTCGTATACGTTATGCAACGCGTATTACTGTTATTATTGTTCACAGCCGTCGCCGTCGTCGTCTTTGCGCGGCGCGCGTAGACGTCCGATTTTTCGAAATAGTCTACGCGCGTTGACGAAACGCACCGATTGTCGGGCCGGGTCGTCGGCGGAAAGAACAATGGCACGATAATAAATGATAAGGCCGAACTAATCGCCGGGACAGAGTAGTCTCGCGGCAGATGCGCGTGCACGACCAAAAAACGAACTCGAAATCGTCTGCTTATATATGTCGACGTAATGGCGTAGTCGTCCTACGCGGTTACAGACGATTAGACGTCGGGAGGAAGAGTTTTCCCGACCACCTGCGCGCCGGCGACCGTTTATCGCGAACTTCCGCGCGACTCGAACGCGTACGGATCACGGCCGCCGTCGAGATTTCCGTCTCTTCATACTGTCGTAACGCGTTCGGAATTGACCGCGTCACGCTCGTACCGTGACAACGACGAACAAAAAACAAAACCGATAAAAAATACAAAAAAAAACCGTCGGATTATTACGACGGCGGGTGTTATTATCAAGCTCGTGTGTACCGACGAAATTTGTGGACATTTGACGCGCGGTACTTAATGGACGGGTAATAATCCCGTCTGTTTTTGTGACCGCGACATGACGTCCGATCGGTTTGAACGACGTCGAGAATCTCATAAGGAAAAAAAAATGATAATAATAATAAGACCCTCGACAGACGGTAGCGAGTACGATGGGCGGCGGTGGGCCCTTCTGACGGCGGCGCGTCGAACGGGTTAAGTTTATACGCGTCGCGGACGAACAGCAAATAAATCACGAAATCCGTTCGCGGTGTTTCTCGAAACGGTGTAGAAAAGCAAAATCAGTTTTACACGACTCGGTGGCTAAACGAAAACGAGAAAAGATCGAAAAATATATGGAAACTTTTGTTTCGGAGCACGTCGCCCGTCCGCGTTTCGCTTTTCGAACGGGGACGTCGAGGAACAGCAGCGAACGGCCGCGCGTTTATGGTTTTCGAACCATCCGCGTCGGAACAACAACAAAAAAAAAACAAAAAAAACCAATACGTGTCCGCGCGCGTCAGTGTAAAACCGTGGTCGTGGTCCAATCAACGTTTCGAGGCGCGCGGGCGACGTCTGTTATTATCACGGGTTACCTACACGCGGCTACCAGTGTTTGTCGGAGACGATTTTTCATCGTGACGTCCGTTTCCCCGTAGCGTACGCACAACAACAACAATAATAATAATAATAACGATAACGATAATAATAACGATAATCGTATACGTGTTTGCCGGACGCGCGCGGCTATCGGAATGCCAATCGGTTTCACCGTGTGGGCGAAACGCGTTTGACCCAAAACACCGTAGGGGGTATACGCGTGTACCGTGGACGGGCGCGAAGTAGAAGTAGTAGAAGTAAAAGAAGAAGAAGAAGAAGAAGAAGAAGAAGAAGCGTTTTTGTGGCGGTCGGACGGGGCGGGTCGCCGGACGACGACGACGACGGGTGTTGCGTCGGCCGACTGTCACGAACGCGTACGTACACGCCGGCGCGGGGAGAAGGCCGTCAAACAGGTACCGGCGAGTCTGCCCCGGCCACTGCCGCGGACTGCCGAACAATGGTAATGGAATGCCGCGCCGCCGTAGAGTGTTTGTACGCTTGCGGCCGCCCGCCCGCCCCGTCCGCCGATCACCTACGCGCGCCGCTCTGTTCTTCACCAGACACCCGGACGACGCGAACGTTACCACGGGGTGATCCGAGCCGGAACGTTTACCAGCCCCCGTGGGGGGGGGCCGTTCGTTTATACCGCGTCGGACAAATGTTAAAAGATAAAACAAGAAATTCCCCCCCCCCCCCACGTGGTGTACGCGTTATTGTGTGACGTGCAAGATCATAAAACCCCGATCGGAATATGTCGAAGTGCAGCCCCGTGGACGACGGCCGTCGAATTCGCTTCTGACACACGTTTCAAACGTGACTTGTTGAGTGTATGAAATCGCCGTGCTCGTAAAAGTGACGTGTTCGCGCGGTGCGTGAAACACGAACGACGAGAATCATCGGCCGGACAAAAAGCTGCGACGTTCGGGGGTGCACGACGCTATCATCCCGCCGGCGGCAGGTGTCCGATTACCTTGTTACGTAGTTACGCCCCGACCATACGCGTTTGCGACACGTGAATAAGACGCGAGAAATATTATTATTATTATAGTTGTCGACTAGCCAGGACTGTTATCGGGCCGCGTGTCAATTAACACCGACCGCAGCCAACGATTTTCCGTTTCATAAACCCTATTTCGGATTGTTTTCGCGGCACGTACAACGTAAATTGCACATGATCCCGACCGAAAACGATCGTACGGGCGGATCGCTCTCGCCAAGTGTGAAAACCGAAGTAAAACATTTTACTTACCCGCGCGACACGTCCACGGCGGAATGGGGTTTGTACGTAGTAGGCGCGCGAACCGGTAACGGCGGTTATGTGAGCAATCGACACCGGTGTTGTGCGCGACGTCGGAACGGACTCGTCACGGTTACGTGTTACGGACGATAACCGCGGGCGGTAAAGTCCTCCGGGAACGTAACACGCCGCGGCCGTTTAGAGAGCACGAAGGAGAAAAAATACTGATCGAATAAAGTCCGCGGAGGACCGTACGTAAGTTGTCGTTACGGCACGAGTTCTCTGTTTACGTTTTACCGTTTTCGGTTCACGCGACTCCGCGGCAGCCCGATTGCGCGCGTGTGCACCTCTGTCGTTATCGTGTCTCTTTCAAACAACAAATCATACATATGTATGATTGCGATTCTTCGGGGGGAAAAATGTAAACCGACGGCAAATTCTGTTCGACAATACTCGCGAGTAGCCCGACAAATAGCGGATGACATCATCGTGGCAGGTACAGACTGTTTTCGTACGAGACGAAAACAATCGCGCCTATAAAAAATATATAATACACGATACCGCGTTTCATAACGGAATCGATTAAATCGGATCTCGTTCACGTGCGTCGTTACGTGGGTTCGGCACCGCGGTAACTGCCCGAAAACAAGAAGACAAAAAACATTCCACGCCGACAGTCGGTTTTCTCGTCGTGATATCACGCGCGCGCCAATTAAACACGTACACATAAATCCCGTTGACAATTAAGAATAAAAAATAAATAGAAAGCGACCGACGGTGTTGCGACGGCACGTGATTAAAAATAATCTCACGAATCCAACAAATTCAACGCCACGGCCACGTACTTGGTTATACGTGTGACAATAACGCACGGTGCGCCGAGAACATATTTTTTATACGTTTTCAATCCGAACGCGAAATCGTATCACGCGCATACACGACGTCTAGACGGGGGATCAACGAATATTTTACGCGCGCGCGCTATGCCGGCGCGGCCGAGATTCGTTTCCGGAAGATGACGGTTTTTAACGTCTCGGGGACGTATGTTTTGACGCGACGCGGACGCCTTTCGGCCGTAGGGTTTTCAGGACGGATTCGGTTCTCGCGGTGGGACGTGGTGAGATTGAGAACACGCGGTCGAAAGTTGAACGCGTGAGATGAGCACGCGTACGCCGTCACCAGTTTAAACGCGATTACGCGTGATTGAAACTCCGTAGACATGCAACGGTAATTTCGGTACGCGCGCGTGCGCATATATAAATATATATAAACAAAGTGCGCAACGTTCAATTGTTCAATTTGAGGACAATCGGCCGGTTTTGCCTGCACAATATCGCGAGCAAGTTCGTTTGCCGGAAGTTTGACAATCAAGAACCGTTTGCCGCGTCCGTCGACGAAAAGAAACGTGATTCCGCCAGAAGCCGTCCACATGAACGGCGACGAAATCGGCAACATCCGGAGCGCTACTCAAGGGGTTACGGTTAAATTTTTACCCTCCCTTTTTCCCGAACACATTTTTTACAGCTTATTATTATTATTTATATAAACAATTTTAAAAATTATATATATAAAAAAATAAGAAAAGGGAACTTCCATCTTGTTTTCTTTTCGTGACTCGCCAGCCTGAAATCCCGTCCTGAAAATCCTCTCCTCGGCCTGGAGTATCCACCGGGCCTGGGGTTCCGTTCCCTTGTCGTTACCCGCGGCGGACCGCTCGGCCCTGGGCTTCTCGGTCCCTCTCGTCCTGCTCGTTGCGAGACGGGATTCCCTCTACCGTGACGGAGAAGGCCTGTCTGCCGTCGGCGGCGGCGCGGATGATTCTGTCGTGCAGTACTGACCGGGTCTTGGTAAATATTATTTTCCCATTTTTTTTTTAAAGTATACAATAACACGACACGGTGAATGCACCTTTACGAAATATCGTGAATTTGATGTCTCCGTAGAAAACATCATCAACAGATTTGCATGCATGAAAAATTAACCACGATCTATTTAAATAACAACTTGAGATGAAAAATGAATAGTGTAATGTACTTATTTCGTGTATGTTATATCATATTTATTGAAATTTGATGTTTTGCTTAGAAATAATCAACCGAAGATATGGGTATTCATATTTCACAATTGAACGGCCGTATACGTGTTAAAAAAATAATGCCCCCTCCCCTTAGGCAAAGAACTAAATCCGCCACACTGTCACCCGCGCCACGACACCGGTACTGGCAACAGTTGTTCGGTCCGTTGAATCGTCCGAGAGAGGTCACCTAACCGCGGTGAGACGCCGTGTTACGAGGGAAAAAGACATTATTAGTATTTTAAATTTTTTTCACAGAGGCGCCCCCCGTACTAATCGCTCTGGGCGCACGTGTCGACGTCGGCGAAACGCGAAGAATCGCGCAATTCGTCTAATCGTGTACGAGAACGAAAACGAAGTCGTTTTTTTCTCTTCTCTTGTCCGTCTCGACGATAACCGGTGCCGCGTTATCGTTCGCAACGTGCAAACCGCCGCGCGAAGGGGTCTCTCTTTGAAAAATCTCTCTTCTCGTTTATTGTTTTTTTTTTTCATTCTTTTCGAAACTAATTACGCGTCGTCGCCGTGCAGCGCGTCCGAACGTTTGAATATTATCGGCGGTCGGCGATCTCCAACGCGACGAACCGCGGCTACTTGTTATATGCGCACGTTCGAGTGTGTATAGTTGCACGTCCCGCAACAAAAACTACTGTGCGAACAGGTACGACAGCAAAAATAAAAAAACCGAACACCAATAAAAGCAGCGAAAATAATAAATAAAACGCGATATGGAAACAACGTGCGCGTATTGTGCGGAGAAGAAGATAAAAAACGAGCCGCATACGCGCAGACACTATTACCATATCGCACTATTACCCGACCGTTGTACGAGCAACATAAAAACACACCGATCGATTATTATTAGGGCCGTGGATTTATAGTCGTTAGTTTTTAAAACAAAAGATTTAAAATTATATCACTTTGTTTTCGAAAAATTTAATGAAAAAAGTACAATTCGTTAAACATTTGAAATCTTGCTTTTTAGCGCACGAAATGCATTACTATCATTATTATTCTAACCTTCATGTTTGAATATTAAATTAAAAATCAAGAAGACAATTCGATCTCGTGCATTATCATCTGCTACGCCATACGAGTGCAGCTTGTAATTTATAATATTTACGTTTACACTATTTTCGTTTCCGATCGACGACCGAAAACGTCTACAATTAAACGTTATAGTAGTGATTTACGTTTTGTCATATATACCGTATATAATAGCTCGTCGTGGTCGGATTTACTCGCAGAAGCGAAACGTTTAAGTCTCTTAAGAATTAATTTTTTTTTTTTTTATTAATAGAAAAATTTACAATCTGTACACAAGAAAAAAAAATACAACAAGTAAATATGATTGCATTTATCAGATGTGATGACGTGAGAGAAGAGAACATCAATCGACACTCATATGCACGGGTTAATAAGATATTTTTATATGTTATTTATAGGTGAAAGATCACGTGGCCGCGTACGTTTGAGACGACGGGGAGGGTTATCGGGTATTGTAGCAGAGGCTAGTTGGGAAATGAGAGGATTCGCGTGATTGAAGACGTATCTGTGGAATTTACCATAGTGGTAGGACGCAAGCGTTGATATCGTTATGTATTAAGGTACGGTTGCCGACGTACCACGGAACACTCGTCGGGAGTATTGATTGGAATATGTTTGAGTTAGAAGTTGTCGTGGTTTCCCAGAGTTGGATACCGTATGACATACCAGACCAATTGTTTATAAATCAGTGTTTTGTTGTTTATTGAGATGTTCGATCGGAGGAATTGTCTCAATTTGTGAAGCCTGAGGTTTAGATATTTCCTTCTGGTTTTGTTGTAGGTGAAGACAGAAGTATTCGACGGACGTATCCATAGGGATTATTTTGTTATCGAGGAAAATGGGGGTGGGAGGGAATATTTTTAGAACCGAGGGTCTTATGAATTAAACCGTCCCCCAGCCCGAATAATATCATTACTGTTATATTTGATGTACAAACACCGAGAAAAACTGAAAGTCACTAACGTCGTGCGATGGTTAATATACTTCATATACTATTGTACAATACTTAATACGACTGTAAGATACACGTACGGGAACGGAGGATACCATATAAACACCGTGTATATATTTTCTGTGCGCTCGGTAATAACCAATACACATCGCATTAGCATCAGATGTCTGGAATATTTTACACGCGTTTAATTTATCCGAGTTTATCATATTTTTAAATCGTTTTTAATTGTATACATTTATTATTATAATGCGGACGGACGGTGTACATTTACGACGTCGCGCCGTATTATATACGATTGCTTTTAAATCAAATATTATGCTTGAGAACGGTGTACTTTTTTTCCAAACGCGTTACGTGTGTAGGAAAAAAAAATTAATATAATACAATTCCAATATCAACCAGATGGCCGCGGCACACGAGGAACCGGAATTCAACGTACGATTTTGGTACGTTTCAAATAAATAATATACAAATCCCGGCGTAACCAAAATTTAAATTAGCTTTTCTCTTTCAATAACAACGAACCACTCGTACGTACGGCAAGAAGAGAGAAAGAAAGAACAAAAAAAAAAAAATGAAAAATAACCGTTAAATCATGCGAGGAACGTGTTTTAATGTCATTTTTTTCCCCATTCATGTTCGAATCTCCGGGTAACGCTGAAAAATATTATTAATGCGCGGTAGTCCTTTGGTATTGAAATCCGTGGAAACGTTTATTAAAAATTTTAATTTTAATCGAAAACGTCGTTATTTCGAATCACGCGGTTGACACAATACTACGATATATTATGGTCTGTACGTACGTAATGTATATGTAGTCGAGGCTTTTTTAAAAAAAAAAAACGCGCTTCTGATGTTCCTGCAGCAGCAGCGGCGGCGGCGGCGGCGGCGGCGGCGGCGGCGGCAGCGCATTGTTATACGAAAACAAGCGTTCGTCAGGGGTTGGACGTGTTGTAATATGTACTTTTGTACGTATATACGTATGTATGTATTTTTTTTGGGGGGGAATAATGTAAAAACCTAATGGCGTATGAAATGCTACTGTATATACTGCCGCGGAGGACCCTAAATCGAAATAATTTATGACGAAGAGCGTCGCGCGTAAAGACAATTCCGGACGCGCGCAGTACATTACGCGCGGAAAAACGATTATATTTTATCGATTGCAGTTTGTTGTCGCCGTCGACAACAATATGCGCGTCGTAGTATACGTTGTGCGGACTACGTATGCGCCGATCGGTAAATTAACGTTTAATCAACGCGCCGTACGCCAAAAAACCGTATACAATTGTGTGAATTGAAATTTCGAAACGACGTTCATACGTAATGAACAGTACTCGTCGGTAATCAAATAGGTTGCGCGTAAACCGGACTACGTCGATAAAAAAATAGAAAATCGATTGTTTTTTTTTTGATTTACGGCTTTTATTCGCCATTAACCGTGTTCGAACTGGAGACACACGTTTCGTACTCGTCCGTTTGATTTTTCGTTTCGAACATGCGGCACGTCCGCAAACCGTTTTCCATCGTCCGAGACAGGGGCGGACTGGCAGGGCGGGTAAGAGGCCATACCCGCCCAGGCCCCTTTAGACATTTTGTACTTAAGCTATTTATTTTATTATGGCCTATTGGCTTACATAAAATAATATACCTAATAGAAAAATTATTACGATATTCTAAACGATTTTTAACACGAGTATTTGTTATCTTTCACATATCACACCGTAATCGTTGCCAAATGTCGATAACGAAATCGAAAAATCAAAATTTTTGTGAATTATTTCACACTTTTTAGTTCATTTTTTTCGAAGTCGGTTTTATTTTGATCCAATAATTTTTTTTATGTGATACATTATCAAGTTATTTATTTTATCAAGTCGCTTGTTTGTATTAATTACGTTAGTTTAAGGCCTCCTAAAAACTTACCCACCTGGGCCTTCAGAGTCTCAGTCCGCCCCTGGTCCGAGGAGACAAATCGTCGTGTGACGACGACTGATAGCCGCGACGAGCGTGAGCTGGGCGACGGTTGTCTCGCGATGGAAGATAGAACCGTCTGGAACGTGTTGCCGAGCGAACACCGTTCAAAAAAACCCGGGGGTTCTTTTTGAGGTGCGCTCCGTTTTCAGGAATGCCAAAAAAAAACCGAGCCGCTCGTTTCGGTACGAGGTCGTTCACGACGCACGCACCCGGCGGGAAAAGTCCGCCACTACAACGCGCGTTTGCGAACGAACGTATTCCACGACGATAAATACGTATGACAATCGCGCGTTCCGATTTGAAAAACCGTGTCGTCGTCGTTTCTAGCGCTACGGTCTGAGAACCGTTCAACCTTGTCGATTGTTTTGTCTATTCTATTTCTCCGTGCCGACGTCCGCCGCCAAGATCGATTACACTGTTATTATATCGCCGTAACGTGCGAGAGAACGTGCGCCGGCGAGCGGACCGTAATACGACAGAAGCGGTGTCTATTATTATGTTTTTCCCGAACGCGTTCACGACCGTAGTGTAGGAGGAGTGAGTACGCGCGCACACGATTATTAAACGGAAAGCGCGCGGTCATCGCGTTTTTCGCCGACGTTCTCGGACGCGCGCGGCATTGTGTACAAAAACGGACGTAGAAAACGGTTTTACACGTCAATCATTTACGGGGGAAACGACGAGACCGACGCGAGTCTGTTAGGAAACCGTAGGCGAATCCGAACGGCAATCGACTGGCTTTCCCGACGCGCTGCGCTTCGAATCCGTTTTTCGTAATCGTTCGGACGCGTCCGCATAGAGGAAACCGTTTGTTTTTCGTTCGAGCGGGTCCTCCGGCTAAATACCTTGTCGCGGTCTTCACACAGGGAAGTCGTACGGAACCCAAGTATTTAGATTGCTGTTCGTACCGCGTCTTGTCTTTGGTCGCTCGTTAAAGCACGGTTCACACCAGCGAAATCGTAGAACACGTGGCGTGTGCGGGGAACCGTTTTTCCCGGACAGGCGGCCGGAGACGAGACGCATATGCGTACCGCCGACACCCGATGACAATGATATTATTTGTAACGACGCGACGGACACGGCGGCCGGGTTTAATTATCATTCGTCGTCGGCGGTGCGCGACCGATGTCGACCACAAATATTTTTCCATTATCGTTTTCCCTCGCGCGGCCGTAAACAATAATTGGCCACGTACACACGCGCGCGCGCGCTATAATATACGTACGCGCGCCCGCCGGGAGACGGACCAGTAGTGGCGGTGGCGGTGGTGGTAATAATAACAACGCGCGTTAAATAGAGAGAGAGAGAGAGAGAGACCTAAAAATAAAATAAAAAAAACACCGGTCTTTAATAACGACATCCGACCGACCGAGAAGAATTATTATTATTATTCTTAAACTTTTCGGTATACACGTTGCGTACCCGGCAACACCGAGACACATATCGTAACGATCCCGCGGCCGTCGTAATGATAATAATAATCATAATAATTGTTATTACCGTCGCTCGGCCGCGGATGACCGCAACATCACGATTTTTGTTGTTATTATTATTTGGGTTTTTTTTTGTTGATATTATTCTTCCCCTCCGGGAAATCCACTCGTCGTGCGCCCGCGTCCGCGCGAGCCACACGAAACGCTTACTCCGCCAAAACCTGGGATTACTCCGTGTTTGTTCTTCGAAACTACACGACACCCCGTCATACGCTCTCCATTCTACTCGTTATTCTTTCTTCTACGTCTGAAACGTCTCGCGGCGTTACGCGTTTCTTTTTCCCGAAAACACACCAGGTGTGAATTATTCTTCGCCGCTGTCACTCGCTCTCTTTCGTACGACGTTTACGCGTGCACAACGATAATAACATTGACGGGACCACTAGAAACACCGAGTATGAATGACCGAGTCAGGTTGGACTTACAGTGAGAGCGCGTGTCTTCTTCCGCGTACGTCGCCTTTACGGAGACCCGTGTGAACGTGTTATTTTTCGTTGTCATCGGTCAAACGTTTACTCGGATGTTGAGTGTCCGCGGAAAACTTGCCACGGAATCTTGTCGTTTCAACAGAAACGGTCGCGCCGTTAAAAAATAAGATAATTTAACGGGTTTGATGAAGTAACGAATTTCGACATTTACTTTCATCCGAATTGAAAACGACCGCACAAGCGCACACACGACGGATACTAAACAAAACAATTTGTTTCACCGTCGACCGTCGGAACGCGACGGTTGGTACACGTGCTGCAAACACTGTAGGCGGCTTGGCTTTCACGCGAGAATTCGTTTCCGATAGACGTATGAAAGATACGCGCTGCGCTTAGAGAGAGAGAGAAAGACAGACTACGACTACACATCTCGTGGAACAAACGACACAAATAATTATTTACTCCATGGTTCAGTATAGTGATAATCATGTAACTGACAGTACTGAATTTCACTAAACACAAATAACGTAACAGAGTACGTGGCACGGTTTGCCGTTATTACGTAATCGAACAACACCCACACTCACCTAAATCATTAATATGAATTAAAGGGAGGTTTGATAAAACCATTTGAAAATGTAGTTTAAAGATTTGTAAAATTGCAGAATAATACAGGAGAAATACCAAAACGCAAAAATATAATTCAATATTAAATAATAAAATCATCGGCTTACCTCAAACAATCAGTCACCAATAAATAACCATCTTCTACAAATTGTAAATTTAATTTTAAAAACATATGTCACAATAAGATTACACCACATTAACAAAGTGAATAGTGAGCATACATAATTATATAACATGTATCATAAATATGTGTCGTATACTCGTATGTCTATGTTAAGTAAGTATTAAAATTTAAAAATACGATGAAATAATATTAAAAATATATGTTTATGATTTAATAAGACTATCGTTGTATCCATGATCAGCGCATATTTTCTTCCATGAGAAGTGTAGATATAGTCTCTCTCTCACGCTCTCTCTCTCTCTCTCTCACACACACACACTACATATTGATATTTGAAAATATACAGTAAATGGTAGTGAACGCGTAGTACATTTTTTTTGTGTGTCCGTGCTAACGTCATATAATTGCTCTTGTGATCTAAACTCGATGATATGGATGCCACACAGCGCACCATGGACATTCTACGCGAACGATTTGAGGGTATGATTATCTCGCGCGGCGGCGGCGTCGACGTGAACTGGCCACCGAGATTCAAACGGCTTTTGGACCGATTCCTTTTGGGCAATCTTAAATCGCACGGGGCCTATGCAAACGAAACCGCGGACAACCGACGCGTTCAGAGTCAACGTGAATTAACGCGTGCGACAAAGCCTATTCGAAATTTGGACGTCCGGACCACGCGCCGACGAGCAAAAGCCACGGCGGACATTCGAACGACGGTACGTTTCATAAGTAATTTCATCGTAAAACCCGTTACAGCACGTATCCGGTAAAATGTAAAAATGTAAAATGATTGGGAACGCGCAGTCCATGGCTTTATATGTCTGTGATACTAATAGTGAATCCTCTCGTCTTCAAAACGGCCGGCTACCCCGTGCACTTTCAATACAGGAGTAGCCCATCCATATATTTCTTTATCAATGTCCGTGTCTCGTACATGGAGAATACGTTCTCGGTGTAGGTTTTGTCTTGGCCGTTTTCACTTCGGACACGAGTTTTCACCTAAATCAATCTGTTATCGCATTTGTCGCGACGGGAATCTTTCGGCGTTCGCGTTGCGCGGTCGTCTTCGGAAAAGGCGTTCCGTACGGATAACCGGACGGTTGAGAAGCACGAACGACATGCACGTTTCGCGAATTCCATACGTGAGTCGGAGACGACACACCGTCGCGGACAGAGACGTGCTCGGGAATTTCGAATGATGGGTGGGGAGGATGGTTGACATGTTTTTGTATTATTATCTATATATATATATAAGAGAAACCCGACCGACTGATCAGTCAACGCACAGCACAAACCACTGGACGGATCGGGCTGAAATTTAGCATACAGATAGCTGTTAAGAATTTTCCAAAATTTAACCCCTAATGGCGTCCAAAAAAGTTAAAAGGGATAAAAATGGTAGATATACAATACGTAAAACACTAGGGATTGCTATGTTGTTTACAAAACAGTTTCTAATGATAAAAAGATCAATCTAACCCGGGCAACGCCGGGTTGTACAGCTAGTTCATGTTGTGTGATATGTCTTGTTATTTTAAGATAAGTAAAACGCATCTTCCAGAAGTCTGATGAAGAGTCTATGAAGCGTTTCTCATGATGCGTAATTAAAAACACGATGGCGACCTCTAACATAATGTAAACTCGATAATTATACGTGAGTCGTGATTTCAATAGGAATCAACAGAAATATGATCTAATAACCTTGGGCGTGTAATGGTTAGGATAAATGGCCCGATATCAGATACGAGATCTAGAATACAGTTAAGTACGTAAAAACAATATATATATATATTGTCAAGAGCCAATGAACCCCATAGACCCCTTTCCCTGCCCTTGAGCGCGCCCATGGTCGCGGACGATCGGTAACATTTCGCGACGGTTTTCGGTTACGCGGTCGTTAGAAATTCGACGAAAAATTCCTTTCGAACGGGTTCGAACGCTATCGGAATTCGGTCCCCGCGAATGGAAGTCACTCACGGTCCTGGAATAGTATGAAAACCCGACTTATACAATAAAGTTGGTTTTTTTACTTTTTGTTATTTATGTAATATACATTTAATATTTAATGTATATACACTTTTTTGATATTGAAAATCGAAAAACCAAAGAAATCACAAAATCGATTATGAAAAGTCTAATCGACGTTTATCGGTTGCCGGCAATTAAAATCACCTTACAGTGGCGTAGCCAGGATTTCTTCAAGGAGGGGGCGGCCAAAAAAAAAATTAATGAATAACATTCAAATAACTGGGTTTTTAATTTTTCAAATATTTTTCAAATATTTTTATTTCGTCCAGTCCAATGTTTGTATCCTTCTTGGAGATTTTTCAATATCTTCAAAGTCTATATCATCAATAATATTGTTGTATGTTATTGTAATTACGGTTGTAGATAGTTACTCAAGGTATCAGATATATCGTTTATCACGTATTCTTATCATAATATCATTTAACATATACCATTGTAAAAAAAAAAAAGCCAATGGAGGGGGCATGGCCCCCGTGCCCCCCCCCTTTGGCAACGCCACTGTCACCTTACACAGTTTTCCACTTTAGAAATACTCAAGGGGTGGGGAGGGGGGTCTGGACCCGAGCACCCTCCCCTTCGGTCGCGCTGACGATACGCACCGGTATTGTTATCATTATCAGCGGTATACCGATGAATCGCATGACGTCGTCCGATATCACGACGCGGCTTTTGCTTTTGTCGTGTAATTTTTTTTCCACCCGCCGTTCCCGACAACTCGTCATCGCTGTCCCCGCGTGTCGTGTCCGATGGCGACGACGTTATTTCAATACCGGAGTGCGTTCGACGAAGATAACGTGAGACTGAATAGACGTCCGGCGGGCAGTTGCGCGCGTTCCGTTCGAGCCGAGACGAAAACAAAAACGTCGTTTTAACGTCAGACCGTTTGCGTCGAATTGACCCGCGGAGTAATTGCACTTTCTAATAACGCGGGAACGTACTGTGTGTGTGTGTGTGTCTTTCGATATTTAATCTAAAACGCACGCTGTACGGAATCGAGCAAATATTCCGTTCGAATAAAAAAACACGATTTCACATGCTAATGAACTGTCGTTTCTTTCCCCCAAATACGACTCGTTTGTGCGTTTGTATTCGGCTGTTGACTCGTGGCCATTAAAATTATTGTTCTCTTTGTTCTTTTTTTTTTTTTTTGTTTTTTTTTCGCGTCCCGGAGGATGTACCGAAATAGATTAATTCATTGACGAAACGACCGGCAACCGGTTTCGATTTCGCACGTAAACCCGTTGCCCGGCACCACAGCAGAGCGGCCCGAGCGCATATTATATTATTCTTCGAGACGTGCGTCTCGTTTGATTATGATTTGTACGACTCTCGATAATCGGCGGGCGGTTTTTAATTTGTTTCGAATAATTACGCATCGCTTCTCGACGAGTTATCAAAACGAATACGTATCGGGCGCAAACCGTAATTATCTCGACCGATTTGCGTGCTTCCGATCTGAATTTTTAATAACACTACGTTTTAAAATATCATATAATGATCAGTGTTTTTATGATTATCATTATTTATTTTTTTTTCTATCGGAAAAACGTATACAAACGTGTACGATAACCATGCGCCGTGCAACGTAAAAAAGACGACCGCGTTTCACGAAGAAACCCCACGCCCGATGGCGAAACGGCTGTTTGACCGTGGTCGGCTCAACGTTAATTACAAGAACGCTCTGCGCCGTTTCGCCGTTTTCGGACGACGAGGTGGATTTCACGGGTTCGGGTGTTTCAGACGTCGGGTCCGGGCCCAATCTGGCTCGCTTTATATTTCCCCCGCCCCGTTAAATCGATCATCGATCTCTCCGACGAGAGGACCATTTCTAAATTCGCGCGTCGATCACGTGTAATGTTTACAATATGGACAGTATGGAAAAACGGTATTGACGGTGATTACGAGACGCAAATACGGTGTCGTACGAGGCCGAGCCGCGAGACACGATAACATTTGTGTTACGCGTGTGTGTCAACCATGTGTCAACCATGAAGGGGGGGGGGAGAGGTCCAGATCCCCTTGAGTATTTCTAAAGTGAAAAATTGTGTAAGGTGATTTCAATTATCGTCCAATTCGTTTGTTTTTAAATATCGAAAAAGTACGTATTTATTTATTTATTATTTTTTTTTTTGACTGTACGTTTTAATTTTTACGATAACTAGGTGGCCCCATTGAAAAAAATCCTGGATGCGTTATTGCCGGCGTGTGTGTGTATCGTATAGATTTGTATACACGAAAACATAAAGACCGGCGTCGTCGTATCGTGGCAACCCGAACAATTCGAATGCTCGAGCCCGAGCGGGTTACCTTGGCGATGGAAATAATCGTTAATTAAATAGAACGACTTTGACGTACCTACCGTTTTCAATAATTCGTGTTTGCGTCGTACACACACGCACACACACACACACACACGCACGTGTGTGTGCGTGCGCGTGTTAGGTTATTCTCGTTTATAATCATCGTGCTCTCTTCGGACGGCGCGTGACGTGTGTCGCCGTCCGTACGGTATACCGGGTACGAAACCCGAAGCGACCGTGCCCGGGACGAGTGGTTCGGATCGCACGCAAACGTTATCTTGACAGTGATCAATCGATCGGGGTATCGTCGTGCGCGCACTGTTTATTGGAGCCGAATCCGCCGAACCGTATGAGTCATTGTCGTCGTAGGGGTGGGGGGGGAGGAGGGGGAATGAAATTCCAAAACACAATACGAACCGATTCGTTAGATAACGTTCGGAATATCTGTAGTCCGCCGGCCGACGAGTTCACGATTCCCGAAAACCGTAAACCGCGACTCGTGTTCCGTGACAGGTGCTCGAATTGGTCAAAAAAAAAAAAAAAAAAAAAAATGGCTGGACCACGCTCGACCTAACCGTTTTTTGAAACGAACCCGTGGGTTTTTCGTACCACACCCTTACCCGGTCTACCACGACCGAACGAATCAAAAACAAAAAATGTACACGCGCCAGTTCCGCGTTCAACCGATTTACTCGAAAAATCCAAAAACAACCTATCAATGACGAGTGAAAACCGCCATCAGCGATAACTGTAACTGATAACGTTGCGTTCGGCGAGCACGGACACGTACGACGATTCGTTGTACTACCGCTCGTTGCCGATCCGGGGTTATCAAATGTGAAACGTATTCGCGGTTTTTCGAACGCGTTGACTTGCACGTCGTCGTATACGGTTGCAATCGACAGATGAAAAATGCGGACGGGCACGATCACTTCAAACGTATCGTTCGACACACGGTTGTGGTACGGTCAGTACGGTCAGTACGGTCCGACGACATTATTTCGAAATCGTTCGAATTCTCTCCCCGTCCTTCCCTCCGGCGTTTGAGATTATTTACGGTTTGTTTTTTTTTCTGTACAGCGCGCGATATCCGTTCGACGACTTCACGTCGTTTCGTTGTGTCTTTTTTAACTGATTACATTTAGTTTGACAAGTATATTCGTGTTTGACAAAGTTTAAACGAAAACACTCTTTTTCCGCTTTTTTTTTCTTCTTCTTCTTTCTTTTTTAACCGAATCATTGTTGTCTACTTTTCGTGTACACGCGCACGAACACTTACTCGTCGAGTAAATTTCCGATCTCGTTGTCGCGGCGAGAAGCCCGACCGACGTCGGCGTAATAAAACACGAAACTCGACGAATCTCTGTGCACGCACACACACACACACACACACACACTTACACTTACAAGTCATAAAATATGAATACGCGCGTAAAGAAAACGAACGTAACCAGTCGTATACCTACGTCGAAATCAAATATGTTATTTGCCTCGGTCGCAAAAAATAATAATTCCAAGACTAAATGAAACGGACGAGAATTTATATACAATTATATATATTGATATTGATATTTAATACAATTGTCTGAAATAATAGACGAAAGTAAATAACTTAAATAAATAAATAATTCCGTGTGCAGACCATCGTAGAGGTTGTTCAAGATGCGTTTCGTGTCAGTGGCGTGCCTGTGAAATATTAAATACTTCACTTTAAAACCATTAAAATGTAAAAGTCCAATAGCAATAGACAATAGTAACTTAATGACAAAAATAGATATCGATTTGTTGAATGTTAAACGATTCAGATAGATAACATCAGCGGCCGCCTGTCGTAATGTTCTTAATGTTCCTAACCTAACCATTACTTCCAATATTAATTCGGTCAAATCATAATATATATATATATATATACAGGCCCCCCAAAAAAAATGTTCAACTACGGTACTGTACATAAATCCGGGCCCTCATTGTATATTAATATTTATAATAATTTTAATATAAATTCTATCATTTTATATTTTATTTTTACAAAAGGTACGTAAAATATTGGGTACACAGCTTATTTTGCTGTTATACACCTCTATAAAATATCAGTTATTTTAGTTATCGTAAAATAATTTTTAAACACAAATACACTAATTAACTGCAGTTTAGATATAAAAATCAACATTTTTTTTTTTTAAAAATATTCGTGAATAATAATAAAAAAAATATATTATTATTATTATGATTTTCAAACTTCCACATGCCCCGCCCGCCTGCCGACGCCAAATGGCCCGATCTCATGAAATAAAAACAATACGTACACATGGTTTGTAACAAAAAACTATGTAATAAGAAATCAAATATATTTATTTACCAATATCGTTTAAAGATATGGTGACTGGGATGGCACGACTCATTATATTTTTCTAATTAAAATTAATAACACGTATACGTTATGTTTTTTTCCCCGGGCCAATAGTACTTATGGACCCCCCCCCCTCTTTGTGGGGACCATTGTATATATACATATGCGTATGATCTACAACTGAATATCCACACGGTTTTATCGTGAAAAACAAATTACAAAATCGAAAATAAACGCGTATTGAGCAAAAGAATAAAAAAAGCTTCTTCGCGAGCGGATGGGTGGATGGGAGGGGGGGGGGCAAATGCCCTCATCGCCAGAATACGCCACTGAACACGACCGGGTGGTACGGAGCGGTTAACGCGGAACGGAAGACAATACGTATCTGACAACAACGATTTCCCGCAGCCGGAGAGAACCGCCGCCCGCGACAAATCAAACCGAATGGTTCGCTTTCCGTTGTACGGGCGTGTACGAATAACGCGACCCAATACGCGGTCAAAACCAAAACCAAACGGACAATAACAACAATGACAATAACGACGACGAGGCAGTCGTATTGTATGGGTCCTGCGTTCGTGATTAATCCCACACGGGTGGTTCGTACCGAAGAACGCTCGCACGCACGCACGCACGCACGCACGAACGCACGCACGGACGCACGGACAAGTGTCGATCGGAACGACGATGCGCGTTTCCGTCGGTAAGTACGTGTGCGGAGGACGGCGACGTCGTTGCCTATCAAATATTTGAATAAAAATCGTCA
This sequence comes from Schlechtendalia chinensis, assembly GCA_019022885.1. Taxonomy (NCBI): domain Eukaryota; kingdom Metazoa; phylum Arthropoda; class Insecta; order Hemiptera; family Aphididae; genus Schlechtendalia; species Schlechtendalia chinensis. Next base: position 8,118,128 of record CM032340.1, on the reverse strand, counting down.
AACGTATTTCGAACACGTTTGTACGCGTATTGTGTGCACGTTTAGGCGTTTGTTGGGCGTACGTACGAGTGTTTGTCGACGTCTTGAGAAGTCGCACGTTACGAGTACGCGCGCGTTACGTTTCGTGACGATCCGTTAATTATTGTTTTTTAAACATTATCGTCTTCCGCCCGTCGGCACCCGCGGAATGTGTGTACGATTCGTAAAAAATTAAAAAAAAAAAAATAAACAAATTTTAAAAACGGACGGCGGGTCCGCTCACGACCGGACGACGGGGCCGGGTGTAGAGGCGTATTATTGTTATCGTCGATTTTGAGACGCGCTTAAATCAGTTTTGACGATTTCCACTGGGGTGGTTACGTACGAAACGCGTGGTCACGACGAACAACAGCGAGCGCGACGCACAGGTCCTGCACGCTACATCGAGTTAATCGGCGTTTGATATCGGACACGGTGATACGCAGTAATTATGATCGACCTTGAATTATATTATTTCTTTCGGTTCGCTAATCATTGTGTACACGTGTGTGTGTGTTTCGCGGTTAAGACCGTGTGCGAAATTATCGTGTATTGTTTTGTATTTAGTAAAAAAAAAAAACTAAAAAAACTAAATTAAATCCGTCGTGTCCCCCGAGAGGGGACGGAACGGGGTCGAAGAGAAATATGTATGTGTCGCGGCGTACGCGGCCTTCGGATATGGTGTTTTCGGTATGTTATTTTTTTTTATATCGTGCACGTACACCGTACGCCGCCGACTTAATACGTATACGTAACGCACAACGGCGTGCAACGAGTGCATCCGAAAAACGATATCGTTTTTCCCTTCTCTCCGGCAGGCTAAAAAACTAAAAATGATCACTCTTTTTCTTACGAATATATATATTTTAAATGACGTAATTTCGCGGAGAAGAGGGTCGAAGGTCCGTCGCGGAGCCTCGGGGTAATTTAATAAACGGTATGAGGCTAAGCTAAAAAGCTAATGTAAAAATCAATACGAGTTCGGGTATCCTCCACCCCCCATTGGGGTTTTCGTCTCTCTCGCTCGCTCTCATTCGCCACTCGCTCTCTCTCTCTTTCACTCGGGTACCCCGCGCCCGCGTGCCGATCGTCGTCCGCCCGTCGCCGCCTTTGCGCGTGTATTTTTTAACAGGTCTCGAGCCCCGGCCGGACCGCATTATATTCTCTGTGTGAGAGAAACTTTCCGGAGTTTTTATTTATCAAAAGTTCGCCGCCGTCCGTCCTTCCCGGCCCGCGCCGTCGACCGACCCGACGGCCTTGCATCTCTTATTTATCAAAAGTTCCGTTATGCATGTACACACCGAGGGCGCGCACGTAGAGAGAGTGAGAGTGAGAGTGAGAGAGGGAGTGTGTGTGTGTGTGTGTGAGAGAGAGAGAGAGAGAGAGTGAGCGAGCGAGTGAGAGAGAGTGGCGCGACGGGAATGGAAATGACGTGGGGAGGAAACGCAAATTTTTTCCTCTCATTTTCGCTGGAGACACGGTCGTCATGGCAACGCGCCCGGGCATTAATAATACAAAGTATATGTATACGAAGAGAAAAAAAACCCCCCTGACGTGTATACGTTTTCTAATAAAGATCGGAAACGAAAAAGAATGTCCTTTCGAATTTAACGGCGGCCTACCGCCGCCCCTTTCCGTCCTCGAGTTATATAAAATAGGCGCGTTGCACACGTCCTAAAAATTACACCGGCGGCCGCGCACGCGATAAAATAAATACGATATGCGCCGGCGGTCGTGTGCGAACGGTTTTCCACGTCCGAATACGTTTCATGATTTTTTTCCTGTAGACTTGCGAAACGTTTCTCGACCGACTCGAACAGGATCGGTGAACTTGACGCGCCGATTGTAAAAACGCGCGTGTAACGTACGTGTGAAAGTAGCTTCGGCCCACTAAAAACGTACCGGCCAAAAAACGATTTCGTTGCGAACGCTTCGGCACAAACGTATGGTATACCATTCCATACATTTTCGAAAACGTCTCGAAGTTTTCTCGTTGGGCGCGTTATGTTTGTTTGTTTGTTTTTTTTTTGACGTTTACGGAATATCAGACTCGTTTTATTGTTTCGTCGTGCCTTACTGGCATACGGTCTTAATACGTTTGTTATTTTTTTATCAGCTTTAAAAGAGAATCCCGTTCCTCGGCATGATCTATTAATTTATTGTTATAGGCCTCCGACGGTTTTTTCATCGAGTAAATATCGTGTAATTTGTACGTATAATGGAAAAACGCATGTACCGCGTAATCACGTCCGATGCGAATAAAACCGAAATTTAATAACCTATACGTTTGAATCCACTAGAGTTGAAATAATAATATTTTGACTCGGCGAACGTAAAAAAATAATAATAATATAATATGTCCTTCAAATATCATTTTTAAATTAATAAACGAATGCTTTTAGTGTGTGTGTGTGTGTACGTACTTCCTTAATAATAACGTATACACGTGTGCGTATAATTAATGGAACATTTTTAGATCTACGTTTGTGACCTTAAACCGCTCGGTTTATAACGTACCCGAGCTTAGATTATTACAATAATTCAACTAACGATAGCAATTAATAGTAATAACGATAATCACCATTTAATAATTACCGTGAATAAACCTCGTCATAACTCAACTAGACACATTACAATTTATAATATATACATATATCGTTTTAAAGGTAAAATGTTCGCGATATTATTAATTACGTATTATACACGTTTTATCTGGACTTGTACGCAACATGTGTACGAAACACACCAGTATATATGCGTGCGTATAATTATTCGGTATTAAAAATGAATATTCATTTTTTGTTTTTTTTTTTGTTTGCTTTATGATTAAAATAATTAAATTTTTTCGACTTAATGGACAATTACCGACCGAACCCGATTTCAATATCTTCGTTTCCTGCGTTTATTTATAATTATACTGAAATCCCCGTGTCTATTGGTTATTATTACACGAAAAAACATTTGTGGAAATCAACAGAACGATTATGATTTTTAATCTCTACATCGGTAAATCGGTTTTAATACGATGAAAAATTGAATTGTAATTTTCTAGCAAAAAAAAAAATTATATTTTGCTACCTACTTTTGAAATTTAAAAAAAAAAACAAAATGTAAAAACGTATAATAACACGTGTCCGAGCAAATGCATAACATGTTATTTTTATATAAATATATAATTACATATATTATATTTCGTAATACAATCTCTAAAACAAAATAATTAATCAAGTAAAATGACCTCAAAATTATTTTGTTGGTAAAGGTAACACCGTTACACAACCATAATACGTTTGCCAAAATAAAAATCAAAGATTTCACTATTCTGAAAACATATTATTATTAAATAACTCGTGTCCGTAATCCATAAATATGCATGTACTTATGGTTTGTTTTTCGAAGAATACGTGTAAGTTAATAATAAAACCTACCGTTTATCAAATCGTTTATCGCACAACAGACTAATAAAAATAAAAATCCAGAGAAAGTTGGCTTCGAGTTGATACTTAACGTTCACTGAATGTTATGTTAATTTACACGTGTGAAATACGCTATTGTTGTTGTTGTTGTTGTTGTTGATTTTATCTATTATAGTCACTCTTTTTATTTTATTATCATTCGACTAACAGACAATGTTATTATATTTGATTTTTCGTTGTAATAATATTATTTATACTACTTTAAAAAAAAAAAAAGTTGATCAACACTTATATTTTCCTGAGCCCCGGAGTCGAGTCAATAAATCACTCGAAATTAATAGAACACTGCCAGGTCGGCAGAATAATACTTTCGTCGTTCATTGTATCGTTACGGGTGATGGCCGGCTGTCGAGTAGTTTTTGTGAAATCTATTAACGAATAACACGATTGCGTCGCTAATAAAACGGACGAACGTTCGATAAATCACGTTCGGTTTTCGCGCACACACAAGGGCCCGGGACGAATCGATCGCGTTTTATTCGCGACGCGTGTGCTGCGAAAAATCAAAACTATGTATTTATCGCCAACGCCGTCAAAACGCGGTATTTGAACAACGATTTTATCGTTCGGCGGGTCTTCACGTGTCATTGCGATGTCCGTCGAGATGACCGAACGCGCCCACCCGCAGAGCCACGAATACGGGGGATTCGAGTGTTCGTACCCGAGTATCGGTCGCGAAGATCCGTCGCGAACAGTGAACTTGTGATCGGTACGGTCGACGCGCGTGTCGTCATGCGTGCGCAATGAAATCGGTAACCGTTATCACCACTGGCCCGTCCGAGGTTATTACCATATCTCCGTTTCGTTTCGTTTCGTTTCGTTCGCGAAAGAAACCGACACGGGAAAACTACGACGTCGCAAGCGTACGGTCGACGGTGTGGTGGGACGCGAGAGTACGTGACGAGTGTGTCTGATTAAATGGCAGGAAATAAACGTTACGATTGGATTACCGGTCGGGCCGGTTCGTTTTGTCGACCAAAATTTCGTTTATTAGTTTTCGTGTTGTTTCGACCAAAATTCTTACCTGGACGGAGAGGAAAACGCTCACCCCGGGATGTAAACAAAAACGATGACGTTTTGATAAACGTTGATACGCGACGAAATCAGTATGACCACGGTCCAGGCATAACATTTCGTCGTCCACACTGATTATCCAACTGCGCTAGGACAATTTGATCCCTACTTTTAAAACGTACCATTGTAATCCTTATGTCCGGATACGTGCATTCCTTTAGGAAATCCTGCAGAACGTTTCTGGTAATTGTTATTTGCATATTGATGACATTCGAATCAGGTTCAACACAACGTGTCTGCCCCCGTCATTTTCTGTGTTTAGTATCGAATTCGCTTTAAAAAGCGGACAGCAGACTGGAATGCGTTGCTCAGTTATGTAATATTGTAAAAATGTAAATACTTAACTGTAATTGTTTAATACTTAATTATAAATAAACATTCCATCGTTTTATGTTTATTATAACACATAGGTAATAAGTTAATACAATAATATTGTACGATATCTGTACAGTAATTTATTTTTACGAATGTTATTGTACTGATGACGTCGCGTCCAATCAGAGCATCTAATTTTTCTTCACTGTAGATTTTGGCCGAGTGTGGTCAATTCATATGGTCGGTGGTAGTATTGTGTGCGGCGACGAGTGGTGGACGAGTGTGCTCGGGTCGGCTTAAATCATAGAGTAATATAGAGAGACTCTCACGTATACTTGTACGCATAACAATATGAAACAAGCAAAATAGCGAAGTGTAGTATGACCACATTTGGGAGAGTAAAATATTGCAGCCACCCACTTAAAAATTGTACTGATTTTTATCAATTATTATTTATTCATTTTGAATGCTGTATATTATTTTGGCGGGCCGGACAAGGCCACATTATCACAGATTAATTTAACATTATTATTGAATCTGGAACGTTTTTTAGCAAACGTCCTTTTACAACTATTCTTAATTAATTTGAAAATCTGTGACGAAAATTAGTCACATCAAATTATACATTTTATTAGTATCACAAAATGTAAGACAAGCTGACAGTAATATGGTACAAATATTTATAGGTATAAGAACATCGGTTACATTGGTATAAGAAAAATAAATTATTTCCTAATCAAAATAAAGTAGGAAACAATTTGTACGATTTTTTTTTTCCTTACACGTAGTCATATTGCAGTTCGCTATTTTGTTTGCCTCGCGTTTGTCTGATTATGGCCACCACTTGGCTTAAACGAAAAAAAAAAAAACCTCGTGAAACCGACGTAACGTACAGGTGTACGTACTCACGGCGGTACCTACGCACCGACCTGAATCGTAATGCAATCGTGTTATTTATTTGTTTCGGGTCGGATCAGATCGGCGCGGTGTACCGTGTACGCAATACGTGTGCGGGCAGAGGTTAGGTGCCTACGTGTGTAAAAGACCGGAGAACGCGGTGAAATATTCGTAACGAGAGCAGTACACGTGCATAAGTCACGATCGAGCGCATTAACGCGTGTTAAATGGCGTGAAGTCGGACAATTTTTCGTATTAATTATTATTCGATAACATTCACGACCCAGGTCCGTGTTTTTCCGGCCGACCCAATAAACCTGTCGACGGTGCACCGCGTTTAGTTCCCCGTTTCCGCGGTACGTTGGAAATCTCCACGTTCCGTTCGACGCGTTTTCTCAAATCCACACGGCCATCCGAAATGTTGTATGTACATATATAGTTTATCGACACGGAGACGCGTGTTTTGTCGAATATGTTTATTACACACACACACACGCGATAGACGGCAATACGAACGGTTAATTTCGGTACGTTGGCCTCGCTTGGCGATGACCGCGTAATTAAATATTTTGGCGCCGAGGTATCACCCAACCTTCACGCGTCGTCAAATATTTATATATATATATATATGTGTGTGTGTGTGTTTGTGTGTATACGTATACAAGTACTCTTGTAGATATATCACTCCGCCTCGTCCGGCCAAATACGATATACACACCATGTATTGTACACCGTATTGTGCGCGCGAATTATTTATTATCGTTGTTTATTGAGGCGTGTCGGGAAATCCTAAGTCGTCGCAGACTCAGATGCGTACATACGTGTGTGCAATGGAAACGTTCGGCGGACACGATGCGATCTGCGTTCGAAACGACACGTTTCGATTAAAATAATAGCAAAACGAGAAAACACACACACACACACACACACACGGAGTACGAGTGCGTAAACGTTTCCCATTACGGCGTACACGTATTGTTTGACACGTGCGCACGTCGTACACGCTAAACCAGTGGTTCTAGACTTTTTTTAAATCTGCCGTCCTCCTGAGTAGCGAAATGTTTTTCAACGCTCTCTCCCTACGTAGAACAGTGTACTCGAGAAGTGTGTAATCGACATTTTTTTTTTTTTTTGAAACGATTGTGTTGATCGCTGTACTTGGTGCTTCTGAGCCGGGTTTTTTTTTTTTACGTCGGGTTCAATGCTTGTGAGACGAAGGCACAGATCACCTCTTTGAACGATATGCTTACCACGATATCGCCCATCAGGCTGAGAACGACGACAGCAGTCGAACGCGAACCGAAATATTAATAACATGAGCGTATAAAAACGTGAAAGACGTCCGGAGAGTGAACAGAACTGTTGCCACGGCTGTTCTCGGGGAAAACGTGAAATAATGTGTGTCGTCCGCGTCACCGTGGACGTGCGGATTAGATTTGGCGTGAACAAAAATCAAATAATACAATCAACCGTGATAATGTACTCGTTTGTCGCGTACGTACAGGTATATGGTGCCGCGATAGCCGATAATTTTGTATTACGCGTGCTGCAGTTACGTTACGTATATACGTATATACGTGTGTGTGTGTGTGTGTGTGTGTGTGTGTGTGTACACGACGACGAGTATTTTGCGTTCACGGCGTATAACGTTTCAATTAAATTGGTTTTTTTCACTCTTTTAGAGCTCGCGAAACTTTTTAAACGGTCGACGTTCACGAATTAGGTTTCGACCGGTATAGTGATGTATACTCGAACAGGAACTTTCGAAAACGCGTTATAACAGAACGTCGTTTCAAACGTTTTTCCGTCGAGCATATACAACGTGAAACGTATGCTATTACAGACTAGCGCTGTTACGAGTATAGAAAAAGAACACGACGTGTTTGTACGCCGAAAAATCCGTGTAGTTTGTGTTCCGGGAATATTGTTCGCGCGTTATTAAAACGCTACGCAAACGCGTGACAATTGTTTCGTGATTTTAATTATTATTATTATTTTACTTATTTATTTTTTGAAGTGAAACTTCTTTACAGAGGGTACAAAAAAAGATTTTTGCGCGTCATTTTTCGTGCGATTGTACGTTGTGTCATTTTAGTCACGGCCAATAACGTGCGAGCAGACCCGTTCGACTGTCCCCTATCAGTTTTCTTGAGATTTGTTGCGCACGCGCGTAATGTTCCTGTTGCAGCCAATAGCGTGCGAGCAGACCGTCCGTACGCGCCGTGCATCTCGTCATTTGCTGTTTACACACGCGCGTACACGCACCGGGCCAAATGATGTACACGAAAGTGCCACGACCTTAGTAAATATAATAACATTAATAATGTAATAATATATTAAGAGAAGTGGATTTCGTATCTGTCTTCGTTTTGTTTTCATATTTCGAGTACATAAGTAAAAAAAAAAATGGACATTAACAATTTTTAGAAAAAACATATGGCCCGTAGGTGATTTGAGTTTGAGACCACCGGTCTACATGATATGGCTCGCAGAAAACACAGTGACAACCGACGTGAGGATACGATATGGACAACAAATCGGTAAACAAATCAACACAACAGGTAATTTCATAGTTATCTTTTCATTGACATCTCTCGTACCGTGTTCTTCTATGACGTTAAGTTGCTCTGTTCTCTTCTTCCCCGTCCAAAATAATTGCAACTATTGCCAATGCTTCTTTGTCAAGTTTTGGGCATAATTGTTTAATATAAACAACGACCGCATGACCGTCAGTGTTGTTTCGATTTTGATTTTGATTGTCTAACAACTATACGTTTGTACGTGAAAAAAAAAAATAATAATAATAATAAATAGCGCGCGTGCGACCGTCTCGTCGTATATTTATACACGAAACGGACGCGACGGTTTCTCTCTGAAAATTGAATCCCGCGGGCGTGAACGCGCGTCATAAACGTGATAGACGGAGACAGAGTTGTTGTCGTGGTCAGCGTAGGCGGAAATTCGTTTAAGACCGTCCGACGACGTGTTTGACGAAACGAAAGGCGATCAAAAAAAAAAAAAACTCGAGTGTTATCCGCGGCGTAATTTTCGAACTATCGACGGAATCCGCAATACGTGTGTATACGCATAGAGACGCTCGAAACCGCAAACACGTTTGTCTATAAACACTATCTATCTATCTTCCACTCCCGTCATGAAGCTCAACTGCAGTAACACATATGTATTGTGTAAAATAGCGTATTTCGTTAAGTTCATTTGCGCGGTTGTCCGATATCGTATATACATATCGTTCCGCTCGTCAAAAGAATTATTGTTATTATTATTATTATTTTTTTTTAAAACGTTGGTATTTAATTCCCTCGTACAGTGTACCGTGTACCGTGTATATATATAAACCGTATGTAATACGCCAATTTCATTTAGAAAGTCGATAACGCGCGTGTAATGCGATTATTAATGTTTATTTATATAATATATACATATATATTCAGCAACGAGTTACACAACGTTTTTACAATTCGTTTTGAAGTGTCGTACCGAAAATCCGAAAATATACTCGACGAAAAGTAGAAAAAAAAAAAAAAAAAAAGAAATCGTCATAACGAATCACGTAACACGAGTTTAAATATGTTCGTGCGAAACGGAAACCGAAACGTACCCGTCGTTACGATCGCGGCGGACCGATTTGTTTCGACCGTCCGGTCCGGAGGTGTTGGTGAAGAGAACCCTCGTTAAAGAACTGCGTCCGCCGAGGGGGGGTGGGTAGGAAATACGATTTAAAAACAGAAATAAAATCGACCGGTCGGTCGTCGGCGTAATAATATAATCACGCGTGCACCTGACCCGCCGCCGCCGCCACAGTCCCAGCGTGTAGGAGCGTCGTATAATTAATTAGCCTCGAGGTACACGTACCGACCGAAACGTGGAAATGACAAAACTATAATTAACAACGGCCTCAGAACTAATGGACCGTAGTAATAAACGACGCCGCGTATACGCGGCGCACGATACGCGACGGCCAGCGACGGTTTTGATCAAGCCGGATACTCACGTATCTTTCAGGTCGACCGCCGAACGTTTACTGACGCGACGTCGGTGTTTTCCCGTTTGTTCGTCAGCGTCGAATCGAACGTCGTCCGGGGCCGTGTTTCCGTTTAAACGGTTAAATCGCGTGTCACCGCGTGTGTACGTCCACGTGGAAGCGGTGGGAACGACGGACACCGAACACGAAACAAAAGACGTCCCCCCCGTCGTTGAGGCCGTCACAACCGGTGCGCGCTCGCGCAGTTGATTACAATAACAGACCGAACACTCCGGCGTGTGTATACACGTATTTGGTGCGCGGAGAGAACGTATCGGGATGACTAATGCCCGGTAATTAGTCGGATTCGCCCACCTCCGTCGGACCGGAACAACCGTTAACCGCGAGAGCTCACGATTCCCGGTGCGTTTTTTTTTTTTTTGTTCTTCCGCGCTCGTTCCGGGCCGGTCCAACTGGTCGCGGCGCGGAATCCGAATGCCTAGGACCACGGTTGTCGCGGTTGTCGACCGTTATCGTTTCGCGCGCGGTTCGCTTTCGTTTCGGTAACGTCGCGGGCAATCGTCGACGGTCGCCGGGCCGGCGAGTGCGAAACGCGGTTTAACGATCCGACCGGCCTTCGGCGTGCATAACTACGCGCCAAGGATTTCCGGCTAAACGTCCGAACGGTAACGTGGCCGGCCGGCCGTGTGCGCGGTTCGCATTCGGTTTTCCGCGGAGAAAACCACGCCGGAGTTAACCGTTCACGGATGTCTCACCGGATCGTCTTGCCGTCGTCGCCGGTTTTCGCCTTACCGTTTTGTCCGTTTTCATCGTTTTCGTGTCTGTACGGCGTGCGAGCCGTCCGCAGTCTGTGCCATGACGTCGTATCAGGTCGCGCCGATATCAGTTACACGCGACGTTCGTATAACGTAACAGTGAATACGAATGCCAAAAAAAAAAAATTGTTTACAATGTTAATTTTTAAAGGTTCATTCCGTGAGTTTAAATAGAATACGGGCGATCAAATTCAATTTCGTTCCAAACATATTTATCGCTTATTCTTGTGCGCGCGTTCAACTTTTTTGACAGTCGATAACAATTATTAAAAATAATTTATAAACTACAAACTCTAAATATTTTGCCAGAGAGTGGTTGGGGGGGGATGGAGCCAAATGTGTGTATATATATATATATATAGGGCATCGAACAGGAAGTGTGATGAAATACGTTTCGAAAAACCGTTTTTGTACGCGTTTCCAGTCGTTCGGTTCTTATCCGGCCGATCGATCACCGTCGTGTAATTACGGCCATCGATTTGGGATTTCGACCGATTCCGAATAATTATACGGTTTGTCGTCCGGCGCGGAGTGGTCGGACGGACGCCGGCGGCGAGAACGCGGACGAAACAATACGCGGACGAGACGTAACGGAACCGCGCGGGTCGGACGAGAGAGACGCCGAACCGTAGGAAGCACCGCGGACCGTTAGAGCGAAAGACCTGCAACTCCCCCCCGCCCGGCTATCACACCCGCGCCCGACGTCGCGCGTAATAAACGAGTCGGACATCACGATATCACGGCTGGCGAACGTACGACGACATTGTTTCCGAGACACGGGAATCAAACGCAAACGGTCGGGGGCGGGGAGGACCTTCGAGAACTTAACTCCGGGTTAACAGCTAATCGACTTCGCGATATGAACGAACGGTCGTTCGAGAGCGCGACGTACTACTCTATTCGCGGTGGAACGTGGTCGGGCGTGCGCGTACGCAATTTACGCGGTGGCTGCAGGTGCACAGGGTTTCCATACCCACCCAGAGGATTTTTTGTGGTATATTTCAAATCGTTATAGCAGAACGTTTTGATTTGTTGAGATTCAACGGGCAATATTGTGTTGACAAAATTTCGTTATTTTATGATTTTTATTGTAACTATTACTTTAAATATTTAGTAGTTACCGGTGTGGTACAGTGTCTTGTAAATATATTTTGGTTATAATCGATAGAAACAATAACATATTGTAATGGTGAAACTTGGTGTAAGTTCATGTGATTATTATTACACACCCTCCCCCCCCAAAAAAAAAGAAAAAAGTTGAAAATACGTCGTTTTTAAAAAAAAACCAGTTCGGTGCAGATATGTCAGTAGTTGGTAGTTCAAAAAAAAAAAAAAGAAGTTCAAGAATTATGAAATATAATGGAAATTTGAATTAACGAATCGAAACGAACCGGCAAATAGTAACTAAAGAACTTTTCACCGAAACGAACTAAAATTGCCATCTCCGGTACGTAGTGCGTGTGAATAGTTCGGCGAACGGTCGAACACGTCGTTATTGCAACGGGACGACCGAAGCCGCGTGGGCACGCGTCGACACGTCCACACCTGTTATCTATTGGGGTTCGCGCGAGGCTCCTAAGGCGGTTGCATTGCGTTCATTCCGAGAGGGGAGGTGGGAGTGTTCCGAGCCGCGTGAAAATCGACGGTTTAACATTAGGTTCAGCTAACAGAGTCACGTATTCCTGATGTTTGTTTTTATTAAACCGTTCGCCGAACTTTTTACAAAAAGTCGTTGATTATCAAACGTGTAACACGATGACGGACAACACGAAACGACCCGACAGGACGGAGGTAAACGATACTCTTATGGAACGCTACGGGGGTTTTGTTTTTTTATAGGATAGAGGAAACACGTAGGTCCCGTATTTGTGTGTCAATTCAAAAGAAGACAAAAAACAACAGTACGGAACGCAGTGTTGGGTTTAGAATTTTGTCGCCTCCTTGCTGAGTGTAAGAAAAAAATAATGCTTTACCAAGCAATTTCCTGACACATACACAGACCCTTACCTTTTAAAACATATATAATAATAATAATAGACAAACTATATAAATCGATATTATGTATAAACACTATGGCGCTATAAAATAATAACGTAGGGTACATAACGAACGCCCGATAATGTTTATTTTCCGAACCGTGAAATAAAAGATATTTCGGAAAAAACCAGCAGTGATGTCGGCTCAAACAAAAACCCTTAGAAATTTGATCGCGTCCCACGTGTACGCCGACGGAACGTGTTGTTGGTCGTCGCGAACGGACGATCGGTTTTGGTCCATTGGCGGCGAAAGCGCGACGCGATGTCTGGTCCGGCGGCGCAGAACGAAAAACAGACACGGAAACGGTAAGAATATAAATAGGCGTTCGGACGCTAATAGCCGTCGCGTTGCCGTCCATTGTTGTTGTTGTTGTTGCCGTTGCCGTTGCCGTTGCCGTTGCTGTTGTTGTCGTTGTCGTTGTTGTTGGCCGCGTACGTCTCCTCGTGCGAGCGCGTCGGGGAACAATGAAGCCGCCGCTATCCGCGCGCGGTATCTAAACAATACGCGCGCGCGAGATAACCACGTATAATAAGCGTCTGCCCTCGGCACACCAATCGTTAATCATGCGCGGCGCGCGGGTCGGTCTCGTTAGCGACACCTTACCCCGCCACGCCCGTCTAGTGCCGTCTCACACGCGCCCGGGCTCGTGTGCGAGACGAAGAACGAGCAGAAGTACAAAAAGCCAGCCGCCCCGCGTCGCCCAGTGTTATCGATATCGGTTGTGCATGGCGTGTATGGGGCGAGAGAGAAAAAACACAAAAAACAACAACAACCACTATCTTTTTTACTCGCGCGTACGGAGAGGAAAAAATCACAGCCGCCGCCGCCGCCGTACCGAGTTCGCGTGTGTTATGCGTACGGCGGTCAACTGACACGTCCGGGGTCCGTTGTCGTACGATTTACTGAACGTTTATTTTTATTTCCTATCGGTATATCGTACGACTACGAATGACATTAAAAGGTCGGCCAATCTCGCAGCACAGTGTTTTTAATTGAAAACGAAAAAAACCGCATGCGCTCTGAACTAGACTCGTCCCGTACATTCCTTTCGTAATTTGTCGTACACGTATCCGTTTGTCGGCGATGTGAAATCCGCGTTGTTTAATCAACGTTCTAGAGTCGAGTAAACACTACCGCGTTTCGACAGACGAAACTGTGTTCGTCTCTCCATAACGTTTCGGACAACGCCGGTAGTGTCTTCGACGGCCGTCAGATTTACTTCGAAACAACCGGACCGTCGTGTTCGACCGCCACAATCGTCACGCGCGGACGATTTCCGAATCCGGAACCGGGGACCAAACCTTCGACTTTGAAAACGGCGCCATCGGTCGACCGTCGCACGTACACAACTTCGTCTCCTAACGAAGTGATCGCCGCCCGGAGTAGTCCCTTTTGGACTCCGTGAGCGCGTTAAGGCCGGTTTACACTTAGTGTAACTTTGATTCGAGCACTGACGACAGCAGCGTCTACACTACATTTTTGTCTGTCCAAGTAAATTTATCAGTAGCCGAAACGGAACCAGACGTGGCAGACGTAGTGTTATCAGTCTGCGGGGTTTTAGCTCGAGAGTGTGCAAACCAAATGATTTCTAATCGTAAAAAGAAAAGAAAAATATGGATGCGAGATTGGGTTGCCAGGCGAAATATTTTAGGTGGATCAAATACGTTGTTAACGGAGCTCCGAGTGGAAGACAGACCCGGTTTCATGAACTATATGAGGATGAACGATGGTCATTTTAATATTTTACTAAAAAAAATTGGAAACCCGTATTCAAAAACAGAACACATTTTTTCGAGAAGCAATATTACCAGCTAAGACAAAGCTGGAAATCACTACTGGAGAATCGTATTCATCACTACAGTACTTTTTTTCGAGTGCCCAAACGTACCATAAGTTTGTTTGTACCTGACGTTTGTACAGAAATCTATAATGTTTTGGAAAATTTTAAACGACAAAACATTTTGACGACATATTAACTAATTGTTCAATTCACTGAACGAAAACAAGTCGTATTAAAATAAAAATGTTCTCGCCACGGATCAGACAACACGACTTGTACGAGCTTGTCACACGTACGTGTGGTGTGTTTATATTATCAAAGTAGAATCCGTGCCACTAATCCGTGGTTCGCGGACGTGGCTACTTTGATAAGCGTAAACCGGCCGTTGCTGATCCGTACGCGTTACGCCGGAACGGTTGGACTCGCGTCGTGTCTAGCTGAACCGGCGTTTAGAATTTGTACCGCCGCTGTCAGCGTGATTTGGTTTGTCGAGTCGACCGTTTCACGTCGTTCGCGTCTCCGGCCAAAGCGTTTTGCCGCTTTTCTTTTCGGTTTCGTCGATTCCGATTGAGTTCGCGGTTTCACTGAACGCCGCGATCCGTCCGAACTCGTACGCGTTCGGGCTCGTTGACTTTTAATGAACCGTGTTTTAAACGTGCGTACGTATGTTATTCGTTTTACCATCTCGCACGTTCTGTGTCGACCATTTCCATTCGTTGTGAACGAACGCTATAAATAAACGATCAGTTCCGGTTTTTTTTCTTATCCTTTTTGCTACGTCGTCTTGGTGATCGAATGCCGCGGCGAATTCACCAAACGTCCGGTTCGGGAAACGCGATTCGGAACAGCCCCGCCGCGGCTGATAACGAGCCCGCGGCCAAATCAATCGGTCGTCGTCACGTGCCGGGACTTCCACGGCGGAATATGGCGTGCCCGCGTTGATGGAAAACCCGACCGGCGGTGAGGTCAGTGCGACGCGACCCGTGTGATTACACGGCATACATCAACTTCGGCACGCCGACACAATGGCCCTTGGAAGCCGCGCGCGTACGTACACACACACATATACATATATGCGCACCTCAAAAGCTCTGTCCGTACACGTACACGAGTTTGCCTTTGGAAAAACGCCCGAGAAAACCTTTCGGAACGAATGCGGTCCATTTAAATCTCCCCCTGCGCGGCGGGCCGCCGTCCGTGTCGAATATATCATATTCTCGCGCCCGGCAAATTAATGATAACACGGGTTTATACTCACAAAACAATAATTGACGTATTGTGCACGGACTTGAAGGATAGCTTTTCGCCGGTGTCTCGTACGCGGACGGGCCGGGAATCGTTTTATTGACGTTTCTTCAACGTGCACAACCCGTACACGGTTTTTGTTCCCGGGGATTGTTTTCGCCTCGAGTACGGACGAACGATAGTTTCACCGCATACGATTTAGAAATCGATTTACGGAATACGCGTGACCGAATCTATTGAAAATTTCGCGCCACCGAAATTTTCGAAAATCTATACACAGATATTATATTTTAACGACTGTGAACATTTATGTGCGCTGGACGTCCAACTGAAGGCTCACAACGCGTTAACACGCAAATGCGTTGCGTAGCGATGATTTTTCAAATAAAAATTCAAATTAATTTTCGGTCGAATCCGTTCTAGTCTAGGGTCACGACCTTAGTGTTCGTGCTCTTGTTTCGATTTTTTAATTAGTCAGTGTTTTATTGAATTGCGTGCATAAATGCTGACTTAAAAAACAGTGTCCGTTTAGTATCGTTTTATTGTTTTATACTTTTATTAGCGGTATATACGCCAAGCACCCTAAATTATATTTATACAAAACACATAAAGTATATTCACTACTCATAAGTTTGTTATAAAATGGTTGTTTCTGATGTAGCGTAAAATATTATGATAATTATTTTATTTTCATGTTTTTTACTATCGTTTTGCGTCCATTTTATTCTGGCGATTTTAATTAGACCGATTTTTATAGACCTTTAAGAACCCACGTGTACGTGTAACGATTCCATAATGAAAAGAGAGAATAAAACACACAATGGCTCATGCGCACAGTACAAAAACTCCAGGTGAAAAATTCCATTTAAAATCTCGCGACGTTTAATAACGGCTTAACTTAAACGCAAGGTGTGTGATTATAATAGCCAACACACACACACACGCGCGCGCATACATCATACACGCGTATGCCAGTTTAGCGTTTATAAATTATTATTATTATTTCTATTATCTATACATATTGTATACATTTATATTCGAATAGAAATACATACGCGGCGATACGTGAATGCATGTATATTTTGATAAGCCATTCGATTGGATTTCCGCGAGGAGTTTATACGTTACCGTCGTTCAATGATCTCTAAAATATTGTCGTGCCTATCGACTGAGTCCAAATCCTAGAAAAACGAACAAAGAGAAAATAACAACAATAATAATAATAATTGTTATTATTACTGTACGTTTTCCTTTTATGTAACGTGCGTCCTATACGCGAATTCAAAATCTATACAAATGTAATGTCCGAAAAAAAAAAATCGAAGTGAATTGTTGCGAATATTATTGGGGTCACGCACACACACACACACATACGTATACGTTTGTGAAGAACGCGGAATACATCCGAACGCAGATCAAAGATAAACACGCACGTTTTCGTCGTTCAAAGAGAAAATCACGAATATTCCGATCACAGAACCCAAAAGGAATCGAACCGACCCGATCGACGTTGCCGCATCGAGACCGCCAAAAAGGACCGCGTTTCTACAAAACTCGACCCTACTACAAGACGCAGCCGATTCAGACGAAATACCCGTTCCGGTTTCCATTACTGTCGTTATCATAACACGTTTATCCTTCGAAATCTGAACTACCGTTTTTCGCCGTGCGAACTTTAACTCGGCGTAACTTCCCTCGTTTCCTCTTTCACCCCCTCAAACACGACCGTCGTCGGGAGACGCGTACCAATACGGTACTTAGCGTGTCGCCCCGTGGAGGTGTACGCGTGCGATTCTCCATTTGCCTTTGCTTTTGATTTCGGACGTGGAAACGCTGCCGGACACGCGGCTGGTCGGGAACGTGACGAAAAAAGGTGGCCGTGCCCCGATAAACACGTCTTAGCGGTTGTGCCAAAAAACAATAACGTTCAGCGACGACGGTTTGCGCACAATACGAAACACAAAAACAACGTTGTAGACACCGAATGGGAAATACAATGCGCGCGGACGGATCGTCGGCGGGAGGGAAGCGACGAAAAGAAATTGTATATGCTATGAACGGAGAACGTCTCGATAGACACGTATCTCAACTCGTATCGTATTGTGATCGAACCTCCGGAACATTGAAAAATAATGAAATTAATTTTCGGACGAAAATAATAATACGTATTGTACGTGCGACGAAACTATTATCGTACGGTTCACGAGCATACACCGGTGTACACGACGCCGTCCGTCGCGCGCGGTTGTCCGAAAATCGGTTATCATAAAACGTCTTTGTATTTATTTATGTCGACCCGGAATATAAAATAAATGCACTCGACATGTCATGCTACAATATATAACGTACGGGAACATTCCGCGTTTTGATTCATTGAATCGATCCGAATAGTAATAATAATACGTCTTACTCTCAAAGACTATTACAAATATTTAACATCGTAGCTCTTTTTATTATTATTATAAATACACACACACACACACAATATATATATATATACATCAATTACTTTTATGATGCGTTTTCGGGCAAAGTCTACTTTTAGTTTCGTACCCACGATTCCGTGTATAACAATGAATTACAAAATTTCTGTCACTGCGCGTTAGATGATGGTTTGGATCCTTCGGTTTTTTTCTTCTTCTTCTTCTTCTTCTCTGAGGATTAACTCGGTCCTCCGGGGGATTATGTTTTTCAGATTTTACGACAGCCGAACTCTACCGTTTTTGGCGATTAACGATTTTAATATATAAAAGGTGGGAGTCCCCGGCCGGGACCAGCTGCACCGCGAACAATAATTTCGGCCGATACAATGGGCGGCGGACATTCCCGGGGACGGAAAATGATTGATCAAAAATCGTATAAAATAAGTAGAAAAAAGAAGAAAAAAAAAAGGACGCAAGAAAGAAAAGAAATCATATTATATTATGCGAGCAAAGAACAAATACGGTGTATATTATTCTGGTCCGGACCCCGGCAGTATTTCTCTCTTCTGCTCCGCGATCGGGTGTGTTTTATTGCTCGAGTTTTATATATGCGAACGGCCGGAGTTTTAAAAATCGTAAAATCCGTATCACATATACTTAAAACCGAAGCGGTTTTTATTTATGTTGCGAAGGGGGACAAAAAAAAAAGGAGAAAAAAAAAAAATAAAGAAGATGAAAAAAAAAAAAAGGAAAGAAAAAATGTGTACTATAAATTTCACCTTCCGACCAGGTGCGCGTGTTGGAATCCCTTTGACTTTTATGCCCATTATGTCCTTCGCCATGGGACACACGTACTATCCTCTCTATACACACACACACACACACACATTTATACGCCCCCTTCGACGATGCCGGTGAACGGAGAGCACACACATTTAGTATAATTACTTTTTTCTCTCGGTCACCTCCTCCGCCTTAAGACGACCCGCGCCGCATTGATTCTCAACACGAATCCGATTGTGTCGGTCGACCGACCTCCGGTCGTCGTACACATTCGATTCGCTATACGTTTATAATAATAACAACAATAACACGACGACGTGAGCTCTGCTCCCCTGCCGCCGCGTTCTTACGACCATCCCGTTCGACCCCTTTCCGTTCTTCGGCCGAATCGATTCCGATTCCGTATTATTCGATTGCGAGAGGACAAACAAAAAAAAAGGAAAAGAAGAACCAAAACCATAACGTTCAAACATCGCCTCGCTCGTTCCGTACACGTGTGTGTCTGCGCGTCGCGGTCATCGTCGCCCTTTACCTGTGCGCGCCAGTGTTATTGTCGTGAGGACTCGTACGTACGATGAAGGGGCGCGGCGGAACAAGACACGAACACTCGTCGCTTCGGATGCGGTTTTCCGTCGGTCGACGATTTCTCCGAGTCGGTGCGCGCGGAGCGTGTGACGGGCGTGGCAAGTCGAAAAGAAGTAAAACGAAAAACCGCACGGAGGGGACGATTATCAGGTTAGGTTTCGAGAATCGCCCGTAGTACCCGTACTACGTCCGGACGATCTAAAAAAGTGAATCCAAAAACAACCGAAACGAGCGCACGCACGTCGTTACGATCGATTGTTAACACGGGGGCACGTTATCGGTACCGTCTTCGCCTAATGGAAACCGTTTTCTACGGGAAAAACGAAAAACGCGAGCGTTGTGAAGAACCCGAACGATCGTCAAATACGTTCAATCGTGTCTGGCCCCCACCCCCCCCGTTCCTATTATTTTAACGGTCCTCGGGACCGCGGAGTTGATAATAACGCGCGGTCGTGTAATGTCGAAATCAAATTTGTTACGTGCACGCTTTTTCGATACGTTTCCGGGGCTTGCATAACGTTTGCTTTCGACGATCCTTTCTAGACAACAATTCATTCCGTTGTTCGTGTGCAATTACAAAACACGACTGTAATTCACAACATTTTGTATTGTACGTACGGAAATTCACGGCTGTTAAAAGTGAAATGGATTCGCGTGGTATATATATATATATATATAGTTTTGTTTTTTTTTAATGACAAACCTTAAATTCGTAGACGACAACAACGACATTGTTTTTATTGCGAATAATTATTGAACGGGCTTACACGTGTTACAGGTGCCGCGGCAACAATATTCCGTACACTGTCCGAGACTCTACCTAGACCGAAAACCCGAACGCGTTCCGCGCTTTTTCGCGATCGTTCGCGAAATACGAACGAAAGTCGCAACGGTGCGATGAACTCCGCCGATCGGCACTTCACTCGTGACGTCATGCCGCGCGGGATATATTAAAACACGACAATTTAACCTACGGACCGCGGTACGAATCGTCTTAATTTTCAATATTTTTCCACGTTCAGATCGATCACTCCTTTCGCCCGACGTAGAACGCGAAACTGATATGGCAATATGTTATGTAATACATCATATCTACCTAACCGTACCGTTTGTTTTGAACCCTTGTATCGTATCGGATGACTCGAGCACACTCCGCTGTACGTGCACGTATGTATATTTTTTATGAACATGAACTAGTAACAACTAAAAAAAAACTAAAAAAAAAACCCCCGGCGAAAATAAAAACGCGAGTGCGGTGTACGTAGACGTCCAACGATATAACGCGATCGGCGCGTGAACTATGTGTTTTTTAATAAATCAAAGTGTACAAAGATAACAATGATGGTACATTCGAAATTTCGGTATACACGCACGGTCTAATAATAATGCGTCATGGACGTATGCGTGAACGAATATTGTACATAAAAATATAATGCGATGGATTTGGGTGGAAATGAGCAAATAGTTCAAAGGGTCCTATATCCTCCCCTTCTATCATCATGGTTCGTGGCGTCGTCGTCGCGCACCCTTGTCTTTTAAAGTGTACAGCGCATACACGTTGTGTACAGACCATGTGTAATTCACGAACTTTTCCAAATGTCAACGATTTAAGTAATCATATTTTAATATTTTACTGAAAAAATAAAACTCTTTTCTGTTTGTCTAATGGTGTTATTTTATTTATACATAAATCAAAAACGTTCTATAACACACACACACACACACACACACATATATGCATTATACACATTGACAAAAAAAAAAAAAATGAAATTTATGATATTATAATATAATATCGATATGAAATATTATCTGTAGTATACAGGATGTTTCAGGATAAATGTGTCCAACTGAGAAGGGTGATTCTACATCTTACATCTGAATAAGAATTTAACATGTTCATGAACAATGGTTTATTTGTCAAACAATTTGGAATTTTTCAAATCTTCTATTTTTTTTTTTTTAAGAAATCAATAGTTTCTTTACTAAAAAAAATAATATTAATCCTTCATTCATTTTAGTGATGACTCCAAGAGTTCGCGATTTTCCATTCATTTTTACAACAAAATCCTGAAATGAATGCAAAGTTTAAACACGTTAAAGCAATCGAAAGACGACGACAGTTGTCCAAAAGGTATCCGGTGAAACGTTCAAACTTCCTTCGCGTAGCTCCGTTCACGGCTACATCGTTTGTAAACGTCGACCACAGAGACGACGGTTCTCTCATTTTCTCGAGGTGTATTTCGATTTTTTATTGAACATATATATATATACACGTTAAGATTTAAGACAATTTTTGTTTATTAATTTCCGAAGCCGAAAACGTAGGGCTTTAATATCGTCGGTCGCGCGCCAATCACTACAAATTAGTCATTGATTTTTACAAAAGAATCAATAACACACGTATGGTATATTTTTTAAATAGGTACCTATATATATGTGTGTAATCAATAATCGAGGTGGAGAAAACGTAAATCAGACACACCGAACGCGCGATCCGATATATATTGTCTATACATCAATAAGATCATACATACATATATAGATTTTATGTTGGAATATATTATCATACCACGTAATAGATCATGCCGGTTGGGTTTCGAGCCGCGGATTATAAGCGTGTTAATTTAAACCAATAACAAGTCGATATAATTGTCGATGAAAACAAACGGAATTCGAAAAAAAACCAAACGAATAAAAGAATAATCAAATCCAACGATGTATTTAATGCCGTACGGGCATAATCGGTTTTGATAACGTTACGTTTTACACGTATAGTCTTGTGACAGAGATAAACAGCTGTGAGTAGAATGGTGAAAACGTCCCGCGGGGGAGGTTGTATAGCGAGTATTGAAAAACCGTCGGCCGTGACTGGATTGTCAATGTATACGCGTGTGCGCACGGCGAACGTGTCGAACGGAAAATCCGATTTAACAAGCGTACGTAAGTATGACTTTGGTCGACGACGGAAAAAACGTGCGCGACAGATGAACGGACGCGTCGTCACCGTTGGGCTTTGCGTGCTGGTTTTCATCGGTTGATTTGTAGAGCGCTTGTCGCGGGACGTACGGCACAAACCAGCGGTTCCTAACCTATGGTCCGCGGAGGCATACCTATAAAATTTTGAAATATTTCAATTTTCCTTTGGGCGCGTTACAAATATTACATACCGACAATCGTTACCTAAATTCTAATATCTGTGGAAAAAATCGATTCTTATTTATGAGAAAAAATAATATCCAAAAATGATGGTGGTCCGTGACGTACTGAAAGTTATCCAAGTGGTCCGTGGTGTCAAAAAAAAAGTCGAGAACCGCTGGCATAAACGGACTCCTCGTACGCGAAATGTCCGAACCGCATCTGCGACGAGGTTCGGACGGCGCGAGTCCCCCCGGCACGTTTCGTCCGCCCGTAAGAAATCTCGTTCTTCCGCGGTAGCCTACGCTCTCTCTCGCCGTGCTCTGCCGTTCACTCGGGGTTTTTTTCTTCTTCCCGCGTGTCCGTGTCGCGTCGTGTTTTCGGCCGGTCCCGAGACCGTTCCCGCGTGGCTCGCGATCAGATTTTCTACTCCCCGGACGGCCCCGTGTCCGTCGCAACAGACGAACGGGCCGTGAGACATTACTGCTCTTGCAGGACGAAATGAATAAACGAATCACTAGTCGCCATCAGTAACGACCGCAACGGCGGACCGCGTTATAGACATTATAATTGATGACAATAGCTATTCGAACACCGTGCGGCTCGACTCGAATTTCGCGGGGCGAACGTTAAAAAAAATTACCGACTACTCGACGCGGTGCGCGTAGTACGATTGGTTTTCGCGTTGCAAGTCCGGTACGCGGCGTGTCGAAAAAACTCTAGGAAACGTGTAACAGTGGCATATATTTTCTGTTCGATCGAAATCACCGTTTTTTTATTATTATTATTAATACGGTACGGTCGTAATGAACGTTGATTCGGATAATTCGAATAATTACCGCGCGGTTCCGTACAAAGCACGATGTGATTTTGCTCCGTTTCGTTCCCTACACGACGGTACATTATTTATACAGTATTAAGGTTAGGTTGTAGTTATAGGGTTAGTGCATAAGGCATTATGTAAATTTTAACCACGACATGGACCTTAATACCTCTCGTGTATATACATATATACGTATATAGCTTTAGAGGGCAATTATTCATTAATCATTAGAGTTCGTTTTTAATCCAGTATGATCACGCGATGCAATTAAAATCGGTGCATTATTACTACAATGACGTCATTACTCACACACACACACACACAAATATATTTATGTATATATATGTGTAGCGAGGAAATGAAATCGTTTCGTGTTTTCAGCTATTAGTTTCATTGGCAATTAAAAATTTAATGTTTTTCGGTATTAGATTTACTATTTCCGAAATGTACCAGACTAATATGTTATTGTAATGTGTTTCGAAAATCATTAATGTAAAGTCACGGTAAAATATAATTTAAAAGTATTAAATTCACTATTTTGCGCTTAAATAATATATATATATGTATATACACGTATATCTCTTAAATCGTATTAAAATATTTGCTTTAGGATTTTTAAAAATATCTCAATTTATTTTATTGTATCTTTTTCTATTACTTTTTAAATAACCTTTTTAAAGAGACAATCTAAAAAGTAAGACGGAAACTTTTGTGCTCTAATGAATTTAAAACTAATGGAAAAAAAAGAAAGTTTTATTTTAAAATAATGAAAATATTTTTTTTTTTATAAAGTAAGTTTTTATGAAAATAACGGTTCGAGCTCACAAGTCAATATGAAATGAAAATAATAATAATCATTTTGATAACTCGAGAGAATGTTCATCACACTAAAATAAAAAAAAACCCAAATGATCTACTTTAATAACAGAAAGTTCATTTAGTCAACGTATATTAGGTATCGTATAATAGTAATAACAATGATAATTATTCGTAAAATCGATATTCTAATCTTTTTTTTTGGTTTGGTTCGGAATTAAAAATAGGTTTATAAACCTAACATTAAAAAACAAAAAACGAAAAAAAAATCGAAATTACCGAATAGTTTTATATTACACGGAAAATAATAATTACCTCGCGGACCATTAAAATGTCCGCGTACGTCGTGTTCTATTATTATACCCTTGGCGCACGGCGTGTTCTTCGGATAATGCGTGTACAGAGGTTGCTGGAGTATAGAGCGCTCGAAATAAAAACGATCACGAGCCGTGTGTATGATAATAATAATAATAATAATAACGACGACGACCACGACCACGACGACCACGTATCGTCTCTCGCGTAGTTGAGAGTCCCGCGTCGCGTATGTTGCGTACCGGAGGGAACACGTTCACCGAGCGCCATCCCTGTAATTATTATCGATTCCGAATATTCGGCCGTTTGCAGCGCGTTTTTAAATCACATTTAATTGCTGAAATTAAAACGCGCGCCGGATCGTTTGATGATCGGCCGGATATTCCGCTATTCCGCCGTTCGTCGTCCCGGAACAATTGACAGCAATAATTATCCGTCCGGTGCGATAATTAGCCGTTTGCACACATTTACGCGTTGGAAGAGGACGACGAGAAGAAACGTGATCGGGTCCGCCTTTATTGCCAGGGAGAGACGATAATTATCATTCCAAAAGAAAAAACGAAAACACCGAATAAAGAAATGAAAAAAAAAATAAATAAACGATTATCACGATAAAAAAATTGAAAAAAAAAAAAACAACCGTTCGGAGTATCGATCGGTAAAAGTCTTTACGGCGCGCGCGTATATTAGCATACATACCCTTCGGCTCTAATTATCCAGGAATCTATACGGATAGGTTAGGTTTTCTAATCAATTATAATTACCCGAACACACGGGCACGCGCTCGACTTATGAATTATTCAAATTATTCGACGGACGGACGGACGTGTGTGTGTGTGTGTGTGTGTAGGAAATACCTATTTAAGTTCATTGTCGTGTAGACCACGTAAATTAACGTGATCGAGTTTTGTCGAAAACAAAAAAAAGGAAAACAAGAAGTAAAAACACAAAACAAAACTATTGTTGCGGGTCCTCTTGTCTCCACGAATTATCGTCTGTTAACCGAAATATAATACGACGTAAAGAAAACCGTTTTAAATCGAACGAAACCTTCGGATGTCGTTATAAAAAAAAATCCTTTAGACTAATTGAAAAACATACGAAAACGTAATTATGTGTATCGAATTCCATCCGAATCGCAGTACAGTCTGTTTAACTCTTTGTTTATTTCGACTATGACAACATCAAATCATAGAAACCGAACCGTTCGGGTTTTTTTCGTTAAACAATCGTTGATTTACTTATCACGTTTTTGCAATAGTAAAATGTGAAATAACAAAAAAAAAAAAAAAAAACAATTCGCCTATGGATGAAGATAGATAGATTTTATGATTTAAAAAAGAAAAAATCATCCGTTCGAATATTGCGACGTATAGATAAAATTCACGTTCGTTCGGCCGAGTTAATAACAGTATTCGTATGTTTGGAAATGAAACGTTCGCGTCGAATTCCGGTCGTCGTTTACAATTCAAAATAATAAAAAAAGTTTTCGAACGGCCGCCGTTCCCAGTTCCTGCTCGTGTACGTTCGTACGATCGATGGCGGCTCGTGGTCACCGACGGAGGGAATGCGACTTTAAACATTGATAATACCATTCTAAACCGAAAACCAAAAAAAAAAAAAAAAAAAAACCGAAACCGCTAATAACACGACGGCGATCGCCCGATCTTCCTGTTGCACAACCGCGAACAACGTTATCACGTGCTCACGGATCGTACGGGCCGGAGAAAAACAAATATTCGTTGATAAACCATCCGACGATATGACCGTCACGTGTACGTTTTTTTGTATCCATGTCCGTATTCGTACGTGAAGATTTTTTACGCTGTCCAAAAAAAAAAAAAAAATGTTCAATGTTGGCGAAAACTCCGTTTCTGTACCGCGACGCTGGTTTGGTGAAATATCGCGTGCGAAATCGAACGCCTACGCCCGAACAAGATTGTTGCTCTGGGTCAAAAGTCCCGAAAAAAAAAGTACCTGTTTATCGGTGACGGATTCGGTACTTTGCCCGTGGCCGGGGGGGGGGGGGGAGGGACAAAGATTTTTTTTAATACGTACATGGCCATATAAAATGTAAACGTGGATACCCGTGTAATCAGTCGACTGTTTCTTGGCGAAACGTCGAGTCTTAATTAAGTATAATAATGTAATGCGCGCGAGACAAGTGCATTACACTAATTGATTATTCATCTCAAGTCGACGTGATTGTTATTTGAATAGATCATAATCGTGATGTAAGATGTGAATTTTTATTTTTCACACTCGCAAATCTATTGATAATATTTTAATTCACCGCGCGCGTTCGCCGTGTCGTGTTTTACGCGTACAGTTCAAAATGTCTATGGGGGGACCCCGATGCCCCCCTAAACGTCGCCCGCCACTGCTGTTAACGACATGATGTCGGTGGTTCGATATTTCAGGCGACTTAACACCACGCGTATTTAGACACTCGGTACGGGACAGCGTACGGCGTGAGAAAGCGGTTTGATAAGAAACAACACGTCAAAAAAAAATACTAATACATATATTACGTTATTCATTCTACTCGATGCAATTTCAATAACGTTTAACGATCAAAAACGTGTTTGGAAATGAAATCGTAATCTTATCGTTTCGTCGAGTCGCGGGAATCGCAAAAAAAAAAAAAAAAAATAGAAATAAACGCTACCTCCCCCGTCCCCTTCCACGGCACGAGCGGTTTCTAACCGTAAAAAAAAAAAAGAGAAAAAAACCCCACGGTGTCGGACAATGGGACGGTCGCGATTATCGGATCGAACGGGTCCGGAGCGCGTGGGCTATCTACGGGGTCGCGTTTCATCGGACGGAGGAATCCGTCGTCCGGCGCGTTTATTTATATTCTCGCGCGCGATAAAAAACGAGGAAAAAACGAGGAAAAAAAAGGCCCTCCGCAGACGACGGCGTACGTTTCGCGATCTCTCCGTCGGACCGTAACCCGCCGACCGGTACCGGCCACGCGGTGAGATCGTATGCGTCGCGATACGCGTCGCGGTTATTTGTTTTGTTTTGTTGTTATCGTCATAAAACGCGGACGGGTTACACGTTGCCGACGGGATACGGAATGGTACGCGGACGAGATGACGCCCGGAAACGCCGGCACGCGTCCCCGATCTCGGTGGAATGTTAGTAACCCTGACGTTGGTCCAGTATCGCACCCAGGATTTTTTCAAGGGGGGGGTCTAAAAAACTACATTATGAAATTTTGACAGAAAAATATGAACGTTGTATCAGAATTTGGATTTTCATCAATAAATTTAAAACTATTACACAGGTCAAGGGGGGGTCCGGACCCGGAGTCCACCCCCTTGGGTGCGCCACTGCGTTGGTCGTTCCTGAAGCCGTCGGGTAAACGGCGAGCGGGCTTATCAAGACTCTTATAAAACGATCTGTCCGCTAATCGAAATCGACGGTATCAGCGGACGCGATTCTTAAACGACAAACGGTCGGTGCTCGGACACGTCGTCAGAACTTCGTCGATCAAATTCTATTTCGGTAAAAATACGATCGCGGTCCGAGTGCGATACGGGTTTGCCAAAGAACGAATCACGTTTTCGCGATGTCACCGCATTACAGGACCGACACCGATTAATTTTTGTAATGAAAATGTTGAGAACCACTGCGCGCTCGACGTGCACGTATATTTTCGGCCAAGGGCAAATACAGAAATGTCGACTTCCATTGAAGACAATAGTACACGGCGAAAACGGCGAGTATAATGATAATACATATATAAAAAAAATCCTACCCGATCGACGGGATTTCCTCGGAATTTCGTTCGTCGCCGTTATGGCGCGTCGGACACTGTACGTTTTTACACGCGGACGACGTCAAGAAAAGCGAAAAAAAACCGACGAAATTTAACGCCAGACGAAAGTCAAAAACAAAATGTTTACACGTTTCCGAAACGCCGCGTGTACGATAAATCATCTCGTTTTGTCCTTGTCGGCGGCCCGTCAGTTGAACATCGGAAATGTGACCGCCGTGTCAACCAACGCGTTCCCGTTTGTTTTGGGACCGATCAGTCGAATTCGACAACCTTTCGCCGGACGCGTTTCGTTCGCACGATCGTCCCGGTGTAAAATTCCGTAAAAAACGCGAACGATAATTGTCGTTTCTTTATGGTGAATACGGTGAATGTCGATTTAAACCGCGCGTTTCGTAAACCGAACCGGCGTGGTTGTTAGTAGTGATATTGTTTGCCGGGTCCGGGACGTTGTTTTTGTTTCGTCCCGTGAAAAGACGAAACAAGTTTAGCGCGAGAAATCAATCTCATTGTTAACGATAATCGTCGATGGAACATTTTCGACGGAATGCGTTCGAAAGACAAATTTCAACGGAACGGAACGATGCACAGCACTTGTTAGACGCAATAAATCGCGATCGTTTTATTTCGATATAATGGCGTGTAGGTCGAAAAATTCTCATACCGAGATCCGTTATTATTGTTATTTTTGCGAACAAAAAATAAATAAACTTCGCCCGGTCGCGGTGAATTTTATCGCTTTGCGTTAAATACGTTTTCATGTTGTTTTCAGATTAGTCGTTCGTTCACGCGACGACCACGTTCTTTCCGTTCGACAATAATTTACCATATAGTATCGTGCACCACACAACGCTCGTATATTGCGCTATTATAAATGTGCATAAAAGTGCATTGACTCACGAGAGAAATATTCATGAATTAAATGCCAACGACTAAAATTATTGCTGAAAAAAGAAAAAAAGGTCGAGTAATGATTTTTTTTTTTTAAATTGTTTGGCCGACCCGACCACCACATAAATAAATTACGTGACGATTGATTATAAATTCTGCACGGCGTTTGTTTTTTGTCTCGCGTATCGACGCTGCTCGCATACGACAATACGTATCGGTTAGCCGCGGCGTCACGAGCGATTTCGACACCGGGGGTAGGAAACAAGACAAAACGCGCCAAAACACGAAATAAACGATTGTTTCCGTATCGCTGTGGACTCCGTAGAGAACGAACGTTTTCGCGACGAGAGCTCGGTTCGTCCCGGAAAACGCGCGGCGAAAAACCGTAAACAGTGTGCCCTCGAGGGGTGGGCGACATAGGCGCGATTCGGTGTCGTACGCGATTTTCATGAAAAATGATTACGACACGTTGAACTCGTGCGACGCGCGCAACTGTTGTAAACTTGACGAAGAGTTGCCGTCACAGGCTTTAATAAACGGACCGTATAGTTTTGGTTTTGTGTGTACGGAAAAGATATTCGACGTTATCCCGTAGGCAGAAATCCACGGACAAAATTTTTTTTTTTTTTTTTGATGGGAGGAGTGGGGCTAAGCCTAAGGGAAAATATTGTATTTATAAACACGTGGGGGAGGAATGGACGGCAAATCTTAATTTCGCCCAGGTGTTGTTTAAACGCTCGAGTCGGGCCGTTATTATAATAGACTATACGAGCACGCACACACCGACACTAAAACGCAATAAACGGGAGATATAATAGCGGCCGCGGAGACGGAGAATTTCGACGGAAGGAACGCGTGACCCGGTTTCCGCGCGAAGACGCGCACGAGACGTACAGCGCGCGTGCGTTTATCGTATATTGGATTTATTGCCCGCGGACGGGACCGTAACGTTTAGGAGGACCGCGGCGGTCGAGGTCCGAAAATTTCGTCTCCGCGTACACGTGCTCGTCGCTTCCCTTCGTGTCCGCTGGCGCACGCATTACAACCGCGATCCGGTCGAAATTAAAAACGTGCCTCGTCCACCCCGTTTTTAAAAATAGGATATTTTTATTAAACTCGCATCGGAGCCATTATCCGCCGCAGTTACTACGTATTATTATTATTACTATTACCACTATTATTACTATTATTATTATCATTATTATTATCATTATTATTATCGTTATTAGTATCGTTGCGTGTTGTTTAGTATTGGTGTACATACGCGCCGAACACGGCCGTTAACGGTCGTAAAATGATAAAAATTCCCCCGGTCTGTACGCGTAGAGATCGCGGCGCTATCCTCTTCCCTTTCGGTCCGTACTCACGCGCGCACGCACACACACAAGTTAATACGTACGTGTGCAAACGACCCAACCCCCCCGCCACACTATATTCGTTTAGGGCCGGAGCTGAAAATCAACTGTCGTCGGACGAACGACACGCGCGTGCTCTGCGGACCGTGCCGGGAAAGTCGTAGCTTTCTTTTTCGTTCGTCTTGGTCGAATTTTTCGACTCGTAGTCACGGTGAATCCCCGCCACCCTCGTCGCGTGCTCAGTATTCATACGGTACAAAGCCTAACGTTTGAACGTCTTCGTTTCCACAAAATATCGGGTACGTTTCGCGTGGTCCATCTGACACCTTAGATAAAATATCAGTTGTTTCGTTTCCGCCGAGTCCGAAACACGAGTACGCATTATTTTCTCTGCAGTTCGATACGAACACCGACGTCTTACGAACAAAAACGCGTCACGACGTTCGAACTTTCCCCGTTTATGTGGCTCCTTCGTGTGGGCACTGGCCACGACGGGGGTGCTGGTGAAATTGTACGTCGTTTTCCCCCCGATACCGACAGGCGTTCTACCCGACCGAGACACGCGGCTAACGTCTTATTGCAATTGTCTCAACGACCGTAACTGAAAAATCATCACGCACACCCCGACAACATTGTGCACAGCGCGATGGTATAAATGCGATTTATCGCAACAGACGGTCATCCCGGCGACGGACCGAACGAACGTATTGTTCCGTGGCCCTCCCCACGTAATCGGCGACGTTTCGAAAAACCAAACGGAAATATGACACGGTGTCGTCGGAAAAAAATCTCGTAGACGTGCGTGATCCGTATCGATGGTAATCAACGGCGCGAGTGTTTTGGACGTCCGCGTTATTCGCGGAGGACGGTCGGAACGAACAGAAAATTTCAATTTCCAAACGCTGTTGGCTTTCCGTCCGTGTTGTTCTTTTGGTGTTTTTATTTCCTGTTGTACGGCGATCGGGTACACTCGTCCGCGTGCGTTTTCCGCCGTTGCGTTCGATTCCACGCCGGCGCTGTTCCGAGTTGGGTCGACTCCGACTGTTTAACACGTTTCGCCGTGACATTCACGTCGGTGGCCGTAACGGAATTTCAATTTCTAAACGGCAATCGTTAGTCGACGTGTATTATCGACCGTTATTAAACGCGTTTACGAACGCATCCCGGATTCGAGTCTTTCTTGTAACGTGTACGAGCGTTTACGGCCGGTCTGTAATGTCCCGTCGCACATATCGTCGCTGCAAACTCGAGAAGTATTTCTTTTGATAACGTTCAATATCAATTATTATTGTTATCGTTATCGTTATTATACACGTATTGGCAGACGGTTCGAAGAACAATTACGTGCTGGTGTACAATGACGTATTTCGGTTTGACGAATAATACACACGGACGATAATCCTCTCTCTATATATATCTTCACGTTTATTATAATTATTTTCTAATATGAAATCCGTATTATTTCTCCACGTATTCCCGATGTACATTCAAAAAACCCCGTGACAAATCGGTAATTTCGTGCCGGTCGATTTTCTCAAGGCGCATTTCGTGAAATCGTCGATATCGCGGTATTCGTGTTTATTCTCGTCCCCCGAAAACGTTATTCCGTGGGGCCGACGTGTGATCGAAATCTCACGAAAAGACGTGTTACGACAAATAACAATAATAAACGATAATTGTTCGTAACGGACAATGCTTCGGAAGATAAAAACGTGGCGCGCGCGTCAGTACACTCTCGGGGGAAAAGCGCGGGAAAATCTATAACCTTTATTTCCGGTTACGCGACAGTGACGTTTTCAACGTTGGAAACGACCGCGGTCAGTCAGGTTACCGTCGTCAACAGTCATCAGCGACCGGTGCGCGCGTATAACTTCGTGCCGGTGTACGCGAACGTCGGACGGGCCGGCAAACCGCTGACGCCGTTCGCGGACTGTACTTGCTTCCGGCGCGCGCTCTTTTCCCGTGTCGGCTTTCCACGACGGCCGGACTCGCCGTCTGATTTCTCGTATTTTTCACGTCCGTCCGTATGCTAATCGAGTCGCGTGCTTCGACCCATTACCGCGGCGAGCTTTGGACTCGCCCTCGGCGATTCGAGAGCGCACGCGCCGTCCGGCACAAGAACACGACGGCGATCCGAACGCGACTATCGATTTTCCAAAAACGAAAAAAAAACCAAAAAAAGGTCGAGTCGAACGGTTTTTTAATGTACACCCGGTCGCGTCGCGAGGCTTGTCCGCGCCTTCCAAAATTGACCGTTTGGGTTTTGATTGCCCGCGGTCACGTGTGTTACGATTGGGAATTCGTTCCGGGCGTATCCGAAAACGCGTCGTCTTATGGTTTCCCGCGTGTCGGCGTATCCGTCTCGCGACACTCGTTTTTCACGTTGTTTCACGTTATGACCGTTCAGCGTGGTGTGCAATACAACTGTTTCTCGGACTAGTTAGTGTCGATTCGAGTCGTATCCTTGTGAATTCATCAATAACATTACAATCCGAAGTTTAGTTTGTACGGGGCGCGCGTTCGCGTACGCGTATACTATAATGTCCACTGCGACCGTTGTCGTGTCGACAAATCGCGGTGCCCATTTCGCAAGCGAATTCGACGGCCATTTCGAACGGTGTTCATCGCGCAATGTACCGAACTGTTGAAACGTGCAAACGAAAACCAAACAGTAAAGTCGATCTGGTCGTCGGGAACATCACCACCACCGCCCCGTCAACGGACTCTCGCGATACGTTATCACTACGAGTGTAGTGAAACTCAAAGACGCGATGACCTGACCTGACCTGACATCGCATCGCGTCTGGCAAAACTGCGGCGTGGGATCCCGGGAACCTTTCGACGTCGTTTTTTTTAAGGTCGTCAGCGTACGTGTACGTGAGTGGCTACCCCGGTGTCGTCCGCGAACACGACATAATTTATATGATTTCGTTTTTGAAACACTTTTTGTACACGGCCGGTCGCCGCTACAACTTCACGGCGGCTTCGGCGGCGTACTTTAGCCACAAGAAGATTTTTGTTCGTTCGCTTTTGATCGTATGAAAACGACGACATTAATCGTGCGGTGATTCCGATGTACATCATAATTCTCCGACCGAATCAACATTGGAAACAAATGGTCTGTGACGACGTCGTCAATGGCTATTTCGTCGACGTTCCCGAACGTTGAGACAGACGACTGTTGTTGCTATCGGACTTTTAGATGTTGATAACCGACTTAGGAATGACGAACGGACTCCGTGCGATGTGCATAGGACGTGTAAACGATATAAATAATATTTAGCGTCGGTTTTTGTATGTCACTCGACGAAAACGCGACGATTGTTTACAGCCCGCGAGGGTCGTGAACCGTATCGAGTGATCGCGGTCTTCCACCCGCCGGCTTTACCGACGAAGATAAAAAACCGTGTAAAAAATATAAAAACGACCGAAGTACTCTCGTCGGACCGGACAATTTTTTCGTTCCCTTGAAAAAAAAAACACACACAATTGTTGCGCCCGGAACGGAAAACGACGATAACGTCTATCCCGTAACCTATGCTATCGCGCGCGGCCTTGTCCCCGTGTCGACGAGTGTGTCGCGTAATCGATCGCGTTTATTCTGTTGCGGGAGGTGGGAGAGAATGAAAACACAACGCCTAAAAAAACCTAACCAAAGTCTACGGCCAATTTAATAATCGGATCGCATGATTTATTTCGTTTATTCCAACGGTGTGTGTGTATATATTAGAACATAAAACACGATGCCGGCGCGAACGCTAAACGAAAACCCGTCGCGTTTTCCGCAGCTATATATATCGTATTATTATTATTATTTTATGCGCGTAAAAAGGAAATAATGATCGGCCGGCACGAGCGTAGAAAAAACAAAATAAAAACGTAAGCCCAGCAATGAGTTTGATTGAAAAATATAAAAATCTCGGTCGTCCGAGACCCGCGATCGTCGTGTTAGATTCGACGTTGAGCTTTAGAACGTTTCACACCGATGTGATAATCGCGTTGGTCTGAACACCAAAAAAAAAAAATGTCATACACGACCCGTGTAGATATATTGATAAACCCGAACACGGACGGGCAATCTAAACGTAGGCTAACCTCACAGTTCAAAAAGTTTACGAATCGAACGCGTCGAGAGCGAATGTTTTGCATCCGACGACGCACACGATTCGTACGCGTGCGGTTTACGGTGATTGCTGCGAGCCGTACGTTATCGTGTTCGATCGCAATGAACTTTTCCCCCCGATATCCCGTGAAAACGACCGGAAACGTCGACGACGGACGTTAACGATTTCACTTCCGCTCCGGGTCCGAATGCACATTGGTACATCGGTCGGCGATCTCGGAAACCGTGTCTGGAATACGTGCGCGACGTTACGGACCGTACGAAGTCTGTTCTTTTTTTACGGACGTTTTGTCGTATCTGTTATTACCTCACCGAGTAGTACTGTCCGTCTCTGTCTCGTACAACACGAGTGTACGCGCGCGCGGACAGAAACACGAACAGACTGGTTTTCGGTGGAGTCGTCTCTAATCGAACGAAAAAACGTATCGATCATCCGATGCACGTGATTATATACGGCGGCGGCCGGTTGCAGACCTAATTAGATTAACGGCGATAAATTTTGTTTTATTATTATTATTTTGTTTTTTTTGTTTTGTTTTTAATTAAACGGATTGTTTTTAATGGAATCAACCTTACACGACGTCCGACGGGCGATAATTAAAAAACGCGTACGTTATAGAATTAATTTACGATATGGATTACACACGTGTACAGTTCGTAAACTGTCGTACCTAAAAAAGAGAAAACGCGTGGTTTTTTTTTTTATAGCGTTACGAAAAAAAGTCGAGTGTATAATTAATATAATTGTTTTGCGTACTCGTGTCTGTGTAGGCATATAAAAAAGGACGTGGTGATTTGACGGCATCTTATATACACGTCGTTGCGCAAAACTTAAACGTTTCTATACACAGTTTATTTAAAACTTTTTATCTCGCGTTTCTCTTTTTTTCTTTTTTTTTTTACTCTGTTTACGTCTCCTTCCGCCGTTCGGACGGAAACGACTTTGTTTCGCGGAGCCCGACCGCGTTCGGAAATAACAACTCCGCGACGTGCGCTGTTACGGACATCATACCGTACAAACGGGGTCCGGACCAGTGCTCGAATCGGGAGGGGGGGGGGGACGGATTTTATTTTTAAAAAAACTTAACGTCCCTCCATTACGGTTTTCAAAGGAACGCGCGGGGGGGGGGGGGCGTTTATAACCATAGATAAAAAATCACGAAAAAATTGCATATTCGATATGGTTATTTTCAATATTTTTATTATTATCAATACGTTATCGCTGTATCAAGTGTCTGGCCATTTATTATCTTGTGTATCACTTATTATATTAGTCATATTCGTCCACAGGTTAGCACAAATCGTCGATGCATAAGCAAACGTCGTCAATTGGCGTTTTGAAAATTCTATTTTACTAGTGGATCGTCGTGAATACATTATAATTTTTTTTTATAAGTTGTGATAGCACATTATCGTGTGTAATCGATTTTTACATGTTATTATTCGTACTTGAGTTCACACGGGTTTATCAGTAATTTGTTTGTACAAATCAAAAAAAAAAAGAAACAATACGTGGTACACACACGGTTTTCCGGTATAGGACATTTCGTGTGGACCGCTGTTTTTGAAATTTCCATTTGGAGCACCGGTCCGACGTGCACACAATCGTAATCGGACGGCCGTCTCGCACGAATTACGTTTACACTACTTCGCCTAACGTACGGACTCGTCGCCTTACTCCCCCCCCCAAAAAAAAACCAAAAAAACCCCCCCGAACAAAAAAATGTCGTAACGGACTCGACTTTCATTATTGGCGATGACGTGCAAACGATGTCGGCAAACCGGCCGGTTCGTCATACGCGTTCGCGCGGTCCGGACAACTCGTGAAAAGAAAACCCGAGAACCCGAGGACCCGTGTAGGTTAGGTGAGGCAGGGACGGCAAAAAAAAAAAAACCGCGTGTCCCTCCCCCGACGGCCCGTCGTCAACACGTAGCCGGCGATTCCCGTCGTGGCTTCGGACTGATAACGTTTCGCGCACGTTCGCCGTGGGGGGGTGGGGGGAGGGCGACGAGGTGGACGTCGTCGTCGTCGTCGTTACCATGGCGAAACGTGAGGGCGGAGTCGATGGGCCGGTGATTGATTATGATTGATACGGGAATATTATTACGGAAACGCTTATAAACGTTATTAGAAGAGCACCGGTGTGTGCGTACGTGCCGATACGGTGAACGCCCCGTACCCTCGTGGCCAGTGGTCGAGAATTGGTGGGGCGGAGGACTTCGGTTTTCTCGGACGTTCGAGCGTGCCTTTAATACGCTTTTTTTTTTTTTGTAAAGAGGAACGGCACGACGCGATATTCGCTTTTCCGCGGCATAATACGTTCGACCCGACCGGGTTGTGATACGCCAGCCGACTACCACGGTCGTGTTGCGCCGCTATCGGCCGCGTACGCGGCGTTGAGAACGCAACCACCGGTACCGGCATCTAATATTTTCGGCGAACCCGCCGAATTCAAATCTCCCCGCCGAACCCGTTCGATAGTTATAAAACAATGAATTGAATTCATCGCGCCAAAACCATTATTAAAGGTTACCGTTAAAACGCCGCGATTTCGTCGTACACCGATTCGGTGTGTGTGAAAACCCCGGAAAACGTGTTCCTGTCGCGGCCTCGCACACGCCACGGTCGCGATCGCACACGATACCTGGACACTGATACCGTGTTCTCGTCCTACACGCGTCTGTGCACGCGTCGTGCGTACCGTACGCACGGACAAATGCACCGCGGTAAATACGGACCTCGGGGTGGATCGTGACCGCGGCACGTATAATTAGACGTGATTATAAGCGCGCTAGGCGCGGGGGGTGGTGGGGAACGAAACAACAACAACAACAACAACTACGTTAAAAAAAAAATTCAAAAGAGAGAGAAAACGCGACACCGCGCGCGCGAGAGCGACGGAGACGACGTTCATAATTATACGAGTGTGGACAAGGTGTAGTTAGAAAAAGCGAACCCCGCCCCGGCCCGATCGCGGTCGCCGCGTTTCTTGTCACGTTTATATTACAACACACGCGCTAATTATATCCACACACACACACGCACGCGGATCTCCGGGCTTAATTTTTATTTTCTAGATCTCATTCGGGTCATTGTCTCTACGCATAACGCCGTGATCGTACGAGTGCTTTTTATATAACGTATATTGTCCGCGCGCGTATAATTATAATTATGATATCTGGAAGGGAGAAAAAATGAAAAAAAACGATACCAATAATTAACCCGGGTCTCGGTCCACGCACACGGAAATAAACGCGCGCGCAGTGTTTTTATGTTACGTAACCGCGTATTTACGTGGTGTTTTTTTTTTTTTTGATTTTTATTATTTTTTATTTGTGTGTGCTATCCCGTCGTGTCTTCGGACGGGGACGACGCGGACACTTGTTGATCGAGATAAAAACCGAACAAACTTACCGGCGACTTATCACCCGGTTTGTTCGTGTTTTTTGTTATCGACGTCCGACACGCGGACGGGACGCGGATGTCGTTTTGTGAACGCACCCGCGCGCCGACGTTCTTACCTGCGACGCGTGTTAACCGGGCGAGAAGTTTCGTTTTTAATTCATTCCAGGCTTTTTTAAACGTTTCGGCGCGGCATTCGGGTCCTGAACAGACTGAGAACCACCGGTCCGTACCGTTCGACGACGATCCCCGAACATGTCCGCACACGACGTTACGTC
Source organism: Schlechtendalia chinensis (assembly GCA_019022885.1). Taxonomy (NCBI): domain Eukaryota; kingdom Metazoa; phylum Arthropoda; class Insecta; order Hemiptera; family Aphididae; genus Schlechtendalia; species Schlechtendalia chinensis. Next base: position 8,079,754 of record CM032340.1, on the reverse strand, counting down.
GTCGTCGTGAAAACATTTGAACGGTACACTTTTGTCTTATGCTCGTTCAAAACATTGTTTACGATCGTTACGAAAGAAGCTAGCATCTTTTTATTCGACGCGAACGAGATAACGGTTTTTTTTCTCGCTTATTATTTGTATTATTTTCGCTTTTCCGTCGTCCGTCGATGAATCGCCCGTAAATTCGACGCGGAAGGTTCGACTGTGCCGCCCGTGCTTCACGTTTTCCGTCTCGTCGTGTTTTCGCGTGCTCGTGACAGACTCTCTTATCACCAGTGCTCGAATCGGGAAATACTACGTAGAGGAGTTCAAATTCTAACGATTTAAAAACTGCGTTCCGAGTGCAAGATTATTTAACACAACCGAACGCAATTTAACATGACCGAAACTGATAAGATTGCGTCCAGCGAGTACAATAATTCAGACGAGTTGGAAACACTGTTTTTCACGAAAAAATCGAATCTATTTTCGGTTCGTTTCAAAACCCAGAACGGACAAATGAACCCGAGTTGGAATTCTATTGTTTATTCGTTAACCCTTTGCTCTAGTTTTAGTCGTTTTCTGAAAAAAAAATGATTTCCGGAACATGTGACTTTGGCCCGTGCACGACCGTTCACGGCGTCGCGGTGTTATCATATAAACGAACCGTACAACGAATTCGATCGAAACGAAAAACCGTCTAAAACCGTAAACAATTTGACGATTCGATTTAAATCTACGCGTTCGAAGCGAAAATTATTCCCGGTAAAAAAAAAAAAATTATAGTAGGGGCAGCTGCGTCCCACCCCCACTCGCGGAAGCCGCTTATCACGCGCGCACTCCCACGGTGTTTTTACGCGCCGGGCGACACGAAATCGTACGGATCGCGGAAAACGCACGTTCACGTTCGGGTGTCTTCTCGACCGGCGCAGCGTATTGTTGTTGGCGCGCGTTCGTATTTTCGTTGTGGAGAGAAATCCGACGGCCGTTCCCCATTGTCGTCGGACGCGTCATTTCGAAATCGTACGGGCCGACGTTATCGGCGCGTCCTGTACCGCGTTTCGAAAATTACACGCGGTTTTTTTTGGTTTGTTTGTTTCCCTTTATTTCTTCGCTCGGACAAAAAGGACGCGAGCGAGAAGTATCCTGTAGTTTCGAAGACGCGTCGCTTATTGTTTCCGCGTGCGTTATCGCCGTGCGGGCAAACGTAAAAAAAATACAACACACCCACACAATACACGACCGAACGTATCGGACGGACAAATATAGATTCGTTTTTAAACGTTAGCTTGTCGACACGTGCCGGAAGTACTTGTCGTTCGGGTCGAATCCCTCTTGAAGATATATCGGTTTTGTTTTGTTTTTTTTTATTTAATTTCTATAGCGGTCGGTACGACGACAAACTCGTAGTCTCCGGACATAATTTTATTAATGTACACGACACATGTATGCGTCCGACCCGTTCTACTAAACCGATACGAAACCTACCAATGGCCCGGTATCGGCAAACAAATTTTGTATACTCTTGTTTTTTGGTTCGCTCTCTCTTCCGCCAGAAAATCATTATTATTTAAAAAAAATTGTTTTTTTTAACGCTCAAAATCACGACGAACGTATAATATTATTTCCGATTTTTTTTTTCTATAGTCTGTTTCGGAGATTTGTCATAGATACCGTTGTCGTTCATCGTATTCAATCGATTTCAAAACGCCCCCCCCCCACCACCAAATAATTGGCGTCCGTATATCCCACTGCGTATACGTCACGTCTGCGACTGGCACTATCGACGTACCGTGTCGTATATATTTTTTTATACATTTCGTACGATTTCGCGTACGACCATATCAAACGGACGAGTGACAATCTATATGGTACGCGTGTGTTCTAGTTCTAAAACACTTAGACGCGGCGAACGTCTGTCGACTGGACTCGCGCGCTTCCGGTAGAAACATACCGGGGCGACCGAGTGGCGCATACCCGTGCTAAAAAATAAAACGTAGACTCGCGCGTTTATTTACAAAAGCGAACCGTCATTATCGTCGAGGGACGACGGAGTGCAACGATTCAGACGGATACCGGGTAAAAAGGAATGGGTATGGGGAAAAGAGAACAGAATAAAAAAAACGCCCGTATCGATCAAATTTGTAGACTACAATTTTAATACAAGAATCGTGTAAAACATTGTGTGATAGATACCGCAGCGGGGGCTGGGTGGTCGGGCGAGGGAAGGAGGGTTTCTTTATTTCCGTCGGACGACAATACGTCGTCGGACCGGAGTCGGTTACGGGGGTGGGGTGGGGGGCTTCGGGAGGACACATTGAAATGATATAGAAAAATCGATACAAAATGAAACGGAGTTGTCGGGACGGGGGAGTACATTGACGACAAATAATAAAATGTATTGTACACGAGGACGGTCATAACGTATAAATTATACAATAATTGAATTATAAAAATAATCGTAATAATAATTCGTAATAATAATAATAATAATAATAATAATAATAATACATAATAACACATAACACATAGGCGACGATGACGTTTTAAATACATATAAAAAAATAATAATAATACGAACGAAAAAATCGGTATTGCGTCTGTTACTAAATAACTACATAAACGTAATAAAAGAAAGAAAACATTGTAAATAATGACCGCTGACCGGGTCGAGTGTGTTCCCGACGGCTCGGGGTGGTTCGGATAGCGGGTTTCACAGAGCGCGCGCGCGAGTATGTGTGTGTGTGTGTGTTAGTTGGTTGGGAGGGGGGGAGCATGAGGGGGACACCGTGGTCGGAGGTAGATTAGGTGGGGACAGGGGGGTGGGGGAGCCGTTGTACGGTCTGTTGTCATGTCGAACTGATAAAAAATAAAAAATAAATGTTTTTTTAAAAAAGAAAAAGAAAAAGAAAATGAGAAACGAAAACACCAACAATGTCACACGTTTATAACTCTAATAGTAAAATGATACATTCGTAATTGTTTTTTATTTTTTTTATTTATTTTTTTTTTTTTGCCTTAAACGTTTAATAATAAAATAATACTACTAAAATAGTCATAATTAATCAAATGTTAATCGTTATTATTATGTTTTTTTTCTTTTTAATTTATATATATAGAAAAAAAGCATTAATATTAATTTTACTTTTTTTCCTTTCAAATTATCGTAATGTTATAATCAATAATATATATGTATATTATTAATTTTCTTACGTTTTCTTGTCGTTACAATTAATATTAATATAATAAAACAGGAACCTTAGTACACGTGTCAGCTAAATATAGGAACCTTAAATGCTGGGAGTCAGGATGTCGCGGTTGTCGCGGAACACGACAACGGGACATCTGTGCTTCGTTCGTACGTTCGTACGGTTCGTACGTTCGCGTTTCCCCGCCGCGTCCGTGTTCCCGAACTCGGTCCGTCCGGGACGGGGCCGAAAGAACGCGGCCGCGGGGCGGTCACGAAAATGGCGGTACCGGTTAGTGGACGACGCGTGCCGCCGCCGCCGCCGCCGCCGTCGCGCGCGCGCGCGAACCGTCCGCGCTCCTCCGGTGCGGAGAATCTAGCGCGCGGACGGGCTCGGTAGCGTTTCGTCGGGGACGACGACGACGGGCGCCGTCAAGTCTCGCTCCCAGCGACGGAGACTTCACCGGGCCGACCGGCTGTTGCGTCGTGGGTATGTGGGTGGGTATGTGGGTGGGTTGGGCGGGTGGGTTCTTTTAAAAATCTATTTCTCGCCTCCGCGCTACACGGATCGGCGCGCACGACATATTACGACAGCGTACGTGTGGCGGACAAGACCGCGGTGTGGTTAGGGATTTCCCGATACTTTTCGGAGGCGACGCGAGGGACGGATGGGCGGGGGCGGGGCGGGATGGGTGGGGGGGGGATACAAGGGGGGCAACGGGGATCGCGGGCCCTTTGGTGCCAACAATTCAAAGGACACTCGGTCCACGCCCCCCGATTTTTAATTTAAGTATACAATTACATATATATATATATATAAAGAACATATTTTTTAGTCGATTAAAAACGAAATGAAAAATCCATTTGTATACGTATATATATATATATAATGAGGAGGAGAAACGAAAAACGTAATGTTTCTTTGGTCTCCTTCGAAATGTTCGTTTCGTAAAACAACAACGCCGAAAGAATAACAAAACGAAATTCGGGGAGGACATAAATATTTGTTTAGGCTGTTAATTTTTGTTTGTTTTTGTTTTTTTGTTTTTTACACATCTAGAAACACTTTGCCTTAACATACTATAATATTTTTGTTTTTTTTTTTTGTTTTCAAACATTAATGATATATATATATATATATATATATGTAATTATTATAAGTTTATCCAATTAAAATAGGGCGTATTTAAATATATATATATGTAAATAATATTAATCGATTGCTAATTCATTAAATATATAATTAAAATTATTACAGCACAATTATAGCGAGGTGTTTGTTACTTGACTTAATATCAATAATAATTTGAATACAATAAATATTCGTTAAATAAAATTACCTACATAAAACGTATAATAATAATAATAATAATAATAATAAAAAATAATAATAATTAATAATCGTAGAAATGCATTACATATACTTCTTAACACCTAATGATGATTTTTTTCGGTTTTTTTTAATGTATATATATATCTTTTCATATACTTTCTTTTTCATATTTACACGAACCTATATATATATATATATATACTACGGAATACTAAGGCGACCGTAAATGATTGCGCTAATTTTTATATCTCTTCGTAACAACCCGTTACGTATAATTTACGTTTTCGTTAAATTTCATTACGTGATTTTATTTTATTTCGTTTTTTATTATTATTATTATTATAATAGTTTCCGAAAAAACCGCGCGTATATATTTTGTTTACGGCATCAATAAAAAAAAACCCGATAATAGTAATAATAGTAATGATAATAATGATAATAATAAACAAACAAACGAACAAACAAACAAACAAGTAGTGTAAAGGAACTTTCAGTTATCGTATTTTTTTTTTTTTTTTTTGTTATTTTTTCTCTCTTTAAACACATATAATAATTATTTCTTTTCGTATCGTTTAGTGATTTGTTTTTGTTTTTTTTTTTGTTTTAAATACGAGGAACTACGTACCTTTTTTAAAATGAAAAAAAAAAAAAACGACGAATAACCGTAGAATTGTTGTTTATACACAAGACGGGGCGACATAAAAAATAAAAAAAAAAGAGGAGAGGCCCGAAAAGTACCGTCGTCTCGTTCGTCCCGGACAAATCGCCCCGACGTACAGACATAAAAACCTCCTCTCCCCAGGAACATGAGTGTGAAAAAGGAACTTTGGGTGAGTTTTTACACAATAATAAATTATAATGAATAATTCAAATATACATACACACGACGTTTAAGAACGACCGTCGGAGTCGTAACGTAATTTCTGTTTACCGGTAACGGTGGTAGTGGTGGTAGTTGTGGTGGTGGTGGTGGTGGTGGTGGTGGTAGACGTGTTTTACTGGCCGCCGCTGGGCACGGCGGGCGCGACGTTCGCGGACGGCACGGTGAACTTGTTGTGCATCTTGGACGGTGCCGCCGCCGCCGCCGCGGAAACGGAAGCGGGGCCGGACTTTTTGTCGGCGGCGGGCGCGCAGAACAGGTTGGCGTTCGAGTCGCTGTTGGGTTCGCGCGGCGACGGGCTGCGGCCCACGGCCTTGGCCGCGGCCAGCGCGGTGATCTGGTTCACCACGTCCTCCATCTCGTCGGAAAGGTTGGGCGCCGGCGGCAGCAGCTGCCGGCGACCGGCCGCCGCGTGACGGTGCGCGGCGTCGATGTGCGCGCGCAGCGCGTGCACCGTGCCGTACGTGTTGGTCTCGCCGTTGGCGCCCACGCCGCACGACCGGCATCCGTACGCCGGGTGGGCCAGCGCCACGGCCCCGGTGGTGCGGCACTCGCGCTGCTGGTGCGCGGCCAGGCCCCCGTTGTCCGGGAACGCCAGCTGGCACTTGGCGCACGCGTGGCCGACCGTCCGGCCGCCGTCGATGGCGTACCCGTCGGCCGGCAGCTCGGCTGCCGGCACGGTGGCCGCCACCTCGACCACGGCCGTCTGGTCCGGCCGCACCGTCCGGCACCGGTCCGCGATCGCCCGTATCACCGACTGGTCCAGCTGCAGCATGCGCACCGGCGTGCCGCCCGCGCCGCCGGCCTGCTGTTCTTGCGGGCCCGCGGCCGCCGTCATCGTGCCCGTGGTGGACGTGCTGTTGACGGCCGCTCGCATACCGTTGGTCGTCGTGGCCGTCGTCGTGGCCGCCACCGCCGCCGCGTTGGATCCGCCGGCTGTAACACGCGCGCCACACGATTAGAACCGAAACGACGTGTTTACCCGCTTTTTGGTGTAAAAAATGTTCGCGTAATTCACCGAACGACTTGTACGGTATGTTTTTTATTGTAAAACGTGCCAATAACAATAACCCCCGGCCTTAAATAATAAAAAAAAAAACGAAAACAATCCCGTTGAATGAGCTCCGGAAATCTTCAACCCGTCCGCGAGCGAGATCAACGTCGTAAGCCGAACTCGATTAAAACGGGGTGATGGGTTTTTGAACGTCAATAATTATCCTTTGTTGTTTCCAGTGAAAGTCCCTGTGTGCGTTCCCGTCGGGACGCGCGAACTAGTCGAAAACCGGATTTCGACGGGGGACTTTCGATTTTCTCGGGACGCGCGGATTCCCGCGTAATTCCACCGGACCATTCGAGTCAAGCCGTACAAGAGAACGTCACCCCGGAACTTCGTTTCCCCCGTCAAACGCGCGCAAAGTCCGGTCACCAACCGTCGACATTATTCCGTTCCGTGCGGTTACGAGGTGGTCGCGTCATTATCGTTGTGGTTACGACGGAAAGTCTAACCTAACCGTACCGGTAATGGGCGTTCGTGTGGGCCGGTCGCGGGGACTTTTGCGCCTTCCGCCGCCGCTTCCGGCCAAGGACCCGTACCGGAAAGCCGCGATAAGAAAAACCCGTGTACGGTCCGCGGGCTCGTGACGTTACGGTCGATAATTTGTCGGACGCCGTGCGTGGTGATTTTAAAAGACGCTTTTAAAACGTTATCTGTCGTCGAAGAACGGAAAAAGAAAAACCAGTTTCAATAAAAAACCGAACGAGTCTGCTGGTGATAAAAAAAAACGAACGCGCGCGCGCGCCTTGTAAAATACAACACGGTCGGATTAATGGACGCGACTCGTGGTGTTTATTATAGTACTACGCGCGTTATGTAAACGATAACGACGACCTCTCCGTGTCTCACCGTCACCGTGTAGGAGAAATAAACGCTGGTCGCGTACGTGTTTTTTTTTCTTCTAAACCCGACGACACCTTTATCGACGGAGATTATAATTGTTTTTCGATTTTGCTTTTAATTTCACACACACCACACACACATAATAAAACGTTTTTTAGCCGCGAAAAACGAATGGAAACGTCAGGACGTCGAGAAACGTTTTTTCGAACGCGCGCGTTATTACGATTTCGGTTCGTTTAAATCAAACGAATTCCGCGGGCTGTGTCGCCGTACCCGAACGTCCGTCGACCGTAAAACGCCACGCGTATAAACGAATAATAATAACAACAATAATAAAAGACCAAAAATAAATCGTCAACATAAAAAAAACCGTACGCCGTCGTCGGCCGCATAGTTTCCGATTACGGAACGAGTGGATTTTTTATTTATTTTTTTTTAGTTTCGATTTTCTCGCACGCGTTTATTAAAAAAAAAAAAAAAAACACTGTCCGTACAATTTATGTACGCGCGTACACTCGTTTTCCATTAACACGTCGACCCCGAAGTCGACCAGAACGCCGTAGTGCCGTCGCACGTTTTTCCAACAACGATACGTTCGCGGCGGTCGTGCTCCGCGTCGCAAATATTTGTAACCCGAAAAAAAATAAAAAATATATAATAATAAAAAACCGGTACGTATTTCCAAAGCGCGCCAAGATCAGAATTTTCGCCCGGACGTTTTTTCGTCCGCTCTGTCCTAGAGTCGACGCCGTTGTCGCCGTCGTTGCCGTCCGCGACACGCGTTATCAAACGTTTTCGAATTTCAAACGTCGACAAAACGGTTATTTTGTGTAACGCGATCACGACCGTTACTTCTATTGTACGAGTTCGGTCGAGTCATATGACGTTCATTGCACCGACGGGTGATATCGAAAAACAAATACGCATCAAGCAAACGAACGGGAAGCTTCTCGGGGAGAGTGGGTAAAATGTCCCCGTTGCCCACCCATTAATGTACGTCCTCGCCCTTCGCCCATCCCAAACACCGTCGAAGATAAGACACGCTTTTGGCTTGCATCGTGTCCAAAGGCCGGACGTTAAATTTGAGCGCGCGCGCGGATTCACCGGTATTCAGTTCAGAAACGTTCAAGCAACATCACCAAATGAAATCCGTATCATAACCCAATGCAGTGGCGCACCCAAGGGGGTGGACTCCGGGTCCGGACCCCCTCCTTGACCTGTGTAATAGTTTTAAATTTATTGATGAAAATCCAAATTCAAAATATAAAAATATAAAAATTATCTTTATTGTATAAATCGGGGTTTCATATTATTTTAGGACCTCCCCCTTGAAAAAATCCTGGGTGCGTTGCTGACCCAATGTAATGGAGTTAAACCCCCTCCCCCCCACGAAAAAATCTCGACCACGTTTCCGGCGGATCCGTCACGTGCATCATCGGCACGTATTTCGTTCGGCGCGTCCGCCGCCGAGCACTTTGTTCGAACCGGTCGTCGTCGATTGTCTTCGGCGGGGTTTTTGTCGGTTCGCGTTTCGCGAAGGACGCGACCATACTACACAAACACGCGCGTTCGGAACGATATTCACGCGGCGAACACGATCGTAATCACGATCGTAATCGCTGATGATAATTAGCGGCGCCCGACGTCGTGCGTCCGATACGGTCGCCGGTAAACGTGTCCACGCGTTACGATTGACTTTTCTTTTTCATTCCGATCGGACGGCCCCTCGGGTTTTTAATAATTTTCTGGATGGTGGGGTGGGGAGAGAACGATACGAGTCGACTAAACGCGTACGACAACGTCGACGGCGGCGGAACAACAACAAACGATAAAATAACGACCACGGACATGGAAATCGTGTACATTATTAAAGAAAAAACACAAATAAATAACGGAAACTAATATCATGAAATATAGTCGGGTGGGACGAACGGAGTCCATGCACGTTTATGCGCGGCCGTAAACACGCGCGTTCGCCAGAGACGAATTGAACGCCGTGCGCGCGGTATAATTACAATAAGAAATCCGAATAATATATACGTGTGCGTGCGTGCGCACGGTGTGAGCCCCCGGAGGTGTGGTTGTTAATTTTAACATCACTTTAATATGTAAATTATTAAACAGTTACTAATGAGCGCGCGAGTAAATCTCCCGTACGGGGCCGCCTCCGCCGCGACCGACCACCGCGGTTCGATTATTATTAAAAAGTAGCCGCCCGATGTCGAACGATTGTACGAGGTAGTAGTGGTAGTGCACCGCGTGATGCCTAGAAATCCGATTTGCATTTAAAATTGGTAAGACGTTATAATCGTTTTTGTACCGCGCATACCTCATGTCACCGTGTACGAACGTATTTCATTATCGGGGGCCCCCGCCCGGGAAAAATGACGTTAATCGTCCGAAACGTTTGAAAAGGACCATAACGTTCGTTAAGACTACGGGCAGGACCATTGTGACGATCTACGCGCGAACCGTAATGCCGCCGCGTACGGAGATATTCGGCCTTTCGGACATAAAATCGCGTTTCAATACGTCTCTTTTATTGCCGTTTTATATATACGAACAGTGTTACACATACCATAGTATGTATTGTTCGTTATTTACACGTCGTGCGCCCGCGCGGTAGGCCACGCCATACGGTCCGGTTCAAAAGGTGTGTTTATAATACACGTGTATTGTTATGTATGGCCGGCAAGACCGGAGTGATATTTATGAAAACCCGACCGGACGGTTCGCGTGGCGTACGGATTTTCGTCGCACGAGAGGAGGTGGTCGTAGCACGGCCGAGACGCGATTAACGATTTCATCCGCCCGAGACACACGGGTCTGCCGTTCGTGCGGCGCGATATAATATCACGCCTTGTTGACGGATTTCTATTATTTCGTAGCCGCGGACCGTGCAGAGGAAAGACGGTCCTGACCTAACCCGGTGGACACGAAAGTTTACGGAAAAATCAAATCGTCCGCGGTTCGACGAGCGGGCCACTCTTGGCCACGGCAGAGGCGTGCGAGAAGACTCGGGTTTTCGATTCGTTTGTTTTCCGTTTGTCGTCCCCCGCGGCACGTCCAAAACAAACAGGAAACGGACTTTTTTTATCGCGGGTTTGTTTGCGGTCGCGCGCCCTCGCCGCGTTATCTCGCCGTGTCACGTGTAAAGGGCGCGTCGGTTCGTTTTGTCGTCGCGCGTACGTAGTTTTTTTGTCGAACGTCGTAAATTTCCGACGAAACGACGCGCGAGTCCTTGGGATTCACCACGTCGGAGGATTTACAACGCGCACCCCTTTGACCTTATTTTTACAACTCTCCGCGCGCACTTGTTTTTCAACCCTTCCCGGCCGACGTTATGGTTTCGTGCGTATACGACGCGTACAATATAATTCGGCCTTTTCTTTTTTTTTTCTCGTTCCCGTTCCACACGGATACAATATATTTACATAGTCGACCCTAATTACGGCGTGGAATTCGGTTTTTTTTTTTTTTCGGTCGTGTTCTCTGCTGTCGCCACAATAGGTCCGAACGAATTTTTTTTTCCTGTTTACGACCGGGTTCGGGCGAGGGAGGAAACGGGGAAAAGGCAGAGGGTGGAGTCGGAGGGTTCGGTACCGTAATTATTGTGACATCTGTATTTTAAGCGCGAGCGCGCGCGCGCGGAACTGCGGGGAGGAAAAAAAAATTTTTGTTACTCCAAGAATCATTATCATCATAATAACGTTGCACGCGGGGCCGTGTCCTCCCGTCGACGGGCGCGCGCGATACCGACGCAGCGAAACAAGACCGGAAAAAAAAAATGAAACCCCCCCAAATATACATAACAATATTACGCGTACGGACCGTCGACGGGCACATAACACGTACGCGGGCACGTACAGGTGGCTCGCGGGACGCGCCGAGATATGATGACGTTAACCGTCGCGCACGCGCTTACACGCATACATTATTTGTACGTGTGTGTTATACTAAATCGGGATTAAGACGTAATCGTCGTTTACGACCCGGACGAACGCCTATAGCCCCCGAATCTTTTCAACGGTTATGTAACGTGTCGAATTCATTACACCGAATTATCTGTCTAGGCGTTGACCCCCGCGTCCGGAACACCGTTTCATCGTACGCAACGTAACCCGGCGGTCTTACTAACCGCCGTCCTGATAATGTGCTCCTGCTACGGCGCACGTAATGGTGGTGCCTTGAATTTGATTGTAACGAACTCGAATCGGCCGAGAACGAAAAAAATTGCCCGTTCGGACCGTTGACGACAATATTGCAAAGTCGGCTTATCTGGACATCCACTCTCACTCGGCAACCGTGTACATTTACGAGAGCCCCGAGAGACTTTTGAGCTGACCGTCCGAACGGAATCCGTCGCCTTGGAACGTGTGTCGACGCGATAGATTACCGGAAAATACGGAATACCTCGAAAACGTCACGCACCACGTTTTCCGTCGGAGTACCCTCGACCGAACGAGTAGAGACCGAGTTTTTTTGTTCTCAATGCGCCCAACCTAACACGTTCCAGCGCGGGGTCGCGTCGTGCATCAGTTTCGCGTTTCCTGAACGTGGTCGACCTCAGGGTTCTTCCAAAACGCGGCGGACAAACGAAAAACGACCGACGACAACGGCTTTCCGTCGAAAACGTTAAAACCATTATTGTACGCGTTCGATTTTAATTCGACTTGCCCGTCGTCGGACGGAGACTCCTCTGCGGCACGCTACGTGTTACGTGACGCGCGGCGTTTTGTCCGCAGGTACGGACGGGGCTCTTTAAAAACAGATTCAAGTAGGACTTGGCATGCGATCCGAAAATGAATTTAATGGGCTCCGGTTCCCCCCGTACCGGAATTCGCCGGGCAGACGTGCGCCGCGTTTATGCCGTTCGTCGTCTCGTGCGTACGGATAATGCATGTTTTCCCCGTTTTTTATTTATTTATTTATTTTTTATTTAGCGTTTTCTAAAAAGCTCGTTTTTATATTTCCATTTTTAATACGTTCCTCAGACGTTTACGTAATAAAACGCACGGAAACGACGACGTACAATTGATCAAAATTATTGTTTTCGTCGGGTCGATCGTATCGCGAGCGCGTTTTCCCGCTAATAGATTGTATAGTACGTCAATGTACACACACGCACATATACTCGTAACGTTTGTAGGCGGTTGTTTTTTATTTGTTGTTGAAAAGTACACGCTAGGCACGAGATACGTATAACGTTTATAAAACGTATTACTATTGTCATAAGACACACACACGACACGACGGCCCGTTCGATCGGTTTTGTTTCTCTAGACGACGTACGTACGACGTTAGCTTGGCACACGGAATAACGCGTTTTGAAAACTGAACAACACACGCTCTCGTCTCGATAATACCAGAAATTAAAGGGTTCCGATGTAAGTGGACAATTCCGGAAATTGTGTGTTGTTGGGGGGGAGGGGTTTTTTTCCGTCCGTTGCTTTCCACCCGGCGCCGTTTATGCTCATTGTTTCCCTCTTATTATTATTATTATTATTATTTTATAAATCGACGTCAAACAATTAGCGACGATTATCCGTCGGGGAAACGTGAGTAGGAGGAGGGGTTTTTGTTTTTTTAATTGTACGCAACCGTCTCGAGAGGAGGAAATTAAGCAATTATACCGTATTATCGGAAAGAAAAGCGAAAAGACACGAGGAAAAAAAAACGCGTCCCGAAAAGAGGGAGTCGTCGTCGCTGCCGCCGTCTAGCTGGCTCGTCGTGTCGCGGGCCTTCATTAACCCAGAAAACTCGTATAACGAACCCGGCACGAGCTAAAAGGGTCTTTTGTTGCACTCCGCCGTTGTTGTTTACTACCACCACCACTACGCCCGTCGCCGTATTATGATTAATAATATTTTTTTTTTCTCCCGTCCGTTCGCTTTTTAATATAATTATCGTTATTATTCCTCGTCGTTCGACTGTACCGCATTACACAAACCGCGTGGCCGGCGTATTTAATTAGCCGGCCGTCCGCCACCTGTTGCCGGCGTTAGGGATCGGCCCGAGCCGTTTAAGTCCCGTCGTACAGTAATTAACGCCCCGAAAATAGGGGAAGAAACTGGGTCAGGTTTTAATTGCCGTCCGGGGGGCGGCGGCGACGAACAACGTCTGGACCAGAGACGACGACCGTTCGTTTGTTTTTCGTCATTTTATGTCTTTACTTTGGCACATTAAAATAAAAAACCTAACCCGAAAAGACATAAAATGTCTCACTTAACGCGGACTCGTTAATCGTTTTGATCATTTTTCGTCGTTGACGCGGCCGTTGTCTTTTGACGATCGCCTCTAGCCGCTCCGACTGGTATCGTCGGCGTTCGTTTACTACCGCGTCACGTTAATCGGTGTCGACAAACGCGTTCGGACGATTCGTTGTTTTTTTCCACACGATACGTTTACCGAGATCACGTGGTCCGATCGCGATCGTCACCGGGTGTTACCACGCGGTTTTCGTCGCGAATCCGGTGAAATCGATCGCGACGACGAAGACAATAGCCATCGGACGGTTGTCGTTAACGACGACGTCGATTACAACAGCGGTCCGTCAATAATAATCGTCGTTCCCGTTCGTCGTCGTCGTCGTTTTCTTTCCCACTGCCCGCGAACACACGCGCACAGACAAACGGCGATACGCGCGCTATTTTTTTCATTTCCGTCATTGTGAACTTTGATTTCAACGGTCGTCCGGGCACCCCGTCGCCGTCGTCGTCGTGCGAAGTCATTAGCGCGCGATTGTTTGATTCGGAAACCCCGTTTACTATTTTTTACCCACGTAACACACGCACGCGCACACTAATGATTCACACGGTGTGTAGTCATTTTTTTCACCGGGCGCGTGTGTGCATAACACCGACGGCAACAGAGTGGCAACGGCGTGGCGGTAATAATAATAATCATTATGACAACCCAAATATTGATCGACCCCGGAAACGAGACGTCAATAATATTATTACGACGTGTGTGTGCGTGCGTGTGTATACGTCGTACGGTCTCGTCGGTCCTACCTACACCGATCCTTTCGATTTTTTTCAACGTGCGTGTGTGTGAAAGGGCTAAACGACTTCACTGGGAAACTGCGCTCCGCGTGCACGTGGTGTACACCCGAACGTGTCGCCCGAATCAATAACGTCCGGAAATCGTCGACCGTTATAACAAATAATAATAATAACGATGTGGACGATTACACGTCGCGTAAGATCGTATCGCATGATTCGTACTAATAATTTCGACTGATAATTTGAAAATCCGTTTTCGTTTAGACGAGTACCGCGCGCGCGCGCGTTAATTATTCGTCGGTCGGTACGTTTCCGCGGTAACAACGTACTCACGTTACGTTTATTGTATTGTTCAGTTTTCTCGTCCGGTTCGTGAAAATCCAGAGAAGCTTTTTTTGAAAATTAGCGATACGTAATTATTGTACGGAAAAAAAAACGCGAAGTTAAAGAAGATTTTTGTTTTCGTCACGTTGAAACACACGACGACGATTGAACACGTCCGAGATACGTCGCCAATAGGCATTTAAAACGCGCGACGACGGGTTTTCTCGGTCGAGTGTGAATTCGTTGGTTTTTTTTTTTTGTTCGTCTCTTGTTATTTTAACCCGTTAAAATCGTCGCCGTCTCCGGGTTATTATTTTTTATTTTATTTTATTTTTCATTCCGCCTTCTTGTTTTCGTCGTCGGCCGAATTATTTTCGCGGTCGATCGCGCGCGTCAAAGGGGCTGTGCCGCCGCCGGCGACGAGAACAATGCGCGAATGTTTAATAACCGACGACAAGCAAAAAAAAAAAAAAAAAAAAAAAAAAAACCGAAACTCGCATTTCTCGAACCCGACGAGACAATAATTAGTCGTTTCGGATGCGAATCGTGTTTATAAGCGATACGCCGCGCATCCGGGCGACGGTCGTCCAAAACTGGTCGGGCGGCGGTTCATTTGAGTGTGGATTGTTTTTTTTCTCGTTTTTTTTTTATAATTTTTTTATAATTTTTTTTTAGCGTACGCACACGTGTATAGTACACGAGCCGTCGTCGGCACACTCGCCATTAACACCCGATACAATCTCCTCCGCTTTCTCACTCTCTCACTGTATACACGTATACGTACGTGTATGTCCGTAAAACAACGTGATTCGTTTAACATAGTTTTGATTTTCGACGGTGTCGGCCGTTTGAAGCGCGATTTGAAGACGTGCACATATGCATATAACGCACGGCGTTCACGCCGATTTGAGAACATGGTATTATGAGTAGCTGGTTGGGGGAAAAAAAAAAAACTTTATTCGTTATGGGCTTATAACGCGGCGGATAGGAAACGATATGATAATACGCGAGTGTATTTAATTGTCTATGCGGACGGACGAGAGCCGAGTGCGTTTTTCCATACGACGCCCGCCCACGCGTACCGTTGTGTTTTATGAATAAAACTCGTTTGAAGACGAAAAAAAAACAAACAAACAAACAAACAAACGATATTTAATTTAAAGCGCGCGTTTCGTAGAGACGAAAAAACAAAAAACAGTACACTAAAAATGACTGGCACATCATCACCGCGTCGTCTACACAAACACACACACACGCGCGCGCGCGCGCGCGCACGTACGTACGTAATCCGTTCGAACACCTGCCCGAATAATTATTTTTAATAAAAGAACGAGAAAAAAATAAACGAGAGAGACAACAGCAGCAGCGGCGGCGGCGGCAAACAGCAGTCTCGCGTCTCGTGTATACCTACGCGAACGTACACACACAGACAGACAATAGTAATAAAATATAAGGTATTAAAAAACAGATAAAAAAAGGCCCATCCGCGCTCGTAACGACGCGTACACGGAATACTAATTGGGTTAATAATATCGTGAAAAAAGAACCTCCCGCCCCCCGCCCCACCTAGTGAACGCGCGTTATATACGCGTACACGTATTTTTCGTCCGACGTTTCGGGTAAAAAAATTGTACACAAAATACACGCGGAGACGTAACGGCGACGCCGGAACTTATATAATACATAAACGTTCCGCGGGGTCCGTCGACCGGAAAACCCAGGAGGAGAGAAAAAACTACACGAACACCGTACGGCACCGTATTATCTGGTAACGCCGGTATCCTCTTGTACCGCACGACGACATAATCGAAATCCGTCTGTCCGCGCGCACCCTATTCCGCGACGGCGACAACCCTTGGCCGGAGATTTTAACGTCTCCGTCCGTGTCCCCGTGTGTCGGGCCCTCCGCGGGTTTCTCGCGTTAATAAATACGCCGCGATGATTCATTTACGAGATTCGATACGCGAAACTTTCATGCTAATGCCGCCGCTCGGCGCGCACGCACAAATAAACTCGCGCCGGAGGGGGGGGAGGAAAAAAGACCCTTCGCGGTTTATTATCATTTTTTTTCCTTTCTTTCTTTCGGTAGTTTTACTTTTATTTCTTTACAGTTTGTTAAGTTCTCGGTGCGCCGCGCCGTGTTTGCACTGCCGCCGAGTAGGAGTAACGAGAAAAATAATAATAATAATAATAATAAAGGGCTCCTTAATTAAAAGGGGGAAAAAAAAAGGCAAACGAAGAAGGTGGGCGTGAAAGGCAACGGTTATTAAAAAAAAAAAAATTCCCCGTACGGCTGGAAGAAACCGAAATGATCTGATTTATATTTGTTCTCCTTGTTCTCGCGCGCCGCCGCTGTGCGCCGCTCTCTTATTATTGAACACACCGCGCCCTCACTTCGTACACATACAAATATACCCTTCTCGCACGCAAATATCCGCTCCCCGGGAGAAACGCGCAATTCACGTTCAGACGCATCCCTCGTCGCGATTTTCGTTTCGTTATTATCATTACCTTTTTTTTCTTCGCGAGCGTTTCCGTTCCGAGTCTCTTTTTAACGAGCCGTACAAATATACCCGTCCGAGTACGGTTTCCCGTATACCACGCGCGTCGGACACGACAACCGCACACACACGTATATACACATATATATGAAAATTTGTATACGGGGATTAAACGTGAAATAACAATACGTAATCGGATTAATTACGGGGGGGGTTACGACGAGTTACGTCATCGGTTTTAATTATTATTCGGACAAAGCCAATTTACGCCTGCATGAAGCCTTAGGAAGTCGGCGACGGTTTAGATTCTCGCCGTACGCGTCCGTACGAAAAGGTCATTATGGTCGGTCGGTCGGCGCGAAACAAAACAAGTCAACGGAACATCTGGTTGAAAATAAAACCGTAAGTACGTACGAGCGAACCGACCATAACAACCTCGTCCGGGCGAAGGAAGAAGAACGAGAAGAAGAAGAAAAAAATTCAAAATCCATTTAGATTGGAGTGTCTCCGCAGCCACCGCCGCGTATACACCGAGACCGATTCTCCATATACTCGTACATACACGCATACACGCATACATACACATATATATATATAAATATAAATCACGAGGACTCGCGACGGTTGTTTTACAAAATCACCTCTTGTCCAGCGCGCGCGTGTGCGTGTGCGTTTAATTTGTATTCCGAACCGCAAAGAGAACGAAACCGGTCTTGGCGAACCGAACTCGAGAGAACGAAAAAAAAAAATAAGTTTTTTTTTTTGTACGTATATACGGAGGAATAATAAAATACACACATGCGTACGTCTAATATACATATTACATACGTGTAGGGATATTAAAAAACGTGCGCGTCGCGACACAGACGCACGTACGGTGGTACGCGATATGAGATTTGAAAATTGTTATATAGAAATATCGTTTTGAACAAGGCGCGTGAAATAATACGAAAAACAAAAACCGCGCGATTTCGTTTCGTTTTTTTAACCGACCGTAAGTGCGCGTGGTATACCATTTGTGTGATACGGACGACGATCGAGTTAACGACGAAATCATCCGGGCCTACGGTGTTGTGTAGTACGGGAGGGATTCGTTTTTTTTTATTGAATCTGTACGTTTTTCAATTGTCCGTTAACGAGTGCGAATAGTGTTAACACGATCAACGTTTGTTAACTTTCGTGGGTCCCGAACGCTCGACGAATTGTCTATATATATATATATTTATTATCATTACGAATCACTCTCTGTGTCCAAAGGCGAAAACCGTAAATAGCGGACGCGAAAATCGATACCGTATGGACTGACACTTGATACGTGTTGTCGTTCCGTTCGAAAAACAAACAATTATTTTGTCGCTGGCCGAAAATCATAAAACAGAATACGACTGCGCCATTGATCGTCTCTTCGATTCGCCTTAAATCCTAGGAAAACTTATAAACCCCCCCCCTCGTGTTAAACGGACATCATAGGTCGGTCGGCGGGATTATACGTTTTTCATCGTCGAGTCAATAATTTTTTTTTCTGGCGTTCAAGTGTGCGCGAAACCACTTGATCATAACAAAACGATGAAACGTCGTTGTCGTTCTAAACGTTCTTAGGTCGCGCGCGCGCGCGGACTTTACTTGCCGGTTGTCCGACGCGCCGCGTCGTTTTCCCGTGTTTTCCGGACACGGGAGAAAACATTGACAAGACAAAACGAGTTGTTGGCGAAAAAGTGCACTCGAGGGATCGCGACGTAGATCCGCGCGCGCGCGCGCTCTCGTATAAATCAGAAGGGGCGCCGTCTCGGGATGCGCGCGGAGACACGTCCATAAATTCTTCGGGAAGAATATTCATATTCTGTGCGCGCGAGCTTTTTAAGAATATTTTAATATCCCGTCGTCTCCCGTCGAACTGTCGTCCACCCCCCCAATACTGATCCCGTTTTATTGATTGGTTTGTGCGCATGTGAGTATTGTACGCTTCGGGGTGGCAGTGTTTGCACGAGGGATCGGCTTTTGGCCGGGAAAAATAATAATTCGTTTTATACATTTCGCTTTTTTTTTCTTTCTTCTTCTTCGTACCCCTCTCCGGAGCGTCGTCGTTCTTAAGGTCTCGAGCGCGAAAAAAATAAAATAAAATAAAGAACGAAATATAAAAAGGGGAAAAATAATCAAACCCGTCCTTTTGCTCGGAGAAAGAAACGACCGAAATCGCTTTTATCGTCGTCGTAACGGATCATAACACTCCCATGCCGCCGCGAAGCCGTTTTTCCTCGTGAACGGGTGGTGGGGGGGGGACGAAACGGGAAGAAAAACACGCGCCTCTTCACGAGCGTGTGAATTACTCGGCAAGAAAAATTAAAAGAAAATATTAATTACAAATCAACCGCTCCGCGCGGAACGGACGACTGCTGCTAACCACTACTACTTTGCACGTGGCTTTGGTATTTATCAGCAAAAACGACGTTAGCACGAGATTTTCAACTGAATCGTTATACGGACGAACAGAAATAAGAAGGTGAAAAAAAAACTACTACTGTCGATTGGCCGAACGCGGTTCTTTCTTTCAAAAAACCGAATCGCGCGCGCGCCACGTACGAAACGGCATTCCGTCGCAAGACACGTACGAACGACTAAATACCGTGTCCGCGGTAACGTCGAAACGCCGTCTTGTAGTCACGCGGGTCGTCGAAAACGATTTGGACACGACCAAAAGTACGGTGCGAAGTTCACTGAAACGGTCTTTTGCGGTCAAAACCGTCGGCGATTTTATATTCTCACAGACACGCGTATCGTCAACGGCTTCAAACGAAATCGCGTGTTGACTCGCGTCGGCAAACGGTTAAAAAACGTATGCGAATTCGTCCGGGCTATCGGGCCTCCCCCCCCGTCCAAAATTCCCAAGAAAATGGCTCCGGCGGCGAACGGAGTCGTTGACCGATTCGCAACAGACGCGTCCGAACCCCGAAGACGAGATCTTTTACCGTAGACAGCAGTTGTTTTGTGTTCGTTGGTTTTCCAGTGACGGAATGGATGTTGTAGCCGAAAACTAAAAACCAAATGGATCCGGTGACGCCTCGATAAACGTATCGAGAGAGACGAAAAGAAAACAACGGACGTGATAAAAATTAAAAAATTAAAAAAACCCTTCCCCCGAAGAAAAACGGAAGTCGATCATTAGCCGGCGGCGTGGCTGGCGGCAGGGTGTTTTTTTTTGTTTTGTTTCGTTTTCTTTCCGTAACTCTCGCCGGGTCGCGCGCCGTCCGTCCGACACACGCCGCGTGAGACGTTAACTACGGGCAATTAGTCGTTTCACACTTTTTTAGTCACGGCCGCGCAAACGGATATCGCGATCAGCCGCGCACCGTCTCGTCTAACCGTGTCCCCGACCGTGTCGTTCGCGAACGTGTTTGAACGCGGTCGTCGGCGGCCAGCGCTTTCAACAGGACCGTGCCAACGAAAACTCAACGATTCGACGTTACCGACTTCAAGCGTCCGCTCGACAATTGACAACACCTAGCCATCTTGTACACGGCTGGTCGCGGAATATCATCCGTGTAATTGATCCGTACACGTTATAACTGTTATATATAACTGTTCGATCGAAAACCGTGTAGAGGAATGCGTTTGACAAAAAAAGAACACGGCGAACGGTAGTGTTGGTCCCCACCGACAGGGTGGTGGGAGGAGGAGATGGGAATTTGCCATTTCGAACGCCCGGTAGGTACGTATGCGCGTTTTTTAGTACGTATGCGTGTGGACGTCGAGGAGTCGGTTACGAGTACCGCAAAAACCACGAGATTCGGACGGGGACTTGGCCGACGTTTGCCCCGTGTCTGTTCGTCGTGTACGGTCGCCACCGTCGCGGAATCGCGAGACAGGATACGAGTTAATGGGACGCGACCGGCCGCGGCGGGCCGACGATAATTAACGACGGCGCGTACCTACGGACGCGCGCGAGCCTGATGAACTTTTTTACGTACTTCCTCATTAACGGCACTTAAAATGAAAACAATGACAACAGCAGTAATAATAAAAAAAAAACCCGCCGCCTACGGAGTCGCCGTAATTTACACGTCGCGCCGGACGCGGACGGTCGAAATCGCCGTACGCGACGATCCAAACGAATACGTAAATCCGGTGTTGCATGTTTTTTTTATAGATATCGTATATATGCACGTGTATAGATACCGTTCCAGCCGAGCACGTTGTTTTAAACACGTGGATTATCGCGAATCGCGGATTTCGGATTTCGCGTTTGATTCCGTTTTTGAAACCGCCGTCGTCGACACCGGTCGGTTTTTTACACGAGAAAAGCGCACCGTTCAGCTCATTAGGAATGCAACACGAGCCGGTCCAACAATAATCGTAATACCGCGCGCGTGCGTATACGTATATAAAGTAGTAGTTGTTGTTGTTACACCGAAAAATAATGGGAAACAAAAAACACACACACACACATTGTTTCTCGTCGTCCGTAACACAAATCGTATTATTATTATTATTATTATTATTATTTCAACGCGCTCGCCTACCGATCCGTCCGCGCGCGCACACACCGCGAGGTGTTAACCTCACACCTGTCCCGACCGAATAACGTGGACCGGGGGAGGAGCGCACACGACGATTTTTATCCGTTATCGCGTGCCGTGTTCTCGACGGAATCTCGTCTCGTCGGCAACCAAGACGAGAACGTGTCCGCGTATGTCTGTCGACCGGCCGAATGAACCCGTGTAAATCGATTCCATTCGGGAAAAGGCTTGGAACAGACGCGGATCCAAGGGGGGGGGGGGCAAGGGTCGATCAACCCCCCCCGTAGACTCTTGTTAAATTTTTTTATTAGTATCGTTTTATAATTTTAACTCTTATCTATGATACTACAGAAAGACAATTTAAAATGAAGTTGTAGCTACGGGATTTTTCGGTGTATCGCAAACGATTTCCAATAAAACGTTTTGGAAAATATTTTATTATTCGATGCGACGAAATGAGGATTAAAGTTGTTTTGATTAAGATGGCCCCCCCACCCCCGTAAATAAGTTCTGGATCCGCGCCCGGCTTGGAACAGTGGACGGGCGGACCAAAGCGAAGGGTTACGGATATAAACGGTCGGTAAAGTCTTCCGGAGGAGCGGCGTGGCGGAAAAATAAATAATAATAATAATAATAATAATAACATGGGATAGCGTACGATTTTAGGTGTCGGCGGCGGCGGCGTAACGCGACACCGAACCGAACGTTAGGACGACGATAAATGGATTTTCGGAACGACCGCGGGAACGCAACAATGGTTCGTCAGAAGAAAAAATAAAAAATAAAAAATAAAAAACGCCCATTAAACGGGTGTAAAAAAATAGCGGCGATAATAAACGTACGGAAAGAGAGAACGAGAAACGCGACTGCTTTATAATTGTCAATAACCGACCCCCTCACACCCCCCACAACCCCGTTAAAAAGTTCGCCGTCTCCGGGAAAATTAACGACTATTTTTTTTTTTTACTCGTTTTACAACGGCGAATAATAATAATTTTTAATAAAAATCGAAAACGGATCCATCCCCCGGGAACCGCCGCGGCAGAACAAAAGGATTGTGTATCGTTTACATCCAGGCCCTTTGTGTCAACCCTAAACCCAGTGCGCGTGTGCGTTCTAGATGTTTTTATGGAAATGGCGCGACTCGCATGGGGCGGGACGCGAATAATGCAAAATGTATTAAAACACACAAAACGTGTATGTGTGTATTATAAAACACGCGATATATATTATACGTACGCGTCCTTGCGAATTATTTTCGTTGCATTTCAACGCGAGACGGCGGCGGCGGCGGCGGCGGCGGCGACGACGACGGCCTGTCCGCCATTGTGCGCGCCGCTCGCATAAAAAATTACATTCGTTGTATTATTTTTTGTCTTTATCCCCTTTAATGTTCTTTTTTTCCGGGTTGCCGCGGAGAACAACAAAAAACAAAAAAAAAGCGCACGCTCCGAATTTACGCGGCCATAAATTTTAACTTTTTTTTTGTTGTTGTTATTGTCGTTCGCCGGGTTTTCGTTAAAAATGTAAAACATACATCACGCGCGCGCGCGCGAAAATAAATAATAATAATGGAACCCTTTCGCGTTTATTTGTCGACGCCGGAGTCGTACCCGTTTCGCGTCAAATGGCCCGTGATTTTAATATAAACGCCGATTCGATAACCCGATACCGGGTAACCGGTGCAGCTGCCCCGTTCGACGTCACCCGCGGACACGTCGAAACGCCGTTCGCAAAACGCATCCAACACGTCGTTTGCACACGCTCAGGCCCAGGATCCGATGAGACGAGAACCCGTTTCTCAAAAATTAAAAACGGTCACCGTCGATGGCGCCAAAAAAATGGATTTTCGGAAAACGACCGTCGACCATAAAACGCCGACGAAGTCGCGCGTCGTCACGTCGTTGACCGGACAGGGTTTCACAAAAGACGACCGCGCGCGTAACCGACGAACGGAAAACCGCCGTCTTCGGGACTTGACGATATCGTGCACGTCACGAAACAATAGGTGACGATAAGCGCGTGAAAATTCCGATCGTCCGGATTACCCGGGTGACAACGCGCGTTGCGGAACGGTAAAAAAGTCGGACGCAATTTTTTCCTCCGTGGCGTTTCACGTTTTTGTCCGCTAACGTTTAAAAACCTATACGTACGTATATATATTGAATCGAATATCGGCTGGAAGCGAAAAAGAATAAAATAAACGATCATATTGGCGAAAACGAGGCGGCGTGTTGCATTGTTCGCGTGTACAGCACTCGCGGCCGAATAAACGTGCGTTTCTTTGTAACGATATATATATACAGAATAATAATAATACTATACGGCACACTGTTATATACATATTATTATTTCGGATTTATACAATGAGTAATAATAATAATAATACGTCGAGGCGAACCTTTTGCGGATTCCTCCGGTTTTTCGCGGTATTATGTATAATACGTACGTATTCTCGTTTACGCGGAGAGAGAGAGGACGGACACGATGGGAAACGATTCTCTCATTGTCACCGGCGGCCCGAGCCACCCTCGTGCCCGCGGGGCCCATTATGCGCACCAGCTGGGGCCGGTATTTTTACCTGAAAAAAACCCCGATTGTTTTGCCCGATATTTGGCTAATGTCCCGTGATCTGCAAAAACGGCCAGCTGCACGACGACGTCTGGCGCGGCGACGGACGGGAAAAACAATCGGTGGGGGCCGCGCGGTGCTGCTGTGCGCGCGCGTTAGGTGTACAGAGAGGATCGCGGAGGCCGCGGCAGCTGCTCGCCGGATCCGAAACTAATTTATCTAACCGAAAAACGACGGGATTTGTCGCGCGTATACACACAAACGGGGAAAAGAAAGAAAATAAATAAATACGAAATCTCCCGATACCCCACCCAGTACGACGCTTTGATCGCCGTCTCTTCGGGGTTTTCGTCCGACGAAACGTCAATCTACCCGGTGTTTTAACGTGCGTGACGAGCAGATCTCGTTGCGAACGTTTTTCATGCGAATCGATCGACGGCTAATTTTCACCGGACGCTCTCGCGGCGGTCCCAGTCTCTTACCGAAGAACGCGTTCGGTAACGTCGGACGTTTTGTCGCGTACGCTGTCCGCCGGGCACGACGAAAAAATTGTCCGCCTACCGTCCGACGAAGCCGGGGTCGGTTCGGCGATCTGAACACGTTATCCAGCGGAGTTGCAGAGCGGTTCGAGGCGAGCCAGCAATCACCGTTCACACCGGGCCGTCGTTATTAACTTCGCGTTACGGGTGTCCGCGCGGGTCTTTGCGACATCGACGAATGCGGTCGTCTCGAACGGTTTCGTCTGACGGGGTTTGTCGCCGTGAAAGACAGCGCGACCGACACGAAAAACGCGAACGAATAATACAAAAAAAACCGGTATTATCGTTTTTCACGCGCGTATATCAACAAAAACAAAATCACGACGTGCCGTGCGTTCCGCGGCGGGTCGAAAACGAAATGGAAATGTATTTTTAATGAACCGACATTTTTCGTTTGTTGTTATTTTTACGCGCCGCGTTCGGTTTATAATTAAAAACACTGGGGGGAAAAGAAAAAAAATAACCACCTCCTCGCTCTCCGCGGGAGCCCCGGGTCGGTGTTACGCGAGCGCGGTCGCATACTGTTTTAACCGCGTAGGTACGACGATAATAAACGATTTCGATAGAGAACAGAAAAACAAAACAACCGAAACAAATAAAAAGCCACCGAGACGGAGAGAAAAACACACGTTCAACACGGCGCGGGTACGCACAACAATGTACGGGCGAAAAAGAGGAGCTGGTCCGTAGCCGCGTGCGCGAGAAAGAGACGACAAAAACGCCATAAAACGTATACACACGTACGTACGTACACGATGTCCCCGTGTGCTCGAACGTTAACAATAAATGTATAATATACGTGTGTGTGTGTGTGTGTACGTGTCGGGTTGTCGCCTCCGATCTCAGGACTGCGCGCGACCGGACAATGGGTCTCCGGTATAAACCGTACTCGGCAGTAAAATACGCGCGTATATATATATATATTATTAATTTTTTTTTCCCCGAG
The DNA here is from genome assembly GCA_019022885.1 of Schlechtendalia chinensis. Taxonomy (NCBI): domain Eukaryota; kingdom Metazoa; phylum Arthropoda; class Insecta; order Hemiptera; family Aphididae; genus Schlechtendalia; species Schlechtendalia chinensis. The sequence goes on along the minus strand of CM032340.1, from coordinate 8,054,079 downwards.
AAGAAAAAATATAAGAATATGTATAAGCGTCGTCGTCGTCGTTATTATTATTATTATTTTTTCTTTTTTCTTTTTCTTTTTTTTTACTCGTTTTAATAGCGAACGCGCGGCTGTGGCGGCGAGGCAAATAAAAATTCGAATAAATAAAAATATTTCTCCGTATAAATTAACCGCCGTAATTTATGATTGTATCGGGAGCTCCGCCGCCGTCGAATATCGGTTTTTACGACTCCGGCGTACACGTTCATAATACGACGACGACAATAATAACATGCCGACTTTCGACGTTACACACACGCGCGCGCCGTGGCTTTTTTCGTTTTCGTTCTGTCCGCGTGCGCGCACATTAATTTTCGTTGTTTTATTGAAATTAATATCCGCCGCCTCGTCTGCAGATCGATATCTGCGCGAGACTTTGCGAGGACGTGTGCCGATCGTGGCTGGCGGGCGACGAGGAGTGGTGAGGAGAGCAACGCCGTTCGGATTATATAAAAAGGAATAAAAATATATATATACGTATAAAAAACACACGCGACGCGCGCGGCACCGATTGCGGGCGGAGGAGGCGAGAAAAGGGCGAAGAAAAATCCAATAGCGAAAAACGTTCCGCGGGCGGAGGGCGTTCGGTTTTAAATTGGCGTTCCCGAAGAGGGAATTTGATTTCTTTCTCTCGCCCTCCTTCCGCCGCCCGCCCGACACGTACTCGCCTTCTCGTTATTATTTAAAAAGTAAAATAAAGGGCTACTGTGTGCGTATATATCTATATATATATCTATATACGCGCCTGCATTGAAGTGACAAACCGGAAGAAACCGTCCCTCTCTCTCTCTGTCCCCCCCCCATTCGTATATACAAGAGACGCGCATAGATTTTCAAAAAAAAAAAAACACTAAAACTAAAAAGAAAAAAACGTTACAAAGTTAGGGTTTGATCCCTATACGCACGCGCGCACGATCTATACGATGTATACATATATATATATGTAATGTAATGTAAGTTTTTTTTTCTCGTGCGTCTGGCCGGCGGGTGAGAGGACACCGGCCCGAGAGGAGTCATCGTTTCCCTCATTATAAAAAGTAAAAAAAAAAAAAAGAGGAAAAAGACGAGAAAACTCGTCTCCCGGGTGTCGTCAGCCGATTAGTCGGGCCGAGTGTCGGAAATGGGTTTTTTTTTTTGCGCCCCTGTCCGCAGATAAAAGTTGTTACCCCCGGTCGGGTTAACGCGCTCCCCCCCTCCCCACGGCTCGTTTCCTATACCCGTTTTTTTCCCCCCGTTTCTTTTTCTCTGTCTGTTCTTCTGCTTCTTCTCCGCGCGCAGATCAATTTGTTCGGGAAAAAACAACTCTTTTGGTTTTTTCGGCGTTATTCGCGTTATCATAAATTACTTTTTCCGTTTCCGTAACACGTGCGATTTATCGCGTGTTATCGTGTACGTGTGTATAAACGCGCACACACGTAGTCTATGGATTTGCAAATATTTTATGCGTTTCGAAAAAATGGCGAAACAGCTGCCGCGAGAAAGAAAGATAGAAAACCGGCCGTTATGGGTTTTACGACGCGTACGTCGACAATTATTACGATACTTAGATTTTCAAAAAAATGAACGATTTTTATAATTTCAATAATCGGCGAAAACGACGCGTCGTTCTGTAATGTCCATCGACGGATATTTCCAAAACAACCGATTCTCGTCGACGCGTAAGGTACGTTCGCATCGTTCGTACACTCCGGCCGATTCGGATAAGACGCGAACGACGTTCGACAATGAATTCGCGAACAAAAAGAAGACGGACGAGGAAAAAAAAAAAAACGAAACGACTCTCCCGGTGTATTTACACACACACACACACACATAGATATTGTCCCCTCGTCTCCCGCCGTTTCATTACCGAACCGTCAACGTGAGACACCGACTTCGGTCGAACGTTACACGAAAAACAACAACCGAACGGCCAACTTCGTCACACCATCGGACGCTGGAAAACGGCCATTCGTATACGGTTTGTTTTTTTTTTTTGTCGACGAGACAATAACAATTGAAACGGCGGCCCGTTGTCTTTGGCACGCCATTTCGCCCGGGAATTTTTTTCTCGTTCATGACCAGAGTCCGACCGGCGTTTAGGTTCTCGGTTAACGAATACGTACGTGTTTATCACTCGCGGCGTGTTTCCCCGAGACGGAACGATCGAAAAGCGTACTCCGGCTATGAGTTCACACGTATATAATCGAATTACCGGGCGTCGAGCAAGCGCTAGCACGTGGGTGTGCATCACACGCGCGTCCGTGCGCGCGTGGGAGGGGGACCCGGTCTCACTCTCTCTCTCTCGGGCCACGTACGACATTATATTTTGCACCGCACGTGTCATTGGACTTGCGCGAGCTCGCGCGACCGTAACAAAGTTAAACTAACCGAACATTTCCACCCGGCCCGATCGGGTCTCCGTATTTATCATCGCGTCTTATTTATCAGTCGGGTCCAGATAACGAAATTTCGCACGCGTCTCCGCAACCCCTTCGGCGGACCGCGTTTCCTCCGAACGGAACGAACCCGATTACGCGGGCGGCCCGTTCGCCCGACAATCCGATTGTTCGCGCGATTCGTATCACGTTTATCCGTGCCGGCGACCACGGGACCGATACGCGCCGCCGGACGAGACGGTCGTGTTGTTCATGTAAACGCAGTCGCCTCGCGGGCGTGAAAATCAATGGACTACACAAGTTCGACGTGTCGTTTTTTTCGCAACAACGCGATTGTTTAGACGAGAATGATACCGAAACGTTGAGACGTTGAGCCGGGCCTGGTTTCGACGACGTTTCCGGCGAAAAGGCGAGTCGCGGATTGAAAAAAAAGAAACCCCGTGATAGAACGCACACGTGAATGTTACGTATACCCGGGTATACGCTACGTGCCCGTCACGTACGGCACGCATTCGGCCGGTCACAAAGGATACACGGGAACGGTTGGATGTAACCGGCGGCGGCATAACAGCACTGTACGCGTGGGCGGTGCCGGGCGAGGGTGTTGAGGGGACGGGCGTGCGCGCGTGCGTGCGTCCGTCCGCGACGGGACGGGGTTGGGAAGGTGAAAAATACCTCGGGTCGCCCGGATGAATGAATACGAAGAATGGAACACGGCGAAGAACAAACATCGGTCGCGCGCCCAGGTACCTAATACATAATATAATATCGCCCCGTGAGACGCACCTGGAAATCCTCTCGCCAGTCCATTGTGTGAAACGAGGAGGAGGAGGAGGAGGACGAGAAGAAGAAGAAGAAGAAAAAAACCGTAGAGAGTGTGTGGGAGAGAGAGAGAGAAAAGCGCGAGTGGTCGTCGTAAACGGGTACGTGTGCGGGTGCGTGCGCGAGTTAATGGCATCGGCGTAGCTGCGCGCGCGGTATAAACCACCCCCGTGCGAGCGCGGCGTTCCAAGGTCGTCGGGGTTTAACGATAATAAGAATATATTGTGCGCGACACATGTACATAATAATAATAATAATAAAATGTATACGTACGCTTCGAACGCGTACGCGACTGGAGAGGGAAAAAATTTCGTCGTTACATTATTATTATTATTATTATTATTTTGTATCCGCCGTGCACGCCTACCGAGAAGTATTTACGCGTTTCGTACGTACACGGAGACGTCGTCGTCGTTGTTAAAGAAAGAAAAAAACGTTCGCGATCGAGGACACGATGTTAGGTTAGGTGTGTTCAACGATGTCTTGGACGTTCGACGAGCGCACCACGACCTAACGCGCGCGGTTTTCTCGTCGGCGTCCACGTCCGGCCGTAGTATTTATTTATTCGTTTTTAAAACCCTAATCGACTCGCCGGCGGTTCTGGATTTTCGTGTTTTTTTTCTTCGAAGGCCGCGACAACAAACGAACGTCCGTTTCGTCATGGGCGCCCGAAGGATAATATTTAGGGGGGGACGACAAAATAATTTATTATTTTTGATAAGCAAAAAAAAAAAAAAGGTTAGGTTCAATAATTTAACGTAGTCTTGTGTTATTCCGTCAATGTATGATATTGATTTTAATTTTCAATAATCATACGAAATTAAACCATTTATATTTAACTGTTGTATTATCACAGAAGAAACAGAATGGAAATTTGTTCAATAAACAAATATATCAATAACGTATGTTCATATATATAAAATTACTTAAAATATTTTTATTTATGTTAGAAAAATAAAACAGAAATAAAACGTCGACCTTTACAACGACAATGTGAAAATACCGATTTTAGCAACTAAACTTATTTTCCAGGGGGGGGACATGTCTCCCTTTGCCCCCCCCCCCCCACAATGGGCGCCCGTGCGTGTCGTTGACTTTCGACAAATAACAACTCATACGACTCTAACGACTCGCTTTGATCGATTCGATTAATTAGTAATTGCTTTCGTCCGCTGTTGGCAACGCGGTAACACCGTAAACGAAACCGTTCAACTCGACGGACGCGCGTGCGTTATGCCGAACACGGTTTTGGACACGTCTTAAGATCGCCGGCGACGTTCAAATAAAAAAATTAAAAAAAAAGATATTTGAACCGTCGTCATCGAGTGTTACAAAAATCAATCGTACTCCAATGTGAATATGGTATCGCGCGCGGCGTTTGTCACACGATTGTTCGCCGGACCGAACCGAGTGGGCGCGCGCACCTCGATTAGATTTCTCACAATCGATTTATTGCGTTTTTCAACGTCGACAAAGCATATACGTTTCGTAATCGTAACAATTACAAAATAAAAATCGTGTTTGTTTGTACGAATCGGGTTTTCGTATCGGTCTTCCGACACCACGGATGCGTAAGAAACCTAACCCCTAACCTAACGCGTTGGTTCGAGAATTGTTATTATTCGTACACGGTCTCCGCTATTGTCCTGCTATTGATCTCCTTGGGCGATCGATGCGTTTTCGCACGCGGCGTGGAATAATGGGATTCGGTCGTACGGGTTCACGTCTACCGCCGGGACGAAAACACACGCCGATCTCGTGCTGCGGATTTAAACGCAATGCCTAACCTGAAAAAACCGTTCGCCGCGGCGATCGTGTGGGACGACAACGGAGACAAACTACAGGTTTTGTTTCGTGTTTTTTTTTTGGATTTTCGCGCGGATCCGGAACGCGTCGAAAAACGGCGTGAGCGTCCCGACGGAACCGCCGGCGCGCGTAAACGATCCGTGTCCGATCGATTGAATCGTGATGTATATTTTTTACCCGATGCCGCCGACGACGACGAAATATATACACTACTGCTAGCTTATTTTTTTATATTTCCTCCCAATTGTTTTCACCGATCTCGCGAAAGAAAACGCGCCAGAGAGTAAAAACGACACAACGACACAACGACACCTGGGACGACGCGACTATTATACGTTTTCGTCTACCGGGGCGGGCGTTACAATAATTTAGCACCGCGTGTCTCTCCGTATCTCTGCGCGCGTATATAACACACGAGTATACCCACACACGAGTGTGTGTGTGTGTGTATAGAGTGGTACGACACGACGTCGGCGACTAAAAAGAGACGGCGGTTAGGTTAGGCGTGCGTGCGTGTGTGTGGGGGGTTGGGGGGGGAATACGTACGTTGAAAATCGTTTTATTAATTACACGAATAAAGACGTCCGACACGCGAGGCGGCCCCGAGACGCGTACGAACATATATTATCTGCCCGTGTTTCGCGTTTGCGCGTTCCTACACACACACACGCACACGCATACCGCTAACCGGGTATAACGTGTACGACGCCTATGTGTGTATATATATTACATACGCAACAATAATGAGAAAACCTATTTGTTCGATGGCGATCGACCGACGACGACGTATTGGCCAAAGTCCAACGGCTAGCACGATTCTCGGGGTCCCGGCACGACGCCCCGACACACACACGCGTACACACGCGTACACAACCTAACCTAACCGCGACGGGTCTGGTCGTCGTCGTCGGGTTTTCTTGTTTTTTCTCTTTTTTTTTTACGAAATGAGAAAACAACAATTTTTTAACACGTGCAAACCCCGTCGGCTTTCGCGAACGACATTACGTTATAACGAAAAAACCAAAAAAGCACCAACGTTTACACAATCACGCGTCCGTGATGCGCGCCTATAATATTCAATGCGGTCGACATTTCTATTTTTTATAGGAGCTCTCGACCGATACGTGAAAACCCTGGCAGCGATGACCGAAACCTATTTGACACGTACATTTTAAGGTTAACTTCTACTTAAAAAAACACCGCTAATTCGAGCACCGCGCGTACGAACGGTATCGACGGGATGCCGACAGAAACCCCGAATCGATGTCCGTTAGAACGTGACACGATATACGGGGCTTTTAAGTGGAGCGTGGTCACGTGAAAACGAAACAAATGTTAGGTTAGGTCTAAACCGCCGTAAACGTGGCGGACGGTCGCAAGCGTTTGAAACGACTCGTGTTTATCTAACCTAACCTAACAACGCTCCAATCAACTTACGTTTTATCGAATAATTTTAGCCGCGATTTTCGACTAACGGCCCCCCGGAGTTGGCGACCGTTGTCGCGTCCTACAAACCAATCGGACCCGGTCGCCGTTATTTGTACACGATAGATGGACGGTTGTGACCCGCGTGGGCACACGAACAACACGGTTAGAAAAACGTGAGAAAAAAAAAATCGGAAAAACAATAAGAAACGACGTTACCGCGCGGGCGTCGTCGTTATACACGCGGTGGTAGATCGGGGTGGCGGCGAGTTGGGAAACAAAAAACAAACCCCCCCAAAACGGTATAGCGTCAAGTCGGTCTCGGCGAACGATCGCTTATTGTTTTTTAAACAACGATTCAACGACCGAATTGGTCGGTGTTTTTTTCGGGTGAAAAAAGCCGGAAGAATCTGCGCGCTAAATACGGCGCGTATACACGTTCCCGGTCGAGGAGAAAAACGCGGCGGAATGTCGCGGTACTAATGGGCACCGTCAATGCGGATGGGTGAGCGCGCACACACGTATCTACACGTATAGGTTTATTATAAGTGCCGTTTATGAAACGCGTGTTCCGTGTGTGCGCGTAAGAAAAACGATACGCGACAATGGCGTTGATATGACGACGGAGGGTATAACGTGCACGGTGCGACGATGATCCGGCGAAACGAAACGAATCGATCGGAATACGGTGGAGGAGAAAAAAATACGATTTTTGGTTTTTTGTCGTTGGTCCGTCATCCGTTTGTCCCGTACATGACGCTTTTCACGTTAAACTGTTTGCATCGGTACGTGTTTCGCGAACGAATTCGAAAAAGCGCAACGGCCTAGAAACCCTCCCCCCCCCCATTTAAGTTTTCGACAATATCACGCGTACATTTCGTGATTGAGGGGAGGAATTTGGTTTTTCGCGACACCACGTCGTGCACGCGAACACGTATCGATGAAAAGAGTCCGGACTCGCGGTACGTACAGGTTTTGATTTATTATCGGGCTTTTGTAATTCTATCTCGGACACGATCGTAAAACGCGCGCGATACATTATACGATACCGTACAGAGCGAAGTAACGGTCGCTCGTAAAACACATTCGATTCGACGGTAATGATAACGCCGATAACTCGATCGCACCGTACGTCTTACATTTGTCTACACAAACGTCACGAGTTCGCGTTTCGTTCGAACACACGACGCGGCCGTCTCGCGTCGGTTTTTAATCGATCAGTTTTGTCGGACGGTAATGTCTTTGCAAAAGCGAACGTGATCGCGTCGCCACCCCTCACTCACAGTCGTTTCGTCCGCGTTTATCATTTCCAAAGCCGACGAAATCGCGCACGTACGCGGTCTTACGATAATTGAACGGACAGAGGCAACACGCGCGCTTTTATCGTGTCCCGCGGCCTGGCGTCAAAACGGACAACTTCGCAGATAGTGGCGGCGCTAGAGGGGGGCAAGCGTCCTACCCGTCGAAGAACAGACGAAAATTTAAATTTCAAGTATTTACGTGTTTGCTGTGTTTCGTATGTTTCGCCGTGCGCATTCGTTTAGATCATACGCTACCCATTGAATTCGATTTCGTTCTGAATTCCATGATCTCGCCTAGAAAACAAATGTCTGGTGCCGCGACTGTTCGCGAGGGAACGCGTATCGTTTTCGATTATCGGGCGATTCCAAAACGAGCGAAATGCGATTCCGTATCGTGACGCTAACGTCCGAGATGAATTCCGTCGGGGACGAAAAATCTGTGGCACGACTTTTTTTTTTTCCGGTTGACGTGACCGGGTCGACCTCCGCCGTGCACGTATCGTCTGATAACGCGTCCAGACGCTCGACCGTCATCGACCTTGCGCACGCACGTCGTCCCCGTGTGTAATGTATCGCGGCCGGTCCCGACGATTAGAGTCCGTACCGTATATTTTTTACGGTCTCTCTCGCTCGCTCCGCCGGCAACGGTTAGAATTCGGATTATTATTATTATTTATTGTTGTAAATTAGTTGTACGTAGCCGGTTTTTCACTACGTAATATATTTATTGCTCTCGCTCCGAATTAATCTAATAGACGTGGCAGCTGCGGGACCGTACGCCGCCGGAGAGGGGGTCGGCATAGCGTACATTCATCAACTCTTTCCGATATAAAATATATATACGTATACGCATACGCATAACCGATATCGTTCATTAAACACTATTATCGGACCCGGAGACGAGATTCACGTACACAATCGAACTCTAATTGGACGACGACCACGACCACGACCACGACCTCTCTCTCGCTTCTTTTTACCGTCCCGTTTCTCTGTCGCACGCGCGAGCATAAAAAATAATATATATAAAACGAACATAAATACGGTACGTGTTCGCGGGTCCGGGACAATCGAAAATTCGAACGCGATTTAAAAATCGTCGAATGAATATCGTCCGTCGTGGCGACCGAATGGCTCGTGCTGCGTCGACAGTCCAATTTTCTTCCGTGGCGACGTTTCAAACGTAATAACACGAAATGAGTTTGTATTAAACCGGCGTATCAACCGTGAGCGATTGCCGTTTCCCGGTTCAAATCGGGCGGGTTATCAGGGAAATAACAAAACAACAAATAGTCGTGGGTACCTGATTTATGTGTTAATAAAACGTTTGATTTGGGGTAAATTTGTTTTTTTTTTACTTATTTGTCGTTTTCACAGAGAGGCACATCACTGGCGATCGGTTATGTACGCGCAAACGCAAAAAGCCAAGTAATCGTTTCGGTCCTGTCAACCGAAGTAACACACAGACCTCGTCTCGATCTGAAGAACGGAGTGTCCAGGCTAGAGTATAACCTTTTTCTGAGATAAGGTTCTCTTTGACGGGAAACTTTTTTTTGTTTTCTCTAATTTTTTTGTCCCTGGCCCCGAATCGGATCGGACCGGACAATTAAAAACCGAACCCGACGCCTCACCGGTCGCCGGTCAGCATTGCGCTACACACGATCCGTCTGCGTGAGCGTTCGAAAACGTAAGTGTGATTGTCGTGGCGTGTACGTTTTGTATTATAATGCCGAACAAAACATCGTATTTTATTTCGCGACGTTGAAATCGCGCGTGGTTTTTCTTGTTATTATTATTATTCGTGAGAAAAATTTAACGATGCTGGAAAGTAAAAAAGTTATTTGACGAGAGAACTGACCGAAAATTACGTACGAAACACGCGTTTAAAAACCAGCAATTACGGAGAATTTCAAATTATAGAGTAGGTGTGCACACACGCGCGTATTGCGCCCAAAAAAAAAAAAACGATAATGTATCCGACACGAAATCACATCTATATTATTATTATTCGGTTCTTTTTTTAGACCGTACGATTGAAATCCGTACTTGATTTGTGTTCTCGAACCGGTCGATGAAAAACGAGCGAACTCGTGTGCACCACCGCGGACGGGTCGACGGACTCGCTAGACGCGGCGAGAACGAAAAATAAAAAATGAATTTTTAAAAAATAATATCTCGTCGAGTCGCCTTCGTCCGATTTCCCGTTGTTTGTTCACCACCCCCGCGTACCGTATTACGCGTTCGCCTTTTTTTTTTTTGCCTATTTCCTCTGCACTTCCGGCCAAAACCAAATCTCCGCCGCGCAAATACGCACGATTTCATCGTAGACGATTGATTCAGATAAGTCCCGTTTCGCACGGGACGACGAGATCTCGAGATCGGAATCGCAGAACAGACAACATACGTTCTCGTGACGCCCGACGAACCGGATCCTTGTGCACCCAAAACTAACCTAAAAGCGTCGCAATCTAGACGCCCGACCACACCCTACCGAAGAGAGAGAGACTGGGAAGATACCGAAAATCGTCGCTAAATATCCAAACGATTAATATCGACGATAACATCTACGAGATGATAACCGAACGAATTACGATCGTCGAATGAAATCGTTCCTCGTCGGCCGTTTGAATTTAAAATTCGGCGCGGCGCCGTTACAACGTCAAACGCACAACACTTATCACCTGACGTGTGTGTTCAGTACGTTTTCGAATTTCGATAGCGTTCTGTTCGTAACTGTCTGTGGCGATTATACCGAACGCAGAACGGCGTTTTGATCCGTTGTGTTTTATTTCATCCCCCAAATCCCACACATAAAAAAAACTCCACGTACCCCGCGAGCACGCCAAACGCCCCCCCGTCGGGGTTTCGACTCGGGTGAGCGTTCGACGAGAGACCCGAGCTGCTTGTGCGTTCCCGACGGCGATAGTCGGATTTTAACGAAACGAACGGGGCTCCCGCCACCATGCCGACCGGCGTTAAGGTCCGGTAACAATAAAAAAAAATACCTAACCCCTGACCGCGGCGGTGTAAATCGGATGCCGAGGAGTTTTCCCGATGCACGGGTTGTTTTACGTTCTCGCGCGCGCGATACGGCGGTGCGATTAACAGTTCGGAAAAACTTTCGTCTCGGACGGCGCGACGTATAATTATTTATATTTCGGAAATATGTGTTTTTTTATTTTTTTTATCTTCTTGCTGTTCGCCTCCTACGGTACCCGAAAGCCGTCGACGGGACGGGCGCGGGCGGAGAAGAAGATAATTACGATCGTCGTGCGCGCGTACGCTCATTAGACGATATAAATTATTATTATTATTATTATTATCATTACTACTGCCGCTTTTAATCGTACACACACACACACACACACGGCGGAGAAAAATATCGCCACAGGTACACGACGGGCCTCTGTCGGCGGGATTAAAAAAAAAACCGTCCATATACATATATATATATCCGTTCGTATAATTTCCGTAGCTCGGACGCGTCGTCTTACACGGAAAACCGTACGGCGGCGGATTTCTAATCACTAAACATTAAGTACGTGTGTAATTTCGGTCCATTACGCGGACGTGGACGGTACGGGGGGGTGGGGGGGTGAGGGTCTTCGCGACGACGTAATAATAACACGAAAGGGAGGACGGACGTGTCGTTTAAACGAAACCGAAGTAGCGTTTCGAATCCGAAAGGAAAAAAACCGAAAACAAATTGGATAGAATGGAAAACGTAACAATAATTAGGGTGTACGGCCGCGCAGATCGTAATTTCTCACGTACGTAATCGATTGTCGTTTTCCCGCGGCCGCGGTATCGGGGAGGAGACCGAGAGACCCCGGTCCGTATTATTCGCCTGTCCCGCGAGAACGCCGCTTAGACGTTTTAAGTCGAGAATGACGACCACGAGAAATCATAACACACGCAAAACGTTTCGGGAGAGGGGGGGGGTGTTCATGAAAATTAGAAATTTGTTCATTTGTCGACATCGGATTTCTATGTCGCTTTAGACGGCGTTCCACACACGTAACGTTTCCGTTTCCGTCTCCGTTTATCCAAGTACGGCGGACGCCGCAGCGGGACCAGCACAAAGTGAGTCTTACAACCGAATGAATCTTATGGACGGAAGCGGGGACGAAATGAAATTTTATTTATGAATTTCGTTTTACTTTAATCACGTATTACTTATTAGCGAACAAATGAAAATTATACCGTCGACGGGTAATCGGGAGTGTATTTATAACTCGCACTACAATAACGGCAATCGCGATAAAAAATTTGTTGTACACATACACACGCGCATTGTAAAACATGAATCGAAACCGAAAATGTTTGTTTTCTATCATTTTTTTTTTGATATTTGAGCCTTATAACCGAATGTTTTCATATGCATTTGGATACGTGCGGACGAGTCTTATAAGCGGCGTGCACACCGTATACAATCGAATCTTTTTCGATGGGCGGGGGTCGTGTTTTGGGCGTTCACAACCGGATTAACACGTAAAATGTCCGTCCGCTTGTCCGTCGGCCGGTGCACGCGATTTTTGCGTCGCGCCCGGCAAACGTGTAAGCGATGTAATCGCTCTTTTTTTTTTTAAAATTATTTTCTGTCGATTGACACGATTGTCGTTTTCGTTACTAAAAATCGTTTTCCGGTTTGTACGACACGAAAGGGTCACCGCGGTCGACGTGATTCTCCTCTTACCTCGTCACGTTTTTCCACCTGTCCGAGAACCCCGTGACCACGGGCACGCGCGCCGATACCGAAAAAACGCGGAAAAAAAAAACGGTACACGCGCGAACCGAACCGGTTGTTGTCTGTCACACGTGTTCGGAACACGAGCCGGAATAATATTAAGAAAGAAAAAAACGGAATAAAATTAAACGAGCGTGTTTACAATGACGCGAGAGAGGAAACAAAATGGGTTTTCCTCTCGCGTTTTCCCGTTGTCGCCGGGTCCCCCCCCCCACACACACACACACGCACACACTCACACACGCGGCCGGAGGGTCCGTATGCAAATGGCCCGCGCGTGCGTGTTTTATCCACGGGCGCCAGCCACACCACACCGTTATGCAAAACGGGCACGCGAATTACAATAAATTCGTTTTTCCGTTCGCGGCGTTATTAGCGCGCACGCGCGACCCCCCTCGCCACCCCCCCTCTTAACCACGGAGGACACACCGCGCACGACGGTTTTCTGTCGCTCGAGACCCCGTGCCGGACCAACCTTTCGTCATGCAAATCGTACACGCGTACGCGCCGCGGCCCGGGCACGAGCCAATCGTCGCAGCCGCCGCGGCGGCGACAACAACCCCTTTCGTCGTCCAGCCCCGACGCCGCCGCCGCCTCCTCGGCAACGCCCGGGCGGCAAAAACGGGAAGCGCATGCAAAACAATGATGAATGAACGAGAGAAATAAAAAATAAATAAAAAAACTTTGCCGATTTTTTGTTTTTTGTTTTTTCTACTCAATATTCCGTATATTTTCTCTTGTTCGTTTCGTTTTGTTCGCAAAAAAAATACAAAATAATAAAATATATATATATATAAAAATATATATATAATTACAAAAAAAAAAAAAAAAATAGTAATCGTACAAATAATAATAATAATAATAATTAATAACTAATATGATATAATATATACACACAGGCAAAATAATAATAATAATACGTAAAAAAACTATACAAAAATGAATGCGTCATAATTAATTATTCCCTCACGTTTTAAACCATTATTATCATTTTTTTCATTGTTTTAATGTATAAAACTAATACATAATTATTTCAGAGATAATATAATGAAATGCATTTCTATCTAAAAAAAAAAAAAAATACAGAATAATTACAATTTCGCGCAGCGACGAGTTCACACATTGTATAATTTATAATCTAACCGCGCGGACTGCCCAAAATAAACGTTAGTCGGGTTTGAAAAAAAAATTAAAAAATTAAATACAAGTCAATGTATTTTATGTACACACAAAAGTACGCCTATCTCTACGTGCGTACACACGTCTAAACTGTAAGTAGATTCGTCAACGGCGAATTTTTTGTCGCCATATTATAGCGATCGTTTCGGTTTTTTTAAAAAAAAAAAAATTTTTTTTTCATTTAAATTAATATTAAACAGTCAAAACATAAACTTAAGAAAATAATTATTATTTCTAAAAAATATCGTGTATATCTATATATATATAATTTATATATTATGTTTAATAATGTTTTAACATTAACGCGTTTATGTACACCAACAAGAAAAACAATATTTTTCTTATGAAAAACGTTTAGAAAAAGGCACGAAAACGTATGTAAAATAATAATAATAATAATAAAAACACGTTCACAACACGGGTGTAAAAATAAAATAAGTGACATGGAATTCATCTGATGAAGCTTAAAAAAAAAAAAAAAAGGAAATTTCGTGAAAAAAAAAAATGTCTTTTGCGTTACACAACAAACACGACAGTCTTATTTATTAGGGCTTCGCCATTTTTGGCAATAAAGAAAAATGGGGTTGGTGGGTTGGTATCGGATGAGATTCGATTATGAATTCATATTTAATGAGACAAAAGAGAAATAATATCCCGGCACACACGTATGCAGTTGTACGCGCACGACGACGACTAACGCGAAAAAAAAAAAATGAAAAAAAAAAAAGAGTAATGTATATATGTTATTTCGCGGCCCTCCCACTTTTTTTCGATTTTTTTTTATTATTACTTAAAGCTTATAGTTACCCCGTCCGCGGTGGGGCGAGGGTGGCAATAATGGGCGAAACGGGGGATTCTTTTTTTGTATCGCGTTCGCATCAGGCGAAGCCTTTGAAATTACATTACAAAAAAAGATAAAAAGAAAATAATAAATAACAAGCGTATATATAGTCAAAATGTCAATTAATTATAAATAACCTAAAATATCACAATTGTCTAGGTAATAAATAATAGCTAAAACGGTCGGACACCCCGGCAAAGTATTTTTGGAAAATAACGTTATGATCGCGCGTAATGTCCGACGACGCGAAATCGTCAATTTTTCACTATTCGGGGGGGGGGGGGGATGGGGGTTTCCAGGTATATTAATATATACGAATTGTTAACAAAATTTAGGCCAATAGTATAATAATAATAAATTATAAATAAAAGCGAATAGGTGATTCAGAATCGTTCTGATACAATAACTAGTATTAGGGTCACAATTGTAAAAAAAAAAAAAAAATATATATATATAATATCCAACGGTTTAAACTTATCGTTTAATCTAAAACGTGATGTTTCCCGAACAAAATTTAAATAATAATAATAAAAAAAAAAAAAACTGCGAGAAATGTCTGCGTCAATTGATAGTCTCTCCTTTGGCGGGATATTTTTAATTTTTTTTTTTTTTTTTTGGAAGACAACATACATAGTGCGTTTACGTTTTTATAGCTCATTTATCACTCATTTCTATCCTACAAAAAAAGCGCAAAACAAAAGAAAAAATAAATAAATATAAATCATAAAAAAAACAAACGGCAAATTAAATAATATATATATATATATGTGTGTGCATGCAAAATAATAATAATAATAACGATAACGATGATAACAAAACGGTACGAGTAACGACGGACATGCGCGCGATGGCCACTACCACACACGAGACGATCATCGTCCCGATACGCGCGCGAACGCATGTACGTACGTATACGCGCATACACGGTCGTCGTCAGTTTAAAACGCTTTTGTGCTGCCGCACTCGGGACAGGGAGGGGAAAGACAAAACAAAAAAAAAAGGATACTAATATATTTTCCACTCTTTTCACGCCGCGTGTCCGTACCACACACACGCACACACACACACACACACGAACGCCTACTTATCTACGGCCATCGGCGGTTATTGTGCGAACGGCTGGTAAACACGCGCCCGAGAGAAGTTCGTTTGCCGCGCAGCCGATTTCTCGTTTTGTAGACAATGGTGACGGAGAGAGAGAGAGAGAGAGTGAGAGAGAACGTAATAACGGCAGTAAATCGGGTAAAACCGCGACACGGCTGCACACGGCGAGGGCGCGTAAGTGGAATTAATATTTCCACCCCCCCCGGTCGAAAACCGACTAGCACGTACGTACGTATATACCACGCGTACGGCCGAAAAACGGCAGAGAATAACGATAACGATAATAACGATATTTCGGAGCGTAAAGTTTTCGCAGGTGGTCGTGGCGTTGCACGCGCCCACCCGGCGCGCCGTCGTTTCGGGTGACAAAAACACGCTAAAAATCGGACCGCGCACAAGAGACAAACGCGTCGTCGTCTAGCGGTCCTCGTGCGAAGTTCACGTGTTTAAACGCACGCGTATCAATACAATAAAACGATAATAATCGAGTACGACGGCGGCGTAGGTTCAGGTTAGCCTTTACCGCAACCTACGCCGCCGTTAATCGGCTCTCGAATTATATACGAGTATACGTATTTTATATACATATAGATTTTTTTTTTTTTTTTTTTTTATTATTTAACGGGGCGAGTACGGCGAGGAGAACACGACAATGAAAAACTCGTACGCACACAACACTATCCGCCGAAAAATATACGAGGGAAACCTTCGAAAACACACACACCTATAAATGTATATATATATATATTTCGTTCTATTATTTAGAGGTTTTTGTTTTGTTTTGTTTTGTTTTTTTGTTCGGGGAGATGTTCCTTTCTCCGGTTTCACATTCGACGTAACGAATTTCTGTAATAATCTCCACACACACTCACACAATGTTGCCGGGGCGCGACATTGTTTCCAGAATTAACGTACCCCACAGCACCGACGGTCGCGCGGCATCATTGTGTGCGCAGCCGGAGAGAGATGGTACGGGTCGATACGGGAACCCTTTTGGTTCAAAAAAATAATATAAAATATCAATCGGATCACGACGAAAGAATTCCGTTTCTCAATACACGCCTATTCTCGTTCGTCGCGTACGCGTTCCTCTGTGTGTGTGTGTGTTCGACGTTTTTCTCTCGCTCGCTCACCCCGACGGTTGTCTCGGCGTCCGCGTGTGACTGACTTACGCACACAATTTGCACGCCGAGAACCAATTCGTTTTATTTTTATTATTATTATTTTTTTTTTCAACCCGTCACGCCACCCCTACGGCCGTCCGTCACATCGCGTTTTCTCAGACGGAGCCGTTACTCGAATAATAATGATAATAATAATGATAATAATAATAATTTAAAAACATCGAATCATGACTACTGACCTGGCGACGTCATCATGGCGGTGCCCGGGTGCATGAATCCCTGCTGGAAAGTGAAACCCAGGTTGTACAGGTGCGGCAACAGGGCCAGCTCCTCGGCAGTCATCTGCGATTGGTCCTTGCCGTCCAGCTTGGCTATGGTGGCCATCGCCACGGCCTGGGCCACCGGCGACTGTCCGATGAGCCCGGCCAGCTGGAGCATCTGAAGTTGACTGACCTGCTGCTGGTTGGGCGGCAGGTTGTTGTTGTGCGGGTCGCCCGGCGTGGGCGGCACGGTGAAGTCGCCGTCGCTGCAGTTGCCCGACATGTCCGCGGCGGACATCCGGCTCTCCACGTGTTGCTTGACCAGGGCGATGTGCCGGCTGGTGAATATGTGGTCCTGCACCGAGTACTTGTGCGTGTACTTGAACTGACAGTACTTGCACTCGTCCGGCGACCCGATCAGCTCTTGATTCTGCTTGGTCTGCTGCGACTTGTATTTCTTCTCCTTGGCCCGGGCGTTTTGGAACCACACCTGGACGACGCGCTTCGCCAGACCGATCTCCCGGCCCAGCATCTCGCACTCGCCCATCGTCGGCGTCTTGTAGTCGTCGAACAGCGCCTTCATCACTTTCACCTGCACGTTGCTCATCTGCGTCCGGTACCGTTTGCTGTTCTGGCCGCCGCCGCCGCCGCCGCCGCTGCCGCTCGGGGCGCCGGCCCTCCTCTGTTGGCCGCTCTGCGTGCTCGACGCCGGCGACACCGGGCTCTCGTCGTCCATAATGTCCGTGCACTCCGACGTGCTGTCCTCGTCGTCGTCCTGCTGCTCGTTGTCCATGCGCAGGTCCACCGGCTTGCTCAGGTCTAGCGGGCTGTCGCCCTCGGGTTTGACCTTGTCGCCGCCACCATCGGCCAGACCGCCGGCGCCGTTTTGCATACTCGACTGTTGCATCTCTTCCATGTATCTTTTCAACGACTCCTGGTACATTTTACCCAGGTTCTCCACGTCTTCCGCGTTCTGGTAGTACGGGTTCGGCGCGTACGTCTGGTTCTTCTGGCCGATCTCGCTCATCTGCGACGACGCGAACGAGTCCATGCTGACGTCCTCGTCCGGTATGTTATCCACGTTGATGTAGCCCCTGGAACACTGTTCCGGGTGTTTGGTCTGCAGGTGCGATTCCAGCGCCGATTTGATTTTGAATATGGCCGAACAGAACGGACACCTCTTGTTGATCGCCTGCGAATGCGCTCTGAACTGGCCCTTCCGCTCCCTGGCCCTGGTGTTCTGGAACCATACCTGTACGACGCGTTTCTTCAGACCCACCTCTTGTGCGATACTCTCTAACATTTTCCTAGACGGATTGCTCTCGATCTGATACTTCTGGTACAAGTAGTCCAATTGTTCCGGTAGAATTGTCGTCCTCAGGCGTTTGTCTTTTGTGAACTCGGTTTCTTTGTCGCTGTGATCGTCGAAATCGTCGAACGAACGCTTGTTGTTCTGTTGCATCATCGACAGTATCAACGACGTGGGATTAGCGTTCATGTCCGACGTACTGCCACCTATTTGTTGCGATTGCGACTGTTGTTGTTGTTGTTGTTGTTGGTGCTGCTGCTGCTGTTGTTGCTGCTGCTGCTGTTGTTGTTGTTGTTGTTGTTGTTGGAGCTGTTGCTGTTGATGAAGCTGTGCTTGCTGTTGTAGTATGCCGAAAGCGCTTTCCGGGTGATAAGTGGGAAATAAATTTGGATTCAACAAATGCACTTGCTGGTGTTCTTTCCACTGGTCGAGTTTCGTGAAGACCGAATTGCAATGGTCGCAATTGTACACGTTTTCTTTGTCGTGCGACGAGGACGTTTGTATCGGCGATGTCGGATACGTCAACGTCGGAGTAGGCGTCGGAGTCGGCGTCATAGGATTAGAATTCGTACTTTGTTGTCCTTGGTGGTTGTTGTCTACAGTGCTCGAGTTTGAGTCTTCGGAGCTCAGCGCAGCCGCGATGTGGGCGGCCGCCGCCTGGGCTTGTGCCGATCTCTTCGCGTCCTCCTCTTTGAAACAAGTGCGTCTTTTGGTGTCTAATCAGTTCGTAATATCTCTGGAACACTAACAGGCATTTATTACACTGGTAGTTCAAACCGGGCGTTCTTTGAAATCGATTCGACCCTTCTTCAACAATACCTGGTGCCGGTTCTACGGCCGGCTGGTTTTCGTAGACTTTTCTGGCCTTTTGTCGAGCGTTTTGAAACCACACGACGATCACCCTTGGGCTGAGGTTCAGCAACTTCGACAGATACTCGAGATCGTCGTCTTTCGGGTAAGCGTTGTTTTCGAAGAACTCTTGGAGCACCTTGATTTGACAGTCGGTGAAACGAGTTCGGTTGGCCCGTTTGCCGGACGAGGTGGAACCACCGGAACCACCACTACCCTGGTTCATCATAACCGAGTGCGGAAATCCGTCGGATGAATTTGGCGATCTGCCCGGGCTAATGCTCCTCGGGCCAGATTGGGTGGTGACCGACATTTGCGGCGGCGACGTGAAACTAGACGCGGACAATTTCGGCGGTCGCATGTTGCTCGTAGAAATCGCGTTCGACATGGTCATTTCCTGATGCTGAGAAGTGAGTATCGAAGACAACGTGAGATTGTCGGCTACGTTTAAGTCCAACGGGGATCCTCTGTCGTGGTGCATGTACAGGTTTTGTTTTTCTTCGATCGAATCTCTACGCTTGGACGGAGACTCGGGGTTGCCCCATGGAAATTTCGTTTCCGGTTGACTGGTCTCGGCGTCTTTCAATTCGGGTTTGATCTGCGGTTCCATCTTGACCGGAGACTCCAGTGGTAGTGCTGTGAACGGTCTAGAGAAGTTTTGAGCAAATGTCTGTTGTTGCGGGAACGTGGGCGTTTGGCTCTGTGCCCGAACCACTGGCGCGTTATTGTTAGGTGTACTTGTCTGCAGAGGTTTCTTTTTGGTGAAAGTCGGCGTCTTCGGCACTTCCTTGACGGCAACTTCATTACTTTCGACGATCGGTATCGGCAGTGCGAGAGGCATCACTTTTGCTTCGCCGGTTTTCTCGTATTCTTCCAAATTCAACGTGGTCGATGGCGGATTATTGAAATTGTACGGAGAATCCTTGTTTCTCTGTCTTTCTTTGAACAATGTATTTCTGAACCAGTGTTTGATGACTTTAGGTGGGAGGCCACTCTGGCCGGCCATTTCTTGTATCTGATCTTCAGACGGCGAATTGTTTATATCAAAGTGAGCACGTAAGATTTTCAATTGATCATCAGTGATGCGTGTCCTTGCTCGTTTTTGTTGCGAATTTTGCTGCTGTAAAAAATTAAACCATGACAATAAAACACTAATCATAAAATAACTAAGCATTGCTTAAAAATGAAATTCTGTATGAAAAATTAATTACGTAACATGTTCCAAGCATGAAAATTAAAAACAAAAAAAATATATTGTTCGAAATAATAAGCGTCATAGATTTAAAAAAACCACACACACTATAATAACAAACCTATTGTAAAAATAAAACAATAATTTTTTATTGTTTTCTTATTATTAAATATATCTATATTTAATTATTTTTTTATACATAATTTTTTATCGTTCTATCGGGTTTCGTCAATTTATTTATATTTTTATGTTGTTTAATTCAATAATAATAATAATAATAATAAAATTAATTTAACCCTATATGTTACATTTGAGAAATCGTACTAGTAAATGAAAAAATATTATGTAAGCGAATATAAATTAATTTTATAAAAAAATAACTTAATAATATAATAATTTTCCTTTTACTTTTTATCGTATCATATTTACTGAAAAAATAACCGTTGAAAACGTAATTTCACTTAATGAATTTAATAATTCAGAACGGATTATATAGAAATATTTTGCATTTATCGTAACGTTGAATTCAATAATAATGTTCATGATTTCCGTTTTCGATTATAAAAACAGTAAACGTACACATCCGTTGATTTTTTAAACATATTATAATTACTTGCGAATAATCATTACAAATGTACGAAAATACATTAGTAATGGAAATATCAATAATAGCAATAGCAATAATATTACGGCCACCTACGCGATACACGTTATACTCGTCATGTGTGTATACTCGCAGCAGCACGTGTACAGTTTGATCACTTTATCCGCGCGCTACGTTTTATATATATGTATATAATATGTTTGTTATCAAACCGCAAACGGTACTTACCACCTGTTGTTGCTGTTGCAGTAATTGCTGTTGTTTGGCCAGGATGCCGGTGGGGTCCATGGCCGCGGGCTGCTGTTGGAAAATCGCGTTCTGCTGCGAGCCCATGATGGACTCGAAATTCGGCGGCGGCATCATCATCGGCACCAAGGGCGGTTGCAGGTTCATCGCGGCCAGCGCTTGCATGTTCAGGCCCAGCGGCAGTCCCATGCCCAGGCCGGCCATGCTCGCCACCATCATCGGGTTGAACTGTTGGAGCTGCTGGGAGAGCTGCGACGCGGCCATCGCGTTGAACGCGGCTTGCATTTCGTTCAGGTGCTGGGCAACGGACATGGGTATGTTGGGCGGCATACTGTTCAAGCCGGACTGTTCGCCGGCGGCCGACGACGCGCCCGCGGCCGACATGTAATCGGGGCCGTCCGCCTGCGCGTCCGCGTCCTGGTCGTTCTCCGTCTTCACGGACACGTCGTCGGCGGGCGAGCTGATCGCGGACGTCGGCGGCACGGCGGTCGCCGGCAAGCCGCCACCGACGGCTGCGTTGGCGGCGGCGTTGGCGGCCGTCGGCGACGGTTCGTTGCCCTTCTTCTCGATCTCGCACTTGATTTGCTTGGCGTACTTCTCCAGGAAGTCGAACGGGACCAGGTCCTTGTGCACCTCCTCGCAGTGGGCCTTCAACACCCACACGCTGGAGAACTCCTTGTTGCAGTGGACGCACGTCGACCTGGCCACTTCCGGAAGGTCGCCGCCGCCGCCCGCGCTGACGCAGGCTTCATCGTCGTTCGGTTCGTTCGTCTCCTCCTTGACCGCGTTGGCCTGCTGTTCCATCTCCATCTGGGCGGTGAGCTCCTGCAACAGTTTCTCGTTCTCCTTGCGTTTCTGGTGGTTCTCGTTGAACTGCATCACCAGGTCGAACCCGTAGCTCTCCAACAGTTTGTACATGTGCGAGTGTTTCTTGCCCTGCAACGCCAACGGCACCTTCAGCAGCTGTTCTTCGGTCAACGTCAGCTGTTGCTGCTGTTGCGACGGAGATTTCGGTCCTTGCGCCGCGCCGCCAAGGCTATTGGCCGCGAACGACGCCAGTGTCGTCGGATTGATCGGCAACATGCTCATCGGCGTGCCGAACATGCAGTACAACTGTTGGTGCGTGTTGAGCTGTTCCTGGTTGGAGAACAGCGCGTTGCACCGTTGACAACTCAACTGGTTGCCGCCCTTCGTGTGGTGTTGTTGTTGTTGTTGTTGTTGCTGATGGTGGTGGTGGTGGTGTTGTTGTTGTTGTTGTTGTTGTTGTTGCGGTTGTTCGTCTTTGCCCGACGACGCTTGACTCTCGGCGTCCTGTCTGTTTTGCGACGGTGGACGACTGCTCTGCTCGGGCTGTTCGATTATCGGTTTGGTCAAGTCCACTTGACCGGCCAACGCGAGGTCGTGCAGTTTCGAGGCTCTGGTCTGGTGCAGCACGGAGCGCATGTGAATGTCTAGTGTCGACCCTTGGGTGTACGCGACTTTACAGATGTTGCACTTGTACGGTTTCTTGTCGTCGTCCTCGGACGTCGAGCCCGAAGTCTTGGACGCGGCCGCGCCCGCCACAGCGGCGAACGACGACGCGTTGTTCGACACGATCGGCGTGTTGTTGTTGTTGAGCTGTTGCTGTTGTTCTTGCATGGACCGTTTCAGTTTGTGCAGGTGCAGTACCGAGTTGTAGTGCACCAGCAATATGTTCTTCTGGGTGAACGACTCTTTGCACACCTCGCACTTGAACGGCCGGTTCGGGTCTAAATATTTTTCCATCGGGTACGTTTGCTTCTCGCCCTTACGGTGCAATAGCGTCTTGTTGTGGTGCGTCAGGTATTTCTGATTGGTGAACGCCACTTTGCACCGGTGACACTTGTACTTGCGCTCGGAATCGTTGTAACCGTCCTCGGCGAGCGTCTGCCCGTTCATGTAGTCCTCGATCAGCTGCTGCTGTTTGAACGCGATCGAATCGTCGCTGTTGTCGCACTCCGGTTCCTCTTCCTTCTCCTCCTCTTCGTCCACGGACTCGTCCACGTCCATCTTCTCGTCGACCGACTGTTCGAACTGCAGCACGGAGTTCTGCTTCAGCGCCTCCAGATCGGCCTGGGCCAAGTCCGGGTGCGCGGTCTGCAAGTGCTTTTGGAACGTGGCGACCGTTCGGAAACTGCGTCTGCACAACACGCACTTGGTCAGGTCCCGTATAGCGTGGTACTGGGAGTGCGCTTGCAACTTGTCCAACGTCTTGAACGCCAGGCTGCACTGGTTGCACCTGTATTTATAAACGTGCTTTTCGGACACAAGGATGTTCTGCTGCCCGGCGTGGTGCGCTTCGCGGAAATGGATGTGCAAGTTTTGCACCGTGGTGAAATACATGCTACATCCCTTCTTCCAGCACAGGTACCCCGGCCCGTTCGGCGTCTGTTTGATTTCAACGTGGCCGGTGTCGTTTTGATGTTGGCACAGGTCGTCAATGTTCTTGCACACCTTTTGACAAGTGGCACACTTGTTGTTTTCGTCCATATCCTGTTCTTGGATTTCATCGGATTTCTCGATGGACCTGTCTAGGTCGGGCGACGGCGGACTGGTCAATGCCCGCGGTGGACTGTTCTGTGACAATTTCGCCGAGTTCAACCAATGCGATTGGTTGACCAAACTCAACAGCCGTTGCAGGCCTTCAGAGTTCACGCTGTGAATGTTCATTAAATGTTTTTCGAAATTTATCAAGTCTTCGAAAACGTCCTGACACAACGGACAGTATAATTCGTTTTTCTTTTGGTCTGATGCGGTCGTCAGCTGTTCTTGACCTTCGGTCATTTTCGGTGAATCGAATTCGAATTGTTCGGAACTTTCCGCTTTCATCGCGTCCATAGACATATTTTGGCTCTCATTGTCTCCTTTATTTTCGCGATCTAAAATATAAAATGAAAAAAAAAAAAACACACAACCGTTTATATAAAATCTATATCCTACTATATATATAGTATTAACCGTATTAGGGCGGCTCGTTGTGGGAACCAAAGTCAACGGAGTATGAAAGCAACAATGGGCGTCCACACTTTGAATGAGTGAGCAACAAGAATAAGATTTTTGTTACCGTCCAACCCGTCACTTTTAATACAATTAAAGATAATTTAAAATGTAATCAAGTGTTCAGAAAAAATAACATTAAAGAATACAAAAAAAAAAAAAAGACACAACGGTTTATGTCATGTCATTGTGAGGTGGAAATTTAATGTTAACTAATTAATGCAATTATTATTATCAAAACTTCATTTCGTGTTATTATTATTATTATTTTTCTTTTTTTTTTTTTTATAGAAATTAACCTACAAAAGAAGAAGTGAAGACATTTTCTAATCATCGTGAAGTTCTCGACCAATGGGATCAATTCTTCATTCCGTAAATGGCAAACAATGATACGCGCGTCTTCACGTTCGGGGCTTTGTGCTGTCCGATAATTAAACGTACAATACGGTAATGATTTATATTCACTTAAGTCCGGTTGTCAATGGAGATTTAATAAGATATATTGTTTACTACAGATGGAACTAGCACGACTCAATTCAAAACCGTTTATACACAGAAAATGTATAGAGGACTGAATAAAAATTATTTACTTATAACAAATCAATATTAATACACGTCCGACTACAAAAACGTCATTTATGAAACGATTTTTTTTTTTTTACGTTATTTCCATTATTAATTTATATTCATAACGAGTACAACGTTATTCTTACTGTATCTCTTTAAATTACCTCCAACCAAAATTAATTGTGTCAATGTAATTATACAAAAGCGTGTATTTCAGTAAATAAACGCACGTCAACATTATTTATTATGTTAAAACGAATATAATTTTAATAAGAAAATTACACAGTATAGTAATAATTATAATAATTGCAAATAAGTCGTTAACTATGTTAAACTTAATAATGTATTATATAATATAGTGTCATTATAGTTTTAAAATCATTATTATAATTAATTTTATACGGACGCGTGGTATTAGCGCCAGCGGTCCGTACGTTTCCTTTTAAATTCTCTTTAAAAACGTATTATTAATTGATAATGTTTTATTCGTAATTATTTTAAAAACACAATCGGCCAAATATCGAATCGTTGTTTGTGGAAAAATAAATATTACGAATCGAATTACCTAACCAATTATTAAAATGCTCGTGAATAAATACTTCTTATAATTAAGTTGCACGTATTTATGTTTCAATATGTACCATAATGAACAACGTCACCGAGACTGACGAAAATCGTCAAAAACGAAATTTTTACTATAAATGGGGTGAGAATGGGGGCGGGGGGATGTATTATATTATATATAATTTTTTGCTTACCTTGTTCTTGATCGCTATCGACAGACATGGACTGTTGAGGAACGCTGGTCACCTGGAACACCATGTTGATGTCGGTCTGTATGTCTTTGCCGTCGGATCGCCTCTGCATTTGGTGCAGCTGTTCCATTTGCATGTGTTTCACGGTCCTGACGTGCTGGAGCAACGGAAGTTTGTCGCCGCTGGAGAACTCGCACAGCAAACAGTGGTACATGGAAGCGTCGCCCATGTCGTTATCCCGCAGGTACCGGAACAACAACGAGGCAGCCTCGTGCCTCTGCCCGGAACAGTGGAGTTGCAGTTTGTGCGTGCTGTTGGTGTAATAGTCGCACGCGTTGCACCGCACTTGGACGCCGCCGGGCGACGACATGTACTTGAGTTTCCACTCGTTTTGCGGGCCTCCCTCTTTCACGTGGTTGACGTGCTGCAGTCTCTGCAGATGCTTGTCCGTCTTGCAGTGCAGCTGAAAGTTGGCTTTCAGGTTGGTCTTGTACGTGCATAGGTTGCAAATGTAATTGCCGGCCACCACGGTGAGTATCTCCTGTTCGCGCACCTTGGTACGGTCGGCGGACAAGTGATGGGACAGCGTTTCCAGCGAGTCGGTGACGAACGTGCTGCACGTGCTGCACTGGAACATGAAGTTGGCGTTCTTGTCGACCGGTTCCGGCGGCGGTTCCATCGTCTCCGGGTTGAGCCCGACGTCAGTGTCGACGTGCGGCGACACGTCACCGCCGGCGAAATGCGGCGGCATCTGTCCGCCGGTCATCATTTGTATGAGCAGTGCCTGGTTGTAGGCCATGTCGGCCAACGCGGCCTCGGTGTGAGGCGGCGGCTTGTCGCCGGGCAAGGTCAGCCCCGGGTGGAAGTGCATCAGGGACTCGAAGTTGAGTTGCTGCTGGTGGTGCGTCTGCAGCGCGTTGAGCGTTTGCATGTGCTTGACGCTCTGCTGCAACACCATGATGTTATGCGTGTGTTTCTCGCTGGTCATGTGTATGCGAAGGTTCCGGGCCACGTTCGTCTCGTAATTGCACACCTCGCACCGAAACGTGGGCTTGGGCTTCTGGCTGATCATCGGGCTGTTCATGGCCGGATGGTGCTGGCCGCTGCTCGTCGACCCCGGGCTCATGGCCGACGACTGTTTCGACGGGTGTTGGGACGGCGACGACGCCTGGTGCCTTTGCATCTCGGTGCCGGCCACGCCGCCGTTCTGCAGCTCTTGCATGTTGTTCAGATGCTTGTCGGACTGCATGTGTATGCTGAGGTTGCCTTTGGTGGTCGTCGAATAGTTGCACACCTCGCACCGGTACGGTTTGTAGCCGCACGTGTACGTCTCGCCCCTGGCCAACCGCGGGTGCGGCTGCCCGGCGATGCAGTACACGCACGACGTTTCCGACTCGGGGTGTTTCTCCTTCATGTGTATCTCCAGCGTCTCTTGGTATTTGTAATGCCAGTTGCATTTCGGGCACTTGAGCGTCTTGCACGAGTTCCGGGAGTGCATGCCGACCAACGAGCCGCCCACGCCGCCCAGCCGGGACGAACTCAATATGAGCTCGCACCTCGTGCAGTCCACGCCGCTGGGCCGGCCGTTCATGTGGTCGGGACACACGCCGATCGTGGTGCCCGTCATGAAATTGGGCGGCGGCTGCGGATACGACAACGGGGCGCCCGGCACGAGCTGCGGGCTTAGCGTGGTACCCGGGGACGGGCTGGCGCCCGGCGACGCGCTGTTGCTCCGAGCCGACGTGCCCGACGACACGGCCAACGCGGATATCGGACTCTTTCTGGTCAAGTCCATTATGCAATCGTACACGTTCGACCTGCCCGCGGCGGCGGCGGCGCGGAGGCGACGGTTTTATTACTACAATTATTATTATTGTTTTTACTTATACTAAACGAGTTAACATTATTTCTAGGACTACCGCCGGATTGAGGTAGGGAGACGACGCACGTCTCAGGAACTGTGTTGACGACGCTCGGAGAGGAGGTGGGCGGCGTGGCGTTACGCCGGTGCACCACCAGGCTTTCCGGGCAACCCTTCTGGTCGGCGCCGCCACCGCCGTCGGAGGAACGATTACCGTCGTTTATAAACGCATTAGGAACTTTGTGAACGGCACCGGACGACGACGACGACGACGACGACGACGACGACGACGACGACAACGGGGACGCGATCCGCGGATGAGCTTTATTGCCGGACGGCGGCAGCGCGAGCGGCTCGAGGAACGACACCAACGGTTCCTTTTCCTTGCCCACGCACTGTATAATGGCCGACGCGTTCTTGTGTCCGAGTATGTTGTATTCGTCCTCCTGGAGCGTGACGCCGTGTTCGCCGGTGGCGTGCGCCACGAACGACTTGGCGTACCCGAACGACAGTTTGCACATGAAACACATGAGTATCGGCTTCACGGGCACCGTGGAACAGTCGTTGGACTGTTGCGGCGGCCTGTTGCTGCTGCTGCCGCCGCCGCCGCCGCCGTCCGCCGCGGCCGTCTTGTCACGGACCGTGTACACCCTGTAGCTGTGCATCACCGGCACTTCAGGAACTATTTTGTTTTTGTCTTGAAACACCCTGTTCAGGGCTGCGGCGGCGGGCGCGTTGGTCTGCTGCTCGTACAGGTCGCCGTAGTTGGCCCGGGACACGTAGAACGCGTTGGCTATCTGCGGGAACACCTCGGCCTGCGACAGGTTCACGCCGCGGCCGTCCACGATGCTGCCGGAGCCGAGCAGCTCCGACGGCAGATCCACGCCGCCGTCCTCCTCGCTCATCTCGCTGTTGTCCTCGATTATGTACGCCGAGCCGTCCGGGTTGTACACGATCTTCCCGTCGAACTTCTCCACGTCGCTGCTGTTCGCCCACGACTCGGACTCGGCGGCGTCCGGTTTGCCGGCCACCGAGTCGAACTTGCTGCCCGACGGCGGCGACGTCAACCGGCGTTCCTCCTCGTCCCGGCCGGCGATCACGCCGGTCACCGGCGAGCCCGACTGCTCTTCCTCCGGGCTCATGTTGGCCGCCGCGACGACGACGACGTTTCCGCCGGCGCTGTGACGGTGGCCGATGCCGCCGATGCTGCCGATGCTGCTAGTGCTGCCGCTGCTGCCGCCGCTGCTGCTGCTGCTGCTGCTGGTGCTGCTGCAGCTGCTGCTGCTGCTGCTGACGTTCCTCTGGACCGCTGTGCCGACGGCAGTGGTGGTGGTCTCCGGCGGTGTGTCCGCTGTCCATCCGGCGGAACGGTCCGCTACGCCTCCACCAGCGGTTGGCGACGACGATTGTACTGGTATCGGTGACGGCATTTCTGGTTATCAATCATCACCAACGTGTTCGCGCCACTGCCTTGACATGCCCCGCGTACACTACAATCTGCGAAACGGCAAAGGAACGACACGTTTTCGTTAAAACCGTAAATCAATATCAGGACCGCCGTCAGCGCGCGGTAACCTAACACGCGCACGGCCGATGAATAATCGGTACCGTAACGTACGTTTTATTATATTTAGGTATTTATTTTAACTAGAAATTTTTTTTTCGAGTCCGCGATTTCGACCACGCCCAATCGATACACGTTTCGCACCGCGTAGCATTCGCAAAACCGGTAGCCACAAAACAGGTACTTCATTACATTTCTTCCTCACCTCCCGGCCGACATATTATTCTATTGTTATATATATATATACACTTTAGCGCGCGGTATGTTATCCCTCCAACATTGCCACGCACAATTCCGACGAAGAATGAAACGGCAAAAAAAAAAATAATAATAATAATGAAAGATAAAAAAAAACGTCCACGATATACGTGTCCGTCTTAATTCGCGTTTATCCGTCGTTCGGAAAGAAAAAGGTGATGTACAGCTGTTTTCGTGGTATGTGACACTAACGCGTCCATTGTTCAGCAACCGCCACGGCTAATCAAGCTCGTCCGAATATGTTTTTTATAGACGTCTTATCGAATCGTTAATATTTCTTGGCGATTTTTTATTCCACTTGTATAATTTATACCAGTTTTGCGATCATTACACACACAAACGCACAACCGGTCCGCGAAATGTATTATTCATTCCGTTCACGATTTCGGATAAAAACAATGCTCTTTTGTGTTTCGCAACAACCGACATTATTAACATAGTGCCTGAACGAGGAATACGTATGTATACACGCGATGTCTTCTTTTTTTTATTTATTTTGTTCGTTTAACAAAAACCGTTTAATTTATTTTCTATTTAGGTCTTTTTTTTTTTTTTCCTTTCTGTCCGTAATTATTTGTAAAGATTGCCGGTGCATTTTAAACGTCGAGAAACAACAATTATGTGGAAAAACGCGCGCGCTCGAATGTAGCACAGAGGAAACGACTACGACGACTACGACGACGACGACGACGACACACAGGAAACGGGCGATTTCCCATGCGGCCGAGGACCTCGCGCGCGCGCGATCGCCGGCACAACCGGGTCGACGTTTCCGACGTTTTTGACGGGCTCGCGGCGGGACCAAGCGAGACCGGGTGTGATGCCCCCCCCCCCCCACCATACGGTTTTGCCGCGCGGATAGGTTGTTTTTTCAGGGGTTAATTGTTGGCGCCAAAACGCCGCCCACCAGGGACAAATTAGAGTATAATTACCGGCGGCCGCGACGCACGACCCTCGGTAGGTCCGATACACGATAATTATACACGTCGGGAGGATAAAACGAAAATATACGTGGAGAAAAAAAAACCCTATAGGCGTGCCGACGCGGCGATTACGGACGCCAAGGAGTCCGCGCTGACGACGAAGACACAGACCGGCGCGCGCGAACGGCTCCGGGGGGGTCATCCAAATCGCCGTCGAATTTTCGAAAACTCGTCCATACAGTAATACGTACGCGTAAATTATTATTATTATTTAATCGACCGGTTGAAGAGAGAGAGAGAGAGAGAAACGCGCGGCCGCGGGCTACACCGGAAACGACTTTGTAGGGAATTTTTTTTATTTTGTTAAAAAAAACACAACTACACACACACGTACATAAGCTGCGATAACGTCGTTCGCGATTGTACGCGAACGATTAACGGATACAATACGGAGGACGCATTCGTGTATTCGCACGGGTCCTTCCGCCTCTAATTTCCCATTGGCTCGGCCATTCAGGAGGAGGAAAAGCTCCGGCGTAACGAGAGCCTGCGCACTCATTTGCACAGATCGAGGCGGCGGCGGCGTTTCCAGTGGAAACCGAACCGAGCGAATCGCCCTCTTTCCCTTCCCCCGTACCGGGCGAGACCCGTCTTGAAGCCGCCCCGGGCGTATCAGTGAAACGTTTCCGAAACGCGACGAGTTCGGGATGGGAGTTTTTTTCTTTCACGTCTTTACCCGTGAGTTCTTTTCTATTTTTGTTTTTGTTTTCTAACGACGTATCAAGGAAACATTACAACACGGCCGGGACCACGTTAAAATCATCGCGCGGTTCTATATCGTCATTAATTATAATAATAAACAACACGCGTTATTAATTACTTTGTTTATTTCCATTATAATTAATGTACTTCACGTAACGTTAGAACGCACAACACCGATGACGCAGAACCGCGTGTTCTCACATAACGCGTTCGTTTTTTTTTTTTTTTTAACTTTTACGCATTACGGTATATTCCGATCGGACGGACTTACCGCCCAACAGATTCTCGACGTTATTTAAATGAAAATCTAAATTTTTATTTCGCACGGACGAAAATTGAGAAATCGTCTCAATCGGCATATTAATATACAAACGAGTAATTTTGATTATCACGATCATCGACAGTTCGCCAGCAGACGTGCGCGTTATTCGTAGTTCAAAACAAGAGGGCAACGGTTTCCAAAATGATTTTATAAAACATCTAAACGGGTAGGGTAAGACGATTATTATTTTAAAATAGTTTTTTTCTTTCAATTATTGTTATTTTCGTGCACGTAATTATCTTACGCACCGAGAGGAAGTCGACTGCGTCCGTCGCAGCATATCACATTACAAACATTAAACCGTATCGCGTATCAAAAAAAAAACAAAACAAAACAATAAAACGGACAAAAATCGTAACCGAATTTTCCGCGCGCACCGTCCGATAGAACTAATATGTTCTTTTTAACACACGTTATATACGATAACGATAACAACAACGACAAGACACACACACACACACACCTGTTCGAATGATAAATCACGTTATCCGCAGCGCGTTAATTACGTATGCACGCGGCCTACGGGCGCATACCAGACATTGTTTTTCCTCGCTCGCTCCGTATCGATTAGTAAACATCCCCCGGGGTAGGCGTGCACGTGCGCGCGTACACGCCACTCCACGAGCGCGGCGAGATCGCCCGGCCGCGCGCGGTACGTATAGATTTATTACTCACCTACGGTATTAATATGATAATATTTAGGTTAGGCGACGCGCGCGCGCGCGCGGTTTTCGCGTTTTCTCCCGTCGGCGACGCGACGAATAATTGCCGTTTTCCTATTCATCATCCGACCAGAAACGCTTAAAAAAACACCAGCGCGCGCGCACGCTTAGAAAACGCGGTCGGTGCGCACACACGTGTCCGCGTTCGTAGAAAACAAAAACAATGAAAAAACAACACGGCACCGCCGTCGCGGCATACCACCCGCCCTCGCAACCGGGGGCCGCGGCGACACAAACCGGCCATCTTGAATTCCAAATGAGGTCCGTCAAACGCACGCACGCACGCGCAAAGGTACATAGCACGCGCGGCGGCCGCTCGTCACATTGTTCTCGTCCCGACGAAACCGCCGCCGACGAAGACGATCGCGAGAGAAAAACAATTATTTACCGATCGCGCCGTCGGGTTGTGCGGTGTCAACTGGGCCAAGCCGAATCGCCGAATTGGCCCGTGACCGTTCTTGTCTCGTGCGGCGAAACGCGAAAACCGTTAATATTGGCCGGCCGAAGGGGTTCGAAGGCGAAAAATCATCGCCACCGACGGGCGCGCGAGCGAAAACGGTACGGTTTCTGGTGGCGGTTTTGGACGGGAAGGAAAGACGAAAGACAACCGCTACCGGAATAATACCGTCGGGCGGACGTGGCTGTCCGTCGTCAATCGCGTAAGATAACGGAAACCAGATGATAATAAAATACAACGGAGATTCGGACGCGATAACATTGTCTTTGACCCGGGCGACGGCGAGCGCAACAGAACCGGCGGCGACCGGAGAGAAACGAGGTCCGGGCCGGCGGTGGTCGCCGAAAACAAAAACATAAAAAAAACAAACGAAAACCAGTAATTCTCGTTTCGGCGCGCGAGAGGAGACGACCGTCGTCCGCCCGTAAGACCACGACGACGACGACGACGACCACGACGACGATAGATATTAATAATATATTATACGCGTACGTATACACACGCGCAACACGTTTAAACGTGTATATGTAGTTTTTAATTCTTCCCCACGCACGTCTATTAATTATAGTCGGTTCTCTCGCACGGATTCGTATTAATTATTCATGGTCCTTGGGACGCGGCGCGCAGACTCAGTAAAAAAACCCAAAGTAAAGAATATTGTTAGGTTGGGTACGGCCGACGCGACGGAACGTTATTATTATTTAATTTTTTTTTGCTTTCTTTATTTGTTCGACCGTTTATACATATATAGGTTTTTTTCGATATCGTTTTCTTTTTTCTAAGAGAAAAACCGACAATATTGTAAGTGACGCGCGCGCCAACAGACCATCACGGGCAATCAAATTTTCATACGGTCTCTCGTACAGATATTAAACTGTTTGATATACCTAACGGCCGTCCGGGTCGGATTGCAACGCGCGTGCGGTTATTGTACATAAATCGTCCGGTAAAACACACTTATATAATATCTTGTGTGCCGTATTATCGTCTAAGCGGAAAACGAATGTCGTAAAATATAAAACCGACCGTCCGCGCACACGATCGTGAATTATATTTTTATCATTAATATTATTACCCTCGGGCGTTTTCGATTGTATTTATTTATTTTTTTTTGACCGACCGGTATTATTCTAATTATTATTATTATTATTATTATTACTATGAGCGATTTGCACCGAAAAATAAAACCGGAATGTATAACGTATACGCGTCGCGTTGTGTTTTGCCGTGCGGCGTATCCTAGGTACGCGCGCGATGTTCGATTGTCCAGGAACGATTTTTTACTATTGTCGGTTTTTAATTGCGTTTAATTAATTTTAAAAACAAAACAACATTCGTGAGTCCAATTAATCATAAGGTTTTATATATAGTAATTACCGCCGTATATTTATTTCCCTCGGACCGGGCGGGCGAGACACACACACACACACACACACAGAGAGAGAGAGAGAGAGAGTGAACGATAAACAACAACGCGCGCAAACGACGGACGGGCGAATAAAATATAATACAATTTAACGTTCGACATAAATAATTTCAAAGCCGTTCGAAAGAAACCCATATTTTCCCTTCATTAATTAACACGAGCGCGCGCGCGCGTATATATTTTCGTTATTTTATTATTATATATAAAATATTAATATCTGTTATTATTATTATTTTTTAATTTTATTTCTTAACGCCGCAGTAATTATACTCGTGTATAGTAATATTATTCATTAGTTCGTTACTGAGAAACGTCTGTGCGCGCGCGCACATATACATTTTATACGCGAGTAATTCATTATATATATATAAATAAAGATTATAACGCGAGTAATATATTGCGCAATTATTTTTTACCGCGTCACGTCGTTCGTCCGTGTATACCGCCTATATATAAATAAAATATATACATAATAAAGCTTCGAAATGGCCAAAACTCGCATATCAATCCCGTTTCGAAAGTGTACACGTATAATATAAACACGACAACGGCGATATGTTTGGCGGTGTTACGCGCGACACGACAATACCGAAATATTATTAGAACAACGTTTTGGTCCGCGAGAGTCGGCTAAAAAAGACGTCGTCGTCGTCGTCTCGCGGGTGTCGCGCGTGCTGCCCAATACAAATTTACATAAACTTGACGACGACGCGTTCCCCTAGTTGATTTATACAATAATAATAATAATAATATCGTGTGTACGGTGTGGTCCACGTGCGACGCCGCCGCCGTCGCCGTACGGACGCGTCTCCATAACAAGCCGCGGGGAGAGACATTCAAATTTCCGTCTCATTTGAATTTCTAGTGAAACTGGTTCGGCACGAGCGACGCGGGACAGATATATTTACACGCGTGTGCATATACATCTGTATGCAAAGTAGCGGTAAACGAAACGGGGGATAATATCGTGACGATCACGACAATAATACGATTTGAAAATCTAAAACATCGCGCGGTTACGCGTAAACGTGAATGACGATCGACATACGGATCTTATGGATTGGGTGGCGCGCACGCCAAAATAAACCGGATTACCACTCGGACTTAAAAAAACAATAACAAATCGATTCGTTTCCGGCGCTCGCCCGCAGCATCAACAACGATAAAACACACAGGTAGTTCCGATCGAATGTCGATCGACCTTTGACGCACCTCCGACCAGAGATAACGGGCGCGTTAATTATTATCGTTACGCGCGTGAACGGTATTGTTAAATGATTTCGCGAGCGCACGTGGTGACAAATAAGCCTTTTGTTTTTCTCTCTCTCACGCGCGCGCGCACACGCACACGCACACGCGCACCCACACGCACACCCACACGCATACACACACACACACACACACACGATATACTGTATAACACTATGGACTCTTAATCAACGTTTAATTAACCGACGGGAAAATAACGCGCCTAATTAAACCTTTGTACGCACGCGTAAAACTATTATGTATTAATAATATGTGCACGCACGCCGCGGTGTTTGCTCGTGTCGATAGTGAAAAAAATAAAATAAAAAATAAATAATTAACGCGTTTGAAATAATCTCGATAATCGGCCGAAAAGTCGAAGTTTAACAACGTTATAGAACAATGCACGGGTCGTGTATGCGCGTACGACGACGCAGACGAAACGGACGCGACACGCTCCGGGGAAAGTGCGAAACCCCCCCGGGGGTTTTGGCCCCCCGAACGACAACCGATCGACAATTCGTACCTTTATTCATGTCGTCCGGACATCCGAAACGGTGGTAATTGCCGGTATCCTCTGCGCAAGAAAAACCACCGTTGACGCACGCGCGCAAAAACACACGCGAACACGCGCGGCCGCGCCACTTGTTGTACGCGCGACAATGTACCGGACCGGGGGGAATCGGCGCGACGCCGAAACCTCGCGCAAAAAACCGCACCGACGAAAACAAACACTGGCGCGAAAAATCGAACGGTAAGATTAAATAAATTCTACGACACCGAACGCACAAACGTCATTGCCGCGCGGACGATACGCGGTCTTCGGCAAACCACCGGGAGCAAGAGAAGAAGACGATCGCGAGGAAAAAAAATGAAAACGAAACGGGGGAAAAAAAAAAAAAAAAAAAAAAAAAATGAAAAAAATTCCACTGGACGACGCGACGCTGCGGCAGTACGTGAGGGCGCGCTCTGTGCCGGGAGACTGGTGAAGCGGCGACGTGCCGGCGCGCTCGGCGGCCGCGGTTCCCCTACAATGGTAACACGGGGAGGCGGAGTCCCGGCCGGTCCCCACCCATTCGCGCGCCCGGCGGTGGGGGTGTTTTGCATGCGGCGCGTCAAACCGCGTCGCTCGTCGCTAGCGCTGCCGGGTTGCGCGGGTCCGCGGCGGGTGGAAAGGGATGCGGCGGCGGCGGCGACGACGACGACGACGACGACCGACCGGGCCCGTTCGGGCGGTTGCGCGCGCGCGCTCGCGAAGGGTCGGCCGCGCGCGCCCGAAAGACGTAAACGATAATTGTTATTGTGTTGTTATTATTATTAGACTACGCGTTCGCCGTTCAGAAAAAAAAACGGTCGCGGACGAAATGTTCTCGAAAACGCGGCCGTCGGTTCTCTCGCGACGTCCGTCAACCACGCCGTGTCGTTTTGACGGAACGTTCGGGACGACGTGTGACGGAACACGCACAACACGTCGGCGTCCCCGCGCGATGATCGAACTCACGACGGCGGTGCGATAGTTGAAGGCGCGACCCAAAGATAGCACTGCCGGTTACGTCGGCCCGCGCACACGTTCCGCGCACGACGGACACCGCGACGATACCCGCCGACAAAAAATAAGAAAAAAAATATCCCGAAAATTGTTACGAAAACGATACCCCGACCATGGATAATTTTTTGTAACCATGATTGTTTATTATTGCTTTCGAAGCCAATCCTGTCCGATAACCTCAAATATTTTTGCAGAGTTGTACAAATATACCGTCGCGACCACCAAGACAATGTTTCTTAGATCGTCTCGTCTCAGATTACGCCACCGCGCACACGCACGATATTTTTTATTTTCCGTTTTTATTCATTCTAATCTGTTGCGTCCGTTATGTTTTCACTGCGAAAAGGTGAATTTAGGACATCGTATTGACGTTATGATAAACAACAAAGTGTAATATATAAATTATGCTATGTGTACTCGTACGTATATATGTATGGCAACGTTCTCCAATAGTTTGTGGGCAATCATTCAGACATAAGACTCGGTATCGTTTTTCAAATGCAATGACGGTATCGCGTTACTATCAAATTGAAAATATTAATACCTATCCACTGGAACCGACATTTACAGCGTCCGCGCGGTTCGCTACGTTTTCGAAAAATTATTCGATCGAAGGCATATTTTTGTGTTGAAATATTTGACTTTACACCGACTACATATATATATATATTTTACTCGCTTGCGTCACGTTAACCGAACGCACGTGAGAATACAAGCGCATAGCCACGAATCGAGACGACGGATCTGAAGAATTATTACACGGACGTTTACGACGACAGCGATAAATACGGTTAGGGCGGAAATGGCTGTTTTGTACGCCGAAATCGGTATACACGTCGCATGGATCCCGTGGCCCGAACAACACCTACTACAACTACTACTACTACTACACGTCCGTCGCAATATTACACGACAACAAAGAAATCATTGTCGATTTTACACGTACATATATATATATAATCATATAGACGCAACCCAAAAGATTTGGCCCAACGAAAATAATATCTTTTTTTTTTTCATGCCAGTGCACAATATGGTTTTTAAGTAATATATGACGAACGAACAACGACAATAATAACAATAATACACGAACGTTGATGAATAGTGAGAGGAAAAAAAAAAAAAGGAAGAACAACCGTCGATAAGTCAACGTCACATCATGTATACTATATATATATATATATGTGTGTGTATACTTGTTATTTAAAAGGATTTTCGTTCGGTGCGCAGTCGATATACATTATACACATACATATATTATATTATCATTATCAATCGTTTTGACCACACACGCGCGCACGCAGGTAGAATCTGATTTTTGACATTTCTTTGAAAATCACATTGTCGACCTACACGCGTCTATTTCACGTCGACGTCGCCTACAACAATGGCCGTTGCCCACCGTCAACGCGTGGTTTACGACGGACAAACACCACCGTGGAATTATTAACAAACGAAATCAATGATTTATCCATGTACACGCGCGCGCACCGTCCCGTGCTATAAATCAACAGTACGGTCCAAATCACGTACATGTAGGATAAATATTACGATATATTACAATAATGTTACGTTGCGAGTCGCCTACGAAAGGACGGCCGAAACCCGTAGTTTGTACCAAAGGCGTGCGCAGGCTTCGATCGCGGAGTACGCAACTAAAGTAAAATGTGCCCCTAATAAATCATAGGTGCCGTTCGAAAAACATTCAATACCCTAGTTCAAAAAGGATTTTTTTTTTTTTATTTAATTTGTATTTCCAATTTCCTTACACGTTATAACATTTTTATACACTATTTTACTTATGTGCTCTGACCGATGGAACAACATCCGTTCTCCGTCTACCAGTATAATGTCTATGGTTGCAAATAACCGCAGAATAATTCTATAGAATAATGTATCTTTAGTAATTGATATTATGAAGACTAGAGATAAGGAAGCTAATAGGGATTTATGTTTTCATAACACGCCTGGCCTACGGTTATATACTAAAAATATCGGTCGACCTTATTTTCAGATCACACTTAAAGAAAATGAAGCTGCCAATTAATTTCGAGAATGTTATTGATGAATTTTTCGGCGGTCAAATCGCGTAAAGTACAATTACGGTCGTGAAAATTTAGTCTGTTTTTTGTACGATGCTCATTCGTTCAATATTATTTGATTTTTTTTTATTTATTTAAACAATAGTTGCGAATTTTCAAAAGGGGTGAAAACAATTTTGCGGTTAGGGGGGCCCACATGTTTAGATTGCCTCGGGCGCCGGAAGAGTTTGCTCACGTTCTGGTTCGTAGTGCCTACGTAAGCCACGTTCTTGCGTCCTTAACACGGTGCACGCCGACGGTTCGGTACGCGGTACACAGACGGCGGCGTCGTTCAACACGATTCGAAACGTTCATTTGACGCACACGGACGGATTCGACGAGACGCGCAAAACAAGACCGAGACCACGGACACAAGATCGGTTACGGGGAAAATGATCGAAAACAACAAACTGTCGATTGAAACGTGAAAAGGGAAGAAATCGGCTCGATCGGCCTTCAAAGTTTCTAATTAGTCGAATTAAGCCAGTTGATTAAATTTACCCGAATGAAATGACAAATGATTGCCGCATACAAGTCCGCGTCAAGCGAGACATTTTATGTCCAGCGGGTATCTTAATTTAGGTAACGCTTTTTGGTGGACACTTTTTCGCGACGGTTTTTTATTTTAATGTGCCCAAAAGCAAAGACATAAAACGTCAAAAACATTGCACGCACACGCGCGGAGGAGAAGAAGAAGAAGAAGAAAAAGGCGAATCGTCCGTATGGAAATGTGCGAATGCGGTTAGGCGCCGCCGACACGGACGTGGTGTTACGAAATTCTCGCGTGCAATTGTCGCGGCGATTCTCTCGGTCTTTACGAGACCCGGACCGAAACTGCACTTGTGTATATATTTTTTTTTTGCACTACTGTTACTTTTACGAAGTTTGTAAACCGCCAAACACCCTGTCCGGAACGTACACACGTTTGGCGCGCGCCGGTGTGCGTAACCGCGTTTTTCAATGGGTCGGCCGGCGGCGGCGGTGGCGGCGGTCGGCCGGCGGCGGTCGTGGGAAGTCCGCGGAGACGCGCGCCCCTGATGACGTCACCTGTGACTAGGTCAAGGGCTCGGCCGCCGAACACGCGTACGTACACCGCCCGCCGTCAATGTACACGGTCCGCTCTCGCGCGCTTATCTCGTGTGTACGCGCGCGCGAAATATTATCACGTCGCGTCGACGACATTATTAATAATGACAATAATGCGACGGCGCGTGATTACGTTCTTTTCGGTCGATACGGACGCACGCACATTAATCGAACGCGCCCCGTTATTGATGTCGACCGGAGTAGTGCGCGCGGCCCCGTTATTTTTCGTCTCCTCCCCGCGGACACGCGTCAAGCGTCTTCGTACACGCACGCCGTGCGAACACACGCACACGCGCCGAGACCGAGCAACGGCAGTTTATACGCGGCGGCGGCGGCGGTTATATTTTCCTCCTTCTTATTTTTCCGCCACACCGCCCCATCCCTTCACCTCTTTTCGTGTTTTCTTCCCGAAGTCTTCAACAATTAGATAAATTGGATGCTTACGTTTCGGCCATATCCCCCGGAGTCGCCGTTCGCCTCCCTCCGTCCCTCGTACCCCACGGGTTTTTCCATTAATTAAAAGCCTAAACCGAGCGGGGAGAAAACTTACACACACACACACACACGTGCACGACGACGTTCCCGGTCTATCATCGTACGCGGCGGCGGCGGCGGCGGCGTTGCCGGAATGAACGCGCGCGGCAAAAGCTCATTAAAGACCGAGTCGTTTGTCCGGCCGGCGCCCGGTACCCCGGCGATTTAACCGCCGCCGCCTCTATCTGCAAACTCACTCTATCCTCGGTCTTACGCTATCCACTCTCTCTCACTCCGGTCACCACTACCGCTGTAAGCGGCGACGGCGGCGGCGGCGGGTTTAATTGACCGCCCGTTGTTTTTGCCCGGACGCCCGCAGAAATTAAAAACGACCGTCCGAGAGACGCGCCGACGTGCGTGTGTACCGGTGTGTACGCGCGCAAGAGAAAACCGGTCGATGGTTTTTCCGGAATTTTCGCACTAAGGCGGCGCGCGTGGTGGTGGTGGTGGACATAGCGTTGTAGCGGCAGTAATAGCAAATAGCGGAAAATCCTACGGCACAAAGTTTTTCCTATTTGTGCGGTGTGATGGGGTGGCGCGGAAAGTAAACCGTCTGGCCGATTTTATTACGATCGCGCGCACACGCCGCGGCATTCCTCAATAGCGTGCGTTTAACACGCGACGATTTTTTCGGCGGAAACCGTCCGACGGATTTCGTCGCGAGACCGTGTTTTTTTTTTTTTTTTTTTACAACGGCCGTCCGACGGCAATTGAGACGCGCCGCGCGCGATTTTCGTCCCGCGAAAACAAAAGCCGGGCGACCGCCCCTCCGTGTTATCGTCCACCTGTAACGCGGGCCGGCCGTTTAAAGTTACGAGATTAGCGGGGACGGGAAATATGGAAATTTAATTAATTCATTCGCCGACGAGGAGTGGGTTTGGGTGGGGGGCGGTTAACTGTTGCCGTCGCGTTAATTGTGCTTGTAAAACCGCTCGGGCGATTTAATACCACTTGATATCCGAACGGAGGGGGAAAACTGTCGTCGGGAATTCGTGTTTATTACGGCAATTAAAAACCGTAAACAACGGCGGCGAAAAAATATTAAGTAATAATAATAAAAAATAAGAAAAAAAAATTATTTTATTATATTTTTTTTTTTTAATGATAATAAAAAATAATAATAATAACAACAACGTGGTTAAACATCTTAAACGGGGAAAGTATTTTGCGATGGGGGAGATTTTTTTTTTTTTTTTTTAATGACCGTTGCGATTTTTATTCGGCAATTAATTAATGGGAATTCGTGTTCAACGATCGCGTAAAAACGGAATTAATTTCGAGGGGAGCGTTGTTGCTGTTGTTGTTGTAATATGAACGCGTATATACGTTTGTAAAAAGATGATTAAAAAATGAGCTTTTAAACCGGACATGTTTCCGACCTTCGTCTTGTAAATAAACAAATCCTTTGGAACCCTTCGCGGCAGCCGTTTGACGAGGCGAATGCCGGGGACGACGAAAAATCGGATAATATATTTTTTCATTAAGCCCAATATTTTCGTTGGGTCGCATTCCTAAATATATTAAATATTATCGAGAAAGGACGACGTCGTCTACGGCCTGGTTTGTGGGGGGGTGAGGGGGAGAGGAAATCTTCTCTACCCGTTTGCCGTATCTATATACCTCTCTTTTCTTTCTCCTCCGCAACGGTATATATAATTGAAGGATCCCGGCAATACGGTTCGGAGGGAAATTGAAATAA
Source organism: Schlechtendalia chinensis (assembly GCA_019022885.1). Lineage (NCBI taxonomy): Eukaryota > Metazoa > Arthropoda > Insecta > Hemiptera > Aphididae > Schlechtendalia > Schlechtendalia chinensis. The sequence goes on along the minus strand of CM032340.1, from coordinate 8,012,024 downwards.
GTTTATGTGGACTTTGCGTCGCTATTATTATTCAATATTGAGAAAAATTCCACAGCCGGCGCACATGGGGAAAACGGGAAATTGCTCAAATCGATTGGAAACAAGTTATTACGCAGCGCGTTGTTCGAAATACATTTTGATTCGAGTATCCACCTAAATAGGTATATATATATATATATATATGTGTGTGTGTGTGTGTATACATTATACTTAATTTTGACAATGAAACCGTCCAAACAAAGACCACATAACGACTCGAGAGCGGCGTTCGCTATTTTGTTATAATATGGAAATGTATAGTCAAAGCAATGAAAACCTGTTTTACCGCAACTATTTCTCCATTAAAATATTTTATGGAATAAGCACGTATATGGGATACTTTTACTGTACACCGAACGACGTGTTACACTGTATTTTATTTGTATAACCTTACAAAACTATAAACTTGACAATTTATCGAAATAGATTACGCTACGTGGCGATAAAGTAAAAGTTTTTTTTTCTTTTTTTCTTTTTTTTTTTTTAACAGAAAATACGTTTGAAACCGATGAAGACATTTGTTTTCGACGAGTTAGATAAATTTCCGAGTACTGTAAAGACGAACACGTTTTTTCGTGAAATCCAATACAATGCCCAAGAAGAAGATGATGATATTTTATAACCAAAAACATACTCTCGTATCGTGCGCGAGATACGAGAAACGGCGGATTCGCAGTTAACGGGAAATTTTTAATGACAACAACAACAACAATAATAATAATAATAATGATAATAATAGCGTGGGCAAAGTGGACGGCAATAAATTATATCGGTGCGATTACCGGACGCGTCCGGTTACACGAAAAATTTAAACGGGTCCGTTCGACATCCGTCGGGCGGCAGTCGACCACCGCAGCTCCACTCGCCGTGGTCGTCGTGTGCGTCGGTTATCGTTGTCGGCCGACTGATATGCATTATCGCGGAACGAATCGGTACGGCATGATATTTCCCCCCGGCGAGTGTCGCCGAAAAGAGAAATAATGGAAATGGCGAGAAAAAAAAAACACCCAGAAAAAAACCATTTAAAAAAGAAAACGTCTAATTTTCGCGTACTGCCACCGGACGACCGACGACGACGTTCTGTCGTGAACGCGACGCAATCCCGAAGTGTCTGTTTTAATCGCCGTCGTCGGGGGTCCCGCCGGGCGGCGGGGTTAATTGAACCGGAGACGAAAAACACAAGACCCGTGGTGTTGTCATTGAACGTTATAAATTGCGCGAGACGCGAAATCGGATAGGTATTGATGAGTCGCCCACGCCGGTGCTTAATGGCCCGATCAATCATATAATTAATTAAACCCCTTTTGTCCGAGCGGTGGTCGTTCGGGAGAAGAGAACGATATAAAAAAAATTTAAAAAAAACGAGAATAATAAATAAGAGCGAGAAAGAAATAAAGACACACGGCGTACCGTTAATTATAAATCCGTTACCGATACCGTCCGTTTATGATCACGAATTTCGGTATCGTTTTTTTCATTTTTTATCTTTCTCTTTTCTTCTAGCGCACGCTGGTCGGCTCCAGCGTTCGTATCGTGTATAGTTTTGCACCTACACACCTACACACACACACACACACACACACGTCGTCGTTCTGGCGGCCGGCGGGACAATTAACACGGATGACATTAAAACGAAAAAAAAAAAAAAAATGCGGGCAAACGGGTTTCGGTGTTGGTATAATAAAAAACAAAGTGGAGGACGAAAAAACTGGTGTGTGCGCGCGCGCGCGCGTTCGTATATATATATATATTTATGTGCGGACAAGAAGATATTTGTCTGGTGCGACTCGTAAAAAACCGGCGCGCAGGCTCAAAGACACTACGACGTATTCGGACGGCGCGGTGTGGTATTCGGAAAACGCGTCGAAAAAAATATCCTCGAATGAGACCTGTCGAGCGTTGATAATTAAAAAAAAAAACGTATATATATATATATGTGTGTGCGTGCGTTTGTACATATACATATCAATAATATACGCGAATGCTAAAACGCACGCGGACGACGGAGTTCGTGACGTTTGCTCGTACGCCAGCAATTACACACGCGGCGGACTCGATTAACACAAACCACTTAACCGTTTGCTGAACGTGTACTTGCACAGTCGACGTAACAAGCAATAATAAACGCCGACCCGCACGTGTATACGCATTTGGCCTACATCGGGCGGCCCGGGGACAGAACGCTATTTTTAAGACGCGCGCTTTTTACACGACGGACGGACGGACGGCGGGGAAACGATAGCGAAGCAGGCGGGAGAAAAAAATAAAAATAAAGGAAGAACGAAAACGGTTTAATAATTCAACGGTCGTCTAATGGTGCGGCGGCGGCGGCGGCGGCCGAGGAAGTGGTAGGTGGAAAAGACCGTCGGAAGGTGGCCGGGGGGGGTATTAATAAAATACGTACGTCTCGAAAATAGTATAGCCACGGACGGATGTGACGGGTTCGCGAGGGGGTAGCTGGAGGACGGACGGACGGGTGGGGGAGGGAAGACTATCGCTGCCGCGGCGTGGCGGGGCGGGACGGCGAGCCGGGGAAAAGTTTTAATGGAAATGGGCACCCATACATATACATTAGTCTGAATGCGGGAAACCGAAAGAAGAACGTAATAATGAAAAACGGGAGCGGAGAAACTTAACATGTATGAAAAAGACGAGAGAGAAGAAGGAAAAAAAAAAAACGCCGAAAGAACGACGTATGGGGGGGTGGTGGCGAAGAGAAATTTCCATAAGAATAAGTAGACGTCGGGAAAAGGCGTACGCGCACATATATACCTTCTCGGTCCCGTTCGCATATAATAATAATAATAATAATAATAATACGTAGGTATATATGTACATATTATATACACGTACCTGAGTACATTCTTTTATTTTTATATAATATATTTCTTCCGCGAGGAGAACAATTTTATGTATATCACGCTCGCATACGAAACGAGTGAGAGAGAGAAGAAAACGCGATCGACGGACGGCTGGCTTGTGACTTTGCGCGCGACATAAACGCCGCTATTTTTTTATTCCCCGGATAACGTTTACCCCGTTATCTCGTAAATAAATAAAAACGGAACGCGCGCCGTACGTAACGTTGTATTACATTATACCGGGAACGCGTAAAAGAAAACCCCGTACGCACGGTGAAATCTTTAAAAATTCATCAACGAAATGACCCGCCAGCGCTCCGGCGCGCTCTCCGTGTATACACACGACGACGACGAACAAAAAACAAAAACAAAAAAGCAAAATCCTTTGATTTATCCTCTTACGGTGGCTAATAAAAACGTTCGACGTTCAAACGGCATTAAATTTCAAAGCGATCCGATACGTTTTACGACGAGCGCGTCCCTTGCACGTTAGCGTGTTAGCGACGATCGGCTACTACTGTTCATTTTGGAACGTTATCGGCGGTCGCGCGCGCGTCTTATGAATAATGTCCGACGAGAACCGAAAAAAAAAAACGATACCTACGCCGCGGATCGCATTGAATTAATAACGACCGTGCGACGAACAAAATAATATTTGATTGTACGTGCCGGCCGAACGGATTTGAACGTATTCCAAACGACGGGCGGTTTTTGAATATTAGTCCATTGTTCCGTGACGTTTATACGTTATTTTTCCTATTGTACGCGACTGACCGTACCATTATTCACGTGTGTGTGTGTTATGTATACACACTCGTGTAGGAAATGTTTTTATTTCGCCGATCCACGATCGTACACGTATATAATGCAATCGGGTCAGAAAATTCTGGTAAGTCGACGATTTCGAGAACGAATATAAATAGTGGTCGTCGTTGTATACCACCCCGCGACAAGCGACCTAATACAATATAAACTAGCGGTGTGTGTGTGTGTGTGTATGCAAGTGAGGGAGGGAGAGAGATAGACGGACGGTTTGACGTTATTGAAAAAAAGTATTTCACGCATTTTACGCACGCCGGTTTAACTCTAGCAGCGGTGTGTGTACCACCCCCCGTCGGCGCCATAGGATTAAAAGAAGGTAACGGCGTCGACAGCGAAATAGGCTACACGAGAATAATGTAAAGGAAAACAAATATATTTCCCATGGCCCGGAATCCATTATTTACGATTTATCGGACAGTAGAAGACAACAACACAACAAAAAAAAAAGAAATATATATATATGTGTGTGTGTGCACGCATTGTCAAAGAAGCATAATACGCACGCGAACGCCGGCGTACTCAAAATAGGTGCGCGTTAGGATAGCGCGCACGTAGCAAGAGCGTTGTCTTCGGTTTTTACCTGTGTCCGGTTCGATCGAGAACAATACGGGGCCTTTTAAAAGACACGTCGTCCACCCGCACGCCGCCGGGGGCGCCGTTAATTTATTATGGTCTGCCGTCCGTCGTTTTACGACTCGGACCCCGTTTCGTTCGATCGGAAACGCGCCAAAAACGGTGACGTCGTCGTGTCGTACGTTTTATATTATTTTTTTATTTTATGTAAACGCACGCACGCCGCGGACCTCGAACGTGGGCGTCGCGTCGCGGCCGCGCGGGGTTGTGTTAGCGGTGTCGGCCGAGCGACGACGATAATTAACGACGTTTTCTTCTTTACAACGTCCACCGTATCGGTACCGTACGACGCGTTTGGTGTAGTCGCTAATTCGAAACCGATGTAGTTTCGCGCGCCCGTGTCGTACGGGTCGCGGGTCCGGCGGCGAGGAAGATCGCACACGGAGAAATCTCGTTTTCGAACGTCATGAAATGTCCGTGAAAGCCGTGGCGCGGGCCAACGACGAAGACCGGACGGTTTTGTTTTTAGGTTTTTCTCCGAAATCCCGGCCACGCTTAACGTTAACGTTTGTCGCGGACGACCGCCGCGACGACCGTAAACCGAGAGACGGTCGATTCGGTTGTTACCGCGGCCGCGTGTTCTCCGAACGAACCGCGAAAAAAACCGACGGGGCGCGTGTTCCCAACGACGCGGGGGTGGGGGGGGGGAGGGTGATGGGTGATCGAAGACGAAATCACGTTGAAAACAACGAACGATATTTTTAACGACGTTCCCCGGTCGCGTATGCCGAATAGTTTTTACGACGTGCGCGCGCGTGTTTCTCCCGACAGCAACGACGACGACGACGACGACAACAACAACAACGACTCGACCGCGCTTGTTGACCCCGCGCGACGATCTGCTGTTTTTACGATTATTATCGTCGCCGTATTTACCTAGCCATACCAGTATTCGGACCATGAGCATGGTCTGCACGGGGAGCAGTTGCTGGCTGATAGTGATTGTTTTTATGCCGCGGCATTGAAAATATTCGAACAATCGATCCGAAATGCGACTTAAACGACGCATCCGGGGACTCATTAAGCGTATTCGTTGTTCTATATTTAAAACAATTTTTTGGCCCGGGCTTGCGTTGATAATTAACCGAACGTTTCTTCTTTTACTTCTTAACGCGCGCGGTGGTGCTTAATGAACTCGCCGGCCAGTCGGTTAGGTTTTCTAATGAAATATGCGAATTAATTAAAAACCATAGGAGACAACGGGGCCAATATATATATACACACACGTGTTCGGGGGACAAGTGTGTCAAAGAAACGGTCATTAATTTGAATGTAAAAAAAAAAGAAAAAAATAACTCGAAATAGCGTGGGCTTAACGATTTATAAATACATATGATATACATATATATATGTTTATTTATTTAAATATCGCACGGAGAAACTGTGAGGAATTTCGTCGGGGCCCAACCCAAAGAGTGGTTTTTTATAAAAGATTCGGAGAAGTTTGAAGGAACGCCAAATGAGTTAATAAAATATAATTTACTCTTATTATTACGATTGTTGTGTGTGTGTGTGTTTGCATATATACATATATTAATTTATATATATAGTGTGTGCGTTTAATTGTTATTGCCGGACACACTAGAAATAAAACTGGTCTCGGGAACGACTAAAACGATGATTTATTCGCAATAATCTCTTTGTCAACTGTATTATAAAGACATCTTTCTCGCTCGGCCTTTCTCGCAACTCCACTCGGCCTTTCTCTTTCTGTCTTGTTCGTATTCGCTCGCACATAAACGTCGGTTGGCAAACGCTTCTAGTATGCTGATACACTTGACTTCTATCGTGTCTGGGACCGAGTAATAGTATTAATAATAATAATAATATAATTGACGTTTATCTCTCCCCATAATTGTACCGTGGAGAATTGTTCTCGGAACGCCGAAATCTGAATGATTGTTGTATCCGTCGCCCGACCGACGGCGTAATACGTCTCCGATACCATAAACAAGACGTGTCATCGTCGTTCGAAAAAACAAACCGTGTAAACGCTATAGACCAAAAAAAAAAAAAAAGAAAAAAATCTATAGTTTTTTTCTGTCCGATTTAATTTTGTGACAGTTTTCAAAGAACAAACGGACAATAAGAAAGACGTTTCTATAATTCTACGAAATAAATAAAAGAAGATGTTAAAAAAAAAAAAATTTCAAGGGTCGTAGAAAACAACACGAAAACCTACGACGACGTTGAAAAGATCGACGTGTACGTAAAAAAAAAAAAAAAACTCAGAACAGAAATATAATTATTATCGGTGGTCGTCGATAGTCACCGGTGACCACAGGTGGAAGGAAATTTTTAGACGAAACGGCCCGGCGTATATTACACGCATAATATACAGTTTTTTTTTTTATCGTCGTCCAATCGAACAATGATAATTATTACCTTGCAAAGATCTATTGCGATAAAAAAAAAAAAATATGTGTATATACAAATATACACGTAGATATTCCTTCGTGGCACGTATACAAATGTACATTCGTAAAGTGACGAAATGAAATAAAAAAAAAAAATAATAATAATAAATATTTTTTTGAACGACATAATGACGGTTAATAATAACTACTTCACGTGTTTTGCGGCAGAAAAAAAAATAATTGAAATAGGTATATAGTTAATTACTTTCGGATACGCGTAGTTTTGTTAGCGTTTTTATTTATTTTTTTCCCCAAATTAGAATAGCTGTTTTTTTTTTTTTCAACATTATCGTTATCATTACTGTTACAATAATTATTATTATTTTATTTTATTTTTTTATCATTATTATTATTATTCCTGCGCGTGTCATTGGAGAAACGGCAGAATGCGGTTTCCTGTGCGTATACGCGTGCAATGCCCGTGTGCGTGTGTGTGTGTACGCCGGAGCAACGCGCGAAATATTATGGCTGCCGTGATAGCAATAGAGCACATTATAATAACCCTGTAATTCGTTGTGCGTGTATATACGCATACGCGTATAATGGAGGTGTGTGATTACCGGCAATTAAAGTAAAGGACGACTCCCTCTCCTAACACGCGCGTCTCTCGCCGCACCCAATAACGAACACACGTACACACGCACACGATTCCAATATACACCGGCGGTTAATTAAACATTTTTTTTTTCCCTAGGCAACGCGAAAAAGAAAAAAAAAACATACGTAAAAAAAATTACAACAAATACGACAAAACGTCAAAACGCACGACTGCCGATGGTCGTCATCGATAGAAAAAATAAAAACAAGTAATGTATATATAAACGTGTGCGCGGGTACAAAAACCGTTTCTGTGTAATAGCAATGGTTATCCATTATTAGACGAATACGTTTCGGTTTGACACGAATTCAGGGACACCGATAATTCACGTGCAATAGAGGGCGTCGTCTCATTTATCTACGTGTATAATACAGAATATATTCTTCTCGGAGAATAAAGACGAGACGCGCGCACACACACACACACACAGAGAGAGAGAAGAAAAAAATATATATCGTTTGTTTCCGTACTGCAGGTAAAAACCGGCGGTGGCCACACATTGAACCGCATTCATATACATATATATATATACATATACAGAGCGTTTCGAGTGGTGTCGATGAGAGGTCGGAGACGCGAGAACACGAGCCGCGACGATGGTAATCGTTGCGCGGCGCAGCGCTCGCCAGCTGTGTTTGAAAAAGAAAAAAAGACATGTACGTAAGACATGCACGACAAACACGTCGAAGTTTGGACGCGATTGTCCGTTTGCAGAATACGTTTGAAATACGTTGGAAATATTATTGAACACGTAGAACTCTCTCGTAAAACTCTGTGCACGTAAAACGTCACGTGTTGTGTTCGCTAACCGTTCCGAGACGACCGAGCTAAAAAACCGGAACACGGTGACGTTTGAAAAACGAACGACGACCACGCGGAAGTTATCGAACGGAAATATCGATATTCGAGTCCGCGATCAACCCCCCCACCCCGGATCCGGAGTACGAACGACTTCTCGGGGTACAGATCACTCCGTATACACACACACGTCGAACAAATCCCGAGCTGCTCTTCGGACGTACCGCCTACCTGACCGTCCGGGGTCAATTCATTAGGGATTCGTGTGTAACAGAGAGAGAGAGAGAGAGAGAGAGACACACACACACACACGGGTCGGAATGTTCCATCGCCTGTATAAAATGCGTCCCGCGGTTTTCGGACACACACGACACGAAACGACACGGCACACCGGACGGACCCCACGCTCGTTCGCGCGCACAACAATAATACGATATGCCCACAAATGCATTTTTGTCCCGTCCACAATGGTCTCGTTGCACGCGTTACACGCACACGCACACGGGGTTTAATCGTGAGAACCGTCACCGGACGACGACGACTACGACGACTACGACGATGGTGGTGGTGTGCGGTGTGACCGATCTTTTCGGCGTTCACATGATATATATCAAACGCGCGAATACGTCAGACTGACAATATCCGATACGTTCCGACAAACGTTTGGTCCGCGCCTGGGTGACGTGTTTCCGTCGAGAACGCGCGTCGGGCGATCTCAATTGAAAAATAACATACATATGGTCTCGTCAATATTAAACCGTGAACAGTTCGCAAACGTTCCAGAACAATAACAATAATAATCCTTAGGCTTGTGGTAACTGCAGAGTAAAAAACAAACGGGATTTGTGAAAATACACTAAACCATCGTCTTCGTGGATATTAATCGCTATCAAAAGTAGCAAACGTCAACCTCATAAGACATTAACAACTTTCCTAAATGCTATTGAACGGATAGTTTTCAACCAAAAACGTAGTACGCTATGACGAACACCGGAATCATAATACATAACATGATACGGTTTAAAAATAATCTGATCAAAATCAGTTTGAAATCTTTTAAACGATCAATAAACATCATACGTAAGACGTGTCTTATTACAATTCTTACCTCCAATGATAGCGCCACAGTAAAACTCCAAAAAACATAATACCGTCGATAAAATAACGTTCTTTTTTTTTTTAACCGGAATATTTGTGCGTGTCAAACTTAATTAATGATTCGGTAAATTGAAATGAAATCGACATACCTGAAACAAAAACAAAACAAAACAAAATGTAAATGGCAGTCGAAATCTTAACTAAATGTATGCAAAAAAAAATCTATACGTTATTACGCTAACCCTATGCAATTATAACCGTAGAATATATGCACGCGTTACGATTGCATCGTAATCGTTCGTTACGATTCAGGACACACGAAACGAAAAACAAGTACCGTGTGCTGGAGGACACGTTAGTTATACTCGCGGTGATTGTAATGAAAACTTGTCCGATCGGTGACATTGTATATTTCGATAGGGATTCGAGATTTTTCGCTAATATTGTTTGAAATACGGTACACGAACCGCACGCGGTGCGCATTAGAAGAAAAAAAAAACCCAGGAGAGAGCGACGGCCCCGGCGCGGTGCGCGACCGATAGAATAGTTGCAGTGGACAATTATGGAAATAATGACCTTTACGTACGCGCACAGAGAGAATAAGACAACGAGAAGGGTACAACGGTGCGCGACGACCGCCGCGGCGAATGGTCCGACCAAACGTGAAATATGTCGTGAAACATATGGTTTAGTTAGTATTCAAAAAAAAAAAAAAATAAAAAAATAAATAAATAAGAAAGAGAACCTGCAGACGGCCGTTAAAGAAACGACGGAATAATCGTCGCGATTTCGACGAACCATACGGCCAAAAACGCACGCACACAATAACGTCCGAGGGGAAATTGCACGCGACGCGTTTTAATTTATATATATCGCGTATCTAACCGAAATTCACGAAACTCGTGTGCGCGCGCGTATTCGTCGTCCAACGTCCTCTCTCTCTCTCTCTCTCTCTCTCTTACACTGTAGATCCCAGTACGTACCGCCAGCCACCTCATCTCCGTACTCAGACTATACACGTCGTCGTCGTCGTCGTGATCTCTCGATACGAGTATATATATATAGTATACATCATACAAAGGTATCTGGGGCGAATAATAACCGTTCCAATTGTGAATCGTTTAACACGATGTAACCCTTCTATTTTACACGGCGACATGCGCGAGTGTGTGTGTGTGTGTGTATTATTTACGACTCGGGGGGGAATCGTGCGCGTGTGTGCGCGCGCGCGTCAATATCTTTGGCCCATTATATTCTCATATTGTGCGCGACTCGCACTAGATTTTCTCTTTTCTTTTTTTTTTTTTTTTTTTTTTTTAATAAACGGTTAATTGTCAACCATAAATTTTTCGCAGCACCTCTCTACGACACGTCGGGGGGACACGGTCGTCGGTCGGTAGCCGTAGGATTTGCGAAATCGTCGCGCATCACTTCAGACTCACACTATATGGCTGCACTATCCGCGAAGGGGACCCGTGAGCGCCCTCCTCTCAAAATCGTCATCTCCGTCGTCACCGAGCGCCGCCACAGCCACCCGGAGTAGAACACACACACACATATATATATATATATAATAAAAAATGACGACGGAGAAACCGACCCGCAGGGCCTATTAACAATAAACAATATAAAACAACCTTTCCCTTCGTGCATAATTTGCATAATAATTTTCTCACTCGCGCGATTCGCGATCGTGTCGCGGCCGTCGTCGTCGTCGTCGCCGCCGCCGCCGCCGTCGTCAAAAGAACGAGAACGCGAAAGGAGAACCGATCGGATCGGGTAAATCGCGATCGTAACCGTTTTTATTTTCCTTCCTTTTTTCATTATCTGCGGCATTGTCGTTATACTGTTATATTATATTCGTTCCGTTTCCGTTACGTAATACGATTATAATTGTCTGTCGTATAAACACGTTATACCGACGTCAACCGCGCGACGCTGGCGTATAAAGGCACCACCGAGTCACTACCATATTAACAGTGAGAAATAAATGTATATACATATATTTTTTTAGTAGTAGTGGTAGCGGCAGCAGCAGCGGTCGGCAGAACTTAATTAAAACGAAAACTCATGCGAATCAGCCACCACGCGCGCGCGCGCACGGAGACGTGGCGAAGGATACGACGGAAACAACCGGTTTTCAAATGAAATAATTCGTGTGCTACAACGGTCGGGGCGCGGAGGAGTGCGACCCGATTTATCGAAATGACAAAAATATCATCCGTTTCGTCTTCGCTGACCATTAACGGATCGCGTCCACCGCGCACGCCCATCCGGCGGGCACAATAATTATCGTACACGACGACGACGACGACGACGACGACGCGGCCGGTGATCATGATGATGATGATTTATGTGTTGCACACAAAGAAGAACGGACAGTGCGCGCGCGCGTAGAGGCAAACCAGTTTGCGCTTGTGTGTGTGTGTGTGTTTATAGCTGGTAAACACAATAATAATATATAATATTATTATAACGTGTAATAAGCGTTATGGACGAAAAAAAACGAAAAAACGAAAAAACGATTCTACCGATAATCTCCGCGCGATGACTGGTAGAGAGACCGAAGCGAGTTCACTACCTTTTGCCGTACAATAATAATCGTGCGTGTCGCCGTCGTCGTCGTCGTCCCTATCGCGCGGCGACATTTGAATTTCAAATCGTGTTCGGATAACAAAAAAATAAATAAATAAATCGTTTTGCATAAACGCGTGCGCTGGCCCGTGCGCGCGCACGCACACGCCTTATATTAGTTATATTACGCTCTGCTACTACCCTCCGAGCTCGGGCACACGATCCATTATATTGTGGACTGCGCAAAATTTATGGAAAAAAAACCAGAACGTGCCAAAGGCTTCGGTTTTTTTTTTGTCCTAAGCGTATGCTAATCTTATGCGCACGCTGAAGGGTATTTTCGTCGCGAGGAGCTAACCTACGACGGAGTGGTGTACCCCCCACACCGCGTACAAACACACGTGTCTGTCACCGATTACGGACGTGCCGCCGTCGTCCGAATAATTATGTCGCGATCGCGTGCAAGACACACCCGCGGTACGAAAGACTTCTGGAAACCGACTGACGTGATAAGTTCGGACGTGATCGCGAACGTACACATATACCTGTCCGCGGACGGGCGGTCAGGCTTCGGAGGCAATTAGTCGCCCCCCCCCCGGAAACGATTTCCGTACGTTCCGGACGACGACCTAAACACGTGGCCGACACAGCAGCGCGTTTTCAAAAAGGTAAAGTCGCACGGCGAAAATCCGACGACGACTCACGCCGCGGAATGACTGCACCGTGACGTTGACGTTTTTTTCACACGAAACGGACTCACGATCCGAGTCGGAAACGCAAGACACGTCACCAACTCGACGGGTTAGTATGATTGGACGGCACCGTTAGAGAGAGAACCGTTTTCGACCTGAAGTGTTAACTAACGGAATCGGATGTGTAGGCCGCTCACAAAAACGCAGAAGGCGCGTGTGGTGTGCGGACGGCTATATTTAGAACAAAAAGCGTGTAAACAAGTGCAGGCGGTATGACAAACATTATTATGTGACGATCGGCGGTCAGGAAAGAAGGAGGACGGGACCCGGGGTGGGTCGTCCCTTCCGGGACCGCAGCAAGACTCGCACGCGTGTCGCGTTTTTGCATACGCGGCATTTGAACGGGGTTCGCGGCGGTCGGACGCGACGGCAAAGGTCGCACGGCGCGGGCGCATGCGACCGAACGGGCGCGCCGGCATTTGACCACCACCGGTTGTCGTTTGTTTCACGGCGAACTGACGGGGCGTCGGGTGGTTTTTTTTTGTCGCGCGCTGTTCACGGGACCGCGTACTTTTCCGCCGTTCGCCCGCGAACGAGAGCGGAAAGTTTCCGTTCGTCAGCCGATCACGCGCACCAACACGCCGTTGTCGGTTAGACGTGTCCGCGAAAACGTTATGTAGGTCAGTGCCGGTCGACGACGGCGGTAAATACCGTAAAAACACGTCGTACGCCCGCCGCCGCCTCCGCCGCCGCCGCCGCCCCCGCCGGCAGGCCGGACATCGGTCGCGGCGAGAAAGAAAAGGGTGGAGAGGCCCAACAGCTGACTCTACGGGTTCACCGACCGCGTCTCATCTCTCGCCGACCTTGACACCCCTACGACGACGGCAAAAACAACATACAAACAACACACGGAGAAACAAATTGCGCGCGAATCGATTGCGCGATTTTTTTTGGTATTTTTGATTTTCCTGCCTCACACGTTCGGCACTAACCTCGCGACGCCGCCTAGCTGGACGCGCGCCAACCTAACCGTTCACGATCGCGATTGTTTGCGTCCGTTTTTTTTTTTTCAGTGACGGTCCTGCTCCAGCGGACCGACCGTGTTTTATTAGCGATGACGCGCGGAGGCTTCGATTGAATGTGCGTTTGAATCTTCGGGTTTGGTGAAATTTAACGGTTTTTATGACAAACGTCGGCGTAAGTGTGACCGCGGGTTCTCGAAGTTTTTTCGCGCCGTCTCGCGGACGCGGATCGTGGATTTGTTGCTTCGTTCGACGTGAGCGGCCTTTGATTATGAATCCGTCGCAGACCGTGGACGTTGTTATCGTTGAACGCGATCGAATACGCAGGTGTGCGCGTGTGCGGGTACGCGGTTCTTACAAGACGAACAGGGAAAAAAAAAAAACGCCCCCGCCATTTGGAGGGGAAAAAAACCGCCCCGTCTAAAGTGCGAGACTCGTCTCTCTCCCGCCGACAACAATTATCCAGTCGCTTTTGACGGACGAACGCGATCGTCGCATGACTAGATTCATGACGGCGCGGTTTTTTCCTTTCCGCGGCGACGGGGTCGAAACGCGGACGAAACGCTATTACAACAAACCTCCGGAGCCCAGAAAAATAGGTTTTCACTGGCAATCGTTTCCACCCTCGACCAAACGTACACCACGTCCGGCGACTACGGGGCGTACTGCGTTCGGTCGTTTCCAAATATTCATTCACTACGTTTTACCTATTATGCGGTTGATTTTAATGGCGAACGTTTTCTAACGCAATCAATTATTATTAATTGGATTTATTTAAAGGATGTATATATATAGTTTCCGTCGATATTACGTGAAATACGACCTTACGTAATACACCGATGTAGATACGTGGAATTTGTGATTTTTCGTTCGCGACGAAATTATGAAACGTACAAGACAAAAAAGACATAACGTTACATGGCACGTTACACAAATAGGTATGTAATTACGCAAAACAATTACGAATTAAAACCGATGGCGAACCGAACAGTGTGCGCGCACGAGAATATGCTGTACGTTGGGTATACTATAGGGTGTACTATAGGTTTTGGGGTACCGACGTGTAAAATCGTCACAGGGAACACGCGCAAGTTTTCCGGTCGTTTTCGTGTAAAAAAAACAAAACAAAAAACCTAACAAAAACCGTACGAAAAACACTGCCAAGGGAGGGACACACACACACACACACAAACCATTCCGGGAACGCACCGAAAGCCATTTATTGTCTTTAATTTCACGGTTGAAGAATTGACCAGGAAACAAAAAAATACACACCTCTATACACCGTATATGTGTGTGTGTGTGTGTGTGTGTGTGTACGCGCGTTGTACACATGTTTAAACGCGTGTCAGCGTATATATCGTAATATCCGTACAAAACAGATTTCTAAAAAGTACTAATCGACGTGATAATAATAATATAAAAAAAAATATATATATATAATACATATTATATAGGAAAAAAATATTATTATTATATAACCGACGGGTTGATTACTGCCGCGGATGATTGCAAAACAACGAACGTTTTTCATCGGGCAATGAGGGAGGTGTATACATGTATAATACACGTCTCGTCTATGTGCTACGACACATCACCTGCACACGATTATTATTGTACACGGCATAAAAACGACATATTTCAAAAAACAAAAAATAAAAAATAAAAGATCACTGTGATCGTTAACCGCTGCTCGACTAAATGTTCATTTCGGCCGGGGACAAAACATAATTTCATATAATATTATTATTACTGTTATATACAGAAAGCTTTCGAGACGCCCACCAGATATCACATAACCTCACCACGATACGCGGTTTGAGTGTAGTAGTAACGCGCACGCGGTGGTTTTTAGAGCGCCGTCAGCCGGTCGCCAACAGTAAAAATCCTAAACGGAATTTTTTTGTTTTCGCTTTCTTCCTACAGCGTATACTCGTATGTGTACATGTGTACACGCATCTCCGAAAATGCGATTTATAAAACGATCCCGATGTAAATCCGCCCGCGCGCACATAGACCATTACGCACATATACGTTCCGGAGAGTATAACGCGCGCGTCGAGAGACATAAACGATTTTACGATGCAAGAATTAAGGACCGTCAGGGCGGTAGGAGGAGGTGGTCGGAAGGGACAAAGTTTTTATACGGATTCCGTATAGTTTTTACAACGACCACGAGACCGTACTACACGACGGACGGCGGAGCTTTTGACGTTTACCCCGAAAATCCTTACGAGACAGCGGCGGCCGCGGTTATAGTATTCATTAAGCGCTCACCAATTGAATAGCCACCGAACGCGCGCGCGCGCGTTTCACCACCGTCATCTCCGTCCTCTATATATATATATATTAATTTATCCAAAAAGAAACATTATCTTTTCTTGCGGACTGAGCAAGCACACCGACTCCGCCGCGCCTCGTTTATATATATATATGATTAATGACGTGTGTATGTGCGATCCACCCTTTTGGAGAAAAAATCCCACACACACACGTATACATCTATATAATATACGATATACGGATGTACACAATAATATATATAATAAATCGGATAGAGAGAAAAAGCTAATCAGCGCGTGTGTGTATCATTTGTAATAACACCGGACTTAAAGTTTCATGAGTAGCCGAGGCGAAAAACGGATAATAACGTCGGGCGACAATGCGAACGAGGCGGCACGGGGCGACGGAGGTTACGGGGTCCGGTCCGTGGTTCACGGCGTGGGGGGGTGGAAACGAAACAAGAAAAAGAAAGGCAAAAAGAATGTGGCCACCAAACACGCGGTTCATCAGCTACGCGCGCGCACACACACACACACACGCGCACGCTCGCGATAGGGAAACGAACGGCCGGAGGGAGACGCGCGGGCCCGGGTAGCGGTGAATAATCAATAGTTTTACAACAGCTTTTCCTTTTATTTATTTTTATTTTATTTTATTTATTTTTTTTCGTTCCCCGGCGCTCCGCTAACCGTTTATATTAAATAAGTTTGGCCCGGACATTTCACACGGCCGTTAACGGGCTCGTCTCGGACAAGCGCCTCACCTATCCCCGCCACTCGCCTTCGCTCGCCGAAGCCGATCCCGCGAGCGTCAAACACGCCTAAACACGTTCGCGTTTCACGCGGAGTTCCGTTCGGATGACGACGGAAACGACGGTTTTCGGGCAATACGCGCGTTTCCCCTTTTTAAAAACCGACCGCCTCGTTGCCAAATTCACCCGATGGCGCGCACATACAACACACACTGGCGCGCGCGCGGGCGCGCGTCATTATGTAATGCGTGCGGGGGGAAAAAAAAAAATCGATATCGGTTAATAGGATTAGCGCGGACTAACTAAGAAAAACCCCGGAGACCCATTGGGGATCGGAGGCGGCGGTGTCTAAATATACGAGGGTGGAAACGTGCTTAGACGAGAGAGAACACAAGGGTGCCAACACCGCGTCGCGCGCGCACACGCCATGGCTAGGCTTTCATATTTTCGCGTCGTGCGACTATTATGCTCACGGGTTTCGTACACACGCTACACAACAATATACACGATGTAAATATTGTCTGTGGATAGACGATTCACTTCCAAGCCGCGCGGCGAAAACATTTCGAACTAAACGCGCGTTTGGAAATAAAAATAACCGTTTCGTCAAATCGGATGTTGTGGCGGACGTAGCAAGGTTGTATTTGAGGAGGGGGGATCGAACTCCATTCACCCCACCTTCCGAATATTTTTAATAGTTATAAATTGAATTTATCGATCTAAATTTTTTATGTTGGAGACACACTATTTACACGTCACACGTTAAGCCGCATTTAGACACAGTTTTATCGTACACAACGAAATATATAATTCAAATTTTAAACTCCCTCCCCCCCTCGAAAATTTGTTCCTGCTACGACCCTGTCGTATGTGGCCACGCCGTGCCGCGTGTTGCGCACGTATGTGTGTTATCGAGAAGAACTTAAACGCCGATTTACCGCGAGATCGGACAACAATAATTATGTACGAACGACGCGAGTAATTGTACATGAAATAATATTGTTGGTTCGTTAATTTAAACGGTACAGGCGTTGTTGTACAATAATAACATACGTTTACGGTAATGACGATGGGTTTTTTTTTTATATACACTGGATATAGAATTACGCGAAAAACCGGGCCTTAGTCCGACGGATATTATTGTAAAAATACGTTTTTTCGAAACAAAAAAAAAATGAAAAACTTTATACGATAAAATATGAAATCGTCCACGTCGACGATTATTTTGACGATAATTAACGGTAACACATGTGCAGAAATAAACGAATAAAATTTAATGGCCGTGGAAAAAAAATATAATAATAATAATTTCCGACACGAAGAATCGCTATCGTTCGTTTTTTTTTTCGAATTCAAACGTTTGTACGCAAACACGGGGCACAGAGAAAAAACCCGAAATAACAAAGCAAAACGTCAGTGCCGTTGTACTCACGGATAAGAGAACACCGTGTGGCACCAGCGTCCCCGGCCGTCGCGCGTGGACACCGCGGACGACGCGTTTCGAAAGAAAAACAAAAAAATAGCGGCGTTTTGTATTTACTTTCCCGCGACGGACACGTAATATCACCGGCGGCGTTTCGCGGATTTTTTTTTAATTCAATCGTCGAACACGGTCGACGGGAAAAACGGCAGAGAAACAAGCCGAAATAACAAAGCGAAAACCAAAAACCAAAAAAAACCAAAAAAAAACGGTCGTGTCGTTGTACAGTACTCACGGATAAGCGAACGGTCGGCACCAGCGTGCCCGGCTGCTGCGCGTGGACGACGTGTCGGCTCGACGGACGGCGCGTTTCGGGGACAAAAAAAAAAAAAAACACGAACAACGTTTCTCGCGTTTTGTATTTCCTTCCCGTGACGGACGTTATCACCGGCGGCGTTTCGCGGACGTCAGACACCGTCGTCGACCGCCGTCCGCGGTCGCGGCCGACACGACGCGCGTCGTGGCCATATTCCGGTGTATTTCTTTAGCTCGTTATTTATTTATTGACAAATTAGTATATATATATATGTATATTTTTTTGTTGAAAAAAAATTTAATTTAAAAAAAAAACGCGACGAAACGATAGACTCGATAATAAAATTAAAAAAAAAAAAATAAATAGCGAACCGAAAAAAAAAAAGTAATAATAAGAATTATATATATAATATTGTGTAATATTATAATATAATTGAGGAACTACACAGACCGTATATTATCACAGAGCGAATGGTTATTTGGAACTGTCGGGGCCGCACGATAATTTTTTTGCCGGAGAGCGCGCGTGAGCCTGCGGCAGCGCCGGGACGCTTCTGTTTTGCATGGGAAAAGGGGCCGCCGCCGCCGTCGCCGCGCACGCTTTCCACGCGCGCACTCCTCCGCGGCGTAGGAGGAAGGGAGGAAGAGAGAGGAGGTGTGGAATAAGCGAGGGCGGTGATAGAACAGGGGTGGTTCGCCC
The DNA here is from genome assembly GCA_019022885.1 of Schlechtendalia chinensis. Classification (NCBI taxonomy): domain Eukaryota; kingdom Metazoa; phylum Arthropoda; class Insecta; order Hemiptera; family Aphididae; genus Schlechtendalia; species Schlechtendalia chinensis. Next base: position 7,993,001 of record CM032340.1, on the reverse strand, counting down.
CCGCGCGCGCGCTTCGTATAATTAAGCGTCTTCTGCGCGACGACGACGACGACGACGACAGTCGAGTACAGGGTAGGTAGTAGGGGTAGGCCGACCCTCCGCCGCGGTACGTGCATATATATAGTCGGAGGAGGAGGAGACGGCGGGGGCCGTGGCTGTGCACGCGCACTAGAACCTGACGAACCGTTGGCCCGCGTTGGCCAGGGACGGCGGCGGCGGCGGAGAAGAAGACGCGCGCGCGACAAGGGAGGGGAGATGGGTATATATGCTAATGCGCCGGGGAACGACGTGCCCATCACCCCCACCACGTCTCGTTTCGTAGTCGTCGTCGTCACCGCCGCGCGCGCATATTCAAAAAAGCACCCGCTGCCGCCGCCGCCGTACGCCACCTTTCGCGCGCACGACGCCGAAGGGACGGCGGCGGCGGCGACGACGACGGCGACCCTGCGGCTGCGCGGCCGTGCTACGGGGCTTTCTCTCTCGCTCTCTCTCTCTCTCTCTCTTTTCCGTTTTCCTTTTTAATTAATATATGCACGGGGTTGGCGTGTCTCGTTATCTATTCCGTTTATCCGACACGCCTCCACGGGGACGCGCGCATAATCGTCGACGGCCGCCGCGTTTTAATTGGTCCGCGACGGGCGGCGCCGGTGAGCTTTTTCGAGCGCGGCGCTGCTCATTAACGGCGGCCCGACACCCCGAAACCCGATACGCGATCGTGTCGACGCGCTGCAGTCGAATATTCGCTTTCAAATAAAAAAAGCGCATTTGAAAATGAAAAACGAACGAGGAAGAGTTTTCCGCCGGGCTTGACGAGAACTTCACGCGTTCAAGTCGACTCGGCGAGTTTTACGACGTTTGTCCAGCGTAGCCACGGCGGCCGGTCGGCGGGACAAACCCAAAAACGACGAAATCGCGTGATTTTATGGCCAAATCACATTCGGCAACGTTTATTGGTCTCGGGAATTTCACGGTAAAAAGCAAAAAACCGGTGGCGCGGCCGGTGTTAATCAGTTCGTCCTTCAAAGGTTGTGTAGATCAATTCCCAATGAACGGCGCGTAATTACATTCGTTATCGGGTTATTGACCCGAAGGGAGTATACGGGTTATTTTTGTTACTGGTCTATGTCATCTGACATACCTTGTTTATCTTAGGACTTATTGGAAATTGTTGAAACTCGGAATTCGTTAAACTGACGATTTATACACAATTACGAATTTCATTACACGAGTTTTCGGTCGTGTTCGGTCGTGTTTGAATGTACCGGTACCGATTCGTGGTTCAGAGTGTCGTATTGAAATATGCGTGCACAACGCGAATCGCAGACTAATCGTTACGCAACGGTTGTAAATCGCAATAGTCAAAACCTTTAGCAAAACCCAAATTAATTACAGAGGGAAAACGGTAAATTAGATGCGATCGAAATAAAACAACGGGACGTTCGGGATCGCGATTCGCGTCGAGAAACGAAGGCCAACTGTTATCACCGATACCGCCGCTAGGGGATGGGGTGGGTGGGTGTAGGGGATCGAAAACTCGTGTCCGGATCCGGACGTAAGACGAGACGATCAGAATGCACGTTTAAAAATAAAATGTCGCGGACAAACGGTCGGTCGTAACTTAACGGCTCGGATCGGTGCATTATCGAAACGCAATCAGAAAACCCGGCGGCACGGGCAGGCGAGGATATTTTCGGAATCGTAGTCGATACGCACCGTGGTCTTGGCCGATGTCGAGGAGGACGAGGAGGAGGACGAGAAGGAGGACGAGGAGGAGGACGAGGAGGAGGAGTGAAAAAGAAGGAAAAAAAAAACAACTTTCGCGGGGGCATTATGCAACGGGGCCGCGGACGTGCGGCGGAGTCGTGTATGGAAAATCCGAACCCCTCGTCGTCGGCCGTGTGGTCTCGAAACCTAATTATCGTAACAACCCTCGGAAAAGAAAAAGAATCGATATTTTGTTTTTCGGATCGTCCCCCTCGCGCGAATATTATTATTATTATTATTTTTTTTCCACCGTCATCGTCGTCGTCGTCGTCGTCGTCGTTATTATTATTATTATTATTCGCCGAAAACGCACCGAGTTACGAAACGAATACAACGATGATCAATAAATAATAATCATAACGTATAATACATATAATACAAATATATATATATACCTGATGTATTCGCTAGCACACGAACTACGTCGCCGTGGGTGTCGATCCGTCTCGCTGGAATTCGATCGCACTCGGACGGGTAAAAAACGCACGGGTAGTAAAACAGAAAAAAACGTCCGCCGAGATTCGTCTCCCCGTCCGAATATTTTTCTTCGTCAGAATATAATCCGTCGGCGGGCAAAACAAAAAACCGCGCACAAGTGTGTGTGTGTGTGTGTGTGTAACTCCCGTCGAGCGAACAACGAAAAAACCACTACACACGCGCGCACCGACAAACGCGTATCGTCGTACGAATATATTATATATATATATATATATGTAACTATTACGGATCCATATCGATTTGTGATAACGGAAATAATACTACGTAAATTACGCGATTAACAATATCATAGACTGCGATTTACGGACAACGATAAAATATATATGTAAAAAAAAAACGATTTTTTTTTTTCCACAGAGATTTTCCGGTCTCTTGCGCGTGTGTGTGCGTGCGTACGTGTGCTTGTGCGTGTGCGTGTGTCGACGACAATTAGCAACGGCGGCGAGTACGACGGTCGCGACGGCGGCACGTGTTCGACGACGGGAGCGATACTCGGCACGTCCTGTGGACACGGGTGCCGGCGGTCATCGTACAACTGGTAGTCGTTTCGGCTGCCGGCGACTCGGCGGGCCCCGTCCGGCGCACCGCGCGCGCCGCCGCCCCGAGTCGCCGCCGCCGCCGCCGCCGCCGACGACGACGATCGCCGCCGCTCACGACCGACCGACGGACGGACGGAACGTGGCGAGGAGGGCGGGAGGCGAGTGACGCGTCGACGTCCGCGGTAGGGGGATCGCCGGTGTAACGGCCGCGCGCATATATTAATTACACGGCGGCGGCCGCGTTGTGGAGCGGGGGAAAGATACATGTATATATATATATATATGAAACAATGCGCCGCCGGTTCGAACCGAACGGGCGCGCGCGCGCGGCGAGAGAGAGAGAGCGACAGAGAAACGCGCACAGGCCGACGACAACGCACACCTGGGCCGCCGCCGCCGCCCCTCCATCCACCGTCCGCCCCCACCCCCGTCGGCCCTACTCGTCCGTCGGCGCGGACGGGGACGCCGACGAGCCGCGGCGGTCGCCCCGACCAATGGCCGCGCGCCGACGGTACGGCCCCCCCGTCCGCCCAGGCGACTTCTTCGCCGTTTCATTAGAATAAAACAATAATTGGCGGGAGGTCCGCGAGCCCGCGGTCGCCACCATTCGCCGGGCCCCGTTTTCGCCGGACGCCGGTCTCTTTGGACACCTTCGCCGAGAGAGCGTCGTCTCTCGTCGCGTTCGCCGATATCCCGGATCAACGCGATCGCTGACGCGGAGGGGGGTGGGGGGGGGGGAACCAACCGACTTTGTACACACTCCCGCCCCGCTCGTAAAACGCGAACGTTTTAACCGACCGACCGGGTTTTCAGAAACATAAATTGTCGTGTTCGTCTGTAACAGTCAATTAACTTCATAGTAATAATAGAACGGCGAGAGAGAAAAAAGGTCTCCGGGTATTGCGTTCTCCGGCTCCCGGGCGTTCGCGACACAACGCGCGCTTTGAAAACACGCGACGATTCTTCTCCTTCTCCTTTTTTCGTGTTTTTCCTTTCTCCTCCTGTCCGTTCGTCCGAACGGCTCTGAGAAGTCCGATCGGACGTAGTCGATATTGTTATTATGTGTTTTGGCCGTCATGATCGAAAAGTAAACGCCGTTTTTGTTTTAATAGATCGAACGGAACTGGCGTTTAATGTTTAGGCCGTGTTTGTTGAATTCCCGAACCGTGTCTATTGATTTTCACTCGGGCCGTGCACCGGGTTTAATGTCATTTTATTCTTCTTAGACGAGGACGAGGCTGGCGGGGCGCCCACCGAGCGCTAATAAAATTATCGATTTTATAGTCGACGATATTTCCCGTGATTGAATCGAGCCGTACGGAAGAAAACGAAATAAACACTCGCGCCGACGATTATTCGTCGTACGAAAAACGTGTACGCGGGATTACGGGGAATTTTCCACGATTTTTTTTTTTTTGAAAACGGTCTGTAGATGACGTCGGGTCACGTTGTTTTGGCGACGATCCCACGCGCGTCCGTCCAATCGTCATATTTACACGTTCAGGTGTTTCGAGATATGACGAAGAGTGAATTTAAAAGTTACACGTATTTAACATTTTCGGAATCGGGTTAGACGGTCGCCGTCTACGGTATAACCATTATCCGCGAAGTTATTTCCAGAGAATGAGTTTAATTCGCGAGACAGAGTAGGGTAAGACGTGCAAAACCAGACAATGATTAATTATGTTCGTTCGAAAGCAAAAAAGAAAAAGTTGACATTTTCTTTTCGCCAGCTCGCGCATTTCATATTCAACAGGCGTGCCGCAAGTACGAACGCGGAGGGGTACATACCACGGTGAGATTAAACATCGCCGTCGGGTTTATACGCACAGACACAACGAACTCAGTCGACGCGAGTCTAACGCGATTTACATGCACAAAAATCAAAAGCCCGAATCAAACTGTTCGGGATTTGTTTGATAACAATAAGTACTTGGGATGTCGTGGTTTAATCGACCGGAGGGCGGACAATTATTAGTACAATACCGGCGCGCAGTATTATTTCGCGCGGTGCAACGTGTGAACCGTCCTTCGAATAAGTATATGCGAGTGTACAATAAGTTCTTCACGCGCACTGCACGCGCGCACACCGAACACCGATAACTTAACCTAACCTATTGTATACGTTAAAGCTTAAAAATTCATTTACGTCGTTTCCAGATGCGGAAAAATCGTTCGGCCAGATAGGTATAAATCTCTAAACCGTAAAACACGTTTTGTGTTCGAATACGTCTTCTAAAACGTTATAAACATTAAACGCTTTCAGATTTGACGCGTTTTTTCCGAACGAATCGTCTAGTCATATTATACGTACACTTCTCGTGTACTGTCCCGTTTAGACGGTAGTCGACGAACCACTACTACAACAGCGTATGAACATATTTTAAAAATAAAACATATAATGATTGGAACGTCACCACGTCGCGCCGGTACGGTAAAATAGTATTTTGTAATTAATTTCCAAAACTCACGAAAATGATTATTTATAACAATCGTTAATTTTTATATTACAGTAAGTACACGTGTCTAAATATTATTCAGATAACGTGTTCTCTCATCATAAATATATATGTAATTTACAAAACCAAACGTATGTATGTTATCAGTTATCACGCAATAAATATGCAGAAAAGTACAATACGTTTCAAACAAAAAATAAATATACTCACATAGAAGCGTAGTGCATCTCATTATACATTTTGTCGCAGTACAAATATGATTTTCAGAACTATTTTTTTTTTTTTTTTTGGTATTCATAAATTTATATACCAAAAAAAAAAAAAAATTGCGTTCCCGTAATCGTGACGATTTTGTCGCAATTATGTCAAATCGGTCAACGTATTAGTGAAATATATTTGATTTGCTTTTATTTTTTTTCCATCGATCAAATCGTCGTTGTTGGAATATTGCAACGTGCGCCCGACGATACGAGGCGCGTATTGTAATACGTTTCGAGAATGCTGCACGTGCACACAAATAACCGGACACTAAAATCGTAAAAAAGGTATATTATAATCTACGCGTCTATTGACCGTCACGGGACAATCGATCAAACATGTTACGTATAATATACGTATTTTTTGTAATTTACGTACTTTTTTTCTGTTGTTGACGAGGATCCGCGAAAAACACGTATTGCCATATCGGCGGCGTCCCGCACGTCCTTGGAATGCATAACAAATATTTATAGAACTCGCATTGTCGATTGTCACAGGAACACAAAAACCCGTAAGCACTGAAATCAGATACCGTATAATGGTTAAACAATGCCGATTTCGTTTCGGACAGTTTTGCATATTTCTGGGCGTGGTAATTACGCCTACAAGGATATATGTATATATTATTAATCTAATCTGTGTATACATTCACGAACAAATCAGTAGGCGTATGTATGTGAAGTGATGTACACATTTGCACTTTGAAATATTATTATGCATATCGTATTCATACAGCACATAGTATTATTATTAATAATAATAATAATATTATTATTATTATTACTATTATTACTATTATTACTAACAAACCTACATATATTGGGCTATATATCAATCCGAGATATGACTCTTCGTCTACTGTACCCAAGTGTATTACACACACTGAAGTAAACGAAAATAAATCGTCTTGGTCATATGTTATTTGTGTATGATTCATCACAATATATTATTAATGAACGACCGTTTTTGAGGCACGCATAACATAACTTGGACACAACAAGTTTTCACAGCGATATAATCATTTCATAATGTCGTTTATTTAATCAAAAACACATGCTGTACGAACACAATGTGCATTACGTATATACATTATATAACGCGAAGAATCGATGTTATGCTTTATTGGATCTTGGCCAAATAATCACTCTGCTTGTACATTTTATTACAACAATGTTTTCGTTTTGTCTAAATACGTTCATGCAGTCGTGCAACAGAAGACGTTTTAGTGCGCCCAACTACAATAACATATTGTTGAATCGAGTATCTATAATCGACTAGTTTATTTTTGTTACATTTTATTATTTTGTATCTGATACTCCATAGTGTAATTTTTGTATTAAAAAAATAATAATAATGATAAAAATGAAATAATAAATCAAAAATATAAATTAAAAAAGTTTTAGACGTGTTCAATTTTATTTCTTCAAGATTATCATCCTTTAAATATAAATGACACCGTTTTTTATAACACACAAAATAACGAGTATAAAAATTATCGATTAAGATCAAATTTATACATATATATATAAATATATAGGCATCTACAAATATTTTTATTATTTAATATTTTATCAGATTCATACAGTTTAATTCTCTATATACAAATGAATATTAAAAAAAAGTTTTTTAATCAATCATTCCGAGAAATATTCATATTTTATTTAAGTTTTTGTGTTTGAACTTACGAATTTACGATAAATAAAATAGTTTTCAACAGTATTTATCGAATTCAGTTCGACTTTTCACAAAAAAAAAAAAAAAATATGTTATATAGATAGATAACGATATAATATAATTTACTGCATAACTTATTACTATTATAACCTGAACGAATATCGTATTTATGTTTGAAGTACAGTTCGCTGTTATTAATTCTCTCGTATTCGACTGATAAATCTGATCCGTTGAATACAACACTTTAATTTGTGATATATATTTGATTTCAACATTATATATATAGTTTAAATAGTCCACAGGATACATATCCACACTTCATCCAATGTTCGTATTTGAATCGATAACGTTATTTGTCCAATCATTACGGTATATACTGTGTGAATAATAATAATAATAATACAATTTGGAAATCACAGAATACAATAATGGATTCACAATGGTATATCATTGGTGAAATAGGATACATATAACAATATGAGATCGATAGGATCATAATTACACGAACCTTGATTGTGTTTTATACGCAATAATATATATATATAATATACCTAACATCGGCTACAAGTTATAACGATTTTCACATTTTTTTTTTTATAGATTTTCGTGGAAATTTTAAATACGAAATATATTATAAAATATTTTTTTTCTAATACAGATACCACATAATGCCGCCAATCATAATATATAAGTATTATTTATTTTAAGTAATTTCATTATTACTGTATGATAATATTATTACGATATTTTAAAATAGAAATCGATAAAAAAAACATTAGATATTATATTATACGAGTACATGACACGTAAGTATATTAATTTTTGAATATTATCAAGTGGAATATATAAATATTTAAACTGTAGATGCCCTCGTATATATCAAAAATATTTAAAATTAATTGTTCTGAAACATTTTGAAAAATATATATCAAGTTCCGAAAAAATAAGGTTGTAGTCAATTTGTTAGGAATCTCGACTCCTTGAAACTATTATAAAAGTTTACAAATCGCTTTTCAAACACTTGACATCTAACATTCTACAACATTCTTCAATATTCGATTGTTGTCTTATACGTTCTATAAAAATGCCTTGTACAACAATTTCATTATAACATACAATTTTGTACGTTTCATTCATAACGAGATCATGTAGATTTTCAACAACATTATATTTTCAATTTCAGAACGTCTCGTGTAAAACTTAATCACATTTTTTAACTCTTTTAGAAATGTCATAGACATGTATGACATATTAAATCCGTAGCACATAACTACCGTGCATAATAAATCATGATGACATATTTTATTAATACGTATAAGTAGTACAAGCATACACAATAATAATAATAATATTACATTTGGCAAATGAAACTCCGTGCGACGTACATATTTTCAATTCTATCCCGCGGAGACGATACTCTTATCAGAAGCGTATACATATGTATGTCCTTGATTTAAAACACACGGCTAATCGGTGGAAATCGATCAGAGATCGCACCCTGCACTGCGGTTTCGGCCGCGGCCAATGAAATCTGGACCTTTATATATATATGCGTGTGTGTGTGTGTGTGCTTCTCCGCCACACATTATATACACACATATATATATATATATATAGTGTCCGGACGCGCGAGATTTTTAATTAAAAGTTTCTAATGAAAAAATACACCCTTTTCCACACCTTGTCTATTGCCGCGAAAACTAATATAACGGCTGCCGGGGAATATAATGAAAACAAACGGGCGAGCGCGCGCGCGCGCGCACACGACACACACACACGCTCGCATACACGCCTCGCATGTGTATCGCGCGCAATATTTGTGGCCGCGTTATGGTGTAGGACACAAAACGTATACGAGCACACGTGCATTCGTGTCACATATCGAAGCGCGAGGCTTCATAACATGTACTTTTTCGCTTGGCAAACGTTCTAATTATCCGGTCAGCACGTATGTATAGTACGTGTGTGCGTGTGTGCGTGCGTGCGTGCGTGCGTATGACGTACGAATATTGCGCACTGCAGTAGTCGCGTGTGTGCGCTAAGGATACACGACAGTGCGTGGCTAATTATCACGGCGTCTAATAAAGAAACGTCCGGAACACACGAAATCTCCCAGCAGACCGCCATTCGATATACACGTCAACTGTAAGTCCCATACGTACACGGTCTGGTCGTTGACCGATTTCCAGAGTCTTATACGTATGGCATAAGTCACGTTTGTATCGCCCCGAACACCTCCGCAGGAAACAAATGTTTCTTGTCGCCGTTTTTTTCCGATAGTTATCTATTTACGGTTTTACGACACTAATTTAAAAAAAAAAAAAAAACAATTTTACGGATACAATTTTCGACAGTTCTTTCGATCGAATTTCAAATTAAGTAAACATTTACAGAATTAGATCAGTTTAAGTTTTTGATTTATACGCATATTTATCTATATGATGGAATGGTTGGTGTTCTATGGACGTATACATGGTGTTAGTGTAGTGTGTAAATGTATATTGTGAGTGTGTGTAGAAAAGAGCGGAAGATATAGTGAACATATATATCCATGTTATATGTCTCTACAGGGTAACATACTTGGCGGGTCAAATTTGTAAAGAAGATCCATTCATGTATCACGAATTGTTTATAATTTCGGATCGTTATTTTATCATTTCGAGATCACTAACAAAAATCGACAAAACTTAATCTCAAAATTAAAAACTCCGACGGTACTTTCATCGGTACATTAGAACAAATATCAATGCGCGTATAACAACGTAACGCTTTCCATTCGTCAAAAAAATCACACTACACGGTTATATTCAAAATAATTTTCAGTTTTCGTATAACATGAATATACAATAATAATAATAATTTTTAAAATTAAAACATTTCAGTGTCTACACGTATATATAGTTTCATGGGATAAAATAACAAATAAAATACACTTTTTAATTGTTATTCATGACGTTAGTAATTTTTTTCGAATGTTCAAATAAATCCCCCCGACAAAATATATAATCCGACGGAGATTCGAGAGGTAGATGTATAACCGTAACGTAAAATAAACAACGGCGAGTGTGTAAATGAGAACAGGAAGGATTTTGATGTTAGAAAAAAAAACCCGAATAAAATCTCTTTTGTCCCGAGCTATTAGATATCTACCTCTTGCCATTCTTACATTAATATTATGGCGGAAAATAATGTAAATGTTGTACGACGAAACATAACGTGATATGAATTACGTGTTGGTTTTGTTTAAGTAATTCGTTAAATTATTCAAACACACGTAAAAGTAATAGATAGGTTATATTTATTTATATATATATATATATATATTTTTTTTTTGAAACCTGGCAACGACGCTAATTTATGGTAATAACTGGATTCGTATTAACAATTGGTCAAATACTAGAACGAATATAAAATGAAATAACAATGATAGTGGAATATTATTATGTAACGCGGTAAATAGGTAAATTGCTGAACACATGGGAACTTATATAAACAAGTATCACGAATATATAAGACGTCTGTGCGCACAATAAGGCGATGTATACGAATTCAAACTGCTTACATTAGACAATGTTTAAGTATATTATTATTTTACGCGAGTATTGACTACGAAATATACATGTACTCATTATTATTATTTTTGTTGTTATTGTTTTATACTCGTGTTGATTTTGTATAATGTAATTTTATCGATTCAATCGGACCGGCCAAAACGGTTTTGATGATAAAACGTGATTTAAAGATCAAATTAAGCGAAAAGAAATCTCTCAATTCGTCGTGTCAATCTCATAATGCACAGTGGAGGTTCCCGCGTTCACACACACGCGCGCGTATATGTACTCTTACGTAGTATACGTACTCTTAATAAATCAGAAAAAATAAACGAATTGTTAGAGAGAATACCTCTCAAAATAATTGAGTTTTCGACGTACGCGTTTCCAATTTCCGTCAATCTTTGTTGATGAAAAAATTGGAAATGACCGGACTGTTGGAAACGAACGAACGCATTATTATTCGAGATTCCGAGTTTATACAAAAAACGTTCTCGGTCTGTAATCAAGTGCGTCGTACGCGGTATCGAGCGATTATTTTCATGGACGTCGTCGCATTTTGTACCGTGCGAAATACGACGTCCACGGCGAAAACGTAGGACTGATCGCACGCGCAGTGACTTATTACCGGACGGCGTGCGCTGCGCACGTTTTAACGACGGTTTTTTGTCGTTTCCGAATGATCGGCATACGGCGTGTAAAAGGCGATTAAAAACGTTTTACGACTCTCGCTGCACACGCGGGGCGATCGGCGACGGGCGATAAACGCGTTTATATTAACGGCCGCCGCGTTATGGGCGACGTCGGACCGACGGCGCGGATAGCGCCGAGAAATCGAACGTTCCAACACGGCCGACGATCACGATTACACCGTGTCGTCTGCGCGTGGAATCGGACGGGATTTCGTCGGCCGGGACGGAACGGAAATGACGAGCGGAAAAAGCGCGTGCGATTTCCAAGACCACGGCGTTCATGAATACCGTGCACATGTTGTGTCGACGGGCGGACGCTTCGGTCCGGAAACGGGCCGTCGTCGAGGTGATGGCGCGGCGCGGTACTCACCGTGCGTATAATAATTATCGGCCGAAGACGACGCGGAGCCGTTCGCGGGACGGGAGAAGGGAAAAAAATCGCCTGTCGATCGATGTCGTCTAGCGCCCGTCGAGAGACGAGACGAGACGGACCGGTGGGACGGGGGGGGACGGCCGGGTTAATATAAAAAGATATATTGGGTATAATTACGGCGTGACGGCCGGACGGGCGGGTGCGAGCGCGCGGCTCGGCCAAATGGCCCGAAGGATTAAAGGACCCTATTAAACCGTCCCCGCGGCGGAGGCCTTCACGTGTGACCGCCAAACGGCAGCTTTTACGCACATGCTCGTCCGCCACACGGTGGTGTTTTCGCCGCGTCCGTCTACGCAGACGGCGGCGGCGGCGGCGGCGGCGGCGGAAGGGTAATGAACGAGCCCGGCCAACTTTCTCATTAGCGAGAACTGCGCGGAGAGGAGGTAATGTCGTAATACGCCGCGGCAATGATCAACGACCGGGGCGGAGGCGGCCGGCGGTCTTAATGAGAGATAGACAAAAGAAACGGGCGGGCGGGCGGGCGGGAGGGAGAGAAAAACTTTCATTATATTAACGGCCTCCTCCCCACCTCCACCACCGGCTCGAGCGCCGCCGTCCGTCCGTAGTCGTAGTCGCGCGCTCTCTCGTCCGCGTGTCCGAACCTCTCGTCGTCGTCCCTGCAGCCCTGAGCGCGCGGTCTTACATAACGCGCGTCCGTCCGCTCAAAAGGCGTGCAAATAATTAAAAACCGTTTTTCCCGTTCGCGTTATCCCCGCGAAAAAAACGTTGTTCGCGTACGACGTTACGTGCGTTCGGTCAAGTACACGTGATGTTTGAAGGGGTCCAAGTCCTGACCCCCCCCCCCATGCCCCCGGTCCGAGAATAACCGTTTGAACGATATATTCGACTTACGGTTCGCAGTAGGAATTTGTACGATAATAAATTGAATTTTTAACTGCAGGACGTACTAGACGCGCTACGTCTAGCGCAGCTTTTAACAAAATACGTGCAATTAAATACACGAGAGAAATTCAATTTCAATTATTACGAAAACGTTTCATAACAAAAAAATTAACGTATGCGTATTATTTATATTTTTCGTCGCACGTATTTCGTACCCGATGACAACGAACAGTAGAAGTATTGAAGAACACTACGTAAAAATATCTTCATCGGTTGTCCCCGTTATTTAATTCAATTGAATTTTTCTTTTTGTCGTTTAATCACGCAATCGTATTATGTTCAATAATAAACATGTATCACAAACGAAGCCGTTTATGGCCTCATACCAGTTTTGCCGTTTAACCCGAGAGCGCAACATGCACAGTCGTATCGTATTGTTTGTTATTACATGTTTACGTTATGTTATTACATACCGGTACGGCACTTAACACCGTGTTAAAATTATAATATTACGAATGGTTATAGGCTGTGACGTATTTGATAACAAAATTAATGTGTTCGCTACTTACATATCGTTTGGCTGACGTGTTAGTGTATAAATAATACAATAATAGACGGACATTCGAATATAGAAATTAAATTAACGTCGAATAAAGTACCGTTTAATGTTATTTAATTACTGTAAGTGCGACGAATTCATACGAAGCACATTTATTTATAGTTTAATAAAACAGAATTCTAAGAGATGTGAATATAATGTACCATAACATGAACTTTAATTATTTGCATAATTCTTAATTTATATTACGACAATGGAATAGTTCTTGAATTTATTAAATAATGAATAAAAAATAATAATAATATATACAGGTAAAAATAATTCATCACAAAAGCTGCTTTAGTCACTATTGTCTACCTACTTAAATATAATACGTTTTGTATGAATCTACAATGACGTTCGTGTTTTCTCTAAATATATTTCTAGTTATAAAATATAAAAACATACTTTTCAAGGTTGAAATTCACACATGATTTGATGTAACACTTTAATTTTAGTATGTATAAATCTTAATATATATACATATATCTTATGAATTATTATTAAAAAGGTACCAATTATTATATATACCCGACTAAATACTATATAAGTATCTTGAGAATATTCGTTATTCGTCAAACATAATTTGATTTGTGTAACAGTAAAGCCAATACCAATAATAATTATAACTGTTCAAAAAGAAGTCCGGTTATACTGGCGAGTCTAATAATTATTTCACATAATTGCCGGTGTTTAAAATTATTAATTACTGCCGTGGGAACGTCTGTGTTTAATTACTCGTTGTATTTTTATTTTTTCGTCTAAAAACTTTGCTGAATTATTTAATAACCGATATTACAATAAAAGAAAACCGAAACCACCGTGAAAAATTAAATTAAAAACCATGTTAGTGATTCATTGTTGTGTTATGGTCAATGTATTAATTACAAATTTCGTTATTTTTTGTTTAATCACTATGTATACGGCTTATACAGGTCATTCAACTACATATATATATATAAGTACCGACTAATTTTCATTGCCTATATTTATATGCCTATACTGGCTTTCAAATATTCTGTTATAGTTGTACACTACCTACGCGTGTTATCTGCCAAATATACGCGGTTTACCGTCGCGACAGTGTAGTAGAATAAAACTACGAGTAAAACGTTTAATTTTTATAATCTGATTGTTCCCCTTAAGTTATGACATTTGAATATGATGAAAATATTTTAACACGTAAATATAAATTATATACATCATACGCTGTCAAATGCCAATACGTTACGTTAAAGATTTGGGTGTTTGAACGTGTTTGTTTTTCAGAACGAAATTCGTTCTGATATTCCGTAACAATAAAATATTCACATGGCCAATGTTTTAACCCTATTCAACGATAATAATTGAAGGAGGAAACAATTTATCACCTCCGAGTTCCGACTTGAACACACCGTTGAATCCATTCATTCGTTTAATACAATTATCGTTTAAACTACGTTTCGTGAAATAAGTTATTATACAACTAAATATAAATCACTAGTAAGTGCCTTTAATACGTCGAATCATTTAAATTTAAACTATAATAATTTATCGACGAGTATGAGGAAAGAATAATGTGTACTTTATCGATTCAAAACAATACCAATATAATATATGTACAGGTCAAAAATATATTCACAATATTTATTTAAACTCCATACTTGAAAAACAAAACGTAATACGTATGTTGATAAAATCTATTTTTTATTTCATCAATCATCGCCGACTATCGTTAATATTCATTAGAAATCGTCTGGTGTAGATATACTCTTCGGTAGTAATAATACACTACGACTACGCAATACGTATATTTTACAATTTGAATTCATTAATCGAAATGTCCGATAACGCGGGACTAGTAGTCTAATTCGGTGGATAACACATTGCGAGCAGTCAGGTCACAGCTGGTCGATGAAAATAAAACGAGTTCATGACTGAGTATATGAGACATCAGCTATACCTACTTATTGTCTAACAGTATGTATAACAAGACACGTAATGATAAAAATAAGATCTGTATCTCCATGAAATATACTCCGTACGATTATTCAACAAATTATCCGAAATTTACATTATACGAATAACTATAATGAGGAAAAATATTCAGCTTTTTCTGAATAATCGTATTGGTTGTCGCATCGATAATATTATATACTAATACACGTTGACATTAAAGCGCATACGCATTTAACACTAGTATAAATACAATTCAAGATTACAACATTATTTGAAATGAAAATATATTTTACGGACGATCTGATAACCAAACAACAGAAAACATTTGTAGCGTATAGTGTTCTCGTGACGTTGTTAAACCGACGATTAATTTTTTATTACGTTTCTTTTGATTCTTCAAAGAGAATAGATATACAAACTTTTATTTGCCATCCAAATGATTACAGTAGACCATTGAATCAAACAAATCAAGCGCAATGATTAAAAAAAAGAAGAAAAAAAACACGTTAATGTATGTTATTTGTTTAAAAACATGTAAAACGTGATTTAAAATTGTAACCGTGCTCTCGTTTTCTTCAATAAATAAATATGTCCTTTTTCGTGATCAAAACGACAAGTGAATAAAAAATTCGTTTTTACACGGTATGTACACGCCAAGTACGTTATTTCTTCAAACGGTCTCGTGTAATTAGCACGGACTACATATAAAATGCGTATCCAAGGAGCATGTCTTAATGTTATATCGATATTATTTAAGAAAAACGAAAAAATTCATTCATTCTCGTCAGACGATACGTATGAAAAAATTAAAATTTCCACGCGTGAATTTATATTTGTGAACACACGCACGGTTAATAAACCAAGTCGCGACGACGTTTTTGTACGTCGTCCGGCGGATTCTCGAAAATCGTTATTTTTGGCGAATATCGTGTGACTGACGTGGCGGTTGTATATATATATGTGTGTGTGCGTGTGTAGACAAATAATAATTATCGCTAGAACAATGTATTTGGGTTACTGTTTGGACGTCTTCCAAATTAACGCGATCCGCTGCCGGCGGGTCGAGCGCAAATTGACGTCGGCGGCGGCGGCGGCGGCAAGAAAGACAAACAAAAGAGAAGAAGGAAAAGAGACCCGTAACGCGGTCGGGAATCGAAGGGGGGGGGGGGCGCGCGGGGAGCGTCGAAAGAAAAATAAAGCAATTAGCCCGGACGAACCGAAGGGTTTTTAATTAGAGCGGCTGCACACGAACGCGCACATATACACACACACGCGCGTTCTATATATGTATGTATACAGACGCACACGCGTTCGCATACGGCACACTGTGTGTACCCGTGAACGGACGACGGGGGACGAGTAGGTTTTAATTGGAAAACCTCCTCGAATCCTATGGTTTTAGCGGCGGCCCGATGACTTTTCCTCAGGGGAAATTCGATTCGACCAACGTTGTGTTCGCCGCACGCCCGTCCGTCCGCAGACACACACGACCACCGGCCGATACGTGTTATTTTCCCCGCTCTGCCTCTCCCCTCGCCCCCCCCCCCCCACCACCACCACCACCACGGCCATCGCCACTGTCATGCTTTCGTCCCAGTCACACCACTTATTGTGCACCCCGTGTATGCGTGTCGGCGCGGTGGTCGTGCGGTCAGAGACGTCGTAATGTTTTGTCGTGCTGTCCGCGTGAACGCATTGTCGTGTTAGTATTCGATACGGGAACGTCGTCCGGAAATCAAAAAAACATTTATCGGCTGAAAAACAAAAACAACGTGGTTTTTTTTTGGGGGGGGGGAAAGACCGTTGTGGGTACGCGCGTCCCCCCCCCCCACCTGCACATTTGTTCGGCGTTTTCTCGCCAAAGGTTTTGCACTTCGCGGGTTTTGGAACGTCCGTCCGGGCGAAAATTCGACGTTCGATTGCCAACGTTTTGTCACCCGTGACGACGGAGCCCAAAAGAAGTCTCTCGTCCGACGGACGAAAATCCACGCTTGCGTTTGAACTCGTATTTCGGCTGAACCACGTCGGTGCATAACCCAAATTTTCCGACAAAACCGTTCGCACGGTACGAGACTTCGTCGAGGACACGGTCGTCAACTTTTCGGGTGATAATTATTCCAATTGAAACGTGATTTTCCGTCGCACGCGTTGATTTTTTTTTTTGTTTAAACTTGCGAAACGACAGTACGCGGGGCCCGAAGAGTATCGGTTTTTTTTTTTTTAATTGCCGAGTCCGCGCGCAACGCCAGGCGAAACCCGCCGACAATCGGAGCCGTGTTCGCACGCGATGCCGTCGTCGTGAATCGCGATCCCGTCGACCGTGTAGAGCGGATGGACGTGTCGCACCGAACCGAGCGACCGAAACCGAGTGCACTACTACTCACGCGACCGGGTACATTCAAACGTGTATTTGTCGTCGTGAAACTTCCGACGATATTTTCTGTCTGGAGTCTTTTTTTTGTTGTTGTTCGACACGTTTTTCACCGCGATGAGTGTACGTTATTATCGCTATTGTCATTATCGCGATATCGAATGATTCTCGTTTGGAAAACACACGCCGCGTTAAAATTATAAAAAACATTTTCGCCACCTCACAGTCTCGAACGTACGCGCGTTTCGCTCCGGTGTCGATTCATTCGACTCGCGTAGTTAACAACGACGCACGGAAGACGGGAAAAAAAAAACAACAACCGGAATGAATAGGATCTGTGAACAACGAGCGCGAAGGGGTAATGTACTATTTGCGTCCGCGAAGAGATTTTCATTATTGTTTTCGTCTAAACGGATATTAATCATCGTGATAATTGTGACTGGTCGTTACTGATATTTAAAACGACGAAAATAATTGCCCGAACGTGAAATCATGTCTGCGAATCGAACGGTCGGATTAAAATCAAAAAAAAAAACAAAACGAATTAAAATGACTAAATAAAAAAAAAAAAAAACGCCGTGACCGAGTAGGGTACCGACCAGATTAACGACGTCGTGAACGCAATGTCTCGTCAGCGTTTAGCGTGCGCGCGCGCGCGCGTGTTGGTTCCGGAGGGAAAAGGGCGTCGCGTCGCGTTACATATTGTTTCGTTCGCGAGGGTTTCTGAGGACAACCGGTTTGACCTTTGTGGTCCCGCCGGACGTCGTCGAGCGGCGCAACAGTTTTTAATAAATAAAAAAAACAACAATAAAAAAAACAACAACGGAGACGTACGCACGTATCGCTTGCGCAAATATCAATGTCCCTCCGGGCCCGACGACCCCGCACGTTAGGGGTTTGTTTTTTAACAACGGACCGTGACTCGTCCGGACGGTTAATACGCGTTTCGTTATTCTCCTCGTTGGAGTTGTTGTTGTTTTTTTGTTATCATCCTATACCTGTTGCGCGGCGACCGCGGAGGCCGTAACCGCGTTCCCGGATAACGTCGCCGACGAAACTGTCGAGGACCAATGCGTGTACAAAACACCGCGTACGCGTACAACGGACGTCGGATATACAATCATTGAACACACTCGTACGCGTGCGCAGGTTTCCATCGCAGAATACGCAACCCAGTAAAATGCGCCCTACCAATATACCATCATAGTTTGAAATAATTGTACAACACATAACCGTAGAAAATAATACATCACCGTCTTCAGGTTAATATCACGTGGACCAGATGATAAGGAAGCTAATGTATAATGGAAGTCATATCATGTACTATACATATATTTGTAGTGCCTACGTAACCCACGTTCTTAACACGGTCTGCGGGGTATGCAAGCCCGGCTCGAGCGTTATATACACCTGGGCGAAATCAAGATTTGCATATGTTTATAAATACAGTATTTTCTCTTAGACGTAAATGGGGGCGGGGAGGAGTTTGCTATTGGAAAATAAAATCGAAGAGCATATTATACCAAGTTCAATGTTTTCATTTGATATAAATATTATGGCAAAATAATGTTTAGATACGTGTTTTTTTTTTATTACACAATATCATATGTAATAATTTTTTATAATACCAAATCATGGAATGCCATCCACGAAAAATGCCTCGAGTCGGGCCTGCCTGCGTGCCCTGTGCGCAAACGAGTGGCCGATAGTTTTGTCAACGAAACGTTCCGGACGAGATCGTAACGCGTGCGTGATTACCACCGGGTTTCCGTTACGTTGTGGACGGGGGCGCACGGAACACGCGATGTGATATCGTTACGCGGTTGCGTTCGTTTGACACGTTTCGTGTTGGTTGTTAGTCGAACGCTGGTGTAATAAATACGTACGCGGATCACGAAACGATCGGGATTACGCGTTTGAAAACGGTTTCGGAAGAGAAAAAACCGTATTGAACACGACGATTACGCGGCGCGAGCAAAACGGGCACGCCGACGATAATGATTCGCGTTGGATAAAAAAAAAAAGAGAAAAAAAAAAAACAAGCGAGCGAGCACCCATGGGAAACGCGTCGGGCGATCGAACAATGCAACACGATGAATTATAATATATATATATATTACGGTGGCGGTATTTTAGAAAACTATAACGCTATCATATCCGTACGCCCGCGATATTTCTTCGCAACGTAACACGGACGATGGGCGCGCGTACCGTACGTACCACGTGTGTGTGTGGTGGTGGTACGCGCACCGCGGCGCGTTTATGATAATGACCGGGCGATTTCTTTGTGTTCCCGGTGAGGATTTCGCGGTGCTCGCCGGACGGACGATCGTCATCATTGTGTTGCACGCGCACACGTCGTACGGCCGACGAGTACAATACGTCCACAACGACGCGAGGTGGCGGCGGCGGCGGCGGTGGCGTTGCGAATCGGTCGAAAACGGTATTGTCCGTCACGGCGTCACGTGCACAAAAGCGGCACCCACCCGGTCCGTACGTTCGTTCCACCCGCGCCCGCCTACCCGGTCCGTTCGTTCGTTCGTTCATCCCGGCGGTTCTGTTTTTCTTTTTTTCCCGTCGTTCGGGCACTCGGACGCGGTGAAAAATAAGGCGTTTAAAATAATAATAACACTCTACGACGTGTTGAAATGGAATTTTTAGCGCCCCGCGTTTTTCTATTAATCGCGCGTTGATATCGTCCGGTGACCAAATGTCCCGCGGACTCGTGGAAAACACACGCCGTTTATCAGACTCGTGCGCGAACCGCCGACGTTTAAATACCGTGACGGTTTAATTACACGAAAAAACAATACGCAACGATAGAAGACCGTCGCACTAAATGAGAAATTTAACACCAGCGCTCGTTTATTGTAAGTTTTCGTCTGCCGGACACCTATCCATGCGTTTATACTACTGGGATACTGTGTAATACAGTAAAATACAACGTATATAATATTCAATACGATACAACGTGCATAGAGGTATGACGACTACATAATATGCTTTTTATAAAACACTTCGGGCGATTTCGAAAAATAATTGATAAAACTCGGCCGATATGATACGTGTATTATGTGTAATACAATATAATGTACAGACGGTATAGTGTACTATGACGGTTGTTTATAATAATGAGAAAATAATTTCAAGTCGATTATTTTTTTCACTCATAATGTGTTCTCGTCAAGTACGTATATACAAACGTGTATGCGTATGAGACGCTCCGTAATTACCGATGATGTTTCGTTTACGGTTTTCACGTACCAATTTGCATGTAAATCTTTCGCCCAATTTCCTCATATACACAGAATAATGATGCTAATAATAATAATAATAATAATATGTAAACGCGTTTTGCCCTACTCCGCGGCTGATCACTGTTTCCGAAACGATATAAAACTATACTGGCCAATAGAAATTACGTGCATTACTTAGGTTTTTTCCCACACAGTACACACACGTGTACAGTACTGTAAAATGATTTTCTGAAGGAAATTGGTCATGTGCATTTACACTGCGATTGATACAAATTATCCTGTCCGGAAACGACGTGTAATACGGTTAACCTCAGCCACAGTGGATTTACAAATTATAGAACCATAACATGAACATATAAATAAGAGTACATTATTTCATAATGAATATTAAAGTATACTTGTTATAAAATTATTCTGGGTTTTGTAATATCTGTATTGATAAATATAAAAGTATATAGGAAGACATAATATTACGCTTCAGACATTCAATTAGAACATTTAATAATATAATATACAATTACGACAAAACTTTTTATTTTTATTTTCACTCTAAACAGATTCTAAAACAGTTATATGAAACAGTTATATAAACAAACAAAATGTTGAGAAATTTCAAATTATTTATATTTTCTAATAATGTAATAAGGCGATGAGTGAGTATACTGTGTATTTAATTGCACAATCACGAATAAAGATAATATTATCTTGATAATATTAATACATAAGTTTAAAATTATAATATATTATGGAATTAATTGCATTTTATTTTTAATACGGAAAGTCGAAGGTTATACGTAAATCATAATTACAACTATAAAATACAATTTTGAGCAAAATAATTTTGATTACAAATAATTTATAAAATATACTTTGTAACAAAAAATCAAAATGTTTAAATATATGTTGTTTTCTATTATTAAAATTAGCTGGTTTTTGTTAATTAATCTTTTAGACATTATTAATTACTTCATTTAATTAAACACATGCGTTGAAAATCTAATTATAAAACCAAAAGTCCAATTATTTCGAGAGTCTCAAATACGTCAACGTTTTAAAACGTAATTAAGATTTTCTTATCTTTATATTGTGCTGTACTTGTGCTCTCTTTTGGCGACAGTCATTTAATTCAATAAATTTTATCTTGTCAACAATGTATACTATGATAATAATTAGTAAATTATTACTAATTATTGAACAAATATTTTAAATCAAATGCCTTGTGAAATTAAATAATTTCCGTGCATAGATTTCTTTTATAAAATATAAACAATATTATAATAAATAATAATCCAAACGCATAGACTTACAGACACCATCAATTATTTTAAAATTGTTTAGAAAAGACTACGTAACAGTGTGTAAAACTACAGATAAATGTATTATAATGTATTTTTCCGATTTTATTAAAAAATCATGGAAATTAAGACGTATTATCAACATCGCGGGTTGACAGTAAACGAACAAATGAATATTTAACATACTATTTTGTAATTTAATAAGAAAACTGAAAAAATAATAATAATCAGTTTTTTGTTTCTTTTTTTATTTGAGATTTTCATCGAAAAACAATTTGATTTAAATAAATTAGTATAGAGTAAATGTAAAATATAAAATAATAAAGTGGTTCAATAATATCTATACATGACTTTTACAGTAATGTCAATATTGATTTCCAAGTTATTTATTATTGATTACAAGTCACAAGTTTATATTATTTTAAGTTAATGAAAATAATATGATAACCTCTAATATTTGTCACTAATTAATAATTAGTATAGTGTATAGTAATACTTTGAAATAATTTATTTATGAATTTAAAAAAACGTATAAATGTAAAGAAATATAGAGGCTTAGATATAAGTTATATCTAAATTAATAAAATATATATTTTAATTATTTCTCATTTCATTTTAAAAGTCTACTTTTCAATTAAAAATTATCTATTTGTAGAAATAAATTTTGATTCAGTAAAAAGCAACCAACAATTCTCACGGTAGCTAAAAAGAAGTTTTGTCCCCATACATTTCTAGGACTACGAATAGAACAATACATCATTATATGGGGTTTTGAATGGTCCCCCTCCTTCTTTTATTTTTAATATGTAATATGGAAGATAGTAATTTATTTTAAATATAATAAATAAATAATAGATAGTATGTTTTCTTTAATAATTCAATTTGTATTTCACGTCATATTTAGAGGAAAATTATTTTATTATTAATAGCGGGAAAAGATTTTAACATTGTAATTGAATAAGTACATACATAAGAATAGTGTTTAATATGAATATGTCTCATTAATGTTATTGTCTATAACTATCATGTTACTTATACTACTATATATTAAACAGTCGAACAGTTCTGGTGTAAACACTCTCAATACAAATATCATTTTTTTACGTTAGTATGAAATGGTATTTTGAAATTTAATAACCAATGTATGTAGTAAATACACACAACACTCTTGAAGGATATCAAAAGAAAACAATTTCATCATAATTTATACCATGTTTTCCTCAAAACTCCATTATTTCCTTAGCAATTTACGTTCTAGATGATTTGATATATTTGGGAATAATTTACAAGTATACTCATATATGTCGGAAACGTCAATTTCAATTTTCTAATCAAATTTGAAAAATATGCAATATTTTTTAAGAAAAAACTCTTGATCTTTAACTGTAATCATGCAACTCGTAACTACACTGGTATATACAACAAAAAAGGCGCGCTTCGAGAGTCCAACTGGTTAGTATTGAGAGAAATCGATTCGTTTCGGATCATCAGATTATTATTTATTCATAATATTATATTAGGTATGATATTTTTCTCAATATTTCCAATAACAGTGGCCAGTAAACATTATTGAATACATTAGTTCAAATAATAATGCCCATATACAATCTAATGATCTGGGAAAAGTTACGGCAATCAATTTATTAGTGGTTATAATAGAACATATTCATTCTGAAATGGTTGCTGCGTTTATTGACCGATTGGCTCGGCTTCTGGTGAACAATACGACACGTCGACACGCCACACCGTGTCTTATAAACGTCTGACTATACCAAATATTTTGTATTGGTATTTGTTTGCGTAAAAGATCCGACATAAAGCTCAATTAAACTGTCGGGTAAACGTATATTTATAGTATACGGCTTTACGTATTATTTAAAATGTTTCCCCGAAGTTATTTGCCGTTGAATTTTAAATATCAATCTAAAAATCATCCCCTACGTGCTATTTTAGTTCTATCTTTACAGCAAAAATGGTTTATACGCCCAGTGCGGGATTTTTTTTTAAGAATATTTTGTATACAAGAGTGATATAATTTGATAAAAACGTCTGTGTGAATATTGCGCGATACGTGATAGAAATTGACGACATAGTATATTCAAGCAAACTTAAGTTTTCGAGTCCCTCGTGTAGACGGAAATTTAACCCGGTGTTAGTGGTACCCCGTTTCTTCTCCTCTCGCGATAAGACGTTTCTTATCGGAGTCATCGCGACCAGCCGGAAACGCGGATAGCCCTCTAAGCGTGAAAGAATCGAAGACGCTATTATCGACGACACCGGAAGTTTCTCATTTCCTCCAAACTGTTTGCCAGAGAAAAGTTAGATAAAAACTGAACGGAAAATGTGAATCGATCTAAACGTACATAAAACCAGCACACGCTGTAAACGAAAATTGTCATTGTTTTTTAATGGTTTCTCCACATAACCTGAAGCTCAATGACATCATCAATCAACTGTGGAAGGGAAACTTCGTGAGAGTTCATGAAAATAAAATCGAATATTCAAAGATTAAAAATCTTCACTGTTCGTGTGTGTATAAAAAAACAATTTATTTGATATTAGTTATACTCGTATACATTTTAGGTATTAGCAATTATATTTACATTATTATAATAAGCACCTAAGAAACTAGTTATTGGTTATTACTCATGATTTGTATGAGATAGTTGGAGCATAGCATTACAAGTTTGATTTAGGTAAGTATAGGTTTGATTAATTCGATCGCACTTAACTAATAATTAGTGATACGAGCTTAATATTTTATACCTATACAAAAATTGTAATTATTTATTATAGTTAAGAATAATATGCAGAACAGAATAAATACGTATACGTATTACTAACAAAATGCATTATTAAATTTCAGAAATGAATTTGCACACCATTAGCACCATAGGTAATATGATATATCTAAATATATTTGTATAGAAATTAATATTTTAACGGTAATATTAGAAATTGATAAAACGTGTATACGTATATTGTCTAAAATTATCGAATAATTAGTAGGAGTCACTGACACGGTATAGGTAGGTAATATCATTGCAAGTCGAAATAATAACGTCGACCGCAAAACAGGATTTAGGGCTGGATGCACATGGCGATTCGGAAAAAGATCGAGTTGTCTACCAGTTTTACGTCTGGTTTTTGAAAACAGAAATAAAAACACGTATATACAATAATATAATAACAGTAATGATATACAAAACGGAGTAATTTCTCGTCAGGCATCGGAAGTTTTTCTTAAACGGAAACACTCGTGATATTATTTTATCTTAATTTTTCGGTACAACCGCGGATAAAGCATATAATTGATATACAAGCGTTGTAACAGAGTTACGTCCTGCATTCTCGGGCGACCCCCCGAGGAGGGTATACGTATTTCGCCACACCGGTGGCGACCCGTATTATTTACCGACGACGGTCCTAGAGGTTTCAATGAATCGAAGGGCACAACACACACACACACACACTTATATATATATATATAATATATACGGGTGAAATTTGATTTCATCAAACCGTACTTGAACAATCGTCCGCCGTCCAATGATAAATGTGTACAAATATAATAAATGTTGTTAATAATATCGTTTTTTTTCCCTGTACGTTTCTTTCGAAGTCTCGACCCGAACGAAACAATGGTAGACACGCGAAAATATGAAATATTTATTATTTAATACTTGTAACTATATGGGTACGTTACACGCTGTCGTACAGTATACTATGCAGTATATTAATACCTTAAACATACGAGTGCATATACATACATAGTGATACGTATACTATGTACTATTTTACGTATATAATTTATTATATAATGTGTATAGTCCCTGCACAATGTCGGAATGCCGCGAAGAAACGCGTGCGCTGAACGAAAGTAAGTTACTTTTTATTTATTTTTCTTATTCTTTGTACACGCGTATTTGAAAAAATGAATCCGTTCTCAGACACTGTGTATGTGTGTGTGTGTGTGTGTGCAAAGGTATTGTTGTAATGTTCATAACAAAAGTCACGTCCTGTCCCAGGGAGTCATATTATTTACGTTGAAATTTTTTTTTCTAACGGAATTTCAACCATTTTTGCTCTCGGAAATTAATCGTTCTGAATGAGGCTCTTCATTTACATTACCGTTCTATAGTAATGCGTGTTTTAAATACTAACTTACTGTACTTAACTACTGTTACAAACCTATAACAGTCGACCTAATTTGACTGAAAAAATAAAAAATGAATAATAAACTAGAGTATTATTGAAACAGAAATTATGGCGAAATGTGTTTTAAAATTGATGTATTTCGCAAGTCACATATATAAACACTATGATTATGTGAAAAATAATCATTAGATTGTAATAAACCATCCAATTTACAACTATTATAGTTAAGATCGTAATATAACTAGTATGTGTTGTTTCCTGCTATAAAAAGTACTTTTGTCCCAATATGTTTATTATATTGATGTTTTAAATACGTTCGATAAATACAATTTTTAAATTATTAGGAAAGTTGGTACGAATCTCATTGACATTCTTAATATAATAATTTATATTATTGAAATTATGTGTAAATCATGCACGTGATAAAATATAAAATATCTTAAAAAGCAGACCTGCTTGATTATTTTAATATTTAGTTCATAAATATTTCATGTAAATGTACAACTATTAAAAATGGAAAAATAGTTTCATTAATTAAATTATTATAAATATTCGTATTATTATTTGAATAATCTCAGTATATATATATATAAGTATATACAATGAGTTATAAAGATTTAAGTTGATTTCAACAGCTGCTATAAAACCTGAATTCTCAGCTCGAATTAAATTAGTATGTACATTTATTATTATATTTTTCAACACATGTATGTATTGAAAACACTAAATCATTTTTATGATGAGATTATGATTATTTTTTAGAGATTAGAATTTAATCCAAAATTAATTTGCTTTTTGTCCCTCATAAAATCATATTCTATGCCTGCACATTCGGGTATTCTTGTAACTTATGTGTATTATGTGAATGTTATATGATTAACTATAATATAGAAACGTTCCGTAATTTTAAAAACGATAATAACAGTATTTATGCAAAACTAAGTATTAGGTATAATACATTTTTTTATTTC
The DNA here is from genome assembly GCA_019022885.1 of Schlechtendalia chinensis. Taxonomy (NCBI): domain Eukaryota; kingdom Metazoa; phylum Arthropoda; class Insecta; order Hemiptera; family Aphididae; genus Schlechtendalia; species Schlechtendalia chinensis. The sequence continues at coordinate 7,965,702 of CM032340.1, read as the reverse complement.
TTTATGCTCAATAATAAAACAATTGAATAATTAATCATATTTTATTATAAAACATTATGTAGGTATATGTATAAAAAATATATAAAAATTCATATAACGTAGGGACGTTAGCGGCGACACGGAGAAACAGCAATATTACAATAATGACCCGTGAGACGTTTGGTATTTAACGCGAGTGTTCAGCATAATATTGTCGAGCCGAACTGTCAATAAACGAGACTTTATGGTATATATATATAAATTTCGATTTTTAACAGATTTGAGTGCGTAATTTTCCTCTTTTTTTTTACGATAGCGCGACGAGTCTGTCTTTATAATCACACACGTTATTGCCAACTAGGCCGTGATTGCGCAATGTTAATTAGAAACATTATCTCCTCCCCGCTCCACAGTTTCCCCCAGGAATTTCTAATTATAAAATTATATGATTACGTGTTCTTTTTTTATACATTTGGGCCTTATTGCTTCTCGGTTTTTAATAATAATAATGATTACACAACACATTCTACTCAACACACGAACGCACACAGACGTCTTTACCGCCGTTGTCGCCGGAACATTCCAAAACCTCCTCATATATTTGTGTGTTTGTGTGTGTACTAAAAACCTAGTCCAAAAATAAAATATCAACTTATCCGCCGCCGTTCTTATTTTCAGTTAATTAGTCGCCCTGGCACTGTTTTGAGTTAAAATGCACGTTTCACGCCTGCATGTGTGTGTATTAAACACCAGCAACGGCAGTAATAATAATGTTAATTAAAATGGTAATAATAATGATAATAATTAACGAGCAAGCGCTCCGCGCGAGTCTGGATCGAGCTATAATTAGAAAAACCGTGTGGCCCTTTTGATTTTTAATGGAAAAACTCAATCGTCGCCGCCAACACTACCACATATCTACTGCCGTTGAAAATTGTATATACTAAATCGGTCAATAATCATTACAGAATATTATCGTTGATTTTGCAGTATTATATTTTGTTCATTATAGGAAAAGAATTACAAAATCCACATTGAAATGTTAAACAATATGACGCGTAGTTAAATACGCAATAGCATACTGTTATATTGATAAAACGAAACGATATTACCAACAAAAAAAATGTACTTGGTTATACTACGAGTATATGTTTATTCTCATTACAGTGTTGTTAATTTTATTTCGAATTATCGACATTTATTTTGGTATTTATTTTTCGGCATAAATATTTTGAATAAGCAAATATTAAAAAAAAAACGTAAGTTATTTAAAACTTTTGTATACACAGGTACATATACGTTATATCTACTTCGTGGACAATACACAGTATATTAAATATTCAAGTATAAATTTAAATAATATTATATTGCATAATGCATTATATTGACAATATTTTAAAATAATAATTTAATGTTTATATTAAAATTTCATGAACCATAATAAAAATGAAATTTAGAAACAACTCGAAATTATATTTCTTACATGGACAGTGGTGTTATAGAAGGGTTCGATACTCTCCTTAACAAACCCCCTTGAAAATTATTTTTTTTGTATTTTTGTAATTTCAAAAACTTCAAGTGAAAATTAATTCAAGCGAAAAATTAATTTGAATGCCTTTAACCAAGTTGTTTTTTTATTATTTTTCATTACTTTCAACTTTTCGTTGATTAATTTTGTTATTTCGGTATAAAAACTGTTAACTCGATATACAAGTGTACACATTAAGATAACTAATTACAAAGTACAATTAAATTAAAACATTATTGCTTTTAACTAACAGAGAAGTATTTAAAGTTTATCTCGAACCGCATAAAATACTCAAAGGCTGTGTTATACTTAAATTACATTTTTAAGATACGCTCAGTTTCGAAATTCAATATAAATTATTCTTTGTAATAAAGTTTTAAAAAAAAATATTTGTATATGTAATCGTTAGAAAGGGTGTCTGTTTAAGGATATATTTCAACACCTAATTGTTTGTTTGCGTATTTACTATTAATTTACAGCAAAGAAGTTATTGTTGCAGAAAGAAAATCTAGAAATATCAAATATTTGTAATATTTTTATTAACTAGAATAGATACTATATAACCCTAAGCTAATCGAACAAATAAAAGTTTTTTTTTGTTATAAGCTTATTGATATATTAACAGTTAAAGTCTTAGACAAATTTTTCCACGTTTACATTTCTTTATAAATTATAAATGTATATTATTATGCAATAGGAATTTGACTTTTTTAGTAAATTATTAAAATATATATATTTTTTTTTTAATATTAAGAAATATTATTTTAAGAAATTAAAGAAGCTGTAGTTATTATTTAATTTATCCCAACACGGGTTTCCTCAAACGTTAATGTTTTACTACATAATATGATATATAATTTTGATATAAAACATTATATGTTTGTAAATATTTTATTTTGTCAAAATTTTTACAGTTTTACTGTAAATAATTTGATCACCAGAAATTATGAAATGAGAAAAATTAGCTATATATATATATTTATTTATCGTTGAATAATCCTTGTAAATCAATTTAAGTTTTTTTAAGACTACGTGTGTGTACACTGTGTACACAATATATATTTCCTCTTCAACAGTTACAAAACCGCTACCGTTATAGCGTGTGATACTAGTGTTCAACCGTTTGAATCACGAGCGCCCCCAGACGGTTGTAGCGGAAAAGTCTAATGAAATCAAATTCTGGAGCGTAGTCAAAAATATGTTTAAAAGTGACGAGCGTGTTTTATTGGCATAGCAATTTAAGTACCCGAGAACATTATTCAAACAATATGAAGACTATAGAAAATGCAATTAAATCTTTGCAATATCCACTCGTTTATTTAGATCATAGTTCACTGAACTCCGATACATATATTAAGATCTTTATGGACCGATTGGAGTGGCTCGTTATTTATGTTTGTTACAGCAAGTTCAACACGGTTGAACGAATCGAATAGTCAGTATAAGGCCGATTGCTATAGAAATCGTTCGATATTCATTTTAATTTCCTCTAAAAAAAATACGCCCTATTAAATAACACGAACCTATGACATTATTCCAGTTTTTAAATTTAAATGTATTAATTCTTAAAACAGAATTGTATAAAAATAAATTATCAATAAAAAAAGAATGAAAATGGTTGTATTATTATACATTTAATCGGGTTTTCAATATTTTTAGCTAAATATTTTTATAGCTTTAAGTAATAATTTGAAATTAAAATGATATTTGTATGTACGCGAAAAAGATGTAAACATAAATATATGATTCATAGAATATTAAGAACCGGTCAATATTTGGCAGGAAACTATCCTAATTTTAATAAATAAAAATACATTTCTGCAAGGGGAAATTAAAAAAATATACTCTATTATTTTTTATAAACTAATTGTAAGTATAGCACAATGCTCCCTGTAGGTTTTCAATTTGTTTCCAATGTAATAAAAAAAACAAACAATATATATATCGCATTCTATAATAATTATATTTATTATAGGTAATTCTCTACATGGAAGTATTGCTCATTGTTTGCTATGGCGGTTTTTCTGATTAAGAAGGGGCCTTTAATAGAAAACCACCCGTTATATATAAAATCGTTAAATCATGTACACAATCATATTATAAAATCTTTTTTTATATGATAAGATACACTGAAGTATTTAGATATAACAAATAAATGTGAATAAATGAGATCAAAAATTCCATTTATAATTCTGCATTTTCTTTTAATTTAGTGCTTTACGTTCTAATTTGATTTCTGAGATAGTTGTATTAAATATATAACTTACAATTTGTTAATTTCTTAAAATCTTTATTTTATAATTGTATATGTATTGAATGTTATATATGGTAATATAATACATATAAAAATAGTAATAATAACAGGTTTTGTATGGAATTTTAAATGATATATATTTTACGATGTTTACCGTATACTTTTACCCAAAAATATAATGGACCAAGTTTCTATTTTTTTTTTTTTTTTTTTTTTATGAGTGCTAACTACGTTAAAACATTTTCAATTAACAATATTTTAATTTTATTCAAAATTCGTGTTCTCAGACATTTTTTATTGTAAACATAAATATCACGGGTTAATGAGAAATTATACTTCGGATTTTATATCCGTTCGTATATAATAATATAATTTAATGCACATAATAATGGCTCAACTAGCGAGTGGCGACGACTCGTGTTGCGTGCGTGACAATATATTTACCATTAACGTGTTATCATCATTAACGCAGCTAACAAAAAAAAATGCGAAAAAAATATGGTATCCATTTTTTGGTTTTTTTATGTCAAAAACCGTGAAGGCAATGCAGTTTGACGTAACTACGAGCACGCGAATCTAAGTTTAAGGACACGCATTTATGGTATAGGTATATATTGACATAACATTTGCGTAGGTTATAAAATGGCGGTGTGCTTTTCATCATTTCGTAAGCGCTAATAATTATTGTGGGCCATATAATATCGACATCGAATGTAATATATATATATATATGAATTATAATGAATTAAACACTCTAGTTAATCGATCCTTGAGACATTCACGATAAAAGAAAAACATTTCCTGTCGTTAAATCATCGAGTGTTAATTCGAATAGGTTGTTAAACCGTTAGTTAGAACGCGAGTGATATATGTCTTGTGTGGAAGTCGTTGTCAAACCTAATAAATTATAATTTATAATATATAAATCGTATCTCTAACAGGCCGTATAAGATATTTGTACATTACTATGTACTGAAAATACAAAATATAAAATAAATCAATATAATGTATTTAACATAACCATTGCATAACATATCACAACAACATCGTCATTCGATGAATACAACGATTAAAAAATATTTTTTTACGCCTAATTTCCTATGCTGATGCCTTTTAGATATGAAAAAAAACATGTCGTCTAAAGTGTCGAAACAATTTTTTGAGCATGTGCCGTAAATCTTTTTTTTACAGACAAATTTTAACAAATATAATAATAATATTGGTAAAATTTGTCAGCAAAAAAAGATTTACGACATGCTTATGAAATTATTTCGACACTTTCATACGTTTATACACCATAATGTTTGTTAATACAGTTTATATCCTAAAATCTATTCTCGGATATAGGTAGGTTCTTTTAGGTAAAGGATTTTTTCTCCAATTATAAGTTAATAATGACGAAAACACTATATAATTTTATTGACCGACTAAAAAAAAAAAAAAGGTTTTCCGTTGGTTATATTATTATTATTACATACATATATCGGTTTACTGTTATAATATTATATAATTCAAACATATTTTCAAGAAAATGTATATAATACAATAATTTCTACATCACACTTCATTGATCGATAACAAAACAATGGTAATCAAATTATTGTGTTTCAGTCTATTGTTAGTGGTCGTTTACGGATGGAAATCATTGCGTGTCAAAAATTTTCACTTTTACGTGTTTTGTGGTTTGACGTTCGTGATAGAATTTGATTAGCTATACTCGTATTCACTTATATCATATCAATCTAAAAGTATAGCTAACGAAAATGTTATAAGAAAAACGAAGCCTATTTTCTTACTGCGGGCATATTTTTGATATGAAAATATTGTAGACAAAGTATTACGGATAAAATTGGGATTTCAGTAAATTCTCTAACATTAACATCGACAATCGATAATTTGCAATCATTATTAAAAGTGTTGTGTCGGTCAATATATATATTTATTCAACGGGTCTAAAAACCCGTTTGGTTCGTACGAAAATCGAAACATTTTCAAAAAAAAAATAGATTTTTTTCCCCTTCTTATCCGACTCGGCTCGACCGTGTCCTGAGTACCACACGACGGAAACAGAACGTTGAACAATAAATAATATTCATAACGGTATCGCGTGGGACAAAATCGTTTAATTATTTTTACGGAATTAACCGTTACGGGGACAAACAATGGACCGCCGTTGGATACGACGACGACGACGACGACGACGGTTTAAGTTTGCCGGAGCGACGAGCGATAAAACTCGACATTTATTGTTAACGTTATAAAAATGTGCGGACGGTCCACCGGGGGACGACACTGGTCGTCCTGCAGGTTCACACGGCCACCGTTTTGGCCACCGGTGTGTAAGCTGGCGCGCATAAGGAACGGAAACCAGTTTTCGGGACCGGGCGACGGTGGCTACCCCCTTGGGCCCGTGCACGACGCAGCTTTTCTTTCCGATCATTTATTTTTCTTCTATTTTGTTTTTGTTTTTTTTTTTTTTAATTGTCCGCTGAAGGGTCAGAACTGGTTTTCATGGGAATGCCGCGGCGGACTATAGGGGTGTTGGTCATCGGTAAACTGGTTTCCGGGCTCGTCCTGCCGAAGGGACGAACCGGTATTGCCGCCGCGAGCACATGGTCATCCCCGCGGTCCCTATTGTTTTCTTTTCCTTCGGACCTGTACGGCGCGCGTGTGTCATTCATTACCCCGGGCTCGTTCTCGGGTCTTACGCGCGCGCACACGGACGCAAACGGGCACCGGACATTGTTTTAAAATAAAAAAATTACGCGTAAATATGTACGCGGCATCGTGGGATACGATCCCCGCGCGGGCGACGGCCACTCCGCCGGGACGGGGAAGAAACCAGTTCCGTGGTGATTCGTTGTGCGTCTTCGTTCCAGCCGCCGCCGGACAGCTGCCGTCTGCTGGAGCGAACGCCGTTGCGGTGCGCGAGTACACCTTTGTGCGGATATTGTTTTAGATATTATTCTACGGAAATCCGAATTTCAAAATAACGTCCCCCCCACCCCACCCCACCGCTCTAACCAAGGGGCCGTCGGTTATGGTATAACCGTCGTTCGCCACACGAAAACGGCGTGCGTCGAGCTAAACGCGACGACGGCGCGAAATCATCTATTCGCCTGACGGCTAACGGGTTCGTCGTCGAAAACGGCGTTCGCCCATCACGTAAAAATACAACGGCAATAGAACAACGCAAATGAACTCATATCGTCCGTTTCGCCCGGCCCGATTACATTATTCGTTTGCGTTTATTTATATACACGCTTGGTCGCCGTTTGTCGGTCATTGTGCTATCCGTCGTCGCCGTCTAATCGGTTCTAATTTTAAACCGACGACGCGACAACAACTACTTATCGAAAATGCACTTTCGAGCGGTTTGCTATTGTGCTGTCCGCGGAATTCCGTTAACCATCACGAAGGCGCCGCGAAAATCATTGTTACATATCATTATTAATATTATTACAGTTATTAATTATTATATTCCATCGATTACCGCAATACAAATCTATTTTGTATTTTTGTACGTTAAACTGCACAAACACGATGCTAATTCATAGCGTTCTGATTGTACGTCCCGGGCAATGGGCGTAACGAATGACTATTATCAATAGTAATATTAATCTTACCTAAAAGTAAAATATAATCTTACCGTTTGGCAGTCCCGGCGCCCAGTCCTCCGGAACGGTCGTCTGAACGGCCATAATTAACACCAAAAAAAAGAAAAACGATCATCGCGGGTTAAACCTACGGCGCGACACTTCACGGACAAACGAATGAAAATAACGTCGTTTAAAAGAAAGAAAAAACCGAAAACTTACGAACGGACAAACGTACGACGGGCGGAAAAAAAAATGTAACTGAGCGAAACAGTCGGATGCGGTTCTGCGAAAGTCAATGACGAACCGAACGACCGCTAAAGCTTAAAAGCCAAAGATGTTACAAATCTCGCGGGTACCGCGACTGCGGTTAATGATGGGCGTTTTCACGTCGGCTCACCAATATCGATCGATACGATATTGATTATTGTTACGTTCACGCGAAACTCTAAAATGCGATTTGTATAATCGTCAAGACGTGAAATCACATTTTGCCGAGGAAATCCAAACGGTTCTTCGGATCGCGTCCGATATCATTCGCTCGTGTGCCGTATTCATCACGTTGGAAAAAAATAAATGATCGAATGCCATGGACATCGAATTCAAAGGTCTTCGACGGGTCGCGTGAGTTTTTACCTGCAAATTAATATTACTGATATTCCATACACGGATCCAAAAACAATAATATAATTATTGATCGTCAAACGACGCGTTTTACAATCGAATCGTTTCGTTTTCACACACCTAATATTGTGCGATGTACGTCCAACGGCGATTTGTGTTCAAAACGTTCAAACCTCGGTGGACGTCGGTTCGTAGATTACAAATATCGTCTTAGCATGACAATGACAATTAAAAATTTTCAACGATAAAACGTCTACAGACGAGTAGGCAGTGGACAGCGTCCTCGTTAGAACAACACGACCAATATTTAGAATACGGGTTGCGGTTGATGTACAAATCGATATCTGTGAATAATTACGTTTCATAAAAATCATTGGTGTTCCGCGCACTTTGCGATTCTTATATCGTACGGAAGCGCGTGTTGACCACACGTTTAACGGAAATAATTAATCGTCTGCGGAGGGACGGACACGTTCTGTAGATCACGGACACGTCCGTCGATCGTCTGTGCGCAACACGGAAACGCGTACGTCAATAATTAATAACGTTAATGTCCTAAGAACAATAACGATATTGTGACGACCGTAACGGAAATAGACCGCGAGCGCAAAGATCCCGTAGTATCTAAAATCGTCGCGTTTCTATTAATTAGCGTGAAGGGCCGAACGCCAAACGATCGAATCCGCGGCCCGACGTCCGAATCGAATTTATTGCGCGGGTGAGTAATCGTTTTGGAATTTCGAATAAAAGTGATTTGTGTCGGCCAGACGATTGGAAGCAAAACAATTCGGCGCAGACCGCGTTATTGTCCGTCACGAATGCGTATTTCTAAATTCCGATTTTATAAACCGAGACCGCGGTAGTTTGTAACGGATTAAAACCAAATCGCGCCATCCGGCGACGGCAATATATAAATACGTGTAATTTTTCCATTCGAAAATGAACACGAATAGATCGTACAAACGTCGTCTGCGCGTATTTAATCAACGTCTTGGAATTGTCGACGTGCACGGGTTAATTGTTGACGACGCACACGTCAACACGTTTCGGTTAACGTCGAACGAAATTATTTAATTATACGATTTTTTTTTGAAAATCGTAATCGTTCCGACGAGCAATCGCACGCCGCGTGTACGCCCGTGACTGGATGATTTCGAACACATCGCGCGCAAGTACAAAAACTAAACGATACGTAATGCCTACCGTTGGCGATATAATTAAGGGCGCGCCGACGAGCGGTTCGATAAAAACGTTATCTTTTGTTCGCCAAACAATAGACACGAAAATACAATATAACATAAACCCATGGCTGGACTGCGTGCACGTCAACGTGTGTGCGCGCGCCTCTACTCTAGTCGTGTGAACGATTTTCCCGACGAATTCATAATTATCGGTAATTTTCATCGCCGGAATACTTACCGGAAACGTTTTGTTTCGACACAACGAGTTGGCAATAGTTTTACTCGCGTGCACCCGCTCCGTACGAAAAGAAACTATTTACACGTGTTTTATGCAATTGCTCTGACTATAAAAAAAAAAAAAAAAACAAAAAAACAAATCTTGGGCAACTAACGGCATACCGGTAATTTACGAATAATAACGCTGAAATACTTAGGTAATAAATACTCAAAAAAAGAAAATAATATAACGATATAAGTACATGACATTAAAGTTAATCTTGTATTTCCGGTCGTATATATTGGTGTGTGTTATTTTGAAATTAATGCATACGCCTTAATCGTTAAAACGATATCGTCCGAATAATTTGATTTGAATATATATATATATATATTTTTTTTTTACACGTTTCAGCATCACCGAGTGTTTAAATGCTTAATCCGATGCGTGCAGTAGTTTTATTTTATTTTTTATTTTTTTATTAGTAATATATCCGCTATCCGCTAAGCGACAGGTGTCTAATGTCTTATACACGTAATAATGTATAATGATAAACGATATTGATAATATACTATCGGACAGTAATCATCGAAAATTGACGTTATGACCGACACGTTTTTGTTTTTTTTTTATACACGTGTTATATATTATAATACTTTGTATACCTACCTATATACACGGCTAGGTAACTATGTTTGTCTTTTGGTGACGCGAGTAATATGCGTTTGCGGAGTTAATGTGAAAATAAAAAACGTATTATGAAGTTATATGCGATTTTAATAATGAATAATTACGCAACATTAGACATAAAATATTGATGAAATGATAATATTTTCATCATTTTAATACATTTAAAATAATAATATTAGTACGTAAGTATTTTTTATTATTATTGAAAGTGGAAAATATGATATAATACGCGTATGTAAACCGTAGAAAATCATAGTGAACCAAGTGTGAGTAGGTTTTTTTTTTTTTGAATTGGTCAGCGGGACACGATAATTATGTTCTAAAAACGATCAATTTCCTGTACATACATCGCGTTCTTTGTTGTTCGTGCACAGGCAAGAGCGACGAAACACGGTGTGTATTTTTTTTTTTTTATTTAAAGAAACCGTCTTCTGGTTGTATTAGAGTCCGATACGTGTTCATTTTTTTATTTTTATTTTTTTATTCGTCCGACGAAAACGTGTAGTGTAGTAGCACACTGGAAATTGATAAACATTTCTGTGTTGGTATCCGTTCGTCCTCCCCCCCGCCCCCCACCAATGAAGGTGTCCGAGAATATGTGGCTGTGTACCTCGTTCGTGTATATACTATCCGTTTTTTTTACTATCTCATACCGTGCGCATTGCATACGATTTTAATAATTTACTACATAACATTAAAAAATACATAATAATAACAATAATAATATGCGTACACGGGCTTGTAATTCATAGTGTAATATGTTTAAAAAAAAAAAAACACAAGCGGCAGTGGTCGGTCGGAGGACCGTTCCTCGGGCGACCGGAGAAGAGGAGAGAGAGGCGAAACGACTAGAAGGAGAATTGATGTGTTTCGCCCGGACATACGGCGTAAGCAAAGTGTGAGACATACGAGTAAGTCATAGAAGCCGAACCCCGACTGATAAATGTACAATGCGTGTGTGTGTGTGTGTGTGTGTAGGTGCGTGTGTGTGTGTACGGCGACGGGCCACGACCGCCTACCGATTGCACTCATAACGCGTATTCACGGACACGTGAATCTCTATGCGCGTGTGCGTCACGACTTGCGACCACCGGACGTCCGCGTTCACGAAACCTACAGGGCCTACAATTGTGTGGGTCGTAGCAAACGTACCGAACGTGCGAATGGACAGAAGTGTGCAGTACACTTTTAGTCAACTATTTTCATTGTTTTTAATATCAAAAAAAAAAAAATTGCCTCCCGTTGGTCACGTCCGAAGCTTTTATTCATATAGGTCCATGCTCGTAATTTATGCTCGCATTCAACTCGATTAATATTCATGGTAATTTCTTGGTGGGCCGCGGTAGCGAAACACATAATTTTCGTTGTAGGCACTGCGGAAACAATATAAACGCGCGTGTTAATACGCGTCGTATTTGTTATTGGTTTTTTTTCGACGGCGCCGTTGCAAATTCGAACGACGCCGCGAACGTCGGGAAACGAAAACGATTTGACGATTTCAAAAATTATTTTCATTCTCGCTTGATGGCACGTGTCGTTTACGTCCGTGTGTATTACACAGGTGTTGACACAGTCACGTTCTTTTAATCCCTCTGCACGTACTCGATCGTTATGCGTTTCAAAAGACTTTTTCCGTTTTATTTGCGTCGGTGCGACATTTTATCGCGATTCTCTTGCCGGAAGAGATTATTACAAACAATTTTCGAACATCAAAGGACGCCGATAAATCGCACGACGCGATTTTGAATAATAAAATTTATATTAAAAAAAAAAAAACGAGGACAATGTTGTTTGTTGTTACCCGGTAATTGATAAGTATGTATATAAATTGCAAACTATAATATTAACACAAATTAAAAATCTATGCGGTATTAGTGAAACGTCTGTAATGATAATCTGTAACAACTAATAAATTACAGTGTTTCTGCCAACGCGAAATGGGTTAGTAGACCCGGCGGCCGACCTACACGTATTTTATTTAAAAAATAGTTTTTATTTTTAACGCGCGTTTAAAAAAACTATATCAATGTAAAACAAATCTTGACTATAGATGTACTATACATGTAGGTACGTGCAATTTGTTAGTGATCCACGAGTATGTACGTTGTCGGTTGTCCGTTGTCCGGGAAATTACGCGAAAAGAATAAAAAAAATCATCCGAAAATATTTCTCTGGAAACTTCGTATTGTCGTAATGAAAACGATTTTGACCGGTATGTTAAACGTTCGCGAGTTCGATATTGACCGCGTGTAAATTATTTATTTACGTATAATATATAATATATTATATGTTAATGTTTTTTTTAAAAAAAAGTGTGTATACATATTTTAAAAAAGGAAGTGGGTGTTAAAACCAAATGCCAACAGTCAGTTAATGGGTTTGTATTATTTAACACACGTCGATGCTGTTATTTATTTATTTTTACTTTATCTAAACGACGTACGTGAACCCGCGGTATACGATTAAATTTAAATTATTGTGTAAACTTAATAAATTGGCGTTCGGTATCCGCTATCAAAATATATAAAGACTCGTATAAAATAAATATTTTATTTTCCCCGTGTAATTTCTATATGTTTTATTGGATACTTATTTATATTCCGTTTTTTTTTTCTAATCTATTACTTTTCGATTATTTCCACTTTTGTATTATTATTTATCGCGCTGATAATTTATACCGTTTAAAACGCGTTGACTGTTTGTCGGCTGACACCCACGTGTCACATTTCGATATTTTGTATGCTATTTGATCAGACGTAGATATTGTTTACGAATTTGTTTTTGTTTACCCAAAAAAACAATAATAATGAACACTGATAATATTTGGTCAACAGCTACGTCCTTTCGTCTAGGATTCTCGTTATTTCTAATTGTGTGCGTGGCGTGCACAACGCGAACGTCAAGCGTTGAGGTTATCCTCCGGGCCCCCAACGGGCCCACACGGACTGCAGCCACCGAATGTTGTGTACGATTTGGCTAACCGGCTACGACGCGAACGTCGAGGTGTTCAGGTTTTCTTAATTAAAACTCGTCTCGACCCGAATCACAACATCGGTGACCGACGTCGTCACCGACTTCCGGTGTTATTGCTACGAGTATACTTATATATATATATATTTGACGACGACCACGATAACATGACTTCGAAACAAACTCAGTTAACTAGTGTGTCGTCGACCGGGCCCAATCACGTAATACATTACTTTCTTAATATTATTATCGTCGTCGTCACCGTCGCCGTCCCTGCACAACGCGATCCCCCTGGTGCGTTTCGGTTTCCTTCTAATTTATCTCGACCGAATAATATTATTGGTTATACACTGTCAATTACGTGTGCGCCGGACGGCGAACAAAATAATACGTTCCAGAATAACAACGACGACGACGACGACGGTGTTATAGTTAATGATTAATAATAATAATGACAACAATAATAAAATATTAATCGCGTCTGCGTCGGCGGACCTTGTGCTATTTACCGCGAGACTCTTTTTGTCGTTTTTCGTACTCCGCGTTCTTCATAATAAACGCACTTGACGCATACGTACATAGTAAACGATTTTGGCGTTAAACAATGTTCGATCGAACAAAAAAAAAAAAAAACACACACACACACACACACACAAGTGTAGAATCTATTTTTATAGTCGCTTACGTGATTTTTGACCTACTATATCGTCACAAAGGTGGTCCTTGAGCGCACACCCGACGATTATTATAACCGTGCAAATTGTGTGTAAACTATACATTTCATTGGTAAATTCGGTTCGAAATTATGTTTTAATCGTTTTCGGTCTACGAAAAATTTTTTTTTATCATAATCAAAGTCGATGACGTATGAAAACGTTTAAGTACAGTACAACGGGCATGTACCGTTACCGTGACGTATAAAAAAACGAATCAATTGTTTTTGAAATTAATATACTTCGAAAATTGTATTTATATAGACGTACTCGTATATTTATTGTGTTTAACGCCGAAAGCTTGTTTTGAGTGTCTACATAATATAGAAATTTAAGTTTGAGTTCATTGACAAGGGCGAATTCACTAATGCACCGAACTGTATACATCCTTAGAGCGAAACATTTTAAAGGGATTCAGTTTGAATTTATTTAAGAAAGAAATGACTGTGGTAATGTCCGGTGGTCGGTGACGGGATAGTCAGTATTCTTGCTGGTGTACAGACTTTTAAAATGGTCGGTTACATTTGTCTGGCTGAATATTATGCAGTATTATTATTGAGTACCGTATTAGTAGGTCGATACTCGATAAAAGATTAGTATATTTTGGTATATGTAAATTGCGCAGGCGATTGACATAAACAGCAACGTATACGTATATATAGTAATATATCGGTGTTTTTTTTTTTAATGGCCACGCTATGGGCGATCTGCAGCAGTTTCGGACGCAGAGTTCAAGAACGATATTACGTAAGAATCGCCCCTGGGACTTTTCTCGTGTGTATAATATACGATTCGATTTAGGACGAAACACGAAAACCATATGTTTTCACCTCATCGTTCGACGTCCGGTCGTATAAGTTTGTTGATTATTGATTATTATTCTTATCACCATGAAAACGGGTGTCTCGTATACGCGATGAGATATAATGACGTATATTCACATCTAAACTTATGTATATTTACTGTAGTACACAGTGTTTTAAGTAGAATATACGAACGGCGCACGTATGACGGAAAACGGGGTAGATAAGTAAATTTCTTGTTTAGTGTCGGTTAGGTACGTGTGTGTAAAATGTGTACGTTGAAAGTAATACGCGTAATCGATATTTTCTACAAAATGAAATGTTTTGTGGAACAAACGTCAATTTTACGTATATCAATAAGCCTGTATGTAATAAGTCTAATGAAAATAGGTCTGATAAGTCTCTTGAAAAAAAAATTGATATCTGATGTTATTTACCATTGCGTTTTTGTCACTAGTTATTTTATTTCTTCAAAACAGGCTATTTATAAATTATACGGACAGCGTACAAAACTAATTTTTCTTTTTGGCGTCGGGATTTCCTATTCAATTATAAAAAAAATAATAATAATAATATCAGGTCCTCCTGTTTAATGAATTGTGTAAGCACTTGAGCCGTAAAACGATTAAAAACGGTAATACGTTACACTTGCGTTTGGTACGCGTCGCGACGGAATGTGGTCGTGGACGAAGGAAAGGAACAAGACAAATATTAATACTTCGATGTCCGCGTCGTCGTGCCGATCCCCCACTGGGGTGTGTGGCGTTGGGGGGGGAGGGGAGAGGTCGGACACTTGACTCGCTCGCTGCTCGTGGCTCGGTCAGCGGACGCCCGAGCCGTTCGGCGAGCAAACGACGCTTGTGCCTTTCTGAAGGCGACGAGATCCGGACGGTTTGGACGACGTTTGTGCACACACCTAACCTAACCTAACCTAACTCGCGCGTCTTCCGACGTCGGTACCTAAGACTAATAACAAGTCGGTCGATACCCCGTGAACCGGGCTTCGAGCCCGACTGATCGGGATATTCGTCGTCCGTGTCGTGGTCGTCGGCCGGCGGCGACCACTTTTTATCCGCGCGTAGTACGGTCCGTAATCGTTATCATGACACACGGTGACGGGAAGGTCAGCAGCGCCTGTTGCCAGCGCGGGACGGACGATTGACGACTGTCGGCCCGGTGACGTGTACGCGGGCCAAACATCAGAACGGAACCGAGAAAACAGATCAGCGGAAAAAACGATTTGACGAAACTGATTTTCGTTATACCGACGTTGTTTCGGTTTTTAATTAATTTTCGTTTTAACGGTTTAAACAAATCTAGCAGTTGTTATACTTTGCAATCGTTTACTCGTCGGAACATAATAACAGCTGTCGAGTATTGGCGGGTATTTATTACTGAAAGCGCATGTTCACATCGGAGTCATTTTTTTTTTCACCGTCAAAAGTAATCGACTCTACGGTTCATATTAAAAAATGAATGAAATTTAAAACTCGCACATGTTTATGTAAACCGGAATATCAATGTTTTATTTCGTCCAGATCTAGTATGTGCGTGGTAAAAAAGATCTTTTCGATATACGTGTTGGTTAACCCAGATTCTTAATTAGTTTGTTTTAGTATATCCTGTTTATAATTGACATTACTGGGCATTAGACACATTCCTATAATGTATTATACATTATATATATGTGTGTGTGTGTGCGAGTATATGATCGGACTTCCCATTTAGACACTCAAATATGTTAATTATTATGTAATTCATCGAATATGTATAGGTTTTCAAAAAAAAAAATAAGAAAAAAAATAAGAAATATATACTCGTTTTATACGCGTTATGTCTCGGAGGCGATTAAAGATCGCAATGTAAAACGTATTTGTTCCGCCGCGGTCAGAGTATGTTCTCGTAGAATTAATAACAACTGCAACAATCTTTGTGTATATGAATATTTTAACTGCCAGCCATAAACAAGTCATGTCTCACTAATCTTTTTCACACGCGCGCCTTTAATCAAATAAAATAAAAAAAAAAAAAACTACAACGATAAAATGCGTTGTACGAGTTAGTAAAGTAAGAATGTCCGTTGTTGAAAAGAACCTCGTCCGGCGACCCGTACTCCGACAACCGAGAGCATATATTGTTTGAAACGTTTTCCGAGACGTTATGTTTACGCTCCGCGGTTAATGTTGACAAAAAAATAAATAACACAAACGTTAACTTTGTAGACTTCACAAACAATATATCTGAAACTTGATGATAATAAAAAAATTAAATAATAATAATATTAATCGTAAAATGGCAACGAAATCGGAAATAACATTAGTTTAGATTTCTACGTGCTTTTTAATTTATTTTATTTCTTTCCATTCGATTTGTGACTAGCGACACATACATTGATTTTTATCATGTTTTTCATAATTCGTTCAGTGAATTGAATCCGCGACCCATAAAATTATTTTTTATCTCGTGAGATTTTATGTATCTATAGTGTAAAAATACACACACGTATATTATATGTTATAACAGTAATGATTTTTACTGATAATAATCAATATAAAAGCAAACACATTTTTTAATAACACGGTCTTGCAATCTTTTCAATAGCTACTATTATATATATATTTTTTTAATACATTAATTGAAATTAAATTTGCCGTTATCCATTGTCTATCGAACATTTAATTCGATGTATTTTAATACAATTAGAAAAAAAAATAAACATTACCGGAAAAGCATGAAAGGCATGGCCCGTTTTTTTTATTATTATTATTATTGTGCCCGGATTCAATGAAACGTTTCATAAAGTAATTGAGAAAGTCAACCGGGTCATTAATTGGAATCTGTATATATATATATATATGTATTTGGTATTGTGTGTCTATATCGAATTTCTATTTTCACTTTTAAATATAAATTAAATGCGCCTTCATTCGTAAAATAACGGATTTCGTTTAAATACGCTGTGGGGGAAAAACAATTTTCGTGGCGTTTACAGGACGTCCGAATTACGAGTTCGCTTCGTTCGCTCGTCGGCTCGACGGATGTCGCAGCTGCCGAAAGAAAACACGACGTGAACGATTCACGTCGTTCCGTGGGGCCCGGGCGATCTGGCGCGGCGTAGGAAACGCTAAAAAGTGAAGGCGACCCGGCGAGAGCGGTCCGACAGTCGCGGTGTCGTATCCGACCGCGGTGTCGCGGCGCAGGCGTATTCTTCTCGCGGTCGGACGTCGTCGTGGTCGTCGTCTCCGGGGGCGTTATAAAACACACGCGCCGCCGACACGTTATCACAGACCGATATCGTAACGCGAGCCGTACCGCGGTATTGTTATTACGCGTACACGTTCGCAAGTTGTTATTATATTTTACGACGCGTTCGGGTTCATTAAGCGTACGATCGCGGCCGGCAAAAGTTCTCTCCGGTCCCGTCCGGTCGTCGATGACCATACCGCGTGCCGTATACGTATACACGCAGTGTGCGCGTGTGTGCGCGTGTGTGTGTGTGTGTGTGCGCGCGCGCGCGAGACCCGTGCGACGGCGGCGCGCGAACAATGGCCCATTATAAAGTGTATAATACGGACTGGCCCGGTAACATGATTTATAGGAGTCATATACGCTTTTACCTCGGCGGCCGTGCTGCACCATATTACGTGTGTGTACGCACTTAGACGCGTACGTACGGTATGTGTGTGTGTGTGTGTGCATACACGACGGCCAAGTGTAAGTAGTATTTATACACAGATTTATATCTATCTCGGTAAGGTATTATTCGCATAAAGGTGTATTATTTATTATGTATTATTATTATTATATGCGCGTGTGTGCGCGCGCGCGCTGTATAAGTACACGCGTACGCGCGCACACGATCCGGTCGTGGCGTTATACAGCGTCTTACGTCGAAAAAATCTCTGCGGACACACGTCCGCGTAGGCCCGTAACGAGCGCGATACTTGCCCGACGTGTTACCGTACACGCGCGCACAGAGTGTTTGTGCGGTGCGGCGCGCGTTGAACGTGACCGAAAATTGTATGTCGATTGTTTTTCGGTGACGTTCTGTCGTTTGGATTTTTTTGCTTTCGAAGCGAAACTTCTTTATGAAGGGTACGGGGGGAAGGGGGGGAAGAAGGTTTACGCAATTTTTCTTGAAACGAATTGCGCGTCGTCTCATTTTAATTGCGACCAAATGCGGCGTCCCCACCGGTTTTCTCGACATTGGTTGCGCACGCGCGTAGTGTTTCTGTTGCGGCCAACGGCGTGCGAGCAGACCGCTTTTGACCGTCCCCCACCAATTTCACCGCGGCTTAGGACCACTCTCGCGTACCCGTCATTTGCCGTTCAAACACACGCGCGCACACGCACCGCGTCAAATAATGTGTACGAGAGTGCCAAAACCCTTTTCTCTGTTTAATTTACGTCGCTCATCACACGGGCCGGTCGGACGTAGGAACGGTAAACCAAGTAATCCGGCAGTGGTGACCAGGTAAGCGTTTTATCGGTAAACGTAGTCCGTTCGTACAGTTCCTATATATCTATTCACCCGGCGGAATAGAGAGTTCCATGTGAATTTTCGTTTGTTTCATTCCCGTACAGTACCTAATACTCTGTCGGTCGAACGGCTCGAACTAACGCGGATATTGGTTTTTATATATTTATATATATATCTGACCGTACGACGTTACGCGTTTGTCGAAATCAATTCGATCGGTTCAAACGGACAGCTGACGAATATCGTCCGGGCGTCGCGATTACGCGATTACACTTGTCCGCGGCGACGATTTCGGAAACGACACCCGAACGTCGACGTCATAACCAATTCAAAACAGAAATTCGACGACGACCGCGCCGTGGTAGCGAAACAATTAGTGTCCGTTAAACGTGTGTGATGTATTTGTATGTGTCGATCGCGTCAGGACTCGACCACAAACACGGCTACGTCTGGTAACGCGTCGACAGTATCGTGTTCGCACGAAACGCGTGACGTTCATGAGATCAAAATTCAAAAACCGATGAAAAAAAAAATGCAGTTTTCGTTTCGACGCACATAACCGCGCGGACAATAACACCGCGTATATGCATAACCGCCGGCAAGCCACTCGATACGTGAATACGGTTCGGAAATCAAAACACTCCCCGTCGATTACTTAAGTATACGAAGAGGGCTCGGGTTTTTGTTTTGTTTTACCCTCGCGCGTAGGGTCGGACGCACACGCATACGCGGACTCCTTACGACCATTCATTACCTGATTCTCTCGGTTGTTTCTCTTTGACTTTGTGAAACGTTTGTTTTGTTTTGTTTTTTTTTTTATGTATGACAACATACATTATTGTGTGTAATAGCGGACATTTCCAAGACCGAAACGTAAAACTCATATGTAACGTAGTGTCTAATGGGTACCGACGTCGTTCAAAACACAAAATACACAAATACATTGGACAAGAAAACGATGTTATCCGTCCGTTTCGTCGACGACCAGCGCGGCCGGAGAGACGTGTTGCATCTCGAAAGACGCTCAAGCGTGCACGCCTGTCGAGAGGTCAATAAAAAATTCGTTTTGCCCGTGTATAGAACACGTGGACTTAACTCAATATATACATATATCGGTATCGCAGCGATATCGTACGCGGACGATAGCGGCAGCACGTGTCCGCGGCAGTCTTCCCCTCGATCTCGGGCCGATTGTTATTACCGCCGCCGTCGTACGCGTAATGCCGGCGGATGACTATTAGGTATATTGTGTACGGTTCATCCGTCATAAAAGTGCGGTGCCGCGCAGAAATCGTAAACTCTAATGCTCTCCTCCGCAATAACGACAATAACAATAACAATTATTATTGTTATTGATGAGGAACCGGCCCCGGCCGGCTTTGCGAGCCCGCCGGGACCTACGTGCCGGGCCGCACCAATTCGGGGTTTACACGCTCGTGTGCGAGACGGACGAATAATTTCCGTCCGGCCCGGGACGTTTTCATAATCCAATTATGACGCGCGAGAGTCGTAAATAAATACCGAAATACCGGGACGCGGGCGCGGGGCGCGACGCTAACCTGACCGCGGTGTCCGTTTCGGTGTCCGCGCGAGTGTTTTTCGCCGCCACCGTCCCGGACGGATCGCGCGCGTGGCCGACGTCCCGCCGTGTCGGTCCGTCCGGGAACGGCAAACGACGGCCAACAATAACGGATAACGACGGCGGGGCCGGCGGGGCCCGAAGATTTTTATTGTCGTCGCGAGACCGTGGCCGCGAACGACAGTCACCGCGGCCGTTGGACTCCGCGAACGGATGAATCATTGCGCGCCCGGTGACGTTGTTGTCGAACGTTATCCCGTGGGAAACGGGTCCGGTGTTGTCCATACCACGGCGTTTAAAAATAATCAAACGAATCGCGTGTCTCATAGGTTATCGAATTGACCGATTTTCGCTTTTTTGTAATCCGCTATTGCGTGTTTAGAGCCGGGAATATATTTCGATAAATCCATTCGTACCTAGAGGTACACACTAGAGGTGGTGATGAAAACTACGATCGAACGCGGTCGCAATTGATATAATTGCCACGAGCACAACAGTGGGGTATAGCATACGAAAATAGTTACAGAAAAATCGAATCGAATTCGGAATCATTTTTATCAAACTATTACTATTGTTTTGGCCCACATTTAGTGTAACCGTATCATACGCGTTTATACGTAATTAACTTCTAAGTTTTAAAACTATAAAAATAGTAATTAAAAATTTGTTTAGCGCTTAAAGCAAATGTTTCATAGTACATATATCGATTCGAAGGCCGTGGCGTTGCGGTAAAACTACTAATTAAAAAGCTTTTATCGCGTCAAATTCGTTTCGACGGAAAATAAAATTGTTTGACGATTGTCTGCTGGTATGCTTTTTGTTGTTGTTTTCCCAGTAAGTGTATATAACGCTGTCCGGGCGTGACTTTCCTTACTTACGATCTGATTGATCGTACCGAAGACCGTTTTGCCGAAGCGCGAAGTCGATTTTATCGTACTAATTAATTAATCGATATTAATCGTATCGCACGACAACTGTCGAACGCGTTATCAGCGGTTGTGTGTACGGAATCGTTGAATGACAACGGTACCTCTTGCGGGAAGAACAAAATGATTTCCGTCGGCTATGCGAAACCATGTGCCCGTAATTAAAAACGAGACGAAACGTATTTTTGTGGAAACGAGTTGTTTGGTATCGTTGAAAGGTATCCCGACCACGAAAGACCGTACGGATACACCAAGTCGACTACCATTACGCGTGGCCGTGTGCGCGAGATAACGTCGGCGTGTGCGTGCGTACTAGGGTTTATGGAAGAAGTGAAAAAAACAAAAAACCGGTAATTACATTTTCATCGAAACGTGTTGGTCAGACATGCACGATGACGGTCAAGTGTACGTTTCGCGCCGGCCGTATTATCTCTGTACGTATATATATATATACACGTATATATTAGATATTAGCTGGAAGACATTTAATAAATTACCGACGATAAATATGTATATATGTGTGTGTGTGTGTGTGTGTGCGCGTGTTGTCGTTAAAAACGGGTATGGATAATTTGAATTAGAAAAAAAAACATGTTAATCATTGCGACGTGCCGCAGATGGTGTATAAAAGCACTGAGCACGGAAATGAAGAAAACAAATATTGATAAAAAAAATTTTATATCTGTTTATTCTGTCGTGGAAGGTGGTTGATACTCCAGCAAAACGACCGGTACAGTGTCCCGTATTGTATTTGAAATCGTCGTTTTGAAATTTTCTTTTCAATTACAATATTCCGAACGCGGTCGGACGCCGACGGATCGAATACGGCGTGGGGAATATCTCGGATCGAACTGACCGGGTGGATACGAAGACGAACAAACAATAATAATAAATACGGTTCACGTGTTGTATTATTATTACCGGCGCTTACATAAGATCGCACATTTTTTTATCACGTGGAGGAACGCGAGAAAACATTTCGCACTCGTTCGCGACAGGCCGGGAATTCATTTATTTATTTTCGTGATTTGATTTTCACGCGGGAAGTCGTCCAAAGTCGTCCGGTTTCGTACGTTCAAATATAACGTATGCAGTATATAAATTACGGAGTACAGCGAGAACGTGTAGGAGAACGTATATTCTCCATCTGTGTGCGTGTAAACTCGTGTTGGAAATCATAACCGAGAACGTCCGAAACATCTCGACCCTCGACGGTGATTAAAAAAGCGTAACATTTAATCGGACTCGATGGAGAGAGGTCCCGTTCGCGTTGTCGGTGTTAAGTACGGTGATACACGTATACAATACATTCCGCGAAACGCGCGAACATCGCCGTATGGTAATTACCAAGGCCGTGTTTAGGGGGGAGGGTGTAACCTTCCCTCCCCCCCTCACGAATCTTTTATTATATTCTTCATAAATATATTTCACTATATTCCATGGCACGTGTTAACCCGCGTACGGACGCGATACCGTACCGTACACAACACAACCCGGCATTCAAATCTAGTAGTTGAAGATGTATGATTCGGTTTTAAGCCCTGCCGAAAATGTGTTTTCCCGTTACGGCCTTGGTGATCACGATTGGTTCTCCCTGAAGATAAAACGAAATTGAAACGTTCCGACGACCGAAACGTACGGTAAGTCATAATCGAATCCCGCGGCAGCGCGTCGAGGGGTTAGGTCGGTCGGTCGCACCCGGACGAGTTATATACGTTTTGTCCTCTGCCGCACGTGATCCAAATACCACGGGCCGCGGGCCACCGACAGCCGGGCCGGGACGTAACCGAAAACGGTCTGATTAAAAGTCCCGCACTAACCGCTAAGGATCCATATGACCATAACGACGATAACGATAATGATATGCGCGTGCCAGCGTACAACGCGACGGCCGGGGCACCGTATTCTTTTCGGAACGCTATTCGTTTGTTTTTTGTCGGAAATTTACGTACGAATAATTTATTATCGATTGTCGTTAAACGCGCGGCAACGGGTCGTCAATTATTGTTCGGAAAAATAAAAGAAATTAAATAAAAACCAATTTCACGACACCTCGAAATGATAAGCGATTATTTATTAATCACGCTACGCGTTTTAAACCGGAATTAATAGTACGAGTATATAATACGGCTAGAGGTATTATATATATGTGTTGTATACGGACACCAAATGCGACGGACGACTTTGGGTTGGCCTACGCACGTTCGCGTATAACAACGTGAACCGATATTTATATTTATGTACACGTGTAACGGATCTATATATTATTATACACACATCGACGCGATCTAAATTGATCGCCATGCGGCTCTTCGACGAATACGTTCGATGCGCTCGGCCCGTCACATTTTCGATTTGGAACGCGTGTTAGGTGCGATGCAGCTCCGAGGAGCGATTACAATCGATATCAAATCGATTGGACGCGTCAAGTCAACGCACACACCGTCGCCGGGCGAGTCGGTCTGTTTTTTTTTTACCTATCCGATTCATATTCCGCGCGTTAAACGTTCAAACGTATGGCCATTAAATTTTATTCGCCTATTTCCGCGGGAACCTTTTTTTTTTTTTTTTGTAAACAAACGTGTATTTAAATAAAAAACGATTCGTTGTAGAGTCGTCAACACGCGGAATTCAATAGAGGAGAAAAAATGTGTACTCTTACGGTTTATAATGTTATTATCTTACGTTTGAAGACGGTTTTGTTTATAAACTATAAGAATTTGTCTATCTACGCGTGTTAAATTTCCTATAAGTTTATGAAAACTCGCTGAGAACGTGTGTTAAGTACGTCAAAAAGTGTTTACACAAGAAGAAAAACCGCATAATAACGATACATGAGTACATTCTCGTCGTTTTGCACGGAACAAAATATAAAACTAATGTTTTAGGTCCGTACGGAATATAGCATCGCGCTAAACTCTTGATCGAAAATCTCGATTATCTAATTGACGACGATTCGGATCAGTGAAATTTGCACACGTGAAATCCGTTTAATAACACATGGTTTGGTATTTTTTTCCTGTACTATGTATCGTGTCGGTGACAATGCTTCAACACTACCGTATAATTTTGAATCGACTACGGAACTAACCTACTCCGAGTAAATAAAAAGTAACCAAACGAGTTGAAACGTATGACGCTTTCGACGAGTTTAGATATTTTTAATTGTGTAGGAAATTTCGTCTTGAATGATAAATGTTCTCGTTTTCGAATTTCAGATTTCAATCAAGTCCGTTGGTCGTCGGCCACTATTGTTGAGTTCACTGGCTTTTCCGCGGGCAAATCGAATTAGCCTTTTGTGTGGTTTTTGGGCAGAGAAATTTGCTAGTCGAAACGTACACCTCTCCGCCGTGTCCTGGTCGAATGGTTTTCTATTGATGATAACGCACGTACAGACGGTATTTCGTTCGGCCCAAGAGTAAAAGTACAAACGAACGTAGTTGCCCGAGACGTTTTCGGAAATCGAGAACGTGTTAAAACTGTTGTTGGAAATAGACGAAGAACAAAACGGATCACGAAACGATGTCGATAAATCGGAGTTGATCGAGGTGACGTTCCGTCCGGAAATCCATTAAAACAAAACGTAATTCGACGTTACTGTTATGTTCGGTATACGGTTTTCACAGTTTCACTCGTTTCTCGAGCGCGTCGCACATATTAAGCCGGACAACGGTACGACGACAGTCGACATTAGTCATTCGGTGGAAATTATATTTTTAAATTAGTTATGTGGTGCGCGCGTGTACACCGTGCCGCGTGTATACCGGTACACGAGCACGTAAAAACGAGATCTCTAAATTATATACTCTACCGGACTGTGTACGAACCGTCAGAAATGCGCATGATTAAATTTCGTGTTTATGACCCCGTGGCGACGTGAAATTAATTTGTGCGGCCAACACGGAATAATATACCCCCGCCCGAGAGATCATATAAAACAGATATGCAAATGGCGTTCATTTGGAGTTTCTCGTACGTACGCACGTATATGTACCTGACCTCGAGGACTAATGAGATATTAACGTTAAAAAACGAGAAGAAAATAAAACGATAATATTGATCGCGGTGGATTGGTACACGTGTCCCGGCCTCAGTGCTTTACCGTTTCGGTTACGCGCGTTATGATACGAGTGTGTCCGCGGACGGCATACGTTTTATCAAAACGCCACGCGGTTTTCTCGAAGTAACGAATGTTTTCGGTTTGTTGTTGTTCGCAAATGTTTTTACTCGATACGCGATCGCGCCCGCCACGACGACTGGCGTATACGCGCGTGTTGATTTCATTAACCCCGACCGCGTTCCGCACGACGACCACGACGACCACGACGACCACGACGACGTTATATAGATTTTTTACGTCGGCGCTCGTAAGATTTGGCCGTAAAACATTTATGCCGTCTCGTTAAGAGCGTTACGTTAAAACGGACGCACGCGCGTCGTATTCGATATAAACGCGAGCGTCTCGAGATGTCGAGTTAACGGTTTCGCGTGTACGCACGTTAATAAGCAGGAGAAAAAACGCCCCGCCGCGACAACGACGGACACTTTTTATCGCGGGTTTTCAAAGACGTACGTTGTCTTTCGTACTCTCGAATACAATATCGATTTTCCAAACGAAACGCGAACCGCCGACGTGCCCCGAACGCAACACCGTGTTGCGTGCTCGACGGTCACGCGAATCCTCTGCGCGCGGAAACGGAAGAGATTTTTATCTCGCGTGTGTCGAAACACGGAAACCGTATCGTTCCTGTCGGTGTTTTCGTTCCGCCCGCCGTCCTTCACGTCGTACGACGCGGTTATGTACGCGGTTGGGTCCGCCGCCATACGGGTTTTCAATCGTCCGGTTGAACACGATCAACGACGAAGAAGGACTTGAAGAACGCGCGGCCAGCTCTACGCGTCTCGTCGGACCAGCACCGTACGGCGGGTTCGATTAAAACCTAGAAACGATATCGATTCGCAGTGACGTTAGAACAAAAGCGAAAACGACGTATTTGTATACATACATATGTATATACGTCGCATGTTAATCGAGTACTGTGTTTGGTTTTTTTATTTGGAAAACAATTAGCTCTCGTGGAACGTTCAACGATAAATCATTTTCGGAAAACACGGTTTAATATACTCTCGGCATAAAACCAAAAGTTATAAATCACAGATCACGGAGTCGAAAGTACAAATGATCACGTGTTACAACAGCTGTTCTATAAAGTTGTTTCCACTGTTTGTGTATCTATAGCCGTGACTGTTTCGGACGGGATCAGTAGAAATAATAATCGATTATTTTATCACGCGTAAAAAAAAAAAAAACCACTGAAAATCATTTGATATTCAAAACGATCTATATATGGCCAATTCAAACAAATATCAAATAAAACGGCGGAGGGGGGTCACGGGCCCCTGCGGACAGAACGATACGTGTTGCTGACCGCGTCGTCATTTTGGGAATCACGTTCAACGCGGTAACGGACTTGGCGTTTCGGTGACCACGAGAGTGGCGGCAGGTTAGGTTAGTAATATAAATTATTGAAATACATGGAAAATACCGTACTATTAGCGTTTTCTGATAAAATATAATCAAACTAAACGGTAGTGTATTCCGTGGTGTATTATCTAAACGAATGCACATAAAAAAAAAAAATACGACGAGTTACACGGCGAAACATATGAAACACAGCAAACACATAAACACTTGAAATTTAAATTTCCGTTTGTTCTTCAACGGGTAGGGCAAAGGTGGAGCGAAACCAAATTTGGGTAGGAAGCTTGCCCTACCTCGCTCCCTCTAGCGCCGTCACGGTGACCGCGAGAGTTTGTTGCCGCGATTTGCTATCCGGTACATTTTCGTCCACACCGTTTCGGACGTCGATACACGCACGTGCGAGCATTACCCGGAGACCGACTATTCCGGTGATTTCACCTCGTCTCGCGCGCATTAACACACGCGTTATTATTATTATTATTATTTTTTGTTGTGGTTGTCGTCGTTGTCTCTCGCAGTTCGCCGGTCCGGTCATGATGACGTCGCGCACACGTATCGCGTATGAGAACCTCGCGTTGACGTGTCTCGTCCGTCCGTCCGTCCGATAATTGGCCGGGAACACGCATAAGGACATCGGCTGGGCCCGGCACACGGTCCGCCGTTTTCAAACGACGTTGTGCGAACGACGAAACGGCCGGAGGAGAACAAACGTGCGCGTTTCCCCGCGGCTGCGGCCGCGCCTAATTAAACTCCGAACAATGCGATTTTTTCCGTTCCGTTCCGAAATTACCGCCGTGTAATTTCGATAACGTCGAATACGTGTACGCGGTCGGTTCGTTGCGTTCGTGTTGTCGCGGTGTGCGTTCGGATCGGTCCGTGGCGACGGCAAGGGAATCCAAAACGCCGAGACCCGCGGCGGAGGAGAACGGCCGGTCGTTACGTTTCCGATGCACCCGGGAGAGTTTAACGTTCGCGTGGTACACGGCGACGACAAGAAATACGAACGTGTTTTAAAAACACGTTGTCGTCGGCGGGGCGGACGAGCGAGACGTTCGATACGATACGTTGATATTTATTGATTGCGGACGGTCGGACGCCGTGGAAAACGACTGGCCCCGTGTGAATGGAACGTTTATTGAACGACACGTACGTCACGTGGATTTTCACCGAGTCCGCTGACAGTGAAACTGACACAGCGGTAAAACCGTAAAAAAAAAAAAATCTGTGCGTGTTTCGGAGAGAGAGAAAATCCGTACAAACATCGTGTTTATTTGTTTGATCGCGAAAATCTCTCGCTGATTAATTTACGGGTCGTCGTCGCGTACAAGAATAGATCTTCAACGTTCTTTTTACACTTGTTTTTATGTTTCGCGTTCCGATGTTTAAGCGTTATCCACTGTTTAAACGCGCCTGTATAGTTTTGACGAACGCTGTTATTTCGCCCGGCGTCTCGGGCACGATTTTCCCTAGATCATCGCGTATCAATCCGTATCTAACCTCCTCCGAAAGTGTTCAAGTCTACGCCGTGGATTTAAGGGAAATCTGGTGTAATATATTTTGAAAATCAGATTCAAATTTTGTATTTTGAGATCTTCGTGAAGATTGTAGTTGGCAATGTAACGGGTTGCAGAGGAAATTAGTCGAAGGCAAATGGACTGAATTGTACGGATGTCGGAAGGTTAAGCCGCTCCCCACAGTTGGATGCCGTATGTCTGAGTAGAGACTTGTAAATGAATAATTTTATTTCAGAACGCAATACGGGCATTAAGGGCTTTTCGTTTATCTTTTAGATGGAAATTCCGGGTTATTATCTAATATAAGGCCTAGGTATTTTACTTCTGAACAGATAGGGATTGGAATGTTGTTCGTTGAAACTCGAGAGCATGTTTTATTATTTTTTTTAAGGTAAATGTTATACGGGACGTTAAATTTGATTTCCCGTCGCTTTGTCCGGAGGTGAATATCACGTTAAGACGTATCTGTAACTATAACCGCGTAATCCGTATGCACAGTGCCGTTTACGGAGGCGGTCGTCGGCGTGCGTGTTGCGTGTCCCGTGCGCGCGCGCTCCGGTGTACGTCGTCCGCGAACAATGAATGATTTCGGTCCGCCGCCGCGGGACGAAATTTTAATATTTTAATTAGAGGTATATCGCGGGTGGAGGACGAGAAATGAAAATAATAATCCCCCCGTAAGAAGTGAAATCAAAACAATGAACTCGTCGCCGGTTCGCGTGTCGTCGAGCGAGCCGAACAAAAGCGCCGAGAGTCAATTATAATGAAGTGTGTAAGGAGGTCATCGAGAACCGTAGCGTTCGGTAACGCGTGCGCGTGTAATAACACGAAAGTGCACGTAAGAGTCACTTGACGTGTTCATTGTTCGCGTTTGTTTTACGCGACCCGAAACAAAAGCCGTCGGTTAAGGCGGGGAGGGGAGGGGCAACGATATCAAAAGAAAAATCGGGAAAACACCATTGTTCGGAGGACGTTTGATTTTTCGAAAAGCGTTGTTTGATCGCGTACAGCGGGGGCCGGTGAAGCGCGCTAATTATCGTAATGCCCGCGGAACGAACGCTGATCAACGGGACAAGGTAGGTATTTTCAAAAAATTTTTTCTTTTTCGTTGATCTTACATTTCGTCCGTCGCACTGGCACTCGTGATCCGCTGAACGGTGTCGTTCGCGTGCACGTGTTTTCGCGTACTTACCTAACCACACGCTCGTGCATTTAAGCAACGGGACTGGTGCGTCACGCGATTATCGCGACGACGACGTTAGACGTTATTGTAATAACAATGCGTGTATAAACACGTTAAACGTTGTTCTCGCGAAACGTATTCGGTCAGTGCGATAGACGTCGCAATCGTCATCTCCTCGCGACGGAAATTCGTTAAAAAACCAACAAAAAAACTGAACGCTTTAACGGTTACGATTAATATTACCGTTATGACGTCGCTAATCGTTCGAACTTTTCCGTAAGTTCGCGAGACCTACAACATTAAGGTTAACGGTGTACGCGCGCTACATATATTTATTTATAAACACGATACGTATATAATTTGGCGTCGTGCGAGATTTTTACCGACCGGGAATTCGCCGATAAATACCACGGCGGCCGTGTAATCACCAAGTGCACACACACACACACATATTTATAACATACGGTAATTGTGCGCGGTTTAGCTGGTGAACGACTTTACGGGAAACGGCGTGTGTGCGAGACATGTCGTATATATATATACGCACTCGGTCGAAACTAAAAAGAAAAGAAAAAAAGTATAATAAAAAGAAATAAAGTAGTTGCCGGCAGTAACTACTATAGTCAGTCACACACACGCGCGCGCGCGCCGGGACGTTTACGTTAAATTGTTTAATGTTTCTGAACTGAATCGTAAGTACATATTATTATTATTATGTTGTATACGCGCGACTGTACTGTACATACATCACGTCCACTCGACTCGCTGTGGCGACGAACGTTTCCGTTTAATTTAAATTACTTTCGGCCGTCCGTTTGTATTTTATATTAACACTATTGTGTGTGTGTGTGTGCTCCGAACGGATCCTCGAGATGCGCTGAAGGAGTTTTCTCGAAAATCTCGCGCACGACGACGCGCGTTTCAAGAAGAAGAAAACAACCGAACAAAAACGAAACGCGCGTTTTTTATCGTACCGACGTCCTCGCAGCCGTGGCGATTAACTCGTTAAACGTTACGACAATACGGAGCCAAACAGAGGCGGATAACGTTTGTTATCCTCAGGCTGGACGGCGCGCGGCGAGTTCGTGCTCGTTTCGCCGTGGAAAAAAATTAAAAAAAAATTAAAAAAAATCGTACGCGTCTGAGTCCGTCCAGTGACTTCCCGAGCGTTTCGCGACAACGGGAACCGTGCACGGACCGAATCAGGCGGTGTGCTCACGTCGGAAGAAACGGTGCACTCTGTCGAATCCGATTTGCGTACGTGTAGTTTTTACGTTGATATTTGTTACGTGCCGGGGATCGAAGGATTTTTTTTTTCTAAACACCTTATAAAATCCGTGAAGACGATCAGGTACGACGCGGAGAAAGAAAAAAACCCCCCAAACGACCGTAATAACAACGACGACGACGACGAAATAATAAAGAAGAAAAAACGAGTCGATACGTATTTAAAATCGGTAATTGAACCTTCACGAGTTATTATAAATGGTACGCGTGTGTGAAATTATAGATTATAATTTTCAATAGTAATAAGAGCGTCCGCCGCCGACGGCGAATTAACATAATTACACGTATATGTATAAAAACTTACGGATTTTTCCAACAAATGAAAAGAGAAAGTCGTTATTTAGTCGTCGAGGCACACCGCGTACACGACGTCATTTACAAAACGTCGATTATTCGTTTATGCGAGTGCATTCGTGTAGGTAAAAAATAATAATTGAAACGGACGGACGCTACACGCGTGTCCTTAAGGTACACGAACACGAGCGTGTGTGTGTTCACGCGTGTGCACAGACGACAAGAGTCGATCGAGACCATATATATGTAGGAACACGGCGAACAAAATAATTGTTCAAGAACGTTTTTAAAAAAAAATGAAACGTATCGAGGGACGTTTAAAAAACTTCCGTACTTTCGAACTCGTGGTGTGTGCACGAACGACGCGTTCCGTAACGTTTAAACGCCACGTCGATTTTATGTCCGAAAGGGTACACTACGCGTTCGAGACCAACGTCCGTTTCGCGTGACTCACGCGCGAAACGTTACCGCGTACCCGGTTCGGTTTCTTTCTACCGACGTCGTCGAAACGAGTGTTTCCGGTCACAGAACGTGTACACCTATCCGTCCGAACTCCGGCCCCAACGGATGTCTGTTCGTGCGACGCGATTTCAACGGTGACAAACGCAGTGTTTCGTCATTGTTTACAATTTTTTTTACATCACACGACCTGCAGACTTAACGGCTTTAACGGTTCGATGAAAATCACAGATCGCCAACATTATAACTCGCGAGACGTCCAATTGAAAAACGGACGCGCGTACGTGAAACGTTCGACAAAACCGGATTTCGACGCGTTCTTGTCCTGTACAACGTCGTCGAGATTTGGTGAGCTTTGTTTCGTTTTTTTTTTTTTATACACGCATGATTTCATAAGTGTAGTCGTTTTGATTATTTTATTTTTGATGAAAATCACCGCGACGAACGGAAATGACGTTTCCGAAACTCTGACACTCGGTCGAAACGTAAAATACTCGATGAAGGCGAACAGTTCCCCGCATGACATCATAAGCGAAGTTTCCGCGTAACGGCGCGGAAAATATGTCCCAATCTGATTAGTACACCGGCTACTTGAATACGTTGGCACGTCTGTACACGTGTGTGCATGCACGCGACTTGGTTTCTGATCGACGTCACGTGGCGAGTTACTGCGAGCCGAGAGGACCGTTCGGACGTTCGGACGTTAGCCAAGCTTCGTCACTTACACGTACGTACGCGCGATCGTTCCAAATGAAAATTAATTAACTACGGAAGCTGTTGAACCAACGTGATTGTGTTGAAAACCGCGTGGTTCGGGCGTAAACCGTTGCCCCGCCGCAGAGCACAGAGTCGGGTCTCGGCCGGGACGCGTGCGCGAGATATCGGCCGGCACGTTTATGTTATTACGGATTGATAACGGAAGCAGACAAAAAAAACGAAACGAAACGAAACGAAACAAAAGTACACCCATCTGTTCGCCGCGCCGTTCGAGTGCTCGAAATTCATTGTATATGCTTCACGTGTCCTGTGTGCACACGCGCGCGCGCCCGTTTAAAACGCCGCGATCGCTGCAGCCCCCGCGGGGTGAGGAACGAGTGTGGGCCGACACAACAAAGACAATGGGTCTCTCGGACTACCGTTCTTTTTTTTTACTATTATTATTTCGTACACGTTATTATTATTTTTTGTGTTTGATTGACAAGGCCGGCTGGTGCAAGTGTGACGACCTCCCTTGTGCCGCCGTATTACAATGTACACGATTACGCGTGATATATAATATTATGCGCGCGCGTCGATCGATAATCCGCGAGCCCCGAAACGGAACCGTTGCTCGTGGTCCGCAGGGCTAATTTTTAGCTCTGGTCGAACGATACAAAAAAAAAAAAAAAAAGGGGGTTAAATCATTTTTTTTTTTTTCAACCTCTTTCCTCGGGTACGATTTTGTTTTGTTTTGTTTTTTTCCGTTTCGCAAGCCCTGTAATTTATTTGCATATCGCATTGTTTCCACTCCGTAGGTGATTTTTAATGATCCCCCCGGCAGCTGCGCAAACAAAAGATTCGCTATCCCGCGATTCGGATCGAACGTAATTAATCCTTCGCGTCTTCGAGTTAGGTGTTCATTTTTTTTCCGTCCGTTTCGAAAATTCACCGTGTCCCTCGGTTCCGAACACGATTCGTGTGCCCGGTGTGTGTGTGTGTGTGTGTGTGTGTGTGTGTGTGTGCCCACGCGGTCTCCGACTATGGCGACGGCGGTCGTCGTCGTTTTTTTTCTTTAATTAACGGTGCCGTTGACGATCATTACGCGTACACGCGACAACTAGTTCTAGGACCGTTTTTATTATCGTCGTCGTTATTTTTACGTCCGTATAAATCACGCGGAGATAGTACGCGACAAGGAGAGCGCGTCGGACCTGCGCGTGTACGCGTTAATTAATGCGCGCGCGTAGATCTCCGGATATCCGGATGTTTTGGTGTCCGCGGACACGACGTCGTCTGTTTTTTGTAGAAGGCGCGCGCGGGCGACGACGATTTTTTCTTACGCGCGCGTACGTTTTCACGAGGCCTTTAAACCGACTTGACGTTACGGTCCGGGCGATTCGCGCCCAACAAGAAAGCGTGAAATACGATCACGAGAATCTCGTCGCCGCCGGATTCCACACACCACACACACACACCGTGGTCTTGCTCACACCTACCGCCGGACCAATTTGCGTTTGATTTGCAATTACGCGTTGCTCGAAAGTAACGGCTTCGACAAGATTTCCGTCAATCGTTTCACGCTTTTTAGCGCGTAGTTTTTTCGGTTTTTGTTTTGTTTTGTTTACAAGTTTTTACTCGTGACGCATAATATCATATAGCTTTCGTTGAATATATTTGGTGTTTTATTATTATTTTTTGTGGCACCGAGATCCCCTGAGAGCCCGTCGCCGCGTGTAAAACGTTCGTTTGTCCTCCGCGTTAGGTTCACAAAACTATACATGAGAGGCGGGGCGTGGGGAAATAATAACACTCCTGCGCGAAATTCCATAAAATCACGATTCCGTCGATTCGTCGACGACCAGCAAGTAAGCAGTGCGTACACGATTATCGTAATCGTCGGCTGCGTATCGTGTTGCTCGTGCAGTGGCGTGTACTTTTACAGTAATTCCTCCGATCGGACGTCGGGCGGTGACGTAATACTAGACGTTTGGGTTTCACACACGCTGTACCGCGGCGTGAAAACACCTGTAAACCCGTAAACTATATATATATATATATATAGTTTCCGATTGTTTACAGAATAATTTCGAGAAACGAGGTTGTTTTTATTTTGTCCCCCCGGAAACGCCCGTGAAAACGAAAATCTGACGTCGGGATTCGCCTCGGAACACGACGGATAGTCGTGAAGAAAAACGCACTTCACCGAAGCCTACGCGCGATTATATTTCACACCGTTCACGGCGGTTACACTCTCGTGCCTTACGAAACCGACGGTTCGGAGATTTGGCGGGGCGGCGGATTTTCGTACGTGTCACGTGAGACTTCTCGTACGTCGTCAGGACGAGTACGACCGCTGGACGGCACTAGACGTGCCATTAATTTTTGCCGTAGTCGCGATTTCCGGACGAAAAGAAAACGGAAAACGGACCGAGCATTTTACGTCGCGTGCTTTCGATTTGTCTCTAATCCCGTCGTCGTTTTCGTGGCGTCTCGTCTCGAGAATTCAAAAGGTATCGGTTTTTTCGCGTACGCGTATCACGAGAGAACGTTTGTCCGGGAACAAATGGCGAACGGCAGTTTCGCGACGGGCAAGGAGGATGATGGTGTGGGGACAATTTCGCGTTCTCGGCCGTTGGAAAACGTTCGACGGCACCCTCGCGGAATGCTCGACCGTGACCAAGTGTCGTTCGTATCGGACGCGCCAAACGCGCTGGAACGGTTGCCGTCGAGGACGATCGTCACGGACATTGTAAGACGCGACGTGTCTACGGACTCGACACGAAAAAAATGACCGCGCCGGTCTCAAGGTCCCGGACGATATAATTTCGGACCACAGCGCCCGAACGCGACGATTATATATTTCTCCCGCGAACGTTATTCAAATTCGTCGAACGTCGGTGTGTTTTTATTTTATTTTCTTATTTTTTTCTTTTTTCACACTCCTGACGAGCGCTCCGTCGTCTCGAGAAAGTACGCGCGCGCGCGCGCGCGTGTGCGTTTCTACTGCTACTACATCTCCTTGACAGAGAACCGTGATTTTTATAATCAAGCCTAACGAATCGGACCTTTATGTTCGTATGCTGCGGAGAACTGTCCCATCTGGATTAAGGTCTAACTAGAACCTTCACCGGCGGAACAAAAAAAAAAAAAAATAATAATAACAATAAAAAAATTACGATAATAATAATAATAACGACGGTAAAAAACTATACACACACACACACACACATATATTAGACCATAACCAAAACCTACGGACGTCACTGAATACATATATATATATGTATACACATACACACACACACACACACAAGTAGATAATGCGCGTGTACGCGTTTTAATAGTAATAATAATAATAATAAGAGGACAAGCACCAGGTAATGGTGGGAACCGGCCACGTGACTGACGAGCTTATCACGTTTTTTAACTGGTTCACAGCGCATGCCTGCAGTCCGTACATTAATACGAATAAACCGCATACGGCACTGTCTTTGCGGACGCACGCCTCTGTAATAACACAATAATATCCACTACCAATATACGTAGTTCCGTTGATTCGGTTACGGATTCATATCGATGTCGTAACGTCGTCTCTACCGTTCTGATCTGATTGTTATTGGTTTACTGTTTGTTTTTTTCTTCTTCTTCTTCTTCGCCTCTCACCTCCTCCCCAATCGACACACTCCCGCCGTTTATTATTATTATTTTACGTAGGTACGTCGTGTTATTTCACTATTTTGGTTCATGGACCTCGGTTTCCCACGGGTCGACCGCAACAACGCTGCTCAGGTCCTACGGATCGCCCGACGGGTCGATAAACGAGTGCCAATTGGGAATTTCGCCGACACGCGAAACATAAAAAAAAACACACCGAAAATAAACACATAATATATCGTATAACTGGTCTAGCGAATAAGCCGACACTAGATGGTCATTCGGATTCAAAGCGTACACCGATGTTTTTTTTCCGCTTCGGTTTTTTTTTCTTTTCACTCTTTGAATATACAAGTATGATTTGTTATGCGTGCGTCAGTCTAACCGTGTTCGTTTTTTCGTTTTTTTTTTTCCATTCCGAACGTTGATTAAATCAACGCGATAATTTTCTCAGGTACGTTAATCGTTATTTATTATAAATCTTTAATTAAAAACACATTTCAACTATTCGCGTTTACGTATTTACGCGTCCTATACGCGTCCGTGGACCGACGTTTGTTCAAAAGTATGCACACGGCATAAAAT
This sequence comes from Schlechtendalia chinensis, assembly GCA_019022885.1. Lineage (NCBI taxonomy): Eukaryota > Metazoa > Arthropoda > Insecta > Hemiptera > Aphididae > Schlechtendalia > Schlechtendalia chinensis. Next base: position 7,929,005 of record CM032340.1, on the reverse strand, counting down.
GTAAACGTCTAACTTTGTGCGCGTCGAGCAACGTCTAATCGATTCGGATTAGATTCGGTACTCGAGACGGCGATGGCGTACGGTCGAAAATGTTTTAAGCCGATACGTGTTGTTTTTTTTAGTTAATTACCTTATTATATACAATATTTTTTTTTTTTTTTAAAATAATAACAATAATAACGTGTCTGTTAATATTCGATTGTTTAAAAGAGAATTCGCGTTTTGATATTTGTCAGTGTTTCAGTACGTTACAAAACAATAGTCGCGAGGGTTTTATTAGTGTGCTATAGCCGAGAATTGTTTTGATCCCCTATCGAAAGTTTTAACGTAATGTTCGTTCGTCACGCATGTTAAAAAAAAAACGGAAATGACGTACAGGTACGTGTACATTTGCGGGCTGGGAACGTCTTTGGGAACCGATCGTCTGGTAAGTATATCGAACATTGTTTTTCGTCAATACGTATTCGAACGCGATGCGTTATCAACATCTTTAACAAGGCCCGTCGCGTACGCGAATAATAATCAAAACGAGCCGTGATAGATCGGGTTTTCTATTTCAGATAAAAGGAAGAAAGAAAAAAAAATTAGAAGCGTTTTGTTACGAAATGTAAGTAGTATATGTAGCGTTCGTTTTATACGCGTGCACGTCGCACGTTTAACACATAGGCGCGCGGATGTTTATTACTTCGAAACCGACGCGCTATGTAAGCGGTTCTCATTTTGAGAATAAAAAAAAATAAAAAAAAAAATAAAACATACCTCAAACGAAACGCGCGTTGTAAAACTAAAAATGGTATTGTGTATTATTATCGGGGACGTATAAACTTTAAATAACGTTTGGATAATAATATAACGGTTAAATTTCAATTACAAGAATTTAGGACCAGTGCGGTGTCCGTAGACTGTGTACCTATGTATTATTATTATTATTATTATTATTACTGTTGTCGTTATTATTATTATTGTTATTATTATTATACGTGTTATAATGTTTAGCGCGTAGACGAACAAAGAACACGTTTTTACACGAAACGATAAATCGAAAAATATACGTACAAAAGAAATGGTTTTCACGCGATGACTCGGGGAAACATCACGGAAACGTATTGTTTCTCCCCCGTAAAATTCGTACCGTTCGGATTAAACACGTTGTATATAAATGAAAACAAAACGACAAAGAAAATAGAAAAGAAAACGGTCAATCGGTACGGTGTTGTAAACGTGAAACGGTCGTGTTGACAGTCCGCGGCATTCGAAACGCGAGCCGAAACGCAAACGTTTACGCCACGATGTAAAAACGCCCGTAAACCGAGTGCGATGTCGTTGAACTGAAAAAATAAAAACACCCCCCACCCACCACCCCGGACGGACGGATAAAAAACGATCTCGTCGTGATCACGCGTGTTCACGGCGTGTTGTCGACGAGTCGCGACGGCTTCCGACCGGACGCCGCAAACGGGCTTGCTTTGGCCCCCCATCTCCCCCCAAAAATATAGTCGACTTCCCGAAAGTTTTGTGATTTCAATAAGATACCGTTTTAAACGTTCGTATTTTTATCCCATGGCTAGATTGTTTTGCGAATAATATATGACCGGGACGGTTTTTAAAGCACGATAAAGCTTAAGACGCCTCCTATCAACTGGAAGTACTCCTAATCGAACGGAAATTACACGGTGTTTAAATCCATTACAAAAAAAAAAAAAAAACGATAACTATTTCTACACTTTTGAAAATATTATCAACATTGCCTGTTGCGACCAGTACAACGGAGAGATCGTTTTCCACTTTAAGAGGGGGGAAAAAACCGTGCTCGAGGAACACAATGAGCCGGAATCGACTGAATGGATTAGCTATGCTTCGTATTCACAGAGGAATCAAAACTGTTGAAACATCAAAAGTATTGTCATTATTGGGGGAAAAAAAGACGGCTTCGTCTCGGGGGCGCTCGTTAGACGCGAGACCAACGTCCGTCCGCGCGGACACGTGTCAGACGTCCGAAACGCGGTTCGGATGCCGCGAACGAACGTGTGCTCGTGCACGCACGTCATGGGCTTGCTCAGGAGTTGACCTCCCCTCCCCCCACCCCGACGTTGACTTTTGAAAATATATTGTTTTTACGTACTCAACCGTGTTCTAGATCTCTTAATATGACATCAGGCGAATTTCAAAACATAATTTTTTTCTCTCATCGGCCCCGTATTGTTTGATAATGATTGTGATCACGAACGATACTGTGATAGGTGATAGCCTAACCATTAACACGCCCAAGATTATTGGATCCCGTCGAAATCAGGATTCCAGGTGTAATTATCAATTTTATATTAACGTCAGAGGTGTCATGTTTTTTAATTACACGTTACGATTCAGGCTTCTGGAAGATGCGTTCGGCCGATAAACAACACGACAACAAAAAATATACGTTTCGATCCCCCCTCGCGCGTTCGAAATTCCTGGTCGCGGCTACAGGCCCGTGCCAGGTAGTACTCGTACGCACGTTTAAGACGAAACGAAAACAATTAAAAAACGTTCTTCACCGCGACTACGTCATAACGCACGAGCTTAGACGTAATATTTTTAATTACATCCGTCCGCCGATCGTTTTTACGCGCGCGCGCCGTAGTTCGGAATTCTCCTCGGCGCCGACGTACACACCCGATATATAATAACGATAATTCATACACACACACACGCACACAATACGCGGACGACCATTAATAACGAGTTCGAAACGATTCACGTAATAATAATACGCATACACGTGTACGGACGCGGGTCTTACGGGTTGACGTGGTCGTCGTCATCGTCGTCGTGGTCGTCGTCGTGGTCGTCGTCGTCGTCGCTGTGCGCCCCCTCGTTTCGCCCTTGTCCCGAAATTATTATGTACATAAAATTACGCGTGTCTCCTTATTAATGTGCGTCTGGGGAAAAAGCCATTTCGAGATAAGTCGGGGGGCGGAAGGGAAAGAAATACCCCGATCGTACGTATATATATATATATATACGATCGTGTAACAAATACGTTTTTCTCGTGTGTACAGGACCTGAAGTGTATGGCGGACGGTTAAACGGTCTCTCGAGCCATTATATTATATATATATATACGTGTGTGTGTGTGTGACGCACGTAACCACCTACCTATCGACGTATATATACCCGACGACCCGACTCGAGGCGCGCGCGGACGTATTTTTTATACCCGTGTTATTATATGTATATATCCTTTCGATAAATTGCGTCATAATAAACGAGGAGATTCTCGAAGAAGAAGAAGAAGAAAAAAAAATAAGGTCCGCGCTCGCATTGTTGTCGTGTATTAACTTAATGATCTCGGCACGCGATCTCCGCAGCCGCCGCACACGTATACGCCATCTGGCGCGCACGCGAATCTGCCGGCCGGCCGATGGCTGTTCTCGTAAGAAATGGATCGCCGGCACTCGCGGCGTCATAATAATTTGTTCTGGGTTTTTGGAGGGTTCTTTTTTTTTTTTTCAACACGATTTCAAAACGGTTTTAAACACGTCGGCGGCATACTTTGAATAGTTCTTTTACAAAACGTATTCCGATTTTTATTTTTCGACATTTCCCATTCGCTCGTCACGGAACACTAAAAACGAAAACCGTATGATATTCGACTTCTACAACGTACGATGTACGTGACGATGTTAAAAGGGGACTTTTTTTTTTGAAAATAATTTTCATCGTTCGATGTTGATTTCTGGTGAGATTTGAAAATTTTTGAAAGTCCCCTTTTAGCCGTTCGGCGATCCATACACAATCGATATGGATATCGAAGGAAACTAAAACAAACATATTTTTATTTTTACTATGCCCAATACCAATCATTACGCGAATAGATCACGTTTTTAACATGATACAATTACGTAAAATACACGGTGCAATTTATTGCAATATATAAAGTGTAACGGCGTTTTCTCGGACGGGGAAGCTGCGCGACACACGAAAACAAATAATAACAACAACGGACCCGGGAGTGTGCGACGTTAGTGGAGATCGTCTTTCCTCCGGGCCGATCTGCGCAACACAAGGCAAGTCGAGACCAAATTCGTCTCCGGGCACGAGCGTCACGGTGGTAATGTACGTTTGGATTTTACCTATTTCTTACGGCAATCATAACTTAAATAACTAATCAAACGGGTTTATTGAAACAATGGCTAAGGATCCGACGTTACCGCGATAATCGTCCGTAGCGTGTGCCATGGTATTGTTGTACGTGCGAGTACGTCTCCTGTTCACGTGACAACCGTAACGTCGTCTACGTTATAAACCGTATGCGTAAATGGCGCGTTTCCGAAACAAACGTGATTTTCCCATACGGTACGCTGGCGATTGTGAACGGATTTCCAGTGATTTTTTTCTCTCTACGAGTCTTATTTCCCGCGCGTTATAACCACTATATCCGTTTCCACGGAATTATAACGTATTCATTTCTTTATACATATATATATATTTTTTTGTTTTTGTTTTTTATCGACGGAACTCGTGGAACAGAAACAGCGCGTGGAAAACAACGAACGCCTCTCGTTTGGTCTGTACGCGGGCGGGCGGTCGACCTAACCGTCGACGCGTGCGCGCAAAACGAATTATGTTTTCGGTCGGAAAACGCGTCCCCGCGTACAAACCGTGATTACAACACGAGAGTAATAATAGTTTTATTAGTTTCCGTACGTCCGACCGATCGAGTTACGTGCCATTGGCACCGGCGCTGCGAGTCGAGCCCGCCGGCGTTTGTCCGTACCGTGCGCATCGCGTCCGTCTCCGATGTGTCGTTCCGCGTGTGAAACGAAGAAAGGTAGGCCCGCCGGACGTTATCACTGCCGAGAGAACGAGAACGAAAATCAGTCGCCGGTCGTCGGTACGCGAAAAGAAAACCGACCACGAACGTACGTGCGTGTGCGAAACGTCACGGTCTGGTTTTCGGCTTGAAGGCGGCATCTACACTTCCACCGTGCCCCGTTTTTGCGGACCGCCCGTATCAACGGCGGCGATAAGACAATCGGTTCGTCTGGTCGGCACGTTAAGTTCTCGTGATTTCGTTATTTGTACACGGTCAACAAACTGACCCTCCGGACGGACAGGATTTTCTGTTGTTGTTGATAAGCCGTACTCTACACATAATAACGATAATAACGACAATGACAATACGCGTACTAACCACGACGCGATAAGTCCCTCGGCCCGGTAACGATGGTAATTAGATCGCGCGCGCGGCCCGTTTGAGAAAACCGGTCACGTACGCGCGTGTGCGGCCAGACGACCGTTCCGTCCGATCGATCGCGCCGCCCGTCCGCAGTAACGAATCCCGTCAACACGCCGTCTCGTTTTCGTCCGGACGACCCGTTCGCACGCGCGGCACCCGTGTCCACGAGAAATCGTCTTGTCGCGTTTTGCATTTGAAATGTACGGATTTCGTGTGTCCTCCCCAGTAACACGCCGCTGTTCCCCGAGCCAGAACGCGTCTCGTTCACGTCGTAACGGCGTCTTGGCGTTGAAACGACGGCCGGCCGAACGAACACAAACACGTGTCGACCCTCGCCGTAACCTGGAAAGACGGACAGGAGAGGCCATACCCGCCCGGACCCTCTAGACATCTTGTACTCGAGCTGTAGTTTTTATTTTACAGAAAAGATTATAACGGCTAATATTTCAAAATTAAAGCTATATTATATTATCGTGTAAACTGAATCGAACGGTTTACGACTAGAAACTTGTTAATAAAAAAAAAAATACATTAAAACGTGTGAAATAATTGGCGAAAATCTTGTCGAAGTCAATTTTTAATAATCGAAAATCGAATATAAAGTATCTTTAATATTTGGTCTGGATGTGATATAAGCGAGAGATACTACGCGGACCGTCGACGAGATTTTCGTGAACTATTTCAGTTGCGTTTCTTCCAAAAATATCTGTTACGCATTATCGAGTTGTTTAACTTATTCAAAATCGTAACATCAAGTCACGCTTGTCCGTGTCGATCGCGTTAGTTTCTAGAAACGTGTCCTACGTCCGTCACGGGCAAACGTCCTGGAACGAGCCGCGTAGGCGTTTTAGACGTCTTCCTCTCCGTCTTATTATCCATCGTCGTCATTAATTAAATCGTTATAAATATTCTCGGGGGTTTTTTTTAATCGACCACGCCCCGCCTTCGCCCTCTTCGACGGCCACACCGCCTCTGCGCGCGCGCAAACACGGTTAGGTTAATGAAGGTCCTCCTTTTTAAACGCCCGACGTTAATCGGCTTGTTGCTTCCGCGCGCTCGGCGGACCGCACCCCGGCCGATTGCCGGCGGGATGAAACCGACCGAGCACGGCGACACGGTCCCTTCGTTCGGTCTTCCCCGTCGACCGTACACCAAGTCGCGCCACGTACTCCCGTCCGACGGGTCGACCGGCCGCTTTTCTAGCCGACGGGCTAACGCGATTCGCGCCGCGGCCCTTTTGCGCTCACCGAACGGATCGGATACGTTGGCGACCGGTTAGCGACGTTGTCGCCGACGAGCGGGCGTTTCGGAGAGACCGCGCGCGGTAATCCATTTACGCGGTTAACGTGCGTGCGGAAACGTCTATTATCATTTCTCCTTATCTCTCGCCATTCGCACACACGTCCGTCGACAAAACGGTTAGGTTCCGTACACCGCGAATCGATTACGATTTCCGTATACACACACGGCACACGGAAGATCGTGTCGGTTGAGAGTTGTTTTTTTTTTTACGTTCTACGCGTTTCGTATCGCATTCCATTACGTGCCCGTATTATGGTTTTTGTTTTCTCCGGTTTTTTTTTTTTTTTATAGCTGTACGGATTTGAATTTTAGGTCGACAGTTTAAAACAAAAAAACAAAACAAAATAATAAAACATTATGTTTTTTAGCATATTTTTACTGTTTATTACCTCTCTCTCTCTCCTCTCACTGTATACGGACGTGGAATTCTGGTGGCTTACGGTAACACGTATAAAACGTTTTCTAAAACGAACGAATCGGAAATATGCCACCACGAAATTAACGGGTACGTTTTATGTACGTATTTACACTTCATGAATAATTTATTATTTTTGAATCAATAATGTTTTGGACCGTCATTCGTACGTGTGTGTGTGTTGTATCTTAACGCGCGTATATGAATCTAAATTATTATTATCATTATTATCATTATTATTATTATTATTATTATTATTATATTATTATTATTATTATTATACTATTATCGTTGATCGATGACCGTAGAAAGAAAATGTATTCTTAAATTTCCAGCGTCGTTTAAAATATGCGCGACTAGACAAAGTGTTCGAATAAGCCATCATAAATAAACGAGCGATTTACGTAAAATTCCGTACGTATATAAAATTTTTCCTCGTTTGGCGGGTTTTTTTTTGTTTTTTTAACATTGTGTCTGACGACAAGAATATCTCGACTGGCATTAAACGAACAGTTGTAAATTTAGTGTTTTGTACGTTTTGCGTCTCGTCGAATACCGTGCGCGCGGAATAAGAGTCCAGGAGCGTCCGGTACGGTACGACAATCAAAACGATTCGACGGCGAAGCTGTTATCTCAGCCCGACAAACGTTACCGTACCGTATCGTTCAATAGCGGCACGTTATCGTCTCCGAAATAATCAAACGCGGACGAAACCGCCGTGTCTCACGGACTCGAAAAAACGTTTAAACCGTCCCAGCCGAGTGCCGACCGAAAGGCACCTGTTTGTTGCGCACTCCACGTTAGACCCTTTGCACACACGTTTCGGACACGCGACCACACCGAGCGCACCTGTAACGTGCGTACCTACCGCTCGTCGTGATAAGCCTTTTGATTTTCATGCTTTTCCCGTCGACGGGATGCCCCCGACACGGCCGCCGGAGACGTGTACACGCGTCGGGATCGGTCGTCTCTCGTTCTCGTGCGGGAAGCGTCCGTACAGAGGAAGACGGTGTCGGCGGATTTTCTCGCGTAGCGAAGCGACACAGACGAAAAATTACAACAACACCGGGTCGTCTCGCCAAGTCTAACGATCCGCTCGTTGCACTACGAACGAACGCGCGTTTTCGGACGTCAGATAACTCCGATTTAGCATAGGAATAAGGACGAACACGTAACACCGTGTGATTGTATTTTCGTGGACGATCGTCCGATTTGAACCGTCGCGGCGTCGTGCTCGTCGTCAACAGTCCGCGGACCCGTCCAGCGTTCACCGTGCTTCGATATTAACGGTTATACGTAACAACTGATACGACGAACCCGTCGCGTTGGCACGAGTATTGTGTCGTTTTGAAAAATGACGAGGATTTTTCCGACGGAGCGAAGTGAAGAGGGTGGCGATTTTTTCAGCCCCCGGGCGCCAAACCGGCGTCGGAAGTCGAGGAAAAACGTCTTTACGCGTTCGTGTATACGCCGAAAAAGGAACAATAGCGTCGTTTTTTATACAGGGATGTGTGTGTGTACACGGGTACACGGAAAGTGGGCCTTAACGAACGGGCAAACAACACACGAATGCACGAATCCGAATTACATAACGGGAAATGCGTCGGACGGCCAGACGATTGATCGCGGTGGAACCCGACGGCGACCATCGTTCGTTTTGTTCGCCGCGAGACCGTTTTCACGGTCCGCGGTCCATCGTTGGTACGCGTGTGCCGCGGATTTCGCTTGGAAAACCACCAAATCCTTCGTCGCGCGCGTAAAACGTAACCGTCGGCCGATTATTCGAATTCCGACGGACGGGCACGCGCGAGTAGGGTTAGGGGATTGTTTACAGCCCGGGACCTCATCGCACAGTCTACTTTTCAAGCAATTAAAAATACGAGAAACACTGGCACGCCGTGTTCTTCGCGTGTTCGATCCATTTGGTAAGCCGGCTCCCGAAGAACGGCGTTACGTCGGTGCTGAGAGACTCGCGACAGCCCTCCTGGCGCTTGTCCTGCCGCGTCGCCCTGCACGACGTTCACCGCGGACCCTTCTCGATCCGGACCCGGATCCATCCATCCATCAGTACTTCGACGTGCGCGCGCGTATACATAAACCGTCCGTCTCGATATCATGCGAGTCACGTCGTTTCCCTAACGAATACGCTCCGTCCGGGTTATCTACAAAAACTAGACGACAGAAAATACGTCGATAATCGATTTTCTTCGTTTCTGTCGACCGCTGTCGTGATACGCATGTCGGCAACAACCGCGAACGAAATAATAACGATAACACCGACAGTAATATTAGTTGTTCCGCGACGATAACTAGAGTTATAGAAAATATACGTTAAAACATTGCCAATGACACTAATGGAATGAAAAGAAAAATTGTCTTCTAAATTGTGAAAACGCCTTCAATGAGTACTGTTTTACGATTTATTCTCAAAACGTATACCGCTAATACGCGTGTATACGTGTAATTATCAAAAATGCAAGCACACGACTACGTCGATATCTGTCCCATCATGTTGTACGATTTCCACATACGAAAATGACACACGAGTGCCAACGATCTCCGAGCGTTCCGGACGTTACGTCCACAAAGTGTTTATTTTCGTTATCTTACGGTTTCCCCCGAACACAACATATCCTTTCCGACGTTGAAGACAGAAATGGGGACAACACTCGAAACGCAGTGTCTGTTTACGGGTTTCGCGATTCGGTCCGATCCACGACCTCGGCTAACCCATCGTAACCGGAATAGAGGAAGGCGGACTTGTCGGGCCAGGGGCTTAGAATCGCTACGCAACTATAATTCACGAGGCAGTTACATTTGAATCGATCCGTCCGCAGTGCCGGAAAACGGAAGAGGCGCTTCCCCTCGGGTTTTTTCGTGCGTCTATATCTTATTCGACAACACTGTCTCCGCGTCCTCGTGAAACGTCGTAAAAACTAACAACGACAATACGGTTTCCAAAACGTCCACTGTCCGCGCAATAGTTTGATTGTATTTAATGCGTACGTAGACCACGCGCACGTGTATATGTATATATATATATACGAGCTCGAGTTGTTTTTGGGTTATTGCTCCGCGCGCGTAGCACAGCAGACTCGCCGGCGACCTTAACACTTTCACTAGGAAACGTGTGAGGGACGGCCATAATTTTCGATTTTTTTTTTTTTTGTCATTCTTTTTATTATTCGATAAATCTGTATGGTAAATATTTTCACACATATCGCTACGTTTGTATTTTACGGTTTATATATATATAGTTAGTAAAAACTATTTTCACTTCTATACACACTGTATATATATATATATTTTTTTTTTATTATTATGAAAGAAAAAAAGGAAACAAATTAAATTGCTCGTAACAATAAAATCGTAATTTCTTTTATTATATATCGATTGTATAAAATATAGGTAATCTCGATGTGACTTTAATGTGAATGTATTTAAGTCCATTGAACTATAATCGAAATCGTCATTTTTAAACAAAAAAAAACCCCCCGAACAAAAGTTATTATATATATATACGTACAGCTTAAAACTATGAAGTCGTTTATCGAGTTGTACGATTTTACGTGACGCAAATATAAAATCAAAAAATTATCCACAAATTCAATTTGTCGCGTTAAAAACGGATTAAATTGTACGTATTTCGAAAATGTGATAATAAATAAAAAAATTTAATAACAATTCGCGGTAAACCACATCAAATCGTATTCGTTAAACTACTGTATGAACCGTCACAACAGTCGTTTGGGAAACGGGTCTATTTTAATAATATTATATTAAACATTCTGAATTGTTCAGTGACCTCGTCCTCGCGCGGCCGTCGCACGTAATAATAACGTTTAACAATAAACATAATATAACAAATGATAAATAACTCGGAATATTATTATTACATTTAAACTTCATCGGCCGTATATATTTGTTTAAGTACTCGACAAAGAGGAAACTCGTTCCTACGCCGTTTATTGTGTAACGTTCATAACAGTTAATGTTTTCTTTGTCGTTATTATTATATTATTATTATTATTACTATTATTAAACGGACGTATTTTCACGAAGTGGACAGGCGCGAATAACGTATGACATTGTGCAAATCATTTCGTCGGATTCGTTTTTTCGCTTTCGGTATAAACTATCATATTAAACGAGCGCTATAGGAAATGTTGTATCATTGAATTACGCGCTCGACGATAGCTCGACGATAACATTATTTCAACAAAACGATACATATTCCGCGCGCACACACTGGTACACTGGTACGTGTTCATATGTTACACTGTCTCAGTCGTGTAGCGTTTTCCGACAGTGAATTAACGGACATAAGTTTTTTTGTGTTTTTGGACGAACGTGCCACGAAATGTGACGACGATGGTCGCAACACACTCGGTACACGTTATTATCATACAGAGTGTATACGAGTGTATACACCGTTTGGATTTAATACGCAATAAAAAAATAAATAAATAAAAAGTACGGGTTTCGACGAAAAGCGACCATCTCGAAATTAATTGAAAACGGCGCGTTACATAACCGTACGACGGATATATATGCTCGCGTTACGCGTTTAATTCGGCGATATTATTTCTACAAGTATTTCATTGTTTATTTTATTTATATATATGTGCGTGCGCGTGTAGGGACGTCGTGTTTCTCGAATTTTCAACATACGATATTATTACGTAATCGTTAATTAATATAAAAAAAAAACGATTTTCCTACATTGTTTTATATAATGCGTACCACACGTGCATTATGTCACCGTCGTATACGAGTTTCATCGCGAAATCGCGTATCGCCATTTTTGTATCGCATTAAGTTTTGTGCGTTGCGTACGGCCGTAACACACGATCGGTGAAAACCGATTTCTCCACTCGCCGAGCCAATATCGATAATCGTTCTGTACGGTTTCCGCAGTGCGATACGCAGCGCTTTGATCGACTTTTTTCCCGCGTTTAAGACTCGCGCGGTCGGTAAACTTTCCGACAGATAAACGGAACCGTATTTTATGGATTTCTTTTTCGTAATTTTCATTTGCGAATAACACCGGTCGAAAAAAAAAAAAACACGCACACGCAATCAGAGTGCAACGAGACACGCGCGAAAACCCGCGTGGTATCCGTCGCGGTCGTCGCGGGCGAAAACCGAAAAAATTCGCGTCGCGCGCACGTTTTTTCGAATAAAAATGAAATTAGAGAATCTATGAAAGCGCGCGCGAACCGTCCGGAACGCGGCGTAATCGACGGTTGAAACGTGAATATGATTTCGAACTAGTCCGATGGACGAAATGTAAATTCCGTCGGGACTTTTCACGTTTGCGCCGTCCGATGGACATTATTATTTATAAAACCGTATTAATCGACGAACAGAAAAACGAAAAAACGAAAAATTTAAAAACCGTTCTACGGACGTTACGGAGCCGTAAAATGCGATTTTAGTGTTTTTGATTTGATTACGCGCGTGTTAGAAAATCAAACACACACACACACACAGAGATACAAATTAATATCCGTGATGTATATCGGAATATCAACGTGTATGAATAAACGCGTTTTTTTTTATTATTATTATTATTATTATAATGAGCTTTATCTACGTAGTTAAAACGCGTTTGTCGTTAATGCCGACGACGCGTATAATAAAAATTTGTATAATATTACCATTTCCGGATACGAATCCCCGTGTTCGGCGTACGAAGAAATGCCCGGGGTGGGGACGAATAAAACGATCATTTCGTAAAAAACGTCTCACGCGCGTCCGTCCACCTCCCCACGTAGAAAAAACAAAAAATAGAACCGTCCGCAGTGCGTGTGCGGTTACGTATCGAAAACGGTAGCAGCGCGAAGAAAAAGAAGTGGTGTAAACGAGCCGATTTGGCCGTCTAATTGTCAGCGCGGCGGCGGCGGCGGCGGCGAGGGGACCCCGGGTACGTGCGCACACTAGGGGATAAGTTCGCAGGGCGGCAGGCCGAGAAATCCGTGTTAGGAGATCGTCTCGGCCACCTCGGCCGGACGTTAAATCGTTTTTCGCGTTAGCTCCTTCCGCGGTTCCCGTCGTCGAAACGTAAACCGATTTAAATATTGATTTAACGGCCGCTACCCGGGGGAACTGTTCGAAACGATTTGTTTCTCGAAAATCGGTCTCGACCCGTGCCGGCCGACCCTTCTCGTTCCGAACAAAGTTTTTAACACGTCGCCGATGTCACGTGTACCGTCCCGCAAACGGTCAACCGGAAACCGGGACGACGCTCGCTCACTCACTCTCGACGCCGCGTCGGTCTTTTGTACGCGTCTTTTCCCTCCCCCCCCGAAACAACGTCGTCCACACCCCATTCGCTCATTATCGTTCATTATTTCGTCATGTATAACAATCATAATCACAATATAACCATTACACTCGAATGTCAACTTGCTCGGAACAACGAACGCTCCCGCCCCGTCGTGTCCGTCCAAAAGCGACGGTATGAAAAAAACAAAACGAAACGAAATCGTGTTTCGTAAATCCGAAAATACTCCCCCGGCCGCAGCACGCCCGATAATTATCGTAGCGGATTTCGCACAACGCGCCCGGTACGATAACGGTGACCGTTCACGCATTTGTTTGACGTCGTTCGGAAATCCTAACAACGTTATTGTTGTTCGTTTCTACGGTTCGAACCCGAAACGTTCGATCGAATACGTTTAATAACGCGTGCACACGCGCACACGTGTCGCGAACGAACGTGTCGTACTCAAACAAACCATGATCTTCCGAGTTATTTCGTTTCTCCGTTTGTTTTTTATTTTAGAACGGGAAAATTGTATCGTCGAGTCGCGTCCACGTCTTTTTATATAAAAATGATTATTATTTTTTTTTTTTTAACTCTTATGATAACTAACTCGTGATCCCAGTGAAACGATTGTAATAATAATCGTACCAACTATTCCGTCTACAAAATCGTCGGTGCCACAACGCCGGGTGCTTACTAATTGTTGGTCTTCGGGGCAGTCAATAAAATTATACGTATAAGAATAACAAATATTTGAAATTTTTCGGGCTCCGAATTTGACATGAACTCGATTGAAAATCATATGGTTACACATTATTTATTTACAAAGGTTATTTAAATATATAGCTCAGTATACGGCAATATTTATAAATATTTTATACTTTCGGTTCAACATACGATTTTGGTTATAAAACAAACAAATCCAATAATTGAATTCGTCATGAAAAACATTCGATTTGGACAATTTCGTACAATACATGTATCAATAAAATATACGAGTAAATATATATATATACGTGTATCAGTATAAAGTATTGCGAAATGTTTTAAGTTTATTAGGAATAGCAAGAGTAGAAACCATAAAGGGAGTAATCTTTGTCAAGGCGCTGTTATAATGAAACAAATAATGAGAAATCGATAACGACAAAAAGTTTAATAACGGCGTCGTACCGCAGCAGCAGAGGCCGACTGTCGTCGTTCGGCGACTCGAACGTAACTTTTGCCGTGCCGTTTCCGGAAAAACGAAAACGAATGATCGAACAAGGCGATCGTTCCTTTTCCCAGTTGGCGAGAGAAGACGAAAATCACGTTTTGATCGTCGTTGGTTTTCGGACGGCAACGGTTGTTATTTGTACGGCGCACCGCGAAACGTCCGTAACGTTTTGTGTGTGTGTATAGGACATTCGAGTGTTCGCGTCGGAGAGATTATCGAAGGCTAGGCAAACACGATCGTCTCTTTTTAACGTCCGTTCCTACGTGTTACTAATTCGAGAACGATTAACGTGAAAAAAAAAAAAAAATAAAAACGTGTTGTGTTAATCACTCGAAACGACGTTCAACGAACTCTCGTCAACACCGTCCGCCGGCGTGTACACACACGCGCACACAGGTGTAAAATCGTGAACTTTATTTGGCTACGCGCCCGGCCCGGACGACCGGGTGGGCTCGCCGATCGATTTGAATACACACGTCGTGTATATCGTGTACGCGAGTGCCGCGAGACGGCTGTCGCGAAGAGAATTTCGTTACGCGTGTACGTACGTAATAACGTGTACAACGTACGGGACCAAACGACAATCGTGCTGACGGGACGTTCGGGTTTGCGCGGACCCTTTGAAAAAAACGAACGAAAAATAATTACGATCGACGAAACGTCGTTCGGTGAGGACGCGTTTTACGTGTTCCGTTCGCCGCGACGACGAACGAGTTGTTCGAAGGAATCGTCGAATGAACCGTGTCGCGATTCTCGCGTGCGATCCTCCGCGGAGGAGGAAATCTTCGCCGAGACTCGCCGTGAGATAAACGAAGCGAGAGCCAGTGGAACAAACGCGCGAATTTCCGAAAAACGAAAAAACCGACATACGGTCGACGTCCCGAACGCGACCAAAAACGGTGAAAATTAACGTTAATCGCGCCGACGGTCGGACGTGCACGGCGAACAGAAAGAAAGAAACGGGGGAAAAAAAAACTGTGTACGCACAGAGAGACGCACACGCACACGGACCGACGGGCTCGTGATAACGTGCCGGCGCGAGCCGACGAAAAGAATTAAAAACAAAAACGCCGTGTCCCGTCGAACGGGGTGGAGCGGGAGTTTTTTTTTTTTTTTTTCCCCCCCGGTCAGACTTAAACAACGGCAGCACGCGATCGGCGTTTTTTCCCTTCTGGTTATTATTGTTTTCGGGTTCTTTTCGTTTAACGACTCCGATACTTTTTCTCCTTTGGTTTTTTTGTCGTCGTCGCTGTTGTTTCCTCGCGCAAACACCGCGCGTATACCACAACGTGTCGTCGTGTCGTGCGTGCCGCCGCCCCGGGAAAAGTTTCCGCGTCCGTTCGGCCAATCGGTTTTTCGTGCGGGGCGACGAAATAATTGAAAATTTAGCAAAAATAAACCGCGTGCGTCGCAGATTTTTCGCACTCCGTACGTTTAAATTTGACGTCAGTCTAACACGATATTATCTAGTTCGGTTATGATATTTGTACACTGATGAGTCGCACGGAAAACCCGTGACTGAATGTTATCCGCACGAACACGTTATATAATCAATAATAAACACGCGTCGAGCGAAACAATTGGGAAGCTTCTCGTCTAAAGCGCGCCTGCGACGTTCAATCGACGTCGATCGACTTCAATATACGTTCGGGCGGACGTGTTTTTTGGGGTACACTCGTCACACAACCTGACCCAACACGAGCGCGAATCGACGGCAAACTACAGCGTGAGAGAGAGAGAGTGAGGTGGGCACGTTGGCCGCGACGAGCTGCTTTCGATAACGATCTCGGGTGTCGGTTGTTCTTCTTCATTCACAAACCCGCCGAACGCACGTACGTGAATATGTTACAACGGTTTTTTTTTTATCGTCGTCGTTGTAAATTTCGTTTGGTCGAATGCCAACGCACGCGGCGCGGAGTTACATATTCGCGCGCCGTTTATATTTGTGTTATACGTGGTTACGGGGCCGTTCGTATCGTTTTATCGCGTAACGATTTGTTTCGATCATGATCGATGTGTGTGTGTGTGTGTGTGTATTGTATGTCCGAGTGCGTATATTGAAATTTTATTGGATACGATATTTATTTTATTCGTTAAGAAAACGCGTTGGACGCGATAAGCGCACGGTGAATGAATTCATCCCGCGTTCGTTGTTTTCGGTTCAGACAAGTTTCTAGTCAAGAATCGTCGTCGTTGCGTTCGAAAAACGATTCTGAACGAAAGCACGGTTTCACGCGCTCAAGACGGAGTTATGACAAACTTGTTTTTCTTTGAATACCGCGTCTGAAATCGCGATCAATCGTCCCCGAAGACGATAAAAACCACACACGGTTTATGAACAATTTCCGTAGTTTTGTCCTTACGCCCGAGAAAACGGGTAAACGTGTCGATTTAAGTGATACTAAACAGGTGTCGTCGGCTGTTATCTATAACGACTCGCTCGTCGGTGATTATTAGCGTTTGGCGATATTACACGTCGTGAAATATTCCCGACAACGATTGACTTCGATCGGAGCGTTTAGCGTTTTAAATGTCTGTTTTTTTTTCAGCTCTCGCAGTAACCCAATGCCCGGTCGGGCCATACACGGTCGTCCGAAAGTATACGTATTTTTTTTTCATGTACGAGAGATATGTGCAAAGTCCGGTGGCGGTCGTCGCGGAGTCGTGTTGTTATTATTTTGAAAACGGTCTTGATCCGTTGCCGTGCACGCTCGTCGAACGATATGTTGAGTTCGGGACGTCTGAAAACGCTACAGAACGTGTGCGGATCGACATTTTACAACTACGCGTTATTTTTCGTCCTTCCACATTCGTATCGTTGCGCGCGTGACAATATTCGTACAGCCGACGACGGACAACCGATTCCTGGACGAGTTGGTCGCGGAAATCGTCGCTATACCGATCGCGTGTGCTTCTCGTTCGATAACGCGTTAAATCCGATAGGTCTTCCGGGGGGTTGGGTTTATTGGTACGGCGAGACGGTATCACGTGGGCACAGGCCGTGCGGATAACAAACCACGTATAATGTCCGGTGATAACACGACAATAAATATTTGTTGTTATTGTGCCGCGGCGGTCGTAACGATTTATACCGTTACGACGGCGTCCTTTTGTTTCGTGAAACGACCGCGCGACGACCGTCCGTAAAGATCTCGGCACGCACACGCGTGTGTTCGTGTTGGCCGTCGACCGATCCGTCTCCGGCGTGCCCGTCGCTCGGCGGCGTGCGCACGTGCACTGTAACAACGCGACGGTTGTGCGACCGGGCTCGCGCGATCCAATCCGATTTGTCATCGATATTAACGACGTCGTGGTCTCTGCGGACGGGCCGGTTTCGTTAAACGTCGAGCACCGTCCGGCGAGTCGATCCTGGGCAACCTGGTCCGTCACGTTTCTTACCGCCGTAACTAGGCTCGTCCGGCCCGCAATCGCCGGCGTGCCCGTGAACAATCGCAATTCGCGTTACATTATCACCGTTATTGCGGTTCGGCCGCGACGTATTGACCTCTTGCATCCCACGTGTACGTTTAAGAGTTATCTGACTCGTGTATTTCACACACCGTCTCGAGTTTCCGGTAACACTGTCCTAACGCGACTTGACCGGGCCTTGACGATTTAATCGCACGGATATCCAAAATCGACCGTTTTTGAAATACGTACAATTACATGCGTGTCGTGCGGTGTCCGCGTCGGCCAGATGTCGTTTACACGACGGTCGTCCTGACGAGCATCGATCGCGTACCCGCCGTCCTCCCAACGCGTTCGCCGTAGCTCTGACGTCCGAACCATGTACGACGATATCGTTTGTTCGTGTCTTTGAGTGGTTCCATTGTACTAGTATTGTTATTATTAATTATTGTTATTATTATTGTTGTTGTTGTTTGTACGTGTACGCACGAAAATAAATCAATGCAGCACGTAATTCGATATCTGTAAAAATCGATTTAAAAACTAAAAACCGGTAGTTGTCCTCAACTACAAAAGAAGTCAAGGCTTCTGCGTCAAAATGTTATGAATTCATACAGAAAAAATAAAACTATTCACAAAAACACAAACAAATGGTATCATACATCAATTATTATTATTATTTTTTTTTTGAAATGATTGTTATTCAGTCGATTTTGAGGTTAGAATTTAATGTTAAGGGTCAAAACGACTTTAAAAAAAAAAAATCAGTTAATCCGAATCTGGTGCTAAAAATAGGCGTTTCAAAAAAAAAAATATTGTATTGCGCATGCGTGCGCCCGAAGAATAAAAAAAAATGTTCGAATTTCACAAAAATGTGTATTCGAGACACCATCAAAAACTCGTTTCAATAAAACGTCATCCAGTCGAAATATTTAGTGATACCTGAAAAAAAAATGATAAATACGGTACAGCGTCGTCGTAAAACTTTTCTATAACATCGTAGCGACGTTTACAGGAATTTATTTATTTATTCTGTTGCGCTCCGGATAACAAATAAAACATCGTAATGGATTTATTTTTGTTGGAAATTATAAGTTTTCGCGTATCGTATTTCGTATACATATAAACGCACGTTCGATCGAAATGGACGAAATAAAAAAAAAAATCGTCGACCACCGGTATACGTACGTACAACAATATATAAGATAATAATTCCGAAACGTCATATTTTTACCATCCTCGGTCTTTCGTGACGCACACAAACACACGTTCTACACGCGTTTCCATTACATTCTGTTCGCCTTTAAAGTTGTTTAATTTTCTCTCGACCTTCCCACCTTTTTTGTCGTTTGATATTCTCGAAACTTTTCCAATTTGCTTATTGTACGATATATGCGCGTGCATTAACGTGAAATTTATCAAATCGTATACGCGATACACCGGAGGTATAGTCTGTTCGTTCAACGTTTCCCCTCTCCACCACGCTCTCACCGTCGCTCTTTTTCCCAGTCCCTCACGACTCGCTATTTATTTTCCATTATTGTCTTTGCGATTATATTTTCCTTGTTGTACGACGATCGTACGCCGCGTGCGCTGTCCGGAACACGTCGAATTTAAAAAACGGTCCGACGAGTTATTTTCTCGTCCCGTTTGTCGTCCATCGATTTTTCATATTTCAAACTAATCAAAACACGTCGGTGACTCGTGACGAAACAGTACGGACAACGCCCACGAGACATGCCGGCATAGCGAAAGGAAGGTTTTTTTTTTGTTTCTCTTCCAAAACAGACAAATACGCGTAACCTCGTAATAACATTTAAATTTCGAAACTCGTGTTCGTCGTCTTTTCGGCCGTTTATTGAACGTTCCGATTAATCAGTAACTTATCATCTGACTTGTTCCCGGGCGACGTTTATTTCTTCTTATGCTAAATTGTTTTTTCTTGCGCATTTATCGCGCCGTAATCAGTTTTTGTACCGTGTTCTTGAAAACGGAATTGAATATTATTTATTTTCCATTCATCCGACATTGTTCTTTATAGGAGTCTTGTTTTACAGTTTCCCATAATATTTCTGACTTATTTTCATTTCATTATATAGACTCCACTTTATCTGTTTTGTAGATCGAATTTATACGCCTGAGTTATATCCCATACTAGTAATCTATTCTCAATATTATTACCTGTATGGCGCGCGTGTGTAGTTCTAGACAAATGTTTATTTTATAAAATATTTTTTTAAATAATACCGGCTCGGCGGAAATTTTTTCTACTACGCGTGCGACGTCATAAAATATGATCTCATATGGCGTGCACGTTTATTTGCTTTTTTCTGCGGCGCAATGTCTTCTTTAGATATTCTAAATGTCTATTGAATAATTCTATAACGAGTCGTCATTCACCGTTTTTTTTTTTTATCATTTCCATTGTTTAACGTAATTATCTCAGAACAAAAATACGCGTTTAATTCACGTACGACAAAGCAGTGTCCCCGGGGAGGACTTTTAAGATCTTAGATCCGAACGAAAAGAAAAGTCTAGTGGTTTTACGACGATTTTTTTTATTTGACGTAAGCACTGTTATGAGGACGTACGTAGGTGATGTCGAATCGTTTCGTACTCGAACCAGTATTACGGATTCGATGCTCGAGAAAAAGTTTTCTTCGGGAGCGAATTGAATTCGACACGTAAAATAAGTGGCGTTCGATTTCCGACTTACGGTCTTATTGTTATTTTCCGACATTTACTTCTCTTGATATTTTACCGGCCACAAGGAGCAGACAACAGTTATGCTCACGGACAAGATCAAATATAGTTTCATTCCTTTATAAATTCCGATGAAATGTTGTTTTGTACGAAAACGGTTAAAAAAAACATTCGTCTGTTGGGAAGACGCGGTCGTCGACAGGGTGTATAACGGGATAATATAATTATAACATACATTTTTTCTTTTACTAAGCTTTGTTTTACACATTTTAGCTTAGCACTTAAGAGTGATACGTGTGCATATATTATAATAAACAAATACAATTAGAACATCTATAAAACGAAGCCCGATGTTGACAAAAATCAGATAACTTCAATAATAACCGAAAGATTAAAACGGTTAAGGATATTGCCGGGATTAGGAACTATGTCGTTTTTTAAAAGAAAACGGAAAGGATTATTTCCAGCCGAGGAAAGTCTGGGGGCAAGGAAAAAGAAGACGAGAAAAATCGCCTATATTCGGTGAAACACGAAACGGGCAAACGGGAGATGAATTAAGACCCAAATAAAATGAGTGAGCAGGTAAACGGTTATGACCTAATCATGGCCTAGAAAACGCAATAATGTATATCCTAGGAATACTGGAATCGAGGGACCGAGGGGGGCGAGGGATTTCGGGACCGATTGTTTCGTATCGCTTCGCGGCGGCAGCGTTTGAGGACCATTTGGTCTTCCGCGCAATTAAAATGGTACTGCGTGCGTAAGACGTAAAAGGTGTCTTGTCCGGGGAATGTTTACGACGGAAATGTTTGGTGGCTTTAGCGGGGGAGTCTGCCGTTTCGTTTCGCTCAATGGCCGCGTGGCTCCACGAAAACCGTACAGCGTAATAACGTGCCATTATACACGAGACGCCTGGCGACCGGCGGCGAAACGGTACGGCATGCATTTCGCGTTTCGCACTAACCTAACCCACGACGGTCGGTCGGATTTTCTTCTCGTTACGGCGCGAAAAAAACCCGCGCGCGCACGTTAACGTTTTCAATATCGCGTTGCGCGTGTACGCGCGGGGACTGTCGAGCGAAAGTCACGTTGACCGCGTGCCGAACGGTTTGGCGCGCACCCGGTCAATCGAACCGACTGCCGTAGTATTCGGTTATCGGTTTGGTCGTAACCGCGCGCGCGGTTTCTCGTTAACGTTTCGTCGTGGCACACGGTCGCGGCACACGTCGTCGTTCTACCGGCCGGACCAACCGTCGGACCAGTGTTTCTTCCAGGCATTTCTCCGGGGCAGGGATGGGGGGGGGGCCTTCCCGGGAAAAAACTTGAAGTATAGTAAAATATTAGAAAAACGTAATTTTGATGCGTGGGTGTTGAACTTGTGAAATATTGTGCGTTTAATTATATTGTTCGCAATCATAATAACAGACAAAGGTAATTATTATCAAAAAAATTATTCTTCTCGATGCAATATAAATGACTTGCCGATTTTTTCAAATGCCCCCCCGGGAGAAAATTTGCGTGAAAGAAACACTGCACTGGGGGGCCATACGTCCACTGTGCGCCGGACGCGCGCGAGTTCGTGTGAAAACGTTCGCGCGCTCAAGACGCAATGCTCGAATTGGCGGAGGACGCAAGGGGACGGAGTTCACTCATCTACTGCGTTTAAGAAAAATAACCTATAGCCGGTATACCCGGGGATCGTAGATAAAGAATCGCGAACAAATTGTATTATTTATCAAATTAAATTGCCGCCATTATCGAATATCTACTTGATAATGACAATTTATTGTCTTGCAAATCACTTATCGCAGAATATCATTCGTGTGTTATTTGACAATTATTTTTAGGTTTACGCAAATTGTCGATAAGCAACGTCGTTAATTGGCGAGCCGTTTTGAAAGTTCTATTTTATTAGTGATCGTCATGCGCCGATGTGTGGCGTGAATACGTTGTAATTATTTTTATTTTTATTATTTTTACTTCGATTGAAATGGGTTTATTCCCAATCGGGGAAAAAGAACACGGTTAGAAATCGATTTATATATTAGTGATGAGCTAAGGGGGTTACTGTTTTTAAATTTCCGACGGGAGCATTGATCGAACACGTAAACGAATTGTTGTCGTCGCCCACGTTTAGTCGGTTGTTCGTGCGAACGGTCCGACCGAAACTACGGCGACGAGAATTCCGTCGTCACGAGCTCCGTTTTTCGCTTTTTCCCAAACGAACGCGGGTCGCTGTCCACGCGGACGATAAAAAACCGGATGACGTGGTGCGAGTTGGCCGCGTTGAATGCGCGCCGGAACCCAACCGGCCGACGGAGCTCGCGAGACGTTCGTTTAGGGTCGGTCGAAAACGCCCGATCGCGGACGCACGCCGTTTGACGTAATCGTTAGGTTAGGAAAATTCCTAACCTAACCGGCTAGCATTCATCTAACCACGTCTGACCCGCGTACGCGTTCGTCGTGAATAATTTTCATTAAACACCGGCAGCCGCCCCCCCCCACCCCACCACCCCACCATCCGTTCGACATCTTTCGGATCATCTCGAGATAATCAAATACGTACGCCTCGCTCTCCCCCGGGGTTTTTTTTATATTTTTAATCAATTCATAAACGTGACTTATCCGCTCGTGAGCCAGTTGCCCTCTGCGCTTCTGCCGCCGTTGCGTCCGACGTACACGCAATGTATACATTAAACAGCGCATCGTGTGCAACCGCGAACCGGGTCGACGACGGCCGTTTAATTAAAATTACGACGCCCGCCCGGCGCGCGACGACCGCGTTACCAGAAACGTTTAAGGACGCCCGTCGGTCTTGTTGAAATATTTTATGCGTACACGTATCGGCGTCGACAACGGCAGAGTACGAGTTGCACGTTATATATCCCGTATAGACCGCGGGCGCGGATCCAGAACTAAAAATTTCAGGGGGGCGGGAGGGTCAGTTTTTTCAAAAGGACAAAAAGATAATACACAATAAAAAAAAATTAAAATTGCAATTTATGCGTACATCGGTTTTCGAGTAAAGGACCTAATCTTGATGTTCGTTGGGGACCCCCTCCCCCGGTCATGATCCCCATGACCCTCCCACCTGGATCCGCGCCTGATAGACCGTGCGCTCCCGTCTTGATCCCGTTCCGGTCGGTGGTCCGTGGGCTGGCGGGCGGGCGGCGGTCGGCGTGTACCAGACGGTTATGAATACATTTATTATCACTCGACTTATCGGTGGGCAAACGTCGGTGAGAATTTTCGAAGATAAAACCAGAGAGTATTTGACGTTCTCGTAAAGGTAAAAACGGTCACGCCACGTCCGTTGGTTCGTCGGTCGCTCGACACTCGACCGGGTCGCGACGATCCTGGCCGCCGTGAGACAACGTCCGTATTTCAAAACGGGGTTTTAAGCTCATCGCGTGATACGGCGCTCGTACGGATATAGACTCGACGGCACTAGTTTGCCAGTGATTTGAGTCGCCTTACACTTTGGGAATACTCGACGGGGTGGGTCTGCTGCCCTTGGTCGCGCCACCGACATAACGATCGTACGAATTCCGTCGTTCAACTCGTTCCGGTCGTACGTGAGAAACGAACGCTGCGGATGTACGTTCTTAGCGCGCGATTATGACGAGTCGGTTCGGACAACGCGGCCGACCAACGGACATTTGTCACGAAGACAAACTCGACTCGCGTTCGTACGCGATCGTTCAGACGAAATACCGCAGTTACGGTATCGGTATAGAGAAAAACGCGGCCCGCGGCCAAACGATGTTTAATAACGGTGTTGTCGGCGCGGACGTCACGTGCATACGGATTTCGTACGGGCAACAATCGTGAGTCCGTTGTTGAAGACCGTTGTGTCCGATCGACGAGGTCCTTCCGGACCGGACACTAATCGTATCGCGCGTCAGGTCCGGTCGTTCGTCGTCTCTTCCAGGGATCCCGTCACGCGGACGAAACTAGAAATATCGAAAACCGTTTTCTCGAGAATTCAAACGCGTGTTTGCACGTGTTTTTCAATCGGACGAGAGAACGGTCGGAACGGTCGACCATCCGTATTGTTGTCCGACGTACTTACCGCCCGTTCTATAAATCGCGTTATATAAACAAAACAAAAGAAAAATAATAACGACTTTGGGTTTTCGTATAAATGTCAAATGTTTTCGGTCGAAAATCGTTAGCGATTTGTCGTTTTCTCCGCTCTCGCGGACAGATTGACGACCGGCGGACGCATGCGGATAGGTATCGATTGCTGGGCGCGTGAGTTCCAGTCGTTTTCGTTCTCGTAACACGTGCAGCGAGAAGTACACGTAAAAACAAAAAAAACGGTCACACCCCGTAAATCGGCGGTGTCCGTTGCGCTGTGATCGTTTTCGTACGCCACCGACGACTTTATCCCGGATCCCCTAACCTAACGACCACCGTTAACGGAGCGACGCGATCCCGAAACGGGAAGCCCAGACGTTTCCCAGACCGGGTCGCCTTGTGCGAACGTCACAGGCGATCGTACGGCGTTTTGGGTGACGGGCCCGAACGCAATTTCGCCGTGAACACTCTCGTTACTAACGTTTCGCGTCGGAAACATCTCGGTTGTTTTTTTATTTATTTATTTATTTTTATTTTTATTTTTTTGTTGTTGTTGTCTAATGACCGTTTTTATTACGTTTTCGTTCGTGTAATGCGTTTCTGAATCGTTTAAACGGTTCGACGTCGTTTCCGGTGCATGGCACCGGCTTGTTACCGGCTTGGACGAAACGCTGACGCGTACCCAAGTAAACTGCACTTGGCCAATGACGCGTTATCCCGCACGACGGTGTTCAGACCACGCGGTGGATTTAACATTAGCTTAGAATCAAATCGGCCAGAACGCAATATCAGCCCGTGAGTTTCTTGTTGTTTCTTGTTGGTAACACGTCTTATCGTCGTGAACCAAAACCAAATGCCGTTATGTAAAGATTATTCGTCGAGTCGTGACCATTATCGTGAATAATACGTTGTTTTTGAAGTGCATTTACATTTTTCATTTTTTTTTTAAATATATCGTATAGGTATAGTTTCTCGATTATTATTTTGTTTATTTGATATCTTCGTCGACAATGTCAACAGTAAATATTGCTACTACAAGAAAAAATAAACGTATACATGTTTTGTCCGTTAAAACGTAGTAAACAATTAATTAAAAATATACGTCTAATGGGAAGGTGTTGGGTGTATGTAAATTTTCGGAAATAATCTAGGTATATATACGTTATTGGTAATAATTAGAGAGAAAAAAAACCTCTGGGTAATTGATACGGGAAACAAAAATTAAGTCTATACGAATTCCTTAAATAGTTGGTGTGTAGATAAAAATGTTATTACGTAATAAATTATATAATATCTGTACGTTCGGTTTGAAATTAATTAACATGTTTCACTTCGTTCCGGGGTTAATTTATTCGAAATGAAGAAAAACAAATTTATTTTTAAATTTTTTATTCTTTTTTTTTCCCACTCGTCCGGAGGTACACGACCTACGTAACGCGTTTGTTTAAGAAAAATACGGTTTCGTCACTGTGGATTTTATTTCAGCGACGTTTCGGTCGTTTCGACTGTTATAAAACGTATTATAGTTTCGTTTTGTTTCGTTTTGTTTTGTTTTGTTTTTTTTTTAAAGAAAATGTCTATTAACAATAGCTTTATGCAATCTGCACATCTAAGTAAAACGAGTACGCTAGTCTGACGCGGGGGAGGTATATCGTTTACACATAGAGATGCGTGCGTACGTACGCGTGTAGACGACCGGAGAAGAGACCCAAAAAACACGGTTCATTATGCGAAAACGTATTATGAGTTTTCGATGGCATTGTGTGTCGTACACCGTACAGCGGTCGCGAAATTTTTGGGGTTATTGACCGCGAAGTTCGATGTGTGTGCGGTGGTGGTGGTTGAGGGGTGTGAGGAGGAAAGATAGAAAAATCCTCGTCGTGAAACGTCAACGACGGGTCCGTCACAGCGGTGCGAACCAGGGAACGTTCCGAAACAAAGGAGATTGTTGCGTCGGATCGAGACCGCGACCAGATGTCGCAAACCAAACGTGCGTTATTGGCGCGCGCCAAAATCCTTGTCCTACTTACGTTTTAATTCATTATCATTGTGTTGTTTTTTCTCTCGGTCGATCGATCGATCGTCGTACGCCGTGCCGCAGTCTGTTAACCGTACTGCGGAACGGTCGAAACGAGTTAATTACGCCGTTCTCCGTCCGCGCGTCCATTTCGTCTCCTCAGGTTTTTTCGATCAGAGAATCGCGCTAAAGTCGTCGTCACACGTAACATTTCGAATAATAACAACGTGTACACGTGTGCGCACATATTTCGTTTCGTTTCGCCGATATCGCTACGGATAACGCAACAATAATTGTTAGACGTCCGAAACGATCTAACCAGACGACGACGACGACGACAATAATACTACGATAACCCGTCCATCGTGATGTACGTGTTTTCCGTCCCCCATTGTGAATCGTTCGATTTTCCGACGTTGATAACGCCGACGTGAATGCATACGGTATTTGTCGTACGTCGTGTTTTCTACGGAGTTATCGATATCTGGTCGACGGGGACGGTTTGTACAACTCACGTGACGTTTTCGAGACTCCGCCGTATTAATAACTATTGGAAAACGTACGCCAGAGCATAAATCTCGTAGCGATAAAGGTCTGTTATGATTGACTCGTAACGATTATGACCTGGACCGCATAACGGTCGGTTCCAAACGTTAGGTATTTGATTAACGCGGTCCCGGACGAAATATTTCGGTGCGCGCGTCGTATGAAATATCGCGGTGTCACGTGCACGGCTCTATGGGGATTTCGTAATTTATTCATTAGACGTTGATAATATGGAGAGAAAAACGCTAACGCCACTTTCGCCCGACCCGGTACGCGCAACGCAACGGTCGTCATTTAAAACAAATCACGTCGCGTTGATTGTAAATGCGGTCTGCGGCAATCGAATTTTCACGACTGCCGGCGTGCACGTGCGCGTGTACACGCACGCCAGTGATAAGCGAAGGTATTTTCAAATAATACCAGTGTAATAACAATAATGATAATCGGGAGAATTCGTCCGTCGCATTTGCATCGAATTCTGACCGTGGTTAGTGGTTAGTGGTTGGTGGTGGGGTGAGAGGGGGGCACGGTATTGCGTTTCACGGGTCTCGTCGTCCGACTGCGGTATTTAGACGTCATATTATTATTATGTTATCGGTTATTATCGGTTATTATCGGTTATTATTATACGTCCGTGCGTGGC
Organism: Schlechtendalia chinensis; assembly: GCA_019022885.1. Classification (NCBI taxonomy): domain Eukaryota; kingdom Metazoa; phylum Arthropoda; class Insecta; order Hemiptera; family Aphididae; genus Schlechtendalia; species Schlechtendalia chinensis. Next base: position 7,901,192 of record CM032340.1, on the reverse strand, counting down.
GTGCAGAAAAAAAAACGCGCCGAGATTTATACACGCACACACACACGTATATGATGCGCGTGTGACGAATGCCGATCGATTTGTCGTCCGGAACCGTCAACAGGTCGGCGCGATTTCCCCCGTATCGTTTGACGACGATATGGAAGAGATTAAAATAACGACGAAAAAAAAAAAAAACGGCAAAAAAAAACCGGGAACAAAACCGTTTACGGACGTGACGGCTCTGTATTTAGCGCGCGCGGGGAAGCGCCGATGACGAGCGACGGCCGACGTAAGAATGTCGTGTCGGGTCAAGACCGGATTCCCGCGCGGACGAGCTTGACCGACTCGAGTCCCGATTTCCGTTCGCTCGCTCGGCTTCAGCGGCGTAGGTTAGCGCCCCCGGCAAACTCGGACGAAATTTAGTCTTGCCCGCAGCTACGTTGCGTTGGTCAATAAAACAGGCTTCAAACACCGTGCGATACAATACGTTTAACAGATTCCAGTTATGAGGACACATCCGAGCTTAGGTCGTAGTTTGTTTCATTCGCATACGTAGGACATTGGGTTACACGTTGATGACAACAGTTAATCGGATACATTTGTGTTATTTTCATGATTTCATTATTGAAATGCACACGCAGTGTGTACAATCATAGACGTTTCAAAAAGTGTAACGGAAACATTTCGTTCGGAAGGTAGAACGACAATACTGTTACGCCACCGCTTATGGGGTTTTTTCCGACCACACGTTCAACGAACCGCGGCAAAATATCGTGTTTTGACGGCATAATGCAAGTTGAAAAAAATTGTTTTCATTCGGTGGCGACTATATCGTTTTCGCGTAACTCGCGTATTCCGTTCGGGGGGAGGGTGGTGGGGGATATTGTACGCCCACGATTCTTATCGTTCTAATATCGAAATTATACGGCGAACGCCTAAAAACGTCTAGGCGCGGATTTCCGTGATTCGTTCTGCCGCATGTAAAAAAAAAACAGCAGAAATCGCGACGATTTTCTTTCGTCCGTCGAAAACGTTTTAACGGACGGCCCGACGTGGTTGTTTTTTTTTTTAGACTTAATCGACAGAACGTCGAACGGTATCCGCGTGTCGTCGTCGTGGGGTACCGGAACGAGTTCGCGAACTATCCGCGCCGGACGACGAGAGGTTGGCCGTGGAATCACGCGGCGCGGCGGGCGTGCGCGCGCGTTACAACGATAATGAACACGAATAATACGAACGCGGCAAGTAACACTGGGAGCGTGCTGCTGGCTCGGATCGGACAGATGGGATGAGCTGCATTATGTACATGCAAATGAGTCCACCCGCTCGGCGCGGGGTTTAGGTGTGCTTGTTAATCCGAAATGAAACAGTAAAAAAAAAAATAATAATAAAAAACGCATAGAGAGAGAGTGAGAGAGAGAGATATTCCGAAATCCGAAAACCGGTTACACCCGCCCGTACCGTATTGTTTCGCGCCGACGTTTAATAATAATAATAATAATTCTCTTCTCTGTACGCGATTTTTTTCCTCTCCGCGTTTTTTGTTTCACATCCATTGTCGGGCCCCGCGCGCCGGTGCTCGACGATTATTATCGTCAGCGGGTGACCCCCGGATCCCATTGTGCCCATAGTGTTTACACATGAAAGGACAATAATTAACAAAAAAAAAAAAATCGAATTACCCGGAGGGATTGTTTTAAGTGCGCGCCCCCTCGTCCCGAGGGCTTATCTGCAGCATCCCGTCCGCCGGCCCGCTAAGGCGTTCGACGTCCTCGCCCGCGTTCCGCGTTATCAACACGCGTGTCGTTCGTATTTTTGCGTTTTTCTTTTCTTGGATTTTTCTGCACACGGAATACCACGACGTACGCTTTTCGCCTAACCCAATCGAATCGTATACTCGTTTCACACGCGTGCGTCCGAACAAATTACCGTTTCCGTTTCATTCTTTCGTCGGAGTGAAACTTGTTAGGAAACGTGTTTCCCCGTCCCTCCGCCCCCCTACGATCGTCTTGACCGTGCGCGTTTTCCGGTACAGAAATCACGGTTGTTTCCTCGGCCCGGGCTTCCGTTCGCGCGGGTCACCGGAGGTCGGAAACGGTGACACGCGAACGTTTTGTGCTCGTCGCCGTCCGTCTCTCGGCGTCGTGAACCGTTTTCGAAACGTATATTGTTTCGTGGTTCGCGCCCACGCCCGTTCGGATCCAATCGACATAACTCTACACATCTTGTTTGGAAAAAAAGGAGAGAACAAAAAATTACGTACAACTGCGCGCGTGTGTTTTACTATATGTTTTTTAATGATCATTGTATATCGTTCCGAAAGCTTAACGTCTTATCTGCTCGGTCCGATCGCTGTAGGTCTATACCCATACACACACACGCACGCGACGTACCTATGGGATGTGATTCATTTATTCATGAATCTCGGTTGTCTATCTCTATCGCGTGTCATTGTAATTTTAATTTTGTTATTTCTTTTTTTAAGTCTTTCGTTTATTTTTTTTTTTTTCAACGCACTCGGTAGCCCTCCCGACTTATCTTTCTGTCAGATGTCATTCATTTGTTATGGTTAACATTGTTCGACCGAACGCCCGTTATTATTATTATTATTATTATTATTATCATCATTGTTATTATTATTATCACCGTGGCCGTCATTGGTTGTTACGTGTTACTTCATCATTCTTCGTCATCTACGTTTTTTGTTCATTCATTTAAAAAATATACACTCATAATTTCGTTACTCTTGCGGGATTATACGTTCGACTGTACACGAGTATATAACGTCCGTTCCGCGGCAAGTCCAATATAATATTTTGTTCAGAACAAAACACGTGACCGCGTCATGATTTAATTTTCGCACAAAAAAAAAACCCCCCATCGCCGAGCGGAATAAACGATTACCGTCGTTTTGACACAACTTGTACACTTTCGCCTCTCGTATACTATTGATGACTTGAGCCACGTTTTCCATAGTAGTTTTTTTCTCAAAGAAAATATGATTTATAATTCACTTTTTAAATTTAAACAATTCGACTTTTTTTTTCGATACGATCATTTAATTCTCGAGAAAACCGAAACAATTAACGATAACACATCACGTCATAAAAGTCGAAAAACATGTCCGTAAATTTCACGTGTAAAAGAAAAAGTTCACGGTAAAAAATCGGCCGGTTTCACAATTTTCACCGGTTTCTTTTTTTAATCTAAAAAGTTTTCTGCTCGTGTTCCGCATGGAAATAACTGTCCGAGAAGGAAGAAATATGCACAACCACCATCGACGGTTTCTGACGGCGTACCACGCGGACCGACGGAGTCTGACGACCGCGTTATCGTCTCGGTCGTCCCGAAGCCCCGGCGAACCCCGACGAAGTCGCGAAGTCGGCGAACGCGGAAAACGCGTGTACCTCGTTTGATTTGGCGACGGGCTCACTCACCACCCACCCACCCCACCGGATATCGAACGAATTAATAAACGTTTCGCGTTACGACGACGTCGGCAAATCCATCGGTGCCGGACACCGCGTGACGATTAACAGAAATCACGTGTTTTCCGCCGGCGACGAGCCCGAGCATAGTGTTTTCTCGACGCAATTGCACGACAAAACCAACCGAAAACATTTACCATATCGCCGCGGTGCACAAAATAACATTTCGGTTCGATTGAACGTTACGTGGTATAACATAAAGCAACGTAAAACTTGATATTGTTTTTAGGCGACTTTCCTTGACGGGATAATATACCTTACGAAATATATGAAATGTTCATTAAATCGCAATACAAATAAAATAAAACTCAATATTAGTTTACGGTCGCTTTCCTTGTACTTTAACTTTTTAAACAACAAATCACAACGAGATTATATCATTGCGATATCGTACGATACATCGTTCTCGACAACGTTATTGCGAGTTTTGATTATTGATTAAAAACGAAATAAAAGGGAACGGTCCACGTTGAAGTTCAAGTATCTTAAAATACGGGACAATCCCGTAAAATACGGGACGTCTGGGATGCCTGCGACACGTGCACCACGTCCGTTCCTCTCGCTGCGTTAGATCCGTCCGTCCGAGCGATTCTTTATCGTTTCCGCGTGGTTATTAAAAAACGACCACCGCGTTCTATTACGGTTTTTAGATTAAATCCGCGCGCACGGATCCGACCGCATTATTCAATCATTCGATGATCATTGCACCTGGTCGGTTCTTGTGGTTTATTCGAGTGCGCGTACGGTATAGCTGGGCACATGCGCCCACTGCGAGAAGCAGAGAACCAATTTAAACGTTTCATCATTCACAGATTTTTTTTTTTTTCTTTCGATTTTTTGGTTCAATGATCTCGCACCGCGTTTCGTTACACGGGCAATTTAAGGTTTACCCGATCACGTGTGCCGTGTCGTATGACGTCGTGCAATACCCGCGGCGGACGACCTAACCCGTTTTGTCCGCTTGTTCACGAAACTGTTGGCAACGTTCGACAAAGGTCGTAATCTCAGATACGGACGACGCGTACGCGTGTCCGAAACAAAAAAACAAAAAACTTATCACGCGTGTGCTAACGTCTACAATGGGCCGACGGCGGACGTCCAAATGTTCGGTTTCGCGAATTCGGCGCTATCCATATCGTAATAATCGTTTTTCGCGTAGACACGACCGACGGCCGGAATGAGGGGAACGCAGTTGACGTTGAAACGTGCACTTTAAACGGTGTGATGCACTTCGGCGGGTACAAGCGGACGATACGCGGTTGCTCGTCGGCTGCCGCGAGACGGAAACGGGACAAGACCTATTTACATATTGGATAGTTTTTCTTTTTTCAAAATAAATTTCGATTATTTTCGACGCGAGTCACTGAAGAACAGACGAAAAACCAAATCCGTGAACTGTCGGCAACCGTTGTATTTGTTCCGAACGAAGTCAAGACTATCCCAATCGGTTTAGTTATTCTAGTACAATCGGATTTCCGTTCGGTGAACAAATCGAACACGATTTCGAGAAATCGGACCTAACCTAACCGCGCACACTCGTATTATATGTACAAACGTAGTTTTTTATTTTTTATTCTTCTAGTCTACGCCTACTCTCCGACATTTCGTTCTTTCAATGGCTTTTTATCCCGCACGTACAACGTGATAACGATCAACCGTACGTCGTGTTAATTCATTGTAAAACACGAATCACATCTGTTCCTTTAAACGTCGGATCCTTTGTTGCACATTCGTCCGTTTCCGGAACTGACCCGACCCGCTAATTTTATGCTTCGACGCGATTGTTTAGTGTTTTTTTTTTTCCTCTTTTCCCTCCACCACCACACACACACACACCCTCGCCGTTACAAAACCTACACTAGTCGTCGTTCGGTTTGGCGCGCGCGTGTCGGACTCGTATTTTATCGCACTCGTTTTGCGACGGGCTCTCGTCTCGGTCTTATCTCGCGATCGACAACGTCTGTCGCACGGTTTCTCGGACGTCCCCGCGCCTTTTCGCTCTCTCCCGTTCCGGTTCTGCACACGACCGATCGCTGTCGACGTGAGCTTTTCACGTGGTTTTTTTTTCCGCCGACGTCGTTCGGAAACGTTTCGCTGGAAAAAACGCGACTCTACAGTTTTTTGCGCGCGCACGCGGACAGCCACGTTTCAAATGAACGCCCCGCGGTATCGTAGGAGGGAAACGGAAAACGATCACGTCCGTGTAGCGACCTGTATGTTTAAAGTACGTTGTTTTCGTAGAGATGTTCGTTCAATGCGAAATCACGACGACTCGCAAAGTTTTTACACTTCGGAAAAATATTTATGTTTTACAGTGGTTCACGTCCGAAGTCGAAAACCTAACGCGTTTGTACAAATACGATGTTGCGTGTTGAATCGTAAATCTGATACGCGTTGTATCATACTTCGAAATCACGTCAGCTGGAAAATTAAACGATAAATCATAAACTTGCGCATCGATTTCCGGACTGTATCGAAAATGTGTAATGGATTATTGTTCTCTTTCGAGTTATGCAAATGAATTTGTCGTTTCATTTTTTTAATCGTTTCAACAACCGTAATGTTCGTTGCCAAGTAGTTCCGACGTTGTCGGAACCATACGACGATGACTCGTACGTATCGAGACGGTCTACCCACAAATGTCCAACGGTTGAATTTGATGGATTTATAGGAAGTGAAAGCTCGTGTCGTTCACCGCCCTACCACTCGGACAGTTTTGATACGTGGGTTCCTTTATAGTTTTGATTTATTTATTTGTTGACGTGAACTAAAATCGAATATAATTATTTTAACGTAATAGATCGTTTTACGTATTTATATTCGGATGGAGTTGTATTAACTAAAAATCAATTCAATTCGTTTATCATTTCAATATATTGGATTGCACTTCAGTGTTCGGCGACTCTTATACAAAGACGTCAACTATAAAAACTCATTTGCTCAAAACATCGAAACAACGACGACAACGTGTTTGATCGCGCACTACAACAGATACGTCGTTCAAATTATGTAAAAATCTAGTATTTTTCGTTAATGTTTTTATCGGTGGAAAAAAAAATAATATCGGTGACGTGAATTCCGCATTTCGACGATATTTGTCTCCACCACGGAGCGCGGCTACATTCCTACGTGTACAACAACAGCGCGTCGTCGTCGACCGTATCGCACTCGTAAATTTCACCGGCACGTCGGAATAAAATGAAAAAAAAAAACAAACGATTCGAATGCCCCGGTAATTAAGCGCCGCTAAAAAGTACGAGAACATTTTCGTGACCGTCGAAACGGTTTCGTCCGTTTGATTCGCACGATCTTATATTACACGAATCGCACGCGGCCAAGAATTCGTCACGATTCGTTTCGCGAGCGTTTTCGATCACGTCGATTTCAAACACACAACGGTAAAACCAGACAATTATCACTCACAAGACGATAAGAACAAGGCTGTTAATTTCTATACGCTGTGCCGGAGAACAAAAAAAAAAACAACGCGGGTCAAGTGACGGGCGTCCATAGAGATTACCGATCGTTTCGTTATTATCATTTGATTTCGGACCATCCGGTAATCGATACCTACGTACGGCGCCCCAGTGAGAGGTCTTCTGACGGGTCCCGGAAATGTGCGCGCCCCCCGCCGGCGGACGAACGATCTCCTTCGGGTTTTTATCGTTCGAAATCCGTCTGCGCGCGTACGTTGTCACGTTTTTACGATCGTTTAGCGTCCGTCCGCCGACGTGTATAATTATTATACTCGGGCTTAGCCGTATGAATCCGGCGGCGAAAAGTCCCAGTATCCGTAAAAATTCCGCGGACGAACGGCAACGTTACTGGAAAACGCGTGCGGCGGGCATATAAAAAACGAATAGTCGTCGCGCGTATGCAATAGGTTGAATAGTGTTGAATACCGTTTATTTCTCACGTTGATTATGAGGTCCGTATTGTTTGTTTATCGACTCTCCCGTCGTCCGTGCGTTTAAACTAATTTACCGGACTCGTATCCCGTCCGTACATAACGCTGGAGTCGTGGATCCTCGTAGTGGACCTGATAGTGTCTTCAGCTCACTATTCTCGATCAATAACGGGTTCGAAACCGACATTCAGCGGCCCAAAATAAATTAACCGATCGTTACGTTTTTGTAAATGTAATATAATCAAGTATCTTGGAATTTGTCGTATAACATAAAACTATAGGATTTATAAATTAATAATTCGTTTAATTAAACAATTTCGATATTTCAACTTGTTCTTTGGACGAGCGGCCCGTTGTGCTGTAGCTATTCTAGTCCGGTCCCGCGTCTGATCGATACGCCCGTCGCGTCCCGCGTGACACGTTGTTGCGTCGTGTTCTCGCGAATCGAATGAAAAATTACGGGGATTCGCGTCGGAACGTTTACGTGGGTCTAGGCACGGGGACCCGGAGTCGTTATCGTCGAACGCGTGTGAGTTGTAATACATCAATAGTTGTTGAGACCATTCGATTGCCGGTGTTGTCGTCAGAGACGGCGCGTCCCGTGAGTCTTGAGGCTGCAGGCGCGAAACAAATTTAAAAACACGTTCCACGCGACTCCTGGCGCGATCGCCCGGGTTTTCCGCGGCCAGCGAGTAGTCGGTTTCGACAATGTTCTTGAACTCGGCTTCTTGACGAAACCGTTCCCGTTGAGCTCCGTCTTCGACTTCGGGAACGGGGAACAGGGACTCGAATCCGGCGAATACCGGGTGGGGTGGGGAGGGAGGGTGGTCTGGAGTACTGGAACCGGCCGAAAATCGAGTGACGATCGCCGCGGTGTGTGCTGGAGATAAAGGCCGATCCCTTCGCGTGCGATTCTTTTAATCCAAAACGTTTTTGTAGAGTTCGGCGTCGACCGTACTTCCCGGGGGCGCGAATTCTTCGTCCATTGGGAATCGAACGGTCGCGTTCGTTTTGATGCGAACCGAAACACAGTATACTCGCCATGTCGGTCTTCGTGACCGCGGTAAACGATCGGTAAACACCTCCCGGGGGATTTCGCAAACGATCTCGATACCGGTCGATCTATACGTTACGACGGACGTGGATTTGGCGCGTCTCCGGTCCGCGTCCGTATCCGCTTGTCCGCGTCAAAAGCGCGTCTCGGAAAACGCTCGGAAAACGAACGTTTTATTTTACGCGCGCTTATCGAAATATTTACTTGAACACCGTGAACGTACGTATGTACCGTACACACGTTGAGAAAAATACGTCCGTCCCGTCCGACAGACGAGATCTGTAGTCGTTTGGCGTAAGACATTGCGGTTCGGCGTACGACAAAGGGCGCGCGCCCGACTTCAACAAAAAAAAAAACGTGTTTTCGCGTAATCGTCAATTAAATCGTTAAACACGTTCTGCGGCGTGCCGTGGCGATTACCGTCGCGAACCGCGCTGGTCGCCGCGGTCGGGTTCGAAAGAATGACGTCCGTCGTCAACGGTTCGCGACAGAATCGGGTGTAACATTTCGAGTAACGAATTTAGCTTGCACGATCCGTCGGAGAAACCGAACGCGGTATGCGGTACGACCATAATCGATACGGTCGCGTTCACGTCGTATTGACGTAGTGTGCGTAACGTCCTCGCCGTTACGATAATAATAATAATAATAATAACGATAATAATAATAATGATAATGATAATACAGGCGCGCCACGTACGTCGTCGTCGTATGATTATTATCCGTCCCGCGATTATAAATCTAACGTTTAAACGGCGCGCGTGTTTTTATTATTCGTTTTGAGAAATGATGATGAAATAAAATAGAAGAAGAAAGAAAACGTTGGGATCATTGATTAGTTTCATTAATCAAAATAAAACCGAATATTGTCCCGGAGACGATAACCATCGGATCCCGCGGCGCCCGTCCGTCGAGTTTTTTTATTATTATTATTATTATTATTATTAATATTAATAAACCCGACGGTTTGGGTGCCCGTTCGCGGGTGGGAGGGGGGGATTCCGCCGGACCGCTACAATCAGTCAGAACGTACATATTCTTTTTTTCTTAGACGACTTCTACGGCCGCCACCACCACCTCGTCCTCGTCCTCGTTAAACACTCGTTTACACGATCGTTCAACTTCCGTCGATCTCACGGACACCGCGTTCGTTTCGATAACGTAACGCGACACGGTCTCCGCTCGTGTTGCATAACATATACAGACGTCCGACGTACCCGCGCGGCACACGACCTGACGCGTGGCGCGATTGTACGTTTCGGTCCGTTTCGGTCCGTTTCGGTCCGTGTCGCGAGCGTTCGGGAATTCGTTCCGTAAGTGTGTTCCGGACAGTGCGCGGAAACCCGTCCGCGTCTGTTTTTCGAACCCCGTCGCGGTCGGTGGCGCCGAACCGTTTTTGAGTGTGTGGTGCCAACACACGCGCGCGCGCACATTGAAGATTTTCAACGTTGCAGTTGTCGGCAATCGGCGATAACAGCAAGTCACACCGGTCTGAGACCCGCGCAACGAACTGGCCAACCGTCCCGGTTTGTGCCGGTTCAAATAGTTTGCGCGTCCGGTTTTTAACGATCTGTTAAAACACGGACCCGAACCGTCGGAAACAATAACTTCAGGTGTTGCAAATGCACGTGTTCAAATCGATCGTCCCGATTTCAGGATCCGGCGGAAAATTCGCCATGCGTTCTTATCGTTATCTCGATCACACGATGTTCGTACGTGTGTGTGTGTGTGTTTTTTAAATTTTGTTGTCGAAAATCAAGTACAATAAAATGTCATTTGGACGCGTGTTTTGTTGTGTAAACGCGAGCGCGTCTGAGTCGCATCGACTCGAATATTTATCGTTTTACTCGGTACGGTACCGTACTTCTGCGGCGTGTGAACGCGCGTCGAGATTATCCGTGGTGCAGGCCTAGCGCACACGCAAACAGCTGCTCGGAACGGATTCCGTTCACACCGACGAAACGCGCACGTGTTATTTGGGTGATACATTTTTCGTCATAACACCGGGTCCGTCGAGATGACGGAGACCCAACGGGTCGTACCGCTTTTGTGGTAACGGTGAAATCAATGACGATTAAAACGGTAAAACGCGACAAACGCGGAGGTTTCCTTTCGGACACGCGGTCGGTCGATCCGTCCGGATCGCACGCCATTTCGCAAACAATCACGAACTGTTTAAAAGCAAATACATTAAAAAACTAGATGAACGCGTGTTGTACGCTGTTCGTATAAGTAACGGTTTTTATTTTTTTTAAAATTTTTTTATTAGCTTTAAACGTTAGTTATTACAGCTCGACAATTACTTAATGATAGATACATAAACGTTGAACAGTGTTATTTACATAGAAAACATATGACTAAAACAATACAAAACAGAACGAACGGACAATAAATTACAATTAATTTTAAGTTAAATTGAGTATCCGGGAGAATGGGAATTAAGAATATTATGAGAACTTATTGGAGTGATGTTGTTACGAGATAAAAATTGATAAAATATCTGACGTGGAGAAATGAGAGACGGATATGATTGAAATCACACCTAACCTCATCATTGCGGTGTGTACAACCGGGGGAGTGATCTAAGGATAACTGGAATGCATGCGCCGGTAATAAATTGTGTCCGAATCGGAGTCGGGAAAAATCGAACGATACGACATCTGGGTGAAGGTAAATCACGAATGCATACCGGCGACAGTTGCTCGGTGCAAACGTAGAACCGGACCGATCGTGTTTTGTTTTAGTTTTGGTCTTGTCGTGTTTCGCCGTTGACTGACGAATGCGCGCGCGTCACAGTGCTTTGCGTACGTTCTAATTGTCTCCCAGACAGCTCCGAGCTGATCCGAGCTCGCGTCTTATATATCCGAACGAGCGTCTAGGGACAGCGCGTCAATATCAATTTTCTTGTCAGTCGATTTGACTTATTTTTTTTGTTACTACAGTTAAAAAAAAAACGAAATTCAAATACAATCTTTATCAATAATTTTACCTAATCGCGGGAGTGCCAATCGAAAAACCACGTAGAGTTGGAAACAGTTTCATTCGATTTTACTCGAGTCCGAGGCAAATAAATCAGGACGTACGTATAACGACAATTGTTTCTTGGACATTAGCCGGGGATCGGAAGAAATCTAACTCCATTCCGGTGTCCAAGGTGAGTTTTACAGTATAAACACCCCAGTTCGACGACAGTAATATTTTGTTGTCACACTTTCATCCGTACACGCGTCGTCCAAGAGACGAATTCCTCTTTTCCTATCCAGTTATTGAATTCTATAACAAATTTCATTTAAATAAATATTCCATACATCAAATACTAATTTATTCGCCTTTGGACTGAAGTAAAATTTAACGAAACCGTTTCCAACTCTACGTCGTTTTTCTTTTGACGTTCCGTAATTGAGTAAACTCGTCAATAAATATTTAATTTGAATTTCGACTTTTAACTGTAGTCAAAAAATATCAAATCGATAACGGTACGATACCGATAGGAAAATTGATATCGACGCTCGTGATATCCCGTGTCCGCATACGGTTGACGGTCCGAGTTGAGTTCGAATTGTCCGCGGCGGGATATCGTTTCCACGTTATAATATAACGATTCTCGCGATGCAGTCTGTGATAATTAGCGAGTTCGCGCCGTCACGGTTATCATAGTAACACGTGTCGCGAAGAATTTATCGCTCGTATTGTTATTATTATTATTTTTTTTTTTTTTTAATAATATTTCTGTTCGTCGACGTCGTGGATAATTTAGTGCGTTTTTCCCGTGAAAAAAAAAACCCCGTAATAACAAACGAAAAATAAATATTTTAAACCTGTACGTAAATCATCATAAAATATATTCACACGTAACATTAATATACATTTTTTCGTTGTATTTTACTTTTCTTGTGCGAAGTTAAAACGCAAATTTATATTGTCTGTTGATCCGAATCATTTTTCAGATACGTTTGCTATTCATATATATGTGTGTGTGTGTGTGTTTAAATTATTTAACTACGAGACATTTTATTCGTGTAGTAATTTTTTTTTTTTTTTTAATAACGAATTATCGGTAAAACGTGGAATGATTAATGGGGCTAGGCGTATCTATCCATAACTTCTGTCCGTGCGGAAAAACGAAATTCGAGAACATTTTTAATCCGCGTAAGCGGATAGAAGTCTGTGAATAAAAAATTTCATCCGTATTTCTTCTTTTTATGAATATTTAATCAATACTTTACCTATTAACAAAACGATTTGGAATTAAAAACACGGCGATAAAAAACAATGTTTCCCGTGAAGAAGATGGAGCAGTTTTTTTCACGCGGGTTAACGGTCGTAAATATTTTTACGTCTGATACGTATGTATGGGTACGTTTGATATTTTCGCGTTTCCGTCGAATTCGATCACGTCTGATCGTTTACGTGTGTGTCTACGCGGCAATCCAAACGGCCGAGTTAATCGTAACGATAACAGCTGGAACGTGACGGGCCGTACGTCGCGGGATTCATAATTACTACGTGTAGTGCATTTTTGAATACATATCGCGCGACGTAACAGAAAACGAAACAGCCGATTTTCTGTTTGTCGTTTAAACTGTTACGACTGCGTTCGGGAAACGAACCAAACTGTTCGTAAATACGTACACGACCGTAAACGCGGCGCGCGTACGACAGACGGAACCGTTAGATTCGCCCGTACGATTTACTGCAAAACGTGCACAATGTAAACGCGTCCGGTCATATTTTGTGGGTTCCGGAATCGGATCCGGGTCGGAATATGATTTGATTCGAGAAGGAAAACGTCCGGCGCGGACGATGATAATAACGTCTTAAAATGAGACCGACTCGCGCAAAAGGTTCGTTCGGGTTTACATTGTTGTGTACGCGATATTAAAAATATCCGCCCGGACCAGTGTGTGTGCGTGTACACCGCGTACTCGTCTGACGCGGAGGGGATTCGATTCGGATAGAAAAACGTACAGTCCGGCCGATACCGAATTCGCCGCGTAAGTCGCAAATACGTTTAACCGCCTTACTCTATAAAACATTGTATCGGAAAATTCGGTAGCGGGCTGTGCTCACCGACCGTCGTCACCTGTCCGTGAATATCGTTGTGTATTCGTGATTTCCGTTTTCCGGTGGTTTTGGACCGGATCGTACGTAGATGATCGTCTACGAACCGCGTTCTGTCGATTGAGAAGGAACGCACGCGGACGTTTTGAAAAAAACGGACCGTGCCCATCCGTCCGAGCGCGTTACGGTAACTCGGACGAGATTAGTGGGCGGGCGGATGGGTGTGTGTGTGTACGAAAGACCGCGATTCGCGATTAAATCACCGACGACGACGCGAGTCTCGTTCGTTATAAAAAGAGAGAGAGACGAAAAAACAATATACATATACGTGTGTGCGTGCGAACGGGATGGGAGACGCACGAAATTCGGACGTCGTTTCGAAAAATGATATTTTTTCTTTGTCTGTTCCGCGTCGGCGCCGAGCACACGCGCTCACCACCGCGTACTTACGCTCTTCTTACGCGCGTTGTTATGTTCAACTTCTGTTTTTTTTTGTTTCGCGCGGAGCGGATTTTCGAAATATTCTTCCGCGCCCGTCGAAATACTAACGAAACCCGACGACACGAACATCGCGACACGTGCCCAACAATAATCGAATAGCATGTTTAGAACGATATTGCCGGACGAGTTTTTCTTTTTTTTTTCTATCCGCTACGTTTAAGACAACGTGTACCAGCGTGAAGACGAGCACAAACACCTATTGCGTTACGATACACTATTGTACACGAGATCAGACGATTTTCCGAGACCAATAAAAAAAACCACCGTGAGATTACACATATACATCAGTGACGTGGAAAGTACATAGAAAAATTTGTTAACTATAAGAAAATTGACGAAAACGGAATAGTTGGTAAATTTGAACTTAAAATTAATGGTTTTTTTTTTGTCATTGACGATGAGCGCTTTAAACCGTTTTTCATTATCTAATAGTTATTGATTTTTTTTTTCAAATCTTTACGTAGTCGTCGGTTAAAACCGTTTGGCAATATCCGTCCGACAAACCACCCAACTACCATCGTGAATGACGTTTCATAAGCCCGACGCGGACCAACACGCGAAGTCAACGTCAGAGACCGCGCGGGGAACACGGACGAAGCAATCCAACCGGACCGAGTGATCGCGTTAGGCTATCAATGGACCACGCCACGACCGGTGTCGACAAGCTCGACTGAAGTCGTAACACGGATCCACGCGCACTCGCCCCGGCCGCGAACCGTTGAACGGAGTACGTGTAAAAGCGTTTCCGAAAATGTGTAGCGCGCGCGCGCGTCGGAAAAGAAAACGATCGACGAACGGAACCGGGACGCGCGGGAATTCGTGGAGGGAACCGCGAGCCACCCCTCCCCCCGAACGGCGGCGTGTCCAGAATTGTTTAATTTTTTAATTTTTTTTGGCGGGGGGTTTCAATAAAGTTAAATTGTCGTTCCGCGTTCGGTGTAATCGCTCTGCGGACTGACGGCATCGACATTTCGCCGCGGACAGTACTGTTAATTCAAAAAACGCTATGGAAATTCGAAATTGTACTGCAAACACATTAGGAGACAAGGGTTCTAGTTTCGACGCGTAACGGCGCCGCACCGACCGATTTTAAATCAAAACGGGCAACGACGAACGATTTTTTATTATTATCGAAAATCATTTCATTCGACAATCGTAATAGTCAACGGCACAATTCAGTTATTACTCGTACGTTTTGTAATATTCGTTTTAATTTATTCGCACACATTCGATATTGATAATATCGTTTGATTGTTTAGCAACGATTTTCGCGGGTTGGGGGGGGGAGGTGTGGAGTACAACCCTCCCGGATTCGCCACCGGTCCTCGAAAATCGCGTTTGTGCACATCTTACAAAACGGATTACGTAACGTACGCGCGACCGTTATTATATTAATATATATATATATATATATATAAATGTAAATATTTGTTGTCATTTCAATTGAAGGCTGTTGCGAATTAGGTTTCGCTTATGTAACTATACAAGTGAAGATATACAGTATTACGGTGACGTCGAAGAATTCAACTGTATTAGCATTATTATTCCTTTTTATTTACGGACGTCTCACTAAACATATTTCTTTCGGTCGTAAATATACGTGTACTTAAATATGTACGTGTTCGTCGGCGCGGCTTCGATGCGAAAGGCTATTTTTCATAAAATTAAGAATATAATTAAAAAAAAAAAAAATTATAATAATAATATTATAAATGCAACTCTTTAAGTACCTACTTACTAACAAAACTGGTTTTTTTTTTCGTTATAAACGCTAAAATAGTCGGAACGAATATAAAAACAAGTTAATAACCAATAATCTAAAAAGACGACGAGTATTTATATTTTATAATTGAACTGAACTATGTATGTACGGCTAGGGTAGTAATTATTGTTTTATGGCTAGTTTTTACGTCGTTTTTTTTTTTTTTTTTTTTGTTTTAATTCGAATCCATTTTCGAAAGCCATTAAGTTTTTCTACTATAAAAGGCATTGTGTCGGAGATAGACTCATCTCATTCCATTCAGTCGTTAACGTTTTTAGCTTTAATCATAGATTATTATTATTATTATTATTAGTTCACGTGGGTATAACCATATACTGCGTAGAGGCTATTATTAATCGTATTCGGTGCATTGCGTACAGCTCGGCCGTTTCCTATAACTACTCTAAATCATTTTAGTGAGTTACTATAGAGATCGCGTTTTTTATTTTTTCCAAAAATTGTTTGAAGCTCTTTGTTCATGCTATGTTAAAAAAAAAAACGCGAAAACAAAAGATATCGATCGATGAACGGTTGAAAATATAATAAGGTTTTGCTAATTTTAGCGATTAAAACCTAGGGTTTAATTGCTTTAATGATTTTATTGCTGTTATCAAACCGCGAAATCTCTGATCTTGAAAGGTTAATCGCGAAGGGTTTTCATACAAATTATGTGCGTAAAATATCACATAAAAAATATTAGTAAGCACTCAAAATATCAATTTTGAATACTTTTTTACTTTGAGTACGTGTACACGTCGGGTATTTGATGCGAACTCATTTTAGTTTTTTTATTGGAGTATTAAAAACGATTGAAAAAGGTTTCATTTAGTTCGTTTTAAACCATTTAAAAATTGTACGTGTGTATATATATATATATTATTTAATTAAATGCTGTTTATAGAAAATCGTAAAAAAAATAGCTTCTCTCTAGAATCTCACGAATTAACGGAAGAAAGGAATGAATTTCCAGTTGAGCTGATTTCAATTAGGACTTCGCCGGTTTAATGTCACCTAACCGAACGTACCTATACACTTTTCAAATAGTGAGTGGAACCGGTTTAATTACGTTTCATGCTGAACGATTAAATCTTCTCGGCTTTTTAATTGCTCGTGTGCAGTGCACGGCACGCAAACGTGCACGACCGTTATCGATTTCAAATTATCGGTGGGTTAAGTCGCGTTGAGTGTAAAGCGACAGTCTACGGCTAGTTGCGAAATGTCTGTGAACCACTCGTGCGTACGCGCAATAAAACATAACACGTTTCGGATGACGAAAGTTCGTCGCGTACGCGATTTAATTTAAACTAGACGGTCCACGACGCACATAAATATCGCTTTCAACAGTTAGTTCACAGCTAACGTGTTGTACGTACACAAAAATATTTAACGAGACGAAAAACAAACAAAAAAAAAAAACCAAATAACGTGTATCGACGTACGCACACATCCAGTTATAATCTAACGTTAGGCACGTCTGTTTCGAAATCGGTACGTGTTCCGAACGAATATTCATATAGAAATGTGTTTGAAAAAACGTACTTACGCGCGTACGCATACGGGATTTCGTCAATTTCGAATAATGCGACGGTTTGAATATCGGAGAGATAGATCTATAGAGAATGAGACGTAACGGTATGGTTTTTTTTTTTTAATGAGATTCCAACTATAAAATTATTATATCTCGACTGTTGCAATAAGCGCAACAATAGTTTTAGTAGTGACGTACACGAAGGAAAAGAACGGGTAGAGCTCATACTGTTAAACGTTTAGGCCTGTCTGCAATGTAAGACTGAGGGTGTGTTATTGGCGGAAAGAGCATTAGCAAAAGAAAAGTCGAGATTGAGAGCGGAAAGAAGGTGTTTGAAACGAGTTTCGTGACGTGCGTGGAAAGGACAGTTGACGAGAAGATGTCGAAAGTCACGCTGTTGACGCGCCCACAGCCGGGTAGGGTACAGTACGAGCTGTTGTTTAGCGCCAACTCGAAGAAAAATGACGTGGTGACGGGTTGTGGGTCCGGTGCGTAACCTGTATGGTATTTGATTATAGTAGCCGCGACTAGTGTTTAACGATTGAAACCACGGAGGAGGTTACCGTGGAGGTATGTTTTCAGATACGGTTTCATACGCGGAGGCGTAGGATTCTGGCAGGTTTTCCAAATGGGAAATGGAATGCCAGCGACCGTGTAGAAGAATCGAGTGGAAGGATCGAGCCCGTAGAAACGAGACAGTGACACGCCTGGTTATCAGGGATAGCGGAGAACCGCGGATTCTAACGGTATGGTTGAACGATCGCAAAAAGAACAAAAAAAAAACATACACCAAAACAAACGATCGGGAAGTCGACAAGAATCGAATATCGGATTTCGCCACGATCGTTACGGAATACGCGCTCGGTGGGACGGTGACATCTCCAAGCAGTGTTGAGTCCGTCGGGTATGCGCACGGAAAAGCGGAACACGGATATCGTGACACACGGTTTTGTCGGATCCGGATTACGCGGAGTCAGTAAACAGGCGTGTGGACGACAATCGTTTTGATGCGATACGAACGACGAGAACGTTCCTCTCCGTTACAACGTCGGTTCGGTCTCTGTTTACGACAAATGATTTTCGTCCGTGTCCAAACACGGATTTGTGATTTTCTAAAAAAAAAAATTGGCAATTGAAAACTACTGTACGTTAACGATGTCGAGGCGCTGACGTCGCGATAAAAGTCTGTAAAAACAAAAAGAAAATGTGTTAGAAACTTGTTAATAATGTTATTAAAAAAAAAGAGGCATTTAAAACACGATTAAAATAGAAAATAAAATGTATTTGTTTTCTGTGGACTGTTAATCGGCCTCTTAAGTACTCACAGAGGCTAAACAGCGTATACGTCCAAATGATCCGACACAAAATGATTAGAATTCGGTCGGTAACGATATCGTTTTATTGTTGTTATACGATTATATTATATTGCGATAACACCGATTACGAATCGAATACGATTTACATAACAAGCGATCACGTGTAATAGGAAGAAAGAAAAAACGTATTTAAATTTCAGAAAAATGATTCGGTCCGTGCAGCGCAAATTATAATATAATAATATACTTTCTTTTTTTTGATGGAAACGGGAGCGGTTTACGTTATACACGTTTGGCGGAAACGGATTATGTCCTGAGTATCATTATACGCAGGACGATCATCGTCGTCGTCGTGCACGTAATAATATGTATTATTGTGACTGTTAAACGCGCGCGTACAAAGTTATATTGTATGTACGTCGTAATAGCTGTGTGGTACGTGGAGAACGATATTATTTATTGTACGACGGGTAGGCGAAGGACGCGTTACGGCCGTCTACGGACGGGTCGTTAAAAAATATTAGAAGAAGAAAAAAAAAGAGTGAAATAAAACAAAACGATAGACAACGCGACGACGGGAATGGAAAGTTGGTCGGACGCATACGTTGAATCCGTTTAAACGTCCGGACGACGGTATGTGTGGTTACATGTGTGCACACAGTGGCGTCTCTAGTGTTTAATTTTTTTTTTGGGGGCCAGAAATTAATTTTTTTATCACTTTTTATCACTTAAAAACTAAAAATATACTAATTTTTTTTAGGGAGGGGGGTCATAGTCTCCTAAAGCCGCCACTGTATGTACAGGTATGCGTGTATATGTGCGTCTTCGTCGTACACGCGTACACATCTCGCGCCTTACGACGTTCAGTACACGATCACAGTCTACCCCGGTAGCCGGAGGTACTCAAATACGAATTAAGCCTAAACGGTGCTCGTGCGGCAAAATCGACTCACTGCGGACACTGACAGCATCCTCCGTCGATTCGAAGGACTCGGATTCGGACGAAAACCAACCTCGGCCGAGTGTCTGGAAATCCTCCAGTAAAAACGGCCGCGGGTTCGAACGGTACTCCAACTTCGACGTGACGGCTGAACGGAAACGAACGTCACACACGTGAACACACGCCGACAGGTCTCCGGCTTGCCCGCACGAACGGGACAACTCTCCGGAACGTGTGATTGCGGCGCGGCAAAACAGACCCGCCGAGCACGTCGCTGCCGGACGCACCGCTCGAGCCCTGTCCACGTGTCTACGACCGATCGTCTCATAAACGTTATCATATCTCCAATCAGTGTCGTACGTGGTGATAAACTGCGCGTGACCGCAAAACCATACGCCGAACCGTTGCACGAACACGGTACTTGCGCGGTGTCGTCGTGCACGCGTCTCCTATACGTTCTCTGGACCGGGACGCTCGACGTGTTAAGACGCGATCGGAACAGCGACAAAACGGCGGAGTCCACCATCGTCGCGTGCGTTCCTCCAGACGTTTGCCGGCGGGGAAAAAACGACGAGAAAACGAACGCGGCACCCCTGTTAACAACGCAACGAAACTCGTGTCTTTTCTCCCTGTACGGCGCACGGCGATGATACGATTTCGGATTCCGCCCGACCACCCTTCGTCTCCTGTCACCGCCGCCCGATATCGCCGTATCGTTGTAACGCTTTCGACGGTCCTCGACTATCATCTAGTTTTACCGGTCGTTTTTTTGAAGACAACGGATTTCATAGTAAAATCGCGTTAGTTTAGGTTAGGTTTTACGTACGACAATCTAATAACGCGCGTCACTGGTGTCTTTTCGTCTTCCATTTAGTATACGTATAAAAATATTGTTCATCACTCTATTGTTTTCGCGTTATTACTATCACCGTTATCGGTATTATGCACCTCACGAGTTAAGAGTAATCAAGTCGGACGTTCCTACCACGTCGTCTTACAAACGATTCGTTTGCTCGATCCAAGTCCGAACGTCTAAAGCCGGTCACGTCGAGAACCGTGTCGGAAACGTTTCACGTCAGACGTAATATACAACGTCCTAGCCTAAGTACGGCGGGCCGCGGCGATCGAAGCGACGCGTTCCCAAAACATAGTACGCCTGATGTACGCTCGACCGTTTTGATTAACTGTCATCGGGTAAGGTCGAAAGACGCGTCGTGTTCTTATCGTCCGCGTGTATGACGTGTAACGTCCGGTCGGTTCTATCGCGTCCGACGTAAGAACGCAGCGAGTGCGAAACACGGTTTTCGTTTGGTGGGTCGTAGTTGGACCGGACACGTTTCGGCCAAACACGGCAAAAGCGAGTCGTCCGCGTAGAAAAAAATCGACGACGACGAACACGTCCGACCCGACGAGACCGACGCGTGTTCCGTCGTCACGAAACGAATTACAGTAAACGACAACAAACGTACCGGCAGACTCCTTAGCTCAGTGGGCCCGCTGGGCGACCCGGTGTTTTTTTTTGTACACTTTATACCCTACGAGACGTCCCTTTTCGGGGGTTTTCAAAAATATTCCGGTTTTTTAGCGTGCGCGGTGCACCGTTTCGAGACGGACGGTCGTAATTACGACGGAGGGAAACGCGTCGGTAAATTTAAGAGAGAAAAATCAAAAAAAAAAAACGATCGTTCCGGCTTAGGGAGGAACGGTGATTTATCGTCGCGCCGCCCGTTAACATATCAGATCTCGACGTATCCAGAGCTGTGTGTCTGTTGCTCGCGACGATGATTCATTAGCCAATTATAATAATATTATCGCGCGTTATCTCGTACTGCTGCGTGTACAGGTAAAAAAACGTCGGACTCGCGCCTCGTATTATTATTGATATTTTTTTAAACGCCCGGCAAAATAAAACGGTCGTTATACGAAAAACCGTATCGGAACGCTACGCGCGAGTACGGATAGTAGTTGTAATAATAATAATAATAATAACAAAAAAAAAAGGGGTGCGCGATCGACTACGGGTACGTACGGAGTTTATTTTATTATTTTTAACGACTTTCCGAGTCGATCGCACTCGTCGGAAACGCGGCCGTGTTCGCCCAACACACGGTGTATAATTTTATCGCCGAGCAAAAACAATACACTATATCGTTTTTTTTACATCCGTTGACTCGTCCCCGTGTCTGTAAAACGTGCAAATGGTCTTAGATTCCGAGCTACGAATAGGGAGGGATGAGAACAAATTGGTTTTACAATAATGGGGTTTTCCTTTTTACGTACGCGTGTATTATCAAGTAATGTATTTGCTCGACACTTTCCCGTAATTCCAAATCGATTATTCTCACCTGTTATTTGTTTTCGGCAAATTTTCCACGCGACCGTTGGTTTTCTTCTTCTTCGGAATCGAATTTCTAACGTTTCGTTCAATTTTCGTGCCATTTGTTCTGTGAGCGTACGGAATTTAAAACGCTGTTGAACGACGTTCTATTATTTTTTTTCTCGCGTTTTTTCGTTTTTACCGATTCCGTCGATTCATTATGGCGCTTTGAAATCCGGCAAACGACTGTAAATCGCAATAAACGATATTTACCGACTTGCGCCGCGGCGAGAGCCGTTCGTTAGGTCTTGTTTTGTTTTTTTGTTTTGTTCGTCTCGTAACGGCCGAAAACAATATTTATAACGATTGAATTGGCGAACGACCGCGCGAGATTTAATCGATTTCCTTTCGGCCAACGACTAATCACCAGCGCAAAATGTTTTTGCGTCGTAAAAAACGCCCGTAAAACCCGATTGGATTCGACCGTTGCCGGCGTATTGACACGGTCGGATATACATAAAAAAAACACTTCACACGGAACGCGCGATAATAAAAATCATCAGTAATGACGTAAATTCGGTGCTCGGATTGGTGGCGGCGACGAGGGAAAACGGAGCTTCTCCACTACGTTTAAAAAAATAATTAGCGTCCTTTTTACTATGGTTTTCAAAGGAACGCGGGGGAGCGCTTAAAACCGGTGTACCCGCGGACCATAGGTAAAATAATCATGAAAAAAATACATATTTGATATTATTACTGATAATGTTTTTGCTGTATCGAGTACAGTCTTGTATATCACTTATCACAGAATATTATAGGAAAGATTTACCTTTAAAACTGTATATCTGTGGCCGAACAAATTGTCGATAAGCGACGTCGTTAAATGGCTAACCGTTTTGAAAATTCTGTTTTATTAGTGATCAACGTGTGCCGTTGCATCTCTGTATAACGTGAATACGTTGTAATTTTTTTTTTTTTGAAGTTGTCACAGCATATAATTGATTCTTGTATATCATTATTTTTACTTAAATTTAACTGAGCTTATTAGTTGTTTATTTATACAAAATGTTGTAGAACACTATTCTATTAAAAATCGTATAGAATTGAAAAAAAAGATGATAAACTGTGATAAACTGATTTTGAGGGGGGGGGGCGTAGAGAGTTCATTTGGAACGCTAGTTTTAAATTTCCAACGGGAACTCCACTAGTTTATATTTTCCAATTCGAGCACCGTGTCGCGTCGATTGGATTTCGGTTTTCGTACGACAATTTCCCGACTATGTCGACGGATGCCGAAGATCTGTAATCGTATACACAATTCCGATCGATACACAAAAAAAAAAATTATCGTAAAATGTAAATATCCGTAAGTACGGCGTTGTCGATGCGAACGTGGACCGTACGCACGCACTCGGACGAGAAGAATCGTGCAAGGACGACGATACACGTGTAAAAACGACGAGACGAAACGAAACCAACCGACTCGCGTGTAAGACACATCGGCATAACAACACGTTTATCGCACAGCAGAGTTCTACACACGGGAAATCGCAGTGGCGTAGTTAGGATTTTGAAATGCCAAAAAACTAAAAAAAAAATCTAAAAAAAAAAAAAAATACTCAACAATTAGCAATAATAATTTTTAACAATTGGTTTTTGACGAGTCACCATGAAACGGATTGATACGAATTAAGAGCACCAAATTTTTCAAACGTAAAAAATAACCTATATGAATACGTAAATACGTTGACAGTGGCCAATTGTAGGTGGGTGGGAGGGGGGGGGGCATGGCCCACTGCTCCCCATGGCTACGCTGCTGGGAAATCTCGTAAAACCATTAGGTTCGTGTTGTGATCCGTTTAAATCGGTTCGTCAAGGTAAGAAAAAAAAACAAAAACGATCGCGTTCTATCCGTCGGAGGGTAAAAATCAAATGCCCCAATACACTTTCGTGCTTAGGTCCGCGAGGGCGGCGGGTACCGTAGCGGATCTCGCAATATGGGCGTCCTCGAAAACTATCGACTCGACTATGTTTTAGCGCCATAAAACAAAAGTTTAATTAAAAACGACATTGTCCGTACGATACACGAACGTTGAATTTCCTTTTTAATATATATATATAATATATGTATAGCTTGGGAAATAAATCACGGTTTTCGGAAACTGGTATACGTGTGCGTACATTCACGTTTCGCGTCTTATTTTTAGCATTCTTACGGAAATATTTACATAATTTGGTTTATCGCTTTTTTACGTCGACGGTGTTCCGCGTACACGCAGTGTACAGTGGCGAACTCACGGTTTTTCCGAAAATCACAACGACGCGTATATTATAATGTTCGGATTTATCATTAATGATTCAAATACAATTTTGTTCTTTGTACTTGACACTCTTAGCCGTCTACTAAACGCTTTTTTCCTTCGTTTTTGAAGACGTTTTTAACTATTTTTTTTTTTTTTTTATAACATCACTGAAACAAACAAATTGTATAGTATTACTTTTGATAATAAATTATTTTGTCACGGAGAGATACGACTATTTCGTATGGTTCAACAACGATTTCGTAGAATAATATGCAAATTTAAATGTTGTTAACAGTATACCGAACGACGTAGAATCGTTTGTCTATAAACTGATAAATCAGCCGCTTACAATGAATTATCACCGCGTAGAGCGTCGGTTTTCGTATTATTGATAACATTACGATAATAATATAATAATAATTTTATTCAATAAAACATGTAAATTTTTCGTTGAGAATCGCGTATCAAGCGCGTACCGCGGTGTTAACGTCCTATAGAACACGTGGATTTATCGTCGGATCGTTCATAATGCTTCGTTGTTATTATTATTAAAATTTAATATTGTATAGTAATGAGAAACGCGTGCGTTTCGTTTTGCAGCGTTGAGATTCATTGAAAACATCGCGCGATTCTTATTAATGACTTCATTCCCGTGTCGAAACGATCCCAACCGGTTTTTTTTTTTATTTTCTGTATACAAATCAGTTGTAAAAAGGAAATAACAATAATATTCTCTTTAATGGTTTAATCGAAATTCGTTCTACGAGAACAAAAAATAATAATAATAATAATAATCGATTGTCGACCGAACGATAATTATATATACACGTAGATCGTCGAAAACAACGAAACAACTGTAGCGCGAAAAATTCGCTACTGTCAATTCCCGGGCGGTACGATGATCGCACGAGACTTGATATTACGAAAAATCCGGCCCGATCAGCACAAGAGAGTGAGAGAAAAAGTGGGTTTTAATTTTTAATCCCGTTTCTGAATCGCATGCCTGAGACGCGCAGTAATGTTATTTTTATTCCCGTTACACAATAGACGCGTTTTCGGATTACGTATTTGTTCACGCGCGTGAAGTTCATAACTCAAGCCCCGAGCCTGCACAACCGATCTTTAAAAACGGTGAATGACCCATTAGAACACTAATGGTCCGTTAAAAACCACATGCTGTTCGACGATTTACACTCGTTCGGTTTTACGCCGCGGCGCTTTATTATTTCACCACTTTAAAAACTTTACGTCCCGCAAAACCGTACAACGCCGTACGTCATATTTTTGTTTCGGCTCGCCCTCCTGGCGCAGGTCGTAACAGTCTGTTTTTCTCGTGTCCGAACCAACGTCAATTCCGTCCGTTACCGTCCATGTTCCGAGATTAAAACATCAAATAATATATACATACATACCTGTATACGTTATTTAAATCGAGTAGTTTGGGCACGGGGAAATTATGAAACCACTCGTTTCTCACATTCGTTCGCATTGCGTATTATATTTATGGAATTTCGCGAACGAACGTTATTATTATTATTATGATGATTACGCTTGGGGTTTTAATTAAAATTTAACGATTTGCATTGGCGTCGCCATTCGTGTGCGCACGTCATTTCGTTCATACGGACATTCCGATGAATATTTATAGCCGAAAGTATGGATACGACGGACGTCGACTCTCTCGTTACGGGAATTCGGACGGGAATCGCCTATTGTTTTTTTAATACGCACAACATATGCGTACACGAGTTTGTCGCCCGGCGTGTACCGGTGATAGGTTACTCAGGGATTACGTGAGCTTCGCGCGGTTCCGTTTCGATTTCACCGTGATCGCCGCGAACCAAAAAAAAAAATGTAAAAATCGATTTCCGACGTGTACAGTACACGGTTTAACGATTTACCGACGGCGTTCTTTGTGCGACGCCGACCGTCCAAGGTTATTTGTCGCCTTTGGGAGTCGGTAAAAAAAACAAACAAACGAACGAACAAAAAACAAAAAGTAAGCTTGTACGCAAAACCGATAATTACAAAGGAAATAATAATGGCAAACTCCCCACCCTCCCGTCGTCGTCGTCGTCGTAATAAAAGAATCGCGAATTTCGGCAATAAAAGAATACGCGACCCGGTCTCCGGCGTAAACCCGCGTGTGGGGCGCGAACATTGAATAATAACAATAATAATAATAATAATAATAATAACGCGCGCGCGGCTGACCGACCGACCGCATTACTTTCGGAGCCGCGGCGTAGGGATGTTTAAAAAGAAATTAAAGGGGCCGGGTCGGCGCGGTGCTAATTACGATCGGGGCGCCAGCTAAGTAACGTCGAACCCGTAATCACACGCGCGCGCATATAGATTGTATAGATTGTATTTGGGGAAAGAAGAAAAAATAAATAAAAAAAAGGGAAACACGCGCGTGTGTCCGCGCGCCGAGGGAAAACGCGCACCGGCGGCAGTACGGTAATTAGAAATGTGGAACACGCGAACGTTAGTCGTCGTCTGGAGACTTTGCCGGTTATTATTATTTATTATTATTATTATTATTATTGTTGTGCACGGGCGTCCGTCGTCGCGGCGGGTGAGATCGGGCATCGACAGTAATTGCCGCGGCACTTTTGAAACGGCGAATAAAAACAACAATGACCGAAAACGGTATACCTGGTTTTTGCGCCGCGCACGCGATACCGACAAATAATATTTTTTTTTTGCGCGCAACGCAATATACACTGTTCGCCCGTCCGTCCGTGCGCGATTCGCGCCCCGTTTTTCATCCGATTTCGTCGCCGTTCGTCAAAACCGCCGCGGCACCGTCGGACGCGTCGAATCGCGGCCGGAAACGGCATTTTCGTGACGATCACGTCCGAGAAACGCAAACCGAACCGAATCGCGGCTTCGCCACACCGGTCGCGTTCATGTCCCCGCCTCCGGTAGCCCGCAACCGGGACCCCGCGGAAGACGTTTTTTTCAAATTATCAACCGGCGGCGTATTTAATGGACGACGCCGCGGCACCGCGTGCGCGTTGCCACTCGTGTTACGCGGCGCATTAATCATACACGACGTCCGCGTCCGACTAATTACAAAGTCCGCGCGCACACGAGCATGTATATATATGTAATTCGACGTGTATATATGAACCGGCTCCGTGTAAGGCGGGGAGCAAAAGAAAAAATCGTTATTATTGTCCGTTCCGTCATTATTATTTGCCCATTACCGGGTCGTGATTAAAAGGAGAGACAGAGAGAATTACGGTTACCGCGTTTGCGGCGAGAGGTCAACAGAAAGCTATACGCGCGCACAGTGTTACAATGAACGCGTACACGACCGTGCCGCGGACGCGGTGGAGGGACGCGTGAGAAACGAAAAATGTCTTTCGTGGCACTCCTGCCGTATTTATTTATAGTCACGCGGCGTATATTACGCGGTAATGACTCGGACCGGATCAAGAGAGGAAGACGAAAAAAAACCACACCGACAACAAAATTTCGAAAAGACGTGTTTGATCGCCGCCGGTCGACGACGGTTTGGCGGTTGAACGCGGTGATGACGTCTTTGTCGGAGCGCCCGTTGCACGGGTTTTGAAGTATCCCCCCCCGGTCGTTCAAACTCGAAAAGTACGCTTTGCTTTCGACAACAGAGTGTAATCAATGAAATGCGCGTGAGACAGGACAACGGCTGGAAAACCGCGATGCGCCGGGACTGACGGTGTTGTTTGTCTTGTTCCATTCGAAAACACGCGCACGCAACAAAACAAACCCATCGACCGTCGCGATCGGAACGGACGAACGGACGAACACGTATGATACCATGGAAGCGCCGTCGGAATGCAACCGAAACCAAAGGAGCCGCGTCCCGCCGCGTCTCGCCGCATGGTCCTGTCGGCCGTTTCCTGCTGCGAGGCGTCGTCCCGCGTAAGTCACGTTGCACTCGCGGGTCTCGAGCCCGTCACGTCCGATAACGCGGAACGTCGCCGTTTACGTCGGCCGCGTATCAGTAGGGAACACGTGTCTCACAGTCACACGCGCGTGTTTTCCCGGCTCGTTTTCGTGTTGTACGGCCGCCGTTGGTATATTCGGTCGGCATGGGGTCGGACGTCCGACGTTTACTTGATTTCGGATCGAGTTTGAAAATGTCCATACAAAACGTGCAGGTGGCCTTGTATTCAACGAACACTCGCACGGATTTTTCGCCACACGAACCCGTCCGGTTCGTTACGGACCGTCAACACCTGTTCGAGTCTACTACTTGTCTCTCTCCCTCATCAATACAACGAGATAACGTGTCGGACCTGTTACAATACCCCAAAAAAAAAAAAAAAACGCACGAGAACGGACGGCGTACACGTCGTCGCGTCGCTAACAGTTTTTTGACTTCGGTTTTCCGTCGACAGCACGATGAAAACGCGGCGACGGGCGACGTGACGGAAAAACATTACGGCTGACGTACGCGATGGGTCGCGGACCAGCTCGAGAACCTTTTTTGTTCTTCTTCTTTTTTCTTCAATTCGAATCGTTTCGACGTTAAAAATCTGAATTAACTGGCCCGACATTTCGAACGGATATTTCCGTGCACGGTGTATATTTTTCGAAAAACGTAACGTTAACGCTAAACAGTGTTATTATTTCGGCGGTTTCGATGAGCGCTACAATAGGCGTTTTTCTTTTCCGTACACTCGTCGGGAACTAACTTACCGACACCATTATTATAATGCGTAGGTGCGCGCGCGCGTTCCGATCTCGTTTTCCACTCGGCCGGTGTTCCGACGACAGACCGATCCCCCGAGACGTCCGAACACCGTTTTATCGTTCGACGGACAAAAACAAACAAAAACTATATAAAATATCTTTCGCGAACGATATTTTACAATTTTTTTACAACTCCGATCGAATTGGACCGTCGACAATCAATCGCCATGACCGGGGCGTCCCGGGCCCCGTAAGCACACGGCGAATACGTCGAAAGCAACTCGTCGTGTACCGTTCTTCCTCGCCGAACACCGTCAGACTGAAGGAGCATCGTCAAACCAAAACAAAAACGTGTAACGTTTAATATGTCTAGAGAGTTTGAGTCGTGTAACTTTTATTGCAAACCTACTGTACCAAATATTTGTTTATCTAAACGAAATCGGCGCGACAAATCCATCCCGCGATCGCGGTCGGCACGCGTGGGTCATCGAAAAATCTTCGGCCCATTTTAACATCATAGAACGTTATTGTTGAACTTGAAATCATCATCGATTTATTCCTATTCGATATGTATACATATGTTTATTTGATTAAAAGATGATTTTTGTTTTTGAGTACTTCACAAGTGGAAATAACGAAACTTTTTTCGTCTCGGCGAAAACGTTATCATGCGCCGCACAAAACACAACCGCCCGCGCGTGCCAACAACTACTGCTTTGACGCTTTTTTGCGGTATTCGATGATGTTTGATGATTTGGGTTGTTGCGTATTGTTATGTGTCTGTTAGTGCGCATGGTTCAGATTCGGATTGTGCGTTCCGTTGAATGAATTTTCGTCGTCGAACGCGATGCGACGCGTCGATTTTCGGATGGACGGAATTTGTTTTTCCCGTCCGTCGGCACGAGCGTTGAACTGTATGTACCCATGACTTTGAATAGTGAAGGTGTGGTTGACTCGGATGTTCGTGTGGAAGGTGTGTTTTTTTCTCCCCCGGATGAACTTTCTTTTGTTATTTGTAGACAACAACAACTACTTCATATGATATAATATAATATATACATATAAACGCGGCTATCGTATAACGGTGGTATATTATCCAAAGGACGCAATAACAATAATTCAGTATTTGAACTCGCATAACGATTACGCCATTGTTGTGCGCGTACCTACGTTACAGACGGAACACGTCAACGTATAAACGCGCGTGTGGGCATACCTCTTCTTCGATCGAGGAAGACCGTTCGTTCGTCTGCCGATCAATAATCATAATTTATATACGACCGGCGGAATATTATTCTCTCTCCGTTCCTCTCGGCCCACAGAACCGATATACTCCGCCTACTGGCTTCCACCTCACCGCCAACCGTACTTCGGCGTTCTATGACGATTAATATTGCGACGACTACGACGACTACGACGACTACGACTACGACGACTACGACGATGATAATAATAGTTATAATAACGATCGTGCGCGCTTTTACGTTTAATATTATACATAGTTCTTCTCGTCGGCCCCGCGTACGATCGATACGTACACACGCACACACACGCACACACATATATATATATATCAATAATTACGTGGTATGCATCGTTCGTATCACGCCGTTTCTTCTTGCGGGTCTTGCGCGTCCCGTGGACGCTGTGGGGCGAATCCCGGCCGAATGAGTGATTGCCGTACGATGTTAAGTGGATAATGAGCAATAATTGATCCGACGATTCCGTGATCGGCAGTGAAATATTGGAAGGAACGTATTAGATCGTTTTTCCCTATTATATCGTGTGTCGGTGTTCGTCATAATAATAATAATAATAATAATAACGATAATAGTACTTGTGTTATTATTCCGTGGGAGTCGCGCGAAACGAGACCGTGGCGCCCGGCAGGTTGTCTGTGTGTGTGATATCTCGAGCGCTCGAGGACGTTTATAATTTTCGTGTATCGAGTGCGGGGGGTAACCGCTATTATATAAATACCCCGTTCGTATGTTTTATTATATATATATATAAAAAAAACCGACTTCTTAAAAAATAAAACGTAAACGCGTGTATTTATTCCTGCGCATGCACACACACACACACACATATATATAAAAACACATTCACGTGAAACGCCGAAAAACTGGTGTATTTATTATGTGGATCGCCGGTGTTATAATTATCGACGTGCACCGGACCGGCCGGAGGGCTAGTGATTGATAGACGTTCGTCATTGTGTTATTATCGCCCTGGCCTCGTGTGCGCGCGCGCGCGTAATGATAATGTGTCGTTTATCCGGCCCTCGGGGAACGACCGCGTGGATGGAATCGACCGTAACTAAGAAAAACGTACACGCCGAAAAATATAAATCCATATATATTGTATTATATTGTACGCCTTTCTTTTGATATATTTAATATAATTGATACTCCGCCGCGCGCGCGCCGGGTAATTGATCTCCGAGGATTTTTCCGCCCTCGCCCTTCCCGTTCGAGTTTCCGACAACGGCACCATTACGGTTTCGGACGGCTAAGTCGGCGGGTATTCCGTCCCCGACCGGCGTTCGCCGCGATAACGGCACCCGTCGTTTTCTGCCGAGGTAAAAAACGTACGCGGAGCGTCGCCAAGACGGGCGCGTCCGCCCCGGAAAACGATTGCGAACGAACGCGACGAACCAATCGACCCGAGCGGACCCGTTCGCCGGTGCCGGACACTCGTCGCCGAATAATCTCGTGTAGTTTCGACGGGGCCACGAAGTAGTCGTGATAAGTCCGCGCGGCCAAAAAATTCGGCGCGGACGATTCGTGTTCGTCTGTTATTCAAAACGCGTTTCTTCTGCCGTACTTTTATCGACACCGTCTTGACAAGAGACCGAACGGTCGTTTCGTTGTTTCGTTTTCAAATCCAAACGGGCCGCCGTAATTTTTTCGTAATTTTCTAATTTTCGTTATACTCGCGGATTTCGCATACGGTTTGAAATTAGAATTAAACTTTTATTTAAAAAAAAAAAAATAACAATAAGACGTGCCGGGCTCGCCGAGGGCCATGGCTCCGGGAACGGGCGTAGTTTCCCGTGTCGCCGCGATCCGCCAGAAGAAACGATCCAACAACGGAACACCACGTTTCCGAGCGTTAGCAGCGAATAAGCGCCAGAAAATTAATAATTTCGACAACGGTTTGGCCAACTCGAGTCGCGGATCCTTTTCGTCGAACCGTCCCGCGGAAGTCAACGCGATGCAACTCCTAATTTCTCGACCGAACGTGCTCCGAAGCAGATAAATATCAATAATCACGGCGAAATGAAATGAGGAGAGACAATGAAAAAGTCAATAAATGGCTGGTTGAAAACGTTTCGGGATGATTTATGAATCGTTTCCCGTTTCGCTCGAAAGTAAAACACACGTAACCACACGTGGAAACGACGCGACGACTGGGGCGATACGGAGCCCACTTGTTTTACATATTATTATTATTATTATTGTTATCGTAACTCGTGTGTTGTCCTCGCGGATTATCGTCACACGGCGCGCACGATAATATGTCGCGTACTGTTGGCGTGTGCGCGTCGTGTGTGACGAGTAAATCGTGCGCTGGCCCCGTCGCGGTTAAGTCGTCGTCCACCACACGAGAGTCCACCGGATCCGACGACGACGACGACGACGCGGCGGGGGATTGATTTTCGACATCCGCGTAGACGTCGTGTCCCGGTCCCGGTACGTACGACGAGACAAGCCTGTTGTTCGAACCCTTATGAAAACTCAGGACCCGGCACGGTATCCGGTTGGCGAACCGTTTTGTGCCGCGGCACGTTTGTTACTATTTTAATATTAGTTTCGCGAATAAAATCGCCGGGAACCCGTTTGATCGTAAAATTGATTTTCGAAAAAAAACCCCCCCGGAATGATCGACGAGATCCACAACAGTTCGCCTGACTGGCCATCGATATCCGAAGAACTGCGAACGCTGTTTGGCTGGCGTACACCCAATTTACACGTCGCTGAATTTTCGATCGTCACCCGCGCGATCAGCACCGTCAAACGGTTTTTCAAAATCGCCAGAACGAGTTGTACAGATTTATTTGACTGTGACTGGTCGACGATGGTGTATACTTTCTTCGATACGTAACTGGCGGTCTTTGTAAATATTTTTTTGGACATTATTTTTGAAACAGTAAACAAGTAATAAAGTAAATACGCAGTAACGAATAAATCGGATTGATAAACCGGGTCTTGGATGTACACACGTGTGAACGTTGGTTTTCCAACACGCGTGCAACAACGATATCTATAGACGGCAATGTTGGCCACCGCGAGCAAGGACAGAAAAACGCGGACAACAGATTGAAATCGACGGTCGTCGTCGTCTGGCTTCCGATCCGGACAACGTTGACGCAGTGACGTAGCCAGGATTTTGAAATGGGAAGGGGGGAAGGGGGCAAAGCCAAAATATCAACAAAAATTAATAAATACTCAACGTTTTACAATAATAAATTTTTTTATAACAATTGTTTAGACATAATTTAATAACGTTCATTTCGACAAATGGACAAGAATCAAGTGCACACTAATCCGTAGCACGTTTCTCAAACGTATAAAATAAACTCTATAAATACGTAAATACGTTGACGTGGCCAATGTGGAGGGGGGGAGGGAGGGATGGCTATGGCTCACTGCCCCCAGCCGGCGGGGCTACGCCACTGACTTGAACGACCAAACGAAACGGGACTGATTGGCGAGGTAAATAAAATTTCGTTCATATATTCGATTTGAACACGTCGAACGATTGTTTTGTCCCGATCGCCGGAATACCGTTTCCTCGCCGTTATGCATGTGACGTGAACGTTTTTACGAACACTCGCACGACAAAATCTGAACGTTTTGTAACCACCCCATTACTGTGCCATGTCGTTGGGGTGCACGAACGAACGTTTTGTTGCCTAACCGGATCGGACGGATTTCTTTCAGGGGTCCGCGTACGCAAACATCGCGATCTTGCATTATGATTATCGTACGACGGACGGGACGGCACCGATAACCGCGGTAACGAACGGTGCTGGTATAAAATTGTAACGCTTCGGTGTTCGACGTTAAGACGTTTCGATATCGTTCCGAAAGATAATGTCTGTAGACATATTTGTGTAACGATGATAATAATAATATTATTATTATACGCGGTGCGCGATCCGGTCGGGTGTGGATTCGGTCGAGCTGCGGGAGCTTCGAAATTATACACGGATAACTATTCCGATTGTTACTTATGGCCGCGGACCGATGTACACGCGAACGAGCGCGGCGGCGTGGAAATAAATTTACAAACTGATTATATTGTTCTTTTTAAATTACAGGTTGCCGCGTGTGTATAATACACGCGGCCCCGCGTCGAAGGCGTTCATTACGGTGTGCGATTAGGACAAATGAAAACTGTACGGAAAGGTCTTGTACGAGATATATATGTGTGTGTGTGTGTATAATATAGGTACTAGACGATCCCAGAAAAATATACAGTCGTCGCTTAAAATTTCGTTTTCTACCCGTGCAGTCGCGGTCGGTCGCGTTGTTGTTGTTGTTGTTGAATCGATTTTTTTTTATCGAACGCGGTCTCGTAAAACACTATTAAATATACGATAATCCCGTGGCATTTGAAAATCGTCCTAAACCCGACCCATTAAATCCTCAAGGGCATCGAGCGCGTGCACGTTTACGCCCGTAATTGTCGGCGGCGAGAGACTTGCGCGAGTCTCCAAAACGGATTTGGTCGGCGGGCGGCGCAACCTCCCGCGTGTTAGGTAGCGTTTGCGATTACCTAACCGATTTCCGTCGCACGTCGCCGCGGTGCGGAGGGTCTCGAAGTAAGTCCCGGGCGACTTGGCCGTGGCCGTGGGACGTTTACGACGTCTGCGCGCACGACGGCTGGTGTCCACATGACGGCAGAACAAGCAGACACGGATCGAGCCCGACCTGGGGGTTGGTATTCGCGTTTCGTCACGACGCGTCGACGGGTGGGCTCGGTCTTGATCGATGCCACAAGACCGTCGACGTGATTACGCGTCCCCGTCGAACGTTCGTCACAACGACGCGTATTTGTTTTCGGCGTATTTGTTGCCCGGCCGTCGCGTTTTGGCCGTCGCGCGGGCGACCGGAGGAAAGCGTCCGGCACGTTCTTTCGCGTGTCCGGTGACAGTTAAAAAAAAAGTCGGGATCCGTAATGGCAGTTCACCAGGCGCCGCCGGTAATTACACGGAGGCCGCCGCGGCGTGCACGTTATTAGCGTGCGTGCGCGCGTACGAAAATAATCATAATAATAATAAAAAACACGAAAAATATGAGATTGCCGTTCCAGATTTCGATGTGCGTTAACGATTACACGCGCGTCTCCGCCGCCACCTATCTGCCTACACGCGCTATCGTTATTACGTATTTATTGTGTGTGTGTGCCAAAACGTATACGTATGTACCGCGAACGGGTTCGTTTTAGCGGGCGCGTCTTAACACACGAAATAACTATATAACTATATATGTATATTTATTTTTCGCGTTCAAAATCCGAACCTAAGCGTACGCGCAGTTCGGGCGTGTCGCGGCCGATAACGGACAGCCGGCCGAACGAAATGACGCGTTTGTGAGCTGCGCGCGTACGATCTACGGTGTAACACTAATCGCGCGGCACGCGTACGCCGCGGACCGGACCGAACGAACGCTATTGACGGGACGGCGACGTATGTTATTGAGGATAATTGGACGACAAAGGGCCGGGGAAGTCGATCGCTCGCGCCGGCCGTGACGATCGGACCGGCCGGGCCGACGTCGTCTAAACAGTCGCGTTCGACGATCATTGTTGCGTTCGTCGCCGATCGGCTTTTTAACGTGTTAATTGCGTTCGCCCGTTCAGAAAAGATTTATTTTGATCCTTCGCCCAACGGAAATCCGTGATCACACGCGACCGAGATTGAACGCTACCGCGCCCCGGCCCGTTTTATTAAACGATATTATTATGTCGTGTGCGCGCTTCTCACTCACTCACTCTCTCTGTGTTGTACGCGTGTGTAAAGTACGTGTTTAAACGACTTATTTCAATTGGTCTTACTTACGACAAACTGCGCTCCGTAATATATATACACGTATTACGATCATCAGCCCGTCCGAGAGGAAACGGTCATTATTGAACGTTGCGCCGCCGGTGATTTTAACGGATATCATATGAATTAGTGTCGTCGGCGAAGCCGTTTGTGTCGAGTAAACAGTAAAATAAACAAACGAACCGCCTGACCTCGTTTTTTTTTGGTATTGTTCACGTTGCTGTTCACATCGCCTGTGACTTCTAAGTCGGTTATCAAATTATTATCGTTATTACCGTGTGGAAATTTTGGAACCACTGAAACGTTTGTCGCCGTTAATCTTACGATACGAGAATTATACGTCATACGACTATGCCGCGGCGTTTCGCCAAAAGTTCACGACTTCACACGTGTTTTTTTTTTTTTTTTTGAACGTCCGCGCGTATTTCAACACGATTTTCGGAAACGTTATAGTACACGTGTATACTTTCCTCTGGGCAATACCGTGCAGGTGGAATTCAGAAAATATGAATTGTTTTCGACGTAATTACAACGTACATGTCGATCACAACACGAACCCTTTTTCGTTTTTATATCGTATAAACAACAGAAACGTATTATAATTATACAAGTGGTGTAATAATCCGACTCCCCTCGCAACAACAACAACGACGATAATAATGATAATAATAATGATAAACGTGATTGACCGAGGCGGCGTAAATATACGAGAAAACTCGCCGAAGATAATATAATGCATACAACACTGGGAATAAAAAATAATAATGATTTAAGACCATTTATTATTCAGACTTCGACGTTCTCCTCTTACGGTCGTAACTGGCATATAAGCCCGACAACAATAACGCGTGCGCGCCCATTCGATAAAATACGAGTGTTCGCGGCGATACAACAACGTTAACGGTCGAATTTTCTACACTCCTCGGAAAACCGTTTCGACGTCATCACCATTGCGCCAATGATTAACTAGGACGTTGAACGAAAAGACCACGACAATATCTCCGAACGTTTCCCACGCTTCTTTTTGCTATTACAATGTACACACCGAAACGTCGCGCGTTTGATCAATAAATCATTAGTGTTATTATTTAGCCAGGGCGATTCGAAATAACGTTCGTCACACGATTATTCGGGCCGAAAGCCGAGCGTATTCGAACGGGTACCAATAATAATGTTGTTTCGATGAAGACGATTTGATATTTTTGTCGGTCACGTGCACGCGTACGTAACGTCGATTTTTTAAATGTTTTTTTTTTTTTGTTTTTTCTTTTCGAAAAATTTATAACAATAATACTTGATTATTTATGTATTTACGTTAACGTATGCGTTTTCTTGCATATCTAATATCCGTATTTTGTGTTATGTTTTTGCAGAATGTTCACGACGTTATCGCGTTGTTCGAAAACGTCAACTTTCTATTCAATATCGGTCTGTGTTGATATCGTTTTAATTAATACGGGTTTGTACGTACCGTTTGATATTCACGTCGGTCGGGTATGGTGTGTCGCACCTCGTCCGTACAGATATTTGTATATCATGGTGTCGTATCGATCATAAACGTAGACAATCGTCATCGATCTTCACACGAAAGGGGGTACACGCGTTTGATTCTGAACCGAACGAGTTTTTCGAACACTTTTTCGCGCGGCACCGTCGGACGCGGATGGTCGTATATTTCCCGTAGCGCTGGTCCGTGTATGCCTAACGTGTATGCACGTAGGCTGTTCAAAAAGTAACGATAATAGTGACCTCGAGGGGAAATTAGTTGCAAAAAGTTGTAACACTGCATACTATTGTGTAGCTTATCATTTTAGCTATCTATATGTTAAGTTTCAAGTTGATTGGCGCAAAGAGTGGACGCACGTGTCGATTTGCATATAGTGTGTTTGATATTCGCCTATTATTTCCACCATGGATGAAAAGTTGGAGTAACGATGTGATGTGAAATTTTTAGTGAAACACGGGAAGAATCGAAGAGACGCGTATGAATTATTAAGTGCAGTGTATGGCGAAGACGTTATGAACCAAATAACCTTCTACAAGTGGTATAAAGCATTCAATGATGGCAGAGAGAGCATTAACTATCAAAGGTGTGGAGGCGCGCTGCAATGAGCTTGAGAAAGATGGTCTGGCGTTCAGGGAGGTTATTTTGAAAAAGAGCATGTAAATTTAGAAGATTGAATAAATATGTTTTTCTATATTGCGTTTTTATCATTACTTTTTGAACAGCCTACGTATATGCGCGTGTGTCTGTATAATCCGTTTATTTGCCGGGACGGGTTTCGCGAGAATCACACGTGATATACATGTGCGAACACATTGCGGAAACGCGTGAACCGAACGAGAGTCGCCGAGCGAAAAAACGAATCGAATGCTGTATTTAAGGGACGGGCGGCGGGCGAGTCATCGTCACAGTTGGAAGTATGATGCGGTGAAAAAACGACATTATACGGGCGGGACGAGCGTCGGGAACGACGGGCCGGAAGGACAGCGTTTTTAATTTTTCAAAACTCGCTTGTTTCCATGACGCGTCCCAGCGGTTTTCACCGAATCCCAAGTCGGGACGCACTTATACGGTCAACGGCGTTTCGACAAACAACGCGCGCGCCGCATGAGAGAAGTCCGGCCGGTGGAGGAGTCGCGGCCCGTCCGTGAAAATCGAAATCGTGTTGGCGACTAGCGCCGTGACGTTGCACATCCTGTATCGGAAACAGGAACGCGCGGTGTACTTGCTGTTGGTTGTCTCGTGACGGTCACGCGATTACGTAGCGCAGTATTATAACGCGCACGTGTTCGCGTGGTTCGTCAGCGAACAGTAAATTCCAGATTTTGTTGGCCGCACACGTTCTATTTGCGCTGAGCGCTATTCAAGAGGTGCGGTAGATCAAGACATTGCCGAAGCAAAGCCCAGTGTCGTGTCTATGGACCACCGGCACCGGACCTGGGCCCGTACCCTTTTGAGCAGAAGGCACAAATCGTTTCCGATTCATGTGGGTGCCCTCCCTCCCACTGGGTCTAGTGGTTTTTTACTATCTAACGTTTGTCCCACAGCCACCACGTTGCAGCCGAGGTAGGCCCCTCAACCTTGCGGGGGCACTGCGTCCGGAACGGCAAACCGGTCCAGCGTACAGTGGGGCTCCCCCGCTCCCGTGGTACCAACTGGGTTTTAAGTTGACGTTGGTGAGTCAACCCGGGATCATATTCCTCCCACTATTCTAGCTCCCCGGCCGGCTAGTGGTGGGCCTTCACTGTTCGTCAGCGAACAGTGAAGCAAAACAAAAGAACCGAAATACGGTAAGTACAAGTACATGTCCGCCCGAAGAAGAGGGAGGAAATCGTGTTGTTGTATAGAACGAGATCACGGCGGACCGTCGACATTCCCGCGAACGTTTTTCCCGAAGCTTCGGCCCGTCGCGTGTTGACCACGTGATTCGCGTGCGCCTCGTCGCGTCGGCCGTTTGAAGTCGATCTCGCCGATCGACGACCGCACGGAGCAATGCTGACCAAACGGATCGAACAAGCTGAAGCAACAGGGTTGGCCGCAGGCAGAGCCCGTCGAAGAATCGCCGTTTTGTACGCGACACCCAAGAGTATCTGCCGGTACGACTCGATTCCGCGGCCTCCGGACGACCGCCTGCGGGTGAGAGAAGAAACACACGCGCGGACACGCCTGGGACGGGAGCGTTGACGGACGGACGGAGAGCCCCGCGTTTAATCGCGTTTAAAAGTGTGGGCAGTGTGGGCCGTGTGAAGTCTTACGAGCGTCCGGCAAATCGCGCGGACACGTTCCGTCTGTCTACGACCGCGTAAGTCGGGGGTCGAACCGCGTGGTCCGTGCGATTTTCGGTCTCGCGTAAACGGAGATACCTAAATAAAACCGATTAGTAGTTCTAGTTACCGGTGAGTTTGTTTTGCGACGCTATCTGTTAGTAACTTGTCTGCGATGCGTTGTAAACTAGTTGATAGCGACGCGACTTCCCAGTACCCTAGCTATTTGAGTTTCTAGTTTCCTATTTTATAGTGTCGTATTCCATTGGACGGAATCTGATTGTAGGCTATAATATAATATATTATTTGATTTATTACATATTACATGTAATATAGTCATAATGAATGAACAAATTTTAAACATCAAACTTGTGGGAGAAGTGGAAAAACATCCAGAATTGTTTAACTACGACGTGTATACCACGACTGGCACAACTATAGTAAAACTAACTTATAACTTTATAACTATACACCACAATACTTAACTAAGCTTTGTACGTCGTACACTATAGTATACTATAGTATAGTTAGTACCTGTACGCGCTCATTTCGTTGTGCAAATTTGTGATTTTGGTCACTAATGAGTAGCTTCGTGTGCGCGGAGCTGCGTCTGTAATCAATTTGTGATTTTATAGCGATTCAAATCGCTTACTGGTTGAGTTTCTTTTTAGTAGCTTCGTGTGCAACGTGTTGACGACGCGGCGGCCGTGTTTTTTCTCTTCTCCTCGCCAGCACCATTTTGCACGTTTTGCGAAAATCCGCGGCCGTTTCTTTTTCATACTCGGCCGCGTCACGTCTCCGACGGTCGTCCGTCGATTTGTGTTCGCGTACCAGTGGCGTAGGTTAGGATTTCGTCTGTGGGGCGCGTGGGGATATTTATTAAAAAATATTTTATCGACCTAGAGATCGAAATCATACCTATTGGCTATTGTAAATAAGAATATAAAAAATTAAAAAGAAATCAAGGGGGAGGGGGGATCTATCTATCTAATCCTCCCCCCCCTGAGCACGCCACTGGCCGCTGACCCGTACACGTGTCGGTGCCAATGCGTTTCCCGAAAACCGACACCGCGTGAAAACTCTCGACGCCGTCGACGAGACCGTTTCGTTGGAAAAAACAAACGGTCGGTCGTCTCGCGCGCGTAAATCGCACAATACCGTCCGCGCCATCTGTACGAGCGCCGCGCGGACGGCTCGACGAGTGCACGGGCATGCAAACGACCATGTGACTCCAGGCGCGCGGGGCCGAGCGAACCGCGACGGAAGTTGGCGGTCGATTGTCGTTGGGAACGTTCGCGCGCGCAATTCGATACGACGCACGAGGTGATAGGACAGGATAGTCGCG
The DNA here is from genome assembly GCA_019022885.1 of Schlechtendalia chinensis. NCBI lineage: Eukaryota > Metazoa > Arthropoda > Insecta > Hemiptera > Aphididae > Schlechtendalia > Schlechtendalia chinensis. The sequence goes on along the minus strand of CM032340.1, from coordinate 7,860,180 downwards.
ATGAAACGGGATTGGGAAACGGAAAGGAAAATAAAGCAAAACGAACGGAAACGGGTTCGTTTTCTCACGTCGTTCGATGCTCGTGTCTGCGAACGGAATCGACCGTTTAGAAAATTACGTTGGCCAGAGTACGGCCCGCCGAGGGCCCATCGACACGGATAGTAATACGGCCCGTCATAATTACGTTTTGACGGTCGAGAAGTATACTATGATTCTGGCCCTCCACTAGAATTTCTTAAACTCTGTGGCCCCCCATTAAAAAAGTTTGCCCACCACTGATTTAGAAAGTACGTTGCGCCGTGCAGACGAGATCGTCGAAGGGTCTTTGGTGTAGTCGCTTGCAGGCGCTAGAACTTATTTACGGGGGGGCATCTTAATCAAAACGACTTTTTGTCCTCATTTTGTCGCATCGAATAATAAAATATTTTCCAAAACGTTTTATTGGAAATCGTTTGCGATACACCGAAAAATCCCATAGCTACGACTTCATGTTAAATTGTCTTTCTATAATATCATAGATAAGAGTCAGAATTATAAAACGATACTAATAAAAAAATTTAACAAGAGTCTACGGGGGGGGGGGGCGATCGCCCCTCGTGTCTTCTGCCAATAATCGGACCGTGTCAATTTGTTTATCGGCTTGTCCGCCGCAACTGGCCTTTTGCAGTGATGATGTCCGGCGCCATTATGGTCGAGTATAACGCGTCGTGCGTTTACGTGGCGAGTTTATATTTTCGTGCAACGGACCCGACGTCAAGACATCTCTCGTGCGCGCTCATCGCTTCGTCCGTGTACCGTGAGAAAGTTAGTTAGTCTCGATATTCGTATTAAGCATTGTTTGTTTTGTTTTGTTTTTTACACCGACAACGCAACAAAATGTTTTTCGCCGATAACGATTGATAAATAGTGACGTGTGCAGCGTGAATGTGAATGCGTCGGATCGACGACAGACGGCCGTTGTAGGTCATCTGCCGATCGATCTGTCACCGGTCTCGCGCGGACGGAAGACAAGCGAACAGGCGTGCCCCGATAGCGGTCGCGGTTTTCGTCGTGCGAACCATTACCAAAGAAACGTTGCCGTAGTTTGGCGGTCGTCTTTAAATACGAGCCGCGCGACGTGTTTTCCGGTCCGTTCAGACGCGAAACGCGTCTTGTGTCCGTCCTTTTCCCATCACTCGCCCGCGGAAATTTAGCACGACTCGTGAAACGCGCACGCCGAACGGGGACGTTGATCATACGCGGCGGACTCGGAACTTTCGGAAACGTCTGCTGTCGAACACTCTCGTGCACAACACGTTTATTCCGTCACGTCGCGATCGTCGTATTCAACCGCTATCGTACGTTCGACAATCGTGCGTGTTCAACACGGCGTCCGGAACGTCTCGTTAAAATGAGTTCCGGCTCGACACTTCGAACCGAAAAACACAATCGCCGACTTCGAGTTCATTCTTATCGGCGCGTTCGAATTGCGTCCATAAATCATATTTCGTCCGAGTCGCGTCCGTGGTTTTTTTTTTTTTTATTTTATAAAACCTTAAACTGTTTATTTTTTTTCGCTAAACAATTTTCGTTATTTCATGATTTTCCATTTTCCGAAAAAAATATTAAACACAAAAACAAATATTAGGTACGATTACGTCGCTGTGTGACTGAGGCTAACACGAACGAAATTAATTTCGAACTATAAATTGTAACGAGGTACTCACAGATAAGATATCGGTGGTAATCAACGGATTTATTACCTAAGCGGCTCATACACGATAGCATGGTATATATTGTATAATATAAATATAATGGTTTTTTTCCTAATACCTTCGACCGTAATATAAACTAATAGACGCGGACGAAAAATAATTAAAAACGTTAACTTCTATTCTATGATATTACGTCGGAAGAACATTTTTATAATTCATTCCGTGACTCTGTGCATTGCTAGATTCCTATGTGTAACGAAAAAGAGTTCTCGATTCTTCCGGACGCAACTCGGACGCGTTGTTTAAAACCACGGACCCGATTCGGTTGTTGCTACGTATTAACTTCGTTTTTAGGGACGCGGATTCGCATGCAGCCGTTCTTAAATACAACGATCGCTAATGAAACTCTCGGATTCGCACGAACGCTATTTTTTACTGGCGTTGATATTTTTTCCCGCGTTCGCCCCTGATCGTTATACTCGTGTACGACACGCGTCAGCATTATTTTTTCGCGGTTCTTTTTTTTTTTTTACACTGCTTTCCCACTTCACATTTCCTGGCGATTCGCGTCAGGTCCGGTGCCCGCGACGAAACGCCAATGTCGCGAACGCAACACGCCACGAGACGTCGCGCTGCACGCCAAAGACGGCACTTACAGCATTCGTTTTCGTACACGTATATATATTATTTACGACCCCGTGCGTTTCGTTTTGCTGGTTTTCGTTTGATCTTCACGTACGATTCGAAATTTGTTCGCGTTTAATTTATACGATGACGCGCGCGCGATGGTTGTCCGCTCGAAAACAATGGACCTTACGCGACCGCGGAGAGAGACCAATAAACTATTATAATACGCGCGCGCACTCATATGTGTATGTATGTATGTATGTATTATTGAGCACGGGTCGGATCACAAATCATCGTGTGACGCGGACATCGAGAGGCCACCACTCTCGGATACCTGCCCGTACTGGTTTATACGTATTATCGTGATAATATTATTATTGTTGTTGTTGTTGTTATTATTATTATTATTATTGTACGAAGAGAGGCCGTTTTTACAATACTCGACTACGACTCGAATATACGACTACGAGACGGCAAAGTGTCATAAATTATTTACGCCGTAATACCTATACATATATAACATAAAATAACGTATAATAGTTTATTTGGATTATTATTTTTTTTTTGTTATACGTGTATATATATATATATATTTACGCCACACCGCCGCTTTTATACGAACCATTCGCATGCACACACAATCCGCGACGTCCTCACACGATCTCCAATCGGTTTCCCGTGCCCGTTGCGTTACAATATGACGTTAGACTGTACGCGCCGACGTTGATCCGTAGTAACACGACATGTACATAAAAAAATCCCATGGGATTTCATACGAACGAATGTCGTACGATCCGACGAACGATTGAAAAAAAATCGTGCTCCGTGCGTACGATAAGTTGTGACATACGTAATATATCGATAAATATGATTTGTTTCACGTTGCTCGGTTCACAATACACGCATGGATACGACCGGGTCCGTCTGGTCCGTGTCATAGTCGACGAAAGAATTGGTTCGAACGCGGTTCACGGGTATCGACCGACGACGACGACGACGACGGCGAGATAAAGAAACCGGACACGTTTCACCGGACCGCGCTTTAAGGTGTTCGTTTTAACGGCCGCGAAATTAAAAAACGTTCGTAACGACCGGTAGGCGCGCGCGCGCTCGTTCCGACACAACGCGTGTGTCAAAACCCGGCGGTTAAAAAATAGAAACACCCCGAAAAAACGTCAAAAAATAAATAGAACAGTTCGACAGCGGCGTGCGGTGGTCGAAACAAAGAAACGGCCGTAACGAGCGCGTCGGAAATCCGTTGAAACGCGTCCGGCGACGAAATACGAGCGCGGCCGAGATTCGTAGTTTCGCAGTCAAAGGCTGCGTGTAACAACGCGTAAGTTTCGTCGTGCGCGCGCGCGCCCATTGACGAGAAAACGGTCCCCATTGACGTCGTCTCGGGAAACCGATTCAACCGGACCGTGAAAAGGGGTTTTCGTCCGAGTCAAAGCGGACCGAGTGCCCCGACACGTTAATTATATCCTGCGCAGTAAACCGCGCGTGTAAGTACAAAGCGATTATCCGACTCGTGCGCGAATCTCTGTACGCGACGACCCGGAAAAAAAGTCTCCTCGCGGCGTTATTACGCGTTATCATCATTATTATTACGTATTGTGCGGGGGGGAGGGGCGGCCGTGTATTTTGCATGACAATGGGCGACGTGGATTTTCGTACGCGCGCACGTCCGAACCGCGACGGCCGGAACCGGAGAAATCCGGATATATCCCGCGTTCCCCCGTCCGCTTTGCATAAATAATTGTTCGGCACGGCGACGCGGAGGAAACCGTCCGCGGCGGTTAACTCGGGCGACGAACGCGCCGCAGACACGCCGTCTAATTACAGGCGGTTTCCCTTTGAAATTCGGACGCGTCGTCGTCGTCGTCGTCGTCGTGCACGAAATCGCGTTTGTAGCTGTTGTAAAACGAATGGATCGATATCGGGGAGAGGAACGATCCGTTTCGCCAACGCCGTGGCCGAGACAAAACCCAACTTGGCCGGCAAAAGCAACAAGCGGCAATCCTTTACGAGACGGACACGGGACGGCTGCAAAAACGCTAATAAAACAGCGTAGCTCATTGAAACTTTGCGAACAACTAAACAAATACACATTTCAAGTAGACGGGTTTTCGATTTTTATCCACTCGGACGCGTCGCTTTCCGCATAAGCCTCGTAGGCATCAGGTATAAGAGTTATGTAAAAAAGAACGTTCAGAAATTCGTCAAATACTCAGACGCAAGATAACAAAAGTTATAAATCAGAAGGGGGGGAGGACGTGTAGTCTACTGCGGTTTTATGGGTTGTCCGCGAATTTTAGCACGCCCGCCACTTTAGTTCTGTCGCCGTAGTCAACCCGGCGACGTCGTTTCAGTTTTTCATTAAACGTATGCGTTTAAACAAGACCGACCTGGCACCAAGGCACCTGGCCGACTGAAAAAAATGAAAGAATTCTCGATATACTCGTGACTAGGACGATTTTTTTAAAAACAATGTGAACAAAAAAAAAAATATATATATATGTTTTGCAGTACGCCTATACGCAACGTAGATTCCACGCGTTGATAATGAATATAAATGCAAAATTATATTTGATTAATTTTTGCATATTTTACGGAGGCGAAATTTGGCATCCGTTCACGTAATAGTTTTAGATCTTACAACATTGTCTCGGAAAATAAATCATAATTGAAATGATATCAAAAAACGTAACATTTATTTTTGTATGCGTCGTAGTTTTTTTTCAATTTATTATATACTCGTCCTATACAGTATAACGCGGGCGGCATAGGCGAGTCATTTTCTTTTTTCACACATCGGACATAACACGTTCGAATCTAACGCCATCAGATTTTGAACGTCACGAACGTCACATATTGGTTTCACAATGATCAATGAACAATTTTCACTGTGTACCGTTTTTCGTACGGAAGGAGTGCGCCGATTTTTACGCGTATCACCACTTTCCGGCAGCAAACCGTAACTAGTCGGTACGTATAATTGACACGCTTTCAACAGTTTTCCATAGCGCATGGAAGAGTAAGCAAAAAAATTATAAAACAACTGGTAAAATACATCCGTCCGTTTTGTAAGTGTGCGACTTCAGTACGTGTTCAATATCCGAATATGTGTTACAAACTTAGACGTGCGATATTAAAAAACAAAATTAAAAGATTGTCTGCCATAACGGTTTTGAAATGTGCCAAATTCGAAAAACTACAAAGAATAATAATAAACAGAGTTTCGCTCAGAATCGTTTTACGAAAGCAATGATTTATCGTAGTTGTTTGTTTCCAAATTTTACACTGAGCTAACAAAAACAAAAACAAAAAAAAAATGATGTTTTTATCGTATTAACAATACACGACCACTAATCATACTTTGTCGCGTTGCACATCATTGTTATAACGATATTAATATTGACGATTATTCATTTTATTCGGGACGTATCATAAAAAAGGAAATTCAATTCAACCTTTATGCCGTACGAAATAAAATAAACAACTGTTTTTAATATATATAAACGTGTGTGTGTGTGTGTGTTTTTGCGGATGACCGTTTTCGCGAAAATAATTGCACGCGCGTTTTACGGCACATTAATTTGCGGTCGTACGCGCGCGCGCATTGTGTAAAAGTAGAACGGACGGAAATATGTCGCGACTTGCGTAGTTGTACAGCTACTGCCGTTGTGCCCGTGTAACGTTCACAAGACGAATTACGTTATTCTACACTTTCGTGCGTTCGATCTGTCATAATAGGTATAATAATAGACACAAATATATATATATATACGTGTGCGTGCGTGTATAACGACGAACGGTGTTGATTGTATATATTTTTTTCCTTTTCTCTTCGAACCAGACCCCCGTCCGAACGCCGAGCGGGTAAACACTTTTAAATCGACGCATTAGTAGTTGTACGCGACGTCATCGTAGAAAAACGTGAAAAAAGAATTTCTGTTTATTTTCGTCTCCGCGAGAAACAAAAAAACCGCTCGCTCGCTGTACGGATAGGACAATCGACCTGATTACGAACGTTTCAAACTGTTTGCATTCGGAATAAAAACGATTGCTTGATTTTTATTTTATTTGCACTAACCTTTCACTCAGGCCTATTTATTTATGTTGATAAAAAAAAAATAAAAAAAAAACTAAACAAATAAATAACAAAACGACAAACAATTCGTTTTTCACAGACATTGTATACGATTTGGCGTAATCGTTTTATTTAAATGAGATAGCGGTGCGCTATCGGATTGAAACGAATTTTACGTTCCCGATAGTTTTACGCGAAATAAGTTATTTCGTATCAAATATACTTAAACGTATTTTATCTATATTTAAATAAACATTTTTTTTTTTTTTTGAAGACTTGAAATCACAGTCCGTCTCGGACTCGGTAAAACATGTTTGCATATTTCCAACTTTATGTGCCGTTTCTATTACTAGACGGAATAATAACAGGAACATTCCGTCCCGGCAATGCCATATACTATGGTCTACGTTTTCTACGACTAGTTTGTTTTCGTTTTCGAACAATTAGATATTAAATTTATTTCATAGTGCGTTTCGATACGATGGCGTATAATCACGTTTTAAAATGTGTTGTTCGAAAGTGAATCTCTAAAATATACTGGGCTCTAAGAAAACACACGTGTTATGCCGCTTTCGTTAATTTTTCCAACAACAGGTCGTCAAAAACAAACAAAAAATCAAACAACGACCCGAAAAATTAGAATTATACGTAAACAAAACCCGATCTCGGCGTGTGTCGGACCTAAATATAATTTATTCGAATGCGACTTCCAATTCAAAACGACGTCGTGTGTACAACACACACATATACGTATTAGCTTTGCTGTGACCGTTTAGTTTTATGATGTTAATAAACCGTAAGTACCTACTTATACGTATAAATAATACACCCGTTCGCGTTCTGAAATCTATAAGCTCGCGCGGATCAAAATAAATTAATAAGGATATTAAATAATCGGTGGGGGGAGGAAAAGAAATACGTATAAAATAGATACAAACGATTTAACGTTCGATTACTGTCGGTATGGAGACATATATATTTAGAAAAAAACTATCGTTAGAGTTACGTTATACCGACGTCATAACCGTGTGCAAGTCTTCTGGACAGGGAAGGCAAGAACTTAGCTGAGGAGGTCTAGACTCCAAACCCTTCCCTACTCCCTAAGAATTTTTTTCCCAGCTAAGACCCTTGATGCGAGGCAACAACCATTGAAATTAATCCTCACACAAAATCAACTATTAAACCATAGTATATATTGTTCTACACGGTTACGAGTTGGGTTAAACATGAAAATACCACGACATTTTTTAATAATTACTTTTTAATCGTATTCGATGCAGATACGGCGTTTAGGCCATGGCTCCCCCCTCCCTTAGACATTTTGAACCGTACGCGTAAATAATTTTTTTCCTATTTTTACTAAAAGTATATTTTTTTAACACGACACGGACACTATGAATGCACCTTTACGAAATATCGTGAATTCGATATCTCCGTAGACAATATTATCAATAGATTTTGCAAGTATGAAAACTAGAAATTCAGATTTTATATTTCAATTTGAGATGAAAAATTAATTATGTAACGTACCTATTTGTTATACATTTCTTTCGTTTTCTTATTGAAATTGGACGTTTTGCTCAGAAATAATCAACCGAAGATATGGACGTCAATATTTACGTTTTGTCAAAAACCGTCGCGCTCCCTCTCCGCCCTTAGGCAAGGACCAAATCCGCCACCGACCACGATGACCTGCACGGTGTGATCGTTTCGCGGATCCTGGAAAAACCGCGCGGCAGACCGTTTCCAAACGGAACCGTGTCGTCGTCGTCGTCGTCATTACTATACGTTTTCAGTGCGAGGACAACCGTCCGGATTCTGGCGTCTTCTGACACTCGTCTCGGGGGATCGTGCAGTCGTTCGAACATTGTCGATTATCCGTGACGGGCCGCGTCGTCGCTGCACGGACCGTATTGAGAAGTCTAAAAACGGACCAGATCAAAGGGCACCAGCGAACGCTGCAGGAATTCCGTAATTACGTGTTACACACACACACACAAACACACACACACACATATATACATACGTATACCGGAGACGGTGGAATTTTTCGGATTCTTACGCGTCAAATCCCGTTCGTGTACGACGGTGTGTCCGTCTTTTATCGCCGTTTTCCGTATTTAAGTGACGATTTCAATATATATATATGTGTGTGTGTGTGTGTGTAAAGAATTTACATTTCACCGTCGAAAGGGGTGGCCGGTACGCTCGCGTACCGTTTCTTTAAGCGCGTTTTTACGACCGAGGGCCGATAAACGCCGTCCGCGTAAGTATTTACGTTCGCGCGTTGGGGTCTCGCAGAGTGAATCACTCACAAGTTTCGTACTTAGCGCGCGCGCCACACGTACAAAATAAAAGACGAAACTCCCGTACAAGTGTGCACGTATACTCGTAGATATTATTTCATCATTTATTTAAACCGACGCGACCGTCGTTTTTTTTTTTTTTTTTTAATGCAATTAAGTTTTACGATCAAAACGAAGAAAAATCGCAGACACTCGGCCGGTGTCTGTACCGTACGCGTATTTATTAGACGCGCGCGCGAGGGGGGTGCACTTATGTCGGTGACGAAACCAGGATTTTTTTATGGCCGGGGGGGGGAGTAGGTGGTCAGACGAAATAAACCGTCTTCATCTCGACCGTAGCGAATCGAGGACTATAAATTTTTTTTTGTAGGTATGGGACTCATAAGAATATGTCGAATCTTTGTCCTTTCACCGTTGTCGTTACACCCACGCGTCTTAAAATATTATCCGTATTATGCTACAGTGGAAAATCGTATTACGCGTACCGTGTAGAATTATATTGTATCGAGAGTATTGAAAAAATAAAAATTAATTGATTACATCGATTGGATTTATTTACGGAATTAATTGACTCGGCGGAAACCCCCTAATTTTAATATGTCAAATAAATATGCAGCCTTTGTCTTGCAATGATCTACTATTCTATTCAAGTGATTTAACTTCAACGGACAGTATACGAAATGTAATAGCTACCTAAACTTTAAATTACCTGGTTTGTTTCAAAACTTTTATTCGAAATTCGGTTTATACGACTACCAAAATAGCAATAAAATGCCATAAATAAAAGAAATTAATTTGAACAATTTTCATTTTTTTATTACTCGGAAATTGACAAATTAGTAATCAAATATTATAACTCGATCGTTGAACAATGAATATTAACATCATATTTTTAATTTAATTAAAAATTTTAATTTCTAACAGTATATGTATATTGTAACTAATATATGTCATTCGTTTAACCGTACAGGCAATCAATTCTAACATTTTTAATTTAAAAACAAATATTCATAACCACGGAATCAAATATTTATGCAAGTTTTATGAAAATGTTATGATATTAATTTATTATTATACGTGCCGATGGAGGGGGTCCGAACCCGGAGTCGGTATATACGCGTATATTTGTAAAATAACGCGCGTTAGAATTTCGGTAAAAACTTAATTGACTCGTAATGCCGAAATGCCTTTGACGAAACGTTTGCTTATATTATATTTCTGTCTCGCGGCTTGATCAATTATTTGATCTTTTAAGTACACGCGCGGACCGCTAAATAATATAATAAATTAACGTGAATTAACATTATACAAAAAAGAAAAAACCCCCCAAAAAAAAAACGGTAGGATGCAAATTTTAAAAAATGGCCAAAAACTGAAATACGATACCGGTCTTCGCTGTAATTAGTATGCGTTCCAAACGCAACACGTTGGGGGAGTGAAGTCGTCTTAATCAATTCTTTCGTTCGGTAAATCGTCGGGGCGATGTCATATACGCGTGTACGTTTTATTCCGGGTCGTACCGATGAACTCAAATATTTTCCCGGCGCGTATAAAAAAAGAGTCTGAACTTAGATTTGTTTTTTTTAATACCGCTCGTAAGCAATATCGGTTGAGGTTTTTCCCGTGGTCGAAATGAGCACAAATCCTTCCCGTAGGCCAAAACATTAATTTGGTTGTGTACATTAAAAAAAAAAACGACTCCCGAAAGGCTCAACCGGTGCAGAAGACCCTTTGGACTCGATTCGCATATTGCCTTTATAAAGGTCGGAAGGGAAAAGCCATTATCATTCGGTCGTGCAGAAAAACAGAACGCTTGGTATTTTTTTTTTTATTTTTTTTTAATCAAAAAACAACGTACACAGTCCGTTTCGGAATCCAAATTAAAACCGTGTATACATTAAAGTCGAATGGGAAAAAAAATAAAATAACGTTAATATTTATTAATGGAAAAGTTCATTTCGGATTTAACAACGGCGGGAAAACTAAAAAAAAAAAAAAAAATCAAGCGAATCAAGCCTATACACAATAATGATAAATCCATAAAATTAATGGAATTCACCTCCGACCTGAATCTTTTCACGGTCCGTCGGTTGGCGCGCAGGATATTATACTCCTGTGACGAAATGTTTCACGAATTACTTTTTTATCTCTCCCTCCGTCTCTCTTTCTTTTGGCGCAGAGGAAAAATAACTCGATCAAATTAAACCAAAAAAAAAAAAAAAATATTATTTTTTCGTCTGATGATATTTGCCGGCATTGATAACGCGAAATAAATAGACAACTAAACGTGTATCGTTTCCGTGTAATATTTACCGTATTCACAGCGGTCGTCATGATCATGTCTTGTTTTTTTATGTTTTTTAACGCGTTTTAATTGCGTTGTCGTCTCGCGCTGAAATCCTACGACGCTCGACACTGTTTCACGCGTGTTACTTACTGTATCGTCTTGCGAAAAACAAAGAGAACGCGAGAACGCGCGGACGAAGTGAAACTTCTTTCGGAGTGACATTCGAATTAGGTTTTTATTGGAATATAAATCAGTATACGGAAACTCACTAAGTATTCTCTGTTCCGCCGGGTAAACAAAACGGTTACTCGGTCGCCGCCGCCGCCCAGATACTTCGGAACGGGTTACAGGGTTTACCGATTCCAAGTCCGGCCGGCCTGAGTGCACGCGGGGTAATATAAAATCGAGCGAAGCGAAGAAGCGGTCGACGCAAATGCAACGGCGCTTTTGTGTACGTTACGCGTTGGCCCGGTGCGTGTGCGCGCGCGCACAAACGGGTAATGACGGTGGATCGCGGCGCGTGCGGGTAGCGGGTACACACGAGAATCGTAGATGCGGTAAAATCGGTGGGGACGACCAAGCGGTCTGTTCGCACGCCATTGGCTGCAACGGGAAACCGGTGGGGGGACGGTCGAGCGGCTGTGCTCGTACGCTATTAGTCGCAACTGCAATGAGACGACGCGCGTGCGCGAACTTAATCTAAAAAAAAAAACAAAAAATAACAATAACACGATAAACACGTTTCGTAATACACGATCTAATTATGTATACGAGGACGGGCCGATAATCAATTCCTTTTCATCTATAACTATTAAAACATTGAACTTAAATTAATAAAACAAAAACAGTTGTACAGTGAACACGACGACCTTTACTTATTAATTTATTGTTTAATTCTGCGTTTTCAATCGTCAACTTTTTGTTTGTGGCTTGCCCACACTGATCCTGATCGGAAATAACGGCCTTTCCGACTTCGCCACCTTTAACCCGTAATACCCAACGACGCACAGAACTCACGTCAATAGTCTCGTTTCCATAAACCACGAGTGAACATCTATATTCTGTGACAAGAAATTCAATTACAGCACGCTGCTAAAAAAGCCGTCATTTTAAATTACGTAAATTTTTAACTAATAACTATATACACTATCACGATTTGGCGTATACTCAATCAACAACATTAGCTGTGAAATTGTCAAGAAAACGGAATTTTATCCGAATTTGAAAAATAGTCGTGCGATAAAAGGCATTACTCATCAGCCTGCCCTCGTATATGTATATATATGTATTATTGTTATTGAAGTTTAGCACGGTTATCACGTAATTCGTTATTGATAATATGCGGTAATTGGGCAGATGCGTCCGGACACGGCTTTCACAGACTGTTACGGTAGAGTATGTGCGCGTGCGACTCCTATACTTGTTTTACGGGTGAAACGTGTTTTGTCGCCGCGATAACGTGCAACACGCCGGTTATACAGCAGGTATTTCACGGAGTCGGGTCGTTCAAAAAATAAAACGAAATTCGTTACGTCGGGTGACGCCGCGGGGATACGACAGCTAACACGATCACGGGACGAACGGATCCACACGCGACACACCGGACAACGTGCGTGAACCGACATCTCGTCGGCGAACTGTGATCGTGTGGTGTGTGTGCTGCGTTGGCCGACAGAAAAACGCGAACCAGCCGGACGAAATCCGTAGCCCACGAATAATTTCAGATTGATGAAAATAACAGTGGAGCAGACCACCGCTAGTATGTGTACGTGACTGTTGTCCGGCGGCACGAACATTTGCAAACCCGACAACGACGCGGTATCAGTCCTGTACGGTTAAAAAACGTTCTGTAAAACAGAGACGTCGAGTCGACAGTTTGCCGGGAAATGTTGACGATAAGAACGAATCTAATCGTTGTTCGATATAACTATTTCATCAATATATACATTTTATTCGTTAAAATTGTAATTTTATATTCGCGATACAATCGATTTTCACGACAGTACGTGTAACGTCTACGTATAAGTAGGAGACGACGTACTCTTCCACATCTCGGTTACAGGTGAGTTTCGTTCGATGTGAATCACGAAAATCCGGTAGATCACATTTGACGCCAGTACTCTCTAAACGTGCATATATATATATATAACGAAACACTGACGCATTCAATAAAAAAATATATATCCCGAGCGTTCTTATACGAGTATACTCTCGTTGTGGATTTGTTTGAGAAAGACTTGCGTGGATCGGCTACCACGCACGTATATAGAAATATTCGACGAGGACGGCGCGGAATTCACTCGGGGGGAAAAAAAACAAAATAAATTTTTCGCTAAACCGTCTAAACGACCGTTTCTTCGGCATTGATCATGAGATCAGACCGCGACCGTGCGCGCGCGCTTAACCGTAACGGTCGTCGTCGATGATTAAGCTCTCCTCACGCGGGGATACTCAAAAGCAACTGTAATCGCCTAGACAATAGGAGACTGGACAACTTCAGTAACCGGTCACGTTCACACGCGGTATACCGAATTGGTGTCGACCTCGACGATTTCGACGGCACATCAATGTTTTTGTATCGAGTATTTCGTAATGTCTAGTGGGGATCCTAGCGGCGACGACGATACTGTTCTTCGTCGTTGTTAACAAACGCTATCAATACCTTACGTCGTCAGAAACATATCGACTGCAGACCGTTCGTCACCGTCGTGGACGTTGCGGGAAACCGAATCGCGATTTCTCGCGTTCCGCCGGACGATAGATTCAAAACGCGGTTACGAAACCGACACCGGGATGTAGCTCCATCAAAACACAGACGACACGAAGACGGACGACAACAATGAAACGGACGAGCCGTCCGGACGAAGCCGTCGGAACACGCACGCGCGCAGTCGCCTGACACGTCAACGGCGGTCCAGGCGATTACGGCGTGCGAGACGAGCGCCTGCCCGCCTTACGGTAATTGCGACGAAAACGGGGTCGTGGCCTCCGGGGGGCTCGTTAGCGCCGCGCGATAACTTTCAATCCCGCTAATTTCCATCGCGCGCGGTCGGTTGCCCGAGAGGGTCGCCCGGTTGATTACGGCCGCGACGAGACAAAGGCTTTGAATAATCATAAACCGCGCGCGTATCTCGTTACGCGGCATTAACATACGAATTCCTCGGCGGCGGCGGCGGCGGCGGCGGTTATTAAAACATAACGTATCGCGTTATGCGCTCGACGCTGCCCGAACAGGTAGTTCGCGCGTCGGACGCGTCGGCTCGACCCCAGTCGTCGACCCTTTTCCCCGGACAGACGGCGTATTTTGGCGAGCGCGATCGCCCCGGGCGTCACGTTTTCGGGGGCTGCGAATTTTCGAGGGTTTCGTTTGAACGAGATATAACTACTTGTTTTTGAAACGATATTTCATACTCACGGTTTCGAAAAAAACACCCTGTGAATTGTACGCGTTATTATTTTATAGTTATCACATCGATTTTTATAAATTATTTATTATTACTTTTACATAAAATATTAATACAATACGGCTTAAAAGTTGGGTTGGGTGTGTCTCGGAAAATTGCTTGGTAAATCATTTTTTTTTTTTTTCACGTGCGGTAAGCAGGTCAGAGGGACGGGGCGGGCAACAAATAAATGTGTACCTACGGGAGAGAAACGGGTAAAACGGTCCGAACGAAATGTCGTCTTTACCGTCTACGGGTCGATAATGATCAACATCGTTAATTGTTTTTGGTTTTCTATTAGGCGCGTCGAGCGCCTCTAGTCGTTTCATCGGGCGCGCGTGCGACATGCCATTTATCAATAAAATATTAATCTTCGTCGTGACTTACAAACAGTTCGATTTCGAACTGATGCGTAGAATTTTTTCACCTTAAAAATTATACATTCGGCCAGAAAACATTTCTCTGCTACACCGTCGTGCACGTTCTACGGGCCAGGCCGACACTGATCTGATGTCGGCGAAGAGATAACGGATGTTATACGTTCATTGCCATCCGTCACAATACATAATCACAAATACAAAAAACACGTACACAATTCACGAGTAAACGTTTGCGTTTGAAGAAACACGGTTTTCGCCGTAGGCGTATGAAATTCCCATTGACATTTTAAACAAAAATCGATTTCTAGTGAACAAAAATACGTGGCTATTCGACACGGACGCGAAACAGATTACGCGAACGCGTAACAACCGTCGCGATGTCGTACAGAGGTTTCTCCTCGTTTTCCTTATCGTTTTTCCGTCATAATCTGAAACGCATACGTACGCGCCCCGATGTGCATGCAGCGCAGAAAAATCCGTGCAATAAAAAAAATGTACAGTAGGTGGATATATTTTTTTCCCGGCCCTCAAAGCCGTTAGTCTAATATTATTTTTCGAATAACTTTCTATGAGTACACGTCCGAAGATTCCATCTCGTTGATCCGATTTTAGTGACTGTATCTCGTAGATCTCATACGGATATGTGTGTGTGTGTGTGTGTGTGTACACGGTAACACAGGCGTCGTATAATAATCGTCTTAAACAAGAACACATTCGAGATCACCGTAATTGAAACGAGAACAACGACCCGAGATGTTTCGAGCCGATAAATATACAATTTCAAACCGTATCGAAACGATTGCCGCCGCGAATGTGATTGTTTTTCATTTCGCCGGTAGATCGTGACGAGTCTCGTCCAGACAAACACGAGGACAGAAAATCGTTATTGCCCACGTAGGGCAACCGACAGTTTGAGAATTAAACAGCGCCAATTCATTCGTCTACGGTCCGCGGTGATGTCGAACTCGTACTTTGAATTCGTTTCGTGATAATTTTTAGTCGGACCTAACCTGACCGACGGTCCCGTGGACGAGTACGCACGTACGCGACGCACCGGCGGCACTCACGTTTCGATTCGGATTAATAAAAAACTCGTGGCGCGCGCGCGCGTAATGACCGTCATTGCCATCACCGTTAACGGGCGTGCGGTATGAGCGGACGGTGACCCTCTTGTCACGCGAAACGGACGTCGGACGGTACGCGACGGCTTTGTTATAATATTCATCGCCCTCGCGCAACCCTTTCGCCCCTAACAATAACCCCCGTTCGCGTCGCCGTAGGCCGGTCACTTAAAGCGCCATTAATTGTTGCCGCGACGGCGAGGGGGGCCGGTCGCAACAAGTGTGGAGCACGAACGTGTCTTTTGGACGTCGGTCGGCACGAAACGCTATCGATATCCGGTCCCTGGGCGCTCAGACGTCGAGAGTCCGTCGGACGTGTCCGGTCGAACTCCTGCCCGCGGTACGGTTACCGAAAACAAAAAAACGAAGACTTACACGCACGGACGGTACGTCCGCATAACTCAGAGTGACGGGGACGGCGGTTCATTAGCTCGAACCCACCGCGGTCGTTTGTTTCTCGGCGCGGAATTTTCCGGGAGCGTCGGGCCGGCCGCCGCGTGTGGGCGTGTGTATACGAAGCGGCAAGAAAACGCATTAATAACGTCGTCCCCCCCTCCCAGCCGTGCGGCGGGTCGTGCGCGTACGTGTGTCGCACGTGTGCGAATGGAATATACGATACGATACGTACGCAGGTCGTCTCGTCCGGGGGCCATTTGTTAGCGGACGCGCGGTCCTCGTGTGACCGCGGAGAGAAGAGCTGTACATTTAAGCGGACGCATTACGAAGACAGCGGGAATTTATCTTGCCCGTCGGCTCCGGGGAAAACCGGGCGGCGGGGACGCGGGGACGGCGCGTATGCAAAAAGGGATCTCGGTTTAAGTGAGAATACTAAAGACGCGCCCCGGGGACCAGATAAGCAAACGATATTGTATCAAATAAAACATATATACGTGTATATACATGTGAAAAACGGGAGAAAAGGGAAAAATAGAGGCGAAAAGGAAAAAAAAAAAAGAAAGGGGACGGAAAGGAAGACGACGGCGCTCTCCTCCCCGCGTCCCGGATTAGTCTCGGTCCATCCATCTATATGTATATGCGCGCCACAGCCACTGTCCTAGAGATGAATAGTGGTGTCCTGACGTCATTACAATGCTACACCGTCGTCGTCGTCCCTTTAAAATGTCATTTCCGCGTAAGCCTTTCAGACACCCGCGGCCTTCACACACGACGACCGTTCTCCCGCGGTCTTTTCTTCGCGCGGCCGTTTTTCGCTTTTTTTCTTCTTCTTTCCTCTCTCTTTTTTATTATTATTATTATTATTATTATTATTTTCTTTACCCTCGTACGCGTGTGTAAGCGCCCCGAAAAAATAACCCTCATTATCGCGTAATATCGTTATTATACGTAGAAACCATAAATCAATCACGAGCTTTTTACCGTTCGAACGGCCCCGGCAGCCGAACCTACAAAAAACCCCACCGGTCTCTTCTCCCGTCGCCCACGCCGCACGCCACGCCGTGTACGGCACGTACGGTATGCACAATCCACGCGCACCGTTCGCCACGCGCCGTGCGGGTCGGCTCACAATTCCACACCGTTCTCGTCGATCTATCCGGTCGAACGGTCGAAAAATCTACGTCGCGAACGTCGATCATGCCGTTCAGAACGGTATTCTTTTAAAGACATCCGAAAACGAAATGAAACACAAACTCCGGTTCCTCCGACATTTATTTAGTTATTTAGTTTTTTTTGATATTTAGATTTTGTACAAACGGGAATTATTTTTGAAAACTCACGATCGATGGCCGCTGAACAACGTCAGTCGCTTTGAAACGTGTATCATCACTTTTATTTTCTCCGCGAACAAACAAATATCGTACAAAACAATCGTGTTGCCGTTTTCGGATCGATATTGCGTTCAAGATCCGTTGTTTTTTGTTTTTTATCGTACGCGCACCTGCGTCCAATGTTACGGAACGACACGATACGACGTAAATCGAATTAATTACGCCGAAACGTTAATAGCCGCGCACGAGGGTCACAAAGTAAAGGGGTGGATATATTACGGACGCGTATGGAAAACGTGTTTATGGGTTCTTTGTCTTCAAGCGTGTTCGAGTGTTAACAAAACAAATAAATAAACGAATTATACAATAAAAGCGGCGAAAACGATGTGATGTAAGATAACGCAGGAACGACATAAAAACCATGGGCGTTTAATGAATATAAAGCGTGAAGAAGGCGGGGTCCGGCGCATATTAATGAGAGATTTTAAGATATAAAAATGGAATTGCGAATGAGAAACGGTCGGAAAGAACAGTCCGGAACACGGAGTCGAAAAAAGTTTTTTTATGGGGTCGGGCGCGTGAATGAGGTATGTTAAAACGTGAAAAATACACCGCGGCGCGTCATGGCGATCGTTAAAAACCGTTGCGTTCTAACGGCGAGTAAATCGCGAGGAAACGTTTTTTTAATATTTGTTGTTACGGCGATTTTTATTTTTACGGATGAATCCATTTCATCATGCACACGCTTTGGACGCTGTTTTATCGGAAGTTCAGTTTACCCGTTTAAGGCGGTCGTCGCCACGGTGTTTTGCGCGGTCTCGTAACGAACCCGTGTAAACGATTTCAGAGGTACGCGGTCTCGCGGCAAAACGTTTCCACACCAACGGGTCGGTTCCCGCGCGGGATTCGAGAACTGGTCGCGGACCGATTTATTGACGCGCGGCGCTCTGTGCGGAACGACCCGTCGACGGTGACTGCGGTATGGACGAGTCGAGTGACAATCGAACGTGATACGCGATTGAACACCGACGACCCAATAGTGACCGGCCCAATCACCGACCGGTCCGCGTGTGAATCGTTCCGAACTGTCCGCAAACCACAAACGGCGAAACCGGCAACCGCAGCGCCGACGGCCACGGATCAGACGTTCGGATTGGTCCGCCCGCGGGTCAACGTAGAGGCGCACACGACCGCGTATCGTGCCGCGATATTATCGTACGGCCCGTTCGTCCGTCCGAATGGCGTTGTAACGATAGTTTGACGCGGGTCGATGAGCGGACGAAATTCAAACCGACTAAGGTCGTCTGGCAACGGCAACGTTTTAAATTTTAGGCAAATCATGTTGTGCGCCGTTCGTGCGCGGTAACACCGGATTCCCGGGGGAATCGATGACGTCAATTTTATTTTTCGCTTGCATCTGTATTCGTCAAACGACGTGTCGGAACAACAAAAACCCGATCGGCACGGGCCCGAACGGACCGGCGCCGGCCGTGACAGCAAAACGGTCGTGAAAACGCGACGGACCGCATTCATTGTCGTCGGGGGTCGTTAAAATTCCAGTCGCGCGTACTCCGACGGGTGCGGGTGTGCGGGTGTGTGGGACGGGCGCTCGCAGACGAAATAATTACGCCGCCTCCGGGTCCGGGCGATCGGCACGCGCTCGCGGTACGTTACGCGTGTTTCGCCAGTGCCGTCATGATTACCGACGACGCCGTTATTATCAAACGTTCACGCCGCCGCAGCAAGAGCCGTTATGGATTTCGTCGACGGGGTCGGACGGACGGCGTTTAGGGTCGCGCGAGGGAACGTCACGTCGGAAACGGACACAACGCGACGCTGGCGACGGGCGCGGGTCGGTAAACGGTTGGCGCGCGCGCGCCGCGATCGTTTTTTTCGCGCGTACGGACGCGTTCGCGGTGCCGTTCACGTGCGTGCGCGTCCGGACAACAAGCGTTATCGGTTCCCAGACCGTCCCGAGCGCATTTCGTCGTCGGGAACGAAATCGCGCCCGTCTCCTTTTATCGTATACGTTCTTTTAACCGTTTCGACCCGTCCGAATCGTCGAGATCTCCCGGATTTCCGGACGACAGCTAGCGGTCCCATCGAGCACGAACGATCCGAACACGACGTGCACACGGATGTGGTTGTCATTTTTAATTTCTATCGATTCTGACGGTAGAAAATAAAACATTCGATTTTATATATATATATGTCCATGTATATATCCATATAATAGGTGCGACGTAACGTAAATGCTTTTACAACGAAAACGTTCGCAATTTTTCATTAATATATGTTATTATTGTACGTGCCAACTGGCAATGTTACACAGAATTATTCCGTATTTTCTTGGTACCGTCAAAAAGTACGTTTTATCGTCGGACTTTTGAAAAAATGAAATCATTTAAATATTGGTGCGATGTATAGAAGGTGACTTCAATGTTTAAATATATCTGGGGTTTTTTCCCCCGACGTTTTTAATGATAAAAAGTTCCGCTTTTGTAACAAAAAATAAAATAAATAAATAACTATCGAAAGAATAAAGTAAATAAGGTTTTTAAACCGTCATAATTCCGGAGAGTGGAAATATACCTATATACACGTATAAACGTTAGTCTTCATAATTGTTATGAGCGAACTTCAAGTTAGTTACGAAAAATATTTAAATAAGAATTCCATGATTTATATCGTCATTTGCACGAACGTATATATATATAGTACAGTACATTTCGGTTAGGAGAAAAAATAAAATACAAACGTTTCTTCTTTTCAACAATGCCCGCACGCGGAGCGTATTTGAAGAAGTTTGAATTATAAACATTGTTATTTTTTCGGGGGAAATAATGTTTTAATATTCAACAATAGAAAATAATGAAAAAAAAAAAAAAAACAACAACCGATTGTAAGTCGAATGCTTTTGAAACCGTAAACACAATAAGACAAACCATCGCCACATTACGGTCAGCCAAAAATGTTGCTGCCAACAAACTACAAATCCCCCGGGTCGGACCATAAACAGCCAAAGTAATGTTTTTTAAATGTTTGGGTGGTTGTCGTACGGTCGGGCGCAAAAAAGAAAAAAAAATGGTTTTTTTTTTTTTGCATATTCGGGTTTCGCGTGGCATAAGTTCGATTCCATTGTTATTTATATTTTACCGAGTTAACTAAAGGAGTCACGAGACCGAAGTTTCGGTTCGGATTTATGGCCGGATTTTTTTTTTAAACGAAATATATGTATATATATATGTGTATACGTTTAACTCGTTTTTATCCACTCTCGTATGACTTTTAAATCGGATATTGAATATATATGTGTATGTGTGTTATATTATATACACTCGCGTGCTATTGTAGCGACCCCGTCAACGGTGTTGTCACTAAACGATTTTCGCAATCGGTCTAAATCAGTGGTTCTCACCGGTGGCGATATCGCCCCCCCCCGGGTGGACGGTGAATAGGTATCGAGCAGCGACGAACTTGTTTTTGACGATAGGGGGTGATGGTGAGAGTGTCGTTGAAAAAGGTGATTTGCGCCATCGTCTCACATGCATCGAACAAAATCGGCTCAGAAGCGCCAAGTACAACAATCCCACTGACCAACACGATTGTTTCGAACAATGTCAATTATACACTTATTTCATATTTGTTATTCAATTATATACTTTTCGAGTATGCCGTTTTCGTTTGAAGGGAGGAGACGTTGAAAAATATTTTGATTCTCAGGCGGGATGGCAGCTTTAAAAAGGTCGAGGACCACTGGTCAAAATGAAAATATTATTTCAACCTATCGATTACTTATTTTCGTTTTTTTTTTTCGAACTGGTCAACAATATAATAACATATGTTTTTACGCATCATAGCAAAACTGTAAAACAACAATATCCGTATAATCGAAATCACTGAAATTCATACAAACGAGTATCAATCAACCGGATTATTGTTATATGTTTTGAAATATCCTACAAGTATATTGAACATTGCGATTATAATTTCATATAACATTTTAGCCTCGCGACCAGTAGATGATGGCTATCTAAAAAGCGCAAAGTTGTTTCGACGCTGTATTTCGATTAGAATTAACCTACACACGTGTAATTTATAAATATACATGTTTCGAACCGTTTTTTCTTTTTACGCGAACATCGCCTAGTCATTTTTTTCGGTTTTTGTTTGTTTGTTTTTTTTTTGTCCGCGCGTATCGCATTTACAATATTGACGTGCGTAACAGGAAACCCGAGTTTATTAACTCGATAAGATTAAATGAAATTTCCAAATAAAAATTATAAATCCGACCCTCGACGGACGCAGCATTACACACGCATACGAAGATTCGTTCGTGACCGTTTAACGACATTGTATCCGTCGTCCGTCCGTCCGGCAGGAGTTTCCGGCCCCGGTCAGACATTCCGCCACCGCCGGCCAGTTCGACTGCCGCACTACTACTACTACTACTACTACTACTACTACTGCACGTAGATACATATTATATACACGTGTGTGTGTACTTACGGTAGATAGTAGTGGGCGGATGAAAATAATTTGTATTTTTCCACCGTGTGACGACAGCGAGTATAACATGTACGTATTATATACACCCGCCGAACGGGCGACGATGTTTATCTCTCGTTCCGTCTCTCTCACTCTCTCTCGCTCGTATTCGAGTTCTTTTTCACTATTCCCACTCGCGTGTACACAAACACGAACTTACAAACTGTGTGTGTGTGTGTGTCACTTGTCAACACAGACTACACAACATCAGAACCGGAACCCCAAGCCCCTTGTTTAATTGGCGGCTGTTCCTTTGTTTGTAATTCTAGGTTTTTTTTTTTTATTATTTGGTTTTAATTCTTTTTTTTTTTTTCACTGCGTGCGTGTAATTTATATGGCACACCCCAGACCCAGCCCGTCACTCTTGGATAAACATTAAAACGTTTAAATGCTCATTGTTAAACACTGTTTTTGTTTTGTACGTTTTTTTTTTTGTTCCGCGTAGTTATTACGCGGTTACAAAAAAAAAAAAAAACAATAATAATTATAATAAATAAATAAATAAATACGTTATAATTTATACGCGCAGTGTTCTTAAACCGTATAGATCGTATATTATACGTCGCACACGAGCGGGCGTCAGCGAATCGAACGAATTCCGGCGCTTCAGTGTGTTTAAGCAGAACTGTGGGCGTGCGTTTTCGTTTTTAATTGAATTAAATACGAAATCCAGAAACCTACGGAAAAATGCTCGGCCGTCGAATACGCGTTTTTTTACAACTGTAGACAGACGTGTGAAAAAAAAAACGCGCTCGGAAGTAATCACCCATTATGGAAGCTCGGGAATTCTTAAAAAGCGACGTTTCATTAAAAAATTCCCTTCCGTCCCGTTGGACTTCTGGCGAATTATCGACGCACGCCGGCGTAAAGTTTTGACACACACGCGCGTTCTCCGCGAAAAGTACGTTTTTCGCTTTGGAATTTTCGAAACGTCTTTCTGCTCTCGAAATATCTACTACTTATCTTATTTTTAGAAGTACCGATTAATGCGTCCTCACAAGACAACATGGCCGAAACGATCAATTGAAAATTTAATCGTCTTAATACAATGCATATTGTGTACAACACATTCGTCTTACAAAATATATTGTATCACATCGTTATAAAAAAATTCGATCGGAAATAGACGCATTTACAACACGATGCAATCGTGCCAAGTATGTCGCGAGCGTTTGTGTACACATACACACATATTATTTGTATTTAAATACATTCTAAGTGGACAATGTAAATTTATACGAATTTCAGAATTGAAAGTGCGATGGCTAAAGTTAAGATCGACTCAAACTGTAAATTAACGTATTCTGATGAACTTTCACGACGAGGCGCGTTACACGCGGTTCATAATATTTTCACAAGGAAGTCGATGAAAACTTAAAGATCACTTATCCAATCGTATAGTTTATTTGTATACATCGTGTACATTGGGTATTGTCCAAAATGAACAGTATAATATACGTGTGGACTATAATGATACAAACCACAAGTCGTTACAACGCAATCGTAATCATAATAGCTCGTCCAAAAATTAAATAACGGTTTTTTGAAAATGATTATATATTACTGTCGATGTGTAAGACACAAGACATAATTTGATGGAAATTAGTTTGCATTTATATAAACACTGAGAATCATGTAAACTATTAGTTTATACTATTCAATTTTCTATATTTGAATATAGACTGACGGGCTTGTGAAGTGAATCTTAGAAGAAACTGTTATTTCACTCCAATAGTTTTCGTTAATAATATAACATGTTTTTTTTTTTATTTGAAATATTCATACATTATACACGTCCATTGAAATATAACGAATAACAATAACACAATATTATAACACCACATTAGATGTAAATGATTTTCGTTTCGTATCTCCAGTCGATAAAAACGTTTTAATACACTTATATCTACAGTATTCTCGCGTTCAAACAATCCGTTAAGGTTGTATATTATTATAATTCATATATTTTGTGTAATAATAATAATAATAATAATAATAATAATAATATTACATTCGTCCGTATAATAGAATAAAAAGTCCGGAATTATGCTATTAATATTCAAGGGGCCGTGGCATAATTGTCGTCTGGCATACACTGCGCGCGGTCTATATACGTATATAATATAAACGAATGTGTACACAATAAAAGTCTTATACGAACTTAAAAGAAAAAAACTATACATGTATAATGACAAAAGCATTGCCGCCACCACGTTTAATTTTCGTTTAAGTAGATTAAAATCACACTGAAATTTAACGAACCGCTATCACGGTCGGAACACTTGAAAGAAGCACGAGACAAGCCCGAAAACGGATATCGTGGGAATATTATATTTTTTAATACGTGATGAGCTTGTTAACGTTTTAATTTGTGAGCACGGTTGTTCTCGTTGTTGTCGTCGCTGTCTTCCCTTTATTATTATAATCCGTTTAATACTCGCAAATGAAATTATACACAATATTATAATAACACGAACAAAAAAATACAAATACAAATATTACGAACAAAAAAAAAAAACGAGAACAGGACCGACGACACGTAGTCTCCGAGCAATCGCGGTCGACGTTCCCGGAAAGATTTTTGGCTTGGATTAGTCATAAGTCTTCAATTCGTTGTAATAAATTATAATATATTTTATGTAAATGTTTCGTATGCTTTTCAAGTTGGGCCGAACACGCGAATAACAGACGAGACGAATGCAAACGGAATCACGTTCGATCAAGGGAACGTGAAGTCACGTTCAAATCGACACCAGTTGGCCAATTTTACATTGGCCACCGTTGTTAAAATTTTCGTGTATTGTTATACGAATGCGAATTTCACAGCCCAAAAAAAAAAAACAAACAATTCAAATTGATTGCTTTAAAATTATTCAACATGTAGAATGAAGGCATAATTCCAAGACAAATACGAGACTTATGAACACACGGAATGGACGAAAATCGTTACGTTATATTTCAACATATAATTATCGGAAACAACTATACTCGTATATGTAAATTGTAAATGACTAAACTCTGCGTTGTCTCGATATTAATTTATTAGCCAAGTGCAATAAGTGTAATTCGAAATATGTATATATAATATAAGTTTGATGTATAAAAACCGTCTTTGTTTCGTTTTTATAATTGATATCGACAAGATTATCGGATAGTTTATCGATTATGGATCTCACATAAGTTCGAGTAAAAATTGAAAATCATCTCAATGGTCAATGATTATTAATTGTTTATATATATACATATAAGTGAAATAATAGAACTTTATAAATATTGACTTTTACGAAGATGCCGAAGAACGTTATTATACACTCTACGATACAGCGCACGAACGAAATCTCGAAAAATATGCCGACAACATGGCAGAAGAGTCTAAACCCGTCTATTATGGTTGCAGGTACCGTACGGTATGCACGCGGTCGACAGACGTCCGTGTATTCGAATTTGAATAATAATAATAATAATAATGATGATGATACGTTTCAATCGATTTGTCCGGTGTGTTTATATGTTAATTGAAATTAAACGCGTTCTCTTCCATCGGGTGCGGCGACGACGTCGTTACGGCGAGTACGTCCGCGACTTGTGCTGGACGACACGGGAAACGCGGTCCTGCAGGGTCTCCCGCGGTACACGCGCGGTATACGCGGTACGGTTGCGTATCGGTTCTTAATTAGTAACAGCGCGTTTCACAGCTGCACGTCCGAAAGTCCGCGCGAGCGCGCGCGCGATACGATTTTTCTTTTCGGACTTCCCGCTGATCCGTCACGTCACGGTATTTATGTAATAGCGTGTTGCATCGACGGTCATTATTCATCCGGCGTGCGTACGGTGAAACGTCAATTAATCAACCGCGCGATTTCCAGACAATTTGAGCCGTTTTCCTCCGCGGCCCGCGCGGTACGAAACTCGGACGTCGGCAGGCGACCACCGCGCGACCGTGTTCTCGGTTTGTTTTCGTTCGGTCTCGGGGCGTATATATTTTTTGTTACTTTGTTACTTTGTTCGCGACGTTATTCCGGAGGAGAAAAAAAAATCTGGCCGACGGAGGCGATTAACCTTCGTGCGAGACGGCCAATTTCGCCGGAATTTCTCGCGCCCTAAACGCGGGGGATAAACGCGACTGCGGCGGACAATAGCGATTTCGTTTTCGTTTTTTTTTTTTTTTTTGGCTTTTGTTTTGTTTTTTGTTTTTTTTTAATTTCCCCTACGGAAGTCTTTTCTCTTTCTTCCCCGCCGGCACCTCTCTCGTCGTATACCGTATCTGTCTCCGCACGCCCCGAGTAGCACGCTTAACGTTTTTTAAACGGTCGTCTTTCCGCGTGTATTAGCTGTGTGTGTGCGTGTAGTGTCGTCGTCGAGACTGATCGTCCGGTTTCCCTCTGTTCGTCCCCGCGAACAAAACAACGTGACGTCGAGAAAAATAAAATCCTCATAATTACACCCCGCGTCCTTGCGTCGCGGGAACGGGGCGGCAAAGTCGAGTCGAACACGCCCGAAGTGCGAGTGAAACACGAGCGCATTGTCTAATGTTTGTCTTAGCGGAAAAGTAAAAAACAAAAATACAAAAAAAAAAAAGGGTGTATTTTAAAACCCTCATCAATATTCATTTCGTGCGAATAATAAGACTATTGTCTTATTATTAAATCGATTCGTTTTTTATATTCTGTTCGTTTTTCATCCGCTAACCCCTCCGCCCTCCACCCGCAAGACTATCACCATAAAAAAAACTCCCCGTATCGTTGTTAATTAATCTTCGTTCGCGCCGGATTACCTTCGATTAACTCGGGAAACGGATAAGACAGGACGGACGAGACGAACGCGAGAAAATGTGTTTTCGCGTGTACAAGACGTATAACATATTATAAAACGCCATATAAAAACAGTGCGACCGTTGCAGGATGATTTCGCGTTTCGTGTAATCGTGTCCGTTCGCTCGAGTACTGCATGAAATTCGTACAGCAAACCGTTCGGACGTTACGTGACGAACGTGTACGGACGATTGCGTCGCCTTTCTTCGTGTTAACGTTTTTCGTCTCAAGCAGAATTAACGAGGACGAACGGCGACCGTAGTATTGTTTATCGTAACGTTTTTTACCCGTCGAAAAAATTTAATTACCAAGTATGTCATTCTGCTATTGACCGAACACACACACAAATGTATCGAGTGACTGACATTACAAAAACGTACGTACGTTTTACGAACAAATTTAAATACAATTGACGTCCACAGACCGTCCAAGGAGAAATGTTTACCTTAGCAATAAATCATAATACTATTGCATAATATTCTCAACGCGTTTAATATTACGAATGTTTATCAATTCGGAGACACTACGTTCAACCTTAACACGGATCGAGTCTGCTGGACGTTCGAGAAGTTATACAAAGTTATGAAATACATTAATTTGTCGATGAACATATTTATTGTGCACATTTTATCACTAGAAATCATTGGATACACGCTTGTCCATTATAGTATGTTACGCAAGCAAAACTGACGAACAGCTGTTGATTATGTACAACGCCCTTGTTGAACATTCTAACAAATTCATTTGGAATTTAACGAAATATTTTCGTCTCGGAAATCGAACGATATTTTAACTACGATTTTATTTCTACGGGCCGTACAACATTACCGAATTTATATTTAAACGTTTGACTTCGAAAATAATACAATGTTTAAATTATTTATAAAAATCAAATGTAAACGTTGTGTAAAATACTGTTTGTGATCATTTGTTTTTTTCGTTATATAGACGCACACAATACATAATTTTGGTTGAAAATAATAGCGATGTACGTTTATTTACGCGCGGCATGGACGATCAACCACATAACGGTAGTCGATGTTAACAAACCGACGACGAACCGCAAACAATTATTGTAAATTTGTAAAATAACGGTGTTCAGTTTACATGGGAACAGTCGAGTTCAAACATATAAAAAATACATGTTTGTTAGTGTACGATTTTCTGATTGCCTTTTCATTTTTAATTCCCGAGGCGTTCGGAAAATTACCGTCCTAAAGTACCTACGATCCGTGAATTCAAGTTCCGACTTATTAAGTCATAGACCAAGTAATACGATCTAACGGAAGCGTGAGACTTTTTGGGCATATTACGTAAATGAATGTTCTAAAATACAGTCACTTATTTCATTTCAACACTTTTTTTGATATTACGTATAATGTCATTTTCCCCGTCGGTCATTATCGTGTCATTTCAAATGAATTATTTATGAAATTTGAGAAAATATTTTTTATTTTGTCTGTGAACACATTTTCGTGTAAGAGTGTTCCGATCTGTACGTGTAGTACCTTTTGTGGTAGAAATTGTATTCAATTTGTCCATTAATTTTTACTTTTAAGTTTTTCGAAAAACACTGAAAGGCACTGAAAAACATTACGTAGTTAATAGCATTAGTCCATATAAATTAGTAAATTCGGCAATAGCCGTATTCATTCGAACGTTTGAATGCATTATGTTTAGTTTACTATTGTTACGATATTCAACATTGAGAAATCACGTTCGCACAGACGGTTAGTCACTGGTATATGGCGACTAACTGGGAACGTGAAACGAAGAAATAATTTGTTGTCAGTACGTACACGAAACCGTAGAAATGTAATTATTTATTTTACAACAGTAAACGACGACGACGACGACGACGACGGGTTAACGTTGTTGCACGCGCGCGGTAAACCTTTTTGGATTGAAACATATTTTTTTATCCTCGTCGAGAGTCAAAACTTTTTCGACTCGGCGAAATCAACTTTTGTTTCTCTGTGAGTTGTATGTTGAACCCGCTGTGCGTTGATGACGTGAGCGAATTACATTATCAGCGCGCGGAATGTTCGTAAAACGTCCGCGCGTCATCGAAATGTTCAAATACGTCGAGAGTTTCCCAATTAAACACGTTTGGAAAACGTAAAACGTGAAGCAGCCCGTCGCTGAGAACTGTCGAATGAACGCGCGCGCTCGGGCTGATCGTAAATAAATCGTCGCGTTCGTCGAACGGTTATCAAAGCGGGACGAACGAGACGCCGTACGTCGGAGGAGATCTCGGGATCGTCGAAAACTCCAGGTCGCCTGAAACGGCCGATAGCCGAGCGTCCCCTATGGGTATTTATTATTATCGTTAGTCCAATACGTACGAAAACCGGACGCCAGCGTTAATATTCGACGAGGGACCGAAACGAACAGAAAAAAGACCAAAAAAAATCAACCGCCGACGTACCGTACGGGAAAACGTCTGCGGTACGATACAGACGATAAACATTGTAAAGGATCCAAACCGGATATATGTGTACGCGCGTGTGCGACGTGTCGCGGTCACGCGGTCGAAACGGACGCGATGGGTTTTGTGAAACGGACGACGGGCTCGTTTCGTTAACCAAACGCGGTACGTATGAATGTCTTGTAACCGGATGTATCATTTAAATATAATCACCGGTGGCTAAACACGGTCGTGTTTAATTCGACGAGTACGCCCTACGCCGCGTTATGACGGCTAAAACGCGTCGTACGGTAATAAATGACGACGACCACGACGACGACGACGACGACGACCACGACCACGACCACGACCACGACCACGATGGCGGCGCACGAATAACGTTAACAACGATCGTTCGGGATTAATTTAATTGCGACCGAAATCAGACTACGCCCCGCGGGACGCGGTCACAAATTAATCAATCCCCCGTGTCCGCGCACAACAGGCCCCAAGGACGGGAGCTGCTGCCGTTGTCGCCACCGCGCAAACTCGCGGTATACCGTGTTTTATAACGCGTCATCATCTCGCGGCGCCCGTTATTCTCCGTGTACGCGTTCACACGACGCCAAAGGTAGCGTTTTGTAACACGTCTGTAGCGGACGACGACGACGACCACGCGCGTTTCAAATTATCGTCCGTACACGCGTTTTATTGTCTATTTTTTGGTTTTCTCCTCCCGGAGAGGGGCCCGTCGATTGGTATAGCGTACGTCCGTACGATAACAATCGTCGTTCTCCGTCCGATATCCGTATCGTGGTAATTAATTACGCGCGCGCCGGCACGGTCGTATTGTGACCGGTGGTACCACCTCCTGTTCACCACGCGTGTCCGAAACATACGTATACGGTTTATTGAAAAAAAAAAAAAAAAGAGAAAGAATATTTTATTGGTTTTTTTTTTGTTTTGTTTCAAATACGACCCAAACGTGTTTTACGTTGACAGAATATACAAATTGTACACGGTTTTCATATATCGTATCGTATTTCGCGTGCACGCGGTTTTTCGGTGTGTTTGCGCGGCGAAACGTTTCAAACCTCCCTGGTAGAACGGCGCGTCGCGACGTCTCTTCGACAAACGTCTTTGCGCCGGACCGCGGTAACAGGACGCCACGGGTTTCGCACCGTTTTCCCGGACAGTTTTCCTCTCGTTCGCGCTACGGCGTCCGTTCGTCTTCGTAACGACCATAACGTTTGTTCGATTCTCACGTTCCTGTATACTCGTCGTACACGTCCGGTGTTTTTAAGTGCGTTCTCGCGATTCCAATTCGTTTTCCGAAGACCCCGACGTCGAATCACACGGTAAACAAACGAATATTGTTTTGTTTCTGGAAACAGAACACGCAGCGTACCTTGTTTGTTCTTAAACAAAGTACGCTCGTACGCGATATTGTATCGCATTAATGAAAACGACGAGACTTCTCCGCGTACAGCGTGTTATTTATACAGCAGCTTTAGAACCGTGTGTCACATCATCTTCGGTACTTGTATCCGTTTCCATTTCGAGCGGTACATAACAATAAGCAAATAACAAGTATGACGTATGAAAGTCGATTGTTGAGCGCGCAATCAAATCCATAACGTTTTTCGCTCGTGCACAATATCGTACACGGCGGATTCAACTCCAGTTGTCATCGATATTTATACACTTATGCGAGAGTTGTCGAGAGGGAAGCAAGTACGAAATCGCGTGTATACGCGAACAATAATACGCGACGAGTTACTATATATACATAACCCCGAGACAATCGAAACGCCCACGTATCGAGCATATTTTAATGTTACCTCGACGTTTCTTTTTTATTTCATTTTACATTATTTCGATTTTTTTTTTATTATTATTATTTTTATTTATATATATTTATATATATTTTTTTTTTATACGCACATATACAAGACACGATTCCCGAACAAACTCTGACCTTTGTGCGCGCATACGACTCTTTTTTTTTTTTATTTTCTTTTTTTTTTTTTGCGCCAGTTCTTCATTTTACGACGACACAAGAATAAGAGATTATTGTAACACTGAATGTTATAAATATATTACAGGAGACATGGGCCACGATTCTCGTATACGTTGAACGGTGCGCACACGGTGATCACAAGCCGCGTATACATTGTCTACTCATACGCATGCTTCCTTTTCTTGTGCAGCGGCTGCGACGTACGCGGTCGTATGGCGGTCGATCGTGTGCGTGTGTGTACATACGCGTAAGTACAAAATAGCTTTGTATAAATTATTGCGTCTGCGAAAACGCTACATCAAAATCATCCGTAAAAAAGAAAACTAAATAAATACCCGTACTTAAAATAAATAATAACAAAAAAAAAACGAACGTACGTATCAATATACACGTATCGTACATGGTTAGTATTATATTCGGCTCGTCGTCGTCGTCGACGAATCCACTGTGCGACGTTCGCGTTCCCGGTCGTTCCCGGTCGTTCCCGGTCGTATCCCAGTAACAATCATAACAATTATCGTCGTTCTTAGTCGCGGTCTAACGCCGTGCCGACGATACCGTACGTATTACACGGGAACCCGTTTCGGAGATTTTGTTTGTTGTTTTCGACGGAATTATCCCCGTCGGTTCAACGCCGCGGCGGTTGTTTTCATTTGGCCCGCCGTCGTTTCTTCCGTCGGACGCTTTTAAATTAAAAATCATTTTCGCTCGTAAACAATACGTGCGCGATGGAATACATTATATCACGTTAAAAACAACCGTTTTTTTTTTTTAGGTTTACAATGCGTCGTAAAATAATATATTACACGGTCCCGCGCGGCTCGCGGTGCAATCATTATATTCGTATATAATATATATATATATACCCACACACACACGTATGCATTATAATAATACGCGTATAGAGTTTCTCGCTCAGGCATTCTTCCGTAAGCTAACGAACGGAATATATTTAAATAAGAATATCTGAATATATATATATATATATATAAATGTGCGTGTGTGTATACACTGTTATTACACAGATACCATCGCGCGTTATAGCGTATACTACAATAATATAAACGTATATATATATGTTATTACTTGTGTACACGTATATAGAAAATAGAGTAAAAAACATTTTCATCGTTTAACACATTTTACGTTTTGTAAAAACGTGACGGGTTCAATCGTACTCGCGGCACGGAATTCCGTTTACACGGGCGTGTGTACGGCGAGTACCTCTATTGGATTACCGTAGATTTAACCGAATGCGTATAACCAACGCGGTAATAATTTTTCTTTTTTCTATGCGATTATTGTTTAGTTGGACAGTATACATCGTTCTTCTTATTGCGCGCCTACTAGACGTTGCGCTCGACGTATTCGTTATTAAGGAGGTCCACTCTACTCTCGAGACTTAAAATCGAGCGGTTTTTTTTTGGGGGAATAAATTTCGAAAGATCTAGTGAATAGATATTGAAATTTTTTTTTTTTTTATTTCGAAGATACATGTTTTGACTTTTCATTTTTACTTATAAAGACGAGAAAAAAATAACCCTCGCGACCTTGAAACGTCAGCGTTGATGAAATTGACATTGAAAATGCGTGGGCCCCGCTTAAGCGAAGTTGTGGCCAATTGGGTACAGACTTTTTTTATTTTGCAATTCGTAAAAGTCAAGCAACGATTTGTAAAAAATGTCCAATTTTTACGTCATTTTTTGACCTATAGAGACTATGGAACGAAATAAAATTTTGCAAATCGTACTCGGGAAAACGTAGCGGTAGGTTTTCTGAATAATTGAAAAAAAAAAAAAAATTATTGAAATCGGACCAATACTTTTATGAGAAGTCTTACTCGGCAGCTAAAAAAAAAAAAACGCTACTTTCGGCAAAACGCGTTTAATGATAAATTACGGTGTATAACTTGATTGTAGTAACTTACTAGTTAATCTGCTATGGTCGTAGATTTCTCATTCCTCGTCGCGGTGATGTTCTTGGTCACACGTTCGCAAAACGTCAAGAACCGGCCGGTTAATTATTCGGACAATGATTTTCATCCAGACAAGCGTTGTCGCGGCGCGCCGCCCTTAGTTTCTCGGAAACTTTCGGTTCCCGGAAACATGCGAAGGAATGGGATTTTCACGAAATCCATTCTGTGGCGTATTTTTAGATACATACGGTTTGAAATTTAAAAAAAAAAAAAATGTTTTTTTTTTTGATTTTTTTGAAACCGCGAGAGTAGAGGGGGACCTTGACTTCGCAAAAATATCGTTCGCCGAATCACGGAATTGTTTTTCGATCCACGTCGGTAATGTTTTTACTGTACGTACGTACGTATGCTGCGCTCGTGTATAGCCGTAACGACCAACTCGTAAATTACAACATTTTTACACGAAGAGATTCGTCCGTTCAACTACCGAATGATCGAAACATTTGTCTGGTCCTTCCGAAATCCTTATTTGGTACAAAACGCGTTTGTCTTCTTGCTGTTTTCGTAATCCATTATATATTTATGTTATTTTTTTAATACCCGGCTGCTCTTAATGCGCTTGGCAATAAGTTCGTTTTGAATTTCCAACGAAATCTTTATTGCTTAGTAAATGTGTAATACGAAAATTTCGCGTATATTTTATAGCGTCGTATTTCGTTTCTGGAAGTATGGACCATTAGTTTTTCTAGCCTCTCAGAAAGGTTTTTTCCACAAAATCGATAGAAAATCCACATCGAACAAATTCGTTATTTACGGATTTATAATCAAAAAAGTCAAAACTATTAATATAAGAGAATAATTGTATGCGACTAAATTTTTGTACGTCATATTATTACGATCTTATATTAGTTAAATCACTTAATTGTTTTAATGATTATCAACACATATTTATTATTGACGTGCTTCTTAAACTACGTGCCTGTTATTTACAAAGTAAATGATTCTGAGTTCTTACGGAGTAATTATGTCATAGAGTATTCTGTCATAACGTATAAATTAAAAATAATTATTAATACTAAAGAACTGTCCTAGCCAACCTCGCGTGAATATTTCGTGATTTTCTCTGTTTAACCGCGGTAATCAAACTATACGTAATATTATACAATACATAGTTATACAAATATTTAGTGAGAAAATAACGTATACAAAATATTATTATACAAACATTACAGCAAAGTCGAATATAATTAGGTCATAGAAAAATAATTACAAAGTCAACTGAATTTCTGATAAATCACGGATGTAATACGTATTATGTTCTTTATCATCAAAACAATATGAAATGTATATTTGTTTTAATCGCAAAACTAATAATAAATCATTCTACGCAGGTTTATGATGTTTTTTACTTTTATATTAGCAAAGCGCGCGATATAAACATAATAAAGTAAAATAATAAAAACGTGTCTGCAAATTAAATAATGTTATATGGCAGTATAGGAGTGGTGACGAAAAATATAGAACGGTATAAATCTGAGGAATTTAATCAAAATATTGTAAATAATTATATAGAATTTCATTATTGCGCTGCACGTTAACGCGGTCGTCGACTTGACAATAAAACACGAAACCGTCTGAAATGGGTATAGATGATATTATAAATGCACGTTTCAATATCCGTGAATGGAATTAAGTGTTTCTATACCCGAAGTATACCCGAAGGATGGAATATTCCGTACGTATTGAGAGTTAATTAATAATATAAACTTTTCAGAGTAATTGGTACGTGCGGTACGTCTGATACCGTGAGCGGGATAGAGTCGTAAAAAACTTGTCTTTTTATTGCCATAGTTTCGACGCGCCGGCAACCGCCGGCCTTCAATCAACGAAATTGACTTGGACAATTATTTGTATGCATTATACTATACGTGTGTATACGCGGCGTCCGTTCCCGAAAAACGCATTAAAACTTTGTCCGTACGATTCGTCTTTTAGGATTATATAATAACGTAATATCGTAGTATCAGCTATTTATTTTTCTTTCGTCCACAAACAGAATAAACGTCAGAGGCAAAAATAAAAAAAACGGCATGTAAATCCGTATACAGCGCGTTTACACGGAGCAGCGGTCGACCGTTTCGTCTGCAATATACGACGAGGGGATTGCGCGTCGGTCACGTGCGCGTCTATATACTCAAACCCATTTTCGTACGGTACGTATACGTATACGTATACATATATATACACACACACACACACACACACACGTACAACAAGGGGTCGTAAACTTCCGGCCAAGTGAATACGTTCTTTTGCCTAGAGGAGACGTCGACGAACAACTCCTAACATGAAGTCGGCCGATAAACCATTCGGCGTGTAATACATGAAAATCGTGGCCGGCCTCGCGATACGACAATAATACGCACGTAAATTATAATAGCCGGAACGTTACGTTTGTGCACATATATATTTATATGTACGCAAACACGATATGCTCGTACGCATGTACGCTATATGGGAATTTACACGGGTTTCCCTTTATTTTTAATTTTCCGAACGTCGGTTTCAAAGGATTTATATATGCGTCGATCGTCCGACGCAGACGACGTTACGAAACGTTAGATATTATTCGGACTGTGCGAAAAATTTCAACATAAGGTCTCTGTGAAAGAAATCACACTTTTTTCCCGGAGAATATCAGACGAACGCCGTCGGCACTCATCATTCTATATGGTGCAACATACAGAAACTACGATTAAATCGGATGAACGGATTTGGGTTTAAAAAAAAAACTTGAATGTATTAGATTCGAACTCGGAAAGAGTCTGCACATGAAATAAATATGATAAAATTCTTCGAGAACCCATTTCCACGCGATAAAGGCTTTAAGATAATGTTTCATATTTAGCGCTCGTGTTTTATATATGAGAAAAGATCGAACGTCATTTTTATAAGATTTCGTCCGACTGCGAGGACCAAAGAAAAAAAAATAGAGCAGAGAGAGAGAGTGAGCTTAACCCGATCCAACACGCGTAACTATAAAGTCATTATGTTTTGAAAATGTTCTGTAGAGATTACGCGAGTGACGTTACTAGTAAAAATTCTGCACCAAAAGACACGTCGCCGCGGCACGCATAGAAACGAAATAATATGTTTTAAATAAAATGGAGATGCTAAGGAAACATCTGCACCGATCGCATTATATACCTGCGCAAAATCGAGACTTATTGATATATACGTATATGTATAAGGTAGCATCATAAATTGTAACTTTATGGTATTTTACTTTTCGTTTAATAATGCCGCGTGTGCCGCGTGTACCAATGACGATTGACGTTACACTACGCGTCGTGGAAAATCTTTCCGTCCGATTTGCATATTTAGATTTACGGCTGCGCGCACGATATAGAAAAGAATATGAGTCTAATAAACGCGCATAGTCGTGTGTGTACGTCTTGATTTGTAAGCGCAATGCATCGCGATTTTCACGCACGTGTGTGTGTGTGAGTGTGTGTGTGTGTGTGCGTGTACACGTATAATACGTATTCGGATTTGTCGCGGGCGAAGAAAAATAACACGAACAGATTTTGTCTTATCTAACGATTTCCAGTCGGGCACGAGACTTGCGACGGCGGGCTGTGCACGCTCAATATAAACAGAATGCGCGGAACATGTTTTATCGTCTGGACGTGGTCTATTCGCATTGAATTAGCCCGAAAAGCAAGGACATATTGGTTTATTTTTCTGGAAGGAGCGGGGAAAAAAGACGACGGAAAAAAAAGGAAAGGAAAGAGTGGTGAAAAACGACAGCGGTGTAACGGCGGCGGTGGCGAGGTGGTCGCTTCAGGAAATAAATGGGACCAGATACGGACCGGACAGCTCATGAATATGCGTGTACACGTACTTTGCTGTACTTTGTCTGCCACGATGATGCAGTTTTATGACATATATATATAAATTTTTTTTACAAAACGAAAAAATAAACACTATCGGCGCAACGGATAGTAATTTTTCGATGAAATAAATAATATATAAAAACCCAGTGACAAATATGTATTTATTTTGACTGAAGTTTTTTGTGTTTTTAATCATACATTTGTATCGTATAGTCGTGATTTTTTCGTCGATATAACAAACAAACGAAATCAACCTTATACTATGCAAATCTTTGTGAACTCGTATTTCCAAATTAGAGTTATCGAAATTGTATTTTTATTTATATAAACACGATAAATAATTCGTTTTCGTTCGGGAGTCTAAAATATTTATCAGTACGCAATCGTCAATATTTATATAGTAGTCTATAGTTGTGTAACGATAATTTCTTAACTAAAAAATCTGTACGACATTAAATTGATCTAATCGTTAATCATACTATTAGTGTAAAGCAATTAGTATAATTGATATATATTGCCCAAATGGAATATATATTATTATTATTTTATATATATATATGTTACACTGTACGGCAATTGTATACACGTCACAATTTCAATGTAGACTTGAGGGTCGTACGGGGACCTTCAATGACTTGCCAACAACTGACTGGGGCTAATTTTTAGACCCGTATGACTTAAATTAAATCATATTTAATTTTTGAAAACAATAAATGACAACGGTGTGACAATTCCGTTAATCTAATGCGTAAGCGTAATTTATATATCAACTAGTTTGTCGGCT
Organism: Schlechtendalia chinensis; assembly: GCA_019022885.1. Taxonomy (NCBI): domain Eukaryota; kingdom Metazoa; phylum Arthropoda; class Insecta; order Hemiptera; family Aphididae; genus Schlechtendalia; species Schlechtendalia chinensis. The sequence continues at coordinate 7,822,124 of CM032340.1, read as the reverse complement.
TACTATATATACACAGTAAATTAACAGGACTCGGCGCGTATAAAACTCGATCGGTTATTGTTGACGAGATATATCATAGAAATATATATATGTATACGTTTCTGCGTTTTTAATGGTAAATAAATATTAATAATATGATTTAAAACAGTTTATAATCGTTTCTAGAAAAAAGTATACTAATATCTAATTGATTGGTGATAATGTGTATAATAAATATATAAATACATAATAAAAATCCAAGAATCCGGGTTGATCGAAAACAATTCTTAATAAAAATACTATGTTTTTAATGTATTTCCGTGTTTTTGGTAACGACCAAGTTTATAAATTAAATACATTAAAAATGATGTAAAGAAGATAAGAAAGGCATGTTCAATATATACAGATAAAATGATTAATGTTAACCATTGCAAACAGAATATACATAAAAAAAAATGTTACCACGTTGGAAGCGTTTACTCGTATATCTATTTTAAAGAACGAAAATTATACAAGCAAATTACTAATCATCAATCCGAAAATAATTATTTTGAAAATACTAAATCGCGTTGAAAACGAATGTGTTAAAAACTAAGAAAATCCCATCTAACAACGCCACTGATTATACCATTACTTATAAGTTACAATCTGTGTTAATTCGACTATTCGATTATATATACATTGTTTTCTTTTAATTCTGCCATTTAATACAATAACTGAACGTTAATGAAACAAAATGAACGCTATCATATTATATACATAATCAAATGTGATTATTTTCTGAAAATATGAAAACTGGAAATTATCGTAGAAAATTCTCGAAGAATCATTAAAAAAAATGAAGGGATTTTCGTTTGCTTGTAATATTATATTTTAACCGTCGAACTAGACAAAAAATACGGTGAAGATTATTACGGACTTATATATATACACACCGCGTATATTTCAGCGGACGACGTAGCGTCGGTCCCGCGGGGAATCGCGCGAAAAGTCCGTCGCGAATTAAAACTCGTCGAACGGCGGACGGCGCTACGTTTTCGACAACCGCATTGACGTCCCACGTACTTACGAGTATACCACGGTATACGTGTAAACGCGGTGTTGGGCCGGCAAAGTCGGTTTCGTTCCCGAGACATTTGGGTCGACCGTACTGGTTCCGGCCACTCCGTTCGACATTAGTGTTATTGCTATTGTCGTCATTATCGTTCATAAGCAATATTAATATTGAAACGTGTCGGGCGGGCGCGGGTTACGGGCCGACCGGCTCCGAATTTATCGCGCCCGGAATTCCGTTTTCGGGCGCGATCGTTCGTTTCTCGCGCGCCGCCGCGTCCCGCGTATTTAAACGCGACGGTCCCGCCCGCGAATTAGCGCGCGCGCGCGCGCGCACAGGATATTAAAAGCTGACCCGGTGTCATTAACCACCGCGAACGGTTTGAATTCGTCGCCGCGCATAAATCTTCCGGCGGCGATAACTTTAAATACGAAAAACGGACAATGCCGCGGACCGTGTGCGACGGTATTCGGTGTTCGTAACGTGAATGATATAACGTCGCGTATTCCGGCAGTCGTGTGTATATACTTGCGCGTCCATTTCGTGACGCACTAACGTACGTGTATGGTTTCGAAATTTCGTTATAACGTTGTACGTTATCGTCCGCTGAGTATGACCCGTGAACACATATCGTGGGCTTGGAACGACAGGGTTTTAAATCTAATATATATAGTTCTGTTTATAAAAAAAAACAAATCCATGCAATTCGTCATGACGTAGTTTTGTTTATAATGATATGAATTTATTTTAAACGAATTATTATTCAATTGCATTGCGACGAGCCACGTGGTAACGTAATTGTTGTGTAGACGTTCGTAATATGGATGAGTTCTAATCGATGAAATCTCCTTTTTTTTTTCTCGACTGAAATATTTTGATTTTTTTGATAATCGTGTTGTGTTCAGTTTGATATTTCTCGGGTGATTCAATAGAATTTTCATTTCGACATTCTGTTATATATTTTGTTTATTTTGTCGATATCTACCGCAATTTCAACGTAAAAAAAGAAACATTCAATATAGTTAATGTGTCTATATTTGCACGAGTTGTAACCAAAACAAACAACTCTTAACCATCGTATAATAATTATTCGTCTATCACGAAAAAATCTTTTATTTGTTTGTAACGATGATTACTTAGAAGTTTTCTAGTGAAAAAGAAAGCTTTCGTTTCAAGGAAAATCTCTTTCATACCATAATATTATACACCCCTTTTTTTTTTGAACCCCATTGGTCGAATTCAATATATATTATTAATGAACATAATATCATTCGAGTAGATACCAAGAAATTACTACAGATATTTATTCGATTTAATTTCGTCGAAAATAATGTAATAAACTATATTTTCCTTGAATCTACTTCGTGACTACGCTTTCGTGATTAGGTAGAGTAAAATGATTTGGTAATCATTATATATCATTTTATTTACCAAACAAACTAAACGAATCTATAACCTATTGATTTGCGGAATCATAAAATAACGTTCATTTTTGTTCTACTTTTTACGTTACATCGCTACTATTACGTTATAATATTTTTCAACATTTCATATACATATAAAATACTATTGTGCACATTGTGCTTTCTGTGACAAGTTATCGTTACGTTTTCTGTCCAACCGCTACGTGCAATTCATCACTAAATTATAATTGCCTTAGTTATAACATATGTATTAAAAACGTTAGTGAAGTTTTTTCTCTTTCGTTACTCATCTCGTTTAAATTAAATTCGTAAATTATATATGTAGGAAAGACGGAAAGCACCGGCAAATTGGCTAAAAATCACAGATCAATCATACGAATCTGCGGTGAAGTTATTGACAGCGTGGTCTAACAATAAAACGCCTGATAAGAAATATTCATTGCAGCGCGGTGACGTCGGCTTTCTTATTTAGATCTGCGGACATGTTCGTTGGGCATCAATAAATAAAAGGGAAATAAGGGGGGAAATGTCTGCAGATTTAGACCGAAGTAGAGGAATACATCAAAACTTAATCATCCCTTTTTCCCCAATTGCTTTTACGGCGCGTGTGTATCTCCTTAAAAAAAAAAAAAAAAACGAGCGCTGGGCCAGCGAAACCCATTCCCGCCCGTCGCTAGTTTCATCCCGCGTAGAAGAAATGAAACGAATTTTTCACGAAAAAAATCAAATCAAATAAAAATAACGGTGTGTATGCGCGGGGTTTGCAATTGCAAACCCTACAACGCGACAAAACGTTATATCATTATTTTCTCGGCGCGTCGATGGCGTTGCAATACTGAACGCACTAATGACCCAGCGCGGACTCGTTGAATTCCCGTACCGATATACACCGTACATAACATATACGCATGACGTGTTTTTCATACATAACAGAACGCAGAACTCAAATTTTTTTTTATACACGAGTTAGAAATCTATTTCTGTATGCTCTCTTCCGCGGAGAAGTACGTGTGCCCGCCGGCGCCGTCGCGTGCACAGACTATTCGAAACAAATCGCTGTTTGAGTATACGTGAAATATTTATAGTCGGAGAGCAATGTAAATTCGGTGCCAGGATCTCGTGTGAGACACATTCGGAGGAGATTGCACTTAAGACCGGGTCGGCGGGCTGTGTGTACGAACAAGGGCGGAGGGATACGTGGACGTTTTTCAAATGGGTTATCTTTGTTAGGGGTTTGCTCAGAGATAAGGTATGGTGTTGGTGCAGTGGAAGAGCAAGGGAGTGACGGCAGAGGTAGTGGCTTTCGGGATAACAAATTGGACGTAACTCGAACGCATTTACATAGGGTTATATGTGTGTAGCTTTTTCCTCTTATTTTCCTCGTTTCTTTTTTATTATTATTATTATTTATTTATTTATTTATTTATTTCGTCGCTCCATGATCGCACTAGTCATCTATCGATCAACACCTCGCCATATATATGCATATATAACATTATATACACTCCTCGTCCAAATCAAACGACGTTCTCTTTTCGTATCTTTTTCAAACACGAAATGTCGACGTACCAAGAAGGTTTGGTAATTCTAAACTTATGCTAAAATCAAAAACCGAAATCATTAACTTTATATACATAATTATTTCTTATTATAATTACATTTAATTTGTACTATTTTATCAAATTAGCATGGTAGGTTTATTTCAAAATAAATTAATAATCTCGTGTAAAGTATAATATATATCTATACTAGCTATTGCCCGCAGCTCCGCTCACGTGAATGTTGTAATGTTAATAATTAGTGATTGTAAATAGTTAGTATGATATTATGCACAGTTTATTATGAACTTGAAATAGTATTTAATTATTTTGCTATATAATGCTAGACATCGCTCTTTGATTTGCCGAATTTCTTGATATTATAAGGAATACGCAACGGAATATCGCATTTGGATAACATTTGTTTTTTGATGCTCTTGATAGCATAATTCATTGGAACTAATATAGCTCTTTCGCTGAACCAATATTTAATAAAGAGTTCACATCCGGATTAATGGCCGTAATCAGATATTAATTGTCATTGACGGTCAAGCACAAATTAGAATTCTGTAATGAAATTTGGACTTCATGCGTTTCAATGTGTTTGTTTTGTATTTATATGAAATATGAAAACGTCTTTTCGAATACCTACAATTTATACAATACCATATTTTGAAATGTTGTAAGTGTCATATTATAATTATTCTAAATATGAAAAAAATGATAAAACAATGTGTTTGAAAAAATAATTCTACAACAATACACAATGGTCAAAATTGAAAGTGAAATTACATGTATATGCTATCCGAAAGAAACAAAAAAATACTTCCCAGACGGTTGTACGGAATATCATAAACAAATTATAAATACAATATCGATTTCGATAGTCTTGATTGCATAATATAATATTTACGTTTAATAAAAACTATCTTGTTATATTTTATAACTCTTTGCGACCGTTAAAGATAAAATGAGTTTCTTTATATGTCTTATATTCTACTATTACAAATGCCAATGGCAGAACAAGACATTTGAAAATAATGAAAGCTCCAATCTTCTGAACAAAACACAGATACCTACAAAGAAATGTCGCTATTTCGAAAAATCATATTTATTAAAGAAATCACGGCACAGAAACGGTTCACCAATCAAATGAAACATATTGGCATATGCTAATAACTATATTACAAATCAACGTGGCTACACAAGTCGAAAAGATCGATGACGACATAGCGCGAACGAACGTTGCGGAATGTCAAAATTGTGTTAGGCTACGCGGCGATACAACGCTCCGGTCCGTCCGCAATCAACCGGTACAGACGGACTCAACCGATAGACCACATCCCTGCAAAACCCAAAAAATTATCGACCAATCAAATTGAAAAGCGTCGAGAACGATTGATACGTTATCACGAGGCCAAACGCAATGACAAGATCGAATTGAAAAGTCAGGCCGGGTTGGACGAGAAGAACACAAAATCGCGGATTCGCCGCAAGATCGTAGAGTAAGGAAAACGCGGCGATGCCTGTTACTCCGACGTCAGCGCAAAGTACCCGTACACAACAATGTAATTAGATGTCAAGAACTTGTTCGGCTGGAAAAAAATCGCCTGTTTTAGTGAGCAGTTGTAGTACCCTTCTGAAGCAAACAGAAAGAATGTTAAATCGAAGACGAAACAATTAATTTTTCGCTGTCCGTAATGTTTACAAACGCCGAATGAAAAACTCGGCTTTTGATATTTTCGTCATCGTATTCAATTAATTATAACAATACTGTTCTAATATTATGTAGCATTTGATATTATGATTATCAGTAGACGACACGCGGTTATAGCACATTACTATGACATTATGTCAATTATTACAATAAGCAATGAATTGCAGTAAATTATTACTATGTAATCCATCTATGGTCGGTACCATCGTCGTGTTTACGAGGTCCGAAAAAACTGTAAACGATAATACCAACGTAATATCATAATTGAATATGAAAAGAATATTTGACAAACTCTTCGTTTCTAACATAACCGTATCATATAAATGTTGTTTATATTCTGACGAAAAAAAGAATAAAACAATGTCAAATTGTTATAACGTATAAGAGAATATATATACTCGTTTTACATACCATCGCTTGCATTTTATATTTTATAAAACAACTGGAATGTCGTAGTGTTTCGATCGAAAACAGATTAACCATTTGAAGTTTAAATATGTTCTAAAAAAACCACTTTGTTCCTAAAAAGTAAAATCTAATTAATTTTTAAAACAAAGAGGAAATGTGTAGAAATCTTTGAAACGTCAAAACCCGAAACCGGTCGAATTTAAAACGCGTAGTTATAATTAGTCAACGAATAAGCGATTGTTTTATGGTGCGTATCGATAAATCCGTCGTATAGCATTCCACGCGAATCTCGACGGTTGTAAACAATCATAAATTTATTCCGAATCGTTAATTTGGTACGTTCTCTTTGCGTTTCTCGACGAAGAAATAAATGACCTTCTCGAAAGGCGATCGTCGGAGTTTAGCACGTGGTTTTTCAAACGTACGCAAACGGTACGCGACGTGCTATTATCACGTATACGCCATACCGATATCATTCGCACAGACGTACGAGAACGACTTTCGGCGATATTATATCGCGTTTCGGACGTGTTTGTTTGTCGGCGTTGGCCGTGTTGCCGTGTTGACGGCGCGCGCGCGGGGGGCGCTTCGTTCGGAACGACCGAAAATCCAATTCGAATTCCGATCGCGAACCGTGATTAATCCGGCGGACGGGCGGGCGTTTAAAATTTAAACGCCGTTCGCGCGGTCCGTAAAACGGCGAAAACTAATTCCGTCGGAAAACGCGCGGTCGGCGGCGCGGGGTCGACGGGGCATCGCGTCACACAATGTACACTGGTGATTAGCCCTTTATTAAGTGAACTGTGAACCCGTTGAAAACAGGACGCCGTTCCCGCCCGTCGCGCTCTCTCTCTCACTGCACACGTATACGTATGTATCACGCTCCCGTTCCGTCCCGGGAAGCGCACAGGATATTTAGTTATTTCCTATGTTAACGTTCGTTTCGTCGTGTTTAATACCGAAACGCTCGCGAAACCCTCTCGTTAACGCGCGCGCCGAGTCCGTGATTAATGCTGCCCCGGCGACGACCGTTCACGCCGTTTCGGGTCGATTTTTGATTTCCGGACCGTCTCCGCGCGTCGCGTTAATTATCGCCGCGCGGTACGCGCACGTCGTTTCACACGTACGCCGTGCCGGTTCGCGCTCGTTTCCGGTCACGGCATACGTTACCGCGGTTCTGATTTTAATTTTTTTTTTACCGCGCCCACGACGTACGTGTTTCGATCCGATTGTTTTCTCCGTCTCCCGCGTCCGACATCGGAATAAAACGGAGACGGATAATAGTGATTTTGATTCGAGCCGTTATTATCGTACTTTCCCTCCCCCCACTCTTTTTCTCTCGTACACTCGACCCCGGCACAATGACTCGTTAAAGTCCATTTCCATTGGACATCGCCGTAGTCGTATAACAACGGCCGTCCATCTTTTCTTTTTCCTTTTTCCTTTTTTTTTTGTTTTCTTACCGTTTTTTTTTTTTTTTTTTTTCGTCTCAAATTAAACTTCATAAATCCGTATCGTAAACCCCTGTCCGTTCCCGTCCTCTACAGTCCAACACTCTCTCCGCCTTGGCCGACGCATGTGTGCGCCGGGCCATTATTATTATTATCATTATTATTATTATTATTATTATTATTATTATTATATACAGAACCGACGGACGCGGCGCGGGGAAAGTGAAAACAGTTTCTCGAAGCTTTTAAGAGCTTTTTATATAAGGCTAAAACAAGTTTTTTTTTTTTTTTAGATATATCGGAGGGAAAACGTTCGGCGGAGAGGAGTGAATTTTCCTTTTCTTCCACGTCCCGTCGCCGCCAAACCATTCCCTTTAATAACGCGTCCGCCGGGCCGTGCCGTGCGCGCTCATAACTATGATTGAAACCGTTTTCTTCGTCTTCTTTTTCTTTCTCCTTCTTCTTCTCGCCAACTCAGCGCGAATACTCTCGCGCGTTTTTATTGCCAAAAAAGGTCCGACGGTCATTTATTAAACTTCGGTCCGGGGACGTCTAGGAAGGGAAAATAATAATAATAATAATAATAATAATAATAAATAAAATGAAAATGTAGAAAATACACACACGCACGCGCGCGCACACATTATATCGTGTGCGTGCGTGCGCATATCGCCGCGCCGTCGCGCGCACATAAAGAATTGACGAAAAAACACATTATTTGACTAATGCCGGTTTCCAGATGAAATCGATTTCCCTCCGATAACGCTGAGAAATGTGCGCGCGGCCATTGATGGCACACGCCGCGCCGTGCGCGCTGCTCGCGCGCGGCTGAAATGCAAATAATCTTTAAAACGTGGTTCTGACAGGGAAAAAAAAACCCCCCTTTGACTAGTCAAACGTTGTACGCTCGAAACCAGCTTTACGTAAAAAAAAAAAAAAAAATCACGTTTTCTATTATACACATAATACACGAGTACATTTCGCAAAAAAATATATATTTATTTATACATATTCGGATTCCCTCGCGTAATAATGCGATCTAGCCGATTTTCACCGTGACCTGTAACGTAACAAATATTTTACTATATCGCGTCGCTTGCGTCTGTACCCGGCGTTTCCATTTTAATTTCACGTGCAATTCCAATGCGAATCGTATTACGGTCACGACGTAACATCGTCAATTGCGCGTGGACGGTTAATATTGAAATACGATTGTTTTCTAGTAAACGTACGTTTGAAATCACTTGTCACGGTATATTATACAAGTGACACATATTACATGTCTTCGTCACGATCAATGCGGATAATAATTAGTATTTTAGTATTAGTATTTTAACCTAAAAAAAAAATATATACATCGCTCAGAGACATTTCGCGTGTATCTGCGCGATAAGATATTTAATTTACACACGATACGTATACCTGTTTATTGTATTGATTATGTAATCAAATCCGCATACCGTCTGACGGTATGTGTTCTTTATATAGTTCAATGTTGATTACGGTTTTGGAATTTACCCACGCAGCCTTCGATCGTACAATAACTCAAAGACAATTAAATTATACGCGCACGATATTTGTACGCTATTCGCGGTGAAAAATATGTTTCGATTACATTAGTGTATTGGCCGCGGTTACTGGACGTTATTGTTGTTATTATTAATACAGTCATTTTCTTCGGGTTCGCTCGTGACGTTATGTTTTGGAGTCCGATCGAAAATCCAATTTGATGAAAGAGACGTTTTGCAAATATTTATTGTCCCGCTGCCGACAACGGGCTAGAGTGGGCCACGCGGAAAATCCGTATCGAAAATTTCAATAGAGATGTAAAAACAAACGGCCACGCGGTAGTATTCGGCGATTGGAAAACGTCCGTGACCAGACCAGACATCATCATTCGATTATATCGTTCGTCGAAAACAGAAACGTGACCTATTGTCGGGCGCCCGTCGTATCACGACGTGCACATCCCGTAAGACGCGATTTCTCGACCGCGTACACGGCGGAATACGTACCGGAATACGGTTTTTCGAGGTGTGAGCGGGACGTGCGACGGCGTCGGTCAAAAAAAAAACCAGCCGTTGGGTTTGTTTGCTCGTCACGTGAAACAAAAAAAACAAAAAAAACAACGACGCGACGGGCCTGTAAGCGCAGGGCGTGGCTCTCGGGTGGCGCTTAATTAATACTCGGGCGTATCATTAACGCGCGCAAACTCGCGGCCGTACACGCCGAAGGCCGACGGAGCCGCCGCCGGAGTTAATTAGAGGAAAACGATTCGCCGTCCTCTTTTCGGTCGGTCGCGCGCTCTCTCTCTCTCTTAATTTATTATGTATCGCCGTGCGCCAATGAGAAATCCGTATAATTTCCTCCGCGTAATTTAAGCTCTCGGGGAAACTTATTAAAGTTTCTCATTATTTATTAAATTCTACTTTCGTCCGACGATATATATATATATATGTATTTTTTTTTTTATTATTTATTATATATATATATATATTTTTTTTTTAATACACTTTTTTTCATGCTCCCCGAGCGAGAAAAATCGATCTCATTTGCCCGTTATGCCGGCGCGCGTACGCACGGGCGCGGGGTCGGCGCCGCGAGACGGGTTCTTTTTTTTATCCCCCCGAACACCCGCGACACGGTCCCGTCAATAATAACGACGGCGCTAAGCAGAAAACTAAAACCCGCTGAAAACGACACGTGATAATAATTCGCCGGAATGATTTTACAACCGTGTCCGATATCGGTTACGTTTCGTGTTTTCTCTTGTACGCGCGCGCGCGCAAACAAAGGGGATCCAAAACCCGATACGGATATTTACTAGTATAATATATATATATATACGCGTATCGCTCGATACATTTTCGTCTCCGTTTCCTCTCCCCTCGTCAATCTGCGCGCGCACACGCACACGCACATATTAATACATATATATATGTACGTACTCGTGTCTATACGTACGATGATATCTAGTTTTGTTTCGTTTTGTCGTCGTGGTTGTTGTTGTTTTTTTTTTCGATTTATCACGTTCATCAAAACGAGAAAGGGGTTTTCGTCCGCGTCGCACTCCGCAGTCGGCCACGCGAGGGAATCGGACGTACCGTTCGGTTCGATCGACGGACGAAAACCGAGCACGCCGTCTAATCTACATATTCGTTTTTACGTCTCCGAGTCGAGCGTGTGAAATACGACGAGACGAGAAAAAAAAAGAAGAGAAATAATAGCGCGCGGGGGTTTCCATTTCGAACAGTGTCCGGTCCTGCGAACGACGGCGACGCCGAAACGAGATAATGTTTTCGGGCGAACGCCGTTTTCGACGGTAAAAAAATGAAAAACCGTTTATGCTACCTTTTCACTCGCACGTCGAAAAAAATAAACGAATACGCCTCGTGTCACACGCGCGTGTGGTATGTGACGAATACACACACACACGTATAAGACGTTATTATATTCGTATTCCGTCATCGAAAACATTCGTCCAAACTCATAACAAAGTGTGTTTATACCTATTTAAGAACTGTCCGAGTCCCCCAGCAGTTGTGCGCTATAAACGAGGGCAAAGAAAACTACAAGCCAAGTTATTTTTTTTATCAAAATATATTATCGTTGTCTTAACAACTCAATTTCGTTCGTTTGAACTTATTGGCACTCGTACTAGTCATTATCTGTCCGATTAATTGTACGTTTTTAACACGTGTGTTCTCAGAATAATACCTATGTAAAATAATATTTAAATTATACTACGATAATAAAAATTAACTAATACTATCGTTACAGAATATTATGTAATACATTCATTCGTTTTGAATCATTTTCGAAGATAACTACGACGTTTTTGTTAACTAGATTTAAATGTTCGACCTTTATATTCGAACACAAATCAACGACTTTTCAATATTATTTAATAATCCGCAAAAGCAGAAAAACACTATAATAACAATACAATTTATCTAGTATAACTAAATATATCATTTAGTATAATGTATACACTAAATTTGATTTTATAATTTAAAAGTACTTTATTATAATAATTAAACTATGATAATTACATTTCTCACTTACGACATGAGTAGTATTAAAATTTATAACACATTTTTAAAGTGTTACGTAGAAAACTATAAATCCCAATATTATGGTATATCATTATTATTTAAATAAATTGAATGATATGCATATGCATATAGTTTGCGTGTATTGTGAATCGAGAACAATCGGACATTGTAGTTTTACAAAGATGTTTCTGAGGAAAAGTATGATATTGATTTTTTTTTTAATGGAAAAATCAAATTTCACCGCAATATACTCGAAGTGTGTTGTGTGCGCGGGTATATTTCGTACTTGTACCCGTGTATCGGTATTATCGTAGTAAAAACACATCAGACGCAGTTTACTTTTTTTTTTTTCGCCGGGCAACTTATTTCCGTCAACCGCCGTAAATTCGGCACGTTAAAAGTTTTGCACTATCGCCGGATGCAAAAAAAAAATACCGCCCGAGAACGGATGAAGAGTTTTCGAATTTACACGTTTATGTACCGAGGCGAAGAACAAAAAATTGTATCAAATAACCTCGCTCGCGCGCGCGTATAATATTCGCTTTCCTTTTGGGATTTTCTTCGTTTTATTATCATTATTATTTTTTCGTAAATTATAAAAGGAAATCTGCGAAGGGGTGTTATTGATTAGGGGACCCGGAGAGTGTGCCGGGTGTTTTTTCGCGCGCATGCCCGTGCCCGCCCATTCCGACAATGGAGATTTGTTCCCGGGCCGCCCCCGCGGCGTAGCACCTGCCGAGCACCTATATATATATATATTGTTATCATTGTCGTTATCATTATTATTATTATTATTATTATTATTATTATTATTATATACGTACGATACAGTATATACGGTTCTACTTTCGTTATGAATAACGTATTTATATCGCGCACATTACGAAACAATTGCGTAGGAATTTTACTGTTGGCGGACCGTCCGACGGAAAAAAAAACGAACCGTCGACAGACAGCAGACGCGTGTGACGCGCGGTCGTCGTCCTCCTCGAGCGGTTTATTTTCGTTATTTTTTTTTTTCCCCCCCAGTTTTTTTTTTCGTTTTTTGACGGCGAACTGTTTACGGAACACATGAGACGTCGGTGCGGCGGACGTTGCCCGTCGGCCGGGGGCGAACGTGTGAGAAAAATAAACAACGGCCGAGAGAAAAAAAAACACACACGCACACACCAGAAACAGCAAAAAGTGGCGATTTCCTGCCGGAAATAGACGATTTGCGGAATCGATCGCGACAAGTCTTCGCTTCCGATACGCGCGCACACACCGTACGTAGACACCCGCGCGTTTGATTGTACCGAACGTTTGACCCGATTCCTTTCCGATCGTTCACCGTCACGGCACGCCCGTCGTAACAACAATAATAATTGTTGTAATAACGCGATGTAATCACGTGATTAACATGCTCGGGAACGGTCCGAATCGTGCGCGGTAATAACGCACGGGCATGTCGTCCGTAAGTCCCCGGCTATATGAACAATATGGTCACGAACGTTTATATGTACGGCCGCAAAGCCTACGGCGTCGAACGCGCGCGTAGAAAATCGCGATTAATTTGTTTAAAAAACGCGCGCTGAACGAAAACTCAACGGACACCTGACCGTGAAATAGCGTTTTTCTCCTCGAGTGCTGCAATTGTCGCGGCGTGTGCGTACTGGAAAAATCTCCCGTTCGTGTCAAACGCGTTACGCTTCGATTTCAAATGCGAAATAATGTTATAACTGTTTATCCGTGATTTGATTTCGTTGCACTCTTTTGTCATTGAAAATACGTGTTTTCAGATTGCATTTGTTTCCAAACGAAAATAAAAATGTGCACGCGTATATTTCGTGATCGTATAACAATAACGACAACAGTACTGACGTGAGTCCGTCTGTCAATTACTACGCAAACGTTTCTAAACGCCTTCGAGATTGTTATAGCTTTAATGTATTCATACGCATTCGCCCATACGGAACTGCACAAAAATCGATATACGTTTCTGCGGACGATTCGCGTCATCCGCAATCGCGTAACCGTATTAACCTCTGCGTTAAGCGCGCGTTAATCTCACACGTGAATAAATTTTATGCCTGTATAATAATAAATAAAATGTTGTGATAGCGTTGACTCGGGAACGATTCGATAGCGCCTGAACGTGTGTCGCGCTCTATTGTTACGACATTATTTACCGACGCGATATAACGTACGCGTTATTCCGTACAAACGTAGAGTTCGAAACGAAAATCTGCCATCATGACGTGGAAATGATCACTGTTTGGTTTCGCCGAACGTGTGCGTGAGTGCTTGTGACGCGATGCAACGTATTTTTTCTTTTTTTCTTTATATATATATATGTTTGTATACTTTTGAAAATTTGTTGATACATGGATAACATTTTGGATTTTAGCGTTTTCGACAATTTATATTTACGACGTTTATATTTTACTGTATACGTCTGTGCGCGTTAGATATAGCGGTTTTTATCAGTTGGAAATTAATCGTATACGCGTGAATATCGTTCGTCGAGTAATAATTTCGTACACAATACAAGTGCGTCGTTCGTGTACACAGTATATATGTGTGTGTGTGTGTGTGTGTGTGTTTTTTTAAGGATAAAAAATCGAGTAGGCCGTAACAACACTTTGCAGCGGGTATAGTTTGCCGGGCGAGCCATAAATATTAACTCCTCGCGCGGTTACTACTGGTGCCATCTGCCGGCGTTCGCCCGTTGCGTATTTGAATAATGTTTTCAGCTCTCGTGGTGCATAATAAATTTTATGAGTGGGGTTCGTGACAAAAACAACAAAATAAAAAAATGGTTATGATGAAAATTGTTTTCGCGTCGCGTTCCGATTTAACGGAACACGAAAAATAGTCGTCGAATCGGTTTCCGACGACGCCGATTATATGTTTGCTTAGACTGCGCTATTTATACATACGAGTTTATTTGTAAACATTGCGAAAATGCTATTTATAACATAGTACATACTCTCCGGCCGGCGCGATACGAATTAAATGAAATTATTACCGTTCACAACGGCCGCAGTCCGTTATGAACGCCAGACGCAAAATTATTATATTCGAACGTCAAATGTACATGTATTAGTTTTTTAACCGTATTGTGTGTACGTAAACGTTGCGATTATTGATCGCGGGCACGGGCAGATACCGGAATCGTATTAACTTGTCAACCTTAAGCCGAAAAAAGGTCTTACTATGCGACGCGACCCCTGCTCAGTCCGGTCCTGTACGTGGTATTACGTCACTTTTAAATATAATCGTAATAAACGCACACTTGCGGGACACGCAATATCTGTGTTTTTCAAACGTTGCCGATTTATTCTACGATTCAACTACGACGGTCGAAACCATTCCGTTTTTTCCGTTCGCTCACAAAACATACTATACCGCGTGCAGACCGAGTAATAATAATAACATATATATTACGAATACAATACGAAAACATTACAGAGTAACTCGGAACGGCTACTGACCTAAGAACCATTATAATATAGTGTTGTCGTATTTTTTCCTAGGGATTTTTTTTATTTTTTTTTTTTTTTTATCAAACACACACTTTTTTAGCATATTTAGTTTTCGTGCGAATGCGGTCGGTTTGGAAAAACGCCAAAACATTTGACTAATAATAATAACAATTTTTTTTTTTTTTTAACGTAGTCCTTTTAGTTTATTATACGAACAAATGAAACGGTCGCATTGACAATTGAAATTTACGACTCGAAAATGTGCGTTTATATTTCGACTACGGCACGGCGTCATCGAATTCCAGTGAATAAAATTCATTACATTCTTATTTTCGTTCGTCGGATTTTTTTATTTTTTCCTTTCTGACATTATATTTTATCATCCATCCGCTATTGGCGGGTCGCTCAAAATTTTGAACATTTATTATCGAAACCATTCGATTAAAAACAAAACAACGGTCGTATAATACGCGCCAGGTGCGACGACGATAATGGATTTCGTATTAATATTTATTTATAACTTTTTTAAAATTTGTTTTAATCGATTTCTCTTTAATTTATGTAACACTTTCAATAATTTTGTCATGCGGGAACTTTTCTTGTTTAAAATATATTTTGAAAACAGCAGATAACACGCGCGTTTCTCGGTCTGCGGCAACGTTATAAAACGCATAATGAAACGTATGTGTCAACATAAGTGTGCGTATTATCTATTAAATATACGTACACAATATCAATACGTCTTCGGCCGCGAACATTATTGTCGTTATTCAGAGCGCGCGTTCTCTTACAGTACAGAAACATTCGCGAATCTTTTTTGTTTTCTCCGTTGCTCGGGACAAAAAACGGACGCTCGCCGACCGCATAATGTCGTGAAAATCCGACGAGACCGCCCGTGTTAGCGTATTTTACTGCAGCTGGCGATATAATACGCGCCGATATTGACGATACGATAAATTAATTACGATTTCGAGACGTCCTTGCAATACAATAGCAATATAATATATGTGCACACGTATAAATATACATAATAGATCCGTGCCGCCGCGTTTTCGGACGATGTCTGGTTTTTTATTTCCTCCTTCCCCCTTCCGCCGAACCCGGTCCACCAATTGTTTATTGGGCACGAGCACGGGGGATAGTACACAAGAGTACATAATATAAATTTTCGTGCGCGCGTATATTTTATATAACAAAGTGTGTGTGTGTGTGTGTGTGTGTGTATGAGGTCATCTCTTTTTTTTTTTTTTTGCATGTCCGACCGAATTAAAATAGTCAAATTGTGCCGGTCTTTATAAATTATATGTTATATTGTCTTAAGCGGCCCGAGACTTTTTAACGGCTGCAGTTGCAGCTCTACGGGCACACAATCGAAGTCTGGAATTAAAATTTATCGCGTCTACGCATTATAACGGCGGTCGATTTACATAGCGGTTAGCCCAACGTTCAAATAAGAGAGGTCCGCATTTTATTATTATTATTATTATTTTATTTTTTTCTTTCGCTTGGACGTCAACACGAGTAGTCGTGTCTTGCGTTATAGTTCGGCGCGTGTGAGTACCCATATAATATATATATATATATATACGTATTTGCTTCTGCGTGTGTCCTCCATTAGCACACAATGGACGCGCGAGAGGAGTTTTTTTCTTCTTTTTACGGACTTCGACACTGATACGATTCGCGTTCGGTATTTATTCCGGTATTTTATCTCGTATCCGTGTACACACATATTGTCTCGGACCGAGAGCTTACAGGTGTCGTCGTCGGACGCCGTCTGCACACGTGCGATCGTGCGAGCTAGACAAAAAAAAAAAAAAGGTTGCGTTACGCTCGTTTCGTATGAATTCGCACGCGTTTACCTAGGTTCACGTATACGTACGTGCGTATATTGATATATATCAGTGTATTGATATATATTTTATCAGCTTTACCGCTTTTATTACATATGCTTTTGTCTGAAAACGTGGTATATACAAATATTATTCTACATTTTTTTTTTTTTAATAAATTTTAACCATTTCAGTTATAGACTGCATGATGATTAGTACATAAATGTTAATATACAGTAAGGACTCGTTAATCCGAACACAGGCCAATCCGAAAGACGCGGTAATCCGAATGGAGTTGAGAATTATTATACCACTATATTTAGAGACTTATTTTCCCGTGCCCCCCTTCAAAAAATATCTGCTCAGAAACTACAAAAGCGTTGAACACGGCTATCTAATGGGATGAATATAACGTTGAAAACCGCGAAGGAATAATGTTGCTAAAACGTTTGCAGAACAAAGCATTTGATAGAAACCAGTGTTCAAAAAAAAAAAATAACTGAATATTTTAAATGAGTTGTAATTTAATACATCAATAATAATTTTAATAATTATATTCATTGTATGTATTGTAATAATTTATATTTTAATTTTTAATTATAATAATAAATTTAAAAAATAATATTCGGATTAACGAGACCCTACTGTACTTATATATATACATATATTTAATAAATATATTTAATGGTCGTGTCGCAATGTTTATTTAAAATTTATGAGTAAAAACTAAATAAACAATTAAAATAATCCAGTGGAACGATTCTTAAAATTGTACGTTTTATTTCGTTGATTGCTTTTGGTCATTATTAAACTTGTTGTTTAAACATGAATGTTTAGAGTCTGCACGTGAATTCGTTATGTTAACATGATCAGAGGCACAGAGCATTGACATACAAAACATGCGCGTGTCTCGTATTATTTGTATATAATTGTCGGTAATCCAAACGATAATTAATAACTATTTTTATTATGTTAAATATTTAATGTTACATGTGTCTACCGTCACACCTGTCTTCCACCACACGTAATTATGCCGGTTTACTTTTCGGTCACTTTTAAAATCACAAAAAGAAAAAAATTCCTTAAATTGGTCCTCGCGAATATTATCGCTAACGAAATCTAGACATCGACAACATAACACTGATCACGTAATTTACTCATGTCTTAAACCAAATCTCGGTAGATCGCGTACATTAAACTTTAGGTAGTATCGGTCGGCGTAAACAACAAATGAAATGTTTGTATACGTAACGTATCAACATCCTCTATATAATATGCACTTTATCTGCGACGATTAAATTTCGATCTCTATTTCTTCCCTTGCCTCACGCCCGACAAAGTCGAATCGTCATTGACGTGCGCGCGACGATAAATAATGTCGGTATATAAATTTATAATA
This sequence comes from Schlechtendalia chinensis, assembly GCA_019022885.1. Lineage (NCBI taxonomy): Eukaryota > Metazoa > Arthropoda > Insecta > Hemiptera > Aphididae > Schlechtendalia > Schlechtendalia chinensis. The sequence continues at coordinate 7,803,803 of CM032340.1, read as the reverse complement.
TCGTATTTTTTTATCACAAGTAGACCATTAACCATATGGTACATACACCGTCGAGAGGTCAAAAAGATCGTCGTCGATACTCGTATAATATAATATGAGGTCGTGCGTATATACGTATATATACATACCGGTCGTTTGGAGTAAATATTTTACGTTATATTGTACAGTCTTTGTATCGACAGCATATTTCATACGTGTAAAAAACAAAAACGTACGATTAAAATGTATTATGTATACATAGATGCATGTCTACAGACACCACCGGTAGCAGACTCAAAAAGTCGGTATATTTCATATTCCTTTTAACGTTTCCGATATTTAGTCAATATCCGAAAAACTATTCATATTGAAATCTACGTGATATAATTGTATTATATATAATCCCGATTCGCAAAAAAAAAAAAAAAAATAACAACATATATATACATCAAGTATACTGCGGTGTACGGTTCTCTAAGTGCGCGTAGACGATATAACGTCATAATGGTATAAACAATTTTTGCATTTAAACGTTTTCCAACTCGATGCTCCGAGCGTATATATATACGTATATTGTAATAATATAGTCGAATGATATTCCGAGCTATAAAGCTATTAATACGGTCGTAAACCGACGCAGTTTTTAAGTAGTGTGCCGTGTATATAATCGAAAACCGTTTTTACAAAAAAAAAAAAAAAATAGTAAATATATTTGAACAATTTGAAAACACGACAGCACTCGATAAGAGTATACACAGTACGTTTTTATAATATTTCGAGGTGGTACTCGTGTTAAAAGAATATTGGAATTCCTCGTGTACGCGTATGAAAGTAAAAAAAAAAATAAATATAATAAACCAATAATTTTATTTTGTTTGTTCATCAGTCGTGTGTGTGTGTGTGTTGTTCGTGTTTTTTTCTTCTTCTAATACGCACGACGATGACGTATCGGCCGCGGTATTGTCCGACACACGAGTAATAAAAGTTTTCGAAGACACGTCACAAAAAAAAAAAAGAGAAAGAGAAAAGAAAAACGAAAACAAAACAAGACAAAAACTACGGGTACGTACGGGTAATACGCGCGCGCGTGCATATACGTGTGTGTATATACGCGTTATTGGAACGCGTTGTCTTGGTGACAAATACTGACAATATATAAATTATATATACCGCGTGTACGTCGTAATAATCGCATGTACGTTATAACATTACGTTGTGTGTATACATACGTGGCGTGCGGAGGACGTTAACGTTGTTGTTGTTTTTTTTTTTTTTTTTATTCATTTCTTTAATGATAACCAACGACGCGGCGTGTCGGACGAAAATGAACGGTCGTTACGATAATATTATAATATTATGCGCACGTCGTATACAAATATATACAACGTACATTATGCACTTATTATTATACCGTCGTATTATATATATATATAAGTGTGTATATATAGCGCGAAATTTGTCGAGCGGTTCACATAATAATAATAATATGTATGCTGTTATAAATAAACGGAGTTTGGGATTTGTAGCGTTTACGTTTTTTCCGCTAAAATGAAATTCCAACATATTGTTATTATATATGGCTTTCCCGAAATAACGTTTGATTAACGTCATAAGTCAGAAAGATTTCAATTTTTTTTTTTTCTTCGCGATTTTTCGGAACATTATACGCGCATTTCGCGTAACGATTTGTATTTAACGTTTTAAAAACCAAAATCGAATTTTAAAAATACGTTATGAAACTCATTCCACGGTCTCTTTATTTCGATTAATTCGTATGACGTTCGTCTGTACGTGTATTACGTGTGTTACGAACGCGCTCTTTTCAGCGTCGCGTTGTTTTCCGCGAAGGTACGGCACACACTCTTATCGCTTCGCGTTGCCCTCTGTGCGCAGTCCGTAGTAAAATAATTGATGTACGCGCGTGGAAAATGACCTGCCGCAGCAGGGCGGATAGAAGAAAAAACGGTAAACGGGAAAAGAATTATCGAATCGAAACGGAAGAGGGGGATAACCAACCGGTCGACCGGCTCGCCGTCCGCGTCCAAACTTCTCGTCGCTCGATCCCGACATCACGTCTGTGCGGACGGACCGCGCGACGTAGACGTAAGGTGAAGACGTATTATCATTATTATTATTATTATTATACACAGTCGTGTACGCATGGATCACGGTGAAACCTAATCCAATATGGCCGACAAAACGTGTATAAATATATCGTATTATACAATTATCTCGTGTCTTTTTCTCTACGTCGCCGAGACACCGGTCCGGACCGCCATCACACCTCGTCGTATCATTATTATTATTATCGTTATCGTTATTATTATTATTATTATTATTATTATTATCGTCGTTGTTATTATTATTATTATTATTATAACGTTCGTTTCTCCGTGCGTTTTCCCTAGGGGACGCGGACGTTGGACGATATGTGCAGTGTGTGTACGATAGAAACCCGTTGATATAATTTAATTTCTTCGTATTCTTCTTCTTATTCTTCCTTTTCTTCTCATTTTTTTCCTGCCCATACACACACACACACACACACACACATATATGTATATATCACGTCCTCTACCTACTCCGCCAGCCGCGACACCGATCGCGCCACTCGGGTTTCTCTCCCCACGCCGATGTGCGACGACAAGACGCTGCGCGGAGTACAAACATATACGTGGATCGAATACCACGTGTGTGTGTGAAATAGTGTGTGACGGCGACGTAGCCGATGAGGCGCATGCGCATAATATATAATACGAGCAATAATGATCATAAAAAAAATAATAAAATAAATATACCTGAGAAAAAAAATAACAACAAACGTCCAGGCACTCCCTCTATTCCCGAACGACGTGCGAGTACATATAAATATTTATTATTATTTTCCCTTTTTTCTCTGCATTACTTAAAAAAACACATATTACACCTGTATAACTTCGCGGTGTTAATATTCGTCATGTTTAATAACTCGCTCGCGGATTATTCGCAAAGTATATCAATTCATCGGGACGAGCGTATGTATACGCACAACCGGACGACTGTATAATTGTTATTGTTTTTTCCCTAAAACGATTTCGTACACCGATCGTCATCGACTCACACTATGACGTTTACAAAACAGCTTGGAGGGAATTTATCCGATCAAGTCGTACTATATATACAATAAATCAATGTATTATTTTATTTTGAAAATAATTCATGCATTTATATATTAGTACGCTTGATATGAGTATATTCTATTCTATATATTTTACTTGTAAAATGTTATATTTATATATTATATATTTGTTTTTATACTAAATAAAACTACACAAATCACATCGGATAAACAATAATAATCAATTTATCACGTAAAAATCGTCGATCTTATATTCAGTAAATATTTTATACTTATATACGTATATGAGAACATTTCGCGGTGTATATTTCACTCGGAAACATTTACTCTCGCAGTTACAAATCATGGTTTGTAACTCATCGTTCTGTCGTGATGTCGAGAATACGATTAAAAATTCTTGCGTTTATATATAAAATACGCCTTCTTTTTTTCAGATAAAAATGTATTATGTATTATATATCATTATGATAATAATGTGGCCGGCCATTGACTTTATTCGGATTGCTTGTATAACATGTGTTGTTGAAGAATGTCTTGTGTTTCATCTTGTGACTTCTTACATTAGTATGTGCGTGCCATTGTTAAAACCGTTTTCGTCTGAAAAAAAAAATTTCATAATGAAAATATAATTCGGGCGACGTTTGCGTATAATTGTACAAAACATTCGAAACGCATTCAAATAGACAAGGCTGGTTGTTATTGAAAACATTTATTATCTATTACATTTAATTTGATGTTATAAATGACCTAACATGAAATACATTATTTTCGTTTCGAAACGCACGTCATATTGGTCGGCTCAAAATATTATATTTACAGACATTACAATATACGCATAACTGGTGTGTGTAAGTCTTATATTTGTATTTTTAGAGGATTAAATTCATTAAATGAAAAAAATAAATAAATCGGTAGTACAATTTATTATTCTTTTATACGTTATCTGTTTATGATGATTTCGATTCTGATAAAATTAACGATATATAAATATATAATATTATAAGACGATAATCGCCTTTTGCGATTTTCGTCCGAGTGCGTGATCGAACACATTTCTGCAAGCGTTATTTTACTTGAGCCTACTTATATCGGCCACCTTTTGACCCTTACAATCGGCCATTAGACCTTTAGATGTTGACATAGACGATAGTATTTGAAAACACCACTCGATACGAATTCCTCGAAAAAAAAAAAAGATTTTTCGCACTCGTTCGTAGATTCAATATAATATATATACGTATACGATATTATATATATTTATATGCACTATATCATATAAAATACGTCATATCCGGTTAGTCCTGTTGACTTCCAAAGAATCTAGGATGATTTTCCAGCATATACTTAACTATTAATATTTTACCGATTTATATTATAAACAATTACAGATAAATAAATAAAAAATAAAAAATTCGATATAGTATTACATTTAAATTAGAGGTTAATTTTAACGTTTGTTTCGGGTGATCTAAAAATAAAATTAATATTATGATGATATACGATGTTCATTTAACGAGTATAAACAATAGTTCTATGAACCGTACAACGTAAACACACAACATTGTTTTAATATGGTCAAATTGAAAAAAAAAATAGGTATAGGTTTATATTAGAAATATTACAGGTATATATTCGGAAAAGTATATAAATAATGCGTTGTCGTCGGCTAACTCGGAATATTTGCCTCGGGGACCGTAAGTCGACGGGTAGAAAAAAACAGTTATTCTCCGTATTTTTCATTCGTTTCGCAATTTGTGTAAAAGAAAATTCAATACGATTCTTTGCCGCCAGCGGACCGTGCAATTTTTCGTTTCGCCGAACACCGTATTCCTCAACACGCGACCCCGTCCAGCGCGACCCACACGAATATATTTAGCTTAATATTCTCCTCTCCGATAATTCGTTCTTTATTCTTCCCTTTCCCTTTATTTTATTTTTTTTATTTTTTATTTAAAAAAAAAAAAAGCAAAAGAAAGAAAAACTTTTAAAAAAGACTTGCCCGTCCGTATTATAATGGATCCTCTTCCGGTCTTACACAATAGACGGGTTCGGTTTAATTAAACAGCTACTGCGTAAATAGTTGTACGCCGGCACGAACGGACGATTATATGATTGTACGTATATATGTGTGTGTGTGTGCGTTACGAAATGCTACGTGGTTTTTTTGATTATACATATATATATACGTATTACGTCGAAGGAGAAAACCCCGAGAAAAGTCTACGCCGAGACCCCGTTATTTCACCACGAGCGGTACAAGGCGCGGTCGCGGGGGACGTGCGACGTCGTCGCTGGGCGAACGGCAAATTGTCGAGTCTCTTCGTTATTTCCTCTTCTCTTTTCGGGCCCATTTCGTTTATTTACACGGTGCGATATATATATATATAATATTATATACGGACGCGCGCTATTGTTTCCCTCCGCAGTAGATTCCGATTGGCAGCGCCACTTGCCGGACCTCTCGACACGTCTTATAATCGTCACGTCATCGGTCCCGTTTTGTTAATAGCCAACGACTTTGATTACAAACGAAACGAGCGAACGTGTATTCGTACGGAATGTCCGATCGGGCCGGCGTGATAATATCGGACGTTAACGATAATAGTAGGCGCACGAGCCGAAATCGCGTTTCGTTTCAAAAATGTTCGGTCATTTATTGTAATAACATAATAATAATCGTGAAACATTCGTATTTTCTATAGTTTCACGCGAGGTAGTGAGCTATGATCGTTATGTCGTCACGATAATAACATTGTGCAGCCGCGACAGTTTAATCGACTCGTTTGAATACAATTTAAGTGCAGCATAATGTATACACATACATATTGATATTCGTGTCTTCCTGTTCACGCAACATTAATAAAATCCGAAGCTCGAAATATTTATATCGTTTATCCATCAGAACATGTTACTAAAATTGCTTAAATTCACTCGCGTGACGTACAAATAACTATATTTGTTTTAAAAGCTCACGTGCTGTAAACTGTAGGTAGCGTTGTGCCGTCCGCGTAAAATTAATTCACTTGTTTAAACGTATTCGGTCGTTTCGTATTATATACACATTAATTCGATCGTTATACCGTGCGCACTGTAAAATTGGAATATCTACATGCATTTATTGGTCGTTAATAATGTTGCATAGAATTATTAGATGGTTGTATTCTCTGAAGAAAAATAACCCGCGCGCGCGCACGTTAAAACGCAATCGCATATATATATACATATATAATTCCCATAAATAATCAATGCGGAATGTGTTTCTTTGTTTTGCTTATCAACGCGCCTCGTCGCTAAAATATTAATGGAACACATACACGTTTAATCATATAATGGGCGTGCGTGCAATAACCCTCACACTGCGATATGTCTAGTGAACGGGTCTGTTGAAGGCGGTGGAAGGAGAGGAGAAACGGAAGACGGTCGCGTGCGTATCGATATGTACGTATACATATATATATAAAACACACCGTATAACCTCCTAAATCTATTGTTCCGCAAAGCAATCGCGAGGTGCGTATTTTGTGTAATATTATGCAAAGCAAACGGAATGGAATGTTTTAATATTTTTTTATCGATAAAATTAACCCACTCGATCGTTATTATTAGTATACGTGGTGCGCGCGCCGGGTCACGTCGTAGGCCCCACCGTTGTAATTTTCCGTTGTACATATCTGTGTATATAACATTCGTACACGCCTTTACTGTGACCCTCGTGTGCACACGCATCGATGATGAAAACTGACTGGGTGTATCAGTGACGCCGAACTAAATTTAAATTAGAGGGGCAAAATTAACTTTGGAATACCCACCACTAAACTATAGACATTAATTTTTAATGCGTATAATGCGTATAATATTATATTATTATGCATATTCATATAATACAACGAGGAACATTAAAAACACGTATAATTAAATATTAATTACGTTATTGTAATTGATTACTATATTATATTATTTGAATATTAGTATTTAATTGAAATTTATTAAAACATTTTATAATTAAAATTTCCTTGTATATTATCTTTTTTTATTTAGACCATCAAAATGTATAAATTTAACTCATTATAACTGTTTGTCGTCTGTTGTTATACCTACCTACCTAAATACCGCCATTACCACAACTTATTTATACGTTACAACTGCTAAACTGATTGTGTCGGTGAATCGGTCATATAGGCTATACGTTATAACATGAATTTATAAAAACCTACCAACAACAATTATATCACGTCGGAGTTAAAATATTTTTACAAGTTAGCACGCCTTAAAACGGGATGGGCGGCTTACCCCTCTTTGGGTACGGGTCCGGCGCCACTGCTGGGTATCGTTAATAAAAACCAACGCTGGCGTGTAATATTTTAACGTCGGCCGTACCTTTTAAGGGTTACACGGTTCGGTCGGCGCACGAAAGCGGACGTAGAAAAAAAAAAACCGCGATAAATGTATTTAACGGAAACGTTTACGACGGGAAAACGCGGCGTACAGCGAGCGGACGTCGCTAAATCGCTCGATCGCGTTCGAAAACCCGTTCGGACGAGGAAATCGGTCGTGCCGCGAACCGGACGGACGACATCCGCGTCCGTTTCGCGAACCGATCGCGCGATAATTATTATTCGCCGCGACGTACTCGTAGAGACGAACGGCCGGAGAAAAGAACGACCGGAGAAAAAACGCGAAACGGGATCGCCCGCGTCCCCGTGATAATTGTCGTTCGGCGGGCGGTCAGGTCCGTCGGCGGCGGCGAGGGGCACGCGCGATGGAAGGGCGGAAGGGCGAACGACGCGAGAAAGAGACAATACGACGCGATAACGGGCGAGGGGGTGTACGGGGAACGGCGAATAATTGACGGCGCGCGTGTGGGCGGTGCGCACTTGCGCTTTTCGGTCGTCCGCGCCCGGCCCTTCCGGGACGCCGGTTGCCACGGTACGCCACGTATTGTCGTCCTGCGCGCGGCGCCGCCGCCGCCGCCGACGGAATTTACCGGAATTATCGCTGTCGCGGCCGTGTGACGGACACCGTTTGTCGGGAAAATCGCGCTCGTCCGTTTCACGCACAAATAATCGTTAACCACGAGCAAGTTCTACGGACGACTAACCGAAAAGAAAGCGAATCGTGCGTGTCACGTGAAGTGACGACGTTCGACCGATAGAGCATTGGAATTAATTATTTTATGGAACTCACTGAATATTCTCTATTCCGCTAGGTAAATAGATATAGGAACTGTACGAGCGGAGGAGGGCGTTTATCGATAAAATGCTTACCTGGTCGCCACCGCCAGATACTACGGGTTACAGGGTTTACCCGATCTTAAGTCCGGCCGGCCCGAGTGCATGTAATAATGTAAATCAAGCAAAGCGAAGAACACGCAAATACAACGGCCGTGGCGCTTTTGTGTACGTTACGTTGGCCCGGTGCGTGTACGCGCGCGCACAAACAGGTAATGACGGGATCGCGACGCGTGCGGGTAGGTACACGAGACGACCAAGCGGTTTGCTCGCACGCTATTGGCTACAACGGGAACATTACGCGCGTGCGCGCGACTGATCTCAAAATAACTGGTCGGGACGGTCGAGCGGGTCTACTCGCACGTTATTATTCGCGGCTAAAACGGGAACAACGCGCATGCGCAACTAATCACGAGTAAATATTACGTGACAGCCGACCATGTCGCGCAAAAATATTTTTTTTTGTACCCTCTATAAAGAAGTTTCACTTCAAAATAAAAAAGACCAAAACGTTTAAACGTTGTGGTCTTCATAAACATTCACAGTTTTGTTCCATATTACAGGCTTTGACCGCGACTACAGAAATATTAACTATTATTATTATCATGATTTTAATCAATAAAGAACGCCAAAAACGCACGACAAACTTATAACGCGAAAACGAGTAACCGTCAAACCGGTAACTTCGTATACAGACAAGTCGCTGCCGGTTAGTGCAGCCTGCAACATTTTTTTCCCTTACCACCGTTTATTTTTACATCGGCTAAACGGCGAGAGTATCGCACCAACGACCGGGTAACCGGTGTCGTGAAATGAGCCTAATGCTGTACGCGCGTGGCTGATGCCTGTATACCAGCACTTTGGTTCTCGTTCGTTGTATAATATGTGGCTCGACGTGTTCACTCATGTCGTTCCGGACACGTGTTTGTGACGAGTTATTGTTTCGACTATACGTCGGTATTTGAATCTGTGATCGGACGAAATTTTGGATAAACCGCTCGCGTAATTGACGTAATTGCGCACGCAAAATCGTTTTATAACGATTGGAAACTGTCGTTCTGTCTTTGACGAATTCGCATTCGTACAAAAATCATAATTTCAATTGGTATCGTACCTGATAACGATAGTGTTTTGTTTTCTGTTTAGACGTTGTATACTCTTATGTGAACCCATTCGTTCTCGGGACTCGCGTTGTCATCCCGTGTTGTTGTGCGCATGAAATACTCGAGAAAAGTGCGTCTCTAACGTTATCTGCGAGATTATTAATACCCGTTTGAATTGCGATGACGTAGAAAAAATAAAATACGAGAAATATGAGAAATAAACTTTCGGAAGGACTTTCAGCAAATCGTAGAATATTGAAATGATTCTTTAGACGAAAAATAAACCGTAGATAATATACATATATATCGATCGATATGAATGACGAAAATGTGGTCCAAAGCCTTCCCTACACAAGTGGTGATGGTATACAAATTTGTTTTTTTCCCCGTAATTCGTGAACTTTCTGTATGCCACAGTCATATATATATGTATATCATATTATATTATGCGCATACGAACGGATGTGTTGACCTACCGGCGCGCGCGATTTCGTTGCATAAAATTATAATATTTATTAGTATTATTATCATGTGTTCCGTAACGCGGAAAACGGGAAAGTTCGCGTAGAAAACACGGCGGGAAAAATAATTGCGAATTTCAAACGCGGCGACAAACACCGAATAATAAACCTATTGAATGTCTATCGTTGATACGCGCATACCTTATACTATATTCGCATCGGAGGGGACCGCGACCCAACGCCGTCGCCGCCGCGCTGTATTGATTTTAATGCTCGCGGAATACATAAGACCCAAATTAACGGTTCGTTTGGTTTCGCGTTTTCCCAGAACGCCGATGTAGTATAACGTGCATGCGTGTACTCGTATATAACACGCGCGCACACATAATATGTGTGTGTGCGTGTGTGCGTGCGTGTGTTTGGCACGACTTTACAATATATAGTTTCGTGAACCCCGGGTGAAGTGACGACGTATATCTCGCGACAAACAGAGATATCATATTAAATATACGAGTATCGATCACGTCAGATATATATATATACGTTTACGAAACTCCCGACGAAAAGTGTTTTCGTCAAACGATTCGTCAAGCGACTTATTCAACGCGCACTCGACTCATATACCCGTGTGTGTGTGTGTATATAATATTGCGTCGTAGTATTTTCTTATTCCAACGCTAAATCGTATGAACGCTCCGTTTGAAATCGCGTTATGGATACAAGAGTCAGTCGAATTTTATTGATAATAAACAAATAAACAAATAATACAAAAGTAAAATTGCTCGTTGCAATGTCGGGGCGCGAATTAAAAATCGAAAACAAACGGAACGACGTCAGTGGCTCGCGGGAAACGACGGCGCGTTGTTATCGATCACGAAAGTTTCGATGCGGCTCGTAATACGTATTATTATTGTACGCTCGCGGGCGGAAATCCTCTCTCGCCTCGTCTTCGTTTTTTACCGCCGTCCGCACGTGCACGCGCACAACGCATCCGGTCGGGATGTAAACGGTGGCATCTATCCGGCGGCGAACGCGCGGACCACAGGTGCGCGTTTTGCGTGTATACGCGCGCACGCGTCTTAATACACGTATACATATACACGATATTGTACACGGCACACCAGGTTTATAACTTGATTTTCGCCCGGAAGCGAAAAAAAACCGATGAAACCCGCGCGCGCCAGACGTTATCGAAGAACACTATGCTGACACGTCGAGTACGTGGATTATACGTGGATTACACTTCATACACGTCATGCGCTTTTAAATCGCAGTTTTCCGACGTGCGGTCCAAGAGGTTCTGGAGGGTACACGGAGGATCCCCCCCCGTCCGTCCGTCCGACGACGAAGCCGGTACAGAAGAAGAACGTCGGAGGAATATTATATTATAAATGTACTTGGCGGGAATCGGAAGGAAAATCAATAGCAAAACGATTTGTAGGATAAAAAACCTATTTGTTACTAGACACATATACCCGCCAGCCGTTTGTCCTTGTGTACATTTTCTCATTAAATTCGTGCACCGACAACGGTGGCGAATCGGAAAAGAAACGCGTGCGTACGAGACGCGGAGAGTGAGAAGGAAAAACAAGTGGTAGAAAACCGCGACGGCGGCCGGCGGGTCAACAACAATAGTATTTTTTTTTTTTTTTGCCCCGTCCGCGACGCGCCGTCCCTTGGAACAAATGTGTTGTTTTCTTTGTCGCCTTTATTTTTCCGAACCATTAACTATTTACGTGACCAATGGCGAAAATAAACCCTGCGGTAGGGCTGGTGGTGGAGGTAAAACGTAGTAGTAGTAGTAGTACGCCGTATGTACGGTACACGAGTCTATACGGCAGATCGAAGGGGATGATTTTAGACTTGGACTTTACACACGTACACACACACACACACAACACTTGTACCGAAAGCCGTCGTAATCGTGTCCTCCACCTGCTGCCCCGTCCCGGTTTTCGGGCCGACGGCCGACGGCGAGGGATTAGATACGGTATCGCGGGCGGGCGGCGCGGGACAATCAACCGATTCCGACGGCTCCCCGAGGACTTTTTTTTTTAACGGGATCCCTTCGGTTTTTTGCGTTTTTCTTTCTCTCCCTCGCCTTCTCGTTCTCTCGCACGCTCTCTGTCTCTCTTGTTTTCTCCGACGTGTACTTTATCAGATACCATGCATAGGACGTGTATTAGGCGTGGGGGATTTATTGGCTATACGAGCGCGGAGAATTAAAACCGTTTTCCCGGCGAATCCGTATCGATCGTCCCTCCGTCGCTGCGGCGACCGCAGAGACAGACCCTGCGACGACTGTGGTGGATGGCGAATATTTATATATATATATATGTTGTCTATAAGACTTGTAACGAGTATAACTACACGCGGCGTTTTTTTTTTTTATGCTCACTAATCGCGAACAAACCCAATTTGACCGATCGCTTAAACGTTTGTGGCGCAATGCGCGTGTGTATATGACGCAAAAAAACATATATATATATATATATATATTTGTTTGTTTACTTTTCCATCAATTCCCGAAACTATACGCTTGTGGCTTATATCTAACACGTATTTGTTTACGTATTTTTTTTTTTTTAATCCCACGTGCAATTCGACAATAATTAATAAAATTTTGAAGAAAATGTATTTTGACTTATAAATAATTTATGTAAAAAATCGCGTTTTGTTTGTTATCGGAAAATAAAATAATGCTTTGAATAATTTTTAATTAAAATACGTTGATTGTTCAGTTTTAAATTTGAGTTATACAGCAATAATTACAAAGAGTTTAATCATTTTTATCTGAAAATTGTTAATGACCGTCACATTTCTATTTATATATATTTACGTTTTACTAGATATAGAACCCGAGCGAAATCTAATACCCGAGTACTCTTATTTAAATCGTGAGAAAATAATTTGTCGTTGACATACGTAAAGGCTGTAAAACTATACATACTATACATATATACAATGTGGTCGTGTACATATTGTACACATGAATAGGTGTAATTGGGGTGCGTTCACGTATAGTATATATATATATATAGAGAGAGAGAGAGAGAGAGAGAAAGATCATGTCGAACGATTCCAGACAATTTTTTTTCATCCCGAAATTAAGGAAGGCGTCGAGACAACTCCGTCGTAAACGACGTATATATATCCTCGTGTAGTATGACGTGGGTGTTTTCTTAATGGCCGTCCATATAGACGGCAGTAATAGTGTTAGTAACACGTATATAGTAGTATAACTAGTAATAGTAGTAGTTATAGTGGTGTACACGGTCAAAGGCGACGACGGCGGGCGAAAGAGGAAAACGTGTAATCCGTTTGGAGACGCTCGACCCGTGCGTGGAGTAGAGCTATAGTATCATATCACACACGCGATATAAATGAACACGCACGAAAACACACGAGGAAAAGTGTGTGTGTATGTGTGAGAAGGCGAGAGAGAGAGAGAGCCGAAAAAATATACACATACATAACGAAAAAAAAAAATATATATATATAAAAAAAGAAAATGACAAAAGTTAATGGCCGTCGGTCCCGGAGGCATATATGCAATAAACATAACACGCGCGGAGGTGAAGGTTTTTTTTCCCGCTCCACCACTGCCCACCCACCGATTAAGGGCGAGTACGAGTCGACCGGCCGACGGCGACGGCGATGGTGGTGGTGGTGGTGGTGGTGGAGAAGCCGCGGTGGCTATACAAACGGCGGCGGGTTGTCCGCGTCGGCCAACAACAAGACTAAGCTGGTTCCATTAAGAAGTCAGTGCGGGATAGAGCAACCGGACCATTTCTCTCGATTATATGGCCGTGTGCCTTCCAGAGCGCTCGTATCCAGTAAATCCCTTCATTTTTAAAAAGGTTCCCTGTTTTCTTTGGCCTCCCCTCCATCTCCGTCACCCCCATCCTCCGGCACCGCCACCACCGCCGTGGATCGAAATGAGGGTAAATGAGTCCGGCAAAACGGTTAACGGGACCCCGGGAACTAAAAGCTTTTTACGTTACTGCGCTGAATATACTATGAGAAGCGCATTTTTTCACTCTCTCTCTCTCTCTCTTCTTTCTTTCTTTCTTTTTCTCTTTTTTTTCACCCTATAGCACAAACTTTCTCATTCTTTTTTTTTACATTTTTATTTTTAATAACATTATTAACAAAATATATTTCCTCTTTACCATGCGCTGAAAAAAATATATACCTATATAATTTGAAACGATTACCGCGGAGTTAAAAAAACAGACAAAAAATGTGCACACTCATAGCGTTTTTAACCAGTGTGCGTATTGACCGTATTAATTCCGAAACCCATTTCCGACATTTCCCTATAGTAATACGAATTTAAGTAGTGTACAGCTCATCAGATTTATAATAATATTGAACATCTTAATATACGGAATTTAACGTTTTATCGTTGGATAATTATGTATATTTATTTTGCTTTTTGAATTCGTTTATTATTAAATTCGCTTAACTGTCGGAGAATAGAAACACGTTGATCTTAAATAAACGTTCGAAATTCCAAGCAATCGAAAAATGTATTTTTCATATTTTTTTTTTTTAATGTTCAATCTTGTACCGTTTTTAAGCGAGAAAAAGAGAAATTAATTTAAACCGTTAATTTTTTTAGTCTTGTAAAATATTAACTAGCCCGTACTCGTAAATCTCCTATATAAAGTACTCGGTTATATTTCAAACTCCATTTTCCACAATATTTAATTTACATTTTACAATTAGTTTTCAAAAAAAAATCTTATATTGTTGACAGTAATAAATTGACGGTTTTATATTTATCGATGAAATAAAGATAATTGAATTTTACAAGTATATATATATATATATCGGATGAACGCTGTAGTATATTTCATAGGAAAATTGGATTTAAAAAATTCGAAATTTCAATAAAATTATGCAATCATATCGAAATATTCAAAATGTAAATACAATTTAAATGTTTGAATTGCAAAATGGAAAAACGTCGTCTAGACTCTAGGCGACGACGGAATTCTGCCTCGAGAAAATACGTAAAACGGACACGGCGGATTGGTTAGGCAATATCGAGGCACCTGTGCGCCCAGGCCAATACACGTTAACAATGTATTACGTTATTACTCGTATGACATCGCGAGGGAAAATATATGAGACTGACGCACGAGAACGCGCGCGCGCGCTCAGAATACTTATACGTTTAAGTCTCACATAAACAATAAAGACTAACGGTAACGACAAGCGCGGGAGAAGAGCAAAAAAAAAAGATGAAGAAAAATTATGTCAGAGTTTGGGGGGCTTTACGTGATTTATGAGCCGCACAGTACTTTTGGCGTTCGAAACAAACGTCAAGCACCCGCCAAAGAGTTTGGCGAGAACCGTTTTCTTTTTTAGCGTGTTATTATTCTTTTCCCTTAGTATATACTGTATAGGTATACACACTAATGCGGATTAATGAACGTTCTTTTTCGATATTTATTAATCTCCGAGTACTCCAATAAATCAAATCGACAAACAACGAAAAAAAAAACAACAACAACAACAACAACAACAACTACTACTACTACTACTACTGCTGCTGCTACTACTGCCGTTACGTCATTAATTAATGTTCTATAGAAATTTGTCTTTTTCGTTTTTCCCGATAGGAAATTAAACGCGAACGCCGCGTCGTGTGCGGCGTGAGTAAGAGGACGAGGCAGTGACGAGGGTGGTGGGCGGTAACGGGGGAAAAGCGAGAGAAAAAACACGGAAAACCCGGCGGACAGGTTTCCAACCCCCTGTGTACGCGTGACGGGGAGCGCGCGCACTAACTACGTTAAATGATTAATAACACTAGGCGAAAAGAACGGAGCGAAGGAAAGCGAACCGCGCCGGACGGACCCTTTAGTGGCCCAAAAGCTATCTACCGGAAAATATTACCTCTCTTGTGGAATACCGCCAAGACAACGAATATTAAAGGAGGGGAACGGGACAAAAGAAGAAATAAAGCGAGCGTTAAAAAAAAAAACAGAGGAAGAAAAAAACGGAAGAAGAGGGAAAAAACAATATTTTTAATTAGATTCGGCAACGGCATTCTTAAACGAGCTATAAGACACGTTTTGTTGGTTTTAAGATTCCCAGTATAACAATAATAACTCGATAATTTATCTACATAAATAATGAGATACATTTTTAAATGAGCCTATATTTTATCTTTTTTAATTTTGTTTTTTTTTTTTTTTTTTTTGTTCTTTGTTAACAAAAAGAGGGACGTTTCCCTTGCAGTAAAGACGTTCGAATAACAATTAATTATAATACATTACCTGTTTGTAACGTACATTGTCTGTAGAACGGTGATGGATAATATTATTTAATCGAAATATTTCGGTAATTTATATAATCGTATATTGTACAAGTGTTGGATTAAAAAAAAAAAAAACACTTAAGAATTATATCGTGAAATTTCAAAAATCAAAGACACGTTTATATACTTTTTGACATACTCGAATAACAATTTATTTGAGCGTCGAATTTCGGTGATTGTTTTCCTTTCGAAATAGCAAACGAGTATACAATAATATATAACATAAGATGTGTCTATATAGTTAACGAAATATTTTTAGGTCATCGCGTGATTAAAAGTCACAAGCCACTCGAATTCAAGATTATTGTAGCGCGTCTTTTATATGACGACCTTTGTTTTCCGGTTTCGAATTCGAAAACTAAATTTGAACGCAAATTGGAACGTAATTGTTACTTAAATAACGTGTACATTATTACGTGCATTTGTCACCATCGATTTTATAGGTATATGAATATATAACGTGGTTGGGAAACAAACTCAATTTCGGATACGTATAAAGCAATAAAAATGTAAAACGGAACAACGGTTTTAACTCCAATGTAACACGTGAACGAGTGCTAGTGCTGCATTTCGCTGTACGACTCTCTGCACGTTAAAAATAGAACAAAAAATATTATTAAAAAAATATTATTATTTAATATTTTTTTAAATAAAATTGATCAAACGTTTTACAAAAACATAATAATATCGCAAGGAATAACTGCTCGCGGTGTATATGCCGTTTATATAATATCACATTATACGCGTATATAAAGTAATTCTATTATTTTGTCATTGTAATCGCACAAGCATTATTATTATAGCTATACGTTCCGTTCTCTATTACGACAACACCGCGTGCGTATTTACATTGATTTTATGATATTATAACGGATAAGCTGTTTATTTGGACATTCAATTAACAGCAAGTGAAACTTTCGATAATAGCAGTGTACATTTTTCACGGTCGAGAAAAAACAAATGTTATTGCTGTTTAGTTTTTAATTGGGACACTGCGGTGTGGACGAGGTGACAATGACGTTTCGTTATTTCAACATATCGCTGTGCGTATTTGCCTAAACGTCACATTATTTATCGTCTATTATTGTTAAATTCGTTTCACCGTCATAAAACAAAACTTATTTTCAACCAAGTAACTTTCTGTAAGAAATAATAAGCAATTGATATTTAAAAAACATAGATAAGGTTAACTATAATTTCAGTCTGACTAAATATACTACTATATTACAATGTAATGTATTAAATTATATTCAAAGTAAGTTACATAAAATCAATATAATATATATATTTATACAAAAATCTAGTTGAATTAGTTATTAAATACATTACGCGTCTCTTCGGTTAAACATTTTAAATAGATAAACCGTTTGCTTTCTTAATTTACCGTTGTTCAAATGGAAATATTACAAAATATTTTTCTTATTGATATATTAAATTCAAAAAATTACTACTCTTCTATTTATAATCAAACAATAAATTTCCATTTGTGCATATAAGCGATTCGATAACGTTTTTGTTTTTCCTATTATATTTATCTCCGAAAACTCGAAAACTTTCATTTTGAAGGCAATCCGAACGATACCTTGACCCTGAAAGTATACGCGTTGTGTTCAATATGTACTAATCTATTTTTGTTTTTTATTTAGTCTGAAATTAATTCCATAATCGACGTTTGGAAATGTAAAATGTACTGGAATAATACAATAGCTTTATAATACAAAATTAACATTTCAAGCATATTTCACTTAAAATCTTTAGAAATATTTACTAAGAATACGTTTCTAAACATTTTTGATTTTATTAAAGTTGCTAAAATATACATATACGTATATTATAACAGTAACGAGTATGAACGTTTAACGATCGAATTTCAAAAAATAAAAACAATTATAATTATCAAATTGATATAAAAGATAATTGATATGTGGTCTGGTCGGTATCTCGACGAGTTTTCTCGTGGAAAAGCGTATTATTCTTGGCGTCTCGAACGTATCAAATTGTCAACCATTAATCATTTGGAAGGATATATGCACATTTTTTAGCGTGTGTTTGATTAACGACTGGGACATTCGTATCTTATGATGAATGTTGAAAATATTATAGTCCAAACGTCAAGTTTAATTAAATTTCGAATATAAAAGACGAGTGAGTTTGGATACATCCGAAATTAATTTTAATAAAAATATTAAGGGAAATAAACCAGAATGTGTCTTATTTTCTGACAATAATTATAAACCATTTCCTGTTTCGAAGATCCCGGTATAATCTTATTATATTGAGATTTCTTTTTTTTTTTACAATATTATAAGAAAGAGGGAGAGGGGGAGAGGGGAGAGATTTTAAGTTATAAAGACAGTCCATTATATAGTTTAATACAACAGAGAATTCTTTTAAATGAAAGGCATAAATATTTTTAATGTATTTTTTAATAGGAAATAAAACTCGAACCCATCATACCTTTGAATGCAGCGTATAAAATATGTTTAAAAGTTCGCCGAAGATTAAAGATATTACTGTTTGTTAAAAATAAAAAATAGTATCCTTTTCAAACGAGAAATTACAATTTATATATGTATACATTTCAAACAAATATACAGGTATAAACGCATCCAAGCGCTCGGTTTATAAAATATTTATAATTAAAAACTTAAGTTTTTCCATGAGCGTTTTTATTGTAAATTGAGAGGGGAGGTTTTTTTATTTACGTCGCGCGCATTCCGTTACGGAACAATAAATCCAGACGCGATGTTTTCATAATTGTTCGGCTGGTTAATTGTCGATTCGTCGGCGTCGACGTGAACTTACTCGTGCAACACGAATAATATAGTATACACTACGAAAATCAGAAATACCCAAGACGACTATAGTAATTCAGCCGACGAAACCCCGTAACCGATCGCAAGCTTCGATTCCGACGAGTTTTCCACGAGCGTTCGAAAATAACGTCGGAACAATATTTATAATCACGTCGAGGAACGCTAATGCTAATACACGCGGGAAAACTTGAAAACGTATTGTCTGCGCGCGCGCGCGTATAAAGACGAATTCTCCGCAACTGCCACTCCTCTCCGCGTCCGCGTACGTACGTGTATGATATGCGTGCGTGCGTGCGTGCGTGCGTGCGTGCGTAGGCAAATGCGCGTCGTCGTGCGGTGACGAGGCTCGCGGCGGAGGGGTTCGGGAAGACATTTTGTTTTATTTCTTCTTTCGCGTTTTCCTCGTCGGCCCAAGGGTCCCCCACGTCCACGTACACCACCACGTCCACCGCCGCCGCCGCCGCCGCCGCGCCGACGAGTGTAGAACGGCATTAAAAACGTGCGCGCTCGTGTGACGTTCTCCCGTATCGCGTCCGTCCTCCGTGTGCGCGGGCGCTCACGCGCGCGTGTGTACACACGTATGCGCGTATACATATATAATGCGCCGCCGCGTATGTAAAAGAGGGTCGGGCGGTGTGAGGGATTGGTCGGGTGCGGCGGAGAGGAGGGCCGCGAGGGATGTGACGGCGGAGTCGGCGGATATTAATCAATAACGGAATTTGGTTTTGTCTGCAGAGCAACAGAAAGTGAAAGAAGCGGCGCGCACGCACTACACTCGGAGGTTTTTTCTCTTTTCTTATTTTTTTTTTTTCTTATTTTTTTTTTTTTTTTTTTATTTTAACTCCCTTTTGCGCCAATGCGAAATGCGAAGGGATCCGGCCGGGGACCCTTTCACTCGCCGCCCACCCCTTTCGTCTGGCGCGCGCCGGCGCGAGAGACGCTCGCGCGCCCTTCCCGCCCGCCGACGGTCGCCCTCCTGTTTTCCATATGTAATCTTAACGAGGCTACTTTCTCGCGCCGCGCGCGCAGATGCCATCCCTTCGGCCGCGCGTACGTACGCCCGTCCGTCCGCCCGTCCGCCCGTCCGCCAGCCAGCACGCACGCACGCACGCACGCACGCACGCACAGACACGCACATACGTGTGTACATGTATATATACACGCGACGAGAATATTCTACGACGAACATTGCGCGCGGACGACGTGTGCGCCGGTAGTGCTGATGGTATTGTATATACACACACACACACACGCGTGTATATATATATATGTATGTGTGTGTATACGAGTGTGCGGTGCCGCGGGAAGAGAGGGAAAGAACGGTAAGAATGAGATGAAATATTCGCCGGGCTAAAAAAATAATAAAAAATATAATACCGGTGGCCGGGCGAAAATGAAATACCAACACAAATTATCGCAATGTTCGCGAAAAATCCTATTTCGTTTTTACGCGTGTGTGTGCGAAGCGGTTTCCATCTCTTCCCTTTCCCCGGCCCGCCTCACAACCGTTCCGTTTTGCCTGAACACTAACCCCGTTTTAATTGTCTGTCGTAGCCCGTACATGTACGTACGTGTATGTGTGTGTTATAGTATAGTAGTAGTTAAGCGAACAAAAAACAGTACAAACGTTTTGGTTTTTTGTTTTTCATTCACGCAGAAGTACCTGTTTAATATTGTTTTATTATTGCCATTGTTGTTTTAATTAGAACGCGTGGCTTTATGTGAGTATACACTTATACCATTCATATAAAAAAAAAAACGCGTATGTTTATAACTGCATTCCTAGCTCGAGTGTATCCATTGACTTTAACACAACGCTATAATCTTGTACGTATTTTTTTTTTAAAAAAAAAAACGATATTCTAATGAATGCCAACGTGCCGATTTCGTTTTATAGAAACCCCGAATAGTATTGCGGATTACCGTATCCGTTATGAATATTACGTTGTATTAGAAATCTATAGAAGTAAACGTGTCTATTCAAAGAACGCTAGTTTTAATTTATGACGGCGTATAAACGAGAAAAAATAAATTTTGACAAAGTTAAATTTTAATATATTCCTAACACGAATGTAATTTCAATACTGTATTATATCGTTACGCGTGCATGATTGCAGTACATCAATTTCGTATAGAGCTTTATAATTCATCCGCGTTAGCGTCGCACCGAAAATATTGTATACGCACTAAAACCAAATATACAACTTCGCATACACACACACACACACATATGTGCATATATACTCGTATATTTGGTATGGATGCATCATTTGAAGAATAGTGTAATGTATTTTATTTACGAATTGAATAAAAGGAAAATGATTTTTTTTTTTCACTCGTATGCGCACTTATATTCGCCGGAAACCAAAATGAACGGAATTTCGCGGAAATTACACAATTACAAATTCTACGGAATCGTGGGATATGTTCGTATATATCTCGTTCGGTAATGCGTGTGGAAATAGCTCGATTGAATGAACGAAAACCAAATTATAAATTTTTCTCGGTTCGTAAAATTTGGTTTAGGAAAACTCGTAGCATAATCCGTTTTTTTTTTTGCAAATCAAACTCGTCTTGGAACGGCTACGGCAAGCTGAGCGTTACGATTGTCTAACATTTGTAGATATATATATATACGAATTTTTTCGTCTTATCTTTACGGTGCTGGATCAAGTAGTATATTTATGGGCCGTGAGCGAAATGTTCAGGAGACCGCGTGTTAATTATCATAATTATTGGACGCCCTCTACAAACAAACGAAAATCCTCCCCATCAAAAAAAAAAAAAAGATAACACTCGGAGTAGAAATGTCGAAAACCGTGTAATTTAGATAATAAACTCAAACGCCAACAATGACGTTAGCCTGACCGGGATTTCCGGAAGGCCGTAAGCCGATATACGGAGACGCCGCCATTTTTATACGCATGTTATTCGCGTAGAACGAAATCGAATGTATGACGGCGTAAATTATACATTGACTTTTAGAGTACACGCCGTGAAATTAATATTCATTGTTGAAACGTTATATATATTATTGTCACTGTTGCGTTCGTTTATTTTTTTTTACAATTATTCTTCGCGCGTGACGTCTAAGTTGCTGCGTTTGAAAAATCGTGTTTTGTTGTTCGCAATTACGCGGACGCAGTCTCATTAACGTGTCGGGACGAAATGAAAAACGTTCGCCCGGCGGCTGTTTAATTGGCAGTAATTTGTCATCGGGTTGTTTTTGTAGAACGGTTTTTGCACAGAAGTTATCCCTTACATATTATATTTTTCGGTAGAGGAAAGGCGAACGATAAAAAAAATATTTACGTATATAAGTGTAAAACGTTGATTGATTACCTGATCGTTAAAAAGTATACACCAACAACATTAATTAAGACGAATATCGTTACGCTTCTCGACTTTTGAGAACTATCCCCCAAGGGTAAGAAAAAAAAATGTACGATTTTTTTTTTTTTTTACTCGGAAAAACTTTTCTTTTTTTTTTACGATTATTATATATTCTGAACGAAATTAATGACTCAAAATTAATAACCGTCGCAAAAAAATAAAAATAAAAAATACTTCCAACTTTTATTATTATTCGGATGCGGTTACCGCACTCGACTATAAAACTAAAGTCGCTCGAGAGTTCTTAATTTTTCGTCATCTCGTACAACTTTAATATTCATTAAAAAAAAAAAAAAAAAAAAAACCCCGCGTGTGGGGGTGGTAAGAGGACGAGAAGTTAGCGGCGTATAGTCTTATTCTTCCGCCATCGCCGCTCGCCGAGCGAAAAGAAACTCGTGTAAAATGAATAAGGAGACCGGGGAAGTTAATGAGATTTTTAAATTAGATTTTTTCGCTCTTCTTCTTCATCTCCACCGTCTTTCGGTCTTGGCCGGGAAAATTATGGTGGTAATTTTCTCCACTCTCGGCGGCGGCGCAGGGGACGCGGGGCAGTGGTGTATATATCCCTTCTTATTTTTTTTACGTTTTTTTTTCTTACTTTTTACTTTTTTTCCCCCGGTTTCCTCTTACTACTAATACTACTACTGCTATTACTACTACTACTACTACTACTTCTACTACTACTCTACTACCACTACTACTACCACTTCTCTTCCTTCTCGAACAGAGATAATCGAAATTTTATTGTTCGGAAAGATAACGAGGGTGTTTTTTGCGAGTGATGCTGCACACCGTCGTCGTTGTCGTAATAAATACATGCACCTACACATATACTCATAGGATGCAAATGTATATAATGTAATGTAGTACAACAATTCGGAGTTTAACGAGTGTCGTAGGTAGCGAGAAAGAAAAGTCGATTCAGTTCATTGGATTAATTGCGCTCGCGAAGTTTCCGCAGAACACGGCGCGCGCGTTTAATGACTTTATATAAAATTGTGCGTTGGTATAAAACGCCGTACATAACGAAGTATTAAGACCGTTCCGAAGATTTATATAAGATACTCGTTTAACGCGAGACATTATTATTGTGTGCCGCGATTGTATCATAATACTACGGACATATTCTCCTCCAATTCAATCATTCCGTTTTGCTCCACTAATCCTTTTTCAATTGTCATTTATTGAAATCGACTATTTTCCTCGTATCCGAAAATAATATTGTGGCCCGTGGGCGTATAATATAATTATGAAATGACAATAAACTATGTTTCACACGTATATAATATTTATATTTTTCAGTAGGTATTCAAGGCACATTGAAAAATATTTACTTTTTACTATTTATTATATTATACATTTTATGACGCTGCGTATGCAAATTAAATTTCGAACAAAATTGTCGATGAAATATTCCGAAAAATATACAAATATTAGAAATCGCCTTAAACGGGATTTATGTTTATTAAAGAGTTTATATAAAAAATATATTTTACGAATTTTATAAAAAATATATATATATATTAGTTAGGCTCGATTAGATCGTTAAAAACAACACCTCGAAATAAATGTTTCTATATATGTATATAATCGAACACAATCTATTGATACGGATTACATATTAAAAAAACAACAAACGAGAAACATTAAATTCAAACACACTCTATATAGTATTATATTACCGTTTAAGCGATAAACTTTTTTTTCAGATTGTAAACAATAAATAAAAATTCTGTGTATTATTTTCTTTACGACTACCCCCCCCCCCTCCCCATCACCTCCTTTATATATATTCAGTACCGGATTTAGAAATGTGAAGGCCCTGGGCCCATCTTTAGTGAGGGCATCATTTTTTAATTACATATATCTGATATTAGTAGATTACAAGTACATTTGATGTATAATGTATCTATTATATTGAAATTTACTGCAAAATAATATTTTAATTAAAAGTAAGGTTGAAGAAATTTAATTATGCTGAACAATAAACTAAAAATATAATTAATTATGCTTCAATTATATTAAATGATATTTAATTTATTTTAAAAATTACAATGAATACATACTGTATTTAAATAATGTAAATTATTATAATTATATTGGTACTCTTCTAAATTTCGTCACCATACATTTTTTAACTATATACTAATGATATTTTGATTCGAATATTGTGATTTTCACCTGTATTAAAAATGATAATTTTTGTTGTAATGTGTTTTAAATTGGGATGTAAAAAAAATTTACTATGCGGAGGTCTCCGTTTTATGGAAATCTGCAACCCTTCCCCCCCCACCAAAAAAAAATTTAGCCCTGTATATATTACTAATATAACCTTCAAAATGATGCCTTTCTAAAACTATATTTACTTATTTTTACGCATAAACGTATATATACCTAATAGTATAATAAGCTAACAGGTTTTATAAAAAAGAAAATAAAACTATATTGTACACCAACTAACATACTTTTTACTACGTTTTCACATAGAAATGTATTGAATTAACAAACAGAGCTCCTAAAATTGTGGTGATTGTTTTTTCGCGTGCCATAAGCCGCGAATAAATGCAAAAAAAAAAAAGTTTAAGTAGCAAAGATGCACGACATATATTTTTTTCATTTAGTTTTCTTTTATCGTTTATTTTACTTCGGCCTACACGCCAAATCCGTACTTTAGAATTTATAATAATAAAAATCGTATGAATATAAACCGTCCCTCCGAAGAAAATACGCATGCCGATGCACACGCATAGTTTTGTACGAGATTCGAGAAACCAGATTTGTGGCTAAAAAGCGGATTTCTCCGTTTTCAAAAAAAAAAAAATGTATCTTGTCGCCGATTGGGATGTCGTCGTTTTCGAATCTCCGAAGAAAAATCCGTGTGTTTCAGTGTCTAATCAGAACATTAGATCGTATCAATGCGGCCACGTATGCGCCGTACGAAAAGTCACGTGGTGTTGTCATCTACGAAAACGCCGTGTAAAACAACGTGCGTATTTATACGTTGCAAAAAATACGCGACACATCGCGCGTACAGCGTGTGTGTGGGCGCAAGCGCAGTACCGGCGTGTTTGTCAACGACTAAAACGGCGAGTGTATAAATGTTTTGAACTTTCTTTTTTCTTTTAAATTGTCCAACGAATCGCGGGCGGACCTTATACAGAATGGCGTGTACGTATATATATAAACTTGTATGAAAATTGTAAAACTTTTATATTATATACAATGTCTGTCCGTGCGTACGTATAATAATATATTTTAGTTATCTGTACGCGTACATTCATGTATATATGTGTGTGTGTGTGTGTGTGTACGAATGGTTACAATAATTCGGGCGATAAATTCACTCCCGCGCGTTCTATAAAAACACCGCCCGCCATACGTTATTTATTTTCGTGCACTAGCGGTGGTCGTATTTATAGAACGACGTGGACAATCGTACCGTTCGTTTTCGAAACGGCTCTGAGGAGTGTTAGGGTTTTTCAAAACAACGATCGACATCGCATTTAATCGTTACGTTTCCGGCGGAACTGGGTAATACGACACGTTTTTTGTACGTGCGATAACCTGCGCGTCTCAATCGTGATTGACCAAAGACTATATTTTGTGCGCGACGCCTTTACGGACGTCCGTCAAAACGCAAATGTTTTAGTAAATCCCGCAAATACAATTGTGCGACACCGTCGTTTCACGTTTTCGATCGGGTCTGGAAACCGCGCGAAATCGTTTCTACAGGGCGTTCGTCCCGATCAGACGAATTCGATACAACACATAATTCAGATACGAAGTAGTAAACCGAGCGAAGACCAAACGGTTCGTCCAGTAAATGGTTTGATGACGATAGACACGTCATGTTTCTCGCGCATGGAAAACTAGCTTTTGCGACCGGAATGATAATGCGTATTACGTGGGTAGAAATGCCGAAACGCGCGGAACCTAACCGTAAATACCTCATACTCGCGTACGGGAAATTTAATGACGAGACGTATTTATATTACGCAATGCGCTCGGTCTGAACTCGTACGATAAAGATCGTGTTTTCTCATTAAAAAACGACGACGACGTATAATTTATTATATATATATGTAAAAAAACGTTGCGCGCGTAAGAAAAAGGGTGGAAAAAAAAAAGGCGAAGAAGGGACGTCGAGAGTTGACAGCGAAATGCCGAATGTAAAAGTACGATAAGCGGTGCGTGTGTGCGTGTGTGCGTTCGGCGGCGGCGGCGGCGGTGCGCCCGTCGGCGCTTTAATGCGGAGGAGCGTCGTTTGTAGGGCCGTCCCGGTGCGCTTGCATTGGTCCTTCGTCAAAAGACCGAGACCCGCGCCATGTTGCCCGCAATTATACACACGCACACGCACACACACGCGACGACGACGACGACGACGACGACGCCGCCGCCGCCGCCGCCGCCGCCGCCGCCGCCGCCTCCGCCTCCGCCTCCGCCGCGACGGTGTTTCACGCACGCACAACACGTCCGACACATACGTATAATGTATACGCGAGAGAGCGCGCTCGCGTTGTGCGCGTACGATAATAGCGAGCGAGACCGTCTCGACGATGGCCGCGCGGACGAGAACATAAAAAAGGGGGTCGATCGACGGCGGTCCGAAGAACAACGAGAATACGGAATATAATACGACGTTTCCTCTGGCGTTCAGATACGAGCGCGCGCAACAACGTGACGGGTCCGGTCGTATGGTAACGACCTCGGCCCCGTGCCGTTTTTTTTTGGTCGTCCCCGTGAGTCAATTGTCTTACACGCGACGTCCGGTGTGTTGTGTACGCCGTACCCCTAACCTGGACGACGTAACGAAAATCGCGTCAAACGTCGTCAAAACACGAGAACTGAACTGTACACGGAAACCCGTACCCCCGACCTCTTCGAATATCACTTCGAATGACGACAAAAAACAAGCGCAATAAACGATACGCGCGTACAGAATTACACACGTTCGACACTCGATTCTCACGAGTATGTAATCGATTTTGTATACATAAAAAAATTACCGGTCGCGTTCATTTCTTGCGGCGCAGTTCACGTTCGGTGAGTTTGTCGTATTTGTGAGTCGTCACATTTCAAGCGGGTGGCGTACGTGACCGAGCCGTCGAGCTGGGATCTCGGTGGGTCTCTAGGTGACGGCCGACGAGTGATCGAGAAGAATACGACCAAACAGTACCTCTACGGTATTATTATTTAATCGTATTTTGTGCGATTTTTAGTGTTCGGGTATGAGAACGAATTCGAATTGACGGTTTCATCCGGACGTGTTTCTGAATCATTTCTAATCCCGTTTGCAGATCACATCCAAAAACAACGGTTTACAACGCGTCGGCGCGCACCGTTTGGTGACAGCGGTACACGTTACGACGCGCGCGTGAACGTGCAAAAATACGTGTTGTTTACACGGCCGACGCGACAGACCAGACGTACAAGGCAGGCACCGCGTGTCGACATCGCCCTGGCCGAACATTGAAACGCGCATCAAATAAACGACGTCGGTCCGGCACAGCGAGTTTGGTTTTTTGAATTTTTTGAATTTCGATTTCATACGCCGCGACGTATCACAATATTATACACGCCTTAAAAAATGTTCCCGATCCGTTTTCATACCGTGCGTACTACACTCGTATTACGCGTTACGTATGAGATGTCGACGTTGCGCGAACTATAACGATTAACATCGACACGTACACGGGGGGGCGGTGGGTGCTTGCTCGGACACCGTTCGTAATGAATATAATACGACGCAAATACGAGTGAAAACGACAAGTCGTATAAAGCTCGAAAAAACCATAGTTTCGGACACTCACGCTCATCGGTACCGCGGCCAGCGTTCGCCCGTGCGTTGTTTTCAGACAAATCCGTTACCCATTGTACGGGCGCGCGTGTCGACGCGTCCCAGCCGACGAGCATTATTCGATTAATTCGAGTAACTACACGTGCATCGCGGTACGTAACCGGAATACGAGCGCCGCCACGCCGGTCCGTTTACGACGTCCACATGAAGTTGGCCCACCGACTTTGCCAAAACCTTTCCAAAAACGTATTCGAAATCTTCCCCTCGATTCGCTAGAATTCGCGAGTCCATTCCCAGAATTTGCTAGTCCTCCAAAGCTGAGATATGAGCTTTCAAAGTTCTGAAGTCCGACTTTATGCGATAGTGCATCGCGGTGCGTAACCGGAATACGAGCGCCGCCGCGCCGGTCCGTTCACGGGCGATTTTGAAATCGAATAGTCGGGATAATCGCGATTCGCCGGGAGACGGAATGCGAAATGTTAACGTAACGCGACGAGGTCGGTCCCGCCGCGACCGTACAATGTATCGTATCGTACAACGTGATACGTCGTCCACGGAGCGTTGCACTTTATTACGTCCGAGTTCTGTGCACGTAACGGCGTGTACGAAAAACCGTACCACTACTACGCGTCGTTATACACGTGTGTGCAGACGCGACGTCATTCGTTGTAGAACGGACGGAAAGCTGATACGGCGGCGGACCGGATTAATTGAGGTACTATTTCCTTTTTAGACAAACTTCGAGAGTCGTAAAGATTTTCATTGTGTTCTATTTGTACTAATGTCGGGTTCGCGACGTCGCGATAAATTAAACGATAATTCACGAGAGACAGAGAGAGAGTGAGTGGACAAAAATCGAATCTTGCAGCGAAAGAATGAAAAAACGATAACTATTAAAATAACAATACGGTCCTCCTTTCTGCAAAGAAATGTATATATACGTTTGTAGGGTATACGACATTTATCTTGGCGTTTGAACGGTTCTCTCGTTTTTTCAAATAAAATTACGCCGATTCGCCGTGTATGAGTGTGTGTGTACATACATACAACGTGAAATCTTCGAATTCCGATTTCTAAATTACCTGTACACGCGTTATCTAATATTAACGTATATATATATATATGTAATATACAAATCTCGGAGACCGATCTCAATAAAAGCAAAGACGATTCACATTTCGCGATATAAAAACGAATGTTACATAATGTTATTATATATAGATATATATAAAGTACGTTGTCCGCGGGAAATGACCAGAAAATTGGTAGTTATCGCAATTCGTGCGATAGTTTTTTTTTTTTTTTTTACAACGTATTTTATATACAGCATTTATGATATATAAACGCGTATAAAAAAAAAACGATACTAAAGTCTAAAAGTCTTCGAAAACCCTTTACGGTTTAATGCGCGTGTATATATATATGTATATATAATACGTGTATGGTCGAATCCGAAAATGTCTTTTTTTTTTATTGTCCGCAAATTTTATCGCGGCCGTGAACACGACGCTCGTGTACACGCGTCGAGACCGTACGTTCGCGACGACCGCCACGTTCCACACGCTCGAAAAAACGTTCGTCCGAGTCTTCGAATTTGAATATCGGAACGTCGGATCTTATTAAGCGTCGTTTCCGACGGACTTAAACGCGTGCACCGGTTAACAATGTGTGTCTGTAACAATATCGACGCGATGTTTTACTACCGCGGCCATTATCCGGTTTCCTTTTTAGGTGCGATCGGGTCCGCGGGTCGTGTGGTCGTCCGGACCGACCGTCGCGCGATCGTGTTCCACCGTCCCATTACATGCGTACACACGGTTTGTTTTCCGCCACGCACTCGTCGTGCATTTTAAAACGGTATCCGTTATAAAGTTTTATGCAGTTCGTTTTGTTTTTGTTTTTGTTTTTTTTCCATTTTAATAGTGATCCGTGGAAACTGCACTGCAAGAAACTATTTATGTATGCGCGCGCGTACGTGTGTGCGGGCGGCAACACTGACGTTTTAAGTTGACACGACTACTGTCGACGTCGAAGGGAAGAAGAAGGCGAAGTGATCGGACACGACGACGCCTCCGTGTGTGCATTCGTACATCGCGAAACTGACGGTCGGCCGAACACTTTTTTTTCCTCCTCGTGCCCGTTTTTTTACACGTGTTTTCTCTCCCCGAGCGCGTCATACGCTCGTGCGCCGCTATCGGACCGCTATTTCGACCCGATAGAATTTTCTGAAATAAACGAATAAAATAACTATTGTTTTTTCGACGCACTCGTAATGCGCGTCACGTTTCGCATGGTTTTTTGGAAATCAAAAGAAAATATGACTACGTTTTCCGCTTAAACTTTTGATTTTTCTGTTGAAATCCGACCCGGCCGCCCGGCCCGTCGATTTTGTTATCGTTTCATTTCCCGTCTATACATATATATATATATAACGGCCCTTCGGGATTATTATGCGCCCGTAACCGTTCTCATTAAAATCAAAAGTGTGTATATAATATACATTTATATATATAAATAAAATGAAAAAGAAAAAAAATGCTCCGGTATAGTCACTGATCCAGATTGTTATTTTTCTTTTGTTCTCCGCGCGTGCACGGGACTCCCTTTCTCATATCGCGTGCGTAAACAGGCGTCATCTGAAAGCTCTCTTTTCAGACGCGCGCTATCGACCTGAGTCGGGGCACAACAGACGACAAAAAAAGATCCCCCCCACCCCCAGTCACCAAAAAAAAGAATAAGAAAACACCATATTCGATTGCCTTCGTTTCCATAAACAGTTTTGCGGGAAAGAGGTATATCTATTCTCAAGGTATACATCATCATCATCATCATCATCATTATTATTATTATTATTATTATTATTATTATTATTATTATTATTATTATTATTATTATTACGACGGAAACGTCATGACGAGAGAAAAAACGAACGCAATTTATTCCATATATACACAAGCGAGTGCGCATGTGTGCGTATTGATAAACATCCGTCGATTTACCGAGACGTTTCCCAAATCTAATAAGACTTTCTCGCCGATATATATACATATATATATATATATAAAATGTGTGTGTGTGTGTGTGTGTGTATACACAGTCCGTGTTAACATTTTTATCCGGTTTAAATTCGAAAACCACTCGAATCGAGCTTTTTCGCTTCC
Organism: Schlechtendalia chinensis; assembly: GCA_019022885.1. Taxonomy (NCBI): domain Eukaryota; kingdom Metazoa; phylum Arthropoda; class Insecta; order Hemiptera; family Aphididae; genus Schlechtendalia; species Schlechtendalia chinensis. The sequence continues at coordinate 7,772,419 of CM032340.1, read as the reverse complement.
ACGTCCGCCCGAGTACGTATAATACACGTCATAAAAATAGCGTTCCCGTCGTAATACCTGTACCCGTAATAACGTTATGCATTACGCGTGACGTAATTAAATTTGTTTTTCGACGGTTGTTTTTTTCCTGTTTACGAGTTTATTTCCCGACCTCCCCGATCAAATTATTCCATTAATTACAAAGTCCTTTTAGAGGAGAGAGAGGGATAGAGCGAGAAAATACTTCCCTCGCCGCTGCCATAGCGTCACTTGTAATTGGACCTTTTTTTATTTTTTTATTCATTCTTTGCAACGAGCAATTAAAAAAAAAAAAAAAAGAGAAAAAAAGAGAGAAAAGAAAAAAAGGAAGGAATTCGAAGAAAACTAAATAAAAGATTCTCTTTCGCGTGTAACCGGATACCGCAATTAAAACCGTGGAACGAATTTTAACGAAAACCACCTTTTTCTAACTTTGTGAGGTTTAAAATAAAAAATAAAAAAAAATCATAAAAAACACTCAAACACTCTCCGACGGAGATTACACGATTGCGGTGATTTTTTTTTTTTTTTAATTCGGTATACGAAAAGTTTTAACGAGGAAAAATAAATTAAGAAACGACTATGGCGGTGTGCAGTGAGCACAATTGGACGGAGGAGAGGGCGAGGGACATTAATTTCTTGATTTCTCGAGTGGCGCGAGGGTGGACTAACTCGAGTATTTTCCTTTTCTTTTCTCTTTTTTTTTTAATTAATTATAATACAAGGGTATTTTTATCCTTCTTATTACTGTACATTAATCTGCGTCTCGCAGCGGACATTAAGCGTTTTTAATCCTACACGACGCCTTCATTTATCAACCCTCGTCGCCCGCGAAAACGCGTAAAGTCAAACACCCACTCGTACACTCCCGTCCCCGCCCAGTCCAAGCGACATATACGTTTATATACATTGTGCGATACAATACGAGTTACGTACGTTTTTAACGGCCAATAAAATTTGTAGCTCGCGTCCATTTTCGATGTAAATATACATTATTAAATATATATATATAAATTTTTGTTTAAAAATTGCATCGACACGTAAGCGTTTTTTTGTTTCACGAGAGACCGTCACGATATCAAAACTCGTTAAAAAAAAAAAGCGTATAAACAAAAATATATTTAAAACTGAAAATAATATTTAGTCTCCCGAACTCAAAACGTGTTACATTGTTCTTTTATTTGTCCAATACGATACTAGTGTTATAAAAGTCTATGGAGTACACGAATAAGCGCGGTAGAGTTTCGGTTCATCCGAATCTGTCTAATAACCGTGTAAATAATAACAAAAAAAAATAGTAGGAAAATATTTCGAATGCGTCGGTTCAAATAATTCGCTGTGGATCCGCGGGATCCGTGTGACTCTCAGTCGATGACAATCGATTGTACGAGACACGCGTAAACTGGCTCCGCTGCTCAACTGTGCACGCGTCGCGCAAGACTCTCGTTATATGGTGCGTGTGCACGTATATATACGTTACCCGAGCTGCGTTATGATCGATGGAACTTTCCGACCGCCAAAACTCGTCGTCGTCGTCGTACCGCCGCTGGACGCGGTAAACCGCAGCAGCAACCATAAAAACACGAACGCACAACGTTTTTCAGGCACAGGTCGGACGGGTCTGGTTCGATCATTTCAGTAGGTCAGGGTGTCGACAACGGGACACACGGGGGTAGTCGTGTGTGTGTGCGTGTAGTAATAGTAATAGTGGTAGTAGTACGCGCGTATACGGCGTGCGGTAGTCGGACGGACGGGGGGGGGGTATTTTTTTTTGTTCGTAATATATTTTTTTATAACGTGCGCGCGACCGGAGACCCACGCGAGGGGTCGAGAACCGCACACCGTAGAGCGTTGTGACGTCGACGTGCAGCGTGTACGTAGTACGTGTTCCGCGGGGTCGGGCCGGAAAACAAACCGCCCGGACAAACGACGGTTTTTTGTCGGGACGAGGAAACGCACACTGACCGTTCCCGAGTGGGGGGGAGGGAAAAAAATAAAATTACGATGCGGGAACCGACTCGATCCTGGTATTTCGCGTTTATCCACGCGGTTTTCGCTCGTCCGCATAACCGCGGCACGGCGTTTTTGCCGTTTCGCAACGCGAAATCCCGATGTTTAACGCGCGTTTGTCCCGTCTAATGAAATCCGTCAATCGTGCACGGCACGGCTATTCGCACAAGCGTCCGGCGAACACGTAGACAGATGGACGTTTCCCGTTTCCAAGACGAAATCCGTCCGGCGCGGACGTGTACCGTTTTCGGATTTTCGTCGTATCAATCGTCGAAATTTGGTTTTGCCGCGCACGAGAATCGTGCCAATATAATACGAGACGGACTGCCCACTTAAACGTTGTTAGATTTTACCGACGTTGTAGGATTTTAACGCGTTGCTGTATATATAACGTGCCAATAATCCAGAACAATAATCTTGCTACGATTGGGAATCATATTTACATGAAAATCGTTATGTGTGTAAATGTGATATTTCGTCCGGCGACCGGGGAGTGGTTAGGTTAGATTATCGGGGCGGGTGGAAGGGAAAATCGGTACGCGGGAACAGGTAAACGCTTTTGATGGGATCGGCGAATTCGTTTAGCTACGATCGTTTACCGAGGAGCGTAACAAGTCTGCGATTTGCCGGCAAAAAATAGACGCGCGCGGTGTACGATGTATTTTGAATACGACGTGTGCGAGCTGTGCCGACAACGAGCGGCTTCTCGCCCCGAGACCCTCGGGCCCGACGTATTTTAACCCCTTTGTGCGCGACCCGAGGGGGTGGAGGGACTAATGAAAAAAAGGAAAAAAAAAATTGGAAACGGAGTCCTGACCGGTGGGGTTAGTCGTGCGCGCATATATGTATATATATATACGTGCATACACCGAGGGCGATTTAAAAACATAAAAAATATACGGCGCGCACCCCTCGCGGGGACGTACGCGTGCCACGTGTTTCGGGCCAGCAACCCCACGCAACTGTCGATGGGTCCCCGGTCGGTCGACGAGTTTCTCTCTCTCTCTCTCTACGGTTCGGTTTTTTTCCCCGTTATTATTATTATTTTTTTTTTAACCGGCAAGGGTTCTCAAAGTGTTGGCCCAAGTCGCTTTTTTTTTTCGTCTTCCATTCAACACGACGATAACGGTATGTCCTAATAAAAATAAAAAAATAAAAACGAAATCCGTCGACCGATCGCGAGACCTACACGTACGAGCGGTGTGATGGCGTGAAACGATAAGACCCCGCGAAGCAGGAGGTCTCGTCATCTTATGACGGTGGATGTAGAACTAATAGACTCGGTCTTGAATTGTACGGAGCTGTCGAATCGTTTCCAGGGCGAACAGTCGCGGTTTTCGGCTCGTTTTCCGTACACATCCCGACGGCAGACCCGTGCTGTATTATTTTGCAAATGGTAGTCCGTGCAAGTAATCGGCGGTTTTTATTTATGTTTCGATTCGAACGGTTTTTTAGGCCGTTACGCACAGGATATCTTAACGCGTTCTTTTGTCTCGGATTTCGAACGTCGTGCGTTAAAAATAATTTATCGAGAAACACGTTGTAATCCGCACGTAATGGGTCAACCGCACAAAACATAAATGTTATGTACTGTAAATGTATTTCCATTAATCGAACATTTGAAAACATATTAGGAAAAAATGACGCACCTGAGGTTTTAGCGAAGGTTTCCAAAATACTCACAGGATGTGTATCGATTTTTTCGTACATATTTTAAATGAAGAAAATAAAGTGAAAATTGACGGCACATTTTCAACATATTTCAACTCGTAAATTCTATTCTATTCTTTAATTATGACTCACGAAAAGTCGAACGATATCCAATAATTTGAATCGCCGCCGTCATTATAATATTACCTATACGTTAAATTCAGTTATTTTACGAATACACGTGTATCCTATTAACCTGTCGATTTACATTTCACGTCGTTTTTTAATATTCCGTTAAACATACGCGTATTAGTATACAACAAATTATAACACGACCGCGTGTTCTGTGTTCGTGTCGATGGCGGTATGAAATAAAATCGTTTCGATATAATCATTCAACACGTCGCAGCAGCTGGTACGTATATACACACACACACATATATATATATATATATGCATATTACAGTCGACCGAACAGGAGCGAAATCGAGATTTCATCTCGCGTGATATTGGATTTTTTTCAACGGATTGAACGTGGAACATACCGTCGAATTTCACCAGATTTTCATCGTGTTATTTATTAGAATACATTTTATTGTGATATCACACCATCGAGTCGTGAAACGGTTGCTATAGAGAAAACTTAAGAGTCCGCGTTCATACGTTCCCGACTACGAGTTTACAACGCACGGACGATGGATGCGATACGCAGAGTACGGTTAGTACGCGCGTACACGGCACGCGTTTGCATAACACTAGTAAAACATTCGTAAAGTCTGTGAAAACCTAACCTCCCCGACGATATTTTATGTATTATATATATATATTACGCAGCGAACGGTTTCGAAAAACTCGATAACTATGGCCTCCGCAGGAACGTATTTCCAATCAATTTTGAACGAAACGGTTAAGAAACAACGAAAATATAGAAAATAACCGTCCCTTTTTCCGAAATTATATTTTCTCCGGGAATAGTATCTAATCTAAACGACTCGCTGACCAAATACGAGAATATTGTGAGGTCTTTATTTACTCCGGCGTTTTATGATTATTTTTTTTTCTCGGAAATAAATAATAAAAAAAATAAAAAATAAAAACATTATATTGTTGACGATAGCCAACATAATGACGTAAGAGCTCGACGAACCGGATGTAATCGAATTATACCGTTTTCTGTGCCGATCGATAGCGAACTCAACATTAGACCGTGTGTGTATAGTTGCGCGCACTTAACTATAACGTCGGACGAATTAGCAAACGTTTAAACGTCAATGAACCCGACAAACGGTTCCGTGCGATCGAGAAAATAAAACTACGTATAGGATTTACGTTTCTCGGGTCGCAAACAATTACAAACTTGTTCTTTTTCACGGGTCCGAGTGTACGATACCGTACGTCGAGAAATGCGATCGGGCAAATCCGTCTCCGTGTATTTGCAGCGAGAACGTCCGTGAAATCTAAAAACACGGGTTTGTTTCGTCTATAATATTGTTATTCGCGCCGTTTTTCGACAATGTACATCAAAATGAAAACGCGACCAGATCGTTACGACGAATTCAATTAATGTACATTATAATACGCGCGTGTGTATGGTTTTTTTTGGAAAACCTCAAAAGTGCTCGGAACGTGCAATCGAAAACGGTTACGAGCGATTGGCGGCGCAAGGGCGTCCTTTTACGTACTTAGCTCGGACGTAACGACAGTGTATTGTTCGTCACGAACACCTCCTATAACGTACAGCCGCGGTGCGGTTTGTAAGTTTATTATTTTTGTTTTTTTTTGGTCGACGCGAAAATTCAATTTAATCGTCGCCGCGCGCGTACACTGTTTTATAGTTTCGTTATTATTTTTCCGCCCCACGAGCGGGGGCGCGAAAAAGCTTGGAAAAAAAAAAACGTTCTTTTCTTTTTGGCCGGTTTCTTTTGCGCGGCGTTGGTAAGTCGCCGGCGACCGCGAACGAGCGAACGCGAACCAGGAAATCATTATAACGTGCACAATGTACGCGGCGCGCGTACGTGACGTCACGTTTAAAATCGAATTAAAAAAACGTTGCCAAAGAGAAATAATATTGTGCGCGCCGCCCACTCCGCGAAGACGCGAGACCCTTCTGCGCGCAGCGTATACACATAAATACATACAAGTGTGTGTGTGTACGGGCGAGGGAGGAGTGGTGCTCGCGAAGTCTTTCTTTTTAGCCCCGTCGCGCTCTCGGCGTATACAAAGAAATAACATTAAAAAATATCGGCGGCGGTCGTTTAGGGTGTTTTGTCGTCTTTCCGCGTATACGTTCGTATAATGTATGTGTGCGCGTGTGTTGCCGGGAGAGGGCGAGTAGTCACTACGAGGACTGAAAAAGTAGTAGTGACTCGAGGAGGGGGAGGGAGATTTTTATTTATTTTTTTTTTTCCTTGTGGGTTTTAGCCCCCGGTGCGAATCGGCGGAGGGACCCTTTCGCGGACGCCTTGGACGGGGGGGGGAGAGGCGCGGTACTCCGGGAGTAAAAAAAAAAAACTTATACGCGTGTGCGTGCGCACCGTAGACGAGGGGTGGGTGTGGGGCCGATCATAAAAACACATACACGTTACACACAGCGGTAGAGCACAAAATGAGAAAAAACATCGGCCGCGTGTAATCCGTAATAAGTATTGATCAATTCCCGCGCCCGTTTTCTTGGAGAGCCGGACGGACGGCGTGCTTATATATGTTTATGTTTTATTTTCGTTCCGTCGCCGAGAACGACGTTGTAAGCCTTTAAACGCACGACGAAACGTTGTTCCCCCCCCCCGTGAAACGTTATCACGCACGACGTTTCAAAGCGTTCCGATACGTTTTCGAGATGGAGTGAGACGTTACGAGCGAATAGTGATAATTAACGTGTTGACGAATTGTGATACCGAATACTCAAATGTTCATGTTTCCGGCTTATAATTGTGTACATTTGTACGGACCCCGTTCTACAAATTGAAATGAATTTAAACTATAACACACTGATACCGAGTTGTTTACGATTAACGTGACACACCATAAAATTGACGAAACGTATTGCGTTTTTAAAAATTCGTTCGTTTCGTTATTCGTGGTCAGCACGGTCCGCGTACGCAAAACACACAACTCTCGATACAATCGTCCCGTCGTGGCCGATCGCTGTCGGACGTGTACGAGCAAACGTTGCGACGAAACGACCGTCTGAGAAAAACCGACGGGGACGTTTCACAAGCGCGAAGATCACACGCCGGCCCGGTCGGCGTGCGGCTGTCGATAACGAATCACGGCGACGACGACGACGAGAAAAAACCGATACGTCCGCAGTGACGTTCTCCGGAACGGTACGAGTTACCACCGCGTATACACATCGGTAAATTATAATTTATCGACAGTGTTTTGGTACAAAAAAAATGGGTAAATTATACGACGAGACAATGAATATTCCACGTTCTTTACGAATATAACACGAATTGGTTGTAGTTTTTGACATTTTACGTCATTACTTTGGCGCGTTAAATTAAAAAACCGTCACGAAAAAGTGTCCACCGAAAAGCGTCACCTAAATTAAGATACCCGCTGAACGTAAATTGTCTCGCTTAACGCGGACTCGTATGCGTTAATCGTTTTGTATAAACGCGCGGACACGTGATCGATCGATCATACACCATGGGATTTTATACAAATTAATAAATACCAGAATTAAGGAACAGGTACGTCAATAACGTCGTAGTTTTTTCTTTTGATACGGCCAATGGGGGGGGGTTAAACCCCATGACCCCCCCCTCCTCCCCGTGAGGGACGCCTGTACAAGACGAGTTACACGAAACAATCGCCAAAAACGGTACAACAACGGTGAGGTGCGGTGCCGTGGCCAGAAATTTATTTCGAGGTGGGGGGCACTGGATTTCGTATCACTGTTCTGGTCGTCCTAAAATCAATTTTCCACGGTTTTATAACCCAAGGGGTAGCTTTATACGCGTACGAACGAACACGGTCGACGACAACGTTGATCAGCCGACGGCTTAAATTTATACACGCGTATACGAACAATTTCGGGGGCGCACAGTGGCACACTAGCGTGGCCAGCGAGACGGCACGACACGTGATCTCGACGTTTACACGCGCACTCATACGGTATGCGTTCGGTGTCTGTGCACGTTGTATTCTTCTGATCGGAAAACATCGGCAATACGCAGCACTCCACGCATCGCCTATTTCGTCGTTTAACGTTTATCCACGCGATTCCAAACCGATCTTTGCTACGATTGAATCGACACAACGTCGCATCGAATTCATTTGCAACGCGGTCGACGACTCGAGGCGCGAATTTCAAAATATTCGTTAAACACGACACGTTTCACACGTGTGTTTAATTATTTCACAGCCATTCGACCCGACCATCTTTACAATTGATTATTTCTGTTTTTCTACACAATACGCTGGCGTCATTACGTTAGGCCGACGCGGCAACAACTTCCGGCCGTGCACGAACATAATTTAAAACAAATGATTTTCAAAGCCGTACATTTCAACAGTCCTCGTCTACGCGTTACAACATAGAAACATCAGTAAACGTGAATATTACGATTTAGCTCGTCTGACAACAAAACTAACAAAAAGATTGTACGTTTTAGATTTATGTCACGACAGAGACTAGATAACTATTGAGTGTATAACCAGTCGTTACGCAACACACGAATACAACAGTAATTACGATAATTTAAATAACAATAAAAACAATTATCAGAGATTACCAAAATTATATAATTAAAAAATAGTACACTTTAATTTCATGAAAACTTTTCAATACAACAAGCAACTGCAAAAAATTGTATAAACTGCCAGTACACAAAACAAAAAATATTTATATATATATGTATATTAACTTTACTAGTTTTGAAATACACAAAAAAATTGTTTATAATAATTAATCTTTTCTTTTCTTTTCTTTTCTTTTATGTATATATATATATACACAATGTATATACATGTACACAACGAATCGTTTTGTTTCTTTTAGCATACTTATAGTGTGTTTTAACATTGTGTGAATGACTAGTAGCGCACATAGTAGTTATACAACAATAAGAATACATTAGGTACCTATCTAACTATAATATAGTTACTATCGTTTACAATTCAAACAAAAATCTATCACTTAACATTTTCTTGTTGCAATATGACAAAAAAAATAAAATAATAATATGTTTATAAATAAATAACAACAATAATTATTTCAAGTCGTATAGTCCAATTTGAGCTTAACAAACATAAATAATAATAATAATAATAATAATAATTGATAATAAATAATGACACAAAAAAAGAAGATAATAATTAAAAATGTCAAAAAAAAAAAAAAAAATATTGAATGATAATATTGTTAACCATCTTTAAAATAAATAAGCGGCTTTCAAAACATTTTCAAAACAATAATAATAATAATAAAACAATAACTTATAATACAATATATATATATATATGCTTAATATGTATATGCAGTGCGTAATTAATGACGTGACGGGGATGACATGTTTCACTGTTTTTGTTTCTTCATTTGACAGAGATCAATACGCAAAACAAATTCAATTTAATTAAAACCATATATATTTTCACATGACAATGAAATTATGAAAATCGTTTCTAAATTGACGAGGATATAAGGAGTCCGAGTGTTGTTGTCCCGCTGTCCCAAGTCCTTTGGCGAAAACGATTGCACGCCACTAAATTGCATGACTGCAACACAGTCCGGGATAGAAACACCAATGCAATAGTTTTTATAAATTGTAAAAATTACATAAAAGAAAATAATAATTTTATTTTTTATTTTCTGTGAACGTTTGCACGAAAAGCGTATGCTCATGTCCCTCGGTAAAAACAATATAATAATAATAATTACTATTATTACATATTATCATCGTTAATCGATTGTTATACACCATTAAAATTGACACGCAAACTCTGTATTACAAAATATAACATAACGAATTATTCTCTGGATAGTCGACGAGATCGATACGATCACTAACGCTGCGCTCAAACGGTATATACGTACTATAATATCATGTATTATATTTGATTATAAGTTTTAAAAAAATTGTCATGTCATGTTGTTTGCGACTTGCGTGCGTGTATATTTTATAATACGTGTGTGTGTGTGTATGACTGACATACGTATGTAATATATATATATATAAATAATATATTATTATAAAACGTGCATCGCATGTTGTCGAGATGATGACGGCGACGAATTTGAAAAAATCGACTTTTTGATGACGAGAGAGAGTAGAGAGCGCAGACTGTATCAGACGACGACGATGACGACAACGACACTTGGTAGTCGATTTTTCCGAGGAAACGAGAGAAAAAGCGTTAAGCTCGTAAATACCCTGTGAAAATAAAATACGGCCGGTTATACGAATTCGTTTTATCGCGACCAACGACGACTCACTGAAAATAGAACGTAATGAATTTCTTATACAGCACGGTGGACGTAGTCTTCGGGCGTTATCTGTTGTCTTCCATCACGACCTGTTTGAACAGGCTGTTGGACATGTGACACTTGACGTCCTGACTGCCGAGCGTGGTCGTACCGTCTTTGGCGATGAACAACTGCAATCCGGATCCTTGACGAAAAATTAAAAAAAAATAAATATATACACATAAATACAATATAAAGTACATTTTTAACGGAGGGAAAAAAAAAAGGCGCGTTAATAAATCACATCGGTACACTATTCCAATAACAAATATATATATATATTGCAAATTATACGCGTCTTTCGCGCGATAATATATGATTGTTCCAGCGGGCTTTTGTTTTTGAAGAATGTAAGCGGGACTCCGCGAGGAGATAACGCGTCAAGTCTCCCTGTAATAATATTAATCAAAGAGGTTTGGTACATTTTTCGCGCCGTAAATCAAAAGTATACCGCCATATACACGTTTTGCGTTCGGACGATCGCCCGTAGTACGAACGATAGTTTTTCCGCGACGAGGTCGACAGACGTTTTCGTTCGTTTCCCGTCGATTTCGCCGTCCTTAAGATCGGTAAAAACGAAACGGACGGACCGAAAACCCGTACATAAAAAAAGAAAAAACAACGAAATGAAATCGATCGTATTTTGTACCGTACGAATCACCAACGGACACGCGACCCCGGACGAGCGTTTCCTAACCTAACTTTCAGACGCGGCCCGCACGGCCGAACACCATGCCGAGTTCGCGATGTACGTAATAAAAACAAAAAGGTTGTTGGCCGCCGCCAGCGCGTCATCGTCGAAATCGAGAAAACGCGCCCGTGACGTATACGCGACAATTGCCCCCGGGCGGCTTACTGTGCTCGCTGTCCTCGTCGGCCGAACGGTCGTCCAAGTTCGTGGCCCTGAGCAGCTGGTCGATGAGACTGTCCGGGTTCACCCTGGTCACCTCCACGCGGCCGGTGGTGGTGTTGGAGGTGGAGGTGGTGGTGGTGATGGCGGTAGCGGCGGTGGTGGTGGTGGTGATGGTGGCAGCGGCGGCGGCGGCGGCGGAGGCGATGGCGGACTTCGCGCAACCGTCGTTCACGACGACGACGACGCCGACGCCGCCGCCGCCGCCCGCGGCCGCGACCGCCGCCGACTTCTTGTTGCGCCGCTCCAACGCCGCCTTGCCGCGGTCCAACGAACCGGTCTCGACGCCGCCCAGCACGGGCGACGCTTGCGACGCGGATATGGCCGTGCCGCTGGACGTCAGGCTGTAAACGGGGGAAAAAAAAAAAAATTGTTGAAAAACCTCGACGGAAATCAACGCGGTTCCCCCCCGTGCGTGGCGTGCGAATACATAAAACGAACGCGAAGGACGTCGACCGCTTGCGCGCGGACGCCGTGAAAAGCGAAACCAAAGAAGAGCGTCTACTACTTAAAGCGTGTTTGGACCGACCGTTTTTATTATAACACGGTGCTCGATCGTAATAATTAAGCGGCGCGAGTTCGACGAGTCCGAACCGACCGTTTTGTTGTACTTGGAACGCACGACGGTAAACTCGGCCGGATCGGGCGTTTCGGTCCGTCGAGGTGCGGTTATTAGTGCGCATTATTATATTAACGAACCGAAAACGTGATTTAATTATTGCGGTGAAACGCGACGGACAACGATATATATAAATAAACGTTTATTCGCCCCTCTCCGCTTAATTTACGACCGAACGAAACGCGTCTAAAACCGATAGGACCTAAACGCGCGCGGTGCTCGAGGTCGGGTCGACGAGATATGTACGCATCGTATTAAACGTGACGTGCACCTACTGCAGGTAACGCAAAAAAAAAAAAAAAACGGTGAAATCAAAACGCTCTAATTGATAATAATCCATGCGATGAGAAAAGCCAAGCACTTTGGGGACATGATCACACGATCGTCTCACGTCATTGTCGTGATTTCTCGTACGCGAGACTACGACTAAAACGATTCCAATCGAATATATGTTATTTAAACATTTTCTCCCCCGAGATATAATTCGAATCGGCACGAATCCCCCGCCTCTCGACGACAAATTTTTATTACGACATTTTTTTTACGACATGTTTATAATGTTCGGTAATCGGCATCGATTTTTACGCTCGACGGGTTTTTTTAACTGGAATTAAAACAAAGCCGACGCAAGTAGAAAAAACAAAAAAGCAATCAAGTACAATAATGATAACTGAGAATAAAACGGCCTTTTTTTTCGTCCGATACGAAACTAATCCAATAGGACGCCTCCGTTTCGAGTATTATTTCGATAACGCGTATTTCAGCTGCATAAATACATAAGGCTCTTACGGACAAATTATATATATATATAAGCATTGTACTCGTCAAAAAGATAAAATTAAAATAAATAAAAAACGACAAACAGAAAACACGCGTAAGAAACTAAAACCAAATATTATATTGCATACGTTTAATACACGGCCGATAACGTATTCAAGAGTTTCAAAAGCGAGACACTCGCACGGTAGGTAAATATACGGTTAAATGCGCGACGACAGTCTACCCCGCGAGTGTTATTACCGATTTATACGCACGACAGTAGAACCAGACCGTAATACGAATGAGACGTTCGAATTACGTGAGAAATTCAAAGAACCGATAAACTTGAAACAACCGGACAGATCCGGGGACTCGGCCGAAATGCGACACGCGTCGACAACATGCAAAATACGATACACACTCGTATATATATATATATCATTTATCATATTTTCTCGTGCACAATCACACACACAAACCAAAACCAAACCGGTCGGTCGGTCGGTCGTACCGATCGACTAACATTTGGCTGGGCCGCCTGAACGGAGACGACACAATAGTGTCGGCAGTGCCGAGCGATTTGTCCAGTTCCGGAAGCTTCATGTTGCACATCAGGCCCGGCGACGGCACGCCGCAAACTGCACCGCCGGCCGTGCCGCCGTCCGCCAACAGCTGCAGTTTGCGATGGTGAATATTACCGACCCTGGACACACACACACACGCCCGCGAGAATAATACACAGTGTTTATTTTTTACACGATTACACATAAAAACACTGGTCGTATACAACTCAATAATAAAGTGTATATATACACGTGTGCGTGACCCACAACCTTTTGGAACGCAATTCAAATGTTTTAAAGTGATGTCAAGCGGTGATCTGCCTAATCCACCAAAAGCGCATTGCTTTCCCGTTCCCGCCAGATGACCGCCGTGGTGTTTTCGAAACGTGTACCTACACCGGGTCTGGCGGGCACATGGGGGTAGTACGCGATTCCGGCGGGAGAAGAACGACCAAAGCAAAATTAAACGTACTGCAGGCAGCAGGCCGAAAAGCGTAGCGAGAGGTGTTACGTATTATTATAACGTACGCGGAGAGAGAGAGAGAGAGAGAGAGAGAGATAGTGATAGTGCGACAGTCGCGGTTATTAGGTACTGGTATAAATAGCTCGGCGGCTTGGCGTGCCGCAGTAGGGAGGCATACGTGTTACCTAGGGGAATCTGGGGTCAGGGGCAACAGGCCGGGCGACGAGTTGGTCCGGGGCGACGGTCCGGACCAAGGCGGGAACCGGAATCCGCCGCCGTGCTTGTTCTCCGGCGTCCGGAAGGCGTCCTGGTGCGTGCAGACTTGCGGCGACGGATGCTGCTGGCGTTTGGTTTGGCGCAGCGACCAGAATCTGGACCGGGGGCTGCTCCACGTCGGAGGTTGCGCTGGCCTCGGCGATGGCGGCGGGGTGGCCGGCGGCGGCGACAAGCCGGGCGACCAGACGGGCCAGGACGGCGACCTGATCATAAGTATCGTGTGTGTTTTTTTTTTTCGACGTCGCGCGAGCGTGTTGTAGAGCCGTACTCGGAAACGCTTTACGTTTTTCTTTCCGTTCCAACCGTGTTTCGTTTCGTTTTTGGACGAATATACTACGACAGCGGTACGCGGTAATGACCTACGAGTGTACTCGGACTGCAGATTGAAAAAATTAACACTGCGTTATGTGTATATACGTATTTATTGTTACGTTATGACGGCGTAGACGAAAAACGATTTTCGGACGTGAAACAGACGATCGTTAACAGAAGATAGACCATCGCGACGAAGATGCGTAAAATAAAGAAACTTTTAGAAGTGGACGAGAAACGGTTTTCGGGAAGTCGCGACTTTCGGAAAGAACGGAAAACAATAGGCCGGGAACGCGCAAACTCACGGCCTAGACGGGCGCGGCAGGCACGTGTTTGTCGCGCTAGTCTAAGTACAGCTCCGTTACAACGCGTGCGCGGCGGACGTCGTATATGCACGCAAAACAACAAACGTCGCGCGTTCGACAGAATGTTTTCGAACGGTTCACAAATAAAATTAAAATAAACTCACAAAACTCGCTGTAAAAAACAAAAAAATAAACAAATTAGTTCCACGCCGATTTACGTTATACGACGCTCCGTCGTGGCCGCCACCGCCGCCACCGCATACGTATCGAACGTAAAAAACAATACGCACGATCGTCTCTCCCTGTCCGACGACGAGATACCGACGCGTTTTTAACTAGATTATTTACATACCGAAGAAATAGGTTGTCTACACAACTGTTCGTCACATACCGCGTGTGTAGGAAAGCTTACTCCGCGAGACAATTATAACACTAATATTTTACACACACACACACACACACACATATATATTATGTACAACAATATACGTGGTAAATCAATACGTCGTAATAACGATGTGTTCAAATATCCAGTGGCGTGATTTGGGTGCTTACACGACAGTCCCCACTCTTCACGAGTTACTCGTTTAAAACGCAAATGATTCGGCCGAATTAAAAAAACTAAATATTTCCTCCGCTTGTTTAATGTCTGTTTGTTGTAACCGACCGTTTGTATATAACAAACGTAATATTATAGCAACGAATATTAAATAGGTTAGAAAAAAATTCACCCAGCCGACGAATTCATCCCGAATCTCGCCACCAAACTAGAGAATACAACCCCGGTACTTTTTTATGATCCCGGGACGTTAGTGAATGAATCCCAAGTAAAGAGTAATTAAAAAGGATTAATTTATAAAAAAAAAAAAATCTATTGTTATGGTACAATAATTATATAGTTCGAAAAAGTGATATCTTCTGAACGATCCCGAATGGATATCAGACAAACCAATATTAATGAATAGTAAAAAATATTAGTATTATTATATAATTATTTTTCGATGTTTTAATGAGCGAAGAAACAACAAATTATCATCTTCCCGTATGATTCTCGGTTTACATCGACTTGTCGCTAATGAACAAAATATTAAATAACATCGCAGCGGCGTGCTGTGAGTTATGCGCATATTATGCACTCGAATTTGAACGAAGTGGCGGGACGGAGGAGGGAGTTCCTCCGATGTTTTTTTAATATGTTTAGCACAATTATTTCCCATCGGAGCAGAGGAACGAAACGTGTTGAGATTTTAACATATAAATTATAATCTACTGACACGCTTAAAACCATTTGGAAAATCTAAAAGCTGAAAATGTCGAAAAGAAAAAAAAAACGTCATTAACGTCAGCTTTACATGGTTAAACTGAACAAACCGAACGATGATTCACGACAGTCACACGATTTTATTAATGTGTAGTGTTAGTTGATAAACGTTAATATATGAAAACTAAAATGACACGCGAATAGCGAATAATTTCGGGGGGGGTGCTCCTTCCCTTTGTTTTCAATAAAATAATTGTTTTGCGCGGGATACAATCCGCGAAGGTTACACAGTATTGTTTAAAACATCGAATGTGCACACGATACAACCAAAACGGCCGATTTAATCTGTCGACGCCGGTTATTTATTTTTAAATATCTTGAATTGTTCGAAAATCGTGAACGTTTCGAAAACGGTAAAAACCGCGTTTTTCCTGATTTGTCTGTCGGTCCGCGGGATCCCGCGATCGTATTCTCTGCGCCGTGGGTGGTGGGTGGGAAGGGGGGAGGGACGCGCGCTCGACACGGAACGTGAGAGTCGACAATTCTTACCGGACGTGTCCGCCGCTGTCGCCGGAACTGCTGTGTCTCGAATGAGAGTTGTGAGAACTGGACCCCTTGCTGGCGTTGGACGAGTTCCGGGAATGTCCTCCACACGGGTTGGTCGCGTGGTTCGCGGCGGTGCCGACGGCGACTGCTGCTGTTGCTGCCGCCGAAGCCGCCGCCGCCGCCGCCGCCGCTGCCGTTGCCGTTGCCGTTGCCGTTGCGGCGGCGTTGTCGTGAACAGTCGTCACCGACGTCGTCTCGCCGTCTTCGCCGTGTTCCGCATAATGATTTTGTTGTTGGTTCGGTTCGGACGCGGCGTCGTGTTTTTCTAACCCGCTCACGGACGGAATGTCTGCAAACGCACCGACGACGCATAACGTCCGGCGAAATTATCATACAGTGTTGGAGGACGGTAACGGGCAATGCACTTGGAAACAACACGTATCGCTGGATATGCAAGACGCACGCGGACCATTGTTAACTAGGACACCGAACGCTTTATATTTGTTTACGACTCGTTGTATAACACTTGCAGAAAGCAGATACCGATTTAGTTATTAACAGTCATAACCAAATTAACCCCCCCCCCCCAATGTTTAAATAATAAAACAATCCCAATAAGTGACACTGTCAAACACCTAAGATTCCATATTGATAAAAGAAACTTCTGGAATCCGTTTGGAGAGCAACATCATAATTTATAAACGATTGGTTCATCCTGCGATGACCTATGGCGTTCGACTTTGGGGATCGGCCAAAATATCTGACCCGAAGTTATTCCAATCTTTCCAATCCATAAACCTTCAGACTCGTGGCCAACGCTTCTTAAACGTTACGCCACGACCTCAACGTCCAAACACTACCTCTTATACTTGCTTCCCATTACTACTTCCATAACAATGTCTTCGTATTTAGTGTCTACTATATTTAGTGGGAACGATATTGGAAATACGAAGACATTGTTATGGGAGTAGTAATGGGAAGCAAGTATAAGAGGTAGTAATAACCATATCTGTAAAAGATTGAAATATCCCCGTCACAAGTATGCGAAATCAACAGAAATAATGACCGTATTAGAGAAATATTATATTAATTTCATTTGAAATGTCTAGTTACTAACTAGTTATATTGTCTACTGTTCTACTATATGTCTACTTTTCTAGTCGTACTTAACCATTTTCAACTATATATATTTTGAATTAAATAACGTTTTATGAATTTAAACTTTTTAATCGTAGTTTTTTTTTATTATTAATTTAGTCATTCGTGCGAAGATTTACCTGGGGGACATTCATTTTCCTGAATATCATTTCGATGGAATATTCTTACCTAGTATTCTCTCGGTATAAAATACAGGTGGTATTCAGTATATCTGGTATAATATAACAACGACCGAACGATTTTGTATTCTTTAGAAAATCATTGAACAGATAATGATGATGAAGATGATGTAACACGAACTTTTAATCCGATATATCGTAACAATGAGCAAAAAACCAACGGTTTTAATTAACATAAATAATATTTACGACTTCGATATATGAACATCGAAGCGAGATGTGTCGGTTTTGTGATAATTATCTTGTTTTTTTTCTTTATTGTAATTATTATTAAATGTTTTTTTTTTTTGCGTTTGAAAAAAATCTTAATACACATTTCGACTCTAAGTTAAATAATAATGTAAACGTTCAAACACGATAATTCTGTTAATTATAAAAATAACTTTTTTTTTATATGTTTTCGTATAATTGTCCAAGAAAAAGACATTATTATTTAATTGTTGTTCTAAGAACTCCTATCAGTTGGCTCGAAATTTATAAAGCATAATTTAACTTTTCGTGACAAAGAAATTTATATTTTATACATGGTTTCCTAGGAATAGTTTTAGTGACAGTCGCAATACAAACAAACAAAATACACCATTTCGGTATATATATTGAGCCATATAACGACTCAGGTCACGCAGATGTTAATTTATAATAAATAACGTTTACATCACACAATCTGCACAGTTTTTTGTTATTATTCTCATTTTTTTTTTTTTTTAACAAAAAAAGTCATTAATATTATGGAAACTACCGGAATTTTAAAAAGCCGACTAGACGAGAGCGGTCCGGAAGTAGGGCAACATTAAATTTCCGTTAAATCATACAACGAGCCTTAAACGGATTAAAACAAATGTTTAAAAATGGAAAAAATACACGAAATTGTAATTCATTACTCGTGTGGTTGTTGGAACAACACATCGTTATGTTTAATGAAAAACATAATGTATAATACAAAGAGAAACGTCTCGAAAAACAACCGGTACAAAGTCCGTTCCCCTCCCCAGCTTCTGTCCCCGCTCATGCGTCTATAGAATAAATTCTAATAAATTCTATTTATTTACATACTCGTAGCCGGTCCTTCGTCGGGGTTCGTGAAGGATTCTAATTTAAAAAATTAATCACCTAAGAGCGGACCGTGTCCGAGACCGTTGTCCTCTACCAAACGGTTCTTGCTCAAAACCGCGCGTATATAATATAACACAATACCGCGTCTAGGTCTACGAGACTTTATACGCGAACCTCCGTTCGTGCATAATAGTAGATTATAAATAATATAGTTTATCGATTTGTCACCGTCTCCAATGTATATAAATATATATATGTACCTGATGTGTACAACGACCGCTTGTTGGGCAAACTACCGAATCCACTGCTGGGGTATTTGGTATCTTCACGTTGCGGGATGTCCCCATTGACGATTGGTTTTTGATTTAACGCGGACGTTGGCCTGTAGAAAATCGACAATTTTTTCACAATACACACGATACAATATTATTAAACACATAATCACATGCACGACGACCAAGAGCGGCGTAACAGTCTAAGGGTTGTCCACGTCATTCGTCCCTTGAACGAAAGTATTATTTTCCGGTCAACAACATGTGACCGCGTTATCGAAAGTTCGAAAACGTAATTTTTTTTAGTTTCCTGCCCTTTAGACTGAATGTTCCATTTGACAATGATTTGATTATGTTGTGTAAAAATTTAATGTATAAAAGAAGACTAATACCAATTATGGATACATACAGATCTACGCCTTTCCAGTCTAAAACGGTATGTGAGACCCGTACGAAACACAGTGGCGTAATAATTATAAATATCTCATCCGAGAAATTATGTATAAATTTTTTGATATCAACAATAAAATCATTGTATTTGGTAAATATAAAAAAATACACGTAGTGGAACTCTGTAAGACGTTCATAGAACCTTTTTTTCAAATTTAAAGCAATCATAAAAATTTAAAAAAATTGCGATAAAAACATTCAAAATTGATTAAATGATTTAACCTCGTTTTACAATTCTGTCTTTAGAATTAAAATTACCGCGTAAAATACGAAAAACTGTTAAACGTCTTCAACATATAATAAAAAAATAATAACATGTTGTAATAACAATGTTAATATTTTACAAATAAAAATATTAAAATAAATAATCTGTAAAAATTGATAGTCTCTAGAATTACTCGTTTATATGGTTTTTTTTTTGTAGTTTATTAAGTGTTTCGGAAACTACTGAAAAATTTTTAAAAAACTAACTTTTTTAAAGTACCGTGTGTTTTCAATTTATATAATACAAATATATATATATATATACATATATGAAGGGGATTTCAGATATATCTATTACACTTACACTTTGAACAATATGTCTCCTGCCAACATGTTCATGGAAACGGATATCCGGAGCATAGAGTTGTCTTGCCGGTGATGCCGAGTGTCATACCCTTCCAGCAAACAACGTCTCGAGCTCAGCCCAGCTCCGGCCAGTTCAGCCAAATTTACGTCAGTGAAGCCGAGTTTTTGAAAGCTGCGACCGCCTTTCAACTCCTGCAATTAAAATGACGATGCAACACAATTAGAAGAATTGAGTAAATATTGTTTTTTCACTGCAACGAGCTCGTCCGTGTTACTCTATATGTATCACAAATTGTAATAAAACAGACAGTCTCGAAAACGTAAACAAACCGCATTTTCCATTCCAAATCAACGTGACCACGGAAAATATAAAATTAAAATAAATCCCACTCATCCTCAATTTCTGCACTTATCCCAATCGGAGAACACGTTATTGTTTTGTTCTACCGCGAGAAGGTGGATAGCATCATATACAGATCTGATGTAATTTTTGATACTACGTATGAATAATACACATAAGTACACGTACTTTGCGGACGGATATCCTGAGATTACACGGGTCTAGGATCCCAGTAGATGCGTTTGCACTCATTTTGCAAACGAATTCGAATTTGGCTCCCCATCGAACTGCGTGATCTCGAACTTCTTCTCTGTAAACACCAACCAACCACAAAATTGTTTAAAATAATAATAATAATAACCGGTGTATACCCAAGCACTATATTTGTGCACGTTGTATATATATTTAATACATAAACAGAATTGCAATTTTTTTTCTATATCGTAAACTTTTAGACGTGTCTTGGCAATTATACCGTTACTGGTACTGTGCAGAAGTTGTGCGAAAACTTTAAAACAGACACTTGGCAAATAAATTGGATCATTGACTTAGCAGTTATCGCGATAAATGTTTATACTTTTTGTTTACAGCTTCGATTTTACCTAAATAATTATTATCCAATTGAATATATATATATATATATATACATATACATGAAATGCGCAGACACTTAAATGTTTATCGTAGCATGTCCTTTAAACATTTTTTTATAAATATCTTGTCTATATATTACTTTTTGTATATACCAATATATCGACTATATATATATCCACACACGTATCATATAATACATAATATAGTAATTGTTCTTTTTCTGAGACTTCAATGATTGAGAACATAATCCTGCAGCAAACAGGAAAGTACTGAAAATATAACTGTTTTATTCCTATGCCTACGTAAATAATTCAAGTGTCAAATGATCATTAAGATTGAATAACTATAAATTACAAATGTATGTACATTCTACTCATTATCAAAGTATTACAGTATAAGCAATAAAACTTATAATTAATACCGATATTAAATTTGCCAATAATTCTATATTAAAATGTCAATATTATTTTATTCGAATTATAATGCATGTTTCCTATATACCATACAACAAAGATATATTTTTAAACAGATTAATATTTTCAACGGGTCTAGTTTAAAAGTTTACGAAAGTTACTTCTATTAAACGAAAAAACCAAAAGAAATTTGGTGTGTAGTATGTAATATTTTTCCTAGGATATCGTATCTTGGGATATGCCGTTCTTATACGGAACAACACTAATAATTTGTAACTACCCCATATACGTACTACGTACACATTATATTCGTATAAATATTACAACTGAAATAATTTTCATAAATATGATAAATACAAAATAAAGTAATAACCAGCTTATGAAAAAATAACGTATCTCTCATATTATAAAACGTTTTAAAAAAGATCGAATGTCAGTATCGATTATTGATTGACAAAATCAATTTTTTTTTCATCGTGTAAGATACACTAATCCCACTAAATGTTCGTTCCGACTTAACACGGTTACTTTTTTAGGATCTCATCTATTTCCTCACACGTGCGCACGTGTGATGAGTACCGAGAACATTTCCGACGTTATTTCACGTGCCTTAAAATTATTCTATATACGACTTACTATAAATATACACATTTTTTTTAATTTTTTTTTTTTAAATCAGTCACTCGAAACGTGTTTGACAGAAAGGCTACCATATACTTTCCGGCAGACATTCCGCAAATTCGTATACAGAAAGACACATGTTTCTCGTTTGTTGGCTTCTCTTCGGCAGCACACAACGTATATATTATATTTGTGCGTAGTATAGGTGTACCTATATACGTAATGCGCGCGCCCGTGTGATTGTGCAGAGGCGACGAGAGGAATTCAGCATTAACAACAACGGAGTTATCTGGCCGTTCGCCGAGGAGGGAAAAACTGTTTACCGTGAAACTAGGATTTCGACGGCGTTTGGATGGTTTCCAATTAACAAAAAATACACCAAATAATCCGAACGGCGACAACTCATTATGCAGACATCGAATCGTTATCGACTAAGGGGCTCGGAACTTGCAGCATATTTGAATAAATTAAATTCTTGTTTCAAACATAATTTTGGAACGATCCGAATCGTATATATATATATATATATATAATTTGTGTATGTGAACTCGTATAACTGTAATTCGTTTCATACTTCCGCCAAGTCTAATACGAAATTTGTTTTCGCGTTTTTTTTTTCTACGACTTCAATGTTAAGTAATTTCATGTACTTATTTTAATAAATGTGTTGTTTTTGTAGAAATGAACCAATTTTAATGTTTACAACAGAATATATATATATATATATTATATGAATCATAAAGTAGCAAGGTTAATCATATTTTTATACGTACCTAACGATTGAACGACAACTTATTTTAAATAAAGTTTATTATACATAACACACGTTTCAATATTTTTAAAGCACTAAAAAATTACATTTTTAACGCTAAAATTTTCGAGTTCTAAACGTATTACAGTGAACGATGTATATTAATTACTATTGTATATTGTAACGAGAAAAAATGGATTAATGTTTTCGTTATACAGCAAAGATTAATCTACAATTTTTTTATGTATATAATATATACATTATGAAATGGCATACTAAGAAATTCGATAGTGGCGTTTCTACCGGAAATGTAATCGACCCAATACGTGAAATGTTAAAATGATTAACGAACACACTATTATATAAATATGCTCGTCGAATTTACGCACTCTACTGTGACGGATTCTAGTATTGTTTTGAGAAAACAGACGGAATTACAATTCAAATGTGTACTTTTAAAAAAGCAATAAATATTTCATATAATTTATACTACATGTACAAAACGAAACGGGTTTATACACCAAGACAAAACAATAACAAAATGCATAATAGGTTTTCATTTCGAGCGACCGTAATTAGATTAACCGAACAATCCGTTTAAAATTATTCTTCCGTCACGCCGGCACAAAAACTTTCTATGGCGATGGGACGAAAATCCAACTCAGCGGGCACAATAACAATAATTATAATGCGAGAAATACTATAATATGGATACACATATAAATGTTTCATTCGAAAAGATTTTGGCGATTCACAGTTTCCGGGCAATTCGAATACTTATTGTTAATTAATTTTATTAATATTCGAAAATTAGAATTTCCGAAACTGATCCGAATTAGCGATCATATAGCAGTATGACACGAAAAAAATCGAAACGATTAATTGTTCTCGGCGACAAATCTTACTGATGTGATTGAAAATGTAAAAAAATTAATCTCCAGATTGCGAAATTTTAATCAAGTGTATATAGTATAAGTATATAGTATCATATAAGCGTGCTTAGGGTCTTAGAAGATTTGTTTCTTTAAACAAAAATAATCAATAATATTTGATAAAAATAATAATAAAAAAAAAAAAATTCGTGAGTGTTGTATACGAGTACGCGCGTATGAAGTGAAACTTCATTCAGAGTCATTCAACCGATAAAATATTAGATTTGTATTGGAATAAAATAAACAAAAATGTGTATATGGACTGTTACTAAATATTCTCTATTCCACTAGGTAAATAAATATAGAAACTGTACGAGCTGAGGGCGTTTTTCAATCAAATGCTTACTTGGTCACCACTGCTAGATACTTTGAAATCGGTTATTTGGTTTACCAATCCTAAGTCCGACCAGCCTGACCGTATGTAGTAATATAAAACTAAGCAAAGAAAAGAAAAGAACACGCAAAAAGTGGTCAACGCAAATACAACGGCCGTGGCACTTTTGTATACGTTACGTTGGCCCGGTGCGTGTACGTGCGTGCACAAACAGGTAATGATGGGATCGCGGCGCGTGCGGGTAGGTACACGAGAATCGTAGATGCGGTAAAATTGGTGGGGACGACCAAGCTCGCGCGCTATTGGCTGCAACAGGAACATTACGCGCGCTATTATTCGCAACTAAAATAGGACAACGCGCATGCGCAACTAATCACGAGAAAAAATGTCGTGACAGCCGATCATGACGCGCAAAAAATCTTTTTTTTCTATCCTCTGTAAAGAAGTTTCATTTAAAAAAAAAACAATAGAAATTGTTATAGACACTAAAAAAATTTTTAAATGCATTTTCTAAAACAGAAAGACATTTACAATATCACTGAAACACGTTCTGTAATTGTTGAATTATAGTCGTTAAAAACAGATATTTAAATAATAATAACAATAATTGTATAATACGAAAACCAAAAGATTCTCCAGTTACATTTTATAATTTAAAGATCGGATAAACTAAACCAGATAGTGGACGTAAAAGTAAGATGAATATATAAAATTGAGAAATATTATAGTACATTTATCAGTAGGTCAGATTCAAGTACCTTAACTCTTCGCCGATCGCAGTCGAAAAATCCTAGCTCATCCCGAATAGTATTAGATATAGAACTACAATAAACTTTAAACTTCAATGCTACTCGATGGGGTTTATTTATAATGCAGCATGTACACTCACACAATATTATCATAAATAGCCAATGTCATATATACAAAATAAGCTATACCGTTGTCGGCGGGCGTTAATACACCAATGAGTGTTATCGCCCCCACTAATTACAATAGATATTATTACGCATACGCTCGTCATAATAGTATTATGAATGAATTATAAACTGTCTATATGAGAAATGATCCGACGATTTTGGTTTTAAGAAAATCGTTCGAACTCTCGAAAAGCAACATCGCGGTTATGGTGATTCGGCGGTGGGTGGATTAAGATAATATACAATCTCATTTTAAATTACGTCTGTCGCGTAAACCTTTATGGCCACTGAACCACGGCGTGCGATAATGTTATATTGAGTTATAAAACACTTGCGCAAACTTAACAGATAAAAACAACAATTTTTCAAGAAAGTATTTTTTTTTTTTTAATCGAATTTACGAAAACACTTTAAAAAAAAGATAATTATATATAATTTTCATTTAAGTATCATACTACACATATTATAACCTTTATAATATACGAGTATATTTTGTATTACTTTCGGAACACAAAAAAAAAAACCTTAAACACCGGCCATTATATATCAAATTATCTTAATATTATACACATATTATATACAATCGTCATTGAAAAACATTATAAACGGTCATTGTTGGTATCGTCATCATCCGTTCGCGGATATCCGCGAGGAATTACATAACACTATACAGATGCCCCCGTGGGTACAATATAATTATATACATATGCAGTTTTTTTACACCAATTCTTCTTCCATCTCGGAGCGTTACAAATGAATTCGTTATAGTTACGGTTATGTACTATGTATATATATATATATAGACTACACATTATACAAATAACGACAAAGCGCGTCCATTTGAAAAATATTTAAACACCACAATGTAGTAACCACAGGCAGTACTCACGCGGTCGTTCCGCGAGATATTAGTCAGTGTGTCTAATATTATATACGTATTACAAATACGCGTGGGCAATGTCATTATTTTCGCAATAATAATAATAATAATAATAATATAAAAATAGTCTTTTTCGCCTAACGTAGTTGGATAGGTACATAATACACTACACCCAAAATTATATAAATATATAAAAACGGAATCAACCTACAGCGCCGAACTACCGCAGCCGCCGCCAAGGACGATCGAAACGATTTCATCGGACATATATATATATTCGCCGCCGTGACGACGACATTAATCATATTGCCGCGCGGGTATTGTTTTAAAACGCACTACCTACCGCGAGTAATGCACGGACCTACATCATAATATTATAATACGATCCAAATATAAAATAAAAGTTACGAGTATAATGATTATTATTATAGATCATGTGATACACGTGAAAAAATATGATGCAACAGAAAAGTAACAATAATAGACGAATGTATCGCGTAACGAAGCTCGTGTTATAATAGCATATAAATATATATACATATATATCGAATATAATAAGCACCTACATATGTAATTTATTGTCTCGTTTGTCTCGTAACTGACACCGACGACGAGCAGAGCCACGCGCATTGTCACAAATATCAAAACGCATTGTTCTGGGACAAATCGTATTGTCGCACGTAGGTAGGTACCTACATTGCGGGTATACTATATATACTATTTCATCAACTGACGCGTGAAAAAAATAAAATAATAACTTTAACGAATTACTTACATGCACACGCTATCGTTCGGAGCAGTTGAACTTGTTTGACGTGCATATATTAATAAGCAATGACGTCGAAGGGCGAAAATCCATCATAATCCACGTTACATATGTATATATAAGTATGTAGCTACTGCCAAAGTCTGCGGAATCGTGAGTGACCTAGCGCGATTCTTATAAATATATACGGTAAAAATGGTATAGTAAAACCTTTAGATGGTTCGGAAAAAAACCGTTTAGATTTAAAACCCCTATGAACAAACAGTTTTTTTTTCATATTTCCTGAATATTTTTCAAATTATGATGCAATATAAGTCACGCCTTTTTTAATTTCTGCCGTTCTTGCCATATATTACTAATAATAATAATAACATGTATATATTAATAAGTTAGATAAGGTTCAAGCAAATTATTCTCATTTAAATATATTATGATTGTTGTTCAATCGTAATTGCACCACACATTACGTACGCTAGTAAAACAATGATTTACAAAATTATATCATTAATCATTATTGACTATTAACTATTATTATTATTATTATTATTATTATTATTTAAGGCCTAGGAGCTTCACTCACAAACAAATACAATAACGAGTGAAATACAAGTATTAAGTGTAAAAATAATTACGTTCAACTGTAGATAAATGTTGTCAAATATGAAACAAAAACTACAAATGTTTTAATTATACCAACGACACAATATTTAGGATAACAATACACCGTATATGGTTAACAAATAATTGTATTATAATACCAAGGCGTGAATTTGTATATTTTTTGTACTATTTGAATATAATACATATTAATATACATACTCATGCATA
Source organism: Schlechtendalia chinensis (assembly GCA_019022885.1). NCBI lineage: Eukaryota > Metazoa > Arthropoda > Insecta > Hemiptera > Aphididae > Schlechtendalia > Schlechtendalia chinensis. The sequence goes on along the minus strand of CM032340.1, from coordinate 7,745,200 downwards.
TTAAAATACGAATATAATATAACGTTAAATGACGTGTGTAAAATAATACAAGGGTAACTATAAACGCGCAGTAGTATTTTATATATTTTTTTTTCAACAATATACGTAATATAGAAACCACCAGCTGTTTATACAAAATCCAATGCTCGCGAACACACGCCCGCGACCTTATATAGAGTTTGTTCGCGAACAATATTATTGTACGTATAATAATCGATGGACCATAATATATTCTTCGTGTACAAAATCGATTCGTGTATATTTAAATATACTATCTGGTATATATTATAATATTGTGTTTACTTAAAATTATAGAAACATAATGACCGAAAAATTAGTTTATACGTACGATTGAAATCCGCACCATAAAAATACGTATATATAGTTTCAACGTTGTTTTTTTTTTTTGTAGACACATACAATCATCGTGTATCAATTCAAGTGGAAAAATGTGATATTATAGCAATATTATCATATAATTATGCAAATTAAAAGAAAATATTTCAAGTTCACTAGTAACACAACAATATGAAATTCAATAATTATTTGAACATTTTTATATTTTCATACGCACTTATTAGGAGGTAATGTTGAAGGTTTTATTTTGAAAATAAAACTTTTTTTTACATGCATTATATGAAATAAAGGTACTATTTGACACGCACATTACAACATAACGCAAACATAATTATAATTAAATAATTAAGAAATTAAACAACCAAATTACCCAATGTAACAATTTTTATAAACTTTTAGTCTCCGTAAGTCAATGCATTTTACATAAAAGCATTATTATTAAAATTATAAAACAACACTCTCGACAAGAGTACGTTTTTGAAAAATTTAAAACCGATCAAATCATAAATCATATCCTACTATCACACACTTTCATACGGTATATTTTCCACTGATTTGTTTTTAGAAAACAAATTCAACACGAAATTCTGGTCGCATACAACAATATAATATGTATATATATAAGTATAAATCATATCTCGTATTTACTTGTCATTAAATAGGTATGGGTAATGGCGCATGCCTAGTATACTTATATACATAATATATACAATATTATTCGAGCCCGTTTACCAATAATCAATATGCGAATTTCATACATATATCCATTAATAGGATTTAAATACAGTAATGAGTATATAGAGTTACAACTTCATACAGCACTATATTATGCTCCTGTCGTCAACATAATACATTACATAAATCGATTTTGTGTACACGCGACGAAAAATCTATACGTGCACGCACTCGGGTAAAATGAGAAAAAATAAAAACCCCAAGAAAAACTCAATAATTTCCACGTATATTTAAATGCGATATACTGCACAGTAAAAAGTTACTTACATTGTAATATATTGACTACAATTCATACACACACACACACACACACACACACACAATACACAACACACAACGCAAAAACGATATAATGATAATTGAAACGTCGTCTAATTTAATTTAGACAACATGGTTTTAAAATTTAACTCCTCCGAGATAGGATTTTACAAAATTAAAAAAAAACCCCGTTTTCTTCTTCACAGAATCTTGGAGTGGGCCCAACCGAGTATAACCAAACACTCGTTATATGCAACACATATACGATACTATAACACCCACACACATTATAATATATAATGGACACATGCCTTCCACCTGCAACAGTCGTGTGGTGCAATCGTGTAGGTGAAAACTGAAGTCTAAAGACATTATTATTACCTAAAAACCAAATTCACGTAGGGATCGACGTGTATATATATATATATATATTTATTTATATTAAAGCCACAAAAACGTTTTCGAGGGACGGACGCTGAACACAGAGGCTGTATCGACAACTAGGAAAAAAAAAGATCGATAATTATGATATTGTTAATTGTCGTATTGTGCTCCGCAACATCTGTTAACCACATGACTCGTCGTCGTGACTTCGCGCCTCATACCAAATAATATACGAGAAGACGGTCGATTGTATTCGATAAATATTAAAGCTTAATAGGAGAAGAAGGAGTTTTTCCCCTCTCCTAACCGACTATATACACGCACACAGTTCATTTGTGATAATAATTTGTTATAAATGACAGAAGACCACGGCCTAGATTTTAGACTATACGACAACGGTTCAATTATATAGTATACCTAACTAAGGGCCCGGAAATCCACACACTTAATACTATAATTCGAAATAAACATATCTTTAACAATATTTAACATAACAATAAAGTTATGCTGTAAAAAATACATATGCATTATGTTTACATTTTTTTTTTATTTAGGAAAATTTAAACTGTCTTAATTTATTGAAATCAACAAAATTGAAATATTCTAGTTGTTTGATGAAAAGTGAGCAGCATAATACGTATATAAATTTATATCAATAATCTGCACTTATGTGCCCAAAACTCACAAAATATACAAATTGTAGTGTCCCTTTAGCTATGATAGTTTATGTAATTTTTTTTTTTACTGTTTGGTAAAAACAAGCAAATACACGAACCCAGCCCGATAAATTATAACGATATATACACATGTACTATACACATCACTGCTATGTGCGAATATTATACCCAAGCGCAAGCGTGTACATTTTTTAAATTACATGTTTCCTCCGCAAGTATAAATTTCAATCGGAACAATAGCCACGTAAGACCGCAGATATTGTCGGTCGCGTGAAAAATTGTACGCCATTAATCCCTATTTATGTATTTTAATTTAAATCCAGCTGTTATGCGCGAAAAAGATACCGCTCGTTCGCACGCGAATAAACATTCAATTTTTAACATTGTTGCGAATCGCATAATTTTCCAAAAAAAAAAAAAAAGTAAGTAATAATAAGCTTACTATCCCAAGTAAGATATTCGATAATTATAATTTATGCATTTAAAACCGTGTGCACATTATAAAGTTGTAATAACGCGTACGTAATCGATACCGTAACCCAGGTCAGTCATATTATATGTACAATATAATAGAATTATAAATACGTCAATACAACATACACGTTATAACATTTTTGCGAAAAAGAAAAAATTCCTTAGCCAAACGATCAACACGAAAAATTTATGTAATACTAGGCTTGATACATTCATTTTTTTGATCGCGTACAGATCCTATTGTGTACCTAATTTGTATATTGTATATACCTAGTCTATTGTGTGTAGGTATATAATTCAAATAAAAAAAAAGGCCACAACTCAATAAATACATTACACAAATTAAATTGTATTACATCCAATAAAAATAGAGGATATAAATTTGGATAATTGATAATGTATTATTGTAAATAAAAAATATCATACTTTCGGTAGATATTAGGTATAGACGGGAAACTTCTTTAACGTCCTTTAAAATAAAATTTTAAAATCAATCCTCACACTAATTAAAAAATTGTTGATTAAAACCAATATCATAAAAAAATTTACGTCAGACTCGTGATATAAAACTTTATGGGCAAAAAAAATAAAGTTATAAACATAACGCATTTAGTGAGTACATACTATACTGTCATAAAAAACAATATAATCATAAAAAATTGAGTAGACGAATTGTTAATAATTGTTTTGTGGCACTTGACTCATATATTTAGATATATATATATATATATTATATATATATATATATAACTTTCGCATAATATATATTATTGTTTGTTGTTTAACGACTTAAATAAACTTATTTTTTAATTATTTTACATACCCACCAAACAAATGGAACTCATTTAAGTTCAAAAACATTTGCTACACATTCTTTAATTGGACAATCTATGAAGTAACTAATTTTTTGTCACTAATAGTTGTTAGGCACTTATGTATATTAATTTATATACATACAAATTAAACTCATATGATTACCATCTTTATAATTAATATTAATTATTATATTATAAACAAAAGACGATTTCTAATAACATAATTTTCTATATATGAAAGGCAATTTGGACCAATCTACCAAAGAAAACTACCAAAAATATGATTACACCATGGATTAAATTATGTAAATAGAAATTGAATGTTTAAAAAATTATTAACTATCTAGTATATGTTCATTGTTCAAATTTAAGATATTAATTTTGGAGTAGTCAAATAAACAAAATAAATCATACCAAATTATTCTAACGACACCATCATTTGATAAAAATTATTACATGCATGCGAATAAAGATTCAATAAATATAACAACTCTTTAACACATTGGACTTTTTATTAATGTTAATTTACACTGAATTACTTACTGACAGGAGTTATAATTCGTTTTATAAAATATACAACTATCGTTATTTATTGTTTCAATTATTCTAATTATTAATATGAAGTTATTTCTTAACTCATTTAATTTATATATATAAATATAATAATTTTCATTTGAGAAATATTAAAAATCCATATAAAACAACCATATACAATGAACAATATACAAAAACCATATACAAAAAAGCTCATTCGTATTTATTGTTCTAGATTGGATACAACATATTCCTGAACACATCAAATACCTAATACACAAAAGATGGTTTGAATAGAAAAATTAATAAATGAGAATTCAACATAAAAAAACAATACAGTGCCTACATATAGATATTTACTATTTGATTTAGAAGTTATAAACCTCAACATAAATATTTTTAATTATCGTTGATTTGAATATTGAGCATTGAATAGAAATGTTAACCATTAGGTAATATTAATCAAATCTATTAATTAACATATAAATACACAACACTCATTAGTTATTACCTAACCTATATTATTTTGATATTTACAAAGTGACTTATATTTTTGATATGATTTGAAAATTGTCTATAAAACAAATAATCAATATAATTATTAAACATTATTACAAGTATACTCTTGAATAACTGGATACAAAAATTCAATGTTTAGCTTTTAGAATACACACAGATTAATAACTGATGACATAATCAATATAATAATTTGAACTTTTAATGATATGACATCATAGAACATTTTAGCTTGTGAATCATTAGGTTCACTATTTAACATATCAACAAATCATATCAAATATTTTAAACATGTTTTTAAAATAAATAATGTGCAGTCTACAATCAAACATTTATTATTACTTTAGAAGAATATGATTTTGTAACAAAATATATTTCGGAAATATATAATAATAATAACAGAATAAAAAAAACTAAAAAATATATTGTGCATGTACATTCACTATTATAATCGAATATGTAAAGGTCCCATTATTTTTTTATGGTAGCCTAATTGAATTTTTTTTATCTTAGCAACTACATAAACCAAATGCCCCTATAAATCACTCTATAACACATTGACTTTTTAACATTATATATATTTTTTTTTATTAGCTTCAACATATATATATTATATGCAGTTAACAAGTAAATTACTTTTTGTAACGATTTAATTTTATAAATTATTAGCTTCTTGTAAAATTTAAGTTATTATTTAGTACTTTTAAATAATGTATTCTAAATTATGCATTTATAATTATCTAAAATATAATAAATAATTTCTAATAACAGATTCCATTTTTAAACTTTTAATTTAATTTAAGTCATTTTAAATGATTTTCATATTTAATAATAATTTAATAAGTACCTCAAATGAAAGCTGAAACATGCATGAAATCAGTTTCCAATTTCCAATTTATTACATAATATTATACAACAAATAAAAAAGAACTGAATATTAAACAAATATAATATAATATATAGTATAATACAGTCAGATATATGGTACTATAGTGGATTTGTTTAATTATTATTTATTAATATAGAAAATATTTATTTTATATAACCTTGTGTATGATTTATTATATATCTCCTTATATTATCCTAATACCCAATAAATTACAGTAATATGAAAAAGAGCCAAATTAGATTTACTTACTATTAAATTTAAAGAAAACAAGAATAAAATCATATATTTTATCGACCTTAATAGTAGGTAATAACTCCCAAATTATATACATCAACAAATTAATAATTATATCAATTCCATGTTTACTATAAACATATTATTAATATATTTAATTAAAACAAAAGTTTTAAGTCTCAATATTTATGGAGTTCTAAATCATTTCGCTTTTTACAATAGCTTTAGTGAATTTGTATACAATATCATTACAGAAACAATTATAACACTATCCTAATTTGTACATTATAAAATACATGTACATTAATATATATATATATATATTTATATATATGAATACTAAGCTACTAAAACATTATATCTAAATATCTAAAATGGTAATGGCAAAAAATCGTATATTGTCCTAGAATTAGTTTACATTAATATCCAAATAGTATACATCCTTAATTATTTAAGTTAATTTTAATTTCAACTATACCACTAGATATTTCTTGAAATATTTTATTGGTGGATTCTTTAGATTTTTATTTGGTTATATTTCTTTAATCCATGATAGAAACTCAACTAATCCTAATATAATTTATAAGAATCGGGAAATATAAAATAATAGAAAGAAATAGGTTCAAATAAAGGTTCAATAGTTTATATTAATAAATTATAATAAAGAAAATAAAAATAATATCGTATAATAAACAAATTTAGGTAAATAGTCTTGATAAAAATCTAATTTATACTTTTCAATGTTTTTATAATAAACATAAACATGATAAAATAAATAAATACACCTTTGGTAGTTTGTTGAAAACTGTTTTCTTAGTATTAAATTTTAAAAAATGTTTATGTATATCTAACTATACATATTTAATAGTCTATTCCAAATGATAAATTCAACTCAGATTGTAAAGTACAATTCTAATTAAATTACATATTTTAGAATATAATAAATATTAATATTAAATAAAAATAAAAATGATCCAACTGTTTTTGTTCTAAAAATGTCTTTAATTAATATTTGATAAAGAAAAAAGTAAAAAAAAAAACTTGTAATTTGTATTATAAAGTGTTTCTAAATGTTATTTTACACAATATAATAAATAATGTTCTATTGTTTTAGTAAAACTTCATTACTTAAAATATAACATCAGTTGATCTTATAAACAATATTTTTAATTACCTATATAAAACTAATAGATTCAACTATAGATATAGCATAACTATTCCAACTAAACATCTTTATTAAGTATTCTTACCAGATAAATCTAAGATTTTTCTTACACATAATTGTTAACTAACTAATTAATTCAATAATGAATGTAATTTGTAGATTATAGCTGTGAAAGTAAGATAAAAATATAAATTATTAACATGCATGAATCATGATGACGAATAGATAACTAACATGATTTCATCAGAACTTCAACAATTGTTTATATAAATTTTCAAATTGTTATGTGAAATAATGATTAACTGAATATGATTGATTATTACATAATCAAAATATAATTCAGTTTATATCACTGACAATCAAATAAAACCAAAATGGATCTTAAATACAATACACCTTCAAATAAATTAAAATACATTGTAACTCAATTACCTGATAACAGAAAATATATAATTCTTTTCTACTTACATTACTAAATTAAAAAGTAAACTTATGGAAAGCAAATGAAAATGAAAAAATTACCTGGACGAAGTATCACTGAAATTTCCTCCATCTAGTAGGCGAACTTTAGCAAACAACACTGCATTGACGAATGGAACGGCTGTTAAATCTTCCAGGCAAAGATTGACCGTGAACTTGTATCGTTTTTTCTTCACCATGAATGACATTTTGACACCTGTATATGAGTTAAACAACAAACGTATGAAGACATGATTTGACGATCGGATATTTCGAATACACCATAACCTTTGCATTAATCAAATTTAATTTTCGGCTACAGATTGTGGACAAAGGGAAAAACAACGCTGGAATCATGAACAGATATGTCTATTGACCACATCGTTAGTTAACATGTTTTGCGTACCGACTAGTACACATGACAAACTGCCAACGCTTATACAATCGATACAAGGACACGGAATGTAAAAAAATCTTGACCGTCAACAACGAGAAGACGGGAACGATATTATAATTCTACAGGGACGTGCGGACGAGACAGCATACCTGCTAACCGAGAATCGTCCGCGGATCTACCACTGTTCGAACGTCGTCGTGAAGTACATTTTGCGGAAATTTCTCGTGACGGGCGGACTTGCTCCGCAGACGGCGCGCGCACACTGCGCTTACGACTATGTGCCGTGTGCCACTCCAAACGAAACGCGTGCGGATTTTACCGCCACGACATGCCGATGTACGTGCGCGTAAACGATTGCGGATGGTTCCGCGGACGGAAAACGATCGCGGGAAATTAACGGAAAACTATTTGTGAACGAAACCCGGAACCGCGTACACGTACGCACGCACGGACACACGATACGTGCGCGTAAACGTACGTTCAATACATTAAGTATCAATCGTTATTAATTATCATGAAAATCCCTACGGGAAAGTCGGACATCGCGCCGAGGACAAAACGACATAACAGTCGACAACAATATCGGACGGACGGTGGTGACTGAGGTCTGAGCGTGAACACCGTCGCCGCCGCCGATCATCTGTTTTCCGCGGAGCGCGAACACCGCCATCTGTCCGCGCACCGGTCCGCAAACGCCGCGGTACGCGTTCGTGTACCCCGCGGGTCGTGTACCGCTCGGTCCGCCCAGCCGTACCGGATGTGCGCGTGTTCTGTAGCGTCGGTGCACGTTTCGTGCGCCCGACCATGTCATAGATAACAATCCGATGGCGATTGCAATATTGTTGTTATTATTATTTTTTTGTTCTCGCGGCGCGCGTCGTTATCTCTACCGCTCGACGGTCCGCAGAAACGAAATACGGCTTTCGGGTTCGACGACCTCCCGCAAATCACGACTGTTATACCATCACAGTCTATAAGGTACAGTTTCATCTTATCTGTGATGTTGTTATTACATCTGACGGCGGACGATTGTGATTTACGGACACTGTGCACGATGCAGCCGTTATTATTATTTTGTTTTCTCGCCGGGACACGAATATCTTCACGGCGCGTGTGCAATTAACGATGTACGCGTTTACATACTACAACTTTACATGTCTGTAAAACATTTCCCGTCGCCTTCCCTCTCCCAACTGTTCGGGATCGGTCGCCGTAGTCATCGATACTCACACCGGTCCTCTTCGTATCACGGCCAACCGCCTTTTCTTTTTTTTTGTATTCCTCTTTTTCACTTTTCCTTCTACATACGTTTCCTTTACTAATCGCGTTACCTCCTTAAAACGTGCCCAAGCCACTCTGTATTCTCTATTCCCTCGCATCTTGTCTGCTATCTGAACCATTCCTATTACTCAGTGCCGAACAACCCAGGATATTTGTCGCCCAGGGCTAGTAAAAGTTTTGCACCTATTTTAGTTCACCCTCTTCTCCGCCATAAAGACCCTTATTATTTTTTTATTTTTTTTTTTTTAATATGTGCATTACAAGTAAATGATATTTTGAATTGAAAGAATTCAGACACATATATTTCTATTTGCAGTATAATTGATGACTCGTATATAACATAATATACGACTGACTTAACGTAATCACGACTCATAACAAATATATAATATTATGTTTTGTTTGTAGTCTGTTCAGAAATTTTGTCATAGGTACTTAAATTTTTAATTTTTTAATAAATTTCGAGACGCTCGTCGCAAGGATACTCATTTGCTTACCCTAGATCCGACACTGCCTATACTACCACTTATACACTCGTTTCTTATTCTACGGTTTTCTAGTTACTCCACTCATCCACCTTAACATTATGGTCTCTGCTACACTCATCCACTGTTATGTTATATTCCTATCTACTGCCCAACATAATAATCCGTGAAACCAAAATCGTACATTTTATACCAATTTAAAAATACCTACCCGTAAAATACATTAGATGAACTAAATATAATTAAATTGATTTTTGTTGTACAAATTCAATTTTGTTTATTTATTTTGTCCAGAAGTCAACTCGAATGATTTCTTACCGCAATACTACCTATACTTATTATTAATGAATCAATTATATTATATAAAACAAAAACAAAAAATCCATTTGTATTATATTATATTTTTAATATACTTAACTTTTTCTCCAGGTAAATATAATAAATATCATGTCTTTCATAATAATATAGTAAGTGGTCAGCTGTAACGAAGAAACATATTATGTTAGAAGCGTTATTTCGACAGGAAGTTCTAATAATATAGAGACAGTGGTCCGTCAATCCGTCGTGATAAACCATATCCTGTTTCGGAACTCAACGAAGAGTAAGTTAGTGCACGAACTCCCACAAAGGGCCAATTGGGGTGTTTATAAAAATAAATATGTGAGAAAACAAGGGTTGATATTTTACATTATACATGACGGGGGATAAACTTTACATACGGTGTTTACTACATACATTATTCATAAGACGGCCGTATTGTCGTATGTTATTGGAATTCTAATGTTATATAATATATATGCAATATAAATATGCTATATGTTTGTACGTAATAATCGCAAAGTTAAATATAAATATCAGCTCAACAATAGGAAATAGTAAATATTTGTATCTACCTATGTAACAATATAATATTAATATATTTTTATACATACATATATTATAAATGGTATTTCAGTTTTAACTTATTTACGTATTTACGTATTTATTAACATTTTCATTTCTGTAAAATCATTTTTTTTTTTTTTTTTGTAAATGATGTTCTAAAGACGAGCTAAAAGATTTAATTTGACTTCGCCCGCTTGATATTTAAAAAATAAACTATAATAATTACACATAATATTTGTTGAATTGTGAATATCGAGCTGATTTTAATATATTCTATTCTTACCGTGTATGTTCAATATATTCTATTTGAAAAGTAATTATATTTTTAAAATGCCTAGGTCTTGTTGTGTGTTAGTCGTTAAAATACCGCAGTCAGAGATAATGACAAGTTTTCTTTTATATGAACTGAATTATTCGAGGATAGCATATTGGAATACGTTCATACCTTTATACATTTTTTTTAAATTAAATTTTAATTGTAATAATTAATTGTATTCACTCTTCTATAGATTTCAAATATATAATCTGATATATTTCATCAAGGATAGACAGGATGAATAGATTCAGTATGTAAACAAAAAAAATATTTATTCCTTCGTACTATCAAATCTGCAGTTTGCATTTTACACCACTAAACAATTTTAAGGAAACATCAAATTAAAAAAAACACAACTATCCAAAATATCGTAAATGATACAAAAACGGTAAATACTAAACGTTCTTGTAAACGGTTAAATTATTAAAATCAATTGGACCATAATTGTGCGAATTGTGACATGGTCATACAAGAAAATAAATAAGTCATCAATAATAAACAAACGTATGGTACTTAAACTAATTACAAAATGTATTAATTTTCTTAATAGGTACTTGTGGAGCGTAAGTATTTAACTACGTATTATAAATATGCGGTATTTATTTTTGTTAATTAGAGTTATTACATCATTTTTGAATGTATTAATTAATTCGTTGAATAATTTTGTAGATAAAGTTAAAATACCTAAAATAAGTTCAATATTTTAGTTTTCGTTAACGAGTTATCATTATCATTTTTAATGTTATCAAATACATATTATTTTGTGATAAGATCCTAATTCGCACATAGACAGCAGCCACAGATATAAAATATCTGTATAAATATTTTATATCTGTGGACAGCAGCAAATAGTAACCAGATCGATATCCATTGTTGCCAGCCTACAGCAATAAAAAATGTATCATTAATAAAAATATATCAAGTGTCCTTGCGTCATTTCGACAACGTTTAAGCTCGTTATCAATGTTTCGTTATCATTCGTTTGTTATCACGCAGACCAGTATAATATTATATTTGTTTATTACGGGCGGTAATTGTTTTATTTCATTTCAATTGTCCAACAAGTTGTATTGTACGCACGTTTAATGACGAAGACGATGACTTCAGGGTGATATCTGCCCACAATGACAACTGACGGATACCGTTGGACGGTCGTTTTAAAACGAACCGTAATAATGACCATCTGTAACCACTACATAGTAATAGCACAAGCAATGGATCACACATCTATTTAGTAATATTTTATACTATTTATTAATGTTACTACGACGACTCTTCTTTTCTCTCATTTCTATTTTTCTAAGAAAAAAACAAATTTATTTCATTTGAGTGCCTAGACTCTAACCATCGATGAATATTCAATAGCAGTGTTCATATTACCACATTTTATGTTATCCAACAGCTATATACTTACAAAAATATTGTTTGTACCAGGACCGTAGCCAGAAATTTGGTTTGGGGTCCTGAAAATAGTTGATTCAGTGCGGATAGAAGGGTATCACATGGATATTTTTGTTATCAAAGTAGGATAAATTGAAATGAAATGTGTTATTACACATGACCTTTCGTGTGCGCATTTTTTGTCTCGTGTATGTATACATCTATAGGAAAATTCCAGAATTCGCAGAAAATATGTAGGGTTTTCAGAATTTTGGGGGGAAGCCCATTGCTGGCTACAACCCTGGTTTGTACCATTATCCTATTTTATGAGATCAAATTTAAGACTAAAGATTTTTACCTTCAAAAATTAAAAATATTATTTTATTGGCAAAGTTTAGACAATTTAAAAAACTAATTTGTTATGTTTAATGTGAACTATAAAATTGTATTGTTTTATGTTATTTAACTTAACTTAACTTAACATGATAATTATTAGTTTTAAAAATGTATTAATTTATAGAATGTGAAAAATAAAAGATTGCATACTAGATAATCCAAATTGTCCGAAATGGATGCACAAGCAATGGATCAAGAAAAAGAATCTGTAATGAATATGTTAGAATCACTAGTCTTGGATTCATCAGAAGTATTACCATGTAAAATTAATATTTAATAAGTTATTCAAATTTGTTTTTATTTTTATTCAGATTAATGATGCAGAATTCAATATTCCTAATGTTAATGATGTTCCCACTGTAGATAGTATACTCAATGATGAAAATATTTCTTTGCTTAGTGAAGATGATTTAGCTGTATGTCAGAGCAAGGTAAATATGTATAACTATTGGTATAAATATATTAAATATTTAATACATTGGATGGTATTCTAATTTTAGTTAAAAGTCCCATGGTATGATTCAGGAGCTGACTCTGCTTCATTGGGTAGCTCAAGTAGCAGCCATCTGCATATTAAACATTTAACTAAATGTTTGAATGTAAGACCAGATCCTGGAAGAATTTTATGCCATACAATACTAAAGCCTGTGTCCAATCAAATGAATTCATTTTGTGTTAGTATTTTTAGTTAACATACTTAATAAATGTATAAATAATCTACATAAAGTTAAAAATAATGTGTATATTTTTATTAGGATCGTTTTAATGCTGGTCATCCTAGTGCTATTAAGTTTTCAATTCTCATTGCCATTGGAACTAGCAAAGGTTTTATAATTTTATTTGATTCTTCACAAACATTTCTATGGTATCATGAAGCTGTAGACTGTAATGCAGTGTCTGCAATAGATTTTAACCACGACTGTTCTCGACTTCTTGTTGGGTTTATTAATGGAACAGTTATAATGTTTGATTCATCTTCTACTACTTGTAAAATATTACGAATTATGAATGATGTCCATACTCCAGATACTGCTGTATTACACCTAAAAGTAAATTAAAAATAAATATATTTAATTTTCTTGGTAATCATGTTTTTTTATCAACTGAATCTTACCATATACCTGTGTCTATGAATTATATTTAATTAATAAATCTTATTACAGTTTACAGATTTTCAAAATTTAGCTGTTGTGAATGATAGTGCTGGTTCAGTTTTTGAATTAAATTTTAAAAGAAATTTTGGCATTAGAAGTGTGGAATCAAAATGTTTATTCTCTGGTGGCCGTGGAAGAGTATGTTGTATTGAACCATTGTTATTTAATCAATTAGCTACCCATCCTATGAATGGTTATGTAATAATTGCAATGGCTACATTATCCAAAGTAAATCAATTAGTTTGTATACACTAAGTTAAAATACAAAAACTATTTAAAATTTATTTTTAAGGTAATTATTGTTACAATTCGTCCAAATACTGAATTACTGTTATCACACAATATTATTTCACCACGTCCATGTTTCCCTATATTATCTTGGCAGTTTGTCATTATACAATTTAATAAAACATCAAATTCAAGCCATAGAATAATGGATCCAGTATTAGCTTTTACTCGAGATGACACAGTTTACTTTTATCAAGTATTTTTTCATTATATTATATTCAAATTATTATTAAAAATATAACTATAATTTTTACTCAAATTTTTAGGTTAATATTAATGACCAGGATAGTCTCTGTTGTTGTAATTTACAAAAAATAACATTGCCATATACAATACTTGCATGTAGCTGGATGAATGCTCGCACGTTATTGACTATGGACTCATTTGAAAAAGTTTATCTTGTTGATGTTCGTATAGGAGATGAAATGGAACAATCTGATGTTTTAAATATTTCATTAATTTACACTTCTAGCTATTACAACAGTAAAGAAAGTCAACATTTAGTAAGTACATTATCTATAATTTAATAATTAAACTCAATATATAATTTATTTATAAATAAATTGTTATTATAGGATAAATGTTGTTACAGTTCAGTTCATGGTCATAATAGTCAATTAGTACTACTAGGTAGGAAGAGCGTTCACATTATGAGTATTAGAAGTTGGATTGAACGTTTGGACAGTTTAACTGATAAAGTAATATTCTTAATATTTTTGTACCTTAAAAAAAATGACATTACTTATATTTTTATAGAAACTTTTTAGTGATGCACTGCAATTAGGTGTTGACTTTTTGGAAGAAAGGGGAAAAGCTGTTCTCGGCCTTAGAGGTACACGTGCACACAGACATAAAATAGTTAAAGAGAAGGTATATTCTACTTCTTTGTGTATTATTTTGTTCAGCTATTTATGAATACAATTTATTTATTATTAGGTTATTGATATTGTAGCTTTATACATTGATTCAATGGTAGATTTAAATAACCCAATAAATTATAAGGAAGGTATTCCTATTGTATTTGATATATGTGTGCATCTACAAAAAACGTAAGTTATATACGATTTATATATACTTATATTTATATATTATATATATATATCATATTAGTAATTAGTATACTAATTATATATTATATTTATTATGTAATTTTACAACCCAAAATAAAAAAAAATTGTTTTGTTATTTAATTTAAAAATATATAAATATAATTTTAATTTATTAGTTTTTATTGTTAACAATTGTATTTTTCCTAGAGATCTATTATTTGATCGTTTATGGGATGGAGTACAGTTAATTGAATCTTCTTCCAGAGTGTATTTGGAATGTCTAAAGAATTATTTATTTGAAGGTCAATTTGATGAAGTGCCAACAATTAGTATACAAAAGTTATTCACATACCTTTCTCACACAAATCAATTAGAGGTATATTTAATTTGTATTATTTATTATGTTTATCGAAAAATATAATCTTATTATTATAGGAACTTGAAAAATGTATGCTTAATGTAAAAGTGGAATGTTTAGACATTGAACAGTCTCTAAATCTAGCAAGGGCTCATTCATTAAATGATGGTTTCATAAGTATTTGGACAAGAGCATTAGAAGATTATTTAACACCCTTACAAGAACTTGTTCCTAAAATTATACCATCATCAAATGGAGGTATAATTTAATTATAAATAATTTAAACTATTTATTTATTTATTTAAACTTTTAGAGTACAATGATCTTACAACTGAACTCGGAAACAAAATATTGATTTATTTGAGTGGTTGTTTATTAGGTATAGCTTACCCTAATAGAGGTGATATACCTAAACATTTACAGGACACTGTAAGAAATAATATTGTACAATTTCTCTGTTCTCAACATAGTATTAAAGCAAAAGATGATGAAGATATATATCCATATCTTAGGTAAATATAAACATGTTTTTTTATATTAATTTGCAAATTAAACATAAATAATTTTATCATATCGTTTTTAAATAATGAAATATATCTAATGAAAGTGTAAACATATTAACCACTTTTAAAATTGTGCAAAGTAAGCAAAGCAAACAATGTATTGATTTTACAATGATGCGTTTTATTTTTTGTGAAAATTTTTTTATGTAGTATAAATGATCTGATTTTAATCCTATTCAGTTGGTATTTTATTTTTAAACAATAAAGAAACATTTGTTTCTTTCAATTTTTTTTTCAATATGTTTCTTAAACATACAAAAAAACTATCAAAAAATTGAAAACTCCTATAATTGTTGACACAAACAATTTTTACCAAACTAAATTTAATTTTTTTACTATAATTCCAAAAATAATTTTGAAAAGCATGACATTTTTTCCAGTAATTTATATACATAATATGTATACATACATAAAACATTAAAAAAAAATTTCAATAAATATTATGCTCAAACTATAGGATTTTGAACATTTTAATAATTTACTGTTTTTTTTTATGTGTAAAAATTAATAACATTTTCAATTTTATGACGGAAGGCCTGAACATTTTGTATATGATTTATCATATAATATTCTAACAACACTGAACAAGTTTCAAAAATCAATGAATATTTTTTTTTAATTGTTTAAGTTTGAAATTAAAAATAAAAAATCCAAACAAGTTATCAACATACATATCCAATTTATCCACAATTAAATTTCATTTTCATGTAAAGCTTTTTTTTTTATTATTTTTAACAGAAGCAATTTTTGTATTTTAGAACAAAAATATATTACATGATTAAATATATATTTTCTTATATACATTTTAAAATTCATAAAAATAAATTTAATAAAATAAAAAAGTTGTATTGATCTGTATGTTTTTATAATAAGTTTTTAATTATTTAATTATTTTTATATATTTTATGTTAAGTTTTATGGATATTGTCTCAAATAAGTTACTTAGACAGAAATTTAAGTGTTTCAATATTTCAAATTTGAAAGAAATGATAAATCATTGTATTTGAAAACCTATAACGAGTGACACTAGTAGTTTATTATAATTAATTGTTAAAATATATATATATATATATAATATTTTAACAAATTCATTAGTTATAATATATATATAGGCTTGTATTACATTTTAAGCTCTTCAAAAATACAAAAATATTTTTAATCTGTATTATAGGATTTTGTTAAAGTTCAATACAATGGAATTACTAAATGTCTTTTCAATGGCATTTCCAGACCATCGTTTTACAAGTCAACAAAAACAACGCATTTGTTGTATATTATCATCACTCACTACTAATAGCAAAGATTTGAAAGTAAATATTTTTATTTTCTAGTGTATTTCTAATTATTATTTTTTTAAATTACTTTTATGTTTAGTCCAATCAACTAGGTTTAATATATGCATTTATAGTACAGTGGCAGCAATGAAGAAGGTAGTTTTATAAAACTCGATAAACATGTTTTTGATACTGTCACATCAATGCTGATATCAGAACAAACAACACCTATCGAAGATAGAGAAAAGGCATTTACTCAGTTAATACGGTCAGGAGCATTTGATAATGTTCCTGATTTATTGAACATAGCAGAGCAAGCAAAATTGTTAGTTTTAAATTAAAATATAGTAAATATCGTCATAAATAAATTTTAACTGTTGTCTTTTAGTTATACAGTATGCAGAGAAATTTGTTTTGAGCGTGGGGAGTACTATCAAATGTTCAAATATTATTTAATTGATGACTTAAAAAAACATCAAATATTTTCGTTTATCAATTCTAAACCAGAATATTTTGAAAAATTATCTTATGATAACTTGAAGGTAATTTAAAAAATATATAGAAACGAATTATTTCTTATGTGTATTGAATAATTTCAATTTAAAAATAATATTATGATACAGATTTTATTGAACATAGATGCAGTTCAGTGTGGATTAATTTTTGGCACATTTTATCCACAGAATGTGTATGATGCTTTTAACCAAATAGAAACAGACCATCAGAGATATCTTTTCTTGAAAGGTGCAATGTAAGTAAAGTTATTATATTTGATATTTTACTATGTCAAAATAGTTTTAAACTTTGGCACATTTATTGTTTTACCAATGTTATTAAATTATAATTTTAGGCCACACATAAATTCAGATATTAAGCTATGCACTAATTACTTGGAACTTTTGTGTCAGTATGAACCGAGTGCTGTATTGGATTATGTAAAAACAAATGATTCATTACACCTAACAAAAGCAATATCTGTAAAATTTATTATTATATTGTATTGTATTATTTTCAATTCTATATTCTGAAAATGTTTAGGCCACAACTACTGCAGGGCTTTATAATGTTACTGCAATATTACTAGAAAGACTAGGTGATTATCAGGGAGCATTTGATCTACTGTTTAGCAAATTGCAAGAAGCCATTCAGCAAGTTAATATACCAACTATTTATTTACTTGTATAATATTATAGTTTTAGTTGTCATATAACAATGAATAAATCATATTTTTCAGGAAAACGCTGTTGAAGAATGCACTGAAGTTTTAGTGGCATTAGCTCAAAGAGGATCTGCAGTGCTTGATCCAAAATCAACATGGTTACCAATTTTACAATGTCTTCTCAGTCTCCAGTCACATGGTATATAGTATATTTTTACACTATTCCAATATTGTTTTATTTTGTTAAAATTTATTATTATTTAGATCATTTACGAAAAGTTTTGGATAACAGTAATCTCAATTTAGCCACTGAAATGCATCTGCTTTTGAATAGTTCAACAGGCACTATTGGTCATTTTAAAAATCTTATAATGGGTGTGTAATAGTATATTTTAAATATTTAAGTAAGGTCTTAGGTAATAACTAATTTTATAAAATCTCATAATATGCTTTTGTATTCAAACTCATTTGTTGCTGACTTTAATAATTCTACAAATAATTGTTTATTTTATATGATATAAAAATTTATAACATTTCAAACCAAATTTAGGATTAATCAATAAATGTCAATATGAAATGGAAGTTTTAAAGTCGTTGGAAAAGTTGTTGTATGGCGATTTACATGATCAATTATTTAAAGCAATAGGTGCAGCTAAACGGGGCGTAGCCAATCCTGTAATATGTTCCTTATGCAAACTAAAGATATTAATGGAACCAATGTTTGTTTTTAGGTGTGTATTTCACTTGAATAATAAAAACTAAATAGTGTTTAATTTTATTACCATGTAATCAAGGCCATTACTATTACTTTTTTTATAGATGTGGTCATGGATTTCATTCAGATTGTTTGGGTGTGAATACAACATGCACATTCTGTATCTCGACTAATATTTAAATTCAACATTAAATATTTCCGTATATCTAGTTGTTTTATTTTTTACCATTGTTATAATAAATATTCATTATTTATTTATTTATTTTTTTTATCATAATTATAGTCAATTAATAAAAATATAATATATTGTTTAAAAATGTTCACATTCTTGTCCTGTTGGGTAGACAATCATACTACAGATAGGGTAACCCTAGCAACATGCCAAAATGTGTTATCAAATTTAATTTTATTAATTTTGATAAGAAATCACATGTTGTTTTAATGATAATGTGATGTCTATTACTAATGATTATAATGTATATCATAGATTTCAAAATCAATGCTATTACTTATCAGATTTAGCAAGTAACTATATTAGAAGATATCTTCTTAAGTTATGCCTTACTCTGAAATTCTAGACTGATTTGTTTTTTTATTTATTTTATAGTTTATGCTTTTGTATACTATTGAGACTTTTGTTTAAATATATATGATTGAAATTTGCAATCAAGAATATTATATTGAACAGTAGTAAATGTTGCATAATCAAGAGATTATATTATTTGCATTATTTTACCTACTAGTGGACAGTCATCAATTACAAAGTAAATAAATATAGTTATATGTAAGTATATATATATATATATAACATGTAAAATATATGTTGATAATAAATATTGTTTAGTTTTTTATTTTTTCAATAAAAACAACAAAAATTTAAAGATAATTTAAAAAAAAAAATTATTACTTTGTGTCTACGTTTTGTATCTATAACATTAATTTGATATTTGTTTAAAAAAATTCATATACCATTTTTCAAGCATAGTTGATATTTATATTTATGTATTTAACTTTTAAAAAATTGAAAATAAACCAAATTTTATTTTTAGGTTAATATGACTGACTCAATTAAAACTGCAACTTTTGTTGATCATTACAAATTCGAAGTACCTGGAAATGTATTTAGAAGTGCTGTTGCACTGGGTGACGTGGACAACGATAATGATGTAGAACTAGTTATAGGCAACATGGAGGGTGATTTATACTTTTTTAAAGGCCAGCGACAAATACAAAAAATTTCTGGCTTGGGTATTATTACCGCTATAGGTATTGGAGATTTAATGAATTGCGGTAGTAATGCTTTGATTGTTATATCTGGTGATGGCTGGTGTCATATATATTTTTGTTTAAAATTGAGTAAATCAACCGAGGAATGTGTTGTAAAACTCGAACCTGTATATGTTCAACGAATTCCAGCAAACACTAAAGTAAATTTTCTGAACTAGTGAAATGTTTTAATAAACGTTGCAAATACTTTCAAGCGTTACAATAATTTTAGGTACTTTTACTAGGTGATATTGATGCAGATGGAATGGTAGAATTAATTGTGGGTTTAACAGATAGAGTAATCCGTTCCTATCGTTGGAGTCAAAGAGCAGCTGGTGGACGACTAGTACCATTACATAAATGGGAATGTACTAACCAAATTGGTTCAATCATATTAACAAAAGACAAAAATAATCGACCGTGTTTACTTGTTTCTCAACTGGGTGTTACTGCATTACGTATTTATTGTCCAATAGCTTTTCCAGAACTAACGTAATGCAACTAAAATAATTAAATAATTAATTTCATTGAATCAGATTGATAATTAATAATTGGTTCATATTTCAGTGAAAGAATGATTTGTTATGAAGATGAAAAGATTACTAGACTTCGTAATCGTTCAATTTCTTCAGAGATGATTGGAAATCTTCGACTGGATAAGAGTCATGAAAAAGATATGAATGATCCAAGTAATAATATATATGCAATTGCTACATTAGATGGCCTAATAATGTTGGCAAGAAGAGAAACAATTTTATGGTAATTTTATTTTATCATAGATAAATATGATACAATTTCATTGATATTAATTTAATATATTAAAAAATGAAATTAATAAATATCATATTAATATGATTTTAATATAATAAAATATAATAGAGCACTTGTGACTGTTTTATACTAAAATTTTTGTGATTTTACGCTTAAAAATTTAAAGTGTTTGTTGGGCTTAAAATATGTTTAATATGTTTAATATTAATATTAAATATAGGTCAAAGATTAGTTTTTAAAGTTAAACTGAACTTTTTCTGTTATTTAAACCCTAAACAAACTAAACCATTAATATATTCTATTAAACTTGAACCTTTTCCTTTTTTTTTAAAATCAAATTTAATATAAATACATAGTCCTATTTTGTAAAACCAGTTTTCTTGTAGCTACTGATTTCTAATTTGAATTTGGAATTTTTGAAATATTTTAACTTTTTTACCACCTAAAAGCCTTTATTGTTAATACTATTATTACAATTATGTTTATTACATATTCTGTGACTATGATAATATGTAATCACATATCTTGTAAATCATTCAATATATTTTAATATTATATGTATTATAATTTATACTATAGTTTACAATGGGAAGTAATAAACATATTTTTAGTTAATAATAATGTTATATGATCTGTATATATAGTGCAATATTCAATAATTTCAAATTTCAAACCAAACCAAAGACCTAATAATTTGATTTTTTCTGGATTTTCAAATTCAAAAATTTCAACCCATTTTAAACAGTCCTTACGCAATTACTTTTACTGACAACATTTAGGATATTGCCATTTTACAGTAATAGCGTATAAGATAGATACACTGATGTCTGATGAAATGACAGTATTAATAAATCATACAAATATCTGATGCCGAATATGTAATGATCATTTAAGAACTATACCGTCATAGTTATATTGACAGTGTGAGCCTTGTGTAGGGATTGTTATAATTAATAGTCATTATATATATATACATATATATATATATATGTGTGTGTGTGTGTGTGTTTTTAAGGTCTAAAAGTATTGAACATGAATTGTTTTGTGTAAATAAGTTATGTATGGCAGGTGGCCCAGATTACATAATAACCTGTTCACGAAATGGAAATACATTCATAGTGGATCAAAAAGGGCAAGTTGCGTCATTTCAACTTGGAAAATCTGTTATCGCTTTTTGTTCGGGCATGTATACAGCTAAATCAAACACAAAACCTGTGCCTTGTTTCGTATTTATAACAACACTACATAAGGTATATACATTTCATTAAATCAATAAAAAATATATGGATTTTCAGATGCATACATTTTTTTTATAATTGGCCAGAATAAATTATTATGCACGTTATTTAAAATATTAAGTAATTAGGTAATATTAATATGGTTTACAACCATATAACCTGAAAGGAACACTACTGTAATGTCCGGAAAAATTATGGTATTTTTGTAGTTTTTAGATTTATGAAATGAAGTTAAAATAAATATGTTTTTATTGGTTTTTCATAAAATATACACTCAATAGATTAAATTTAAATAAATGAAAAATAAATATTTGTTTACTTTTATATATATATATATATATAAATTTATTACAATGGTGTTTCTTGTAGGGCTAAAATGTTTAAAAAAATTAAATTTTTAATGTATACATCATAATATTTTAGGTTTATATTTATTATGACATGAAATTACCAGATTCATGTAACCAGACATTGTCAAAATGTATTGATAATGACGCTCAGCTTTCAAAATTAATGGACAAGTATAAAGGAATGTTAAAGAAAAAGAAAATTAAGGAATGTCTTTATAAATACTGCCCTAATAATAATTGATTATGTATAATATATTTATATAATTTATTTTGTTACTAATCATATTTGTTATTGATTTAATATTATAGTGGATCATTTTTGATTTTTATCAGTTCGAAAAATAGTTTTTACATTGTTTTTTATGCAACAAATTAAATATGTTTATACATTATATTTTATAATTTTCAATACATTGCGATTATTAATTGGATTATCAAGTATACATTGTAAATCGTGTAGTATGTGTAGTTCTCCTGTATTCCACTCGAAATAGAAATTTGTCCTAAATTTAATATAAAAACCAATAGTGAATAATTACTTCCGCTTTGTTCCACACACAATAGGTATACATCTAATCTTAGCATTACATAAATTTTAATGAAAATATCAAATAGGAACGGACAAGGCCGTATTTGATGGGGGTTTGGGGGTTACCCCCCCACCTCCTTCCGAATATTTTTAATATTTAGAATCAATTGAATTTAGTGATCTAAATTTTTAAGGTGGAGACACACTATTTACACGCCATGTTATCCCACATTTAGACACAATTTTATCATACACAATATAATCTAGTAGTTGAAAATATATAATTCGGTTTTAAAACCACTTTCTCCAAAAAAAATTTGTTCCTGCTACAGCCTTGGGACCGGACGTGTATTGTAAAAACAGACAATTTCAACTGTTTCGAGCCCCGTGAATTGTAGCCTGCGTCCCCCGATGTTGAATACCTAACTTAATACGAGACGAATGGCAACTGGAATAACGTTAAATTGTATTACGGTTTTGACCAAACGCCGAAACTGACATTACTGCAAATATGTATTCTATAATCAATGGTACTACTCTACCACCGAGACCAAAGGTAAATAATGTCGGCAATCAATTTTGAATTTGTTAATAAACTGTTGGGGGGAAAACTGATATTAAAATGTTATAAATATAATTAATTATTCGAAAATTGATCGGAAAACCGGAGTTTTTCCACGAGGTGTTTGATTTGATAAGGTCATCAGTGTTTTGAGAGGAAACAATCGTGGTAACAAACCTCAATGACAAAGAGAGTACCTCAAACTCAATAATCAAGTCAGTTTCTCATCAACTACAGTGTAGGAATCTGTATAAGTAGTCTTTATAAATTAAGTGTTTAGTAGAAATAAAAAACATTGAGACTAATGTATATCCGTACAATGTAATTTTAGGACAATTGATAGTGACCGAACCGTTTTTACGTTATTTTCGATAATTTCGCCATGGAAAATAAAAATTAATGAATATTGTTAGGTTAACCATATACCTTAAACACAATACGCATGCTTTTAGCATTATTGTTAAATATTTTGTGATAAACGATGATTAACGTTGCTGGTAATGTCTCTGTAACTTTAAAATCTAAATTTAGCCGCCAAATTCTCGTTATTTTTCGTATTACACTTTACCTGCGTGTTGTGTGCTTCTTAATATTATTTTTCCTACCGATTACCCATAATGTATGACTATTTACGTTTTATTATGAAGTTGTTCGCCGAATCACGAATGTAATATTTTTTAATTTGTATTGTTGTTTTGTTTTAATTTTATAATTTTTAATATATTAGCCTAAACAATAATTGGTTTTTAAACTTTGAATTATTATTTAAACGAAATCATCGGACGAAATAATGGATAATCAATCATTATTTAACGTGCGTAATAATGAGCTTTATGTTACTCACGCTGAATTTCAAGAATGTTTTATAAAAATATGGGCATGCTTTTATACTAATCAAACAAACGAAACAGTAAACTATGTACAAAACTACAACAATTGCACAAAGGTAATTAATATATTTATTTAATCAAAATGGATAGGTATGCTATCCTTGTACCTATGAGTCAGCTATTAACAAAAAATTTTTGTCTTATGTTATTTACAATTTCTCTTTGAATATATTTTTTTTAATATCTCATTAATTTTAGTTATTATGTATGACATAAGTCATGTGCTTATTGGAATTATTTTTTAATTACAAAATTATGATATTTTTCAAACAGAACAACATTACACATTTATAATAGTTAATATCTAGTTGAAAAGAATGTATTACCTGTTAAATTGCCTATGAATGCACAAATTGTAACTGTTTTATCTTATGCTAATTGATTTATTTTTCAACTTGATTGATATATGGCACATTATTATATTCATTTTTTTTACAATTTTACCATTCTCCACATAAACATGAATACCAGCTACCAAATTAAAAATATTTTTGTATAGCATAGAACAGAAGATGGCTTTCATGAACTAATATATATATACCTCCATCACTTTTTATTTATTAATGAATTTATTAATATAATTATATAATTATAAATTAATAAACCTAAATCCCAAACTTTGTAACACATTAGTTAGTATGCAGTTCATTGAAATTATCATTATTATTATTTATTATTATTATTATTGATATACATTTTTTTTAAGGAATTCACCAAATTGGACTTGTATGGAAATACAATGTATATGTATATTTGCAAAACAGGCTTTGATATACAGTTA
Organism: Schlechtendalia chinensis; assembly: GCA_019022885.1. Lineage (NCBI taxonomy): Eukaryota > Metazoa > Arthropoda > Insecta > Hemiptera > Aphididae > Schlechtendalia > Schlechtendalia chinensis. Next base: position 7,719,616 of record CM032340.1, on the reverse strand, counting down.
TATAGATGTCAAGTGTTACTTTCAGATTTAGAAACAAAAAAACATACAATATTACTCATAGATTATGGAATAAAAATAGTGGCTTCATATTTTGAAGTACAAGAAGTAACTACAGATCATATTAATAAATTATATTCAAATAATTTCTCTCAAAAATCTCCAATACATACATTTATCCTAAGTAGATATATATGTAAATCAAAATCAACTAGCGAATTGATTAATATTTTATGCAATAAACATTATAAATATCACAGTGACTTTATAGTTGGTGGTATTAAATTTGTAACATTGCATGGCATTGACAAAAGGTTAATTGACAGTGGCATAGCAGATTGTATTTCTACTACAACAATGAACATTATTGCTAACAATTTATCTTCAACAATTGCTTTAAACTTTAAAAATGATATTGTTGAAAGTTGTTCCTATTCCAAGCAATGCTTCAATGATGTATTCATTTCTTAAATCTCATCATTTGGTTTATAATGTTGTAATAAATGTAAATGTTACAAGAGTTTCTATGGATAAAAATTCAATTCTATTAACAGTCCAAACAGTTGTAAGTATATTCAAATCCATTTTGTAAAAATAATTTATTGTGCTAATATAATGTTATATAAAATTGCTAATTATTTTAATTTTAATAGTATTATTATTTTTGTTACTTTAGAACAAAGAAATTGAAACTTTAAATGTTATATTAAATTCAATAGACAGGCATAATTTAAAATTGACATCTGTTCTTGAAGTATACACTCCTTGTTTGATTGTTTTTCATAACAAATTAGTTAGAGCCATAATTTTAGATATTCAGATTGATAGTTTGTTTATTGATCTGGTTGATTATGGAGTTAGACATGTTGTACCTAGGACATCAGTTTTTGAAATACCTCCAAAGTTTGTTATTGAGTTTTAAATTTTTTTAAATTTTTACTTTATAATAACAGCTTATTGTTGTATTTATTTTCCAGTTGCTATTTGACTGAAATGCAATCTTTAAACGTGTTATTAGATAAACCAAATCATGTCACTGTAGATAAAAGTATATTAGTTCAAAAATGTTTTCATATGTTACCATTGAAAATTGATCCCAGTTTTGGTTTATATAAAGTGAAATTGTTTAAACAAATTAATGAAAAATTCATTGATATATTTGATTTATTAAATAATATTGATACAAGTATTAATGAACAATGCTCAATACCAAGAAACTCATCAGAATTCATTTCAATAACTGAGATAAACGTATGCATTTAGTTTTCACTAGTTTTTATACTCAATCTATTTTATTATATAAGTTATATATGATATATAAAAATGTTTAATTAAAAAAATATAATAATTGAAATAATAAACATACTCAATTATTAATTTTTACAGGAGATGAAAAGTATAGAAAACACTGTGAATATTAATTATGCAACTTCATTAAATCATTTATATGTAAGTAACATTATAAAAATAATTATTCAAATTAATATAAGCAGTTATTATTATCATTATTATATACTGTATATATATAGTATTACATATATATAATACTGGTGGTGGGAAATTTGCCCATATGTTTAAATGCTAATTTAATTTGATTAATGTTGATTTATTGTTATTGATTATTTTAAATATTCACATTTTCTTGAAATAACTGTTAATATATACTAAGAATTAAATGCATATTATATAAAATTTATATTTCCCTGCATAAACTATTTGTACCCTGATAAAATAAATTTATATTAACACTTTGAGGACTGTGGTTAATATTACAAAAATTGCATTAAGGACAAAAGTGATGCAAAAAACATGTAATACTTGTTTAGGAATTATTGACAAAAACACATTATCAGAAAAATATGTTGCAAATGAATCACATGCTAAACACATCAAGCCTATTATACAGAACATGGACGAATATTCCCGCCATTATTCATGCTCATCCAAGGTTTTTTTTCATATGAATATTGACGAGTCACTACTAAGTCTACTTCATCCATAATTTAAACATTTATAAACTTATGCACAAATATTGTATATTAAACTACAATACATAAACAAAACCGATACAGTTACATAAGGATTTATTGTAATAAAATAAGAGAAGATATTGTAAATTAGTTGATATGTCAAAACAAATAATTGCAGTTTATAATACAAGAGGAGAATTATTAGCATAGAGACGCGCAGTCAAAAAACGTATACCCAACAATTACACCATTTTTTTTTCTTCACATTATCATTGCCCAGAAAGAAAATGCTGTATTTCTTATCGATAGTTGAAATATGAAAACACATCTAACACATGATCTGTCTTTTGACAGTGCAAATGTCATGATTCGTCCTAAACATAATTCAATAACTATTAACTATTGCCTATAATAGTCAACCAATGTCACGCGATTAAAGCATTATTTTTCCGCAACGTAATTTTTACATTTTTACCTAATAAACCGTTGTTTGTAATACGTAAAATTAATATGACACATCTGGCATGTGTTTCGTTCCTAAATTATTAATAACTGTTAAAGTGTCATATACTTTTAAAACTTTTTTTTTAACAAGAAGTTAAAAATTTTGCTATAATCTGCTTGTGATTTGATTTTTTCACATTTATTAGTGGAAAAATCACATAATAATCAAACACCTATATCTATCCATCTCTTTTTGATAATTTACTCAATTACCTATTTAAAAAATAAATTGTTATTGTTTAAGGGATCTTTTCAGTAATCCTACAAATCCATGAAACAAACGCTAAAGATTAATTTAGTCTTTAAAGTAGTATTAACAAATGTCCCTTTCTATAAGATCTTCTAATATTATATTCATTTATATAAATATTTACTAATGCAATTTGTAAGTATTCATATAAATAGATGATTCATAAAAAAAAATGGATAACATTGTATTAAAGTTTTGTTGTTCTTGTGATTTTCTTATAACATCTATTTTATTTTGTGATTTTGTTTTGTCAATTAAAGAACTAAAAAAAAAAAAAAAAAAATGGTTTTATTATACACTATTATAAATACAATTTATATATGTATTAATTAATAATTGGTCTTTTAGAGTAATAAAATGGAAAAAGAAAATATTGATCTAAAAGAAAAAGAAATCTCAACTCATGTGAGTTTGTAATATTTATCATAATATCTGAATTTACCATATAAAATTTAAATATGCATTACTTATAATAATTTGTTTTTCAGAGCAATCAAACTGAAAAACAACATTTTGATCCAAAAGAAAAACAAGTCTCGAATCACGTGAGTTTGGTAATATCTGAATTTGTAATTTTTTCTTATTATATATGTACAAAATCACTTGTCATATATTTTTTTTTTTAAAGTGTATTTGTTTTTATAATTAGACAAAATGACAGATATTTAGATTTGATTTTGAACAAATTCTACATATATAAATTTAATTAATTAAATCTAAATTTCATAGTTTTGTTTTAAACTGAATAGTTTTGAAATAATTAATTAGGAAGCAAAGTTTTTTTTTAGTTTCATTTTCATTATTATTTTACATTGATAATATTTGGTCATACATAATTTGTAATCATGTATTCTTAATATGAATACAATAATAAGTTTTTTTATATAGGTAACTCCGATATTGTTTTTAACAAAAGAAAATTTAAAAGACAGTCAAGAAATAATTGGTTCATTAATTTATTACAAATCACCATTTAACTTTCAAGTGAGAAAATACAATCCAAATTTTGAACCTTTCATGAATCAAATCAAGTCTAATATGGATTCTCGGTATATTTTAATGAAATGTGATATTGTACAAAATATGTATGTAATATGTCAATCTGATGATTCTATATATCGCGCCCAAGTTATCGACATGGATTCTGAAATTAAGAGTTAGTATATTTTCTTTGCTAATACTGTTCAAAGGTCTAAAAATAAATGTGTTGTTATTTATATTTGCAGAGATTAAATTACAATTGGTTGATGAAGGAGAAAAAATAATCGATGTAATTTTTGATAAAATTACTTTATACAATTTTATTGAAAGTGATTGCCATTTACCAGGACAATTAGTACTTGATTGTTCATTGAACTAACATGTGGTTTCCTATTATAAATGTTGATACAATATTTATGTTAAAACCATATTTCAACCAAGAACTACTTTATAAAGTTCGGATTGTTAAAACCGATATGTCTGGAGTAAAATTAGTACAGATGATTAAAAATGATACAAATATTGATATTTCGGATAGTATACTACAGTCTGGAATTGGCCAACATTTATGTGCTGCTTTAAAAACTGGTTAGTATATAGTTTTTTTTTTTTAGGCTTAATATAAGCCATGTAGACCCATTGTTGCAACTGCTTCGTTCTTCCACCGTTTTTTATCCTTGGCCACATTTTTTGGGTTCTTTTCTAGCTGTAAGTCCTGATGTAAATAGTTTTATCAAAACTGTTTTATTCAACCTATGGATTTTCCATCTGATTTCCATTAAGTTATTTTGTTTATATATTGTTTTAAAAATTATATATAAGAATAAAAATGCATTTGTTTCATAAAGTTTCTTTGTTCATTGGGTTTTATATAGTTGTCAATAAAAATAAAATTTAAAAATCTTTTATGAAACATTAGATGTTTTATATCGAAGTGTGTGTATGTGTGTGTAATACAAGCCAACCCTAAATTGAAATATTGTAAATTTATTTTGTAGATGAAACCCCATATGAAGTAAACCTATTTATAGGTCAAACTTTTCTTTCCTATGTTTATTGTCATCATTTTAAACTTTGCATTCAACCTGAACCAAATACTGTGGATGAATTGGAAGAAGAAATCCTAGAACACGTTAAAGGCAATTATGTTAGTTGATTATTTTTTATTAAAAACCATTTGTTATTAAAATATAATCTGTTTAATTTTAAATGCACAGAATCCTGATTCTTTAGATATCAATAATTTACAAGGTACATATTGTCTGACTACTATGAATAACAATCAATGGTACAGAGCGTTTGTAACAAATATAAGTGAAGAATCCATCATAGTGAACCTGTTTGATATTGGTTTGTTAACTGATGTGACTTTACAGCAGGTAACTAATTTGTTAAAATTAAATATAGTAATTCTTTTGTGTGTGTATTAGATAAACTAAAGTACTACTATATTACAAATTACATTAAAACTTTTTAGATTCGACCGATTACTAGGAATTTAATGAAAAAACCACAGCTTTGCTTGAATTGTAATTTTGAAAACAAAGATGATAATATTAAAATTACTGAAAAAACATTATATAATGTAACTGTTAAGTCCGTCAACACTAATGGAGAGTAAGTTCATTATTCTTTATTTACAGATAACTAACATATTTTTGTTTTTAGTTGTTATAATAAAATACGTTATAATTGTCTAGGTTACTGGTAACCATTAAAGAACATCATACTGCTCCACTTTCCAACCCAATTGTTCGTAGCATTGAACAAATATCATTTGTTCATGTTGATGGTGACCTGACATACTTACAGAGGTCTCAAGATAAATTGAAAATTGAGAAAATGTCTAATAACTTATCAAAACTAGTTGGTAAGTTAAAAAGTAATTCGTCTGTAGTACCTGGAGAGATAAACGTATTTGCAAGTTGTGGAAAATATTACAGATGTGTAATAAAATCAATAAGCGGCAAAATAGCAACTGTACATTGTATTGACTTTGGTTTTGAAAAAAAAATTTCAACAAAAAAATTACAACATTTAAAAAACTCCAAAGTATCTATGTTACCTGCACTTGTCACCATTGTTAAGACATTCCCAATAACATCTACCATGTCGGATAAAATGTTCCTAGCTAATATGTTCGTAGGTGATGATGGAACATTTAATGTTTCGTTAAATGATACAAATTTAATACAACCAGAAAATAAACTAATGGAATCACTTGTAAACGGATGTTTAGTGAAAATTACGTGTGTTTATTCAAGTGATAACTGTTGGATAGTTCCTCATATGTTTTTAGATAAGTTAAATACTATTTCAAACATACTTGTCAAAATGCAATCAAAGATTACACCAGCAGTAATGGAAATTGGTTCACTGTGTGCTGCATTACATTCAGAAACAAAAACGTGGCATAGAGCATTAATATTAGATGGAGATGCTGAAAATATCTTAGCAATTGATTCGGGTGAACGATTTAGAGCATTAAAAACTTCCAAATTGGTAAGCGAAATTCAAAACATACCGAATTGTGCCATACATTGTCAAGTGGTATCAAATGTAGATGTTAAGAAACTTCTAAACAAAACTGTTGAATGTAAGCTAATATCATGTACTAAACCATTACTTGAAGTGGAATTATTTTCAACCAACAATACTGAAACCACTCCTACTGAATCAATTATAGAATGGTTGGTTACTATTATTAGATTTGAATCATTTAAGGAGTTCTATGTTAAAAAGATTAATGACAACTATTGTTCAGAGGACAGTTCAAATGATAATGTTCAATCTGGAATTTATCGTTGTTACTTAGAAGAAGAAATTGATGATTATAATTTGAACAATCCCACAAATTTGAATATTATTTTGGACACAATAATGACTTTTGAGTGGACGTTGAAATCGTCCAGTGATCGAGAACCATACAAAGTGACTTTAATGATTGACGGTTTAAATTGTGTTGAGATTTTGTATAGGATTTTATCTACTGATGTCTATAAAGTTTCTGAAAACGGTGTGTCATCAAAAAATAAATCCAAGACAATTGAAACTTGTGGTGGACCCAATGTTACCAAAATGCTCATGGATAATCAGAATGATTGCATTTCAAAGAAAACCAATACTGAAAACAATATAGTGTCATTTAATATTGAAACAGTAACCATCAAGTTCATTGATTCATTCAAATATTTTTATACACATTCTGAAAGTTTATCAACTTTATACATGCAACAGATTAATAATGAACTAGATGTGTGTATTGTCAAATGTCCCATAAACCCAGTTATGATTGGCTCCATTGTAATTACATCTAGCCAGGTTTCAAAGTGTTGGTGTAGAGCCAAAATAGATAATGTTCTAACAGATCAAACAGGTGCTTATTGTTACCTAATGGACTTGGGCCATTATGAGGTGTGCACTGAATTTTACAAGCCTACAGATTTCCTTCTTGCGTGTCCACCAATAGTTAGACGATGTATGTTGTATGCCCCACAGTTTGATGGTAAAGAAAATGAAATTTGGTATCCTGACATTGATATGATGTTCAGAGACATCTTAACAATTGATGGCATTAAATTTTACATGACTATAAAAGAAGATGGAGATCCATGTGTGATCACATTGCAGCTAGTAGACAACAATATGGATTTGAGTGATATTCTATCTCCAGTATTTGTCAAAGTGACATATGTCCACTCCTTAACCGATTTCAAGATAAGAATATTGTGCCCTAAACAGAAAGCTCTGATCGAACTATTAGAAGGTGGTAATGATGTTCCTATGGAGCTAGTAAAAAACCCTATTATTGGAAATTTGTATGTTGCCAAAATAAAATCAAAATTTAAACGTGTAAAGTATGAGGCACTGAGTGGTATTAAGTATACAGTCACTGACATTGATGAAACATTGTCTGTTTTATCAGTTGACAGTTTGTATGAAATACCAGAAAAAATTCGTAATTGTCCTCTCTTCACTGTAGCGTGTTCTTTCATTTTGAAGGACAAAGAAGAAACATATTCGTTGAGTATTTTCAAAAGGTTAGCAAATCCAAAACTTACCTTCATTATGTGTATAATAACAGAAAGCGATGGCATAGCACCAAATCTCATTAAACTTTATTATAATAACAAGGATGTTCTTGATATTATAAAATCTAAAGGTGAAAACCACTAAAGAAGTATCCAATGGTACAATGTTAATAATTGTAAGTATATTTTATCTTATTTACTTTATTTGTGTACTATATTTGAGTAATAAAAAGGAATTTTATATTGTATTAATTTTTCATTTATATTATACAAGGATATGATGAATCCTCTCAAGTATATAAATCATATTGTCCCTAAAAAATATAAATATGCACCTGGAATTAATCGAAATCCAGTACACATTTTGTTTACTCACAAGTGAATAGTTATGAAACAAAAATAGGTAGCTAAAAATATTTATGAAATTAACAACTATTTTAACTATAAAGTATATATTTTCATGATGTACTTATTTATGTACTAATTAATTAGTATGTACCAGAAATAGTTATCTAAATATTCATGTATATTTTAAACAGTTGCCACGAATATGCTTGTAAATATTATATACACGATACCTTACTTTTAAATTGCAGTGTTTTCAAATGTATCCTATGTGGCCTGTTGGTCTAGGGGTATGATTCCTGCTTTGGGTGCAGGAGGTCCCGGGTTCAAATCCCGGACAGGCCCGATGTATAACAGTTTTTTGCCGCTTTTTTCCTTCTCGCTACCCCGAAAGTTTTTCTTTCACTTTATTTATCTTGACTATAATCATACGAACAAAACATATCCATGTCATGTGTACATCCTTCTATATTTTTACATATTTCTATAATCGCGGTAACAACATTCGGGTACATCTTACCTGTATACCATATTACCTAATGGTTATTATCTTGTCGCAATCTTGGTTTTTATAAATTATGTAATTATATTCGTGAGATTATGACGACATATGATTAATAAAATTAAAAATGTATACATATTAATTTACACAGACGAAATTGAACATCTTTCAGTGTCATTGAGCCATCTCTCATCGAAATTAATCGTATTAAATGGCATATAACAATATATGTACATATTGCGTATTGTAAACATTTCATTTGAATAATTTTTGATTGGTTTTTTTTTTTTAAATTAAATAAACATACTTGTATTTAAATAAAACTTCGCCCGACTATAAGATCGCTTTGTTGTAAAACTATGTGTATTTTAGAACAAAATTACAACATGAAAGTTGTTAACACGGCTTTATTTTAAAAACAATTTTCTGAACGAATTAAAATAATTTCTATTTCAAAACGATGTTTAATTTCGTGAATAAATACTAAATATTATAATATATATATATATTACAATTACATGCAGAAATACAGTTGACAAACTATAAATGGTAAATATGATTATTTTTAAATAAATAAATTAAAGTATATATTTTATTCGGAGTTGCGGTGTTAATTAAATGACTTTTTAATTGCTCGTCTCGCTAACGTTATCGGTCGTTCGTTGTTGTGGTTGGAATGACTTGATCACTCCTGGAGTGTGTACCATTTGTAAAAACCTTTAAAAAAAAAAACCAATACAATTTATAATATACTAATAATAATAATATCGATGAATAGAAATGAACTTAAGAGAGAAATAGTAAAAACAAAAATAAATTCAAATCATATTCGTACAGTGTATAACATCGTTAACATTATTATATCGCGTCCTGGAGACGACCGGAGAATTTCGCAAAACAAGTTTACGAATACCTGTTGCATTAGAAATTGTTAAATGATCGTCTTCGCGTGGTTATTCCCGTGCACAAAATAGTGGTTTCGCTATAAACTGTTTAAATTACGTTGACGTCACACGCTCTATGTATATACATATCTATGATTTTTATTAAAAAAAAAAAAACGAGTCCGAAAATTCTTACGCGTACGCATTTCACGGTCGTATACAGTTATAGACACATGGAATTCATTTCGTTCTTCTTTTCCCTCGCCTCTATCCTAGTTATTTTCGGGTCGGCCACCTGTGTCCTAAACCTTCATTTGACACGATCTCCCACATCATCTACGCACGCACCAGCAGTCCTCATATCACCATAGAATTCATTTCGTTAAATTAAAAATAAAAAATAGACCGGAAGCGTACAAATATTGTGCTATTAGATATGTAATTGGTCTCGACTTTCGGTCGTCACTCATATATATATATACTCACGGCAAATGCGGTTTTCGGATTCGCCGGCACCGGCCCATCGGATCCCTGAAATATCCGGGGCCGCACTTGTTCCGGTTGTTCGTACCGCTTGACGTTGAAGCGGACGTCGCGGCGACGGCAGATGACGAAGACTGTGACGACGATGAAGGCGGCGGCGACGACGACGTGGCGGTCAACGCGGGCGGATCGGACGTGTTGCCGTTGCTGGCGATCAGCGCCTCGACCATCTGGACGATTTTTTCGCTGTTTGACGACGAGTACGGGTCCAGCAGCGCGGACACCGTGCTGACGGTGACGGCAGCGGCCGTGCTGCTGCTGGACGCGTTCGCCGACGGTGGTGGTTTGGACGGACCTTCCGTCGGGTCCGTGTAGTCGGGTAAGTCTTCGTACTTGAACACGCAAACATCATTTTTCATGACGGTAGACATTTTATATAATACAATTGTATAGACGGAAGTATAGTTGTACACTACATGTACGTAATGTGAACAAATCTCCCGTCTCCCTCTCTTCCAGCGTACGCTACGCGTAAATCATACGATTTTCAATTATAACAACGTTTTGTCTGGAAGGTATATATATATATATATATATATATTTGAAAATTATTATTTTATTTTCCTCACTATATAGAGGAATGGCAGAATTACTCATTGGAAAAAAATTAATTAATCATATTTTCATTAACCGTATAAAACGCGTACGTCAAAAGCGAATTAGGATATACACAAACATTGCTTGCGGTCGTCGTCGAATCCGAGTTTTCAAAATCGAATTGTCTGTGTGTGTGTGTGTGTGTGCATATTAATAGTACTCACTTCGTCGTCGCTACCGCCGGAATCGTCGAACACCGCGTACAGTTCGATGTTCTTCAGATGTATCTGCAGGTTATGTTCGCCCGTCTGGCTCTGGTCGAACTTGATCGTGGCGCCGTGCGCCATCAACAACACCAGCGCCGACAGCACCGGAATCGTCGCGTAACACCGCAGTCGCCGGGTGAACATGATTATTGTGTCGCGGCAATGCGATTGCAAAACTACGACGTTGAACCGGGAACCGTTATGGCGGAGTGCTGATTGTTGGTTAGACGGTGTGCCCGACGAACGATCTCCTGTCCCGCGTCAGCGATAATTCATTACGGTCATGCGTACAAGAATAGGTGTGTGTGCGTGTACACGACTCGTCCGCACCACGTAAGAAACGCGACTGTGTCCGTCCGTCGTCGGCCACCGCGCTGCGATCCGGTGGACCAGTTCGCACGATTGTTAAGTACGCCAACCTGTCATATCACGTACGGGCAACGACGTAAAACTCCGTCACTACGTTGAAATACTGTTATTGTACACGCGAAATAATTACTTATAATTCGCTGGCGTTTGCATGATTATTTTGTTTTGAAACACGCGTGGTTCGATTCCGGTATACGAATAACTGTTTCAGGTTATGGGATACAGTCTGTATATGTATGAATACTCCGCTTGTAGTGATTTTATATATATGGTTTAGACATATATTACGGAATTTCCATCGAGTAATAATAATATCTACGTAATTAATTTTTTCAATTTTCGTTAGTATTTTAATTTTTAATAGAATTGGTTTGGTAGAATAAACAATAATAAATTAAATTATTATTTTAAAAGATGACTCGAATACTTAAACACTTGCTTGTAGCTTTTCAGTGTTCGCCGTTTGAGCTCATACTATCGTGCACGTTACGATTTATTAATATATATAATTATTATGGCTAATATCGTATTCGATTATTTAAATCGATACAATTAAACTAAAACTGTTTAACGTAAAAGCGCATCAACAACCCGATCCGGTCAATAAAACTACGTAGGTAACACGATTATAATAATTTTTCTTTGAATCAATAATATATATATATACATTAATAAATATTCGCATACGTCTACGTGCAATTCGTGTAGAACATGTATACTTAGGTACGTATATTTAATATACGAATATTGGTGTCGGTTACTCTCTTTCTGTGTATATATACAAGTACATCTTTTTCTTTATCGGCTCCTCTCTATTTTTTATTCCCGATGGTTTTAAACCGTGTCAATGACTTTCGCATTCAGACACCCCGTCGTGGTTCTCGTGTTTCTCGATGTGTGTATATATATATATATACATAAAAATTATTTTTAAAAAGAGATTAAATCGACGTATATTATTTACTATTTAGCCATTCTTAGACGGACACCGTCGTCATATCAACGTATATAACAACAATATATGTAAAATCGAGTTTCTCTCGATGTCCATGCGTATATATACATACTTTCGTCATATCAATACGATATTTTATTTACACCAATTTCGACTTTGCAACGGATATTTCCGAGTTAAAGTCGTTTACTATAACAAATATATGAGATAACATACTCTGCAGTCGACATTCTACACACATCATATACTTAGACACCGAGTTACGTTGTACTCGTATGTATGTACTACACTGCTATAGAATACACGTGTTATCATGTAATGTAATGCATAGCTTTATTCTAGAACGTTATTTCGTATAGTCGATCGAATCTGGAACAAATACGTTGAAATATCATGCTTTATTATTATTATTATTATATATATTTTATTATCACGTACCTACCGAATTTGGCCGCGTTGCTCGTTGACGGAGCCTCGTGGGCCAACCCGAACGCGCGTTTCAAACGGCGATTTTGTTCCGTCGGGAAGCTCGGACATATTACATTATTGTACAAAGTTGTTCAGTTCTCTTCGTGAAATAACTCTTGACTAGTGAATGGTAAACGGAAAATGAATCGAATACCGACTCCACATCGGAATATCGATCACAGACGGTCGATGGCATCTTAACCTAACACGTGATAGACAGAAGCGCAAGGCGTACGTTACGGCCTGCGGTAGTCGGTGTAACCGGGGAATAGACGTCCAAATTTGTGTTGCTTTAAACCAACGGAAATCCCTTTGTGTTGTAATTGTGTTTGAATTGTAAATTTCAACAAAATTCTTTCTATTATCGATATGTTTTGTACGACTTCTTTTACACGAGGTCCAATTCAATCTATGTATGAACATCAGAAATATATATGCATATGCACAGCAATTTCATGCAATATTTTTGATGCCAACAAGCCAAATTACCATTACGAGATTATCGAGTGTCGCATAACACAGTTACGTCACCGAATAATATGCACGAAACTGCATTGCGTTTTATTTGATTTAAAACGATTTTTGTATGAAAATCTAAATACGGAATATTGTTATCACAGTTATATATAGACAAACTTAGTAATAATGATGTACAGTTAAATTAATGTATATTATTGAAATTTGAAATAATAATAGTAATTATTGTGTTGTGTTGAAAAATTAATATTTGTTTTTACATTGAATTATATAATTAATACGAGAAATGAAAATTCTTCAAAGATCTTATTGTTTGTTATTATTTTAGTGTTTATTTATCAAATATCTTGCACATAATAATTTTTTCATGCGTCCTCGCAATTATACAACTGCGTTTTATTTAAAATCGATTTTTGTAAACTATTTAACAGTCTATCTATCTATACACGTCGAATCGCATACATGTTTTTAGACATGACACGGACCATTGAAATTATTGGCAATAAAAAAAACTTATTTGTCCGTTTTTACGGTTAATTTTTTACTGTATAACTGTAAGTGTGCGCGGTTGACCGACAATGTGTTTTTCGATTTATTAATCTCCGCGGACGAATCGTGACCAACTGTTAGAAATACGTACAGGTATAATTTCCTGTACAAAAAAATCGTTACACGATTCTCAGCGTATACGTGAAGAATTTTATAGTTAAAGAAAAACTATATATATATATACATATATAACTCGTTGAAAGATTGACGACCAAGTCCGATTTAATGAAACTTTAATGGAAGTTTATTATTATTAAACTATAATTTAATAATGGTTAGATGGATGAGTGGAGTGACAAGAGAAGATAAAATAAGGAACGAATATGTATTCTAGTACCAAAAATACTACAATACTTTTTTTATATTAATTTGATGTACTATTTTTTTTTTTTTGGACCCCCCTAGAAAATTTTTGAAAATCCGCTACTGCGTATAAGTACAATCTATAAGTCTTTCACGTGCTCTATATTTCTGAAACTAACTGAATTGAACACGATTTATACTGGTTTAAACGTTTTGTTTGCACATCATTTATAGACACATTGCAATGGTGCATGCATACCGTATGATCGGTTTAGTCCAACTCAGAACTCTACTAGACGGCGACCGTGAACATGCAAAAAAAAACTAATGATAATAACAATGCAAATAATAAGATGATTGTGAGTTTTTTTAGATACCATGTGAATTAAAAGTCAGACAACCATTTCCATGACATTCACGCGAGATGATCCAAATATGGAAAATACAAATCGGAATACATCAATCTAAAAACAACAATTTATAAACGCGACATCATGATTACAACGTAGGTATTTATAATATCAGATGATTGTTATAATCCGTGATGTGTGTGTAAGATCATTGCCCTTTTAAAGAAAAATTTTCTATAGGATCCTCGACTTTTCAGGTTACAAAATACAATTTGATAAGTATAAAAATAGAATACGGAGACAGAAATATTATATTTGTAATATTTTATCATTTAATGTGTTAAAACTGAATAACCTGAATACAAATACCCAAGGAAACAATAGTTACTCTTATTCTCTTAATGTTTATTGCACACCAAAAACACAAATGTAATCAAATATAAAATACTATAAATACATATTATAGGTACCTAATAACAATGAATACCTATTTGTGGCAAATAAATGTTATAAATTAATTAATTTCTCATTGTATATTTAAATATGGACTATGGTCAACAAATGACTTAATAAGTTTTTTTTTTTGTAAAATTGTCTTCTCATATTATATTATAATATATACTATTCATACTTGACTCGCCTAAATAAAATCTTTAAAAATTATAAAATTAACGATTTTAATTTTAAATATAAAGTTTTAATTATTTATATTATCACTGAGTTTTTTATCGAAAGATGGACAGTTCGTGGGAATATAGTATACTATTTTTTTAATTTTTTAATTACAAATTCCATTTTTCTCAGAACCTCTCACGTCATTATTTCATATATATATATATATATACGGATAGTACATATATGAACAAGTCAACGATTTTTAAAAACTCGTTTCTCGACCATATAATAAGCGATGTAAAGGTCAATATCACGCGCGATGGACCGATGAGATCGTTGACCGTTCAAATGCATAATAATATACGTAAACAACTATTAGGTGTTCCTATATACTCATAATTTATAAACATAATCGAAGTTCGTCGGAAAACCAACAACTATCTATATAAGTAATATATATATATATGAGTATGTGTGTGTATTATATGTATAAAACATATGTACGCAATAAATTATAACGGTAAACGAACACTGTTCAGACCTCGGGGCAAAATACTAAAGTCGCAAGGTACGGTTGTTTTTTTTTAACTGTAATTTCCAGTTTGTATATTATTGCACGGGGATTACCGGTTACGAGGACCGACTACCGACAGATGACCGAGACCGGACAACGGCCCGTCGCCAGTGTAGAATTCTTGCAGCACGATGACGGTCGTTGATTTACGAATCGTTTGCGTTTTCGGCGTCTTGTGCGGGGCCCTTCTGCGGGCTGCGCCAGCGTCGGTCACCACTTACGATCAGCGACAACAAGGCGAGTACAACTTGCAAGTGGACGTGGATGACGTGGCCTTGGTGTTTCTGCCGGGTGGCGGCGGTTTCGCACAACGAAACGCGCAACTGAAGATGGCCAACCAGATGGAACAGATCCTCGGGCGCCGCGCCGTGTCGAGAAAGAAGCACAAGAAGCCGGCGAACTGCAGCGCGACGAAACCGGAGGAAGCGACCAGCGGTGGGTATGGGCCTACCACTGGGTCGACGCTCACGTCCGTTTACCCCGATGCTCAGACGGACGGCGGGAAACCGTCAGCAGCCGCAGGCCAAGAAAACGCCGTCTACCCGGCGCCTGTGGAGGAGGTGCCGGCCGCCGTGGACGGCGATAGGACGGTCGTCGCTTACGATCCGTATTCCGTGACGCCGGACACGCCGAATATTTTCGATATTGGACTCCGCGGCGGCCATTTGGCGGAAACCGCGACGGGACACGAGACGGTGGCCGTCAAGACCATGGACAGACCGGCAGCGGACGCAACGACGACCTCGAACGCCAACCAGGAGGATCCGCCTAGAATCGACCGCGTCAAGCCGATCGAGGCGGATTCCGGGGTAAAGCCCGCGGTGACAAGCGTACAGTCGTCAAACGTGAAAACCGCTGAAAAAACCACGGACGGGCCGTCGAAAACGGTAAATGAATTTACGAAAGTCGCGAATGTTGCGAACCCGAATTTAAAGACAGGAGGCGAAAACGATCCTACCGCCGAGATGGTTGCCGTGAACACCGTGAAAAAACCTACTGAGGCGACGACCGCGGGGTCAGCAGATAAATCTATGAACACGCCAAACGCGAATAATGTTGACACCACGCGAGTGAGTATGAAAACTGCTGCAGTCGACCGACCCGTCGAAATGGTCGCTATGAAAACGATGGAGAAACCGACTTTTGCAGAAACATTAGTCGTAAAAAAACCTACAAACGCGGCTATCACTACTAAGACTGCCGCGGTGGCGGAAACAGACATCACAGCGACATCGACGGACTTAAACAAAAAACCTACCGAAATGGTCGCTATGAAAACGGTGGAGAAACCTTCAAACGTGGGGTCCACAGATCCTATAGGAAAATCTGAAGGTATTATGACAAGTACGAAGCTGGTGGAGATACAAGAAAACAAGAAAACACTGAATGACCCTGTTGAAACGACTGTGGTTTCGAAATCCGCGCCGAAAGTGACTGAAATGGTTGCTGTAAAAACAATGGAAACCCCTGCAACAGTAACGACAGTAAAAAGTGTAAATTCCGTGAAAACTGGATCTCCAAAAACTACGATTTTATCGAATGGTTCTACGGTTTCGCGTAAAGTAGGCGATCGCAAACCATTGCCATTAATAACATTAGAAGTTGCTTCTCCCAAGGTAGTATAAACGCTTAATAGTAGTAAATATTTTTTATAGGTTTGTGTCTAGTACTCTGCTACAGAGTTTATAGAAGTTAGAAATACGGCAATTTGTGATAAATATCTAAATGTAACAGTTATGGCTATGTTTACATTATATACTTTATTCATTTTGAATGTTTCCCTAAAATTAATTAAAATTTATAATGTTAAAATTGCAATCAAAATTGAAGTAATAAATGTTTTTAAATTATTATAATTCTTTTGCTAAGTAATTAAAATAAATATTCAAATGTTTAAATTAATTGTTAAATAATGAGATAATATTTGTTATTATTATATATAATATTTTATATTTGTATTTAATTTATATTTTTATGCCTAGTAACAAAATATTTTCAAAACAAAATAGTATTGTGTCATTGTTTTATTTTAAGAACTTCTTTTTAATAATATAACAAATATATTTAAGACAATCGTATATACGACATAAATAAGTATTTATTCATATACTATGAAAGATGTTTTTGATTAATATTATGATATATATATATATATATATATTATGAGATTTTAAAAATTACAGTTAGTTTTTAAATGAATAAATGCAATTTTTATTTTTATTATTATGTCAATAATAGATACATTAAATATTTATACTATTGACACATTTTTTTTTTAAATGAATTTTAGGGTATCTATACATTGAATTTAAAAGCATGTAAATTGAAATTAGATTAAATTAGTATAATATGTTATTTTTACTATAAACTGCATAAAAATAATTTATAAATAATTTAGGAAAATATTTTTAAAATAATTGAATTTAATAATTATATATATATATATATATACATAGCTAGTAGTTATTATCCTTATCCAAACCTTGTTATATATATGTCATTAGGTAGTTCTATAATAATGCTGTAAACATTGAAAATTTGACAACATAAAAACAATAACTTTTTTGTTGTAAGACTGTAAAAGCACTATTGTATTGAAAAAATAAAGGTTTCGCTATATATATATGAATATGTAGAAACAAATATGAAAAATAACAAATATAACAAGTAGAACTACTGACCACTAGGTATAAATTACAATATTTTGTCAATCAAGGTAGAACTGTAGAATAAAAATATATAACAAGTTTTAGCATAGCCTCCACATTACTCGTATTAATAACAAATAAATTTTTATATAGTGTTTATTGTTATTCAAATCAAAATATTAATTATTTAAATTGAATTAAATCAAATAAAAATTTACAAAATATTTAATCTTCATTCTCTTAATGTCAATAATTATAGAACTAATTTGTAACATTATTTTACGTTTTATAGTGTTCTTAATTGTGCATTACTAAGCACTTACAAATAAACTTATCATTGAATGTAAAAAAAATTATTGAATATAATCAGTATTGGTTATTTCATTTTCATTTGTCTTCTAGTGTACTTTTGTTTTGTTTAGTTTACAATAGTAATTATAAATTATTTATTCAATACAGTTTGACTTGAAATGCATAAATATGACATTTTCAAATAAACGATATTTCAAAAACGTCAAAATGTTACAAACAAATACCAGCTAATGTTTCAAGATTAATATTTGAAATATTATTATGTATTTCACTTTTCATACCAGCTATTCTATAATCAGTATTAAAGTATTAAAAATTTTTAAAATCTTCACATCGAAAAAATATAACAAGACAAGTGATTTTGATAAGTACCTACCTAAATTCAATAGAAATATATCACAATTTTTACCAAATTCATTGTACATGAATTTTATCTTTTCCATTTAACACCACGAGATTCTATTTTCAATTACATTATTTTAGTCAATAATAAAATATGTGATATTCAAATTCGCTAATACGCAATACAATACTTGCATAATCATGTAATAGTATTTTTGTTATTAGAATACATCATTACATATACATTTAACATAACCGATCTTAAACAATGGTCGAAGTGGCGCAAAATAAGTGAAGGGATTCGAGTTAACCAATTTAATAAAGACATAAAGCATATTTATTGTTTTGGTCATGACTCACGATATAGTTAACCATCATCGGGCAATACTGTAAAGCAAGTCTATAAATAACTCAATTACCAGTTTTATCCGTATTTATATTTTCTTATCGACATAAAAAATTATAAGAAATTACGTTTAGATTTATTAGATTTAGGCGTCAAGTGTTCTCGGGAACTCTGGTGACGTCGGGCAACCCAAGAGCCTTGACGTCTGACGAGTTGGCACGGAAGGTAACGAGATGGGACGCTTCTGCCGGAAGTGGCCGGGACGTTTCATCTCTCCCAGTTGTTAACGGGGCACGGCTGTTTTAACCGGTTTCTACACCGGATCGGCCGTGCTCCGGAGAGCGGGTGTTCCCATTGTGGACCGCCCGACTCTTACAGCGAGGAGGATGACGAGTCTCACACGCTCGTTCGCTGCGAGGCGTTTGAGTGGGCCAGAAACGACCTTACGCACGTTATAGGTCGCTTCTGGCCTCGCGATCGCGTTGCTCAAATGCTGTAGTCTCCGGGAAAGTGAGAAGCGGTAGTCCAATTCGCATCGACCGTGATGGGTACGAAGGAGGAAGCGGGGCGTGAGAGGCAGTCTCTGCAGGGGATAGCTCCATCGCGCTGTTGGAGGAGGGGAAGGGCGGTCATAAGCCGCTCGTGAATGGAATCTGTGAGAGGAGAAGGTAATATTGTATTTTTTTTTTTTTATAAATAAACGATGGCGACCCATTGCCCCAAGTACTGCTTAATAGGCTTTCAGGGCAGTGAGTGTATTGCCGATTTTAAAAAAAAGACGTCAAGTGGTCCAATTTAAATGGGATAAAAATACTTAACAAAGTATAATAAAAGTACTTGTTTCATATCAAAAAATAAAATAAAATAAACATTGTATTCTTGTATAACTAATAGAATAATAAAATTAAAAAAAATAATAATAAAAATAATAAAATAATAAAACTATCATCGCAAAAAAATTACAATTTTTATTAAAAACACCAATATAAATCGATCAACTTTGTATATAACTATAAAGGGGCAATCCGTAACCATATCCGAGGAAGGCCTAGTCTCAGACGATCAAGTGAATAAAATTTTAAGAATTCTTTATATTTCTGAAATAATTACACGTTTACACGTTTATGAAATAATACTTAGTACCTATATCTATCCTCGATAAATAATAAATTAGCAATTTAATCAATATAATTTTAACGAAGCAAATTTTAATTAATAATAATAATAATAAATATATTAGGTACTTACCAAATTATTTGACGAACAGCCTTCGCCTCACAAAAAATCATTGAAATTGATAATTATAAATGAGTAATTTTAATATCAAAGTACTTATATTAATTATGTTTAAAGTTTAAATTCATAAATTGTATATTTTTTTTAAACGTTCACCGTTTTTATGGCGATTGACAACTGTAAAGGCATGTTGTCTGGTAAGGATATTAGAAAATTAGTCTTAAAAGAAAACATACAATTCGGTCAATGGTTGCGGTGGGACCTCATAGACAGGTTGTCAATGGTCACGGAATAATTATTATCACTTATCATATTACTGTTATGATTGATAGTAGAAGGTGGTATTTATTGAAAATTTTGTTACAAATCTGCCTTCACTAATTTTTTATTTTAACTCGTCTAAACAAGTAAGTGCTATTCATTTTATACCATTTTGATTTGTGTAGGTATAATTTAAATATTATTCAAAATGTCCATTGGTCAAGTTTTACGTAACACTTTTCAGTAAGTCATTAAAAATCTATGATCATAACATATTTTTCTTTTAATTTTAATTTTAATTTTACAATTATCTATTTATTTTAGAAAATTCGTTGGGATTGCACCACAAGGACTTACACCATCTAGTTTTTTGACACCGTCAACATTAAACTCATGGTCTATTGATTTTATTCGCACAAAAACACGTCATCATTTTCCTCGACCTAACGAGGCAAAACGTATTAAAAGACATGGTTGGTGGACAAGAATGGCCACGAGGGAGGGACGTAGAATATTGCAACGGAAAATACTTAAGGGACGATATGTCCTCAGTCATTGATTTTATTCTGTTATTTGTGTTAAAATAATTTACAATTAGTTTATGGAAATCATGTGCTCATATTATTGTGACGGATTATTAATAATAAAAATATATATACACATAATTAATCATAGAGTTATTTATTTTATACTTATGTAATATCAAAAATGTGCCTATATCATTTATCATTTTTATGTTAGTGATAATGAAATATTTTGGATGTCGGCTGAATAGCTTGATGCGCTGTTTTAGTGATGCAGTTCAACCTAGCAAAACAAAACTAAAACTAAATCGAAATGTCAATTTTTATGCACCCATACTTTCAAAAGAGAGGAAACAAGTATATTGTAATCAAATTGTATTTCTCCTATTATATCTAATTAGTAAATAATTTTTAGTCTATTAAAAAAATTGTTTCTCTACAAATGTCTGGTCGATATTTGACTTGCACCACAATACTCCGAGATGGTAACATTCTTAATGATTGGAAATTGCTTTGCATGCCAGAAGAAATGAACAAATTCAATTTAGATGATGTTTATAACTCTGTAAGCAATAATTTTGTTTACTTATTATTTTTTATTATAAGCATTATTTATATCAGGTAGTTGCACTCATGGAACACTTACCGGAAGGTGATATTTACCTAATTGAAAACTTTATGAAAATGCAAAGCAATGTGAACGTCATTGGTGCCAATTTATTTTATGTTAAACTACAAACACTTGCTATGCTCATTGCACTTATTAACAGTAATAAAACATTAAATTGTCCAAATAGTGCACGTAAGTGTTTACCAATATTTGTACTATAACAATATATAACATTTGGTTTGTTTTACTTTTTCAGAAAGATCTATGAACAAAGTAATACTAATGAAAGCTCGTTTGCACGCTAGATTATTTAGAATTGTTGTTGGTACAGAAATAATATCATCACAAGAGATAACCGAATTAATGCTTAAGGGCACCTTTCCTGAACACGTAACACCTATTGTTCCAGCAATTGACGCAGTTTTATCATATAGATCTATTAAAGAACCAATAGTTAGAGAGCTAATGTCCAATGGTCTCATGTTAGCAATGACTTTTGTTGATCTGGTGTTGGACTTAAATCCAAAAAGTATGAAAGCAATTAGAGGAACTTCCAAGAGAAAAATAAAAGACTACAAAAAAATAATTAATTAAAATTTATTATAAACAATGTGAAATTTGACTAGAGATTTAATTTTTATTAAAAATATTATTATTTAATGCTCTGTATTTACAAGATAAATATATGATGTACATATAGCAAATACTTTTTAAAACATAATTTGTTAGTGTAATAACTAATATATGATAAAAGAATTAATTTCATACATTGAGAAAATTTAGAATGTCATATTATAATCATAAATAAATATAATACTATTATTAAATAAATAATTTAAGAAAATATTATTAATCAAAGACTTCATTATTGAAAATGTTTGCAGACATAACACACGTTATAATTTAACAAATTTAGTATATAAAAAACAAATCCCTGTATCATTAATTCTAGTTTTAAAAAAATTAAAAAACAAATATTATGTATGCTAAAATTGTAAGATAATTTTACACTTTTAATGTATATAATTTAATTTAATTTAGTTTTGATCTAATTTATTTTATCATTTTATTTGAAATGTTCTTTGTTTAAAGATACAAGTAATATTTTTCTATCAGGAACATTTAGTAACAAATTTACTAAATATAGTATCAGTGGCTTTTAATATTATTTTCTTTAGCCTACCTATTTGACTGTTGAATAAAAGACTAAAAGACATAAGTTATAGTAAAAATTACGTTATTTGAATTCATAGAATATTTTTAAAATTAAATTTTAAATTAAATTTGCACATTTTATATAATTATCATTAGATAATTAGTATAGCCTTTTTTTTTAAAATAAAATAAAAAATTTAAACAAATAATTTGAAACGGGTAAATCAGTAGACGACAAGTACTACTTGTACTACTTGACAAATACTATCATTATTAACTGAAATATCAAATTTGATCGTTTATATTATTGAGAAACCAATGATTGTTAAAATTAATTTTATCTGAAATTATTTATAGTGTAATGTTCTATGTGTTTTTTTTTAATATGCCGATTCAAATCATTTTTCTGTTGATACTTTTTATGGCATTTTGAACAGTTATAAGGCTTTTCACCTGTATGCACGCGCATATGTATACGCACCTTCTCCGGCCGGCTAAATTTACGTAAGCAAACCTCACAACTATATTTTTTTTCTGAGTGAACGACCTCGTGTTGGCGTAAAGTTGACAGACATTTGAATGATGAACTACAGTTCATACACTGGTAAGGTCTTTCACCTGTGTGCTGACGCTGATGAACACTCAACTGGGATTTGTTAGGCAGTTGTTTGCCACATGTCTCACATATGAAGCATGTAAAATGAATTCGCTCGTGGATTCGCCTCGATGCTTCAAGTATGAAAGTCTTATTACAATATTGACAACTAAAGGAAGTTGAATTATTATCGGGCAGGTTGTACACAAGTGCCCATTCTCTAATGCGTGATATGTTGTGTGTCTTGATGTGACGTATAAGATTTGCCAAATTGATGAAATAGATTGAACACAAATCGCATGGATAATACGCGCATTCCCCGGGGAAATGTAATTTTACATGATTTTCAAATTCAAATATATCTGAACACCGACGAAAACAATGATGACAGTCTAATTCTTTTAAATTATGGTTCAAAAGTACATGTCGTCTCAAATCTGTACCTACAAAGAATAAAAATAAATAACCTTATAATAATAAGTAGGTGGTACATACCATGAAATACAATAAATTCTAATCTGAATAAATAAATACTATGATTCTTACCACTAGTAAATGTCTCTGTACAACGTAAACACTGTGTTTTATTTGTACTTCCAAAATTATCTTGCAGGGTCATACACATAACATTTTTAGTATCATGTTCTACATTAAAATTGTCACACTCGTTTTCTTTATTATTACTTTCCTGAAAACAGGCATTTATTAAGTTATTAGATTAATATTACATGTATACACCATAAATTAACTAATTATCATACCAGGGTCATTATTTCACTCATGTCAAATTCAATATCATGTTTAAAAGTTCTATCGATTTCAAGTTGGTCAATGTCTACCTAAATACATATAAAATAATGTGTGTACCAAAAAAATGTTTGACAGAAAACAATAAAAATATTCAAAAATCAATTTTATATTCTTTAACTTACATAAGACGCAGATAAGTCATATAAGGTATAACCAAAAATTTTAACTTTATGACAGTGGAAAGAATATTTGTAAAAATAACTAATTGCTGTTTATTTCACATTATATATATATATATATATATATAATCATTTGTTTGTGTAATTTATTAAACAGCTTACTTTTATAGTGTCTAGTGTTATATTTCCAGCAATCATCAACATTAGCTTTGTAGTGTTACGGCAAAACTCAAATATTGGATATACATCTTCTATTTGATTTTTACAATTTTGACAAATTTTTAATGATAGTTGATCATCAGGACACACCTAAAATATTAAATTAAGAGCACATAAACAGTACATATAGTTTATACATTTTACAATATCATGTTTCATAACTTGATTAGTACAAACATATTCCGTTGATAATTATTTTCAAACTTTAAAATTATATTTAAGTAAATATTATGTTATATATTTTTAACAAATATAAATGATCTTTTTAATTACTATTTATTATAAATAATGCACATTGTTGCAATTGTACAAATGAATAATGAACAATGAATAATACTAATAATTAGATAAAACTGTTTAAATCTATTAATAAATACAAACAAATGTATTATTCTATTTGTAAGTAATTGAATCAAATGCAATTACTCGTATAGTCAAAATTGTATACAATTAAAATTATAATTTTATTATATTAAAAATTTCTATAAATAGGTACATATATTCAAATTATATGGAGTCAATTGATTTAAATATACAACTAATTATTACCTTAGGGTAATCAAATACAAATACTGCTATGTTATGTTATTTTAATTGCAAGATATTTACTTGAAGTGTTAAAAATGAGTTTATTTTATCAGCTAAACTTGCAGAGCTTTCAATATACTGATTATAAATATCCAAATGTCCAAGATTTCCACAGATACGACAAAGTTTCAGCATTCTTTCTTGAAAGGTCTATTTAAACATTTTAGGATCAGAAATATATTAAGCATTATCTAGTTATTATTATTAAAAGTGTTAAAAAATATTGAATAAAGAATTTTGATTACAAAATGGTGCAAAGTATTGTAAGTATGTTATGTATGCAATCAAGCTCAATAAATATCTACCATCTCATAGTTTTTAAAATTCAGTATAATACAAATTTCTAAAATATGCTAACATCTGCTTTTCATTTAATTTGTATATACTTGTTTGTGTATAATTCTTGTAATAAAACATAAAAATAAAAAACTAATTTTCAAAAATGTATATTTGTTAATTTAATAAAGACAATTTTCTTACACTATTTTTCATCTCAGACAATTTCATCATCAATTCATTGGTATGAACACCAATCTCTGCTATATGGTTAATAGTGGTAATTTGATTGACACAAGCATTACATATCATTATTGAAAGACGGTCATTGAGTGCTATCTGGATTTAAAAAAAAACATAAATAATTATAAACTTATAAAATGTTTATAATGTATTGTAATAAATAATTATTATTTTTGAATATATAATCATGATATATACGTACATTTATTGGTAACATTGTGTTTATTTTTTCAGATAAGTACAAAGATTGACCTACTGATCCAAATATATTTATGGAACCTAAATCACCACATATTCGGCAAAGTTTTCGAATCCTTTCATTAAACGCCATCTATAAATTCAATTTTATAATTTATTTTCAATTGAATCATTCATATAAGCAAAACAATAAAAATCAAAATTTTAATATTAATATATTTTTAAAATATAAAATCATAGAAAATTTTACTCATTTTTTACCTACCCTAATTGATAATTATAATGTTATATTATTGTAATATTTGTGATCAAATATAATAAATGAAGGCAGGCATATAGAAAGAAATACTTCTTAATCTTTAGTATGATCATGATAGATGTGAATGAGTAAGTAGCAAAAATTCAATTATTATTTTTAAATGTATTTATTTTTATGCAAATAAAAATGAAAAACTCAGTTGCTACTACCAACCTTACAGATTTACAGATATTCAACATATATTAAATATCCAATATCGTACAAATAATAAACTCATGTAACATATTTAATTTGGGTAATTTTCAATTTCTAGTAGGGGCGAGACTAAAAAAAACTAAGAAAGGATCTGTTCCACAAGTTGGAACTTGTACTAATACGTACAGATAGTATATTTTCTAAATACATATTTATAAAATTATTACAATTTTAGTCATAGGCCATAGCCATATCTATTCTAATTTCTACTGACATTTAAAAGTCGCAATGAAATTGAATTACATTTTTTATTATGAAAGTTTCATCTATTTTATGGGTTGTCAATTGTTATTCATCGTTTGATTATATATATATATATATCTTATAATAATTACTATTATTATTTCTATTCTTTTTTGCGAAACCTTTTATGCGGTAAATCAGATTAAAAGAAGATTAAATAAGTTTGAGATTTTTGTAGTTCATTCAGGGAAACATAAAAAAAACATGTGATTTTCTCAAAATTCTTCCATTGGCAATCTGTAAATTCTTTCTCAACCGCTATTTTAACCTTTTGTTAGTCCCTCATTCCTAGTAAATATAGTATTAACAAAAGAAAAAAGTAAATATAGTATTGTTTGAAAAAAATTAACAGAATCTAACGGATTCGTGTGCGTAAATCTATTTTAATTCCCGGATTAGATTTTGAAGATTTCAGTCCTCACTATATACATATTATATTAGATGAAATATATTAATAAAAAAACAGAGTGATATATACTTACGGCCATATTGTCAGGAGACTAAACACAATTTTTTTTTATAATATATATATATACTTTGACGATTGTCTATGTCGATTCAGTCGACTGGGCTAGTTTTATTAAATTGTTTAGATTTTTGTGAACACAAAAATATTATTAAAATACTATTGAAATCGACGGAATATTTCCATAAGATGCCGACGATTTTCGATGAAACGAAAACGGATTGTGTTGCTTCTCGTCTGTAAGTCGGAAGACATTTCTTGAAAATGAAATGACTGTTGTCGATGGAACTGTCGGCTGATCTTGCCATTGGTTCAGTGTGGCCACTATTGTGACAATATATATATATATATATTATGTATAATATTTAATATATATGTATTTGAGGACATTAAAATAAGGCGGGCGTACACGGGAGACTTGGTCGCGTAACTATTTCGTTATTCTTGTTCTCCAGTTGCTTTGATTTTTGGGAGCACGCACACGATCAGCAACTGTTTCTTGATAACAAGCTTATTTTCACGGATTTTTGTAAAGTAGCCAATAAGTGCACGTTGTATAAATTTGGTTTTTTTGGAAACTACAGTGGTTTGAGCTATCATCATTTGACATAGGAAAAATCAACGAAAAAGGTTGGATTCACTCGGTGACATCTGAAAGATTAAATTAAGGGAAATTTACTTTGATGTTTGGAGATTTAAAATGTTGTCCAGAGAAATTCTTCGGTTATTTCCGCAGTTTTATTGAACAATACTGGCTTCCTTTCTACTTCATTTATTGCCATTTTACTATCGATGTCTTCATCCCAGACAACAGCCATTTTGCAAACTTCAAAGTGTTTAACCAGAAAAAGAACAGAGATCGTGGCACGAAGAGCCTAAGACGACAACTAAAATGCCGTCCGTATGCGTATGCAGGGGGCGGATAAGCACTTTCTTACCGGGAAAAATTGTAAAGGGCCCACATAACTTAAGCTCCATATTAAAACCTATATAATTTTAAAACAAATTAATTTAATTATTTTTATATTTTATCCTGATGATTTTCTTCTTTTTTTAGGTATCATCTCCCTTTTGTCGGTGGTCAGAGTAACAGAAAAATTGCCTCGCTCCGTGTGTGCACCTATATATCAATGAGTAGGTTTTGTGGAAAAAACGAAATAGTTACACGACAAAGTCTTCCATGTGTGCCCACCCTAAGCATTTAAATTTAAGTTTTGACAATCGTGTAAAATACATTAACAATATAAGACAGAATCACGGGAAAGTAAAATTGTTATAAAATAAACTCATTTGTATTTTCAATTGATACATAGTATAATTTTCTTTTTTTGGAATCACAATTTTTTTTTTTGTTGTTATGTTTGAAACAACTAAATATAAAAATAAAAGATTCACAAGAAAGTTACATCATACAAATTGTATAATGCTCTTAAAATAGCACATAATTTATTTTTAATTATATGCATTTTTACAGACAATATACATTATAACTTATGTAGTTTAACAAATTTGGTAGGTAAAAAAAATAAATAAATTTCCCTAAATCTTAGGGCTATTCTAATTTTAAATAATAATTATTAAAAAAATCTTACTTTGTAAAATAATTATAACCTCTTATACGTATACATTCATATTATATACAATTTAAATTTTTATTATTATATGTACAAACACATTGGCTTAAACGGAAAACAAATATGATCATACCAAGTACAAACTTTTAATAACGTTCATTTTTTTTTTTGTTTAAGATACATGCGTGGTAGTCGAGCTTTCTAATTTCGTTCAGTTAGGTACTATATATTGAACGATTTTAATATTATTAAATTAATGAGCAAAACAGTATAGCACAATATAAATTTTAGAATTTTTAAATATTACTTGAATAGATATTAAAAGTAACTAATGACTGTGCCTGGGATGCTGCCAAAAAATCATATTAATCAAACTCCAACTCTTCAATCTAAAACTTTACACAGTACCTTAAACCCTCCACAATACATTTATAATAACACCATAATGATTTACACATACTTACAGTTAAACAAACTGCTATAACTTGTTACAAACTTTTTCACAACCATTTACACAATCATTCCAATCCTTTTATTAACAAACTATTTTCTCTCACATTCCCCGAAAGCTCTCCTTGTCATTTCAAAAGGTGGATAGACCCCATTCAATTTGATTGAAAAAAAAAGAAGAAAAACGTATTGTTAAATAAATTTATATATATGTCAGTAGGAGTACTAATATACCCACCAATGGGTGGCTTCTCAAGTCACTTAATGTTAATAAAAAATCTACATAATTACTTATTGTACCATATGTTGTACAGATTATTTTTTTCTACAAAGATTAAAAAAAACAACTGATGGCTATGAATATTACTTCCTATAGCCCTAGGTATTCAATTGTGTACAACTGTTGGATAAAAAATGAAAATTCAAAAATAAGTATAAGAGAATTAAAAGTTTTTGAATAATTTAGTAGCATACTATTACAACTGTATTTTAAATTAAAATACACAATACTTATTTGATACTCAATATTGAATATACAATTAGGATAAGTAAAAAACATAATTTCTTGGGAAGTAGATACGGCTTTATGAAAATAAATAAACATAAAATCTGAAGAAAAATAACAAAAAATTAAAATTCTATAACAAAATTAAAAATTTGAAGAGGAAAATATGTAAATATGTTTTTATAATTTTAATTGGTTTTGTCTATACATAACAGACATCACCATAGTATCAAGTTTTAATTTTATTGGTAACATGTATTAGTATAAGAATATTTTAAAGAGAATAACATGGTAACGCAAGGGTTTTATATCTTTTTGACAGATAATTTCATACAACTAATATGTTACTAAGTCTGTTTCGTCATCAACAAAAATAATTAAATTGTCCATTCCAAAAGTCTAGAACATATCACATTCTCCATATTTTGTGTCCTAATTATAATTGACACTTTTCTTTTCTCCCATATTTTTACTGAACAACCGCAATGGGTGCAGCAGTCGTTATATTTGCAGTTGATGTTTTAAAATCAGTTGTATTGTTGACTGCTGTCGGCGGGCCCTTAAACTCTGGTGGGGGAGGTGGAGGAACATGATTAACCGGAGTAGAAGTCACAAAACTCTGTTGAGGATGATGGTGGTTACCAAAAGGTGAAGGCATTGCATAACATTGAGGGAAGTATAACTCTGGTTTGACAATGCCTGACGGTTGATTCAAAATAGTGTTTAAGTGTGGTGGTCTGCCTGGTTTACCATTATCTGATCTACGCTTGTTTGCATGTGGATTCATGTGGTTGTCAATGTGACGTTTAACTTCTTGTTCGGTACCAAACCGACGACGGCAATTGGGCATTGGACAGCAAAAAGGTCTTTCTCCCTGGTGAGTTCTTGTGTGTTGGTCGAGAATGGCTTTTTGTCTAAAATCCTTCCCGCATTGTAAACATTTATATGGTTTTTCACCAGTATGTATTCGCAAATGTTGATTTAGTATAGTACGTTGTCGGAAATTACGTCCACAATAAATGCACGTGAATGGTTTTTCATTTGTATGTATACGTAGATGTTGGGTGAGATGTGACTGTTGTCGAAATCGTTTGCCACACTCTACACATGGGTACGGCCGAGATTCTATATGAATGCAACCGTGCTGAAGTAATGTAGATTTCTGTTTGAATTCTTTATTACAAATTGGACAACGGACGTACAGTGGCATGCCAGCACTACGACCATGTTGAATTACATCAGGTAAACTTTTACCAGCTTGGCCAAAAATTTCATGTACAACACCTATAAAAAAACACCAATATTAATTCAAAATAATGAAAACCAATTAACATACGTTACCTTTGGCATCTTTAAAATATGCAGGGAATTGAGGTGCGTTTTCTGGGGAAAAACACTGATCATTTGAATCATATTGTCCACTTTTAGACTGTGGTAAAGGCACATCTTGAGGCCAAAGTTGTCCATTTTTATATACTAAGTGTGGGCCCACATCTGAAAAATGAATATATTGTAAAATCAAAAAATTTAAAACTTTAAATTTATTCTAAATTGTATATACATTTTTGTTATAGGATTCAGTAGATCAAGAAATGAAAATGGTTCAAATCAAACTCTTTATAGGTTACATTTGCTTAGGATTATGTTAATATAAAAAACAAATTAAGGAGGAATTAGATAGTCTGTTAAAATTTGTTAAACACAGTATAATAAAATGGACTAGACATAATAAGTCTTGTACTATGTAAAATATTCAACAGTTTTATGTCTACTCGTATAGTAAAAAAATTATAATAATTAAAACCGTATAATGATATTGGTTAAATATTAATATTTATTTAAACTTTTAAGATTTGTTATAAAAACATTAAATAATTATTTCATTTTTATTTTTAGTCTATATATTTTATATTTAATTATTTATTATATAAATATATTATAAGTTTTATTTTGTAGACATAAAACTCCTGTGTTGCCGCCGAATGGAGCTTTATCTCACCTTCCTTGAGCGGAGCGACATTTTCTCCTTGGACGTTGTCACCAATAATCCATGTGTAGTGTTACTAATTAAAAAGAACATGCCGCTCGCTCCAAACCAGATAGAAGCCACCAGACGGACAACACAATTAAACCTTTTTATAACTCATTACTTCAACATAAAAATTATGCATCATGTTTTTCTGTTGTGCTCGAAATTAATAATAAGGAATATTTCGGATATTATTTTTTATTTGGCTTTCAATTTGAAAACGCTAAAACAGTACACATTAAAAGAAATAATACAAAAGGAATAAGGATAAAAATAAAACAAAACAAAAATGTCAATTATTTAAGTTAATAACTATTATAATACTAACAAATAAAAGGAAAATAAACCTTTAACTGAAAATAAAATATATTCAGGCCTATTGTTAATATTTTCCACGTTTAATTTTATTTCAATTAAATTGATTATCGTACAAAATATTAATTTTCAATAGACAATCTAATTAATACTAGATATTAATTATGTTTTAATTAATTAATATCATATTTGTATTTACAAGAAAAATGTAATGTTACAAAATTATATTTAAAAATTAAAATTAAAAAAAAAAATATATAATAATAATAATAATAAAAATCTTTTAAAGGATGTTTGATCGTGTTAACTTAACATTTCAATTAAACAAAGATCAGGTGTGGTTTAGAACATCACATTCTACAATTGAAAAGATGAAAAGCATATGTCATCTGATTAATTGAAAAAAAAAAAAATGTTAATACGTTGAAATAGTGACAATAGGCAGTTAAACGTGTATTAGTAAACAGCGATTAAAATTGATAGCATAATAATTTATCATACGGATGCAGAGAAACTTTTTTGCAAGCCATCCTGAAAAACAATACCTAATTTCGTATATATCTTTATCAAAATTTATTTTTTGTCAACTTCAGTTATAACTCTCATGGGAAGACCTTCTTCAGTTCTAAGATGGGCAACATGCGATCTAATGACATTTCTAGGATAAGGTTTTGTAGGTATGTCCAACGAGTTTAAAGAGGTTCTGGAGCAATTGGACGATGAACTATTGGTAGAGAAATTTAACTGTTTAACTTTGAAATTGTTTTGTATCAATCTCGAAGCAACATTTCTGAATTCAGAGTTAGTCAAGTGTTGTTCGTCTTGAGCACTATCGCTTAAGTTTGGGTAATATTTCATTCTAAACGCTTCAGCCGAGGACTTGAGAAAAGCGTTTAAATTATTGTGAAGTTGAGAGGGTGGAGGTGAGCTTGAGGATTCGCTACTATTTAACGAGGAATTAGAGTGCTCGCCTTGGTGAGTGCGGACGTGCTGGTTCAGGATGGCTTTCTGCCGGAACACCTTGCCGCAGTCTCCACACCCGTACGGTTTCTCACCCGAATGAATGCGCAGATGCTGATTGAGGATGGCCCGCTGTCTGAAGGTTCGTTCGCAATACACACAAACAAACGGTTTTTCATTAGCATGTATGCGTACATGCTGCGTGAGATGGGACTGTTGACGGAACCGTTTGCCACAATCACTGCACACAAATGGTCTGGAGTCGGTATGTATGCGTTCGTGTTGCATGAGTGTGGCCTTTTGTTTGAAGTCTTTGCCGCACGAAAGACATTTAAATAGTCGTAGGTCAGAACCTTTCTTGCTAGACGACTCCTGTTGTTGGTGTAAAAGATCTGGCATGTTGGGGAAATCACCAGATGCTTCGGCTGGATTTAAAGGTGTTAACATGACTCCAGGCTGTTTCAAATAGGACATGAAACTCGACGGACTCAGCATATGAGGGCCACCTCTCACACCAGAGTAGTAACTGGATGAGTCCCCCGGACCATACTGGCCCGGTTGGGTACGGTCAGATTCGACAGCACCGTCTTCGGGTGGCGTTTCGTCTCCACCACCATTCCCGGAACCTATTTGAGACATTCAGAGACAGTGACATTTGTGTCAAAACTACCATGACATTACATACCTTGTATCGAATGATTGTTATTCGGGTATGGTGATGGCAGAGGCGATGCAATCGCCGACTGGGATGCCTGTTCAGTCGATTGTTCGGGCGGTTCATGTTGACTGGACACAAGAGCTGGGTAACCATTTTGTGAAGGGCCCGGTCCCCATTGGCTGTTACTGCCATTTGGCCCTTGTTGGTGGTGGCCATCTTTGTTGTATATAACATATGGAGCACCATTCTCTGAAAAGAAACGTACATGAACGATCGAAGACAGTTTACGCGCGCGCAAGCACGAAACAATCGTAAACAATTCGGTCGATCGGTTACGGCGGACGTGTTACCCATTAAATATTCGTCAAATACCTTCATCAGGTTTGGGTGTTTCCTGCGAATTGATGATCATTGGTAGGATAATACATTAAATAAGGTAATTAAATATGGTATCTCGAAACAACGGGCGATGGCGTGTTCTACGATAGTTTTAAAACAATTTAACAGAAATAAAAACGAGCGGAAAAAGAAAGAAAAGAAACGTGCCGCCGACGACGAATAAAAAAAAAAATATATATACACATTAAATAACTGATAAAAAGCACATTTTTTTATCACAAAATATTGGATTTTTTTTTCTTATATTGTACGAAATTTGGTTTTTTTTTGTTCTACGTAGTTATAGACGCGACGTTGCCGTTTAAACATATGGCCACGAACCGTAATACCTTAGATGGCAGCACACGTAAGTTGTCAACGCCGCCGCCGGCCATTATTCTAACGAAAACTACATAGGTAGTTACAAGAACGCACGGTACACGTTTACAATAATAATGACACCGTTGAATCGTTTGTTGTCGGTTGGGTTATTGTTAAACCGTATATTTCAGCACTCGAATTCGCCGAAATGTCCCATTACAGTATTTCAACGTCCGGTTCGTACGGAATAGATGCACTCCACGTACGTCACAAACCGACGGATATTCTCAGTTTTCTACGCCGTTCAAATGATTTACACGCGTTCTTATATGTTTAAATGCGTTTTGAATATTAATTATCAAAATAAATTAAACGTTAAGAACGAAATGGTTTATTATAAAATTTAAACTCACCTACTGGACTTTGAAAGACTTTTACGAATATATATCAAAACTATACATATATATTTAATGACATTTTTCGTTTTTAAATTTATGTGCGTATATATAATGGATTTACTGTACCCCTCTACCCCGTAGAAGGACCCACATTTTTTACGGATTTTTTTTCGTATTTCCCTTCATCCGAAAAATACATTTTAGGAAGCTTGCAATAAATTATATTATCATATAAACTATAAACACTAGCTGCGTGTATTTATCTGTATATTACATCATATATTATAATTTATATTTTTGCTCATAATATATATACCACTATAAAATAATAATTGGTATATTATTTATTGTTGTACATTTTAATACCGTATAAGAATAATACAAACACATACAGGCTTTTTATTTATTCACAATTTCCATCTTGTGGCTACAATATGTAATTTATATGTAATTATAAGTATAATACAAATATTGACTATATATAGTGTATATTATAGTATATTGTTTTGTCATTTTGTGTTGAGGTTGCTATTAGAGCAAAATAAAATAGTGTCAGTTGTATGTTTGTGTTAATTGATACTTAAATTTGACAGTAAAATAACATATTATGCAATAAAAAATATCATACACGAAAATTTAATATTCATACAATTACAGGTTTCAATTAAACTTTAAAACAAAGCCAGAAAAACACATATAAAAAACCGAAATTTGAATTATCAAAATCAGAGTCCAATACGACCTGTAAAGTCTTCCTGTTCAAATAAAAAAAAAAAACTATCGAAATCTGACAATTCTACGAGGCATAAAGTTTTTCCTACGTGGCAAATTTTTGTACTATATATAAGACGTTTCCGTTTGTCTAACAAATTAAGCAAAACTTATATTATGGTGTTTCGGTTACATTTAGATTTTAAATGCTTAATATAGTGTTATCAAATTTTAAGAAAAAATATTTTGGAGCAGTGTGTAATCGCAATTGGGGAAAAAATGCCTTTTTAAAAATTATCTTCTGCTAGTGAAGATATCAGGGCTGTTTAATTTTTTGATCTTTCGAATAACTTTTCAGATATTTTCCAAAATAGCAACGAGATGATGCTTTTAAAAATATTTTTGTCTTCAAATTGTGTGATAGATAGTTAAATTTAAATTTAACCTAAACGCCACAATTTAAGGTTTACGCAGTGTGATTTTGCTATATATTATAGTATTGTGTGTAAATTTATAGAAGACTATTACGTATATAATATATATCGAAGGTATTACGTGCACTTACTTTTATTGACTTGAAAAGTTTGAGATTTTTTTATATTCTATTACTATTTAAGACATATATAAAACAACTATTGTAATATACAATACTAGACGGATTTAAATGTTAAAAAATCTTTTATAAATTAAATTTTTAAGGAAAACATATATGTGCCTAACTAAACGTATATCTAACTTACACACCTATTAAGTATTGTTTTCCATAAAAATAATATTACAAAACATTTTTTTTTTTCGTTGTCGTCAAGTATCTGATTTGTGTTATATGACGTATTATGATAAAACATGTAATAATGAAAAGATATATATATATTATTTATATACACTTGTACCATTAATCTTATTTTGTTATTTTTGACATGAAACAAATATTTTACGCAAATGAAATATATCAGTATAACGTTATCGATATAAAAAGATATAAAGATTATATATATATATATATATATATATATATATATATATATAATCATAACATACTCAAAATTATAATATAAACTAATTTATAAATAGATATGTAAATTCAGAATAGTTTTCATGTAATTTAAAAATCGGTGAAATAAAAATTTTGATTTTTATACGAATAAAAAATATGTATACATATAATTATTTCATTAGGAATATCAGTATTCAGTTTTAGTATACTTACCTAGAAAAATCCATTAAAAAGAAATGTTTGAACGAATACAAATGCATATAATTGTTTTACATTTTTAATTAACCCTCACAACCAGAAAATTAAAATTATTATTAAATAATCGAAAAAACTTATTATTACATTTTATGAAATTGAACCGATTAACCTAACCTCTTATTATTATTATTGTTATATACGGTTATAATAAATGATATTGCAAAAATGAAAAAAAAAATATATATAATGTTTATTTAAAAATATTTTTAATTTACGCATTATTTGTACAATAGATAATTTATAAGAATACAGAAAAAATATACATAACGACATGTAAAGGGAAAGGTCTGTTGGTCACACCTCGAAAAGAATATATTATAATATATAATAACATTTGATGAATAATCAATCAATATTGTGTTCGAGAAACGCGTACCTATTCTATAAATACTCGTTTCTGTACAATCCTATTATAAATATTTTATACATCTACCTAAACAATTAAATAATTAGATAATAATTTAGACATTCTGCTGATCAAATCAAATGAACATTCAAACATTTGTCGTCTGTTGTAGAAAATAATATATTTCTTTATTAGTATATAAAATATTGATGCATTCACACGGCTTATTGGCGATTATGTAGAAAAATATGTTTAACACGAAAGGGCAAATTAAACGATTACTATATTCCTAAAAACAAACTATATACTTGGTATATACGTAATTAAATATATACTTTGCCAAATTGAAAATCAATTTTCGATTTTTTTAAATTTTCACGTCAATAACATTAAGTCGTACAGGTAGTGACGGATTTACAAGGGGTCTAGAGATATTTGACCCCCTCCCCAGACACTTTGTAGTGATACAGATTCTAGTACCAAGAGTATTAAAATACTTTTTTTATATTAATTTATTGTACTATTTTTTTTTTTTTTGGACCCCCAAAAAAATTTTCAAAATCCATTACTGCGTACAGGTTACTAGATGTTTGTCATTTAGTAAATTATTACACATTGTTTTGACGATGATGATGTAAAAATTAAAAGTAAAAACAACGTGGCAATAAGTATACATAAAACATATATATATTATTATCATTTGAAAAATCGAAAACGAACTGCGAATGAACTTGCGTGGACCACTATTTTAATAAATATCCATAGATGTTTTTTAATAGATATTATATACTATATTTATTATGGCAAGTATTACAGTAGTTCGATCTTTAAAATGCTTTTACACATTTTGAATACTATCGCAATAAAATGTCCAATGTTATCTACATGTCAACTATCACCATTCACCGTTAAAAGTTGCTTTATAATTATATTTAAATATGCATAAACATGTATACGAGTTTTAATTTAAATAAATTCTTAATTGAAATAATTCAATTTTTTTCAAGAATGGATCTTATTGTCTTCGTGTGGACCGAGTGAATTATGTAGGCAATTAGATATATTGAATTTTCGCATTCCGTGAATATATATATGAATATGTGTTTGATAGATACAATGAGACCACATGAAATTAATTTTTGGTGGATATTTGCTCGTAAAATGGGCTCGTGTTTAATTATAAGTACGATCTATTCTCTATTCATTACAACTTTGTTCTATCGTTAAGTGTTTTTGGTATATTTCGTTTTTTAAAGTTATTTTTTAAATTCTAAACTAAATCTGTAAAGTATCGTGTACCAACGAAACGGGTCTGACGTTTTATTGGTAAAATACGATTTATATTTCTACCCAAGCTAGTAATAATCTATTTAAATAAAATCGAATTTCAATGCTACAAGCATAGATATGATATTATAATTTATCTTATCTGTGATATACTATAGTAACAAATTATTACCAAATATTAATGCAAGAATAAAGTCAAATGAATAATTTAAAGTATAAACAAATGGAAAAATAAATAATAATACTTATATTTTTCAACAAATAATTAAAAATTAATAAATAAAAATGAATCTATTGAAAACTAAATAATAATTTAAATAAATGGACTTTATAATTTACCTTGGGCAATGCAATACATAAAATTCCGAGGAACTTTGAGGCCTGCCGCCAGACATGCTGCAAACGATGCTGAGAAATTGATTGCCATAATATCCCCTTCATCACTTCCTAAAAACAAAAAAGTAAATACACAATTATTACAACAAAAGAAAATTATAGGAAAAACATTTTTAATAATTTAAACATTGCAATGTACATTTAAAAACTAGTATTAATATTAATAGTAATTAATTATAAACACTATATTGAGTAACTAGTAATCTATATATAATTCAATACATACTGATGACATTTGGTTCGGTATTCGATGTTGAATATTACAAGAACATGGAAAATCAATATATTATGACTTGTGGAGGAAGTTAAATTTAAAATTACTAAACTAAACTAAACTATGTGTGTAGATTTGAAATTAAAACTAAGCTTTAAAATCATTTTTGACACCCAAATAGAAAAGCGAGAGCTCCAGAGCAGATAGTTTTTAATGTTATGAACATTTATTATAATAAAAATTATTTATTTAATTTAAGTATTTTAAAAGTATTACTTTATTATTTATTATAAAATGGGAAAGCAACAACAAATTTTTAATCTATTTTTAAATGTAATCCTTATATTGTTTTTAATTTTTTCCTTCCAATTAGTTTTTTTTTATGAATATGATTGAACTTTCTGAAATCTGAGTTCTCACTTTTTCTCATGACATGATTATGTCATTATTTATATTCATTGTTGGTCATTATTTGTAAAAGCTATATTATCTATATCATATTCCCATCAGTATATTAATTACTGCCTAATGCCTATCACCAAATATATAACACTTTATAAACATTCAATTCAGTATTCTGATAATTAAATATTATACTTTTCAATATTTTATAGTCATATTATTTCAATATGCTTTAAGCCGTTATTGTTTAATAGTGGAAACTATTTTTAGTGACACTGTGATCCATACCAACTAAATATATATTTCTTCAGTCAGAATTTTAAATTATTAAAAAATCAGATCAATTTTGATAGTATTCTTAATTCTGAAAAATTTAATTAAAGATAATAATATTACAATTTATCTAGTTCCTTTGTTCAATTTACAACAATGTGTATATATGTATATGCCTTATTATTTTTCAAATATAATTCCTCTGTACAAAAACATTTCCTGGAACTTATATAGGATTGCAATGATTTTTCTTAAAGAATCTATACAAAAAAATAGGGAGACACATATTTATTAATATTTAAATTAACAAATAAATAATTATTAATTTTTAAACTGTATACAATTTTTGATACAAAAAACCTTGGAGTTTTCAGTTTTCACAAAAATTAATACGTACTAATTCCATTATGCAAAATACTTGAAATACTTTTGATTATTAGGTGTTATATTAAATACTCTAAATGTTTTAAATAAAGTTACGAGTGATGTCATTACAATGTACTTTGCAATCATATACAATTATTAAAACATGAAATTCAAACAATTATAGTTGGTAGATGTAGTGTTTGTATCAGTGGTTTTTCTGTCATTTAATTAGTATAAATATTTATTTACTAGGCAGTTTGATTTTTATTTATCTTTCAAATATTCTCATTCAAAATAATTATTAGAACATGAAGTTCTCATTCCATTCAAAAGGAAATGCATATTATATATAATATATTAATATTAATGATTTGAAACAAAATTATATTGAAATGTAATAAAATTGTTTATTTTGTAAAATTATAC
Source organism: Schlechtendalia chinensis (assembly GCA_019022885.1). Lineage (NCBI taxonomy): Eukaryota > Metazoa > Arthropoda > Insecta > Hemiptera > Aphididae > Schlechtendalia > Schlechtendalia chinensis. The sequence goes on along the minus strand of CM032340.1, from coordinate 7,679,177 downwards.
AATTAATATATAAATGTATATGTATATAGGTATATTTGATATTATATGGTACACCTATAACTGAGACAAAAATCAAATCACATTTTTACTGATAAAAATTACTAACAAATAATAAATATAAATAAGTATTATTACATTTTTTCAAATAGACATTTTAATAAAATAGTCCGTCTTAACATAAATTATACTTCGAAATATTAATTAAGATAACTGATAAACAAGTAATTAAATAATAAAATGATTATACATTATGAATATTAGTGTTAGGCTTTAAAATCCTTAATAGTTATTGGACTTCTAATTTTTGAATAACATTAATTAGGTACTTAATGCAGTTGAAAATAATTTTCACATCTTATCACAGAGTTATAAAATACAATAATGCATACAAGCTATACAAATTAAGGAACAATTAATAATTAAATTTTTCTTAGAACAATATTTGCCAATACTTATTGAAAATGTTTTTGTTTGATAAGGTAAATAAAAAAAATAATTATAAATTAATAACATCACAGTTTAAATTTAAACATTAGGAATATTACATTATTACATGATTTACTAATTTGTATACCTACTTAATAGTTTAATTCGTTTTCATCTTGCAAACAATTTATTTATGTTTTCCAAATAATTTCTTCACTTGATATGAGAAATAAAGAAAACAAATTCTAAGTATAAATTAAATAACATGGCTTTTGGTTAAACATTTGGAGTACTACACGAACGATTTGTTTTTCTACCTACTAATCGTTTAATTCGTTCTTTTCTTGTGCGATAAAGTTTTGAATTTTCATATCTTCTCTGTCCAACATATGTTCTTGATGGTGTTTGTGTTTCAACAGAATAACAAGGTGCAAGGAACTTAGAACTTAATTTCCATACTTCCATTTCATCTTGCTGTTGTTTTACAGCTGCCATTCCTCTATCGAGCAAAAGATTAACTACTGTAAAAGCATCTGGCCTATTGGTAGGATCCGAGTCGACCATTTTCTTAAGCATTTTTTCAAGACCTGTACTAAAAACAGGAGTTTGGGGTAGTGAAAATTCACCATCCCTTAAACGATGCCATTCTGGTCCATTTTTAGGTAAATTCTTTTTAGTTGCTGCTTCATAAACAGTAAGAGCAGTTGAAAATACATCAGCTTTCTGCAATTGAGAATAATCGTCACGTAACAGTTCTTTAGGCAAATATCGACAATCTCCATCTTCAATTGTTCGGACATCTTCAGTACATATTGTATGTCCAAAATCCCCAATTTTATACACAATATCTTTGTCAATAGTTTCATCATCATCTAGATCTTCAGCAAATAATAGTTGACCATCAGTACGGCATATCAGTATGTTGGCTGCTTTTATGTCCAAATGAGCAAGCTTTTTAGAATGAATATGAGCAAGACCTTTGCAAACATGACACAACAATCGCCTTAAAGCACTATCACAGAACACATGATCAGATTTGTGAATCATAAATTCCAGAGTACCACCATTACAGAATTCTGTTTGAATATATATATGGCCTCTTTCGTGCCATGCTGTGAAATAAGAGACAATATTAGGATGTCGTCCAATCACAGAGTGTGCATATACTTCTTTGCGAATAAAATATTCATGGCTTTTATAAATTGTTTTTTTGGTCTTTTTAATAGCATATGCAATTCCATCCAATAAGTTTGTGCACTTGTATACCTCACCAAAAGCGCCAGTGGCAATGAATTCGTCCATTCTAAACTCTTCGTTAAACCGAGATGTTTGCAGTTCGTATATGCTGACATTAGTCACTTCACCTTCGTTCATTAGATCTCTGATTAACGGATCGACTGAAACTGATGATTTATTGTCGGGCGGTGTGGACAAACTGATGTTATTGTCCAAATTGTAACACTCGCTGCTACTGGAATTGGAGTAACTGCCATTTGGTTCAGGACATAGTCTCTTGCGATTTTTATTTTTTAATATTTCGAGGCCGGTCGGCGTGAATGGATTGACCGACAACCGGAGTTTGTTGACGCGAGCAGATTCGCAGCTCACATCGCCCGAAGGTGACTGGCCCCTGGGGCGCACTTTATGCAAGGCTCGCGGTTTAAGAAACGGTGTCGAAGAGTCGACACCGATCTCGGGCGAAAAAGATCGCTGGCCGTCGGACGACGGCGACGGTGGGCATGTTACGACTACCGGTATCGTTTTGTCATCGTCGAAACTGAGTCTTCTCATTTTCTGGACGAAAAATAATTCGTCGTCGCACTCCATCTTGTTGTCGCCGTTGGTGTCCATCGCGCAGACGCCTGACGGCAAATATCACACGCGCCTTTCAAACAGAAATAAAAAAAATAATAATAATGAAAAAAAAAACTGTTTTAAAAACAACCAATTTTAAAATATCGGAAAATTACATAATGCGCAAAAAAAAAACCAGTGATAAAACACCGCGCACTTCGAATTGGTACCGACTGTTGTCAATTGTTACTTGGTCGGTTCGCAGCTGCAACGAGTTGCGAGGGAAAACAACGGGCGTGCGCGCGCGCGCTCGCAGTGTTACCGTGTGCCGACGGTGCGTAAACACTGCACAATATGGGAATTAAAAAACTAATATAATAAACCAAAGTGTATGGATAAAATAAATTTTGAATTTCATTACGCGCTAACTCGCGGCGACGACGTGCATCGGGACGTCTCGGCACCGTAGTTAACGTATATAAAATATTACCAAGTGGTCATGTGTCCGGTATTCCTGTGGACGCCGGGAGTCCTCATGACTCGGGATGATTCACGGACACGCCGGTTTACGGACGGGAAATAAAAATAGGTTTCGTCGAACAACCTTGAATTAAAATCTATATTATTATTATTATTATTTTTGTTTTTTTCCCGGTTCGTTTTCTATCGCGCCGACAATACGACACGAGCGGAACACAGCGCGTGTGAAACGTCAGACGAAATGAAAATCACGGCAGCACGGCGTCGGACCCGATAAAGCTCACCACCGACGATCGCGATATTATTTTACACTCGGCACCGTAAACACCGTCTGCGGCGGCGGATAACGAACATTCGGGGGAGACGGCGGTGCGTGTGCGACTGGCCCGACGGCGGCGCACATAATAAACGCAGGCGGCGGAGAGGGGTGGGGCGGTAAGGGGCGACGGCGGCGGATAAAAAAACCCGGCGAACGCGTGCGCGCGCGCGCTGTATAAAACCGGAATGAGCGGAGGCGTCGGTTACGGTGGCGGGCGGCAAAGACGGGAAAGAATAATGTGAAAAAAAAATACCAGCGCGCGAGACGACGAGACGGTCATACACGGCGCGCGCTGTAGGGAGCGACTCTGCCGTCGAACAACCCGGCGGCGTTGCCAAATGTACGTCCCAGACGAACCCTGTGTTCGTGCGCTTGTGTATATATACGCTTGTGTGTGCGCTTGTGTGTGTGTGTGTACGCTTGTGTATGTGTGTGTGTGTGTGTACGCTTGTGTGTGTGTGTGTGTGTGTGTGTACGTGTGCGAACGTTTGTCTGCGCACCGCGTGTGTGTGCGCGTGTAGGAGAACGTTGCTTAAAAAAAGCGTCCTACACTCTCTCTCTCGCCGCCGCGCGGTCCTCAGCACCGGAGCGGAGCAGCTATCCGACAATCAATATTTTAGCAACCCGAACTATACGTCGGGAGGAATAATAATAATAATATATATATTTAAAAAAAAAAAAAAACGGTCCTAAAATTACTTTTTTATTGTGCCGACGTTTAAACGGCTTACATATAATTTTTTTTTTTTGTTCGACCGTATGTCGCAGGACATTTCCTAAAGACCATCTCTGTTGATAAAATAAAAAAAATCACATACGACGTACCTGCATTATTCTTAACCGGATTAAAGATAAAGAGCTGTATAGATATATACCGCCGCACAACCGCGTCGTTGTGTGTTTATTTACGAGAGGGGCTTAGATTCTATTTTGTTAACGAGTAATTAGCAGTCGACGAGTATATACAGAATAAAGAATGTGCTGAGTGTTCGACTTCAAAACGTTTTTAATTACGCTGGTAAACGTTCATTAAACTTTTTATGCTATTCGTTCTCACGTTGACAAAATGACACGAAATGTTAAACATGTTTCATCACAAAACACTAAAATATAGTGTTGAAAATGAGTATTGATGTTTTGACCTGTAACAATTTCTTAAAGAACCCAATTTCCAAAGAACTCAACAGCTTATAAACGCTTACAACGTAGATACTTCTTTATGCTACTTTAAAAAAATAATTGGCATTGACTTAACACATTATAATTTGTTTGAATTACCATGATATTTTTTTTTTAGTTTAGTTGTATAATTGAGTGGACCGAGGGATAAATACTTTGAAAATATTAACTAATATACACTTAACGTACAATTATCTAAACATTCTAAAAAAATTATTATTACAAACTGTAATCACAATTTTAACTTGATTAGTTTAAAAAATCACCTAGTAGACATAATATGGGACTATAGCAATATGAGTTATGTAACAATAATACGCATGTTTAAACCCCGCGACACGATTCTTAATTAAAATTTAAAATACAATCATAAATCTGTTTATTATATAATTGGAAGTTAAATCCCTACGGAAACAGCTATTTTAAATCGGGCATTAGAAAAAATGTTTGGTACAAGAAAAAGTGGAATTTGTGATTGGGCTTTTAGGTCACCGGATTTGTGGTGTTCGCTATATACGTATACTCGTGTGCATGATAATAGGATCCTAGTGTTATATACATTTACATCTCTGTGACATCGCATATATTGTATGTGTTATATTTTACTATAGTATTATAATATAGTAAGGGAAATAGTTACATTAAAATTCAAAGTGTTTGAAATTTAAATATTGTATTCAACTTAAAAAATGATGAAAAATATAGATGTACTTTTGAATTTTATAAGCAGAATGATTGTTATTACTATTATTATTAAAAAAGTATGATTTAATCATGTATAAAATACAAAATATCATATTTTTCATGTAATAATAATCTACAACTCGTATTCCATTCTTACCAAGTTTAAAAAACTTTTTTTATTTTGGAAAATAAATCAATATTTTTACTGAGGGTTTTTAACAAATCCCATATGGTATAGCTAAAAATATTTTAATTTATATTTATAAACTGTATTCAATAAAATAAAATTGTAATTACTGATCTATGTATATTATAAACACATACAGTATATACAAGTAGAAATACGAAAAAGCTTACAATTAAATTAATTGCCTACTTTTAAAATATTTCTTTCGTTATTTGTATAAAATTTGTTATATAAAGATTTATTTATGATTTTTTAATTTAACTTATTTGATGTTAATAATCATTAATTTAATATTTTAGAAGCTTAAAGAGGATTACTGATGTACAGGTATGTTCACATAATATTTGATAATATTTATTTTAAAAAACACGTAATTTTTTAATGTGAACCAAGTTTCTAATAGTAGTTTATGATGTCATATAATTTAAATATCTAGATAATATTTCAATCCACTTAACAATTTTTAAATTGTATGTCCTGATACATCTTTTGATATTTTTGACAAATTAATTGAATTTAATGTAGCTATATATAGGTATAGATAATACACAAATTTGTTAGACAGACCTTTAAATATATTCCAAAATATCACGAATTCACAAACTGCCAGAATTTTCTACAAAAAAGATATTATGTAATACGTTGATATGACACCAAGTTGAATAGTTATATTAAAAGTTTAGCTAAAAATTGTCAGCATAATAATTTTCAATTTAATAATCTAATCTTTTGAAATACCAGCTATCTTAATAGTAAATATTAAATACAAAAGCTGTCCAAATTGGTTTATTCTGAATTATAGAATATTTAACATAAGTATGTATTTAATAATTTTGCATTCACACTGTATAAATATAACAGAGCAAACGTTTTATATACAAAAAAGAATAACTAAGATAATAAGTAATTAATAAATGATATGAAAGTAATTATAAAAAACGTTTTGCCACCATCATCAAAATTTTCTAAAACTCTATGTGGGTTATAACAGAACGATATAAGTGCGAGTTCCATAAGTCATGAAAGTTTCAAGGTTATAATATATTAGATTCAACTGTTACATAATACATATATCAAAAATAGCAGAACAAATTTAACTTGAAAAGTGACTTAATTATTATTAAATGTTTACCATCATCAAAATTAATGACGTGCCAAATGTACTTGTATTAGCAAGGTAGTAAATATATTTAAAGTAAGTATACTAGAGTTCTATTATAAATTGTTTTGATTAAACCGTAAATTATAAAATGAACTTCTAAGTAAAATGTCAATAATAGTTCAATTTCAAATTTTTATTGATTAAGGAAATTAACTGTGTATTTAACTCTTAATGATATATTTTGTTTTAATTTTCCTAAATAAAATAATAATGAATAAAAGCTTTCTTACATAAACTACTATAAAAATTTTAACTTTTGAAAGTATCGAAACATAAATTAGACCGTCTAAACATTTTAACTATAGCATTTTAAATTTAAATGTTATAATATAAACCTTGGTAAAATTAAAAAAATTGTCAAATTATTTTTAACTATAATTTTAAATAAAAATGTTTTAAGGGAATATTGGAATTTAGAAAATTAATATACCTATTTACACTAAACTTTATGATTTTAATACATATCAGGTAATGATTGTATTGTAACTTACATATTATACTTGACAGCATACCTACATGTTGTTAAATGTTTTCATATACTGATTGTATATTCTTTGAAACCGATTCAAAAATTTATTATTAACTGCGTGTCTGCATATTTATATATATATATATATATATATATATATTGATTATTGATTTATACTCAATGACGATAATATTATTTAAAACATTTAAAACAATTATCTTTGCACCACGACCTACCTATTATATATATATATATATAATAATTATTATTATTATCTTGCGTGTGTACGAACTCGAATATTAATATGGGTGTGTGTAGTGACCGTATTATATATTATAATATTATACCGCGACATTTACACCGCGTTAACGCGCGAAAGTATAAATGTTTAGGTCGCGGTGCGAAAACGAACGAAAACCGTCGTGGCAGCGATTTTCACACAATCGACTCAGCACGAAAGAAAAAAAAATTATAAAACAAAGATGACCAGCGGCGACGCGACGTATTTCCCCTACACGAAGGTCCTCGGCGAGCAGAGACGGCGGCGATTCCCCTGACTAACCGGTTTGCTGCGTGCTGCACACAAATAGCAGATATAATATATTTTGAATCTGCCATTTATTATAATATACGTATTATATACGTATGCATTATACGAACGGATTACGCGACGGTTCGAGATCCACATTAAATTATATATGTTAACAATGGAACAACCTGTCTAAGACGCGGGCTCTCGACAAAACAGAAGTTTGTCGGTCCCAAAATTAAATTTCTTACGCGAATATATTTAATCTTTTGTGAAAACTAAAACGAAGACTTGTATGTTATAATAAAAATTGGATTTTTTTTATTCTTTAGTCCCAAAGAGGTTTTACTGTACAATCTGTATCGTATATAAATCTGTATCGTATATAAAGATCTACACATATCTATCGCTTGTGTCTATACACGTTATAAATATTATTATATTAATATATATTATGCTCTACACGTGATTTTCTTTGTCGAATATTTGGATTTACACAAGGGCAAAAGTGTTTTTGTAAAGGTGTATAGTGTATACTCGGCAAATGGTCAGGGTGAAAATAAAACGTAGATATTAGTTATATTAGGCATAGGCTTACACACGGAGCGACAGGTGCCAAGGTACAGATGCTTACGCTCAACCTGAGAAATTTTAAGGGCCCTGAAATCAATATATTTTATATAGGTTTTCACGAATTTAAAAGGGCAATGAGAAGTATTTACTATACAAAAATTTATTAGGGAGCCCTCTGATCAACGAAAAAAGCCTAAAAATGTTTCAGGCTCTAACAGAAATTGATGTCTGCGCACGCCTATGGTTATAGGTAATAGTTATACGCGTATATGTATCTAAATTATACGTATCTCCGACTGCTGATTGACCGCGATAATTATATCATATTATCATCGCGTGTTATATAATAATTTTTGAAGTACTATTGTAACTCTACCCATTATGCAATATACAGTACACTTCGGTCATATTATATTAGTATAATAATACTGTAAGACGCGGGGTCTTTTACAATAGAAACGACCTATGCGGAGGTTGAAGTCCCCTCCTCTTGGTAATTTCTTAAATTTTGTTTTGTTTTTATCTACTCATTCATGTGATATGTGCACATCGTATGCTCGTATTGTATACTCAAATAGCGTATCTGATCTTAAAATTTAAAGACCTCTTTTGTTTATACTTATCACTTGTTATACTTATATTCATTATAAGCATTAAGCAGATCATACAGTTATACTTCTTTCAGCTTTTTGTGGTGTTATTGATTAAGTACAAAAATCACGTCCATAAAACATAAAATCGGTGAAAATATATCACGAGTAAAGAAGTTTCTATATATGATTCTTATAAATTATAATACTCTAAATAACTACACGAAATTGGAAATATTAAAAATATATTTTGCCAAAAACTGGTGTGTTGTATATTTCAGTTTTTTCTATAGTTTTTCGGTATATATTTATTATTTATAAACAATAAATTCCACTTACATAAATGACAATAAACTATTATTTGATTTTTATTTACCAAGTATGATATACCTGAAATAATAAATGAGATATATAGCCTATACATGATTTAAATATCACATATGATCAGTGGCGGCCTGTGGTTTGGACAACAGGACGATCTACTTAAAATTAAAGAAAAGAGAAATTGTAATTGTATTTTTAAATATATCAATAATTTAACTGCTTATTCAAACATTATTAAAATCGAATCAAGTAAAAATAATAACATGATTTTTTTGTTGAAATATTATTTCTTATATACATATTATTTCTGATAGGAATGCAAATAATAAAATCACAATTTACTATTTATTAACAGGACTCCCACGGTGTTTTTTCAGGACTTTTATCGGAGGCTATATGTACAGATTTTTGTACATACCCTTTATTTATCATTTTTGTTCTGGCGAACATTTCATTGTATACATAGCATTTTACCAAACTAGTGTCGTGTACAGAAAGTTGAAATTTTCGTCAAATATAGCTCTAAACATTTTTGGATGGCATATAAAATTTTCATGTTCAAGTATGGACTTTACTTCGTGTGCAAAAAGATATACACGTGTCAGTCGACCAGTTAAATCAACGATAATTTTTTCCACTGACCTGTACGATTTATAAGCACGTAGAGCATTATTTCCGGCCACGCAATAGGAAGATCGGGCGATCACTGCTAAATTATTAACTGTTTCGGTTTTTTCTTTTTAAATTCGAAGAACTATTTAATATTCAATGTTACACTCCCTTCATCAACGATCACGAGACCCCATTACATATGACATTTTTTTTCTGAAGACAGTAGAAAACCTATTTGAATATATACTTCTAATTAATACGGAAATTTAAAAAACAAATATAAATTATATTTTATAATTATTGTTTATTATAAAAATCTAAAAATATTATAATTATGAAATAAATAACATGTAATTGGCAGTGGAGTATATATCATTATTTATATAAATTATTTAAAATAAACAACTGGTACGAAGTCATTATTATTAATTATTATTATTGTCCGTTGAAACGTGTTTTTTTGTAATACGTTGTCTAAATACCAATTCGAATTTATTCAATATCATAGCATATGGAATATAAATTTACTGTGATTTTGATATATTATAAATGTATTATTAGTAAAATATTGAAATTCTATAAATTTCTATTTTATTTAAAAAGAAACACTAAAATGTAACTATGTGTAGGTTGTTAGTTATTTATAACTAGTGATGTTACGAACTGTTTGATTTTCGAATCGAATCGAACTCATAATTGGAAATATTCGAACCGAACTAAACACATAATAATTCAAATATCGAACCACGGAATATGAAATTCGTACCAAATTTGTCTAACCGTTTTAAATTTGAATTTTAATATTTAATACCAATATTATTTATTTATGAATTAATAATTAATTATTTAGGTAAAGCAACTTTTAAATCAAACAAGTACTTAGATGTTTTTAATTAATTAAAATCGTTTGGACTTTATACGAAGTTCAGTTTATAAAAAAAGTTATTTAAATTGAATAGTTCAGTTCGGGTTCAAATAAAAAATTGAAAGTTTGGTTCAGTTCGAGTTTGTCATAATTTGAAGAAGTTCACAACATCACTAGTTATAATATACAGAATTAATTTTCAATATTGAAGAGAACATTTAAAAAAACAATTATCTCATCTTATATTATCTATATGTAATATCTATATTACATATGCAATTAAAATATCAATACATTCTTACAAAATAGCGATAGCACTTAATATATATCCCATATGACCAGTGGCATACTATAAATTTTTTACGAAGTGGGACAGGGTGATACTAAATTTTTATAATATTCCACTGATAATTTAATATTTATTTTGTGTAATTCATCTAAAATAGTAATTTTTAAAAACTTTTTAAGTAAAAAATTAAAACATTAAATGTATTAAAATTAATACATTAAAACAGCAACACCCATTTCAAATAAGTCCAAACTATCGTTTTATTTTCAGATTTAGAACTAAATACTGTATGTTTTATAACTACGAACTAACACAGTGGTCTAATTATTCAAAAAATAACACTGCTGTTTTTATTCAACAAGTTGTATTTGTACAGGATATCCAAAGTAAATTTGTTATTTTTTCAATTTATTAAATTAATATAATTATAATGTACAATTATTGTACAGATAATAATATTTATGATAACGGGTTGACGTTATTATATATTTGAAACGTTTTCGGTGTTATTTTTAAGATGGTAAAAATCAGTGAATGTAAAACATTTTCTGAGAAGCCCTAGTTTACGACCTTGAGCAGGTATGGACAGACATAAAAGATAGAGAAAAGACTAACCAGACGACTGGTCCAGCAGTATAATATAATTTTATTCTGTCTACTTGATTATTAGTTAGTCTACACAAGTTATAAATATAAACATAATATGTATAATAATGGTACACACGTGATAAGTTTCTATATAAAAAAAAAATATCTACTCATATATTGGTGTAGGTCAATGGTTTCTCTTTTATCTACAAATTATTACTCGTCGGTTAATAATCGAAATAATCCCAAAGACTAATATAAAGTTAAATCGTTTTATTATTATTATTATTATTATTATTAAAATTATTATTTAAATAATTAACCATGTCTGAATTTTATTTTTAGGTTACATTTATATATATTGTTTACGCTTACGCATTTGTGCGTATAACGATTATTAAAACGTTTCAGAACCAGTGTAACTGTAACAAGTATGTGAGTATGTAAGGTATATGAATTTAATGTCTAATAAGTAAATAAAAATATTTTTTTGAACTGATGAATGATAAATATAAATAAATAATTTTTAAATACGTATTTAAACATATATACTTTGTCGTATTTTGAAAAGAACAAAGACCCTAAGAAAGTCGGCTGTCTGATTTATTTTTTATACTTTAAGGACTTTTCATATCATTTTAGATAATTTTTTTTCATTTTACAAGAAGCACATAGAAAATGAAAAGAAAAATATTATGTTTTTGTTTATGCATAATGTTTACACAATATTTTTCGATCAAGTTGAAAAAACAACAGATAACGTAAACAAACGTTTATTTTTGTAAATGTATTGACATTCGCTTATTTATAACATTATAATTACATTAATTTACTAAGAGGTTTTTAGATGTTTTTTAATTCATAAATTACTATTCAACTTCAAAACATAAAAAGATTTAATAAATCGTAGTTGTACCTAATAATTTAAATTACAATAAAATATACTTAAATATAAAAATGTAGGTATAATTTAATTAACTATTGAAATAATTTGAGTTACTCATATTGTCATTTTATATTTTATTATATTTATATATTTAGAAGATTGTTATTAAATTTACACATACTAAATTGTATTATAATATTAATACGTGATAACCACACGTTGTTACGAAAATATCTATATACTTTGAAATCAATGATTTATGTGTGAAATAACTTTATATATGAATGATAAACGTCAAATTTTTGAATAAAATTAAATGTAAGTGGCAAATTTTGAATTGGAAATAGTAAAATACTCAACCACCATGTGTGTACCATGTATGTTAATTAATTTTTTTTAATTCATTAAAATATTTTTAATGTGATCAGTAAAAATAAATAATGAATAGATGATTTATAGATCATACCAACATTATATTATTAAATTATTGCCTTGGTAGCAAAATTTAAATGTAAAAAACAAAATTATATAATATGAGGAATCAGGACGATTTTAAACAGTTTTGTCTTTGTGGCTAAGTGTCATTCTATTAGTCTTCATTCGTAACGGTCTTTTGAAGTTGAAGGTTGATTTGACGGTCTCGTTCCATTTGATCAGGTTTTCCAACAGAGCATGACATTCTTTCCGAAGGTACAAAGAAAACAAAATTCTGGAAGTACATAGTTATTGATTATACAATATTAATGGTACTACGTGTCAATAATATTTTAAAGTATAATTATTTTAGAATTTTAGAATAAATAACAATAATACATATATTGAAAACAAACTGCAATTATTTTAATACGAACTATTGTGCTATCTTATAGCTTTAACATTTTTTTAAACTTGATTTAATCTAATGGGACTTGAATTTTTTTCCTTAAATAAATATTTATACATACAATAACCCATAGATTTTTAAAGTTTTTTGGTAAATATTTTTAAAGGCGAAATTTTAACTTAAGAATATTAACCTATGTAAATTTATATTGAACTAGGAAAATTTAAATTATCATATTTGACTATTGTTAATTTGTAGGGATACTTTAATACAATATAATTGATTTAAATATTAAAATAAAACTATTAACATAAAATATTTATCAACTAGATTTAATTCCAAATAACTTGGTAAGTTTATAATTATACAAAACCTTTAAGTACTTTTTTAGTTTAAATATTATTATTTAATAAACTTTTTTAATATTTGATTTACATGTATTTATCATTTCTATCAAACAATATATAATTGGCTATTAATTAAATATAAGGTAATAAACACAGATCATATTTTTTTTCTACATTTTGTGTAAAAATAATTTAATTTTCATCATTGCGCATAGTCGTAATTCTTTAGGTGAAAGGTGAATAAATTTGTATATATAGGCATGAGATAGAATTACCATTTTGTTTAATCTCAAAATACAATTAATCCAAACTATACTTAAAATATGTTAAAAACTAGTTATAACGAAATTAATATTTCATTATGTTTAATAGTCTAACCTTGGTAATATATATAAGAGAAGTAATAATTTATTTACTTGACCCTGTTTATACATTCACGAGATAAAATATAATAAAGAAGGTGATCTGAATTCTAATTTAAATATTTATTTTAAATGAACAGCCATATTTAAAATTGTTTATTTTAATTTTATTATCATTAAATATAATTTACCAAAGTCAACTAAATTAATTAAACAACTATAAAAATTAATTTCTTTAGAATTTATAATTGCATAACTAATTTTATTATATTGATCATAGAATATATTTAGAAAAAATGACTTAATATTGTACTATTATGTTTGGAATACAGCACTTTACGTTATGTGTTGTTATTGCAGTGGTTATTTTAAATGAAAAAATTTGTCATCTATTCTGTGTAAAAATTTGGTTTTTCAAATATGATTGAAGTCTGCAACGTTTGGGATTCTTTTATTTTACTATTTTACGATTGACGTTTCAATTTTTTTAATATTCTGTAATTTTCATCACCACAGACAGTACCACAACAAAAAACGCATTTTCTAGGGCATTACACAGTTTTTCTTTTTCGTATAGTATTGTAGTAGGCAGTGTAGTATATACGAGACATAATAAGCATAATTGTTACGTTTGAATTTGTAAAAAAAAAATATTATTTTATTATACTTCTTAATTAGTACATACTTATTACTTACGTATCGAAATTTTATTCTGAATATAGAATGTAAAAGTCTTTGTGGCAATCAATAAATGGTTGGTAATTAAATTTTATTAACTACCTATATGATATGAATATATGCATATTTATAAATTATAATACTATGGTAAATTAGAATGTATTAAGTATTGTATTAATTTTGTTTGTTTCTGTTTTGCATATAGAAATTATATAATATATCATTTTATCATTCTACATATATAATATATTGTATTTTGTGAATTCTAAAGAACTTTTCATAATTAAATTAAATACAGTATATTTAATATTGTATAAATTATAAACTATAATATGTATCTACAATTTTTGTGTTTTACTACTGCATACACAATATTTTCTTTATTATATATCCTTCAAAAAATTATTATAAATATATATATATAAGTAATTGAGTTAAATACAAGCATAAATTACGAGCATGGACCTATATTAATAAAAGTTCCGGACGTCACAGTAATTTTTTTTTTACGGATGTCACAAAATTCAACTAGGAAATTATAACATATAAATAAATGTTAGGTATTCAAATTTATAAAAATAATTAACTAAACATGTACTGCACACTTGTTCATTTGCTAATGCGCATTCTGTATTTGCTACAACACACAATTTTAGGCTCTGGTTTAGATAAACTAATAGTCTTATATTAGGTATAATATTGATTTTACGAAGTACAAATTATAAATTATTTAAATTTCTCACACATTTTTCAATCAATATTATATTCAGTTGGAGATATGTATTTTTAATGATTTTAAGTTTTAATTGTAAGAGTAAAATTTGTTTACTATTTAGTACGATCATAGATTTAAGTATATGTTATAATTGCTAAACAATAATAATGATTGAATTGTAAAGTAAATATTTAATTTATGAAAAAAAACGAAAGATAACTCCCACAGTTTTGTAATCTAATTATGTAAATGTAATATTTTGTCGCTGAAAATCGGGTTTTATAATGAAATAACTATATAAATAATACAGTAATATGAAGTGATTGTTTGATGTCACTCATCGTTCTAATATTATGACAATGATTTTTTTTCTTTAATTTTTGTATGAGAGAATTTAAATCATTATTTTTATTTTATATTAATTTGTAATATGTTCAATTTCTGTTAAAAATATGTACTATATATAGTATTTGATTAAATATATTTTGTTAGTATTTAAAATTAAAATGTACTTTTGTTAATTAACGGCTTCTGCTGAGTGAAATACTATACTATAATTATTTAAACCCAAACATTTAATATCAATAGCATCCATAATAACACGATTATTACTTATTTATGGTGTAATCTGAGTTAGGATTTTATAATTATTTAATTTGTATGAAAGTACTATAATTGTAACGCCGTAAAATGTATAGCCAGCAATTTATAACTCTTGGTTGAAATATTGTCGCATCGTTTACATAGAACGCCTTTAATATCACGGATGTGGTAATAAGATGAATTTTACTTTATTATAATTTCAAGGCCGCTTGCAGAAAAATATTTCGGGGTGGGGGGGCATAAAAAAAGTTACACCCTAATTTTGTTTAATATACTCTCAACAGTGGCGCAACTAGGATTTTTCATGGAGTGGGTTCCGACAAAATAAACTACTTTCATCAAAATTGTAGCGAATCAAGCACTACAATTTTTTTTTGTGGGTGTGGGTAAGAATATACTGAATCTTTATCCTTTCACTATTATGTTCTTACGCGTTTTTAAATTAAAAATTTTAAAAATTAACCTAAATTGCAACCAATGCCTTATTTCTAACAATTTAAAGTACTGCATAATTTTATATGGTAAAATACTTGTATATACCCGTATAATACAAACAAAAATTGAAATATTCTATATTAAGAACTCTACCAATGGCTCATACTCATTTAAATTTAAAACTAGTATATTTATTACTAGAACATAATATTATGTTTGTTTATATACTATTTTAAAATAAACTCAAATAATCAAATTAAAATTTAGTGGACCGACACTGATACGACGGGTGGTGTAGAACGGGATGATTTGCAAATGTGTCTACTTTATCAATGTAAAATCCCCGTGAATTTTGTGGTTTCAGCGCTACGGGTGATTTAATATAATATCTTATTCTTTGATAATGCATAGATATATTATTTTAATTCCCTCCAATTTACAAATTTAAAATCAAAAAGTCATAACTACAGAATCAAATATTTATACAAGTTTTATGAAAATGTTATGATATTAATTTATTATTATACGTGCCAAGGGGGGGGGATCCGGACCCGGAGTCCACCCCTTTCGGTGCGCCACTGACTCGCAAGTATAAAAACTAAAAATTATAAATCACAGATCATGGAGTTAGGAGTACAAATGATCACATGTTACAACAGCTGCTCTATAAAGTTGTTTCCACGGATATGGTTATCTATAGCCGTGACTGTTTCGGGTGGGATTAGTAGAAATAATAATCAATTATTTTATCACACGTAAAATTATGTTAGTATTATTATATTAGTAAAACACTGAAAATTATTTGACATTTAAAAGGAATAATATTGCCAATTTAAACAAATATCAAATAATAAAAATGGGTGGGGGCATGGCTCCTCTCGCCCCCCTGCGGGCGACCTTGCATAATTTATAATAATAACAAATAAAATTGTATCTAATGTAGGTACTATTTATTAAATGTAACGTTATGTGTTATTATTAAAATTCTTATTATATGTTAATGAATATAAAATCTATATAATAGATTATATTGCTAATATAAATATTATAGCCTAAAATAGTTACGTAATTTGTCATAAAGAATACTTATATGTGTATATATATGTATATATATATATTTGTACAACTAATTGCATGCTTAGTCAGAGGTTACAAGTTACAACAAAATGGCCTAGGTAATACATAATGTTAAAATTTGAAATTCTAAACTCGTGTTGTATACCTAGTTAATAATTATCACTTATTTTGAATAATATTAGTTTTATCATTGATTAAAAATACTATTATTAAATACTAAATTGATTATTACCAATGGTTCTACTTACTATTCGTTTTATTTCAAATATAATAAACTATAAGACGCGTTTCATGGCCTAAGCTAATTAAATTTATGTATCAAATACACATTTGTATTTATTTAATGATATTGGTACGAATAATACACGGTACAGATAGTTGGCAAAGTTTTACTACCAATGAGTATTAACTAAAGTTTTACTGTGATTTGTCTGTAGTTTCATACTTAAATGTATACTAACATCAATTATAAATCAATTAATTTAAATCACTGATCATTATTTATATGTATAATTAATTTATAATTCATAATAACTCATGTTTTTAACATAATAGTTTAATACTTGAATTATATGAGAATACAATTATACATATTTAATTGTATTGACTATTATGTATTAACTTTTCACTGATAAATGACAAAGGTATATAATAATTATATTGAATTCTTAAACTATTTTTTAATCATATTTAAAGGATTTAAACTTTCTATACTCTGTAATCATCAAGTGAAACCACAATGTGACAAAGAAATTTAAATTGCACCCATATACAGCATGCAATATATTAGGTATAAGTAAATTTAAAGTTAAAACTCATGATTTATATATACAGAGTGATCCAATTAAAACGCTACCCAAAATAACAAAATCGTATTTATTTGCACAAACAGGAATTACAAATAATTTAAAATTGTACAAAATGGTAGGAAAACGTTGACAAATGGTTCGACTTCACAGTCGGTGTTCGAAGTGAGCGCCCTGTGCGACGCGTAGCCCTGTAGCGACGCGCGCGTGTTTCGCGTCAAGAACACTACCGGTTTCTTTGAATTTCTTGTTCAACCGCGATATCGCACTTTTTGACGGTGGCGGATCCTCGGGAAACGTGGCCACAAATTCATTTTGCACAGTTCGATACGATTGAGATCTCATGTAAGCTTTAAGAATGAAAATTCGCTGTTCGCGATTAAAAATCATGGTGACAGTTACGACACAGCACAGCACAGGTAACTCGTTCTTCGCTTCTACGCGGGGAACTGTTGTGTGTGTTATCATCCTCGGCCTTTGCCCTACCGAGTCCACGCTTTTTTGCCGACGGCGGCGTTTTATTTTTGCACTGCTCAAAGCCTAAACTTCGGGTTGCGTTTTAATTGGATCACCCGTTATATGAACATATGATATACTTTGACTAAATAAACTATAGACTTATTGGTTTGTTATTTAATATAGTATTCCGAAATATGTGAAATATTAAGTGTAAAATATTTTTTTTAGTATTAATCGTGTAGAAACTTAATTATTTTAACTTCATTATCCGTATATACAGAAATATAAAAAGTCTATAAAACGATGATTTTCTCACAAATTAAAAATATGTATCTTATACAAAACTGATTCCAGTTGCCAATTGATATTTAGTTGTGTTTTAAATATACTAAAAGAAAATATATAAATAGCTTAAACACTATCTTTATCATTATCAGTCAATTATTGTGTATATTATATTTTCTTTCTTCTAAGAGTAAGTTTTAAAATATATAAATAAATGTTTCTATTTTTCGATAGTTGGCTAATTTTACATAATACACAATAATATTAAATTTATGTAAAATATACTAGATTTTGCAAAAAAATAAAATATAGTCACCTATACATTAATACAACCTATTTGTTTCCATTTGCTTTTGTTTTACATATTTTTAAACGAATTCAATTAATTCACTTAATCACTTACGTATGTTTTAATAATTCTTGAATACATATTTTGTATTAAATTATCTTACAAAAATTATAATATTATAATATACTTTGGTGTTATATTAATATAGTTTGAAAACATTTAACATTGCTACTCCTTCCTTAACAAAATTATTTTAAAAGGAGGAAGGAATGCATATTTCATATTTGTTTAAATAAAAACTGGATCCTACATTATAGAGTAGATTGTGAACCATGGCCCAGACAATGGCGGATTTAGTTCTTTTCCTAAGGGGGGAGCCAATATTTGTTTAACACATATATACATAGATGGCCATTAAAATGTAAATATGGATACCCATATTTACTGATGATATTTATGATCAACTGAAAATATGGGCTCTTCAGTTGATTATTTCTAAGCAAAACATCAAATTTCAATAACAAAAAAAAAGGAAAATATAATATACACAAAATAGGTACATTACATAATTAATTTTTCATCTCAAGTTGACAAAATTGTTATTTAAATAGATCATAATTATATTATAAAATTAAAATTTTTTTTTTTCATATTTACAAATTTATTGATAATATTTTCTACGGAGATTTTAAATTCAGGATATTTCATAAAGGCGCATTCGCCGTGTTGTAATATAATTTTAGAAAAAATTGAAAAAAAAGTATTTACGCGTACAGTTCAAAATGTCTAGAGGGGGCATGGCCCCTATACTCCCCCCTCCTAAACGCCACCTTTGAGCACAGATCGCCCTCTCTACATATACCCCATGGCCACTTTCATATTTTTTACTTTTACTTTACATTTACCGAGGTTGAAGAAAAAGAAAAATTTTCGGTTCTATATATATATATGTCAATAAAATTATTTAATTTCCAAACAAACTTTAGTTTTGAAGTATGTTTTTAATAAAATAAATTAGTCGAGAATTTAAAAATGTTAATACATTTGTAGAAGAATTTAGGTACCTTTAGTCATATAAAATTAAGTACATACAAATAATATACATTAAACACATTACGTACATGTTAGCTCAAAGAATACGATTATCTGATGCTGTTGTGGATAAAAAGTGTAATATCGGCAGATGCAAACAGTTTTCATAACATTCAGGCGTCATACGGAATATTAATATTCATCTTAAAAGTAATTTTCAGCTCAATTCGAAATAAAATTTTACAAATCATTCACCCGTTCACGTGATAATTGCTATAACATAATGCAGTGGCGTCATTTCAGTTTTTTACACTGTGGCAAATATTTCGTGATTTGTCAACTCATATTGGTAACAAATAATATATTGGCTATTAATATTTTTCAAGAGCGCAGACTTGAGATTGAGCTAAACACTAGACTGGGGCAAATGCGTGGGTCGTATCCCTTCAAGTGACACTATTGATATTATGCTATTATATGTCATCCGTCGTTGGGTTATATTATATATTTTTTTGTTTGGGACATCTGACACTCGAGAAAAGTAATCTAATGCGTAAAAACGCAGAGACCCGACTTGGATACGTTAATTATTTTTGTTATAAAAACAAACGTCTGGAGACTCGTTCGGTGGTCCACCATTGTTATCTGTGCACACGGCGGGAGCGATTATCATCGCAATCGCTCACGCTACCGTTTTAACTAGCAGTTCAATAAACTTGCGCGATTATTGCGACGCATATTATCGAAACGTTTAATCCGAACAATACACACGGGAAACGATGGATTTACGAAACGCTTCTGTGCCAAACACAATTTAAATGTTCAGAACGATTACTAATCAGTAAATAGACCGGAAAAATAACGATTCGTGTTTATGTTATTTACGTATTTATAATTCGTAACGTGTTCGAATTCTACGATAACGTTTAATTAACGAAAGGCTAGTGGGAGTGTACACTACGCAGTTGTTGTTACAAATATTGTTGTAATCTTGTCTTTCGATTACAATATGGTTTTTCTTTTTATCACAGCCGCAATTATAATTCATCATTCGGATCCACTTCCAACGAAACGTCAAACAACAAGAAGCAAGACTAAAGAGAAAATCACATGCATCACGTCGCTTCATCAACGATAAGTAATAACGATAAGCGCGGGCCGCCGGATTGTGTACGCGCAGTGCATCCACCGACCACGACCGATATGATGTTTCCGTTTTCCGAATATGCCGTCGTCCAAACATCGATATTCGTTACGATTTCGCGATCCACGTCGAAACTCCGCTGCGTGTAACGTATAGAACACACGGATACGCGATCCAACGTGTATGTAATCGGCAGACGCCTTAACGTGCGAACCGGTTTGACAATTGTCGAAACATATGCGGTTTCTTCGGTGGCGGGGCGGTTATTTTTGTTTTTGATTTCGGGTCGTTTTTAAATATCGCGCGCGCCGCTTGAGGACAACAATCGATTGTCCGCGTCAACCCACAACATGACCTGAGCGCGATAACCATAGTAACCAGTGACCATTAACCGCTACCTCTCGTTCTATTGCTACATTGTTATACCCATACTCGTACATGACGACCGCCTCAACCGCCTCTATAGGAATAGTACTTTCTGTCGGCTGTATAATAATTATTTCTTAACTTACGACGTGCACGCCATATACATTTAATATACGTCGTTCTACGTAAGCGCTTTCACCATTGACCCCGTCCCCGATCACCGATTGAGTTCATTGAATAGTTGTTTTCTTTCTTTTTTTCTGATTTCACAGAGGAACGCAGATTTCAGTATTTATTGGCGATCGACTTTTCTCCGCTGGTTTGCTGCGCGACATCAACATGAACTGATTCCGGTCCCGACCGCTTAGCCCGCGCACAGCGTGTGCACCGACCCACGAAATAATCATGTCCGCGTCTGCGAGGTGAGTAATAATGAACGAATTGTGATAATTATTGTCGTGCACGAGGTCTGGCGGCGTCGTCATCGGATTCTGACGATTGTCTTGTCTTGATCGTTTTTCCGCACTTTGTGGCTTCAGACGACACGGCTTATCTGTGTGTCGTGTACGCGGCTGCTGCGTTTATTTCGCGTGTCCCCTCTTGTATCCACCGAAACATTCGTTAAATTACCATTGACACATTTATCTGGTATATGTGTATGTATGCGATTGTGAAGTTGTTTATTATGATCGGACGGTAGTCTATATAATATTATAATTATGATAATTACACTATTATCTAGTTGACAATCGTTTGTCTATACGACGACACACATAATGTACCAATAATATTTAGATATTATCAACCGGCGTGTCCCTGGATTTTTTTCCAACATCCAAACTCTTATCAAAAAATAACTGTCGTCATTGTTTCTTTCCTTCTCTTTGTATTCATTACAGTAAATGACGTTAATACATATTCATTTATAATTTTTTCGCATCTCAACAATCAATCTTACATATTCTTTGTAAAATATACCTACTTGTAATATAAATATTAAAATGTACATGCTTCAGTAGCGGATTTTCAAAAATTTTCTAGAGGGTCCAAAAAAATTTAGTACATCAAATTAATATATAAAAAGTATTGTAGTGTTTTTGGTACTGGAATATGGATCACTACAGAGTGTCTGGGGGGGGGGGGGGCGGTCCAATCTGCCACTGACATGCTTTATGTACAAACATTTTTATTCCATATAATTTCCATCAAACCCCAAGCTGCTTAAAAATGCTAATATTGTTACATTACTTTCAATTATAAGTATTTATATATTTATAAGTTGAAATTTATTGATTATTTTTCCACTTTTATTTTATTTCCACAATGGTATATATGTATGATCTCTATAACAGAATCATTTATGTTTAAATATAATTATGAGTAATTTTTAATAAATATATATATATATATATATATTATATTATTTATATTATACCTTATATTTATTATTGCTTTTAAAATTCAAAATAATTTAGTATCCTGTTACATAATAATTATGATTTCATAACAGGTATAATAAATAATAATTATGAACATTTACATTCTTATAAATTTATTACTATTTTATTTCAATAGACAAATGTGTACGATTAAATTACATTTGAAATGTAGTATTACTACATATCGCTCACTCCTTTCAATAACGTCATATCTCAAAAATCTCATAAATCAAAAATCTAACTTTTTTATGTGTAATTCTTCTTTAAATTGGGGAAAAAAGCTGGTATTATCTTTAAAGTATGTCATATATATTTAAAATTTCAATTGGTAGATTAGTATTTATTTTAGACAATTTTATTCTACTTTCAAAGTTTAAACTCGCTCTCCTTAAAAATCAAGTTTTTTGAGATATGACGTTGTTGAAAGGAACGATATGTGTATGTTTTGTAATTTTGTTTTATTGAACTAATATTAATACATTTGTTAGAATATATACAAGGGAATATGTTATGAATTGGTTAACTTTAATCTATAAAAAAAAAATTATTTTTAAAATTTGAAGCAATAAATTATTCCTGATTATAATAAATGTATTATTGGTTGGTGTTTTCTCATTAAAATTGCTTTACCAAGCAATTTAATAGTAAATATAATTTGAATCATCTTGGGTAATAAATATTTAAGAACGCAAGGTGTATTTTGTGCATTCTAAAAAGAGTCAAGCATGTATTAGTTACTATATATTTTATATTAATGTGTTCACTTAACCAATGACATATACACATAGTTTAAACATAATATGTGGTATATTACCTTAATGTTAAAAACTAACATAAAAATAAAAGATAAGTAATTTTAATAAATAATACATGTAAATCATATTATTATATAGATAAAATGATTCAGTTAAAACATTAATATTAACATAGTAGATACAAATATTTGTTTAGAAATTGAGAATATATTTTAAAAAACCTTTAGATAAAACACTTTTTAAATAATAAAAATAAAGTGAATGTTATATTTGTATTTAATTTAAAAATATATTATTTAAATATAAATGTATATAATGTACTAAAATTTATTTATGTGTTAGTTTTCTACATCTAACCAAATAACATGGCAAAATTATTCTATGCAATTCGTAAATTGTGATGTTTGCACTGAATTTGAATAAAAGAATATTTTCGAGTATATCACAGACTTTTGTAAAATATTCCTTAACAAAGAGGTTTCTATATATTGAGATTTTAATTTTATCAAGGAGTTATAATATGTCTGGCAATATTTTACAAAAAGGCTATGTGATAGCTTTGATAATAAATATTTTTCTTTAAATTTGGTAATAAGTTTAAATTAAAATTCAACCCAAACACCATAATTTACAAATTGTTAGCATGATTTTGCTATGTTGTCAGTTAGACATAGACAACAAATATAGGTGTGGCATCCTCTTCATTATGTTATTAATAGAAATAGTAGAGCACTTAGGATAACATATAAGAAAATATTGAAATTATATCAAATAATTTCTATGTAAATGTATTTTTATTATTTTATAAATGAAGAATTAATTAATTTTTTTTTTTTCAGTGCCATTATGGCCCCCCAACTCAAAGATGGTATTACCATCAAGAACGTATCAACACAAATCATCAACAATATACTCTTCATTTCATACAATAGTACACCGATTATATTGCAAAATGTCAGGAATGTCACAGGTTGTACAACCAAGTTGCTCGTTGCTTTTAAGCAACGAGCCAACGAGTACTCTATCATCAAAAGAAATATGTAATTTAAACGATACAGAATGGGATAAATTAACAAGGAGTGATATGGCTGGAACATTATTAGAATATCTAGACAAATTATATGAAAAAACAGATGGTAAGTTTATAGTTTTACTACAAAATATTAATAGTTAAATTATACTATGGAAATCATCAAAAATGTGTGGTATAATTATATGTTATGGCAACCATGTGTGAGAAGCACCTACTTAAGATCAAAATCACTTAAGTCTTATATAAGTATGTTTCTAATGTGATGTTATTTAAATTGTTCTTTTATATTATGAATCTTTGTTATTTTTTTAGTCGAAATCCCAAATCAAAATAATTTCTGGCAGTTGGTTTTTGAAATACAAGTGTCTTAAGTTTCCTTGTTTTAAGGTGTCTAAATTAAAAACCCACAAACTAACTAATAATTATTGTTTCTAATTCTGAAGCACATCATTATCAATAACATATAGATTAATTTATTACTAATCCTTAGAAAGCTACACAATGCGTCTGAAAAATTATAGATAACGGCGTGATTTTATGGTTTTCGATCAAAAATATTCATTGGGCTACACTCTACAGCAGCTTTGAAGTATCTTAAGCTCTAATCTATTATTATTCTATAGTTGGCCACACGCTGACGCAATTATTATGAAGTGTTTAGTCACTTTTCTACTGTTAAAGTAATAACATTTAGTTTGTTAAACTTATGCTTACATATCAATGTACTAATGACAGCATCTCATTTATAATTTGGAAATAGTCAATATCACTAACTTATTATGTATGATACTCTGTACCCTAATGCGACCATATCCAAGATGATTTCAGGTAAATTTATATGTATTATTAATATATCTTCACTTTAGGGTAACAATTATATCCAGTTATTCAATAATTTATATAGTTTAGTGTGGTACTCAAATACTGAATTAATGTTTATTATAATTATTCAAATATTTTTTTTTATGCAGATAAGAAATTATGTTTAAATGTTTAGACCTACAGGCTACACGTATTTAATACTAAATGTATATTTCATGGTTTTAAATTGTATTTAAATAGATAACTTTTAAGATGAGATGATTTTATTAAATTATAGACATCAGTATTATATTATTTACTAGCCAATAATTATATAATATATAATATAGATATTAATGATTGAGGTGTTTAAAAGTTACAAAGTATAAAATTGTATTAATGTTTGTAGTATCTCAGTATATGTTAATATACAATAATAATTAAGTAAGTATTATATGTGGTATTATGTAGATTTTCAAACAATATAACAGGGAATAAATATAATTATAATTATGTTTTCAATTAATACTTTTTGTATGCCTATATGTTGTTAGTAAGGCATTTTTAAAATTAGATTCTTTAAAACTTCCAGTAATATTTGAACAATATTATATTTCATAATATTAAATTTTTTACAGGCATTTTAATATTAGTAGATGTTTAAAGAATTAATTATAATTACATATTAATTAATAATTCACATTAATTATGGTATCATATTTATTGAAATATCAAAATAATTTGTAATTAAAATAATTCCTCTTAATATGTCTACAATTAAAATAATAGTGATTAAAAAAAAAAACGGTTCATTTAAAATCAATTAAATTGGGACTTGAAATTTAAAGTATTGGAACAAAATTATGAAAATTATAAACTACATGCAAAAAAAATATTGATTTGTTCCAAGCACTTTAAAACTGTTATTGCTTATTGGTTTAGGAAAACTATGTTTTGTTGGGTTAAATAAATATTTTTATTGATACAAATTAGTATTGTGATATATTTAATTTTGATTACTTATTATTAATATTACTAACAAAATTTTAAAATATTTAATTTAATTATTTCATTAAATAAATGATTCCAAAATGTTAAAAGGTTATCGTTATACTTTTTGATCGATATTTCGGTGAACTTTGACTGTCTTTTAGTTTTTCCTATAATTTAAAAATGGTTGCATTGCGTAGTACTAGAATATATTGAAACAATAAAATACCTATTATATACAAATCATTCTATTTCTATCTTATTTAAACAGAATTGTTCATAAAACGTGTTACCGAGAAATATATATTAATAAGCGTCATTTTATTAAATACAAGTTTGATGTACAACAATATATAATATTGGACTTCAGTCCTCGTTTTTAATTATCTACGAGACTATCACAAAATAGTATTAGTATTTGATTTTAGTCACGTCATGATACGTCCCATTAATGGCATAAATTAGTTATCAAAAAAAAATCGAACACACAAGGCCACATTGAACTTTTCGGTGATTATTACCGCCGCCATCAGCCGAGAACGGGTGTACTCATCAAATTTTTTCCTTTGTTTCACGTCTCCCCAAACCTTTTATTTTACTCACAATAATAATAATATTGTAATAATTAAAATCGATATTGCTTAATAATATTACATTTTATCATACAAGTATATTGTCGTCGGTACCTGCGCTATTACGAGTATATAGTGTATGCGTGACGTAAACTATTACTATGACTACTATTACTACTACTAACTACTACTAACTACTACTAACTACTACTAACTACTATTATTTGTAAGGTACTACTGTATTTTAAACGTTCGGTCGCCAATATTAGGCAGGATCATCTGGTGATCAACACGGAATAATAAAATAACGTGTAAAGTGGTTCGCCTTGCTGTCGTTCCCCTCGTGAATAGGCGTTTCAACAAATAACAATAAGTACATAAATAAAATTAATCGTGTGCGCGTGCATCCGTATGTTTGTATAAGTAACGCAATAATAATAATAATAATAGTATGTTGTTTGGTATTTGGTCAGTTTGCTGTCGGCATTGAAGGGGAATAATTATGAAAAAAAAAACCAATTAACAGCGCGTCTCCGTAAAGACGTCGTGTTATACGAGCATAGTGTAGGAGACGTAAATAATAATAATAATAATAAATCGCGAAAAATGTAGAAAAGGAGAAGGGAGATTTATCATTCGGGAGAGTCGTCTTTGTGGACGAGAGTCTGCTCTGACGTGTGTGTTTCGCGGCCCACCAGTGTTCTGCCAACTACTTACTCGTGCGGTGCAACCAGTTGTCCGTCGAAAGAGTTCACACACGTTCGCATAATAGATGTATTTTCGTTCACATGGTTGGTCGCGACACATCACATAGTCGTGTGATTATGAAGTTCATCTATCATTACACCTGGAGCAGGCAAATTATTTTCAACTCGCAAAAATTGGTAAAAAGAAGGTGAAAAGAGCGAAAACGGTTTTTTGCGCGCGCCTTGCTACTGCCACACACAAGTGAAACCAAATATCAAAATTGTCTACTATTGTCTATTATCATTTACTAAACCATTTTATTATTTGTCGTATGTACTGCTATTACTGTTTTTCTCTCACGTTATTATTATTATTATTATTATTATTCGACAATACCCTAAATTTGCATTAACCTCAGATAGTGCATATATGTATTATACATAATTGTTTTATTTTTGTTCAATTACTTTTACGAATTTCATTATTATTATTATTGTCATATTATATACAACACAACAGTTACTAATAAAGTGCCGTGTCTACTCTGTATGTTATTAATATTCTTATTATTATTCCGCCGTTTAATTTCATTTCGCAATTGATATTTGGTTTCGCGTCGAAACACGTCAAGGCTGATGATAACGCAGCACATGGCTGCCGGAATGATTTCATCTCTATGGTGTTCCTCTGGTACGTTTTTAAAACAAAAATGTAATATTTTTTATGTGCCTATCCTATTAAAAATATCGCGTTTGAAAAATCTAGTTGATTGTATCGTATTTGCTGTTATATGTATTACAAATTTCGTTACGATCCTCGTCAGGGCTTGGATATTAATCTCGGAAAATACGAAATAATAAACAACTTAAAAAAAACAGAAATGAAATGATAAAATTGAGAATGTCGAACATAAATATATGATTCGATTGAAATAAAGTTTTATCGGCGAGATGACTATCTAATCTGGTTTGTTTTAAATTAAGGTTGAAACGCGTATTATCTTATTTCATGAAAAAAATTCATAAATTATTATTATTATTATTGCGTTGATAATCTTTATGTAAAATAGTAGCCGTCTTACATATACACATAGATTATCAATATGCATAAAGGATTATTATGACTTATGAAGTTATAACTAGACGATTTTTTCCAATTGTCCAAGTTGTTTTTTTATTTATTTCCTAGTAGTTATTAAACTAATTAAATTCCGTTTTCTTACTTTTAAGAAAATCCATTATCAATAATACACGGAAACATTAATATTTTAATGGTAATAATGTCATTATGGTGTTATTCATAACATTATGCAATATATATCGTGTATGTATGTATTAATTAAAATGTGTTTTGTATTATTTTTTAGTGATCAGAAAAAAGAATAAAAACCACCTAACGTAAAGAGCTTTGAGCCCATCCGATATTTTAAATCTCCGCGTGTATTATTTAATATACATGACGCGCGCAGAATGTAATCACTATTGTTTGTTTTTTTCGTTGACCCAATTTTAATAGAAAACCCAATAATAATAATAATAATAATAATAACAACAATAACAACAACGGTAACGTTTATTCGGGTTATAGAGACTAATATTTATAAAAAGGAATGTTATAATTGTAAAAATGACGTGTGTCTGGTTTTTTTGTCTTCTGTATACAGGTAATCTCGTGCCCGTTTACAAAAATAGCATATTTTTCTTGACGTGGACAAATTTATCGTAATTTCCAATCGGATCTTGTAAATTGTCCTTAACGAAAACGAATGCATTGTTTCAATAAACTCAATTTGTCGATATTTTTCTTGTAACTACTGATTTCGATTATTTTATTATAACGCGCGCGTGTTCGAAAAGATGAACGTTTTTTTCTAATGATCCATACGCGTACGCATAAAAAAATATGATAAATGTCAAATTATGATTTTAAACTGAATCGTTTGAATAAAAGAATGATATTATTATGTCAAAGACAATAGATTTCATAATATCCAGAAGATTATTTATCAATTAAATGTTTTTCAACTAACATATTTACAGCTAATTATTATTTCTATTTATGGTCAATACCAATGTCCAGTATTCATATTTTTTTTATCTAAAAATCAGATTATGTTAAACAATTAAACTATCGAGTCATTGTGATTTTTACAGTCATATAAAATATGTATAATTATAATAATATGTATATACATTTCTGTTTGGAAAATGTGTCTTAGACTTTGGAATGTTATAACACTTAATAAGTAAAATATATTTTAAATAACAACAATAATAAAACATATTATGTAATCATAAAATTGGATATGTGTTTTGATCTATTTATTTGCAAATTTCCTTGACACATGTTGACTGTTGGTGATATGATTTATGAAAAGAAAATAATTGAATTATATCATTATAGTGTTATCCTTTGTTCCTTCTAAATGTATAGTATTAACATTCCGCGATAGGTGGAAGGGTATGTAGCAATTAAAATAATTACAATTTTATCGCCTTTTCAGTTAATTTTAGATTGATGCCCAAAGACAATTTTTTTTAAATATTTATATATATGTATATATAATGACAACTATTATTTATTATAAGTTGGTTGACTATTTTGATAAGCATTTGACTTCTAACATGACAGGCTTTAAGAAATATTTGGGTCACATTGTATATTTCATAAAAGGTCACCATTTATCATAGGATAATAGGATAATGTTGGTGCTACATACACACTTAAGTATATTGATGATTGGTTTCCATTTCTTAATATGTTATAACTAGACTATTATAATATGTTATACTAACAGTTATGTTATAGAATTATTTGTTTCAATTCTTATGTTCACTTTTATCCTTTACACAAAATTGTAATAAATATTCGAACAGTAAAATATTATCAATCTCGTCTTATTTTATAGCTATTATTTTAATAATATCAAATATTCAATTGTTATTATGTGTGGGTATAATTGAAATCAAATATTATTTTAAAACGTTTCGTAAAATGAAATGGAGTAATCTGTGTACTGTCCTTTTTTATGGAAATTTATATAATTAACGATTCAATTAAACACTTATCGATAATTATTGTGTTGCTTTGCGAGTATAGTTCGAAAATAAAAGTCAAGAAATTAACGTGTATAATTTTTATTTTTCAGAATCTGAAACTATCACGGATTGGTTGAATGAAGAAAAATTTATTGACCTGCCAATATTTGATGACTTCATGACAAACACTTCTCCAAACCACGTTGAAATGAAACCAATTGAATACCAAAAGTTCACTCCATCTAACAAAGCTATCCAATATCAGCCATACCCAACTCAACAGTATATGCCTATGTATTGTCAACAAACATCTATTCAGCCAAAATTCAACTATGTCCCGCCTGCCTCATTGACGCCACCGGAGAGCCCCAAAGATACCGATGTCCTGATGTCTATGCTGGACGATATGCAACCGGAAGAACTTAGTCAGCTGGTTGTCGATGAAGACACATTATCAGATTTTATGTCGTCAGACGCTAGCAGTCATACCGATTCTTACAGTGAGGTAACAGCCAAAAGAGGTAAACCATATTCTCCAAAGGCACCCAATGAAGAGAAGCGATTGCGTAAAAAGGAACAAAATAAAAATGCTGCAACCAGATACAGGATGAAGAAAAAGGCTGAAATCAAGGAATCTGTGATGGAGGAGAAACAACTTTTGCAGAGACATGATACACTCAAGGACGAAGCTAAAGAACTGGCTAGAGAAATTAAATATTTGAAATCGCTTTTGCGGGACGTTTACAAAGCCAAGGGACTATTGAATTAAATTATGTTTCATCATTTATGATCTGATTATTACATTTAAATGGAGTATGTTCGAATTTTAATCAAAATATATTGAATGTTTCATCAAATAGGTTTTGTCAATGGATTTTTTTTACATATGACATTTCTGTGTACCGTTAATTTTTAAGTACAGTATTAGAGT
This sequence comes from Schlechtendalia chinensis, assembly GCA_019022885.1. NCBI lineage: Eukaryota > Metazoa > Arthropoda > Insecta > Hemiptera > Aphididae > Schlechtendalia > Schlechtendalia chinensis. Next base: position 7,647,554 of record CM032340.1, on the reverse strand, counting down.
TTGGAAAATCTACTTAAAAAAAAATAGAAAAGAAAAATAACCAGTGCAGCCATTATCTCCTTGTAAATATATTCTTACTCTATTTTTTCTACTAGTTTATGTAAAAATATGTTAGAATTAACCGAATAACATGTGTATAATTTTTAAAAATACATCTGATTCTATGTTAAATCAATGATGCATAACTATTTTAGACTTTTGTATGATATTATTCGTTAAACAATGTATGTGCATGATATTTTGTTTGTAAAACATAAATAACTCTACATTTATTCACTTTCATCTATATAATTAATTATTATTTATACTTAATCTGTCTATGAAGTTTGTTTTGAAATTCTGAAAATTGTATATTCTATTTTTGTTATTAAGTTGAGAAAATACAATTTCAAGTTAGAAAGTTTATGAAATAGAATAATTATAATCTTTTAAAAAAATTAAACATAATATTATTTGTGGATAAATATTACATTTTACTAGTGTTTATAATTTTTATACTTAACTAAATGTTTCAGTTATACCTATTGAATATTTTACATGCATTCTTATTGATAAGGTTGTTATGATTCTCGTCTGAATATTATTGTTGTTTAATTTGAAATGTGTTGTAAGATTCATTTGTTACATAATGTTTATTTACACTTAAAATTACTGTTTTTCGGGTGAGATTTATTAGGTATCGGACGATTTTCATCTCAATTTTTATTTATAATGATAGGTGAAAACTTTTAATTTGTTTATTTAGTACAAATAGTTATTTAATATGAATATTTGTGTTTATTTTTTCATTTTGAAATAACTAAAAATTATTTTTGTTAAAAAGAATTCCTAAGTATATGATTACTCAAAATGTATTGAATACATATTTGATTAACGTGTTATCCAGGCAATTTTTATGTTCAAATAAAATATTTGTATAATTTTTTATGGTATATATTACTTTTGCATAATTATATTTCATACTTATTGTACTTGATATTTTAAAGTAGATTATTTATATATTAACTTTATACTCGATTAAAATGCATTGTTTTCGGAGAAAAAAGGATATTATTTTATTATACAATCTGTATACTACAATTCAACTCATATTTCTCTAAGGTAAAACTACCTACCAACAGGTTAGAAGTTTGAATGTATTTTGTTGTGTGTACTTGAAAATCAATTAACAATTATAAATACACTTTTAAAAAAAATTAACCAGTTTTTATGAAAACAGGTTTTTTATGTGGTTTAATTTTATTATAATTATGAAAATGAATGATGCATATGACAACTTTCATGGGGGGGGGAGTTATTATCTTTTATTAATAAAGATAATTACGGAAATCACCATATCCAATAAAGCTGGTCAGGTTTTAAAGAACCATATAATGTTATGCGTGAATGCAAAACAAACACAGCTTCTTAAATTTTGTGAAACACGTTGGGGGTAGATTACTTGGATTCTTTCACTACATTTAATGATGTATATGAATATATTTGTTCATCGGTGGAGGATTTCGATGAAAAGAATATTAACTTTGATGGAGTGAAACCTCACACTCTGTTAGATAATATATATGTATAATAACTAAGTGAAAACCATGATTGTGAAACAGCTGCAGTTGTAAGTTGGCAGTTAATTGTTTCTACCATCACAAAAAAAATTGATACCAAAATTTGTGAACGGTTTTATCAGCTTGCTGTATACAAAAATTATTTACATTCATAGAATTTTTATTTTTTTATTATTAATAAATGAGTAATAAATGGCATACTGCTAAAACTAATACATAATAACAAAAAGGTCATTGGGGGCATATATCCCTCTCGTCCCCAAATTTGACCGCCACCGGTGTGGGGGGAGGAGGTAATTTTTATATCTCGCTACATTTAAAATAAATGTCGTGTGCACCACTGAACTCTTATGTTTTTCACTCTCTGAGTCTGGGACCATTGTTGAAATAACTACCCGTTTTTTTTTTTTTTTTTTTTAATTTGGAAATATACACAATTGAGAACAATAATTCGCAAAATGTATTTACATATACACACACTATAAATATTATAACGTACACATATCGTATGCATTGGTGTTAGCTGTTAAGCGCGTTTACGACAATTAAATGTTCGATTTTATGTAAACACAACGATTTATTTTATTAAATGTAATTGCGTATTATTAGCATTTTAGGAAATATGAAATTTATAGATTAAACGAATCGACGATTTGTTTGGCTTGCGGAGTAAATATCGACGTACACATTTGATATTTGTATTTATGAATTCGGGTCAAACAAATGCGTCAAACCGCCGAAACCCATCTCCATGTCGTAGGAATTTCAAACGTTTAATGACCGTGCGTGTTCTCGATTGTGTTTGGCTTTGCTTGCGCGCCCTTTTCAATCATACACACCGCGTACAAATACACATTGCCCGTTGTTGGCAGAGGTCATTTTTGTTTTACTGTTCGTGGGAGACGGATTCTCGAGACGGCGGGCGTCTTTTGAGGGAGTTCGGTCGTTATAGCTCTGTATCGGGCGTTGATTCAATTGTCGTCGCGTCGTAGTCAAACGTCGTCGTCCGGGGCGAGTGCTTGTCCCGAACAGAAATCAAAACGATTTCATTACTGTACGTCGGGCGTCATCAGAACCCAAACGTCAATCACTACGGATCACGGCGATATTAATAACCGATAACCGTATGTGACGCGAGTAAGGTTTTTGAATCGTGCCTATTAGATTCAATACCACAGGTCCCCTAGCTCGTCGAAAAACCTTTGTCCCGACTTCGATTACCGTGCCTCTGTCGACAGTATCTAACGCCTGTGCGCATTAAACAATACGTGTTGTAAATGATGGTACATCGGGCGTGTAACTTTTTTTAACGAGATATATTTTTTTTTTTTGTACAAACTGGTCAATAAATATTTAAAATAAACATGTTTTTGAGACCGACGACGGATAGACACGTATTTATCCAGAATTCGTTTCCAGGGGTCAATCTAATTTCAACTGGATAAAACCAGCTCGGAAGTCCGTAATGTACATCCCCACTTAAATACGAATATATAAATATATGTTTCGCAGCGCATACACGTATAATAGTAATGAAACTATGTCAGAAAATCGTTCGATGTAAAAGTAAAACTGTGAAATCATACAAAAAACATATTTCTGTTCGTCCAATTTAATCGTTTTGCCCACTACGTTTTATCGATTGTTTGTTGCGTTATCCTTGTGCCAATTCAACACTTCAATAACAACACAATGGAGGTGAGCATCGCCGAACGGCCGCCCGAACGAATGACACGGGAGCATATTTATTTGTTGTTTTATTTACATTTTTTCGTTCGACCTTCAACAATAGGCTTCAACGACGCGGGCTTGTTTTTTGACGCAGTATGATTGCGCCGTGTGAATAACAAAAACGCTGAATTTCCGATGAAATTTCTTTTACACGACACGCGCAACACAATTAAACGGGTAACGGCCGATTTGTTATTTATCCATGGGTGGCTGTAAACGACGGATCGGCGAAAACGATGAATCGTTTACAAATCCGATGCACATGCGTTCGCAAGCATTTACGGGTTTCTTGTGCAACCGCAGTGTCGTTGTACTCTGTTTTGTACTACTAACACATAACATGATCGCGGGCAACAGTGAATATTACACGCACGTTTCCGTAGGTAATTCGGCGAACCTACGGGTTATTAATAATTAAGTTAATAATAACTAACCGTATAAGAACGTTTATTATCATCTACAGTATTTACAGCCGTTAAGTCTGCGTTCGTCGTCGACTGGCTTTAGATTTATCAACACGAGTCATTCATTTATCACACGGGCGTTACATTTATCGTTTATTTATTTGTTTAGATATACAATGTGACGTAACGGTATAATATTATATTGGTATTGATAAACTAATTATACGGTGTATATAATATAGGTACTTACGACTCGTTAAAAATGAATAAGGACCGTATATGAAATATGAGTGCTTGAAATTTGCACGCCTAACAACACACAGTTCCCGAATAGTCGATAGGCCGCGATAATACGTTTACCGTTGTGACACGTTGTTAGTCGAAAAACAGTGAACACCAAGTACGTCAAACCCCGTTAATAATTGTCGGCTGTCTGAGCGATTACACCGTATAGTGTTTTTATACTACATATGATTTATAATAATCGTTCAAAACGTGTTAATTGTAAGAACATTACAGGATGTCAATCCTCCTAATTCCAATATGCCACGGTTACACAAAAGACAAAATCAAACTTAAAGTTTTTTTTTCACATTAATAGTTATTATATGATCACAAAAATATAGGCACACGACAAGGCATTCAATTTGTAAAACACATATATAGGTATCTAAAATCTGTTAGCGTGAATTCACAATTTCAAATTTTTAAACAAAGTTTTAATTACGAGTAGATTTATACATTGCACAAACCCGTGTAAAGTGGTTTAATTTGACGTTTTTATATTATTTTATCCTAGAATTAACATTCCCAGTTTCTCGTATGATCACACGGTGAAATTTTACTTATTGTAGACCATATTACACAAGTATCTTGCAGTATACAAATTATTAGTAGATAAGCGTGTTCTTCTTATTTTAGGAAATTGAAATTAAGACAATTGTTCGATAACTAGGAGGAGAAGCTAAATAATATGAAGTATTCTGTTACAGTCTGTCATTATTGGCTGAGTGTAAAGTGACGACATCGTGTCTAATACCAAACAATTGGTAGCTTAAATAATGTTAACTAAATATGTTAAATGGTAAGAAAAACCATAATGAATAACATAACGTGCCACAGCCTATGAAAATAGAATATCGAGGAATGCCTTAGTGGGTCACTAATAGTTTTTAATTGCAGATTTAATTATGAAATGTTTTTTAATTTCTGATCATATATATTTCATGTAATTATTCGAAGTTGTATTTATTATGTAAATTAAATTGTTTACTAAATTTTAATGATTTTATATTTTAATATTTTGACAGTATTCTAAATGATGTTTGTGAAATATAAATGTGTTGCAATCGTTTTTATGAAAATTTAATTTCGTAATTATTTTAATAATATTTAATTTTATCGTGTGATCAGTTGTCGTGCGATCAATAATAATTACGTACGAGAAGTTGACGTATATCTTTCGAATACGAAAAAATAAAATAAACAATATATTGTTGAACGCCGTTTTTAAGAGTGATGGCTAGGCAAACAAATATTCGCGACTATTTATAACGGTTGAATCTTGAAGGTAAACAAAAGTAAAGAGTAACAGTTTATACATTCGGAAAATGGAAAGAAATGTACCGAAGATCATATATCATCAGAAAATTCCGCGGTGCGTATTGAATTTCTTTTCTTTTGAATATTTCCAAAAGTAGTTTGGTTAGTCGAAAAGTAAGTTAATGTTTTGAAAACGTAATGGAAATGTATATTTTATGGTCAAAATTAACCACCTTTAATATGTGTTTTTAAAATCGTGCATGGTTCTAAAAACGTGTCGATTTTCAAAAGTTGTGTATTTTTATAAGGCGAAAATTTCATAAATACAAAAGTACGAGAAAACGCATATGCACAATAATCAAAGTTCAAATTTCAATAAATTTGTATGTATATATTTTCCTTTAACGTGCTTAATACCAGTGGCGTATATGTCATTTATTTTAAGTGTAGCAAAATATTAACATTACCCCCCCTCCATCATTATATATTTCTGGGCAAACAAAGTCATTAAAAGTATATATACATACACTATAATATATTTATTGTTTATATAGTTTATATTTAATATTTATATATCTTTATTCATTATATTTTCTCTCATATTTTTAACCATCCTCCCCCCATGAAAGTAGGTGTAGCGGTCGCTACACTTGAGGATAGGAATGGGCGCCACTGCTTAACACGATGCTTTCAAATTGAAAGTTTCAATGTTGGTTGAACATTTTTGTTCATTTTGTTCATTAGTACATATTTGGTGTATCAAATACACACTGTTCTAATAATAATTTTTTTTTGCATTGTTTAGGTGATTTAATAGAATATTAAAAAAAAAAAAAAATACGCAACACGTAAAAAGATATTTACTTTTTAGTTTAATTATTTTGTTTAGTAATTAGCAGTAACATGTAGTAACGTTTTGTAACTAGTATGCATTAATAATGATTAATAGTAATTAGTAGTACTGTGTATTAGTTAGTAGTTATTATTTTTTCTAACTCCATGTCTTTTTATTGTAATATTCATAATATTTTCTGTCATTTCTATATAATTTTTCTATGCAATTTTTATGTGTATGGTGTATATATATATATATATATATTTATTTTTAATTTTATTTCTATTCGTTAATTCTTTTATTTCTCTTCTTTTTTATTTTTTTTGCATATCCTTTTTACTTTTTATTTATTTTCAATACTTTATTACATAGTGTTATATTACAACTCTCCAAATTATACTAATTATACTAACTTACACACAATGCTTACATTTGAAAAGGTCCTATCGTAGATATGTTTAGGAATAATATTAAGTACACAAATTTTTAAAATCATAACTTCTAAATTTATTTAAAAACACTATTAAGCACATATAAAACATAAAAATATGTAGTTAATTACTAATACATTTTTGTTTTTTTATGATATATTTTATACTAATCTTAATAATGTCTAGATTACATTTTAATATTATTATTCATTATTATTAACACCACAACATTTTTAATAATATTATATTATATTTGTAGGTATAAATTTCTATGTTTTTGATATGTCATCAATAACATATAATGGCGTAAAAACATTTTTAAAATGAACGCAGGTATTATGTGAAAATGATTTTTCATTTTTAAACCAATAATTCAATAAGTTATTTATTTCTTCTCTCGTCTTTGGGAGTCCAGTTGTTTTACAAAATCTCACTGTTTCACTCTAAATTGATATCAATAACATAAAAAATAATTATTATTTATTTAATGTTACATGATTAAATATATTATATTTAAAAAATTACCCGTAGATAATTAACTACTTTTAATGGACGACAAAAATATAGATCATTTTCTTTTTCCATTTGCATCAATTCTAAAAGTTGTTTCAGTTCCTCGGCACCATACATTGATATGTGTAGAGCTACATCGGTAATGATTATATCTGGATTTTCACAATCATCTATAAAATTTAAAATTGGGTTTTAAGACTTATATGAACATAAAAATTATCGATGTAACCTACCATTAAATACAATAACTACATTAAAACCATTTTTTATTATTCTTTCATCTGTAACAGTATATTTATCACCAGATGGTTCATATGTAGTATTTAAGTCCATAAGAAAATGATAATTGCTTTCACCTAAATATCTATATAGTTTAAAAAAAAAATTTAATTGACTAGAACTAAACTACAAAAATTAGTTCATCCTAATTATTTAAATAGCTTTTAATTTGTCTATGAAATATGTATTGTTTATCGTGTAAATAAAAATAAATAGTATAATTATAATTTTATGTTATCAATTACTTTTTACTTGTTCTAATCGATTGGTCTAACATTTTAAGTGGAATTGTATCATGAGATAGTTTCTGGAAGAAAAATACAGCTTCTTGAAGACGACAAATATTTATAACCTTAATCTCATTATGTACACAACAAATCCAAATATTTTCATTAATTTCACCGATGAGTGTAAATTTTGATGAACTATTTAAAAACAAAATGTAATATTTTATCAAGTTAGGTAGGATAGAAGTGTTAATATTGTATATATTATAATTTATATTTTATTAAACGTATATTTATATTATATGCAATGTATTAGATATTTGTATCAAGTATAACATACAATAATTTATATTAAACAATTATTTATATATTCATGTTATTACAAAATACGTTTTAATACTTACTGAAATGATGTTCCCTCAAAAACATTTTTTCTGATTTCGGATAATTCTATATTAATTAATGTTGAATGTCTTTTAAGATTTTTAAAGAAAAACTCAAATGATTTTTTGGAAGGTTGTATATCATTAATTTTAGCGGCCATTAACAATTTTTTTCGCTCATTTGATAATTGTTTATATCGTTCTTTTTCATTCACACTCAGGCAGCCCCATGATCGTGCAAGCTCTTTGCTTACTTTTGTAAAATCCATTCCAGGGTTTTCTTGAAGAACTAGGTGTATAAAGTTAAAAATAAATATCCAATTATATTCGGTTAAAATTAATGTTCATATAAATACTTTTTATTCGCATTTGTTTGGCAAATAATGTGAATCCAGACATTTCTTTGTTTCCCATTTGACTGCTAACACTGAGAACAGTTTCACTAAGATCTTTTTCTGGAGTTTCTGAAATATACAAATTAAACAAATTGTTTTTTTAATTAACCACTAATGAAAAGTAATAAAGGTGTATATTTTTATTTATTCATTGCTGAATAATTAAATCACTTATAAGAAGTATCCTATCCAAGACAAAACAATATATTTTTTTTTAATTTCAAAAGAGCAGCATTACAGCTCAGCAATTACAATTCTTCGGCTGATAATATAAACAAGAGAAAAAAATTTTTAACAAGAAATTATACAAATAAAATCATATTTTTAATCTTAAATTCAGAAACCCAATGTATGAAAAATTCCAAGATTAAAAAAAAAATAACTGTAAGGAGAAACAGTTCAAAATTGCTTCTAAATTCCTATTCCAATTCTCCTGAGAAAGGAAAATAGATTCTCTCTCTCTATAGATAAGCCGGGACATTTGAGAAAGATATAATATATATTACATATTGCCTCAAAAATGTGCCAAATGCAATATGGAGAGGAGTTAATCCCCATATAAAAGGCATTTACAAGCAATAAATTATGACCTGTTCTGAGCTTACAAAAAGTTATTATTTATGCTCTAGATAAATTATTGCTAGAAAACTAGGGCCTCCTGAGAATAGACAATATATTTTTATGCCAAGCAGCCACGTGTTTACTGGATTCTGATTAGAGGGAACCCCAAGCTCTCCATATTACCCTTCAAGAATAGAGAATGATATCCATAAAAGGGACCTTTAAACAAGGGGAATAAATAATTCTGACCAATTCCCTTGCTAACTTGTCTGCCTTCTATATCTATGTGACCTAGGATTCATAAGAATTTTATACATTTACCAGAGGAAACTAAGTCAAATGTAAGAGAGCAGATTATTAAACTCAACGGTGAAATCTGGGATTTGAAAGGATTAGAGATAATTAAATATAACATAGATTGTAAATCTGTAACAATGAGAAAATTACCCTGGAGCATCATTTGAATGAGTCGAAGAGCATGGACAATTGTTCAACATTCAGCAGTAAATGATGAAGTAAAGTGTGATATAATATTTGACATGCTTAAGCCCAGATTAGGGATAAAAACCGAAAGCCGGCTGAACCCTTGGATACAAACCCGTCTGTGAATCTCACATTTGTGAGAAAAATCTCTGAACATGACTTCAACAGCTGTGTTAAATAAAAAAAATATATTGTTGTAATGTTATTGTATTTTAATATTTTTGTTACGCATAAAAACCATACTAAAAACTATAACATATTGTTATTAAACTATTTAGAATGAACTGTTTTTTACAAATTCTCTATTTTTATTTGATACTTGTAAGACTATACTTAAACATTTAATGATATGAGTTTGTAATCAGCAAACGAAACAAAAATTTAAAAATACCTCGTGTTGGTCTTTTTGATCTAGGTTGGGGCATCCATGATTGTGGACGGTTAACTAAATGATTAAGACCAGGAACTTGTTCATCAGGAACTGAAACTATACGAAAAAGCGGTGCGAATTTTACACTGTTATTTGATGAAGGGGCTAAAATATTTTTTGTAGTTTTATCTTTCATATGGACTAAATGATTATTTTCTATTTTGGCTAATTCATCCTTATGAGATTCTGAAAAAAATATATTTTTTTAATTACCAAATGTTATAAAAAGAGTCAACTTTATTAATTCATTTATTAAATAGAATATAAATAATAGTTAATAATATTATATACCATTTGAATGTTTAGAATGAAGAATTTCACTTGCTTTTTCAATTTCTGGTAATGTATTTTTTTCTAATGTTAAAATATCAGATTTTATTAAAACTCCACTCTAAAATATATATACATATACATAAATAAATATAATTTATTGCTATTATAATATTATAATCATATTAAATCATTATAATTTATTTAAACAGAATTGTCGTTTATATTTTTTATTTAAATTGAAAAGCTTCATCAGTAAGGGTTATTAACCAATGGTTAAATAAGTTTTACATAAGCAATTAATGATAGTTAAAAATATTTACAAGTTATGATAAAATACTGTTTACATTGTTATATTTATTTAGTAAAATATATTTAGTGATGAAATTGACTATTTTTGTGGCTTGGTCTTCTTCGAGGGCTTTTTAAATATTTTATGGGGGATTGAGAATTAAGCGTATCAGTTTTTATTTTGGGCATTCTGATGTTTATTAATTTGATATTTTTAATAAAATTAAAACTTTGACTTATTATAATTTGATCAAATTTGATTCAATTGATATGATTTTTCAATATTTATCAAAAAAATATGATTTATAAAATTTAAAAAAATAAAAAAAATAAATGTATTGATATTTGAATGGAGAAGGAGACATTTTTGAATATCAAGTCATTTAATTAGAATTTTACTACAGATCACTACTGATCAAAATACTAAATCAAAAGATATTGATTTTCCATGGACATATATTAAATATGATACAAGACATATAATACATTTTCCAAAATAATAATTTATGCATACAAAATACCTCCAATGGTTCTCCATTCAAAACCACTTCACCTTTACTCCATTGTGAAATTGATATGTATTCAGGATTAAAATGTGTAACATTTGAATTATCAGATTTATTAGTTTGAAGTAGACTAGTTTTTCCTATATTCATTAATTTTTTACGATATTCTGAAATATCATCGGTTTTTTCCGATTCAATATTTTTAGAGTATACTGTTTCGTCACATTTATTTTCTTTTAACATAAGTGATTCTTCAAAATCAATCTCTTCTAAGCTCAACTCCTTAATGATATGTGTGTGTTCATTAATATTAAACTCAGACTTTAACGAATCATCATTAATAATGTTAGTTGACTCTGCATTTGGAGTAAATGATTTATTAATTTGAGATGTTAAAATTATAGGTTTTTTCACCATGACTCCTTCTTCTTCTTCTTTTTCTGTATCAAAAGATACCTTTCTTTTATTACTTGGAAGTGTTGTTGTGATTTTATTAATATCTTCCTCAACTTTATCATTGTAATAATATTTGTTGATACAATTTTTAAGATTGAGCAATATCGCCTCCTGAAAATTAACATTTGATTAAATTTAACAATAATTACTAATATTATAAAATTATTTACTTGTAACTACAGTATATAGTAATCATAGTAAAACTAAAAATATTGAAATTGTATATCATAAAAATAAAATCTAAAACTATAATTTATAGTGTATAAATTATAAATTTTATATGTATAAAAAATGTTTCCAAAATACTAACCTGATTATGAAACAATATTCGAGATTTATCTGGTTCCAAATTTATATCAATACTTTCACCTGGGAGAGTCAAAGATACAAGACATGGTAAGTATTTGCCTGGAGGTAAATAATGGCCAAAATAATTATTAAATTCTGTGACAATTAGCTAAATTATTTAAAGAAAAAGTTATAATTAGTAACCATTTAAATAATTTAAATAATTCTTTTCATTAGTATATTCTCTTACTTTTTCAATCTTATTATCCCTGACAGGTCTCTTATTGACATACAGATAAATTGCATCATAAACATTTGTTGTAAAAAAACAATTTTGTACATCTATATTTTGTATTGGTAAAACAATATCAATTTTGACCTAATTGTATTTTTTGGTTAAAAATACAAAACTATTTTAAATATTTAACAATTATATTGAACAAAAACTAACCTCTTCATTTGAAAATGTCAATTTTTTTACATATTTGGTCATTGATGATGACCAAATTTGTCCAAATGTTACTGCTAAATCATTAACTGGAGTCATTTGCCATAGTACAGATTTATTGTGAATCAATGAAACACGTATATTTTGTTGAATAGCTGTTAGTGATTTAACAACATTCTCTACCCTACGTAAATCATTAACACAATGTTTCTTTGAACTATAAATGTGTTTGCGTACTGGTAAGTTTTTGAAAAGATTGACTATTTTAATAACTGTACCTATTATAACCAAAAATATAATTAAAACATAAAAATATATTATTATGTAAATAATAGTAAATACAAACATAGTAAAATATAATAAAAATTGTTAGTTGTATGTATACAATAGAGTGATCCATTTAATATAGAACACTAAATTCCCAAATCAATTTTTGAGATTATGAATTTTTTTAATGTAATTATAATGTTATACTTTTACAAAATTAAAATTTGTCATGTTTAGTTAAATCTATAATTTTCTAACCCTTTTGATGATGACTAATCACGCTATTTATCACTTGGCCATTGCTGTCCATTGTAAATGATTTGGCATATTTATCACATTCTGATTTTGTAATAATGGTCACGTCAGCTACAGCACATATAGAGCTAAGAGCTTCACCACGAAATCCATAATATGTCAATTTATCTACTTAAATTACCAACGTGTTAATGGTATTGTGTCAAAATATCAGTCAAAATTAAAATTATATACCTAAATCAGATATATCAGATATTTTAGAAGTGTAACTTCTTAAGCACATTACTTGAACGTCATTGTGTGAAATTCCAATGCCATTGTCGCGTATTTCAATCTTGTCAAGTCCATAATTTTCCTATTAATAACCAACGCTTACATTTCGAATGTGCAATCAAATGGTTTTTATTTTATTATATTATGTTTTTACCAGACGTATATCGATAAATGTTGCCTGGGCATCAATGGAGTTTTCCATTAATTCCTTCACCACCGATGATGCCGATGTTATGACTTGAGTGCTACTTATTAGTTTAATCGTTTGGGACGGCAATTGTTTCATAGACATGATTAACGGATAATCGTTATACGTTCACATGGTAAATTAAATAATATTTGAAAAATGATTAATCACTCTCCAAAGAGTACAAAATACAAAGTATTTAAGCGTGTTCATTATAACACAAATTTAGTTTTTAAAAAAGCGCAAATCAATTCCTAATCACGTTTAGTGAGATAACCGTTTGTCACTCGAGATATTAGACCATGGTACTTCGATTCTTCATCTTTGACTGTTACCACAGTCCAAGATGATCAGATAATTTCCTCCCTATTGCAAACCAGTGAACTCTATAACATGGATTGTCTACATAAGTTGTTTAATGTTCAATATAGTGTGTTTCACGAAATTAGAGACTCGATTACAGCGAGACAGGTGGACTAAAATCAGAAGGGCTTTTTAAAACGTTCACTCGAAAGCGCGCGAAATTTGAAACGTTGTATACAGTCTGTGCTTCACGTTTTTAAAACCTTATTATAATTAATAATTTTTCCGTCTTTAATTATGAAATTGGAAATAAATTTGATATATATATATATAAGTATATTAAATCGCAAATTTCTTATTCATTTGGCGAAATTGGTATACAATTAAATTGAAATTTTTGCCTACCTGTCACGCTGCAATCCAGTCTCAATTTTCATGAAACGCATTATAGGTTTTCATCGTGGAAAAACATTTCCATTTATGACTAATGTGTTGTTAAACATTTTTGCAGTCAAAAATCTCCTGAATTCTCTAAAATCATTAATCATATAAAAATATGATCTATATAAATCTAAAAAAGAAAGAAAAATTGTTAAATGATTTACTTAGTATTTTTAATTCATGGGCATTTTATATTTACATAATTAAATATTGTTATTATTAATTATACAATGTAGAGTAATATGCTGTATTTAAGATTCTGATAAGAAAGTTTAATAAAATCACAAACCATTACTTAATTTTAGACAATAATTTATCTAAATGTACAATAATATAAATCCATAGTTTGGCATACACACAATACATACATATATATATATAATGATTTAAAAGTATAAAATTCTCAAGAATAGTTATGCAAAATGTTTAAAACTATAAAACATTCAGATTAAATTATAAAAACAGTATATTAATAATAATAACAATAATAAATAATAAACTAACAATGTATTTTTTAAAATTATTTAAATGACTTTATAAAACGAGATCAATATACATAATTTATTCATTTTACAAAAGATGAATGATATATAAATATAATAAATATAATAAATATAATAAATTTAATAAATATAATGTTCAAAACAAATCTAATAGATTACTAGGTCTTCCAGTGACTTCCCATACAGTAGCTGACAGTCTCCGTGAATGTTCTAAGACACATGATGATGTTGCCAATCCCAAATGTACACAAAAAAGTTCAAAACATCTTACTTTTCCTTTTGGAATTCTTGGAAAACATTGTTCCAAAAGCTTCCTAAATCATTTATCATATGCAACTGAAATATTCAAAACAACAATTTTATAAAATCGTACTTACTCATAATAGTCACCATTTAATATTCCTGGAAATAATTCTGAAGCTGTTGGTTGAACTCTTGGTTTCAGTGACGTACCCTAAAATAAAATATGTATGATATAATACAAAAATTCCTTAGTGTAGCATTTAAAGGATATACAATGCAATGTGAAACTAAATATGAGTAGATATTGAAAATTAAGCCTTACAGATAAAATAAACCCAAATAAAAGTGCAATACTATTATTACTAACGTGTAAATTATTTACTTATAAATTACATACCGACTGATCCTCAAACCATAAAAAATATGAATATGTAAAAGTATTATCTTTCCAAAGGACAATAAAATGTCCATCTCTTAAATGTTGCCTACTAAAGTCAATCATAGACCAAACCTAAATAAAATATAAATATAACAATTATATTTTTTATTAATATAACTAACTTTTTATTTTATTTTATAATTTCACAATTTGTTACATTAAATTTGAACAATAAGTGAGTGTGATCATAATTATTTACAAGGTGTGCATGATGGAGAGAAGAGTCCTTCTAAGCGAAGGAACTTTGAAAATATAGCTTAACTAAAATTACATTTATTTCAATAATGTTAACATTCATCTTTCTTACTTTTTTTTTGGTAAGTTCAAGTGTTTCTTGTGAAGCAAATTCCAAACCTGGAGCAATCATCCGGTGAGACATTCGATCTACATAAATAAAATGTACAAGACCTGGAAATTCCTCCAAATATTTGTTAATATTCAAAGTCGATCTTGTAAAAGTAATTTAGTTAAAGAAAATTAATTAAATTTAATATTACATAAAATAATGTGACTTTTAGAAAGAATAATGGCATTAATAATAAGGTTGAAACAAAATTATTCATTAATCATTTAATGTTTTTTTTTCAGTTAATTACTTTCAAATATTTTTTCCATTATTTAATATATTATCATGAGTTAATAATAATTATTATTTATTAAGTTCTATGAAATTAATGGGTATTTGTAATTTGTTTTAAATTATACAAAAATATGATGCCTACATTATAACATTCATGTGTGTAATACTATGTTTTTTCTTAATTATGTAAAAATTATCACATAGTTTAAAAGGATATGATCTCATCGTAAAATTGTTCATTGCTTTTACTTCAAAAAATGAGGTATAATCGCGTAACATTAACGCAACTAAGGTAGAAGCTTCACCCACAGTCTCTTTTGTATAATTGTCAATTAAAGATTCATTGAGCATACAATGATGATGCAAATCTTTTAAACTACATATAATATTCATATTGCTTGATTCTATAGCATTCAAAATTGTACCGTCATTGTTTTTAAAGTACTCCAAGTATTTTCTAAATAACATAATAACATGTTAGATACAAAGACTGGGTGTTGAATATTCCCCTACTCAGTGCAAAATAAATAATACTACAAATTACTTTTAAGTTCAGAGCAAAGCTTGGTTTACCAAAGATTGAACACGTCATTTCACTGTATTTTTACAAGTTTTGAAACTCCAACAAAAACCTGTCTAAATTATTCTAATTTTTAATTTCAAATTACAGATAAAAATGTTCTCAATGACTCAAAAATTAAAATGTAGTTAAAAAAAATAAAATGTATTACATTACTCTGCTAAGAATTTAAAATATAAATTTATAAATTATAACAGTGATTAAAAAATATGAAATATAAATAATATAAATACTTTTTCAACGGCTCCCATTTAGTTGCTAAAGTAGTAATGATAGCAAGAACACTTCGAGTTGGTGCAAATGGAGCATTTTTCTTTTTAAATAAATCAATTATTCTCTTTATACAACTATCAATTGTATCGTATGAAATTTTTAGTGCTTCACGGTCCACATTTCCTCTACTCTGTATTTCTTGGATCATACAAAATGATGTTAATGAATCAATTACACTACTGTTAAATACATCATTTCCAATCTAAAGAACAACATAATACTTATATGGTATTAAAAATATGGTAAATAAAAATAACTATTGAATTTAATCAAAATTTGTATGAATTCATGTGTACCTCGTGAATGATAAATAATGGAACTCCTTTAGTAATAAATGATAAATGGACAGCATTTAATTTCAATCCATGTTGACCCAAAAGAACTAGTAAACTGTTTACCTTGTTTCGAGGTAATGACACATCTGAATAATACATAAAATGAATATTAATTAATGTTTTTACTTTTTTAATATACTATGAATAGTTATTACCATTTCTCAATGTAACTAAATCATCTTTTTCAACAATTATTACATCAAGATCAGATTTATCTTTTAGTTCTGAATCAGATGTTTGTATAGCTTCTGCTAAAAGTGCCAAGAATAATGTATCACCCGCAAAGAGATCAGTTGCATTACGGCTAAAATTCATATCAAAATATTTTTTATTTATTTAAACTGTGTAATAATTAAATATTTAGTCTCAACAATAAATAGGATATTTAACATTTTAGTACTAATCAATATTCCAAGACTACTAATTATAAAACATTAAAACTATTATTGAACAATAAAATAATTACCTAGAATATAATGTTAAAAATTTTTGTCGGACCATAATGAGTATATGAACTCTAGAAAAAGCCGACTTAGTTTTCATTTTCTCTGCTGCTGTTTTAGCGGCTGTTAATGCAGCTGAAGAAAGTTCTGTACTAACAGTCAATTGTTCAACAGCTTCAATTAATACACATTGTTCTTCACTAGAACGTTTTAACCAAATATCTAAAAGTTTTGATACAAGAAAACGGCGACGACGACTGTATTTCAATCTAAAACATAATAAATATATATTATGCATACACACATAATATATATATATATATATTATGATATATATAATAATTAAAGAAACTTACAACGAAACATCAGAACCACAAATTCTTTTAATAAATAAAATTGATATACTAAGTACTTTTTGTTGCCAAATATTTCCTTATCTCCTATGTATATGAATAAATGACCCAAGTACTGTAAAACAATAAAACTGCATTTCATCATATGTATAAATACAATATCATGTAAGTTACTTTTAAAAAGTAATACAGTTACAGATAAAAGTGACAAAGTCAGTTTTTTTATTACTCAAATAAAATTAAAACAAAATGATTTTACTTTTCAATAAATAGTATACAAAGTTACTTTCGTGTTATTTAAGAAAAATAATAACAATAAATAAATAATTGTCTACTGTTTCTAGTACACAGTCAATGGAAGGTTAAAATGTTTTCAAATACATATAAGCGATTTAAATATAGTCTATTGCCAATGGTTAGCTTGGCTATACTGCTTGGCATTTTCTTACTTTATCTCCAAAAAGATAAAAAAAAAATTTAAAAATTAAGATTTTCTTCCTAATAGTTGTTTTTGACAATGTAATTAATATTTTCTCTCTATAAACTATTTTTACTATTATATATTTTTACATTGTAGTTTTTCATTTTTATAGCGCATTATTATAATAAAATCATACATAAATAAATAATAAAGTTACAATTTCATTACAATAAAATATTACTTTTGTATCATTATTACCCAATATATTATATATGTATTTATTATATGATAAACATATTTACCTCATCAAAAACAATATTAATTCCATTCTGACATTGCATTGAGCTGTACCGATTAGAAAAATGACAATTCATAATTCTTTGAGATGTAATCATAGGTGAAAAAATCTGAAGTATTAAGTCTGGATCAATTTTTTCATTGTCTTCATTTTTATTCTTAAAAATGTTATAAACTCAATAGTTAAATCAATTTAATATTATTGTTGAAAAAATTATTATACATATTTAAGATTAATGGTCTTATTAAGAAAACCATCATTATTATATAATAATATAAATCATTTATTTATTATTTATAAGAAAAAATTGGTAAATTTTAAGTGTAGGTAACAAGTTTAGTGTAAGTAAAAAAAAAATGTTACCTCTGTCTGTTGAATTAGGTCTTGTGAAATTCCAATTTTCCGAATATGTACACAGAATTTTGTATCGCATTTCATAAATACAATGTCATTTAAATTGTCAAACACCATTAAGCATCGCATGATGGTTTAATAATATATATTTTTTATCGAAATCACCTGAAAATAAAATATTGGTCTTAAGCGTTACGTCACTGAGAAATAAAAAAACCGAACTTCCTCACACCAGTTACAAAATATATGCGATCCGTGAATTGCGTAACTTTATCGATTTCAGATTTATATATTACATAAGACTCTAGAGTATTAAATAACTGGATATCGATATCCAAAGAGTATATAGATAATCTATAAGCTTAATAATCTATATGGTTATATCCACAGAATACGAATATATCACCATAGAATATCACAGAGTAAATAAATTTAATTTATTCTGTGGTTGTATTAAGTTAATGATTATGCTTACTTTTTAGCTGTATGTATTTGATAACAAATTATATTAATTTTGTTTATTGACATGTGATAACAGTATTATAGTGTTGGTTCGATTACGTTGGCGTTGTGAAATAACAACTACAACTTTAAGAACTTTAAAGTTGTAACTAACAAAATGATTGTTTTATTATATTGAGCATAATTTATTTAGTTGACTAACCCATAGCTCACGAGCGCACAACTTTCAGAGACTAAAAAAATGGCGAAAAATTGCGAAGAAATACTTCTGAGTGAAGAATATAGACCAGGAAGATCCAATACTATATACAAACGACACGGTAGTAAAATTAATTTTCTTTTTTTAATAGTTTTCGAAAGAAGAACAAAAAAAATGTATTATTTTGTGTTTTGCACAACTTTAAAGATTAATTGCTAATGTAATTATAACTTCTAATCACGATGAGCTCTAATGTAGAAATTGGTAGAAATAATTGTTTACGTTTTATTTAGATCAACGGCAGTTAATATTGGAGTCTGAAAGACGTAAACAATCGACTAGTTTAATTTGTAATTCAATTAATATATTAAAAGAAGTGTTCTTACCTAGAGGATTTCCAAATAGTGTGAGCAAGGATTACACAGAGTATCAGATTTGGGATACGATACAGGTAACAACATCAAATTAAGTTCCAAATAAAACTTTTATTTGAAACTTACTTTGATTCTATAAAATTAGTAAACTACATATACCAGTAAAATAGGTGTAGTATGTAGGTGTCCTATTATAGGATAATTTACTGAAGTATGTAGAAATATCAGTGATGGTCGAACTGTTTGAATCTTGAATCGAACCCTTGATGCTCAATTCAAAATTCAAACTTTATGTGAAAATAAATTCGAACTGAATTATTTAGCATTTAGTACTGTTCACAAATTGAACTTTTTTTTTTAACTAAAATATTGGTAGGATTGGATTTATTGGCCACGATAGTTCAAAATTCAAATATTGAATTTGAAAAATTTAATTTTTATAATTTCAAAAGTTATTTTTAAAAATTGTAAAAAATTTTTTGTTTTAAATATTGAGGTGTAATTAGAGGCTGCATGTATATATGTTTGTTTTTATCCATATTATTATATTTACTGTAATGTGAAAAATCTGTTTATTTTTGGGTAAACCCATAGTAATATTCTACCTCTGTGGTCCTTCTGTTGATATAGAAAAATAATTTTAAAGTTCAGTTTGGGTTTATTCAATGTCAAAAATCAAGGTTTGACCCATCACTAAAAAATATTTAAAATAAATAATTGGTGTTTGATACAATATAATATGTTTTTATTGTAATTAGTTGAACGTATTACTTTGGTAAATAAACTGTATCAAAGTTTGTTTTAGGCGTTTTGTAGTACAATTTCAAATATATTAGCTACAAATGCTATTTTGAAAGGTGTTGGTGTAGGTGATGCTCAAGCTTCAGCTCTTGCAGCTACCATTACTTATATTCTTAAAGATGGAGCTGGTATGATTGGGCGTATAACTTTTGCATGGTGGAAAGGGTAATTTCCATATTTATTACTGTATAGAATAGATAGGATCACCAATACCAATAGGTTTATAATCATATTATACTGATCACTTAACAATATAGATATTGAATAGTAAATATTTATGGCAATTCATTATACAAATATAATCATAATAACATATTTATAAATGCATCTTGAAAAGAACATGATCAACATTACTTTTCTGTTCAATATTACTTTCAGATCTGAATTAGATACACAATGTAAAAAATGGAGACTTCGGGCCGATGCAATAAATGATTTAGCAATATTCATTGAATTACTTTTAAGCATTCCTTGGGTTAGACAATTTTCATTAGTGGTCCTATCATTTTCAAGTTGTGCAAAGTCAATTGTAGGTGTTGCTGGAGGAGCCACACGGGCAGCATTAACACAGCACCAGGTATTTCTTTGTTAAAGTATATTGAAAATGTGAAAAAAAACCACTTCTAACATTATTAATATAACAAAGTCAGTAATATAATTCCAATTACATAATTTAAAAGTAAATATATGGTTTTTGTTGTAAATTTTTAATTGTACTTGTTGATGAACAAATTATTTTTGATTATATTTATACTCAACTTTTATTTATATTATAAATAAGATATTTCTTACAAGTATTTTCTCCTATTAAAAATAAATTCATTAATAATAATTTTTTTTTTTTTTTTTTGCTGAAATATATACAAAAATAAAAGTTCAAACTCTTATATAGGCTATTCGTGAAAATATGGCAGATGTTTCAGCAAAAGATGGTAGTCAAGAAACATGTATTAATTTAATTGCATTTCTTATTGGATTAATTTTGCTACCAATTATTGAAAATCGTATTTTGTTAGTATAATTCTATACTATTCTATAACATTTTTCAATAATTAAATTGTGTGTTTAATGAATTTTTATAAAAAAATTCTAGACTGATATGGACCGTATACATTGTTGTGACTTGTTTACATTTGTTTGCTAATTACAAAGCTGTAAAGAGCTTAAATATTAATGTTTTCAACAGCGCCCGTTTTGATTTGACTCTTAAATATTATCTGTCAAATGATACACAAAATCATGATGTACAGAAACCTGATTATATTAACAAAAGAGAAGCTTGTTTTCTAGAAGGTAAATGTAATTTGTGAGACTAACAACTATTTTGCTTGTACATAGATGAATGTACAATAATTATTAAAATAAAACTGTTATAAATTTATAGAAATAAATTAATTGTTACAGTATATTGTCATAAGTGTAATATTTATGATATTTCATCATAAAATTTATATAGATAAAAATTAAACTCTAAGAATATTTTTTTTACACAGTATGATATTATTTTAAATACTATATGTACATTTTTATTTGATAATAATTAACGATTGTTTTGATAAAAAGTGTTAAGTTTAGAAATGAATTATTGAAAACATTATTATTTTCATTCATATTATCAATTAATAACAATCTGTTATTTATATCTATGGATATCGTATGTAAAATAAAAAAAGAATAAAATGAATAAAATGATTAATTTCAGTTTATTATTTTAGATGAAAAGCTGTCTTCTTTTAAAATACAATTGGGAACATCTGTCCATGATTTGTTGTACTCAAATGCATTATCTACATGGGATATAATAGATCATATCGAACTTTATAAGGATTATTTATACATTTTAATTGTGGACACACACAAAGACATTATACATGTAGTTTTGGATAAAAATATTAACACTGAAAATATTTTGAAAGCATACTTTCATGCTAATATATTAGGTCATTTAATTTGTCCTAAAAGTAAATTCTCATTGGTCAAACTCAGTTCCTTACGTTCTGTATGTATTGAATAAATAAAACATTTCTGTTAATGTATAATAATTGATGTTCATTAAATTTTACTCAGATGAAATATACATCCAACAACACTCAATTTTGTTGTACACATTCAGAGTATGTTCAATTAGCATGTGATTTCGTCAATAAAAATTTTGATAAATTTCTGTTACATGCAAAATTGTCAGGTAATTTCATCTATTATTATTTATTTTATTATATTATGTATTTTATTAATAAAGTTTATTTTGTGTTAGATTGGAGTTGTATAAGTCACCACCTAGTTGTTGATGAATGGAGGGCCTCTTGGTGACAGACTATTAATGTATTATGTATTTAAAAACATTCAAAAAACAACATTAAGTAATATCATCTCCTCAATAAAAATATAATTTAAAAAAAAAAAAAAAATGTAATAATACATATCACAGTTTTACGTTCATATTTCTACCTTGGATGATCCTGTTTGAGATAAATGTTTCACAACATCTATCCAATCGTATCCTCGTGGTTTTTCTCCTTTATTATCTAATCGATCCCATTGTTTTCTCTTTTGAGCTTTACTTAAAGTTTCTTTCTTTGCTGTTTTTTTAGAAATTTCTTCATTGTCGTTGTCTATCGACTGGAAAAGTACAAATTATAATGCTAATTAGAAAGTATTTTATTAGTATAGAGAAAATAATAAATTGTAAATACATACAAGTTTAGTTATACTTTCAATAACTTCTTTATCTGGTTGGTCAATAACAAGGTCTTCAGAAAAATCTTTAAGAAACTCAAAAAGAGTAAAAGTCATTGATTCTCCTAAATAATGATTGGCTTCTTTTGAAACTTTGTTTTTAATATTTTGTTTTACTGAACTGACTCTAAAATGTTTTTTCCAAATTAATATTTAAGAATGTAATGTAATATATCTATAATCAATATTTTCTGGGTAAAGTGGTTAGTTTATTATGCTCTATTCAGTTTAAGTTGACCCACTCCTCAGACGAAAACCGGTCGTAGCCACATATGCTTTGGTGCTGGTGTCGAACGTCGCCATACCACCTGTTATATAAGACTACATGTAGTGAGGTATATTAACACAACGTTTTTATGTTACTCTGTATGCGCACGTATATACGCTGAACATAACATTTTTACACTTAATATGCTGCATTATATATAACACAATTTGTATTGTCGGTTTTTATTTTGTTCGACAATATATTTATTACTAAGGATCGTAGTAACGACCAAGCGATTGCAGACCCGAGAGAAATGCAGTTTGTAGACACGTGCGTAACATTTGGTTTCAACATGAAATTCCGATTGTCAACAAAATTCATAAAGCGGTATTCGATGGTGAGAGTTTACTAGCTATATCACGTACTAATTTATATGAACTTATAAAAGAACTACAATTATGTTACTGCAAGCGAAGTCGTATAGTGCTTTAACTGAAAAAAATGAAATTATATGGTGTGAAGTTTTATAGTGTAGAAAGAAGGTATTTAAGGACAATACAACAATACTGTGAACAGGTTTGTCTCATCTATTATCTAGACAAGACATGGGTGAATGTTGGTAACAATTTTGGTAAAAATAACATCCCACTGTGATGTATTTCTAAAGGGGCTCACAACTGGTGCTCCGAATCCATCTGGCAAAGACAAATGCATTATTGTTCTGTACTTAGGGTCTGAAGATGGTATTGTTCCTGGTGGGTTATGTATTGAATTAAAAAAAATCACTAAATTATCATGATGAAATGAATGGGCAGACATTTTTATTAGTGGATGGAAAACATTCTATCTGACTGCAAGACAATTCGGTTATAATAATGGACAATGTGTTATATCACTCGATAAAGAAGGACAAAGCCCCGACATCATCTACCAGGAAGGTTGATATAATAAAGTGGTTGGAAGATAAAGGCGAAGTCGTTAATATGACTATGATTATTCCTGAACTCTTAGAAATAGTTAAACGAATCAAACTACTTCATGAAAAGTTTGTTATTGATGAACTCGTCAAAGGTAGTAAAAAAACTATTTAAAGACTACCGCCTTATCACTGAGCTTAAGCCCATTGAACCGGCTTGGTCATTGGTTAAGGATCAATAACATTACTTTTAAACTACTTGATGTCAAAAATCTATTAATAGAGGGCATAGACCAAGTAGATACAGAAATGTGGAAGAATTTTATGTCACAAAAAGAAAGATGAAGATAAATTTTGGGAAATAGATTTTATTGTAGATGAGTTCTTAGCAGCAGAGATTCAAAATTTGACGATGATTACCGGACACACATAATTTGACTCTGACTGAAATTAAATATTTTTAATACTATAATTTTTAAAATTGTAAAAATATTGTGTAAGTTCTATGTAAATATAATTGTTTTTAAAACTGTATAAATATGACGATATTCAAAAATTGAAATATGTAGACATTATGAAAAATAAATATATAAAAGAACAGAGCATGACAATTATACATTCTTTTTAACACTCTGTATGAACAGCGGCAGCCGCTGCTTACGTAGAGTAACGACAATCACCGAGCTCCTATCATCAACTAGGGGGTCTGACTGTTCTGGTGGCTCAGTCGGCATGCATAAAAGCGGGTCAACTTAGACTGAATAGAGTATATTTGTAATTAAGAAAACGTATGATTTGTTTAAAAGTAGAAACCAAAAATATACAAACATATGTTTATTGTAGAACATATCTAAATTTATTCTAGGTACTTCATTTGGGTAATTGTTATGCCATTCAACCTCCAACAAAAATGATTTATTATTGCCGTCTTCCCCATACTGTAGAAATAAATTAAATTAATTTGACATCAATAAATTAATAATATTACCATATAATTAATGAAAATTTCAGGTTTCTTAAAAAAAAAATTTTAGTCCATATGGTATATTTAATATTTTTATATATTGAACCTTTATATGAATCGATTTCCATAAAAAGATTAAATATACTAAGTGGACATATAATACTGCCTTCTTAAGCGAACAACTGGTAAATTTTTTAAACAGTGTCCACCTAAGTTAAATTTTATTACTTTTTCTAGCTTAAAAACGTATAGGTACATTGTTATATAGTTTAAAACATCATTTTTAAAATTGTGGGTCTCGAGTTAATTTTTGAGAAGTTGCAAGAAGTTTGCTTAATTGTACAAATTCTAAGAAATTTATGTTTTTTAAAAAAATGTTTATACTGTAAATGTAAAACTATATGGGTCGGGGGAGAATTAGGATTGTGGTGATAAAAATATTGAGAACCACTGTTTTAAAATATTGTACTAAAAACGTGTTAATTATATTTAAATAATTTAATTTAGTCTTATGAAAGACAGACATTAATTATAAGCATAAAGACGAAATTGAAATATGGAGAACTAAGAAAAATTACTTTGTATTGATAAACTGTAGACGACACTTGCTTGAAAGCTTCATCGCCATCGTATATAGAAAGCAGAGCTTCTCTTTCCTCTTCTTGAAGAACTGAACATTCTTCGTTCATATTGAGCTAAAATTAAACAATTAATTAACATGGTCAATTAATTAATCTATTAAAATCTGAATACAATTGTACTTACAAAAATATATAAATGTAATACTAAAGGTAACTGTACTGTAAGACTGGTAAATGTCATTAGCTAATGGACATGATTATGTGATTTATATATATTATTGTTTTAAACGATTAACGTATTGAATTAAATATTATTTTACTAGACTCGATTTAGATTTCAGATATTTAATGTTATAAACATCACGAAGCTCCGTAAATATTCTACATTTCAATGATTACGTTATCACTTATCAATGTATTGTTAAGGTTGTAGCACAGATCATTACTATGTTCTGTGGTTGTAGAAATTGCACTAATACCACGGTTATGGAACTCGGACATTTAAAATAGAATTTATTTGTAATATTTTAAGGCGAACAGAATTCGTGTGTTTTGCAATCTAAACGTTAAACAAAAATTGTTGAATTTATATAGTGAATCGAATACGTTAATGTGTAAATCGATTTTTGATATTTCGAATTTATAAATAGTTTCAAATTATAATAATATAGTGATTATTTATTAATTATTGATGTGTGATGAATTTTGTAATACATAGTTATATGATTGTGTATACCGTAAGTTATGTACACAATCTAATCTAATTTTAACTCAACTTGATATTTTTTATACACGGTAGTTATATAAAAATAAAAATTATTTGTCGATTAATGTTACACTAGCAGTTTTGAAATTCTTGATACGAACATGTATTTCGACGTTTGAATAATCGTTACTAAAAATCCGATCTTGTATTTAATGTAATTTACATTGGTTTTAAAATCTCAACTCGTTGGCATACAAATAAATCGAACCACATTGAATTTTAACGTAAATTTATAACTATAACATAAATGAAATAAAAAATAATATTGTGTATCTACGCATTTGTTTGTACTTTAGTCGAATATTTTTGATATATTTGATGAAGCCAATTTATATCCATAATATAAATACGTACATATGATTGATTTTAAATTGAATGAAAAAATTATGAATTCCTAAATAGGTATTAGAAATTGTTTTTTTTAATTTTATTTTTTTTATAATTATTATTAACACAAATATAAAATATATTATAATATGCACACACAACGACTTGTAGTTTTCATACGATTTTGTATAGCCATATGACCATATACGGTATTGAGCTATAGTATTATTATGTTCAATGCATTTGGAGTATAGTATAATGGTGTAACATATTTACGTGACAATTTTTTCAACATAATCCTTTTTGGTCAAACTCTTAGGATAATCGTCAGTTCAATCTAGATAACAATTTGCCGATTTAATGTATACAGTTAGAATGCACGCGTTACAGTAATTTATATCTTTTTCAACGAGTTGAATATATATATATAATGTATATAAGAGGTATTAATATTTTTAAAACGCGCATAAGACATCCGTCTGTTAATTTAGTTGTTTATTTCAAACGAGTTCACAAATGATACGTTGTGTGTATGTATATACACGTACACAAATTATATGTATATGTATATATTAAATATCAGTTCAGTTAAAACAGTTTCTTTTGTAATTATTGTTTAATCAACTAGGAAATTTGAATATGATAATATATATATTATATAGACGCGAATAAAAATAGTAACTCGAGTAAAAATATATGAAATTAATCAAACGAAAAATTATTTTCGTCGAACCGTGTTCACACGTTTCACTCGTTTGACGACGCCTTTAAGGATTACGAAATTTGACACGATTCCAAAATAAAACGCCAAATGTCAAATACCCGTGTTTATATATACTTGCATATATATACATATATACGTATGTATGTATGTGTGATCTAATATTTGTTCCTTTATATGACACTGATATGCATGTGCATACAACGAAAATCTAGAATAAATATGTAAAACAAACTGAAAGTCTTTGCCGTTTCCAGATTATCAAAATAAGCAACCAAGGTCTTATAATATATTGGCTAAACTCTAAACAATATTTATCATAATGTTTATTGGTTTAACGGTAACCACATGATACACATACATTTGATTAATATTCATGATGGTGCGTATTTTACGTACATAATCGTCGTTAGACATCGGTGATTTAAATTTTTTGTTTTGTAATCCACGTGGGCCGACGCATTAATTCGCGGATTGATATATACATTGTATCAATCATCGCATAAATATATATATATATATATTATATCGAATCGTCTGAGTTGCCGCCAGACTATTATAAAAAATTGTCGGCGTTTGTGCGTGTCCCCCAAGGTCACTCACAGCTGTTCGCTGCAGGTACATGACCCTGATACCACATTAGCGTTCCTGGGCCACAAACGCATTGCGAATCGAGCAATATACGTTATTATTATTATTATTATTATTATCAGTGGCGGCTATCCTGGAAAAAATTGATGTTGCTGAAGATATTTCCACCTAAGGACCTAAGGCCCGGACTATCGTTAATTTGTTCACAAATCGACCATACCTATATACAGATTTTCTTTTACAAAATTGACGGCTGCGATGAGCATTCTCTATCCTTAATTTATACATCTTTTTTTTTAAATCCTTTCTAGCTTTTGTTTTCTTCTAAGTTATATTTTCTAAATTTGAAACAATATTTTTCACTAATGAGTCAAGTAATAATAGTTTATTCATAATCATTTACGTTGACTACACGGAATCTACCACCCACCCACCCCATTTTATAGGTGTTGTTTGAAGCAACACTTGAAGTATATGATAGTCGCCACAGTGCATTGGTCAATGTATTATAATAATTTATTTAAATACATTTGCCAACGCACAAGAACACAATTTTTTATGTTGCGAACGTGCAACGGCGCTACGTTAAATCGGTTTTTACTTTTTTACCCGACTCAAAAACATATTATATTCTTCTGTTCTGTGATACGTACGAGAACGTCATTTTTTTACATATTTATTGAATATTGCTGATATTATTGTTATTAACTGTTGTGTTATCAATATGGTTTAAGTGTTGTTTATGTTTTGATAACCACGTAATAGAACAATTATTATTGTTATACTTTAAAGTTGTTTGAAAACATATATATATATATAAAGTTTGTATACACACAATTGTATGTGTTTATTACACATGGCGATTGTTTTTAATCAAAAGCTAGGCTATATCTCGGGAAATTTAAGTTTTTGCACCTTCCATCCTATCCCTTATTTGCTATAAACTATATAAACTTTTTGATTTTTTAATGGCAGCCTATGAATTAATTACAAATATTTGTATAGAAATTTAGACACATTAATTTTTAAAATCCAATGAATATTTATCGAGTACAAAACATTTAAGTATAAAACATGATAAAGTGAGAAGGAAACCGTAGTAGATATTGAAAATGTACTGTCTTGAAGAAGCTTTATTAGCAATTTAAAATTTAATTGAATATACAATCGATAGTTAAATATTCATTGAAATCACTATTTAATGTCTATAAAATATAAATTTCTATTGTAATAAAGATATTACAGGTAAAATCATTTTCACTAAACTACGCATTAAAGGCGAATCCTATAACTACATTTTTAAGTAACATATATTCTTAAAAGGGAAAATGAAAATTGGAAAAGCATTCTCATATTAATTTTAGTTTTATAACATAGTGTAGAAAAAAATTTAGGTTACTATTTGAAAATCTAAATTGTTTATTTGTAAAAGATACGAGGAATGGACATATAACTTTGAAAATGTTCCATAAATATTATTCCGTAAACTATTTAATAATAAACAAAACATCGAATTAAAATTTGTTTCAAATATTGGCAGATCATCGCTAGCGCATGTTAAAAAAGAAGCACCCGATAGATATACTACGACGTAGAGAAGAAAAATTGTTGAGAAATAATAATAACAAAAACAAAAACAAATAAAATTAATAATAATAATTAATAAGTATTACTGGGTCAAAAAACAATAAACAGTACGTTAGATGACGTATATTATTATTTATTTTTCTAGTTTGTTATTCTTTTGTTGCAAATCGTTAATCTTTATTTTATTCTATTATCAGTAATTAAATAACATAGTTATTGCGTAATTGTTATGGCTTATTGTCGACGACGAGCTAATAATATATTAGTTATACGAACTTTTTATTTCGAAGAGAGGACTATTTCATATTTAAAGTCGCACTCCCTACATCACGACCATAAGCCGCCACCAGTGCCGTAAAAATCAGGTGTGTAGAATGTGCATTGCACACGGGCCCGAGACCTAAATTATGTTATAAATTATAAAACTTATATTTATTATTAGTAGAAATAAAGGGCCCCAAATTTAAGTTTGCTATATGACATTTGAATAAACTAAGTAATTTCGACTTTACCTAAAAAAAACATATAATAGGATATTTCGTGTTACCGTAAATGTATATTGTAACATTTAATTACTTTTCTTTTTTCACAGTCTTGTTATTTAGGTTTTTGCTTTTTAGTAGAGTCATAAAATCGTTTATATTAGCGGCTGTAATCTGTAGCCAAATATAGAGTAAATTACTGTAATAAATTAATCACCCCCTCTTCACATGTGTTTGACTATCGTTTAGTTTGATTTAGGTTAACAAATGTCATTAAAAAAAAACCCCGTTTTTAATGGTCGGACGGACCAAGAGTAAAACAGTTTATCAATTTGTCGATGAATTGCATTTACGATGTTTTAAACCTCTGAACTGTTCGAGTAAGTCAATTGTTAAAACTCGATTTTGTCCACTTAGATTATTAAGGCTGGTTGTTAGTGAGATGAAATTAATGCACACTGACCTAAATGGAAATGCAAATATAACACCAAGTGATCTATTATTGTAAATTTTACAGTCTGGGATGTATCATATATTTATATAATATAAATTATATTATATAATGTATAGCTTCTTGTTATTAAATAGTGAAAATTATCCATAACATAAAAAGTATTATCTTATTTTTAAATATATTATTGTATTTTCTTTTTGTTTAATACTTGATTACGACTTTTTGTCGATACCGATAGTCATAAACACACTTATACAACAATTTTCATTTTTTTATTTTTTCTTTATTCAACGTATTACTCATTGGCTTTTTGTATATTTAAGTATATATATATATATATACATATTTATTTATTTATTTTTGCATATCCTTTTTATTCTTTATTTATTTTCTGTTTTGCTTTCACTACTTCATTATAAAATATATAATAAATACTTAAATTATTTAATATTTTATACGTAGCAAAAATCTTAACTGAATACAGTTCAAATACTTTTAAGTATAATTTATTTTTTGTAAACGTTTTCTTGAAATTCGCTTTTATAATATATTATATAGACTATACTTAAAAAGATAATTAATTAAAATTATGATTTTTTTAAGTGTTATTTAAAAAAGTTAAATAGCTATATATATATATATATATATATATATATATATTATACCTATGTGTTTTATTTATACTTACAAATAAATAAATAAAAATAGAAACGCTATATTTGTGTTTTAACAAAGATTATTGCTTACATATCTTAAAGATACGATTTTATCGGATTATTATATTGATTCTCTGTTTATTTAAACGTTAACGTTCGTACATTTTCAGCTCAATTCGGATGACTATTGTATAAGATTATTGAATTCATATGGGTACACAATCATTATTTATAATTGAATTCGATGTCATTATATAATTCAAGTGAAAATAATACTGTCATTGATCTGTCTACAACGCAACAATAAAGTATAACATATTTTAATGATCCTCAAAATAGTGCTTAGCTTATGAAAGGTCTTAACAATATAATATTTGTATATGTAGATATAATAGACGAGTATAACATAATATGGGACGTCATACGCGTTCGAGAACTTTTCGTTCGATACGATATTACGAATACTCGTATATAATCTTATTACAAGAACAATACGTTCATCATACCTTAAGAGGGTTATAACGAGTTTTTAAAATGTTCAAATTGTATGAATTTTTTATACTTTTTCAAACATTAAAATTATTATTAATGTGTGTTAACTTTTTCCTCTAATCAATTGGCCGCAACCTTATTTTGGTAAATCAATTAATTAATTAGGGAAAGGAATATGGCGTATGTTATTATTCCCATTTAGACCTTCAACTCTGAAAAAATATTATGGTTTATATTAGTAGAAATATAGGAATATTAGAAATAGCCCGATATTAATTGATGGTAAAAATCCGTGTTTACATTGTTAGAATATCTATAGTGACTTAAGAGCAAATACATAATCAAACCCCTATCATATGAATACGTATAAAAACATATTTATCACGATGGAGGATAAATTGTCTTATGATAAATTTTACAAAGCTAATAATAATAATAATAATGATAATTAATTGTTCTGCGATATATTTTTTAATATTATTATTTAAACGGTGATTATTTTGTTTCAACTTATTGAAATGTATTTTAACTTTTAAATACGTTTTACTTTGGAACTAGTATTGTATTAGGCAGTGGCGGCGCGAACAATTTTCAATTATGTGGCAACTATAAATATTTTGCCACCATCTAAAAAAGCAAATTCTCAAAAATGGTTATAAGTCGTTAAACGTACAATGTTAAATAACAGCTGTACAATGTTTAACACGAATAATTTGAATATTTTATATGATATTCGTAAAAATATCCGTTTGTGACCTCCAGTTTACGGTACTGAAGGGTAGGTATAGTAACGAACGTATACAAACCTAAGTATATATATATATATATTATATATATATATATTATAAATGTACGTCGTCGGCGTTTTTCGCCAGATTCGATCGCTTGACGTATTTTTGTCCAGTATTCGCACGCTATGCGGACTGTATATAATATGTCATGTGACGTGTATAGCGTCGTAGTGCACCGGAACAATAAGACCATCGTCTTGTGCATACAATTTACATGGCGACAAAAAAAAAAATATATATATATAAAAATCATTAGTATTCGTGTCGGAATAAATGGGGCACGCGTGTGTAATCAGACGACTATTGCGACAAACACAAAATAATAATAATAATAATAATAATAATATGGAAATTTGCGCTATGACGAATGTCGTACTTATCGAATAAACGAATTCAACGCAAAATGTTGATAAATTTTTCTCTAAACATATATATATATATCAATCGAGTTAAATTTGGGTGTACAAATATTATTATTATTATGTGAAGCGATTACGGTTGTACGTGCGCGCGTCTGTGCGAGAGGA
This sequence comes from Schlechtendalia chinensis, assembly GCA_019022885.1. NCBI lineage: Eukaryota > Metazoa > Arthropoda > Insecta > Hemiptera > Aphididae > Schlechtendalia > Schlechtendalia chinensis. The sequence goes on along the minus strand of CM032340.1, from coordinate 7,614,339 downwards.
ACTAGTGCGATGTTTACGAACGGTGGTCGTCGAGCTTTGTCCGCGGAGGGGGCATAATCGATCTATTCGAACGGCGGCGACGGTGCGAGGGGTAGTCGTTCTCACTCGCGCACGCAATCGATTGTGAGGTCAGCGACGGGCGCTGATACGGTAAGAGAGAGAGAGCGATTGAGTGAGAACGAGCGAGCGATTGAGTGAGAACGAGCGAGCGAGTGAGTGAGAGAGGGGAGAGCGACCGAGAGAGTGGCTCAGCTGCGGCAACAGCAGGTCATGATGCTCTTCTCGCGGGCGGCAGAGCGGTCGTGTTTACGTTTCGCGACACCCGTAGCGCGAGCACACGCACCGCACGCGTCCCGCGGCCACCGGAACGACGACGAGCGAGTGAGCTCGGTGCTGCCCGCGCGCCGTCCCTCCCACACCCACCGCTTCGTGGACGTCCCGCTCTTCCCACCGGAGAAGATTTCCCCATTGTGGCGCGCGCGCGCGCGTTGTTTTTGTGTTCGTTCGTCAGCTGTTCACTACACTAGACCGCGTGCGCTTGCGCCGTTCGCGGGACACTGCGCCACGCCGCCACCACACGTAATAATCACGCGCGCGCTAGCGTTATTCCTGCCGTCCGAGTGTTCGGTCGGTCGTTCCCTTCCTCCGTCTTCTCGCGCCGTCGCCGACGCACACCAGTACTCGCCACTCAGCGGTCGGTACCAGTGGTCTTCGTGTTCCGACATCGTGTGCAGTCGCGTCCGTCTCGTACGAGCACACCACGGCGTCCGCAGCAACGGTCGTAGTGACTTCTCGACAGACGACACGGCCGCTGTCGTCCGCGCAGGTATATTACCGTACCCGATTACTACTGTTATTTATTATTGTTGTTGTTATTACCGTTATTCGTCATCTACCGTAATAATGTCGTTGGCACTGGCTTACAAACTTTTGTTTCACGAAAAAAATCGCCGTCACCGCGTTTCGTGAGATTTCGGGTTGTCGAAAAAAATCTATCAGATAAAATAGTAACACCACTACCCTACGCGTTTATCGTCCGCTTTGTACGGGCTTACACATTTTCTTTTTGTATACTTTTTGTGTACTATAAATGATTGTGTACATTATGTAGGTATTATTTTTTGTACACCTTATAATATTAGGTATACACCATAAATATGTCAGCGATCTCGTACACAACGTTTCACGTAAATCCGTTCCCGTTGTCGTTATGTACAAAACATAATACGATTGATTAGAAATGCCTTTATATCGTAATACGATCATTTGGAACAGTATACGATTACAGAATCATTACTGTAGTATCGACCATGTGTCCGTGTCCAACAATTGTTCGTAGTTTTTAACTACTCGAAACATTTTTCGAGAAAACAATACCGTCTTTTCCACGTAACGTTTTGACAAAAATGTATATATATATATATATATAAGTATAATAATAGTAATAAACGTCTAAGAAAATATTTTATATTCCAAAATTATATCTATTATATAGGTTTTTTAAATATTCTCAAACGATTCAATGATTACATAATATTAGTTCATATGATGTTCATAAACGCTACGTCCGAAATGAATGCACTTTATTTTTGACATAAATATTATTCGGCTTTGTGGTATACGCGTCACAGAGTGAAAGATCGAACACAAAACGTCTTTTCTCAGTTCATACTGTCCAACAGTATTTATGTTCATAATAAAGTATAAAACGTAACAAAGAGATTGCTCTGTCCGGGTATGTATCAATGTATTTGCGCTGTAGGTATATATTGCAATGCGTTTTAACATTCAACAACCCATTTCGTACCTCTTATAAACACGTGCACACGAGAACGTACGACTGTTTCGCGGCAAAATCGCAGTTATTTTATAGCTAATGATTTTCTTTACTTTATAATATGTAATAATAATAATAATAATAATAATAATATAGAATGAGCGACGTACTTTCAACTTATAGGGTACGTTCGACGAGTTGGGTGTATATTATATATATATATATATATAGTCTCGATAGAACGCACCAAATCACGATTCGAATGTAGACGTGGTATGTTTGCTCGGTTTCAAGCAGAATTTTCGCTCTTTTCCAACACGATTAATTACCTATCACACATTATAATATGATTGATATAATCTTTTTTTTCCGGTAATCATATTTTGAATCATAAACATTTCAAATATAAGTACTTTATGTATTAAATAGGTGTATTATCATAAACTTGTTTTACTATATTTTAAAATTTGACGTATTTTATCATATACACTTCATTTCTTTTGTATAAACAACTCATTTAACGGACTTAAGTTATAAGTATAAAATACATATTTTTGTATGACTTATTTTGAAGCGAAATTGTCACATTTGTTATAAAAAAAATACGTAGGTAGTACTATGTTTTTTTTTTTTTGAGTAATGCCATTACTGTGTTTTGTTTTCGGTTTTTGAATGTTTTTCGTGACGACGACTCTGTGCGTTCCGGTATACCTAATATAACCGCTATTATATTCATTACACGATCGCCTAGGTCTGCGCGTGACCTCACGATAAATTATATATAACATGCGTCTGCAGGAACACAGTGCTTTCGTTTTAAATAACGCGTACATCGTTATACACAGTACATAAAGTTATTATGACACTGATACTCGAGAAGACTGCATGCTAGTACTTATTTTTTCAAAAAAATTTTTTTTTGTTGTTGCATTATAATGCATTTTTCTATATCATACGAACGCGATTTTGATACTTCGCTTGTGATGATGGAAATGCCGATTTCACGGTAATGAATAGCGAGTTGTTTTGTTACGTACATGGATTTTGCACGCGTAAAATACGATATAATTACGAGTAGCGTTGAACGAAACAAATGTTAAGAATTCAAAATCCATTAATTAGTGCAATATATAAATATGTTTATATAATAATAAAATGAGAAATCGAACAAAACGTTTTAAATACATTCGTTAATTTATTTATTGGTCACATCATAATTAAAATAAAAATTTATAAATCGTCTTAATTAAATGAATAATTTAATATTAATAATTTCGTTCTAATCGAGTTCATTAGTTACCTAAAAAGCCGCTATGTATTTGCTTCTACGGTATTTTATGTTTAGGTAATTTAAATTTGAAAGATGATATAATATAAGATATTCATAATATATTTTTAATAATCAATTAAGTTTAAAGTAAAATCAGTTTCGTGGAAAATCGTGTTCCTTTTTGTTCCAAATGCGATCGTGACCGTAAATAAAATTTGCGTTTATGAATACGTTCTTTTGAAATTTCTTCGAACAAAATATTATTAACAAACATTTCCAATGAAATTCATTTATTATATAACTGTGTTTATTAGACTGTGTTCATTTTTTTTTTATTTCTACTTGAAAAATACGGAATAATTTTTTATAAGAAGCTGGTAGGTGTTATCTATAGAAATTACAAATTATAATCGATTATAATCGCAATATATTTATCTATATTGCCCGCGTTTCCTATTTTTCCAAATTTATACTAATTTTAATTTAATTAAATTTTTAAATGTTTTGCAACGTATGCAATAACTTGTTTGTTTAGACATTTTATATATACAATATAATGTTGCTATATATGTTTAGCCTTATAAAGTTGCCCGAACGTCAAAAATGTGGTGATAAAACATTAGTGGTCTCATTTTTTTTTTTTAATTAACAGTTATATTCATTAAGTTAATATATTAGTCAAAATTATGTTTTAATCTCATTTAAAATGAAAAGCAATTAACGTATTTTTTGTTATATTTACATATAATAACGATATGCGTTATAAAATATTAAATAACGTTAATACTTTACAAATACGTATATTATATAATATAAACACATTTTTCTTTATGAGGAAAAATATTTTATATCCCAAAAATGTTAATTGTATTTGCTACGTCATATATTATGTCATTATAGCAATTATAGATGGTAGGTGTGAGATGATTTACTCAATTTATGCGATCTGTTTATACAAAATAATAGTTATGCAAATAACTAAAGCGAGACTAATCTTAATTGTAGAATATTCATTGAATGTTCCTCGAAAAAAAAAAATGGTAATTTTTTACTGTATAGACAATAGACATTGTTACGAAAACAACTAACTAACGAAAGCAAAAAAAATTCAGTTAACGAACAATTTTATTGATATACCTAGGATTTATAATTATTTAATCAACCATAGATGATGATATGTTCGTATGAAAATGCATCGCGTAGATGATCGGATATCAGATTTCAGTGGAATTATTTATTTTTCGCTTAGTAGTGATTCGGTACATGCGGTGACTGCATAATGTACATTTTTGTGTTAATGTATACTCGTGTTATCGTTGTAAATTAAAATCGATATTAGTTGACAATTTTTTCCCTATAATTATTACGAAGACCGATGGATCGCTCACATCCGTTTGTCTAAATGAAAACTAAATGTTATGATTTTTTCGTGTGTAGTCGTATAAACGTGTACAATATTACATCGAATAGATATAATCGACAATTATACAGGTAAGTTTTATTTGATTTTTCATTTCGATAAATATATGTATACGTCCCCTGCGCCGTCCATACAGTATTAAATTTTGGCACGCCACCGTAAAATAAAAATAATTTGAAAAATATGAATACAAATGGCGACGTATGTATAGAGCTGGGCTTAGTGACGAAATAAATTATTATTATTATGTATATAGGTACTTATACACAAACACCATAAACCATATACATTTGGTTATTGAATAACTTTTTTATACATTTTTTTTTTTTATCGTATGAATAAAATATTTTCGCGAACCGTAAAAATATGAAAAGAAATAAAGTGTCTTGAATAATTTCTGATTTAAAAAGGTTTTGTGTTTACACGTGTTCGCCATGTTTATCGGCATAGTCTAATAATATTGTCGTGTGTACACTCATCACTCGTATACGCTTCACTCATACCTATTATTCATTGTTCGTCATTTGCATTGTAGACACACTCCGTCCCGTCAAACCTTGATAATGAAAACAATGTGATATGATCGAATCGTACATAATAGTATATTATATATATATTTCATTTGAATATAATTTGACTATGAGGATAATTATTGACCATACATTTGTATATTTTCAATATCGAATGAAAAAGACGGCAATAATCTATTTTCGAGGGGCATTCACCCGTCAAACGATTCGACGTAGAACTACACTGTCCGTTTTTAATTTACATTCCAGTTCGAATACCGCACTCGAACTTATTATTTTATTATTAATATTACTCGTGTATGATGTACACGAGCACACACGCTTTTCAAACGCTCGTCATTCAGGTTGCCAATCTTCACTTGTCAGAGTTATAACTCGATTATTTTTAAATACTTAAACATTCGTTTTATACTATTTTCTGTATAGCTGTGTATAATACTGACGGTGCGTTAAAAGCAGCGTTTACATATATATATATATTAATTCCGTCAACTCGGCATATTTTTAAATTATGAAACTCTTGTAATATATAGATGCGTTTGTATATGTACGACTATATGTATATAATTACCGTCGTGAAATATGAAACTTAAGAACAATTAAAAAAAAAAGCAGTTAAAGTGGTCGGGGACTGATTCATTATTCGCATAAAAGTTCCATCGGAATAATATAATATGCAAAAATCCGTTTAAACATCGACAAAGAAATAAAACTACAGTAAAAGGTTTTTTTTTATGTACGAGTATAACGTTATCGTTTCCACTGCACCGTCGTATAAAATACGAAAAAAACATATTTTTCGATTCGAGTTAAAAACGGGCTGTTTCTTACAAATTGAGTTTTCGCGCAAAAGTGTATATATATTATATATATATTATATAATATAACATTCAAATCGCTTTTAAAAATAGTTTGCACGCTCGAATAACAGCGTTGAGGAAAACGTCGTTTCCTCCGGTATAATATGTAATATAATCGCATTTAAATACTTTTATAATCGTCACATTGCACGTTATATAGTACTAATTGAAATAAACTGTATACGTGTGTATGACGTGCGTGAAACAATACGTGTACATTACGATTATATTATTTGTGTTGCATATTATAAAATTTATTCGGGTTTATGTAGTATTTAATATATACTCGTAGGAACCAAGTCGTATAATATTATATCGAAAGAGGGGAATCTCTCGAATATATTATAATATGTGTTTTCTACCTTGAAAGAGACTCGAATGATTTCGATGGAGAAGTCGAGGATGAGATAACGCGATATTTATTTACGCGTCTCGAAATTAGGGAAAACAATTTAAAGAGTATCAAAATTCGAAAAATCCGTTCAGGCGTTACTATGACAACTTGCATAATATACAGAACTGCCAAATTGTTTAAAATATAATTTTGCTGAACTTTTAAAAAGATTGATTTTGTTTTACATTATATTAACGTCTAATCGAACGTAATATTATACTGTTTATTATTATTGTTTTTAAATATTTATTCGAATAACGTATTTAGCAAATCGAATACTTAACGATATTTTTTTTCGATAAACAATATCAAATAATTTATTTGTTGTATTATAGTATATATGCCAATATTCGAATAACGTAGTGGTAAAAGTCTGACTTCAAAAATAAATAAACATAATTAAAAAAATGAAATTTATTGTAAAACCAAAATCGTCTCACATGCTTAGTTTCTCGATTTATCCCAATTTGATTTTCAACACGTTTATAAGTTATAACGGGAAAAAACATTTTTTTTTTTATTTTACATTGTCCAAAAAGTTTTTTCTGCGTCAAGAATAAAAATACAAAATAAAGTGTTTAGAACGCGTATCCGAATAAACATTTTAAAACGTATTTAGAATAATAATAGTACTCGAATACGAAGAACGCGTTCGAATGTTTTACGAGACTCAACCGTATTGCGGTGCGCACATACAACGTTATGCGTGTCCGGATTTTCGCTCGGCGTTGCGCGTTATATTCGCACAGTTCCGCGAAATAATAATTGATAATTCACGTTAACAATTGGCCGTGGCGGGCATTGGCCACTCAGGTAGCCCACATGTATATTTCCCGTTATACGACGCAAAACCCGTTGTTTCCCGCGTACTATTATTATTATTATTATTATTATTATTACGCATCGCGGGTATACGTTGTATGAACAGCGGCTCCGTTCGACACGTTAATTTCGCGTGAACGATTTTACACACGGACGTCGTCGTACGTCGTTCGTCCGCGTGCGTTTCCCGTACGGAAAAATGTTTCCGCGAAAAAGCGCAAAAAAAAAAAAAATGGACGAAAAAGAAGAAACCGCTGGCGGTACGGATCCCGTCGGCGGAGATCTCGCGATAATGGCGTGCGTGCGGTACTCGATCGTTACTCGCGTTATATAACGTTATCAGTAACAGAACGCGCGGTTTCCCCTACCGCGCGCGCGCCGCCGCCGTCGACGAGTTCCTTGTACCTGCAGGAGAGGGCATTGACAGTCGTCGTCGCTACGCCGTCCAGCGGAAAACAAAACAAAACAAAATAAAAAGTAAAACGAGCGACGCGAAACATCGCCGCACCGCCCCACCGCCGCCGCCGCCGCCTCCGCCGCCGCCAACAGTTGTTGACCCGTTTGGTATCGCTCCTCGTTTTCAGTTGTGGTTACCGGGGCAGGGCGAGCGGCGTGTTGTTTTGGTCGTACGTCCCTCTCGCGGTGTTTAACAACAATCTCCGATACCCTTCCAAAGTTTGAATTTTTTTTCTCGTTGCCCTTGAACGTCATTTCGTCGTATATTTTAATGTTGTATTTGTAATGTTAAATATGTAGGAGGGATTTACTTCTGTTTTTTTCTTTTTTTCTTTTTCTAAACGTTTCAAGTAATTTGATTGTTTTAATATTTGAGCAATTAAATAATCTATATGTCTTATGTTATGATATTATTTTTTAATTAAAGTACTTAATTTAATAGTTTTTGATTTTTCAATTATTTAAAAAAAAAAAAAATTGAAATGCCTAAATACAAATTTTATGTAGAAAATTTCATAGGAATTTTTTTAAGACATCCATTTTTAGAGAACTTTTTGTTTTAGGGCATTTATATATTTTTTGTTGAGTCTTTAATTATATATATTTTGATATAAATAAATCGTGCACTTAGCATTTATATTAATAATACCGAGCGGTAGTCAGTCTGTAGGTCTTGAACGTTTTTTTCGTTCGATTTTTCATACTATAATATTATACTATATAGACGCCTACTTAAATATATTTAGATTATAGGTAATATATACAAAGAAACAATATGAAATAACGTAACACCGAAGGCCACTAAAATAATAATATATTATACATATACTTACTATTCGTAATAATTATACTTATTTGCAGTCTGTATATACATATATATATGCGTGTGTGTTTCTCTATCTTTTTCTCTCTTATCGTAATCTCTTCGACATGAGTGTTTCACATCTGTAGTATGATTTGATTTTTCTACCTGCGATGGTATTCACGTCGTCTTGTCTTATTTATTATATATATATATATGTATATGTGTGTGTGTGTGTGTATAATTTGTGTAGTCGGGAAAATTATTGCAACATTTTCGTTTACAATGTCGTTTTACGGTGTACGGGTTTAATACTACAACATATGAATAAACGGTTCGAAATTAAAGGGGTTTACGTGTCGAAATCGTCGAATTCGAAAATTTTTTTCTTCTTACCTAACCAACTGTATTGAATCTCATTAAGAACTAATATTGTTCCACGACACTGACGTGTATTGCGTATTATAATATTATAAAGTATTGTGTTTTATTTTTATTCCAACAATCTATGATGTATTTATAGTTTGTAAATTATTATAATAATATATAGACGCTCACAAAGAACTTTAATCGATGAACAATTAACTCTAGAGGTTATTTTGTCAGGCACAATATAGCAACGATTACCACGATCTGTTTTATCATTCAATTACCACCCGTCCGTACTCTGAATATATATGTTGTTTGTTTAATTGATAATTAGCGTTCAATAATATTGTTGTACATTAGTAATGATTTGTATGCTACCTATATACGTTTTTGAATTGATTTATATGTAGGCTTGAAATGGTAAATATAGATAAATAGACGAGTTCAAAAATTGTTTTTAACAATAACCATAATGTATTCATATTGCATCCTCTGTTATTCTTAAGCCACGTGTATGTATTTTAACATTGTTTCAAGTTCCTCATTTATCACGAGTGAGTTCAAATTAAGAAATGAAAAACGTAGTATTTTTTGCAGACATAATAAATATTTGCTTGGAAATAATATTTGGCTCGTTATTTTTAATTACAATATTTTATACTCGTATGTGTACTTAAACAAATATTGTAATTTCGAAGTTATTTGAACAATATAGCGTTGTAATTGTTTATATATATATATATACATGCAATACACACCATATGCATACATGCGACAATATGAACAAATAATTTGAAAAACGTATTATATAAATACATAATGATTGTATTGTAATTATATAAGTAGCAATTAGAGCGTTCGTTTTTTTCTTTTATTGATTTTGAAGTTCTTAGAAACAACGTGAATATTATAATAGAATCAGGAAATAATTATGCGTATCCAAATGCTCAATGTTCGTGAATTTAATTACTTGTTTATCAATCAATCATTTAAACGAAAATTGATCGCGTACTTTTAAAAATATAAACATAATAAACTGTGCGGCAATTAATAAAAATAAACTATGAAAATATAATAATTAAAGTTTTGCGATAATGTCAATAACTACTCTTTAATCAACACGCCGATGAATATGGTATTTTAACTTGCTAATATTTTAATAACAGTCTTTGATGTGATTAAACAAACAACTTTTGATAATTTCGAAACTACTAGAAATTAATAGTATTGTGAACTTGGAGTATTGTATTTTATCATAAAGAGCTCATTGTTACGTACACACGTACGTAATTACAGAGAAATTCGTGTTTAAGTGCTGCCCGAATTTCCTCGGATATATATATATGTAGAGTTTCATGTAAACTGCCAGATAGGATATGTAATACCACATGATGCGTATCAACGTATAGTTTTGACCAGATATTACGACTTTTTGGTGTATAACAGTTTTCGTGCTATGTACACATATATGCTTTCTATAGTATTAAATTATTTCCATAATCGTATATTATATGAGTTTTGTTGAATTCTGTGTATCAGTAAAATGTATTAGATAGTGCGATTCTTATAAATTATTTAAACAATATTTCATGTATAAATTATTCGAGATTAATTTGAACATTTTGGTGTACTCGCTTAATACAGAGTAATATTTAATCTATATACTATGTTTGATATGTAAATATTTTTATTTCATAAAATTTGTTCTAAGCGAGAAATATGCTTACGTTTTTGTAAACAAAATATTATATAACGTAATTATAATTTGTACCTTCGGTTGATTCGTCGATTGCGATGTGTCGTTACAAAGATATAAAATTAACAAAAAATCTAAGAGTTCATATATTTTCTATAGTGTATCGTGTTCTAGCTGAATTTAACAAAACTCTGTTTTTTAATCTTAACACAATGGAAAAACCTAGTGGTTTTCCTCACATTTTCTCGTAGAGACTCTTTATTGCATACAAGTTATTGTGCAGTGCTCTGTTTGCGGAAAATACCGATCGAATCTCTTGAATCCTACCTCTAACAATACCGCCCAGGACCTATACTCGAAATTTGACTTCAAAGGGCAATATTATAGACCAACGGTACTTAAACTGTAGTTCACAGCCCCTTGGGGGTCCACGACATTCATGCTGGGGTCAATAGCGCTATCGGTGCATAACATACGTGTGCAGTAATGAAATTGTTGGGTACAAATATAATTTAATTAATAGTCGTTCAAAAATATCTAGTTGTACGTACAAAAAGATTATTCAGAAATATCAAGTAAAGCTCTGAAAGTTTTAATTCCATTTCCCACAACTCATTTAAGCGAAAAATTGTCTCCGCTCTTGTTTATATTAAAAACAAGTTTCGAAACCACTTAGAAAACATCCGAACTACGATTAAAGCTTTCGAGTACTGAGCCCGATGTTCAAAAATTGATCCCTGACATGCAACAATATCTTTCACATTAAGTAAATAAAAATCAAACGTGTAAAATAAATTTGAAGTAATTTAAAAATAAAATATTAAAGTTATATGTAAAATTTACAATAAAAATAATTATTAAATGTGTATGTTTTTATGTACCTACTTATGCAATTTGAAATATAAAAGAAATATAAAAATATTAGTTATAATAACATAAGATATTTTGTATAAAAAAAAAATAGGTTATTCGGAAAAAAGTTGGTTTTAAGGGGTATGCGGTTTGAAAAAATCCTTTATCAAGGGTTCCGCGTACTACAAAGTTTAAGAACCGCTGTTATAGACTACTGTGTGAACGATCTTAAATTGTATGCGTTTCGACGAATTGTGTGTCGTGTATATTGTGTGCATGTACGAAAATTTGACTTATGACAGATTTCTTCGGGTACTTACAAAAAAATACCACCATCGAAATATAAACATTTCTGGATTACGATTTTTTTAAACGTTTTACAGTTTATTTTTCATATATTGGGTAGTGGATATTGTCGTCCGGTTTTAGAGTATGTAGCATATGACAATATTTTTATTATTTGTAAAACAGAATAGGTGCATACTTTTTTCTAATCGTATCCAAAATCGACAATCGTATATATTTTCTATCGTATTTTAGTTGCATTTAACGGAAAACTGTTTTAACAATCTTAATACGATGAGAAAGTCGCGACGAGGAAGTCGTTCTCTTCTCCCCGCCCTCTGTGAGTGTACTTGCAGCGCGTCCTTATACGCACATTGGTCGCAAAGCTGCAACAACGTGTACCGAACCGGATCTGTTGAATTATTTTTCTTACAAGTATATATTACCGCGGGTATAAAACTCGAAACTCGACCTTGACGGGGGTAAATGTGGTCGTATAAGACGGAGGAAGGTGGGTAGAAGATTACGCAGTCGTTGTATTATTACGTTGTCGACGACGACAAAAAGAGACACTTGTTCGTTGTCGTAATGGTTTCCTTTTGTCCGATGGCTCGCCGTCGTGCTCGTGGTCGTATACATATATAATACATATATATATATTTATAATTAATATCATATTTTATATTATAGTCATACTCGCCGTTTGACTTTCAAAATGAGGTGACAACAATATATCACGCCGAAAACAATATTATTTAATTTTTAGGTCCGAAGATGAAATATCTTGAAAAAAAATCATTATTAGTATTTTTTCTTTAAAAAGAACCCTCCAGCGTGTTACGACGTTTAAATGTAATATTTTATTTGTCCGGTTGGTTTTTCCTTCGGCGTTGATACGAGAAAATTGAACATAATATATACATATATCCTCTCCTTTGTCTGACTGCGAGTGTTTGAAAATATGATTGTTATCGTTGATGATATATCATCCCTGTCTTTAGATTACATATTTGATTTGCGTGCACACACTCGGAACAGATATTCAAATATTGTCGAATTAATTGTCGAACGAAAAAAAAAACAATCGTGTCACCTTGATTTGTCATGCTTCGGAAACCACACCGATAAATATATTTATTATATATGCGAAATGCGTTCAAAATTTATCATTCGAATGATAACAATAATACGAGCATTGCACCCGAAACATTTAAACTTATGAGACGATAAACCGAATTTCGCGATGTGAAATAAAATGGCTAGAACAATAGGTCAGTGTAATGTAGTATATTATAATTAGTGTATTTAGAAATCTCGAATTTCTGCAGCGATATTGCTTAACGTAGTATAGTACAGTCGATTGGTCCTCGATCGATCGATCTCAACGAATATTATAAAATTTTTTAATTATGTATAACAGCGACGATTATTTAAATGAATCGGACCATAATATAGCCACGATAGTAAAATGGCTAGCCCGCCTGAAGAATGCAAATCGACCACGTGTTTTTTTTTCTTTTCGCCGTCACACACAACTCGGTCATTGTCGTCCGCGCGTTGACCACCGTGGGAATTTTCGACGGGGATAAAAAAAAAATTGAAAAATCTTTATAATATTTTATAATTTAGTCGATATAAGATATTGCAAGTATCTATCGTGAACGTTACGGTCGTCGGTCGAATTTACCAGCGATATTTGTCGAAATATTAATAAAACACTATACCGTAGGGCAATCGACCGGATACAAAACACTGACCTGTGTATTGTTTTTATTAATTTATTATAATAGTTATTATTATAATTGTTGTTATTGATATTGTATGCCGCAATGTGAGTTGAAACAAAGAGACGTGAGGACCGGATGGATTGCAGCAGCAGGCACAGAGCCAGGTGGCTATGAATGTGTGTGTTTTTTTGTTATGGGCGTCCTTTTTTTTTTTTTTTTGCGTAGAATGTAATAGCATATATATATGTGTGTGCGTAGGTAATACGCGTCTTATTTTTTTCATTAACTCGTTGTGCGGTGTCTCGTCGGTTTGTCAATTCAAAATGTATTATCATTGTGTTATATATTATTATTGGGGCTTAAAACCGGTTTAAAATTTTCGGTTTTGAATATGATTTTGATTATCGGTTTTTAATTATGTCGGTTTTATTTAGAATTAAGAAATAATTTTAAGGATGTTTGGGTTTCGATTTTGAATTTCAATATCAGTTTTAATTTTTTCGATTTCGATTAACGGTTTTCAGGAATTATGGTTCAGATTTCACTTTAGCGTACCAATATTTATTTATTTCGATAGATATTTTAATCTTTAATGTTAACATTTATATTTTATAGTTACGGTTTGGATGTTGAACACCGATTTTTAACCGGTTTTTACGGGTATTTAAATCGCTATCAAAATTGGTTTATATAATATGTAATATGTTTATGACGTACTCATATGTTTCCCCTATTAATGCAGACACAAACTTGTTATCATGAAAACAACAATTATACTTTTGTACATGTTAATGTCTTGTATATACATGCACGAATATGTGTAAACAACGTGATTAGAGGAACGTGTCTTATGTATTATGTTTTTAATCGACATACTGTTAAGTATGCTAAATGACGTATTTTTCTCTGCGTACAGGGATCACCCTGAAATTTAATTCGGATACGACTCTATTTATTTCAAGTATATATTATGTTAGTGGCGTCATTTGGTGGGGGGGGAGACGAGGTGGGCATTTTTCCTCCCGCCCTTATTATCAGCGGGCCGGTTTTGTGCTAGTTATGGGCCACCGATATGATTCGTGCTTATATGTAAATACTAAATAGGTATAAGTTATCCTAATTCTACTTATTGGAAAAACACATTGTATTATTTAATCAATGTTCTAAACTAATTTATAGTAATAACCTTAGATTAAATGACGTAAGGTAATAACAAACCTCATGGCAAACGGTGGATGTAAAATAAAATAATATCAGTTAAACTTTATCAAAAATATGAATAAAACCACAATTATATGGTCTTAAATTGTGGTTATAACTTACCGCGGTTTAGTTAACTTTCAATTAACATGGTTATGGTTAACATTAAAGGCGTGTGTAAATTATTAACCTCAATTCAAAGCATATATCCATGGGGGTTTCTACGTTTATTGTTTGGGCCATTTGAGAGTTGATTACATTTGGTATTTTTTGTTTCGTTTTTTTTATGCATAAAAAGTGTAAAAACTAAAAATAAAAATGGAAAAATCGAAAGGTGGTGCAGCCAAGATGAGAGAGAGAGAAAATAAAACTCGAACAAGCTGCTCAGAGCTGTTCACAAAACATTTATAACATGCTTAATGTGATGAAAAGGACAACTTCAAAACTTGAATCTCAGGTAATACTTACTGTTCTTAATGATAATGATTTTAGCTGAAAAAGTAATGAATTTCAATTATTATTTAAATTTCGTTAGATTGGCCGGTTAAAATGTTTGCCCCCTCTATCAAAAACTGAAATGACACCACTGTATTATGGATATAATTAATACTAATGTTGCATACAATTCGATAGAGAAAATTAAAAACAAACATTTTACGGAAGAAATTGTAAAAGTTTATCACAAAATCACGACATGTATTAAATAAATTTTGTAAATCACTCGATGGATACTTAAAACTGACGTTGTGTTTAAAATTTTAATTACATTTTGAGCTCGTTTCTTACAATAGTGCCTAGCTTCGCTTTAAACATACATAAATTGCTCCACTGGTGATTATATTTTATTTTATCACAAATAAAGTTTTTGTTTAATTATTTTCTATCTGATTCAAAATACTTTCAAAGATTTTTATCGTTTTAAATGTTTTACAAATTATACTATTGTGGTTTCGAACACTACAAGCGAGTAATCAAAAGTAATTATGTATTTCCTTTTTTAAGTTTTCATTTACGTTATTTGTAAACCCATATCAATTTCATCGTTTTATATGAAATTGTTATTTTCATTTTAAATTCTCGCCCTATTTCAGATTTTATTATAAGTTTTATGTTTTCCGGGTGAAATTTTTTTTTACGATGTATTATAATAAATGGAATTGTGATACATTACTCTAATGTATGTGTATTAAAGTATACAAGAAAACTACAGTCAAAAGTACATAAGCCGAGTAAAATGTGGTACGGAAACTGAATTTACAATGAGAATATCAAATAATAATGTAACTTAAGTATTTTTTCACATACGTATATATGTTTATAAATATATAAGAGTGAAACTCGTAAAATAAAAACTTTACTGGCTTCGTTTTGGATACATACAAAATATATATATATAAGTATTCTTCAAATATTTTCATTCTAATATTAAATAAATTGTTTTTGATCGAATGCTTATGTAAAAGTATTTAATTTACTTTCCAAAAGGAAACAAATATTATTAGTTTTTAAATTATAAATTATTGGAATTGTGCAGAGAACCGATAACTTTTTTATCAAAACAGTTTACACCAAACGTGATTTAATCGCGTATAGATGTTTAACACAATTGTATTTAATATATGTTATAGTCCGTTTATTGTCATGATTACGGGTTTAATTCCATTATAAACGGTATTTAAATTTGACTTCAGAGGGGTAATGCTATCATAGAGATTATTCATCTCATGGACACGGGACAAGTGTTAAAGTCGGTTAATGCCCATGTAAATAATCATATAAATGTACTATAAAAACAATTATTATTAAAAAAAAAGAAATCGTATTTAAATATATATATATATATATAACAAAGCCAATGAGTACGTATTAAAAAATAAATTATAGAATACAGAATCGTTGTATAAAATGTATCGATAATTATTAACTGTCGGTTTTGACTAAAAGTCATCGTCATACATGATATCTACGCGTAATAATATGATATATTCGACGGTAAAAAGGATGGTTTCGATATTAATGACATACAGACATGACTAGAATCATCTCGAATATGTAATATACAAAAATACGAAACATTAGTGTATGGCTAAACAGTATAACGCACTTGTATTTTTAATAAATACAGGAGATTTTGTGAGGCATGTAGATCTTTTCGAGTCGGTTAGCACAACGTTAATAGGATTTATAATCATGTGAAGTACGCGTTGTAATAAAAATAAACCACGTATACTTCACGTCTCGTTTTTATATATAAATGAAATTAAAAAAAAATATAAAAAAAGAAATGTGTGTTTTTAAATCGTCTGCATTGATTTCCAAACCATTTATTTGTATGTATGTAGCTTTTAAAGTTTTAATTGTTGTAGGTCAAACGGCTTAAAGTGTTTCAATTTGATACAAAATCGTTGTTTTCTTCACCATTTAATGGTGTGTATATACAGAGTTTGTTGTTGTGTTGTCGTATTTTAGTCAAGTGCCGAAAAATTTGATCGGCTATACGCGTGTACGTAGTTTCGGGGTAGGAGAACGGCTTGTCCTTGGGCGTATATAGTGCAATAATTTTGAATGCGTGTACACGTATTAAAATCGATATACTTCGAATACTGTATACAAGTCCGAAATGTTTTATATACAATTTATTTATAAAAAGACGAGAATGATACGATGGTCGAATATAAAATACTTGTTTACAATAATGAACGTGTTATTGTTTTGTATTTATAATTTATTATAATATACGAACTGCGCACAACAGTTCATCGTGAATACAAATATTTACGTGTTAAAACTGAATAATACATGCAATATTGTTGTTTTTGTTTTTCTATATACATTTATAGTTACACTGGATGCATTTGAACTTCATGTTTCAACCCGTAACCGAGTACCGCTGACTAGAGCACAATGGTCAAGACGTTTCAGGCGTATCTGCCGGACTGTCATAGAACGTACTCTTGCATACATTGCAGGGCACACCTGGCCAATCACGACGAACTCATATCCAAGGTACGGTCATATACTTACATATATGTATGTTCACGAGGTGTGATCAAAAGTATCCAGTCTGCGTTAATAACTCTTGTATCGATAACGATGACGAAACCCTGATAATGTCATTCGATAAAGTAACTTCTAACGAATATTACATTGTTGGTTTGAGATTGATACAGATACTTATTTTGTTTTCTCGACATTTGCCTGTAATCGTGTTTTAATTGTGTGGCGAATTTCTTTATGCACGTAATTGAAGAACAACGCGTATGTGTGAAATGTTGTTTAAAACTAAAAAAAATGCAAAAGAAACTTTTGAACTTTTAGAACAAACTTGACCTTGAAGTATCTATTTACGATGAATTATTCCAAATAAATAAAAAAATACGATTAACATGACTTTTATATTCGTTTGATCTCACTTGCTATGTTTTTTTATTTTTGATATTGGAGAATTCGCTGAATTCCTTTGTGATGATTAATGCTTTGTTTTCACATCATATCATAAATCCAAATTTCATTGCCTGTTAATATGATATTAAAAAATAAGTCTAGACCAGTTTCCACTCTTTAAGAAGTTCAAGTGAGATGACCTTTATGTTATATTTTTGCTCATCAGTTAAGAGACGAGGGATACATTTTGCTACAATTCGACTCATGCCCAATTATTTGGTTAATATCTCTTGACAAGAACTATACGATATTTCTGCGTTTTCTGTTACTTCTCTAATAATTAATCGACAGTTATTTCGAATTTTATTTAATATAATTTAATTTACTGCATAATTAAAATATAATTACGGAAAAATGCTGAGAAATAAAAATCAAATTTTTTATAGATTGAAAATTAACAGTGTAATACTCATTAGAAGTTACTTTATCGATTGAAACTATCGGGGTTTCGCTATCTTTATTGACGCAAAAGTTATTAACGCAGTTCGTGTATTTTTCGATTACATTTTGTATACATATAATTGGGAAGCTGTGTGGATTCATGTAAAAAATTATTAGGAGTAAAGAATGCAGATGGACGATATTTAAAAGTTTAAACTGTGAATCGAAGACGAAATTTCTTAGAAATACACGACTCGTAATATCGTAATATTTAATAGTGAATACTCTTAAATATGTCGTATGGTTACAAATAAAAATATTTTTATTTATTTTATTTTCACTGTCAACACACACAGATATATACTCGTGTATATATATGTACTACTATATTGTCCATACGTCATCGATGATTGCATTTATTATATACAAATTATAAGTACTTATAGTTTTCAATGTTATTTGTCATTGGGGCTATATAACAAGTGCGTATATCGTTAATTTTAAACACTCGAGAACTTCGATATTCGATAGACCATAAATATATTAGTATCACTAGAAACGAGTGGTAAATATTTCTGTGTATAATAGAAACTATGGGTTCATTAAAATCAATAGACTATACGTAACAATTGTAGAAAGGTAATAATAGTTTCCATACAGTCGAACGAAGGAACTGTAAAGTAATATGTAGATAATAGAATTATAAAAATCTGTTGTGAAAAATTTTATGAAGTATTTTGGTTTACTGGATATATATATATATATGTATATATATTATATTTTAGGTAGTAGATTGGTGCTTCTTTGGTGTAAGATCGAAGATGTTATTATATGACATGATAACTATTTCATTGTAATACGTTTTCCTCGGTATTTATTTAGAATGTCACGAAAAATAAGTACACGGACCTAATTTACGTATAAAATTCGTGTAGTTTTTTATTTTGACCGTTTATACTCTAGAGAGTGAGGTGAACAGACCTATTTATGTTTTTCGACTAGATTGTAAAAAAAAAATGTTGTCTCACGGTCTCATCCATCTCGCTGGTAGCTATGTCGTAATCTTTATATGTATAAACGATAATTAATTATAGCAATAAATATTTCTGAAAATAAAAACAAAATATCTTTTAGATTAATAGTTATCATTTCATGATGAGGTACGGTTTTATTTCGGAAGAGTGAAATAGACGCATTTTAGTTCAATTGAAAAAAAAAAATTAGTCATATAAGAAATGTCCAAAGTTATAGATATGTTGAAAACTAGAAAGAATAAATAAATTGGCCGTCACGAATGAGTTTGAGAAAGTCTTCGAGAGAAAAATGTAGGAACACAATAAATATTTTGTCTTCTAGAAATCCAGACTGTAAAAGTTTCCAGAAGAAAACTTGTCTTCATACCACACATCCCTATGGTCCTTTCTGATTTGCCCTTTCAATTCAAACATTTAAAAATCTCTTTGAAAGTCTTTTTCACAATTTCTAAAAATTAAATAAATTACAAGATTAAACATTTAAATTCGTAGGAATAAATTTGTGTTCAGATTGTTTTTTACGTGGATAATATTACGCGTACTGAACTGGAAACCTCTTACGTCGAATGTGCAACGAAAAATATAAATAATGACATGTACGACGTATAATTGTTTTTCTTGGTCAGTTGTTTAGACATTCACGAGTACATTCGTATATTATACTGCATTTACAATGTTATATTGTTCAATAGTACTAATCAGAATTAATTATTTTACGGAGTTATTTATTTACATATTTATATATTAGTAAAAATCACTCAATCAAAATATATGCAAAAAAAAAAAAAAAAAATGCGTATGAATGTAATTTTAAAACGGTTTTGTTCACAGCGCGTGAAATGCCCTAACTTATTATTACGCGTATCATTTATTGTGGTTTTAATACTTTACTTTGAACGAGTTAAACATTCGAACGACACGATAACATCAAACACACTCATAATATTAATATGATATAACACAACCGATAGCGTCAATAACATTCGAAGCCGCGTTTCATTCGGAACATTCGGACCGCGGACGGTTAACATAATATTTATGCGAAATGAGATGTACGCGTACGCACGCGCATTTAATACCATGTTATCGTCGTCATTGTTATTATTGTTATTATTATTATTATTATTATTATTTAAAGCTCGGCGCGTGTGCGTTGTGACGACACACAAAGACTCAGCAGACGGACCGGAAGCGAATTGATACGCATGCGGTCGTGTACGTGTGTGTACGTGTGTGTGTAATATATACGACCGACCGTTATTATTGGAGGGAATAAGCTTTCACTATTCTCTGTGTGCGTGTGTCGCCCTTCCTACTACACTCGTGCCGAAACCCATATTGCCAAATTTCCTTGTTCTCCTCCTGTTCGTTCTTTCCATCGTCGTCGTCGTCGTCGTCATCTTACGAGTTTTTTCTTCCTTTTGCACGCACGCGTGCGCTATAATAAGACTGTGGACAAGTTTTATTTTCATTCGCTCGCGTGCGCGTATTGTTGCGCAACCGGTGCGTAATCTATAATATAATATTATAACCATATTTATAATGTTTATTTAAATATTATAATCTGCGGATGACCTTTGCGATCGTCACGACTTGTGCGTATATAATATTATGGAAAAAATAAAAATAAACGTTTACGTATAAAATGTCTATCGTGCACATACACAATGGTTCGTTAATATAAAAACCTTAGTGTTTTGAGGCCAGTTTACATTTATTAGAGCAACGACGTTTATGAACCATGACGAATCTTTGTCACTCTGATGCGACCACTGATGAAAGTGTTTACACTATCAAATCAAAAATAACGATCACAAATCAGTATAATTAATAAAATTAAAGTTAAATATAAGTTTCGGAATATAAATTATAATTATAATTTGAATGATTATGAAAATCGCATTATCGGCAGGTTCGTGAAGTCGGATACCTGAAAATAATAAACGCACGCATACGTATAAACCAAAATTACACCACGTCACAAGAATTTTGAAACAAGTCTGTGCCCGCATGGATCGGACAGAACGACTTGTAAGAGTTTGTCGCTAGTACGGTGGGCGGTGTGTTTATATTATCAAAGTAGAATCCGTGGCACGAATTCGCGGTGCACGAACGTCGCTACATTGATAAATGTAAACCGGCCTTTATTCATTTGATATTGTATAATCGATTTTTACAATGAGTATGATCGTTTCGTTTTTTAATCCGGCGCGTATGTCAAAAAAAAAAAATATATCGTGCGTGTTACACATACGTGCGGATGAAGTGAAATTTCAGAGTCATTCAACCGATAGAATATTATGTTTGTATTTGAATTATTTTCATTGAAACCATGATTTGATGTTTCCGTAGATGGTCCTTGATGTGTTTGTCGAGAAGTTGTTGGAGTTACATTTGTTGACTGATATTGTTGTTTTACTTTTTGTCGTGCCCTACATTCCTGACAACGTTCCGCGTTCAACTTAAGCATGTTTAATCTTTTTGATCTTCAAAAATGTATATGAAAGATACTAAATATCTGTATTTCGCTAGGTGAATAAATATAGGAACTGTACGAGCCGAGGGTGTTTATCAATAAAATGCTTACTTGGTTACCATTGCTAGTGTGGTAACTACTAGTGGTAACTAGAAAAGAAAAGAACACACAAAAAACAAAGAAAATGACCGTGGCACTCTTTTGCTTACATTATTTGACCAGGTGCTTGTACGTGTGTGTGTAAACGGCGAATGACGTGATCACGGTGCGTGCGGGTTCACAGATCCTAGACATGGTAAAATTGGTGGGGATGGCCAAGCGGTCTGCTCGCACGCTATTGGCTGCAACAGGGACATTACGTACATGCGCGACAAATCTCAAGAAAATTGGTGGGGGTGGGGGGGAGGACAGTCAAGCGGGTCTGCTCGCACGCTATTGGCCGCAACTAAAATGAGACAACACGCATGAGTAACTAATCTCAAGAAAAAGTATCGTGACGGGCCGACCGTGAGGCTAAAAAAAAATGTTTTTCTCGTACCCTCTGTAAAGAAGTTTCACTTCAATAACAGGTGGGCATTACACAGCCGGGACAAAGGAAATAGTCGTTTTCCTTATCCTCCACGTACCATATTTAAATCATTATAAAATAACCACAAGAACAACGACTACGGGACGGGTCAAAACCAGAGTTACAGTAACGACGCACGATTCTATTGTTATGTAAATCGATTGCGCGTTCGTGTTTCACGAGGAAATATTTAATTATTATAATCGGCCCAACTGTTTCGTTATTTGTCGTATTTTGGTTTTTTTCTATTTTTTTCTCTTTTTCACGAATTAATCGGAAGAACAAATGACCCGTAACGAACGCAAACAGGGCTTATCCGAACGTTGTATATAACAGCATATATATAATGTAAAGTTTTTTTTTTAATCTGCTTTATTCTCTTCTATAGATTTTTTTTCGTTGTACTAGATACACAGTGTGTGTATTTATTTGCCAAAATTACGTTTTAACGACGATCGTATTTGGTTATTTTGTTATTCGAAATTATTATACATATTACTATATGTACGCGTACACTTGATATTGCACTCGAAAGCCTTTTCCGACAACCGAATGTTTTTTAGTGAATCTTCATTTTGAAATTTGTGTTTACTCAATGACCGCAAAAAATATATAGTATTTATTCGCTCGTATCTATAACCTAACTTAAATATATTATATATGTATACAAATACGACAACAGTGAAATATAAAATTCGTTCGAATTCGTCACTGTAGACGTAAGGCCGCCCACAGAAAAATATTTCGGGGGGGGATCATCAAAATATGTACACCCTAATTTTTTTTAATTTACTGAAATTCTTTGCTCATAAAATACACTTACCGTTTTTCGTTGACCTTATATATATATATTAGTTTATGTACTTTTTGTTTTCGTCCACCGTTACAGTATAACAGTGATTTTACTTTGGCATCAGTTTTTTTTTCTTCTTGTTTTTGCATCAATAATTTTCCTATTGTAAATTTATATCACGCGTGAACGCGACACGTTTTCTTGCTCACAGCATAATAAACACCATATGATGAATTCTCGTCTAAAAAACTTCTAAGTTGCGTTAAATTATTTATTTTTCAATCTGTTTCGAATAATATATGTAATTTTATCGAAATTCGAACTCTAATAATATAGGTTATCCCTGCATTGTACCTGCGTACGGTATCGTTTCACAGATACCTAACACATTTGTGTGTTGATCTACGTATGTATATTATTTTATTAGCTTACCCGGATACATAAAAAAAAAACTTGAGTTTTGTCTCCACAATCAACAATAAAAAATTATTATAAGCTAAACAATTTGATATTAAATGGATATATTTTTAATTTCTTACAGTGATTTCTGAATAATATTATAGTGAACTATATTTACATTTAACGAACATTTATGTTTGGTACATGTACAAATTTGACAACAACACGACTTCAATACGACGTTGAGTCATGTATAAATATAATTTACTATTATTCGTATGCATAATTAGTGATGTGTTCAATAAATAGATATTGCGCAATATTAGAAAAAATTACATTTTTTTGTTTAGTTTATAAATTTAAATCGATTACAGGTTATATATCTGCATATGTAGACATAATAAAATATATACTTTTTTGGTGTATAGTAAAAAATAAAAATGTATTTGAAATTTTTAAGTCGATTTACAATATATGACTTTTAACATAATCGATTTATATGATTTCATTGTATAAGTATACGATTTGTGTTTAATTTTAAAGCAAACTATAGCTATAGATAATTTGCGAAAATTTATTTTTATTGGATTAATTAAATTTGACAAAGCGTAGATGCTAGTAATTGGATTCAAAATAACATAAAATACAGTTTTGGGAAAGTATATCAATAATTTCCATTTTAGATCCTGCGTCAATACTGTCGCGTCAGTTGTCAAAGAGTGTACACCTTTCTCCGCCTGTACGCGATTCGTCTTGCTATTTTCATATGTTATTAAAATATATTGTTTAGCCACCTATATAATATACGTTGTTTCTCGTACGTGTCTCAAGCAATCTGTAGTTCCTATTGTCTGTGAGGTTTTTGGTACGGCGGTGAGAAGGAAAGGAATGTGCGCGTATCTGTATCAATACCGTCATAATATCGATTTCTCGAGTTTTTGTAAATTTAATCTGATAAAACTTTTAGTTGGGATTTTTAATTATTATTATTATTGTTGTTATTGTTGGAAACAGTATATATATTTTTTGGTTGCACGTATATATCGGTCTAATCGGGTTATCGTCGGGTTGATTTTTTTCAAAGAATAAACGTCCGCAATGTGTCAAGAATTGTACTGACATTTTGATACGACGCGGTTTGTAATAATATGCTGGCTTTTAAAAATAAACTTTTTAAAATAGGTCAAACTCTGTGGGGAATCCATACTGGAGGAAGCATTTTATACCGCGCACTGAGTAAACAAAAACGATTCGGTTCTATTATCTGGCATGCTTACGAAACGTCTGTTCTCAGTTAACCTATATTTTCATTCAAACCTTTTTAAATAATAAATATTAATATCAAACCTATGAAATGCGTATATGTTTCATAATAATATGCCTGACATAATTATAGTAATCAGTTTGCTATACTTTTTATACGTTATCGTCCATAATTCGCGAATAATACTAATATTATTTGTTCACAGTAAGTATTTAAGAAACTAATTTTCATAACTACTCTATATATCCATTTGTCGAACGTGTGAAATAGAAATGTTTAGAATATTGCAGAGTTGTAATGCTGTATAACTGTAATGGTATTATATTATTTTCTATAAACAAATATGAAATATATAATAATAATAAATTTAAATATTAAAAATATAATAATAATATAAATAAATATTAACAAAATATTACCTTGGATCGTTTGAAAGTTAACATGTTATATAAAAATTGTATACGTTTATTCACAAAAACACGAACGTCTTATCGTGGGAAAATTTGTTCGTCTGATCCATTCCATGGACATCACTGTGGTTTATATAATGTTGTCCATACTCCTTTTTCTGGTAATACAAATAGAGTATGATAAAAATAAGTAGTAACTGATAAAGTTAAAAAGTATTCTATTATTTTTCATTCGTTTCATACAATAGTGATTTTAAAATGTTGAAGAAATATGTTTTTCATTTGTGTAAACGTATCAAATAATCTTACTAACAATTTTCATCCAATTTCTTAATATGTGCCATGTTACATGTAAACAAAATTTGTTTTCCTATAGGTCGTTTCTCCATGCATTATAAAATATTAATTCGTCATCATTCTAGTCGTATCTAATGTTAAAAAAACAACATGCAAATGGATAATCGTCAAAAACCACTAATGTATATAAACAACTATTTTGTAATTATTTTATACGTTTTAGACTAGTAGGAATTACTCATATAAACACGTTTAATAAAAAATAAAAAAGCGTTTTAGTTTAAAATTTTATTTTTTATTATTTTATTTTTTTCATATTTCGATTACTGTGGTTTCAATTTTAAATTACAAGTGAAATGAAGAATGTATTAGTTTTACAGTGATGTGTGTTTCTTTTATAGATAATTATTTTGACAGTTATATTGTCAAAAAAATACGTTAATAAATATCTTATATCAATAATCTATGTAAATAATTCATAAAGTAATTTTTAAAAGTAGTCCTAACTTAATCTAAATAATTAACTCGTCGACAAATAAAAAATATAAAGTATACATAAACTATCATTATAAAAAAATTTTTTTTTTTATAATGATAGTTTATGTACTATTTATAAAAGAGGTGTGATCAAACATTGATTTTGTACTTACAATTAAAGTTTCTTCAGATATATTTAGTGATTCTTTTATATATTTACTAACAGTAGATGATAGAATAGGTTGTTTGTTTCGTATTTTTTCGTTACTATAAAACCGTGCTTAAGGTTCAATTTTTCTTTCTTCCCTATGTTCGAACTATTCTTAAGATCTGTTTCTTTCGCCAATTTCGAGATTATTTGATTAAATAAATTTAATGACGTATGTTTGATATACGTCGTTCAATTGACCCTACCATGCCGTAACTTTAGTTTATGGATAATTTTTTTTTTTAATATTTTCATCTGACTCCAGAAGTGTGTATATGAATCCCGTTATCAACAGTATTTTAAGAAATACTATTTAAAAGTATTTTAGTAATATTCAAATACATTTTATCGTTTATTATTATTATTTTATCGTTTATTATTAATCGTACAAATTTGAATTTTATCCAACCAATATTCACCACAATTATAGTTGTTGGTGATTAGTGAAGTAAATATTATACTCAACTACATTTTTATTTCAGATAACTTAATATGTCGTTAAATTACGTGGACAGTAATAAGTAAATTTTGAGGTTAATGTGATAAAATTTTTCTAGATCAGTGACGGTCAATTTACATAAGTGATAATATTACTTCTCAAAAGGGGTAAGTGAACGATGAGGAGGAGGAGGAGGAGTAGAATGAGAAAGAGGATATTCGGATATCACGTAGTCGTCGACATTTCAAAGTGCTCTGTATCCACGCCGGCGAAAACAGCCGACTGCGGCGGCGTGACGTCACCAGCGCGCGAAATTTGCTCGTGTTGATGTTTTTGTTCGTTTATCGACTGCGGCTTGTTTGTATCTGCGCAGTAGTATACTATGTACCCGTGCGGGGTATACCATCCGCCGACGATTTCTCCGTCGCACGGCCGCAGCCCGCCCGCAAACAAAGAGGTCGCGTGATGCGTGTACGTATATTACAATACTGTTGTTGTTGTGTTGTCGTTGTTGTCGTTGTTAGAACACGCGTTGGATTTAAATAGAAAACACGAAAGCATACGAAACAAAACAAACGTTCAACCGTATATACCTGTTTCGATTTGTCGCAAAATGCAATCTCGCGTGCAGTTGGCAAAAATATTGTCTTATGGCTGCGTCGTCATGTCGTTATCAGACCCGGATTAAGTACTTTGCGGCCCCCGCAAGCAAATAAATAAGATGAACCACAATTACGCATACACACACACACGTACACATATATATATATATAACATTAAAATATATCAAGATACTTGTGGTGTACCTAAGCCGACGATTGATCAATTGCTGACCGTTGGATGAGCGACAGACCGTAATCATAGAGATATATATTTATTTGAAAAACGGTTGTTTAATGCGCCGAATTTTTTGAGGGGTCGTGAACAATGTTCTTATTTTGTTTGTAGGTTAATCCGGCCCTGGTTGTTATATTATGTGACAGCGAGCTGTGGCCAAACTGCTGTCAATCGAGAATGATGACTATAGAAAAGTCGATCTTTAGCGATTTTGTAGAATTGTTTGTTTAGAATAAAACAGAACAATTTTAACTATTAGTTATTTCATTAAAGCGCACTTTTTTTTTTACAAAAACATTTTTAATCAACCGTAAAAGAAAAAGAACGAATATCTATTATCGACGAATCCGGCGAAGCTCGTTCAGGGACCTGTCTAACCTCGCAGCGTGCGCAATTGGAATACGTTCTATATATTTGGCGTGCAGGTTAGGTGGTGCGTCGTCTTCGGTCGTGCGGACTTTTGCGAAAATTGAAATATAGGTCACGACGTCCTTGAAGGAATAATCGCGGTCGTCGCGTAGTTGTAACGTTGGCAAGTATATAAGAGATGTACGCGGAAACGGACTATAAAACGACGTAATTTTCGAGTCCGAATCGAAATTTGGGACGTCGTCAAAAACGCAAACCATAGTTTTTTTTTTTTTTTTTGGTATTTTTCTTATGGCTATAGAGTCGCACGAAATCACATATAATGTAGACATATTGTTGTCGAAAAAAAAACAACGACAACAACCTGACGCGTTTACACCGCTCGAGCGCAATTTCAATAAAAACGTGCATGTGCACGCGCGTTCGTCAAATGCCATCGACAACGTGAGAATATTATTTGTTCGGTCGACGCGCGTTACCCGCGTCACGTCCCCTCGGCCGTTCGCGGTCACTTGTCATACGACGTACGGTATTATTGAACGCAACGCGATATTGTTTGTGGTTTTTTTTTTTTTAAATTTTATTTGAACATTGTGTTCCAATCAAAGGCGAACCAATAATAACAGTGTTGCGGTATACGGACGTATATTGTAGCGATAATGCGCGTGTATACACATAGCGTTACGATAGTGGGTTGTGTTGCGCGCGAAGACGATGTTAAAATCATGTCGAATTCTCGCTGC
Source organism: Schlechtendalia chinensis (assembly GCA_019022885.1). Lineage (NCBI taxonomy): Eukaryota > Metazoa > Arthropoda > Insecta > Hemiptera > Aphididae > Schlechtendalia > Schlechtendalia chinensis. Next base: position 7,585,740 of record CM032340.1, on the reverse strand, counting down.
GCAGATATTTCGTTGAAATTATCGTTAGAGGTCGCCGCCGATTAATCGCGCGTTCGTGTTTCGCGCTGAAATTATGATAAGCTGCGTAATAACGGAATAACCATGTTTTTCCTGTTAAACGTTTTTTTTTTTGTTTTTTTAAATATTTTTTTATCGACGAAAAAAATCGTGACATTTATATCGACGGTTTTATATAGCTAACTTTCTGATATGTATGAGGTCAATTGTCGATTTACGTATTTTAATTTACCCAACCGTTACGGTTTAATTACGAATATCGTATCTGGATCGTATTTGTTTATTAATGAATTTCGTTTTTTTTGTTGTTATTATTAATCATACCATATAACCGGCTATTATAATATATACCGTTTGAGCAGGTAATTTTTTGTTTTTCATTTCCAATCGATCGAAGCCATCTGTTGAAGAAAATTTAATGAAATCAAACGAATGGCCTACCTATTATTTTTAGCATAATAACCAACATTTAATAAATTATTCATATTTAGGTTAATGGTTATTTAGAATCAGTAAATTGTTTACTTATTTATTGATATGTATAAAACACTCGGTATTGTTAGAAAAAAAACATATTTGAAACGTTAACACAATGATGTGTTTTATTATTATTATTATTATTATTATTATTACCAATCAGTTATAAAATGTTATTGTTTAAATAATCAATTTGTGCGGTAGACCTTCTGCGAATATTGTATTCAGTTCAAATCGGATGATCGTGTTTATGATATAATTATACGTAGTTATATAATACGAGTAATATATAATAGTATATCCCGTTTTTTTCATCCACAATATTTATCGTGTTTGCGTGTTTCCATTTCGGATCGCGTGCTAACTGCAGCAATATTATGTTATACATATTGTGATCTAATCTTGTGCATTATATAATATGATGTTGAACTTAATAGGCATTAAACATCGGTTCTTAAATGCAATGTGTATAATAATATACATCTACCGTTCTATAGTCCGATGGCAATAACGACGATGACGATGACCACCAATGATGATGATAACAACAATAATAATAATAACAGTAGGTATTATGAAATTTTCTTTGTTTCCATTAAAACGTGATATAATTGCATAATATATAATAATAATAATTTTGGTTCAAAAATCATGAGAGTGGATATATTTGTATAGTAAAATACTATAAAAGTACTATAACTCTAAAAAAATTATAAATATATATATATATCAGTGCCGTTATTGTTTTCAGAAATGCTAAAATATACTATAACGAGTCTGACCCAATCACTACTTTTGCCCAAAAGGATAAATGTAATATTTTTCATTTGGTGAAACTGTGTTGATGACGATCATTACCTATCTTTTTATTAGTAAATAATAATATGGAAATTTATAAATACCTACTGAACCTAATATAACGTTAAATAGTATTATCAGGGCACAAGTAAATTAAGAATATAAAAATAATAATGATAATTATTATTATTATCATTATTATTTCAACAAATCATATAAATAGGGCGTAGTGATTTACTGACTCGTATTCAACACGAGAAAGGTAAAAAGTGAAAAAAAAACCACGGGAGTAACAACAATTTATTTTTTGTAAAAGGACTGGATAAAACGTTGCCCCCATCTAGTAAAATGTGAAATGACGCCATTGAATTATGCCTGCTGCACTTGTATTATTATTATTATTATTATTATTATTATTATTATCATCATCATCATCTAAAACACAAAGACAATGTTACGCGTGATTATTAAATAATTATTATTTCATATACCACTTGCTTACTCGCGTTCTTATAATCCCGAGTATTATTCACCTGCTGCTCTTGTAAGAACCACTTAACCCCGTTTAAACTCGTCGACCTCTATCCTATACCTGCGTCTATATAATATACTTCAACCCACCGTTTCCGATATAACTGCGTCAATCTAAATATTATTACTATTATATTAACTATCAACATGAGCAACGATAACACTAATTACTATATACTTATTACGAACACATTATTGTGTATATTATAGAGTACGTTTTATTATTTTTTATCACTTTACAGTGCAATAATAAATGCACGAAAGATACAAAAACCATCGGGCGCAAAACACAATCGACTATAACGCGATTATCTCATATAATAATATTGTTGTGTATATTATTGTTGTGTACACGTGTACAAAATGGGTTATATACTTATCATTTGTATCTAGATATCACCAAGAAAAACAGGAATAAACTTCCGACAAGATGATTATAATCAGATAATTGTATTTGTATTCCTAAAAATTCGTATTATTATATTTGCGCGGATGATTGTTTTAATAGGAAACTCACGAGTTCTACGACGTACGTTCAATGATCCGAATCTCGTATAAAAAACAATATACAGTTTGACAAACGGATCGCGTATTTAAGTCCCTTTTTCATGAAAATATATAACGACAAAAATACATATTATATTGTTATTTGTTACGTTCATTCGTTTCTTTTTCAACAATTTTTTTAATAACATTATTTATTAAAACTAAATTTAATTAATTAACGTGAATTAATTTAATACACGAAGGGATCGATCTTAGTCATTAAATGGGTAGTTACTAGAGGTGAATTAAATAAATCGACATATCTCGAACTACTTAACAGTTATTTTAAAATTAATCTTAGATAATAATTCAAAACTATCGGTTGAATAGTTGAGTAATTTGTGTAAAAAAAAAAATTGAGTGATATAATGAGCGTGGTTGGTTTTCTATATATTATGTTATAATAGTAATCAATTAACGGAAACATATCTTAAAAATATATTTTGTATAACCTCTGGTATTTTAATATAACCTGTTGTGTTTTCTTTTTATCTCGTATATATATTCAAATGGTCAGTGCCGTATTAAACTAAACTGCCACCCTGGGGAAAAATCCATTTTGCTACCCTATCAACATCATTAAAAAAATTAAAAGAGCCTATACAGCGTACTCTACAATTTCCCCACTCCCTAGTCCAAGTCCTGACAAAAAAAAAATATTCTTACAAATGTTTAATATATTTATAAAAATAACTATAAACAAACAAATAATTATATTTAAATAATATTTATTATATAATTATCTCTGATTCATGAATTAAAAATATGAACACAATATTTGTCAAATAATTGTTAAATAACGATTAGATATTTAATTAGATATTAATAGATATAATAAGATATTGGGTTTAGGTTATTTTTTATTCCTGTATTATATATATTATATGTGCAATATATACCCAATATATACCTACTCGCTCTATTTATTTATTTTTACTTTTTTGTAAGTTCAAATCATGTGTATGTTTATAATATATATATACATCATTTTAACGTTCTTTCCTAGACCACAACCCGCGGGATTATAAATCTACAAAATAATTTAGATAATGTCTTGTACGTTATGATAAATGTGAGCACTTGGATAATGTCAATATTTTATTACCTTTTATCAATCGTATGAAGGGTTCACATTACCGTCGGTTATTTTCTTCGGGTTAAATGATTTGATTAACCGCGACAATATATAAATACACAAAAAATAATCAGTGTATTTTATTTAAAAATTAACATATATTCTTATTGTTCTTTCTAAATTCAATAAAACATTTTTCCCCTTGGGTTTCGTGTGACATACATTTGACTATTAGATTCACGGTTCATCTTGAAAAACCATGATTTTTCATATGATTTTAGTATGAGCTATTACTTTTCAACCAGCTGCCACAAGCATATAATATTTACTGATAAAAAAAAAACCGAGATTATGTCTGTACTCTGTCTGTGTGCATATTTATCATTGTGAGGTCTAATGTGTTTTATTTTATTTTATATAGATGCATTCGGTTTGTATATTACAAATAAAGAAGAAATAAACGAACACATTTATTATTTTTTGGTAGAATATTATTATAATTATTTGTCTGTTATTTCAAATATTTCATCGTAAATTGAAAATAAATATTATTTTGTTATAATCTCCCCATGGTTTAATATGTCTATTATTAACCAAGTGTATTGTATAAAATATACGATGATGCAAAATTTAATTAAATATATTCTGAAATCAATACATTTGAACGCCATTCAGTACGAACGGAGCATAAAATGTTCACAATATAACAAATTTGTTTCGACCAGAAATTTATTGTTCAGCGGTCGTTATAAATTGTTTGAACGTAAATCTCGAGTAACAAAGTAGTTTACAGTTAAACTACACCGTACATAGAATAACACGTTTAAACTTTAAATTGGACGATGCTGTGTTATATGAAGTTATCGATAGGTTTTAAACGATATGGGTACCACGCACGTTATAATTTTATTCATTTTTAAAATTTATGTTTAATATATCTCGTATTTGTAAATAATAATTTGTTAATTCTATTGTTTCAGTCTTTTCAAGGCAGTCAAGGGAGAGCATACCTTTTCAATTCTGTGTAAGTATAATCATTTCGCAACAGCGATGTATATACCAACTTCTTCGGGTTTTCGGATAAGATTAAAAACAATATTATTCCGTAAGCAGAGTCACTCTGTAATTTGGTCAAGATAAGGTCTCTCTCTCTCTCTCCTTTTTCCTTTACATATATACACCCATATTTGTGAGTGTATACGTATATATGTATATATATATATATATATATGTGTGGATTTGTATATTGTTACATACGAGTTTTTTTTTACGTTGTATTCAGTTAAATGTGAATATTAATTTTCGTTGTTATTCTCTTTAGTGTAAACGTTGGATGTGGACCAGCAGAAGAAAGAATTTTGTTGACCGGATTGCATGCAGTGGCCGATATATATTGTGAATGTTGTAAGACCACTCTAGGTTGGAAATACGTAAGTGTATTTATATATATATGTATATTATTGTTATTCGTAATAGTATGTTCGATCATAATTTTAAAAAAATGTTTTGAGACTGATAGAAATAATATTTAATTACGTAAAAAAATTTCTTCTTCTTCTTCTTCTTCTTTTGACATAGCTACTCTAAGAGTTTTGGCCGCCACCATAATATCGCACTACCAATCTTTATCTTGTGCTAGATCCTTCCAATTTTTCACGTTCAGCTCTCTCAGATCTTCCTCTACTCTATCCGACAATCTTTTCCTGAGTCTGTCACGTGGCCTTTTCCTTGAAGTATCCATTCAAATGTTGCTCTTAACGGGTCATTTTTTTTATGCATGATATGACCAAACCACTGAATCTTTTTGTCTTTGATAAAATTAGTTACCGATCCCATTTTCATCAGTTTCTGCAGTTTCGTCTTATATTTCCTTCGCCAATTTCTTGTGTTTGTATTAAGTATCGGTCCATAGATTTTTTCCAAACTTTATTTTTGAAAGTTCTTAGGTTTCTTTCCGTTGTGCTCGTCGTTGTCCAGGTCTCACACCTATATTTTAGGGTTGGTCTTATTATACCCACATACAGTCTGGTTTTTATATTAAATTATAATTTTATAGTTAAGGAATTTCGCTAATGCATAGAAAATTGTCTAAGTTTTATTCAATCGGAACGTAAAAGAACAAAACAAAATAAAATATATTATAATTAGATTATAAAATTATAATATGTATATAGAAACCAAAATATTGTAAAACGGTTTTTTTGTTTTTGTTTTTGTAATCCATGATATATTTGTTCGGAAATCTATTACATATAAAATACATAATGATCCATTTAATGTGAAAAAAATAAAATTTTAAGTTTTCTTAGTAAATTTTGGTTTTTATGAATATATTGTTAAATTCAATTTAAAGTATTTACAACACTAAATTTGTATTTAAAAAATCTATTTTTGTCTTAGTGTTATTTTATAGTTGACATTTAAAATATAGAAGAACGGATAATAACGCGAGGGGCTAAAACATTATTCCCTGTACTTTTTCACGCCTCTTATCTAAACTTTAAATGCAAATAAATAATAATAAAGTGTTTATTTTGCAACATTCGACATTGATACATTAGAACTTTCAGAAAAATATTTTACGTCATCGAAATATGAATAAGTTGAAAATGTATATTGCTCACATAAAATAAAATTTAAAAATATAATAATGAAAATTGAAGTTGATTAGTATTTTTAATATATATTATCAGTATTATTATTATTATTTTTGTTATAAAAATTACGAAGGCTGGACCTACTATTTATAGTATTTTCATTATGTGCATGTGGTTGTGTGTTACAGGAACACGCGTTCGAATCTAGCCAAAAATACAAGGAGGGCAAGTACATAATCGAAATGGCACACATGATCAAAGAAAACGGTTGGGAGAGTCCGCCGAAAAAATGAACATACGCGGGCGTTTCTTCATCTCTGCAGACAGCCTTTCTCATATTTGTACTCTCTTTCGTGCGCTCGTTTTCCGTATTCTCATGAAAAATAAGAGAAGTGTACCTCTTCCTTTTCTCACCGTCATATACTCTTCTCGCCTTTTCGTATTTAACCTGCGGGAACGTTTGACAAATCCATCGTCGTTGTCGTCGTCGTCTGTATAATTGACGGAAGGAAATCTCAATATTACGCGCCTGAGTTTGAAATACGTTTAGACGATTATTGCTATTGCGGTGTCTTCTTGTTGATAACGTAGTAAATTAATTAATTAACGGTGTGTACCTTTATAATTATGATATTTTTAAATGTTTATGTGATAATGTGATTTTGTAAGAGTATAAAATATATTATATACATATAAAAAAAAAAATGTGTAAGGTAGGCTCTGTATAAATCGATTTCAACGAAAACAAAATTAGTGATAACATTGCATCATACGAAATTTTATTTATTTATTTTTATCACTATTTATTTTTTCTTAACTCTATACAAAATTTATATTTTGTCACTACACAGCGAAAAGACAGATTTAAAATATCGAGGGGGAAATATATATATTATCTTTTTTTTGCGTTGTACAATATTAACAATGATAAAAATGTATAAATCCATATTTTATCATAATATACATATATCTATATATATATTATAATTCGATATTAAAAAAGAAATTAACAATGTTATTTATTACATGTATATTTTCAAAAATTTAATTAAAGCAGGGTTTCATTTTAAATTTATATTTTAACGATATATGTATATATCGTTTTCGTTAAATTTTAATATAAATAACTCCAGTTCGAATTTCATTTGATTTTTTTATTCTTTCTAAATTTATTATGTAAAACATTACGAGTATATATATATATATAGTATATTTGATTTTTTAATGTTCAGAGAATATTAACTAAATATTTATTAGTAAAATAAAATATAATTCTCGACAAACAAACACAATTTTCTTAAAAATTTATATAATTATTTTCATGTCATACTTAGAAAATGTTTATCTTATTATATGTGCATTTCAACACATTGGTTATACGTCCATTATAGATAGTATGTATACAATTGATTTTAAACTATAAATTTAATAAAAACTTTTTCCCCCTGTCAACTTTTTGTCTTGTAATAATATACATATTGCATTGATTTGTATAGTATTTTCACTTTGTCGATTAGCTTAAAATACAATTATACAAAATTCAAATTGTTTTTATCACCGAAACGCACCATTATGATCAATTTATATATGAATATATATATATTCATATATGTAGATTGTGTGACAATGATTTACATATATACATTACATTGATGTAGATAATTGTATTTTAGTGTTAGCATAAGTAAAATATTATGTATTTTAAAAGCTAAATTAATTGTATAAGTATAGGAGTACTGTATCCCATATATATATATATATATATAATGGTAGTATTTTTTTATTTATATACATTTTTATATATATGCAATTTCGCTACTTTATCATTTGTACTTAAAACCATTCTGGTCTCGAAAAAGAAGAACATTAAGAATTATTCTGAACTTGTCGCGCTATATTAGCAATTTTTTTTAAACTTTCATTTTATTTTTGTCATCGATTCCATTTTTTTTCAACCATTATTATTTTGTATTTGTATTTTTTTGTTTTTGTTTTTTTTTTGTTTTTTATACATTTTATTAAAGTTCCTGTGAAAACAAAAAAAAACTTTTCCACTTGTCCTCGACAAAACTGATCTCAAAATATAATAGATACGGTTTTATTATATTATTTTAACCAACAGATTATAATGTATGGGTGCGAGTATGTATTATATATACTATATAGTATATATTTCAATGGAAATGTAAAATTCCGTTTTGCGAATCAATATATTAAATTTGCGTAAAATGATCATCTGCGGGGAATCGTTTGTAATACATATTATTCTCGTTCCATATATAATTATATATATTACACATATTTCCAAGTCATGTCTTATTACACGTCATTTATACTTGTAGATACTGTATACAGTATACATAACATGCCTTTTTCTCATACACGAGTAAATCTGTTTTAATGATTTCAATCTAAAATATAGATTATTATTGTGGACAATATCAAATATAAATTATATTTATATTTATATAAATTAATTTTTAAATGATTATCTCATTCGCGAATATAGTATTTTATTAATGATCAACCCTGATCCCTTTGTTTTCCACGATCGGTGTATAGATTACAGATATATTATATAATGTGGTTTGAATAAAAATTATTATCTCTTCGACTTTTTTACTACTACTATTATTATTATATTGTTATTATTATCTTATTATTATTTAATAATGTTCAAAATCTAGTCTAGTGCCTATACATAATGATATAATATACACACATATATCTATATATATATATATAGATATGTATGTTATCACCATAATTACTATATATTCCTCTTTGGATAAATTCATACACACATGGAAAGTAATAATTATATTATTATTGTTAACATTAATCATTATTAGTGAGATTTATCTTATTATATAAGGATTAATAATTTCATAATATTTATATTGTATGTAATAAAGTATACAAACATATTTATTTATACAAATAGGAGTAGTGCTATAATTTGCTTTTATCATTATCATTATAATTAATAATGATATAAGCACATAAGATCCCATATTAGATTTTAGTATTGCTAAAATTAAAACAAAAAAAAACTGTCAATTTATTTAGGAATTATAGCTATTATATATTTTGTAATATACATCAAATTACATTGAAATTGTTACAGATTGTTAAACTATATTAGCGTAAAACATTTATACACTATATATATATTTGTATATATAACTATAAATCGGAACAAATTTTATAGACGATGTATGTTATATATAATATCCGTTTGTTTGTTTGACGTTGGGATAAGTATATATAGTATATTGTTCTCATCATTTCCCATCCCTCGAAAAAAATATATACTCACGTTTTGTTGTTTAAGTTTTACAAATAATATAATTATTAAGTTATTTTAACATATTGTTTTTTTTAAATTTTATACTTAACATCTATGTATAAATATATACGTGTGTGTTTAATGTTTATATTAAGTTTCAATTTAGGAACGTTTAACCTATTATTTTGAGATGTGATTTTTTTTTCAAAACGTGCATAATAATTAAGTAAACAATTATTATATATATATATAAACAAATGTTGTATTGATTTCGTTTGTTATAATAATATATACCCCATCGGATATTATATGTGAAACTCGAGTCTCGGGAATACTTGACATAGATTTTCCTACGATATATAAAGACCGAATTTAATATGCTGGCAGAACACTTATAGCTGTGTATCTTCACGAAGTTAATTGGACGTTTAAGAATACGTCTATACATATATTTATACTCCTTCGCTTTGAACGAGCGTATTTATGATTCAAAACGATTCCCATCTGTACTTACTGTATATGTGTATACAAATAAAACTTATATCTGCAGATAACATAAATAATATATAGACAAACATATCACCGACATATATATTATACGCGTATTCCAGTTGACATATACACGATAGTTTGCTAATGGTAACGCGTATGAATTGAAAATATTATATTTCCCAGAAAGAAAAAAACATAATAATAATAGAAATAATTGGTTTTGAATATTAGTTACGTGAGTTCGAAAAATTATCTGCACAGTCGAGAAACGTTTCATGGACGTATATTGATGTAAGCGGATGATTTTTTGCTTCCCAATATTTATTGTTTTTAACGGTGGCTTTACTCGATTGTGATTACGATCATATCCATTGTTATGAGGATATAATGTAATAATAAAATAAAAGACTTAACTAGAATTTAAAATCTGATATAAATGGCCGTTGTTATTTTTTGTTTTATGCGTTATATAGTTTAGGTATAAGGTAAGTGTTATATTATACTATATTGTAAAGATATATATGTGTGTGTGTGTGTGCGTGTGTGTGTGTATTTTATTTAGTTTGTGTAATATTCTTAAATTTAAAATTGTAGTATTGGCATAAAAAGCTTAAGATTTGGGGAAGTGAAGCTAAAGTCGAGCACTGTTATTAGCAAGCATTTAAAGTAGCCAAAAACTGAAAAACCTTAAAAAAATGTTGGGGGTCTTTTCTATTTGCTGGTGGTGGGGGAGAAGCGGTGGTTAGAAGAGTGACAGAGTGAATCTCTCCAAATTCGTGTTGATAAACGACTGCACTTTGAGGCGTGTCTACTAAATTCGACCTTGGTGACGCGTTTTATAAGGAAATATTGGAAAACAAAGAAACTACATACATTCTTTTACGGCCCCGAAATTAAATTTGACGTCAAGGACCTTTCAAGACATATTTATCGTTTATTAGATAAAGTCGCGTATTATGTATGTAGTATTTATCATATTATTAGGTGACTTGTTGCGTGTGGTCTGCAGGTCGAAAACGAAGAGAGAACGCGTGAAAAATGAATATTGCCAAGCAAAACCAAACGTGAATTATAACTATAATTACAGACAAAGTTTTCAAAACTATCATCTAACGTATATTCTAAATACAATTAGATTTTATGTTTGATTTTAGAATCACACGTTTGTATGTTGAGTTCAATGACTAATGCAGTTCCACGTTGGCAATATGACATTATGACTAAAAAAAAAAAAAATGAAATGTATAGATAGTAAGTAGCTAGGTACATTATTGGTGAGGCTACGTCATGTTTTCATTACTCATTAGTTAGTAGTATAAAAAGTCTATAGATTTATATATTATTATTATTTAAAACTCTCTGAGCTCCAAATATTCTAAAAATAATATGTATGTAAAAAAATATATAAATTATTTTTTCTACGATTTTCTTTTGATTTAAATAGTTAGTTTTTAAATTATCAAAAATGCTCTTAAACTCAATTTAAGGCGTTGTATGTTTATATTTTAACTACACATTTCAGGAATTTGATTTTTTTTTTATACAGTATTTTTCTATATTTTATACACAACTGAATTAAAATTATTATAAAATAAAATTTCGTTTATTTATATCTAAGTATAAATTTGGCTGTTCAACTGTAGTGTTATAATTTTCTAAACTTTTACTGGCTTGAATTTCTATTTTTTCATCTTTTTAACATACTGAATAACGATATTAGTTACGTTTTATAAGTTTTAGATACGGTACGTTAGAAAATACTTTTATATAATACACGAGTATGTATTGTTATCTTTGTAAACGTTTAGCCTTAGTAAAATCTATACATTTTTAATGTTTTTTTTTTTAAAATTATAGATAAGTCTAAATCATTTAAATAAATTTAAAAAAACCTAAAATTCTTTTGGGTAAACATTCAATAATATTATATAAAAATAACCGAGTACAATTAAATCGTATACAGTATAAACATAAAATAATAATATAAATATACTCATATATTATAAATAATAATTATGTATAATATTTAATATAATCTACGAAAATAGACAAGTTGATGAAAAAAATTAACTTTTATAAGTTAAGTTAAACTAATGTTTGTTGATCAACAGTTAAAAGTTAATACTTAACAAAAAAAGAAATTATAAAATAAATATATTAAGAAAAAAATAAAAATTAAGAATTGTAGCCATGAATTCTATGAAAACATATTATTGGAATAATCCGTAATTAATTTTGTCAGCATAACCATATATATATATATATATATATATATATTATATATAATTAAAAACTAAATGCATTTTGAAATTCGGTAAAAATAATATATTTGTCTTCAGCTTGTTAACTAAGCTAAATAATTGTGATAATTAACTGTAAACATTTGAGTTAATACAATACAAATTTAAAGTATAGTTAAGTTAATAAATCGATTTTTTATATAACTACTACCCTTATTTGGTTTCATATATTATTTTAAAATCAAAATCCGTTAATATTAGTCGCGCTGTGTACTCGCGTATGTATAATTATCATATTGTGTAGAATATTGCGTTATGTTAAACAACTATACATATACAATATCTGCTTTTATATATATATATAATGTAAGAATTATCGTATATTTCTGACGAACGTTTTTGTATTCGCAACGTCCTATGTATAACCTTGACGATTTTGATTGACCCTACAAAAACGCCTAAGGACAGTAACCCTAAAAGGGTTCAACTTTAATATATGTATAATATAAATATCCACCCATTTGGGTATAGGTGTATATAAATATATATATAGTGGGTACGTGCTTGGTTGCTCAAAATAAATTATTTATAAACATTCTTTTTAACAATGAAAAGAAAATAATCGATATGTGTACACCAATACAGTTAGATCTCGTGTATTTCTTACATTAAATGCAATATATTTATGCTTCTAAATTTAAAAATCTATTAGTAAATACTGTGTTTAAAGAAGAAAATAAGACATGAGGTATATAAAAATGTTATTATACTATAATTTAGTTTACAAAGGAAAGTATACAAAAATTCCACTGCGCAAATCATTATGTCCGGTTTCTAATGTTTAAACTTAAAAATATTTACTTAATGAAATTTCATCCATTTAAATCTAACTAAATTACCAAAAACAATATTTTTGTTTTATATATACTATATTTAAAGTGAAATATAGCTGAACCGTATTTTATCTGTTGTAGTCTGGTATAATATGAACTAATGTGATCTACATTTAATAGACGAAATTATTAAATTTATCAAATTCGAAATATGTAGATAACATATCTGATACTTTATCGTCGGTTATATAGTTTTGATGATTTTATAATATTTTTATAATAATGCATTTTTTTTTTTTTAATTGATATAAAAGATTTTCCTCGGTTATTTTAAATTCTACACTAGCCCAGTAGTGAAGATTTATCAAACATACAAATTGAAAATAAGAATTTTGTGTCCATAAAATGTATATGTTTTTTTTTATGGAGCATGTTGTTTTGTGTAAATGTAAATTGTTTGATTTTGTAAAAATATTTTGTTATTTTTTTAGAAATGTGAAAAACTTGAAAGTTACCTGCCTTAAATTTAGCACACTCCTAAAACGAAATTTTAGTGCCTACTGCTTTAGGGAGGAATTCAGTTATAATAACTGTCAATATAGTAAATATGGTCACCTTAGTCTAATATCTAAAATAAGGGATTGTAATTGTTTTCAAAGTTATCATTGAGAGTTATCATTAATATTAATAATATTATTAATAATAATATTATAATGAAATATAATAATAATATTATACATATAATGAATAATATCATTGTATATATATATATAGGTACCTATTGTTGTCTTATTAATTATTATATAAATAATGTATGTTCGTTTATATCAGTGTTCTCTGCGGTGCAAATATGCACAGAGACATCCGATAAAATATAATTTGTTTTAAGGTAAATACATTTATATTTTTCTATACATATGATATGTCAATTATGACGTTTCTGTTTGATAGTCGCTCTATCTCGTTTCTTGTAGACTATACAAAAATTTGTTTTTTTTTGGAATGATATTCGCATATCTACGTCGTACCACGTTAACTATTCAAAGCTTGCAGAGAGCGATTCATCGTGTATGTCTATTATATATAATAGGTATGTAAATTATTTCTATATAAGTACTTACATACTATAAAATTAGTTCATCGCGAATATTCGTATATTATAATGTAGTATATAGCTGATAGACAGGTATGTACTTAAATTTATTATAGTCTATAGAGAGAACCATAAGTTAAAATAAAAACTGTTTTCTTCTTTCTACACACATTTTATATCAAATATATTTTGTGAATCATGCAGCAAATTTTCAACAAAACAATGCTTCACAAATCCATTAGGTTTTATTTACTTATTGTTAGTATATATATACAAACAGATTTTTTTTTTTCGGGTGAAAATGAACTATTTTATTTATATAATTTCATTTATATTTTTAAGGTTTTCTTATTATTAATTACTAAAGCCCTGCGCTACAATTGTTGTATTTTTATAACTAAAAGTAAAAAAAAAAATTTGTATTAAGAAATTATGTTAAAGATAAGATGTTGATTTTTCACAATTTTTTGAAATGTATAGAAATAGTAATTTATTTTATTAGTAGTATACGAAAGAACCCAGGCCGCCAGCAAAATAATGCTTGCGACTACAACCATTTTGTTGAAAGAAATTGACATTTTCATAAACTTTTAGAAAACAACGACTTGTTTTTAATAAAAATGTTTAACACTAAATTTGTAATTAAAAAACAGATTCATAAAATGGATATTTTAGATTTTTCAAAAAAGTTTAAAGTAAAAAAAATTTTTATTTGTAGTTTAATGAAAAAACTTAAAAATATTTAACAGAACGTTATTGCATTTGTCATATCTCTGTTAGCAACCTGTACAAATACATATATACATATATATATGTATAAGAAGGTACGTAGTATAATACCTAACCTTATAAAGTACTATATATAAATCGATTTCTCCAAACGTCAAATAATTATGACGTATATATTGACGTTCTGCGTGCGTGAGAAAATATTCAGGTGACAGCTAGGTGTGTTTCAGTTCATATACGAAATTACGACCCATATATTATGTTATATAATAATAATAATATACAACTGCCGACCAAATATACAACAGCCAAATATCGCTCATTGATAATGTTCTGACGTGAATGTGAAATATGTACATATTATGAAAATTTGAAATAACTGCAAAGGAACGAAAGTCAGAACTTTCTATTTTTAATATTTGTATATTATAAAGACATATATATATATATATATATTTATAGAATTAATCTCCGCACGTGTTTGTTTTAGTGTAGGCCGCGAGGTCATATGATATGATGAAACACAGTGTCTCAAAATTACAACGAAAAAAATGAAAATCTAATTTGTAATAGAAATATTATAAGAATATAAATAGTGTTTTTTTTAAGTTTTCCTATTTATAATGTAACTATAAAACTTGTTCGATAGGAGTTGAGTTATATTATTTATTATTATTCAATAGTCGAAATACAAATTTATTATATATGGTTTTATATTGTTGCTAAACATACAAAATCTTAACATAATTTTAATATCGTATGTTATATATTATACTGTGTTATATTAAATCCTTCCAGTGTGTCGACAATTAATAATAATAATTTTTTCATTTTCATAGTTTCTTCTAGTTCTTATTCATATGATTTTGTATATTTTACGTTTATTTTTATATTTTAATAAAAAAATTATTATTATTAGTTATTTTCACCAAACAATTTAAAGAACTTCGTAAAATAAAACGCGTTTGTTGGCTCTTTCTCAATGCCTAAGGAAAAGTCTTGTAACCCGTAAAACAATAACTATTCATCATAAAATATAATTACTATTACTATACTATTTTTTATAAATGGAACAAAATAAGTAGAGAGTTTAATGATTATTTAATTGCAAGTCATAACGAATTTCAAAACGTTTAATCTACATGAAGTAAATCAGCAAATGTTACTATTTTTATATTTCATCAAAATTACTTTTATATAATACAAATTGAAATCTTGACCAGATTTTAGTGTTTTATCAAATCTTTATTCAACATAAGTATGTACTTATTTAATATAACATTCCGTTGAATAAAACATATTTAATAACATTCCATCAGCCACTGTGGCGTTAAATTAATCATGTAAAATTTCAAAATTGAAAAATAAAATTATAATTAGTATTACCTGTTCTGTAATAACATTTTAGATATTATATTCACTGAGAGTCTGAGACATTGTCACGTTTCAATTGCACAAATCGAGTGGGTATAAACATTATAAGCAAAACGATTTTTGTTATTTTGTTTTTTTGTTTTACGCCAAAGAAAATTGTTGTCAAAGAAATATATTAATTGAAAAAATAAACAATTAAAACCCATTTTCTACATAAACAAATACATTGAATACAGCATCAGTCGTAGCGAATCAGTTATTGTAATTAATAATTGATTTGTAAAAGGTCATTTAATTTGCACAATTTACTGAATATTTTTATAATTATATTTATTTGCGGGTGTGAAACTATATAAGTATAATGACTATGATGAATGTCAAACGCTTTCATTACCATTATGCCACGTCAACCTGTCCAAAATATAAACGAAAAAAGTAATCAAGTGATAGATTTATCCGTTAAAGTTACAAAAGTCATGTCTGTTAGGCACATACACGAGTATACTATACGTGCACATACACACATACTATATATGGTATCGACAAAAATGTTAAAAATGTTGTTTTAAGGATCTAACTTTTAACAGACATATATACAGAAGTATGCAACAAATGTCAAGCGTATATTTTGAACAGTCGTATACATTAGCTACGCACTATGATATTTATATTATATACAAATAATATGTAGACTTGATTTAGTTATTAATATATTAAAAAAAATCGTGCGTGTCACGACGAGTACGCGCGGACGAAGTGAAACTTCTTTCAGAGTCATTTAACCGACAGAGTATTAGATTTGTAGGTTAGAATAAAACATAATGGAATATTACTAAATGTTCTCTATTCCGCTGAGTAAATAAATGTACGAACCGTACGAGCCGAGGGCGTTTATCAATAGAATGCTTACTCGGTCACCACTGCTAGATGTTTTGAGGTCGGTTTCTTGGCTTGCCGATCCCAGTCCAACCTAACCTGTGTATGTGTAGAGCGATTGTAAATCAAGCAGTGAAAAAAAGAACACACGAAAAGTGGTTAACGCGGATAAGACGGCCGTGGCGCTTTCGCGTGCATCAATTGGTCCGGTGCGTGTACGCGCGCGTGCAAACAGCTAATGATGTGATCACGGCGTGCGTGCTGGTGCATATGGTTGCTAGATGCGGTAAAACTGGTGGGGACGGTCTGCTCGCGTGCCATTGGCTGCATTCAAAATGAGACAACGCGCATACGCAACCAGTCTCGAGAAAAAGTGTCGTGGTGGGGTCATGATCGTGACAACCGACCGTGAAGCGCAAAAATCTTCTTTTTTATTTTATTAATACCCTCCATTAAGAAATTTCAAAAATAATTATCGCAAAATCAATATAAACCCTATGGATTTAATACTACGTTCTAACGTATATTATACGATTTTAAGTGTCCTGTTTTTCGTCTATCCAGAGCATTTTGCTGTTTTATTAATAAAACGTGTACGAGTATTTGGGTAAATGTTATTGGGTAATTTCTAGAAATAGAACAAAATCATACAACGTACCCATTTGCAAAGTGTATATGTAAATAAATAATAGATAAGGATCCAGTTTAAAATTGTTTAACTTTTAATATGTCGAAATATCTAGGTTATCTTTTTTTTTTAGCTCATACATACCCTACTTCACACATACTAGGAAGTCTTCTACTAATCATCAACATCGATGTTTCAAATTATAAACTCGACTAGATATTTATAATTTATTATAATTTTTCTCTTATATTACAATATACTTATAGGAAAAATATCATAAAAGTCATCACTTATCATAAACTCACATCACTTAATATAAACTTTTTCATATCACTAGTATATTCACCAAAGACAACTATACCATTTATGAAACAATTAAGCTATCAAACTCACTTGGTTCAAATGAAATATTAATAATAAGCGTTTCTCTCAGTATTCTAACAATGCTTAAAAATCCTTTAGCAAACAAAATTTAACAGTAGGCTACCATAGTTGTCGAAACAAAAAAAAATGTTAATAATTTCAAAAAAAAGTTAAGTTGTTAATGTTAGTGTTATTGTTAATTTTTATCATTTTTCCTACATAACTTTTGGCATTATATATAACGCCTAGGCCAAACAAAAACCACAGTAATGACTAAAATTAAAAGTATTTACACGGATATGTATTGGAGTTTCAAAATGTTACATAAAACTAGGGGGACTACCATATCGGTCATATTGTCGACAAGTTTCATAAAATGAGTTTTTACTTTAAATTATATAATAAAAGAAACATTACAATGAGCTAGCATGATTACGAATGCACCTGTTAAGCTTAAATCATTTTGAGTTTAGCACTAGCAATTATTATCTTAACTTATTTATCGACAATAGTATTTTGATTCTGAAACAATTGCATATTGATAATATATAATTTTTAAATTATTTTTATAAAAATATTTTCCATTCGTTTATCAAAATTAATAATCTCCGTGGTTACTCGTTTGTTTTCGTATGTGAAAATTATTCGTAGCAACACACGTTGATAGTTTTGTTTCGATAAAATTGAACGAACAATCTTCATTAATATTATTTCTCGTGACATTTTTTAAAACTATCGACTATTAATAAATTAAAAAGTATAAGTACTCTTATCGTTTATAAATACAATAATATATTAATTAATAATATCATATTGATATGGATATGAGACATTCGTTCGTAAAACAAAAATGGAATATCTTCAGAAAATGTTTGGTGTGTCGGAAAAGATTTGGCAGAAAAATGTGGAGATGTGTCGGTATGGTTAACCTAACCGTGTGTTTTTTTCGCAAAAGAAGACTTAGGCCATTGACTATTACAGATTGTCCATTTCGGTGCCACGCGAGTTGCGCCGCCGGTGCGGTGGACTACGAAATGGCAAATCAACAGTCGAACGGCACCGTCAATGTGATTAAAACATATATACACAATATCGCACGTAAAACATAAAAAGAACACACATTTATTGTCTGATTATTACCGTATTTCAGGTAAACGTGAACACGTACGGGTCAGAACCGATCGAGTTAAAAGACGTCCCGTCGGTCGACAGACGAGATTCGACGGAGCTTGTCGTTGCACCGGAAAAAGTCAGTCGAAATTTTTATTTTTTGAAACATACGACGAGTTTATTGCGTATTATTATATTACGTATATAACATTTTTTTTATAACACGTGCACGTGTGTGTATGTAACGTTGATTGCGTTGTTGCAGGAGACATTCGGCATACGTCATTCCGCGAAATTCTCCATCCACCAGGAAATTAACACGGAGTTCATCTTCAAATTGCCGGTAACCCCCGCTGGTTTCATAAATTATTACAGAAAATCGTTTACACGCAGTTCAATGACATCCTATATAAGTTTTTATTTGGTATAGACTGTCTACCAAAAAGTCTGGTTTTTCAGATTTGTAATTTTCAAACAATGATAAATTATTGTATTCAAAAAACGATTCTGAACGACGCTAGTGTTGGTTATTATAATTAATGAATACGATGTAATATTTCACAATAACGTAAATAATATATATCAATGCAATAACACGTGAAATCAATGAATTTTGTCGTAAATGTAATTTTAAACGATTATTTTACTTTATTATTTACTTTATTATTTATTATAACGACTTTTTCGTATCGGACTATATTGAACTACAATTTTTTAAATTTTTTTATCGCGGTTCATTTCATCAGGCATTACAGTATTACTTGCACGATAAAACGACTCTGGCGGACCTAAGTTGTCCGGTCGTTATTCGCCGTCCGACGACCGTTCACGGAACGTCCAGACCAAATCGATTGACGCAACAACAGCCGCCGTCCGACGAACACGTGGCGGCAAAGACGTCGACGGAAGTCAGCCGAGATTTTTCTATCAAAACTGATGATATTGATAAATAATATTATGTTTTCGGGTTCCGTGTAGAACGATCGGGAAACGATGCACACGCCGCCCTTCGCGGAGTTCGTCGCGGAAATCGATCATCGTGCCACCAACGACACAGCCGCGGAACAACCCTTCGTAGAAATCGACTACTTCCCGGAAATAAGGGGACCTTTGTACAACGGGTTCTATTTCGGCGGAAATCACTCGTGAGTCGTTTTTTGCGGATTGTCACGAAAATAATTTATATTGCCGGGTTCTTAGTACATATGCGAGTAAAGTGTTCATCTGTCTGGCGTTCAACTCTCATTCTGTTAATGGTTTTCCATAGGTTCCACTAAAAATCTTGACCATGTGGTAGGTACGGGGTATGTTGGACGGGATCGTCTGATTTTGTTTCATCTTTCCGTCACATCGCATACATTCTTGACGCGTTGTTCACGCAAGTCAAGTAATCCAATGTCCCGCACGTTCGCGCCGAACGAAATGGCAAACTGTCCGTTTGGCCGCGTTGTTGGCGTAGAAACTTCGCGAACTTTCCTCCCTCGTTGCTGTGGCAACGATTTACGTCTTGTTCCGAACCGTCTTTGAAACTCCGTCATCGGTTGCACATCGACACGCATTACCATACGGAGCTATTATTGAAATTCTTTGGTTTTTCGAAATCGAAATTAATTTTAGGCGGTTTATATATTGAAGTAACCGTGCAACCTTTGATCTATATAGTGATTATTTCGATATTTCCCGTATTTGAATGTTCTGCACTTTCTACGATCAGTTCGAGTTTTGAAAAAATTTCACTTCAGTATTGTTTGTTAGGTATCTCTCTAATCAGTGTCATTCCCGGTATTTTTGGCCATGTCCCGGTGCATCTTTTGTATACATAGTATATCACAGTTATTTTCAGCACATATGGTGGCTAACAATTGCCCCTTACACGTTGAAAAGCCTTCGATATTCTGCGATACCGTAGTTAAAGCAGGGTTTGGTCCAGAGATCCTTCAGAGGTGAGATCCTTCGTTTTGAGGTTAGTATTGGCATACTCACACCGGTGTTGGTAAGTTTGGTTAGTTGTTCTTATCTAGTACATAACTATGCATAAGGCGCCACGTGCAGGCTCTTAACATGCCCCTTGTAACATTAAATAAACGTCATACATAAGAAATAAAAAAAATATTAAATTAGGCGGTTACATCAATGTTACATACTTACCAAAAATTACTTAAAAATATTAACCAAATAACAAAATTAATATTTTAACCCTCACGCCTCCTAGTGTAGTTCGATTTCAATAATTTTTTTATTGTTGGAAAAATGAAGACTTTCTACAGGGCACATTGGACTTCGATTTGAGATTATCTTACTAAAAATTATAAAAAAAGATTTGTTAAAAATATTGTAAAAATTATTTATATTCAAACTATTGTCATAGCTTGTATAAATAAAATGTTTAAATGGAAGTCCAAAGCGTTCTGCAAAATGTATTTCTCTTTCTTACAAAAAAAATAATAAATTTGAGGGACCCAAAATTAATTATTTTTATGATATCTATTTGATTTACTTATTTATATGGGAAGAAATTAATAAATCCCATTATTTAGAGGCCCGGGATCTCATTAAATCCAGCCCTGTATAGAGGCCCCACCAGAATTCGCTCACTAAACCACCGTTAAATCTGCTACTGGGTAGGTATAGATTTTCTTGAATATTATTTTGATTGTACGTATTACGTCTTGTCTTTTTTAGTAGTTTAAGGAAAAATTGAGGATACCACATAGCCGAGGGCCCGGGAGGCGATTGCCTCTCCGCCTCCCTGGCCAGTCCGCCCCTGGTCCTGAACAATGACACGTTATACATAGATATTATTAGTATAATACAAAAATTCATTTGGTAGGTACCTACCTCATATCTTGATGTAATAATACTTACTTTTTCTGAACTTTCACTGCAATCTACACTCGATACATGAGAGTTCTAAAATATAAACAAAATATGGATATATTTTAAGCGTAATAATTGTATGTTGAATAAAATAATACTGTTTATATTACTTACAACATTAGTTTTTTTATTGAAGTACGAGAACAATGTATTCTTTCTTTTATCTCCCATTTTATTATTTTTATAATTAATAGTTATTAATTGCAGAAATATAAGACCACGACTATATGAATTATTGTACAATATTATCCGTAAAATAAAAGCTTTACTTGTTTTACTCAGGAAAACACAACCACAACGTAGTACACATGATCACCAAACAACAATTCACAATTCATACCATAAAAATAACACGAACATATATGACAGGGAGTAGGTTTAAATTTTAGGTAAATATATTGTGCCATCATGCGGTTACACTGATTCGAAGTCTGCCGAGTCCCAACCGAATGACTTATTTTTGTTTTTGTTTACATTGTGAGTGATATAACTGTGCTATAACCAAGGTGGATCTTTACATCCAATATATATAATACATATATATATATATATATCAATCCACCTTGGCTATACCTGTATGTCTATGTGAGTCATGTTCCACCCTGAATTAATAACCACATTAACCAATATCCACAAATACGGATAGTAGGTAAACGTTGATCAGTAACCACATAGATAATAAAAATCAATGAGTTACCATTATATATAATCAGTAAGTTATAATTTATCAATAGTGTTTTGGTACAAAAAATAGTAAATTATACGATGAGACAATGAACATTCACATTCTTTACAAATATAATACGAATTGGTTGTAATTTTTTCTTCTAATACGGCCTGAAGCGAAGGTCTGCTCGGCGCATGTCCTGCTATTGACGCGAGCACACGAATAGAAGTACGGGTGTCGCTAAAGCCCCGTCACGGGGACCACCCCGTGGCCGTAGCGACACGGATCGAACGTGGTTCGTTCTGGGTTGGATTCGTACGGGCTGGGTTTCGCCAAGGTCGTATAACGTGCTGGCAAACCGCGCCCGTGGGTGCGCGTCGACGTGTGAATGCGGTACGAGGATTCGGAGCCCCCGGTCTTGATCGGCGCTATGTCGGTTGGCGTTACCCATACGCTGGGAACGTCTTGTCTTGTGGCGGTCCTCGAGTAGCCCTCTGCCGAGCTAATAAAATGGTCCGTCACTTGTAGCCCTCGCCGCAGAGGTACGAATCCGGGTTCAGAAACTCACTGTTAATCAAATGAATTTTGTTCGGGATGCAAAGAAATACGCATAGGTAGGTTTTAGTCATAGTTAGTGATATGATATCGTTGTTTGTGACCTTACATTTACGTATTTGGTTTTAATATCGCTTGTGTATTAACTATTAATCGATTTGAAATTTTTTTTTTTTACTATAATATAACACATTTGTTAAATATATCGTTGTTCTTTTCAATAGATATACAAGTCAAAGGTTAGTATTTTATATTTTTATTACACTGTTTCTATTCGTATATCGTAAATATAATTCAACTATCGACTATCAGTAAAGAAAACGTACAGATAATTTTATTACGAAATACCTCAAATCTTCAAGTTCTATAAAAAACGTATACATATAATGTTTATAACAGCTTAATTATATTGTGTATTATACTGTGTTCATACCTGCAGAGACTGGAGCCAACACGAAAATGATCCAAGTTCATTTTTGAACAGGAAATTTCTTATAATGTAATTTATATAATCGTAATTCTATTTAGTTAACGAAATAATAATACCTAATGAATATTCTATACTCGGAAAGATGTGTCAATATCTATCAATAGAAAACCCGCCAGCAATAGAGTTCAAAATATAAGATGATATTTATTTTTTAAATATTTGACTGCATCTAATAATTATTAAAAGGAAAGTATACGTGACATATGTCAAACCACAATTTCTGGTTGCCCTTTTTCAAACTTGGAACTGACATAATAATATTAAAATTATACTGATGTACTGCAGGTTAATAAATTAGTCATTAAATTTCGCTGTTGCGTTCAAACGAAAAATAATTTTAGCTTTATTTTAGTGATTTGAATAATAAATTACTGATCGGTATTATGAAGCTTAATATTGATGAATTATGTAAATGTTTTTTTGGTCATTATTTTGTTTGTGTTTGTTTAATTACATAGACTCAACATGATTTATTATTACGTCTGTTCGGAATTCCATTAAAACTTCTACATATTTGATGATTGACGGATAATGAGCATAAAAAAAAAAATTTAAAAAAAACAAATCAAAATGATTTGTGTACATTTTTTTTGATAAAATATAGTTTGCAGTCATACATAGTGGTGAGAATTTGAAATTAGGTTGGCTCAAATTTTAACAAAAAATATGATTTCAAGGTTAGTGGATCCGTTTATTATCTTTAAATGTTAATTAAAACTAAATATAGTTTTTTCAAGGCGTATAAATTTATTTTATACATATAAATACGTTCACCATAATATTATGTTATACAATTCTTTGGAATATATCTTAAGTACTTGATAAATCACTTAATAATATTATAAACCAATAATTACTAGTCTCTATAAAACAATTATTTTTAGGTTTAAACATAAATGAATGCTAATTTAATTAGCTTTTAAATATGGTTATACTAAAATCTGTATGTGTATTGCTAAAAATGCTAAAATGAATACATATTTAGTACTACAATGTTATTCGAAAGTTAAATATATATATATTAGCTTTGATAAACATATAGTCATAACATATATTTAGTGTTTTGGGTATTAATAAAATACTATAAAAACACTGAGAAATGTTTAAACGAAAAATTATAGAATATTTATTTGGTTGAATTTATTTAATATTTACACTTTACAAAATAATGTAAGTCACACTACATGTGCTGTGCTACAAACTGGTTGTTACAATGTTGTCGCGTCATTATGTATCACCGAAACTTCTTGAATGTTTTACTCTTTTTCCTTCGTTGTGTAAATAAAATGATCTAAAACCTTCGTGCGTATATGTATTTTATATTGCCTATCTGTCACGAAAATTCTCAATCATTCCGTGGTCACTATAGTCTACATCGATTTATTTTGAATTTCATATTTGACACAATTTAAAAACTGTATTTAGGCAAACTAATTTGCGATACCAACCACTGACGGCAGACGGCAGTAGTGTACACAAAACAATATCGTATTGTTTATATATTGGTCGAAATCCGATTTTTCGGTGTTTTGTTGATTTATATGTACGTGTGTGTCTTCTCCGGACGTTATATTATATACAAATAATGTAGGTTATTTAATGTCGATAAATTATTTATTATTATCGAGAAATGATCTTCAGTGTTTATAAACAAACCACTTTCAGAAATCTTCGCACTCAAAATTGTTTTCAGTTCTAATCTCGCCATTTCTATTTTTATTACTTCACACAGTTAGCTGTAATTTTCTTTAATAATTGTAAGATTGTCTTTGTGACCAATTACATTGAACCCATTTTAAAAACTAAAGCAAACATAGTTATCTGAGTTCTACTAATGATTATTTTTGAAATGCACCAATTTATGTATTACTTGGCACCAAATTAAAAAAGAAAAATAATAAAAAAATAATAATAATAATAATAATTTTCTTTTATTACAAAAACAAAAATTACGTGAACTCACAGAGTTATATGAGTATGTTAATTTTATTTTGAACAACTAAAATTTTTCGATATATTTTTATTTTTTGTGTATTAAATATTAAGGAACGAAAAACATTTATTTACAGGAACAAAGGAAAAAGACTAGTTCATTTCTCCAAGCTTAGAGCATGAATATAATTTAATTTTTCTTTACGAGAACCCGAAATAATTCCTTCTTTAAAGGAATAACTGGCTAACGATCAGCAAAAGAATTTTAATGAATATACAATATCCGCACAATGAATTTCGTTAAAATAAATAAAATAAAAGTGCATAAACAACAAAGGTAAAAAGTATACGATATGTTTTATTATGTGCGTCGTGTGAATATGCATATACGACTTTAGATACGTATCTATATACACGAAAGGAAATTCGTGAGTCTCGACGTGTGTACAATACACGTGGTGCTTACGACGTATACTATATAAACGTATATACGTATGGAATAAACACGAGTGCTTTGTTTCTAAAATTCATTCTAGCCAGTAATAACACGTAGTACACTCATACACACACACACACATATATATATATATATATAAATATACACATGAACGTTTAAAAGCAATGTAAAGAAAGTCGTCTCGTACAATCGTACTTACAACGCGTGTATTATTATTATAATATTCGTATGTACATTGTACGCGTGTCTGTGTATGTGCATAATTTGACCAGTTTCCCTTCCTCTCTTCCGTCCGTCGTTTTTTTTTTTTTTTATTCGTATAGAAATGCGATGACCTCGAATTATTATATTTTTTTTTTTTTTTCGTCTTCTTAAAATAATCCAATGAATTCAACGTATTATAATGAATATCGTTGTGTGTATGCAAATAACGACGAAGAATCGTATGTCGTACGATGTTTTATGCGTTAACGTACGTTGCATACACCGTGTTCGCGTCGCGTCCGCCGAGTCCCCTACTACACACATTCGCATATTAAATAAAATCGTCGTCAGGCGAGGTGGCCGAAAACTACACGGCTACGCGTACACTCATACGCGCGATATCCCTCAGACCGACATCGGCCGCGTCCGAGGGATATAGTGTCATTTCGCGTCGGCGGTTATCGTCGCACATATATTACACGTGTACAAACATATGTTATAAACGGCATATGCTCGTGTGGTCGCCGCGGCCGTTTCGACAATCCGGCGATATATTAAATAATAATAATAATAATATACATACACGTCGTCGTCGGCCGGAAAACGAAAACGATTATGTGGAATTGCCGCGCCACGGGAATACGGTTAGCGGTCGCCGTGGTCGTCGTCGTCTGCACCTCCGTCCCGACTACTTCCGCGACGGACGTCCGGCCGCGGTACGACCCTGAATGGACCAGTCTGGACGCCAGACCGCTGCCCGCGTGGTACGACCAGGCGAAATTCGGCGTGTTCGTACACTGGGGCGTCTATTCGGTGCCCGCGTTCGGCAGCGAATGGTTCTGGATGAATTGGAGAGGTAAGACGGTTCCGACGCGGTTACTTACGCGAAAACATTAGATATATGTATATATATATATATGTGCTATTTTGTGGATCAAGCGGGCTTAGTCCTTCGATTGCCCCGGGATCGGCTCGCGGATGTAAGGTGTACGTGTATTACATCGTGTGGTCAGCCTAAAACTAAACAAAACGGTCGTTCATACTTTTTTAGTACGAAAATAATCAATTCGACATGCCCATATATGTATAAACGTCGTTAATTATTCGAGACATTTAACGAAATAACTTTTAAAACGCGATGAAATGAAAAAAAAACAATAATTCGTACGGTCATAGAGAGCCTATTTTGAAATTGTATGCCTATGCTGTATAAACGATTTTCGTATTTATATTAGAATTATCTCACTGTTCCAGTCGCCAGTAGCTAATTGTATTGTGGATAAGACATTGGATGATCGGATCTATCCGTTTCTATCTTCTCATCTAAATCAATCTGCATCGAAAATCACAAAGATAAGGAAGTATGTTCAAAATGATAACAGTAAATAATACGCGGTACTGAATGTGTTTATATACACGTGTATGGTAATATAATACTTTTTTCTGGATGATTATTCGACTACCGGAATGTATTAAATTTTTTTTTATGTTTTACAAAATTTATTTCGTGCATAAACGCAAAAGAGAAGAAGGCTAGAGATGGCTAATCCATCCGAAAAATAAATCAAATTTTTTTAATAATATTTCAAACCGACCAATTGATTATATTATTGTTAAAATTATAGCTTTAATATATATATTATATTTCATTAAAATGATTTATAATTGGATAAAATTGAAGTGCACATTAAAAATTAACGTTGATAATAAGATATTTGCACATAGAAATGTATTTAATCCCCACAGGTCCGTTTAACTTAAATACGTTCAGCCCCCTCCACTATTGTCATGATAAAAATTTAAATCGCGCCTGTAATATTTATCTATATACATAATGTATTTGTATACACAGGCAGAAAAGGTCCGGCCTATGTAAACTTCATGGCGAAAAATTACAAACCCGGTTTCACGTACCAAGAGTTCGGTCCTCAGTTCACCGCGGAGTTTTTCGATCCCGTACAGTGGGCCAGCATAATCAAGGATTCTGGAGCAAAGTAATCACGCTACGCCTATAACCAAAACCATATCTATTTTTATATTGTACATAAGAGTTTATACCTATTTTTAAATAGGTTTTCCAAATAATTACGTATTCGAATACATGTTATTCCGCACTGTAATAGGTACACTATATTCGTACACACACACGCGCGCGTGCGCAGCGTACGTTAATTAATGTTCATGGAATTCACTCGCAAAACAATATATTTGCAAAAATATGATTAGATAATTTTCTTCGTTGAAAAGATTAAAACTTGTTTAATCACTATAAGCACACATGATTAGTAATAACTATATCATGTTGCATTAAAAAATTAATAAGGAACAATGGTTTAACAACTACACCTCACGTGTAAACCGATTAAGTTATTTAAATTTGCCAATTGACTTTATATCAAAATCTTTGAAAAATTGACGTTTTTTTACAAAAAAAAATAGTAAAATTTTGAGTTTTCCTCCAACAAAAAAAAAAATTTATTAATTAGTATTTTTCTATTATTGGCATTGTTGATATTTTGAATGGAGGAAAAATAAATATTTTGCATGTTTAGCACTAAACTGTATATACTTTATTCCAAATATGCAACACCAAAAACTTTGATCAAATTACCTCACTGTAAATACATATTATACTTATACATATATAGATACGTAGTAATGACCACTAAACATCACGAGGGCTACACACTATGGCCGTCGAAAAAATCGTTTGGATGGAACTCCGTAGACGTCGGACCACACAGAGATCTAGTAGGTTTGTATACGGTGTTTTTCATATTATTTTAACAAAAAATTATCTCGTGCATATGACATTTAACGACGTTCGACGTGCATAATATATAATATAACATATATATAGGAGACCTGAGCAGAGCCATAAGGAGCTTGAACACTACCCGGTTCGGGGTGTATCACTCGTTGTACGAATGGTTCAACCCGCTTTGGATGCAAGACAAACAAGTCGAATTTGACCACTCGAAATTTTGTGACCGAAAAAGTTCTTCCGGAACTATACGAACTGGTAAACGCAAAACTGACATTTTCATTAGACCTAACCGTAATATTTTATATTGCACGTTTTATGCACAGGTGAATAATTATAAACCGGAAATCATATGGTCGGACGGCGAATGGGAGGCGCCGGACACGTATTGGGATTCGTTGAACTTCCTCGCTTGGCTGTACAACGACAGTCCCGTCAAAGACACGATTGTAGTGAACGACAGATGGGGCGGCGACACATTGTGTAAACACGGCGGATTCCTAACTTGCGCCGACAGATATCAACCAGGTATTTTCGAACGAAATAAAAATATGAGCAACTATAATATAGCGAGTATGTGTGTGTATAATGGAAAACAATTATAGGAAAGATCGTCAGCCGAAAATGGGAGAACGCCATGACAATCGATAAGTATTCGTGGGGCTACAGAAGAAACGCTCGGTCGTTAGACGCGTACACAATACAAAATCTAATTACTCACCTGGTAGAGACGGTTTGCTTCGGAGGTAAGTACCTACATAACACGCTAAAGAATATTATCGTCACGATTGCCAAAAAATGATATCCATCGCATACCGGTGGCTTATTTAAGATTTTTTCATGGCGAATGATATCAAATACATGTCATCACAAAGGGCAAATTTTACAACTTTATATATATATGTATATAACTATGTACTTGTATACTTCGCGTAGTTAAAAGAGTCATTCATGTACTTGAAAATCAACTGTCCAATTGTTGGAGTGTGAATCCTTTTTTTTATTCATATATACATAAACTGTGAATACTCTTTGGATTATTATTTTAATAGCGATCTATATATATATATATTTTTATCGATTTTTTAATATTCATTTTAAACAAAAATTAAATAATTTTTTACGCACGGTAAAACAAATTACAGATGTTGCTAGAGGGAGGGGAGGGTGGGAGGATGCTATATCATGCACATTACCCCCTATATAAATATAACTATGAGCGCATTTAGCATTTTGGTACCTGTAGACATGAATCAATATTCCGCCGTTGATTGGGGATAATTAAAACTAGTATGTTGTTAATACTTAATTTTTATTTTGCCATAGATATGTTTTAATTTTCAATTTTTTATAAATTACCATAATATATGTTTGTACAAACGTTTGTTAATTATTTATTATTATAGTAGTCTGTAAATTATCATTATTAAAAAAAACTTACAATTTCAAAAATACATTTTTTCCTGCTTTTTCCCTGATGAACGAATACCTTCACAACCAAGTGTGTTTTTAGTAAATAATTTTCTATACCTAAAAAAACCAGATCACTTAACTTTTTATTAATTACAGTTGATCTTGTATAATTTTTGATCCGTTTGAGCCAGAAAAATGAACATTCAGTTCACAAATGTATAATTTGATATAGGTGTACAGATATACGTCCATAGTGAGGTGTCTAAGTTTGGACATACACCAATAAGATCATGTTCACTTATTATTTTACACATATCCAAATGAGTTAAATTGTGTGCTCAGTAGTAAAATGTTTATTCGCCATTGGGTAAATATAATCGAAAATGAATATGAATTTTGATAACATTCTCTCAGTTTATCTGTATTAATTTGTATTTTAGCTGAGCTCAAAGACATATGTTTATTTGTTTATGATAAATTTATTACAAAACATGACATATGCTTGACTTTTCTGTTTTCTTTTTTTAATTCAGCTGCAATGCGATTAATTATAACAACTGTATCATTCTGATTAATTTCGTCAACGAATATTTTTTTTTACGATAGAAGTCAGTTTTATATTGTCTAGCTCCTGACATTCTGATAGCCAATTTTTCTTAATAATCAAATCTATTTCGAGTTTCTTCAACAAAATATATTAGTGATGCATATAACTTGGAAATTATGTCAACATTAATTTTGAAATTTTGGAAAGTTTTATATGTATGCACACTATTGCACTACACATTATATTAGATTCATATATTTATAGTAAAATATACAAATTTACAGGTAATCTGTTACTGAACATCGGCCCAACGAGCGACGGTATGATTTCGCCGTTGCATGAAGAACGTTTGTTGCAAATTGGCCAATGGTTGTCGGTTAATGGTGAATCTATTTTTAACAGCACACCTTGGTTGAACTGTCAGAACGATACGCAAAATCCACACTTGTGGTACGACCCCGCTCCGAAAATCATATTTAGACTTTTCAAAATAAATTGTAAACGGGTACAAATACATATTTGGTTTTAAGGTATACGCAAGGAAACGTTTCTTCGACAATTTATCCCATTATTTTACAATGGCCCGAAGACAACCTGCTAAATTCTGCGTGTCTGGATAAATTAAACATTGAGTCTATTATTATGTTGGATACTCAGAATAAACTGAAAGTGAGTAGATATTAAAATTATTTTGTTGTTGTTATACTATTTATGTGTTTAATAATTAATAATAATTGTGACGTATATAGAACTGTACAGTGTTAAACCGATTTGAACCTTTTGCAGTGGAGTCGCAAGGCAGAAGGCGGATTGATGATCAAGCTAGAAGATAAATCGAAAATCAAATCACAGTGGGGTTGGGCTCTACGGGTGACTTTGAATCCTTAAGTATTTTTCCGAGAACTATATCCTTTCATTTGTATTAATAGTATTTCATATGAGACTATAGTACCAAATATCTAAAATAAAATGCAACAATATACAGTATGTAATAGTATACATATACCTAACCAACTGAATCAAAGTAAAAATAATTCACTTACGGTCAATAAGAACCTTCTGGTCATTAAAAACATATTACTCCCAGTAAGTCCGACATGATCCTTTTGTATTTGTAGCATAAAAAATTCTACCTAAACAAATTTTAATTAAATTAAACTATTGTATTTACATAGATTTTTGTTTTTTCTTGCAAAATTATACAAACTACACTTACTTCTTTACAGTACGATTGTTGTGGTATATCGTAAAGCGTTCTCTTTGGTAATTTACTGTTTTCATATACTCTCACAGAACATAGACACAATAAACACCCTCTCAGTGTAGAAACCAAAAACGATAGTATGGCATGGACGTAGTGACTTAATCCGATGTTTTCATTTGTTTTTCTGGAAAATTATTGTTTTTAAGGAGCAAATAAAAATATATTTTATTTAAATAATTATAATTTATAAGTTAATACGTAGACATTGAATCGATTTATAAAAGTACAGTTCCATTTTGTTGGTTTTTTTTTCAATTAAAATATTTTATAAATACAGAAACTTTTTTCATATACTATAATCTATACTTTGGGTTTAGATTAACAATTTTACAATTATTTTTTTCAGTTATATTCCTGGTTATGTTAGGTGATATATAAATATACGTTTTGGTATTTTTCTGTCGAAAAATTTTATTAATTGACTGATTTTTTATAAAAATATAAATTTATAATTTATTTTAAATAGATCATGATATTTATTTTTCAATTTATTAAGTAAATAAAATGTATACAAGTTATACAATTACTCGATTTATAAATTTAAGAATGTTCCTTATAAAATAAAAATAAATAATTCATTTCTGCTACTTTTTACAAGAAAATGTTTTACGTTTTGTGAATTGATTTTTTTCAATAATTAATATGTATAATAAAATGTTGTTTATATGTATTTTATTCGAACCTTTATATTAAAAAATACGAATCGATTGGGGAATGTAAATCATTTGTCCATTTTGAATAAATATACATATTTTGTCAGTTGATCATTTGAACTGCAGTTGTTAAATTATTATTAGAATTTAAATTTTACAGCAATTGGTTTATACTACGTTTTCAATTACTATCTTTTTCATTGAATTCGTAATAGTTCAATGGGTTAGAAATTTCATTAATACTCAATAATATTGATACTGTTTATCTATTCGTGTATGCGATCGTTATATGATGACGTATATTAATTTTATATGTTGACTATACAAGAAAAAGATATAAATAATATAATATAATACATTTTATGTTTATCCTGGCACACGGTTTATTATATCTATCAACTTTCTTTAGCTGAACATAGATCACAATTACTTACATGATTACATTAACAACGTTAATAACATTATACTGTACTTACAAGACCCCTTGGTGTAATTCTACGCATATAATGTACAAATGAATTAACAGAGATACGCATAACAAATGACACAAACAGTCATTTAGAGTTCTGGCCAAATTGCATAATCGGGTATAGTCGACTCTTAAAGTTTTCCATTGATCTGATGTTAATTTCTAAACAAGAGACAAGAACACAATATGTATAATATGATATCTACCCATTGTTGTTTTCTTTAAATTAAAAACGAAAACAAACAGTGTATCTAAGTACTATAAATATATATATATATATTATATATATATATATATTATATATATATATATGTATATATATATATAGGGTATAACGTATTTACCTGACCTTTGTGTGCTATCATGCGTTCATTAAATAATTGAAAATAGTTTCCTAACGCTATACTGCCCATGATAATAAATTGGTCCGAGAAACAAAATGTAAGAGCTGACACAGAATTGATCACTAAAACCAACACAGCGATCCATGGATTATATTTAATCACATTGAACACTTGAGGAAACATGTTCAAAATATAAATTTTAAACACTTCTTGAGAAGTTTTTTTTTTAGTGGTTATAATGCCAGTGAATAGGTAGCTCAAATGTTCTACTGCAATTTAACAACACTGCATTAGTGATATATTATGATGTGTGCAAAAAAATAAAAAAACAATATGTTTACAATATAAATTATCTTAAACAATAGAATTACTCGTATCTTTGAAATAGATGAGAATGAGTAGTACTTACCTATTGAAAATATAATGCAGAAAATGGATATAAATATAAATTTCAATTTCAAATTCTTCTGATGGCCGAAGTACCCTTCCACTTGTTCC
This sequence comes from Schlechtendalia chinensis, assembly GCA_019022885.1. NCBI lineage: Eukaryota > Metazoa > Arthropoda > Insecta > Hemiptera > Aphididae > Schlechtendalia > Schlechtendalia chinensis. The sequence goes on along the minus strand of CM032340.1, from coordinate 7,551,537 downwards.
CATTTTTTTATAAGATTACACCAATTAGACGACAAGTTAATGAGTAGCGCCATGATGACAGATGTCCCTCCAAAAAATAAAACTACACCTGCAGTAAATACACATAATATTACTATTTATTTATAGGATTTATGACATTGTTTTATATAATATTTGACAAATAATAATTGTTGACCTCCTTTAAAAATATTCGCATCACTTTCTTTCAGCCAACGGAAACTTAAAAGGGTCATTCCTACTTGACAAAGGAGTGCGATTACTGAAAGTGCCGTTCTTATGCTGTATATCTGAAAATTATCCTGTGATATCGGAATCAAACATAGGTATTGGCCTAGTACTGTTGGGAAACGAGTCGCGGATCGGAACGAGTCGTTTGGAATTTTAGGTACTTCTAAAAAATAACAGCTACTTGCTTCGATGTCAATGGTTTTGTTGGGATTGATTTTGAATTTTTTGAAATTATTTGATAATTTGCCTTTGAGTACATTTTTGACGTTGTGTAAATTTATACGATGTTCGTACATTTTAAACTGTTACTATATAAGTGTACCTCATTGCTTTAAAAGCTACAATAAACATTTAATTTATCATTTTAGTAAAGCTGTAACGTCATTGTCAGCTGTCGGTATGCTTCAATTATTAGAAATAGAGTTTGATTTTTATCTTGACACATACCATTAAACTTCACAAATATACCTATAATGTTTTCAATAAATCGCAACAAATATTCAATTATTAATTTAATAATTCATTTTAAGAAAAGCCTGATATGTATCTGATGCATTAGAGTTTAAACTTGAGTCATATATATATGGTATTTACTTTACTAATAAAACGAATAATAAAATTGAAATAATATTAAACGAATAACAATTCCTAATGTACTAATATGTATATTTAAATATTTTCCTTTTGATTTGATTTGAAAATACCATTAATACAACTTCAATATTTTATTATTTAACAATGTAAATCATTTTTCTTTATCAAATGTATAAATAATTGTAAAACAAAGTGAGAATTTACTATGTATAATAATTACACAGCTTATAATTATTAAATTTAAGATGTGATCAAAATTTTTAAGATTTTAACATCATTTCATCGTATATAATAGTAAATTGTACACTAACCTAATACTTACTTTATCAACTGTGTGTATCATTTTTTTATTCTGTGAATGATAACTATCAGCTTCAACAACCATTTTTAAAACTGTGTAGACACAAAAAAAGAAATAAAACAAAATTAATATTTCCAGAAAATATTATTTATTTAGAGTTATACAATGTATAATATATTGTGTGTTACCATATGAAAATTATAATTAATTCAATTAATTTATATTAACAATTTCTGAATAGTGTTTATACCATATAATTAATATATAACATAATATTAAATATCAAAAATATGTGTATGTAGGTATTAAAAGAATAATTTTTGAATATTTTGAAATCATAAAAATAAAATGATTGTTCATAATAATATAATAACATTATTTAGTGTTTCAATGAATTTTAATTTTGGATACTTCATGGAGATATGCAGCCATTAACTTTATCTAAAAAAAACAAACTACAGTTAAAATGGTTATATGCTCTTATTGTGATATAAAAATAATAAATTAAAAATTAGACTAATTTATGAAATATATAATTTTTTTTATAGTTATTTTTATAATCAATAATAATGAAAATATTATGTGATGTTTTGGTAAAAATATTTGTCAGTATTTTTAATATTTTACTATTTAATTGGTATTTAATATATATACTACTAGATGTAAGTAGAATATTATATTTCTCAAGTTATATAAAAATAATAATAAAAATACTATCAAAAATGTATAAAAAATTAATAAATAATACATTTTTTTACAGATAACATTATTAATTGTTTAATGTGATAAATAATAAAACTTACTCCTTCAATGTAATTTCGCATATCAATTTTTTCATTTTGTGAATGAGCTCCATCGTTTCCAGAACCCATAGGTAACAGTAGAACATTTTTACCAGTCACTTTCTTTAAAAAAATTATTAAAAAACGAATTTAATATTTATTCACTTTAATTACATGATTCAATTTATGTACAAATTTAATCAGTTTATTTTCAACAATGGTTCCGATGTATGATTCACCAGTTTATGTGACCTATCATAATATTCTGTTAAAATTATTAGTAGGTATAAGGCTTGACTGCTAGAGTTTTATTCGACAACATATCTAGTAGAGAGGCCTAGTAGGTCCCTTACTTATACAGTTCTCCGAAATTAAATAATACTCAACATTTTTGGTACAGAATTTAGATACAAAACAATTAATTTACAATATAAATAAAACATGTTTTATTTTTTTATAATCTATAAGTTATGACAAAAAGATGATTAACGTCATTGTATGAATGCATAGGTGGCATGACACTTTATTCCAGTAGGGTAGATCCAAGCAACATATTTTGTTATTAAAATCCTAAATTTTGATTCTAAGCATGCCACAAGCTTTATTGTACATATTTTTAAAAATTTATTGGTAGAAATATTTTAAAGGAGTTTACAATTTATGTATTTTTTTTTTTTATAAATATTAATGATATAATAAGTTATTTAATAGTTTGTTGATGTTTTATGTAATACATAGTAATACTATTGATAAAATAAAAATATAATATACATAAATTATTACATAATTTAAGTTAGTATAATAATGGAAAACCAATGAAAAGCACAAATGGCATCCAATCAACTAGATACTTAATTTTTTACATAATTTACATTTAAGGTATGAAAAATTATAATGGTAAGATATTTATATATAAAAAAAATGTATATATATATATTATTGATAAATTTTATGGGCGAACCAAGTGTGTTTAACCCATTTAACACAACTGTAGACAATAGATCACACAATGAATAACAAACGTTTTTCTTAATATTAAAACAACAAGAACATAAAATTCACAAATTATATAAAAATTAAAAAGAATAATACCTGTAAAGTCAGTGTGACAGGAATTGACCCCCCACACCTGGTATAATCAGGTTCAATATTATATACAATTTCTGTAGCTTTATGTGCTGCTAAATAATGAGCATTAAACGGATCTGTCATCCATGGATTACCACCTTCTCCCTCCATAGTAATCTATATAAGTAAATCAAAATTAATCATATTTCATACTCTATATATATTTAATACAAATTATCAACATAATGTTGAAATATATTCAATTTAACACCAAAACAAGTTTTTATAGGAGTTTATTTATTAATAATATCCACCTAGATATAGTTAACTGAATTTAAAATAAAACAAAATAATTTAAAGCTACAGATATATTTTTTATAAAAATAATTACTTTTAATTTATTAGGACTTTGACGCTTCTCCCAAACACTATTAATATAAGCTCTCACGATTTCAGCAATTTTTAAGGATCTTGATTAGGCACCAATCGAATTGAAAATTTCCCAACTACTTTACGTGGTATTACGGTTTTAAATCCAGGACCTGAGAATGCTCCTTCAATGCCGTGAATTGATAAACTCGGATATCTCCAATTACTCATCAATAATTGTTCCTAAAATATTATTTATTAAATTTAAACGTGAACACATTGTTAAAACGATAAAATTTAAAAAAACAAACTTTTGTTTCTTGCAATGGTTTAGATGCACCAATTTCCTTGATATAAGTATCAACATCAAAATGTATTTTATCATATAGTTCCCTTTCTTTTTCACTTAAAGGTTCCACATCTTCACTAATTTTAGGAATTAAAATGTTGCCTTTTACATCGACTAATTGATTGAGAACATATATTAAATCTGGCATGGCTTCATATCTAAAATAATCAACAAGTTCTCAATACAAACGTATTAAAAAAAAAAAAAAAAAAAAATACTGTTTTTATTAAAACATAACAATTAATATACTAACACAGTCCCACCATACATGCCACTATGTAAATCCTTGTTAAAACCTTCAATTTCTATACCAAAACAACACATACCACGTAATCCATAAGTTAAACAAGGTTTTTCTGTTCCTAACCAATAACTATCGGATATACAAACATAATCTACATCGTTGAAAAATGATTCTTTTTTCTTAATGAGCAATTCGTCTAGACCAATACTACCGGATTCCTCCATTCCTTCGAATACAAACTATAAACAACAAACATTTTGTGTCAAAATACAATCAATGTGCATAATGTATATATTATTTTATATTATAAACCTTTAAGTTAACTGGCAAGTCAGTTTCTGTGTTTTGAAATGCTTCAATAGCATGAAGCCATCCAAGAACTGGACCTTTGTCGTCCGTAGAACCTCTACCATATAATTTACTATTTTTTTCAGTTAAAACAAACGGTTCACTATCCCACCCATCCGAAAAGTTAGCTGGTTGCACATCCAAATGGCCGTATAAGCATATAGTGTTCTTTTTGGGATTGTCACCCAAAGAGCCAAGTAGAACTGGTGGCAAAGGTACAGTTTTGCCACTTAATACCTACAAATATAATTATTCAGTTAAATCATATAAATATTAAATCAAATTTAATAAAATATTACCTGTGTACCAATGTTACACAGTTCAGTTGTTGCTCCAAGTTCAATTAATTTCACTTCGGCCCATTTCATCATTTTAATAACTTCATTTCTCAAATCTGGATCAGCCGATACAGATTTAATTGAAACTGCTTTTGATAATGTTTCAACAAATTTGTTTTTATTATCCTTGACATATCTTTTAAAATAAATTATACAACTTTAATTATTTTTAAATAACCCATTTTAAATGTTCACTTTGTATGGATGCTAATGATTTTGTAATTGAATTTCAAAATTATAATAAGTATGACTATATTATATCTAGTATATTATGTAATATGTATACCCAATACACAAAATTCTAGAAATGCTTAAAAATAGTTTTACTGGGAAGATGGGATAATTGTATAATTGATGATTATAGAGTACAAGGCTTATTTCAAATAACATATCATTATTTTTTTTAAATATAAGAAAGTCAGTTTTTATACTAGGATGGTATAGTATACTCCAAATATGCTATATTACAGTATTACGTTTAAATATATTTATACATTTGAATGAATTAGAAATGAATATTAATACAGTATATTAAGTTATGATTTACATAAATACATACACAATATTTCAGTTATGCATCGTTAATAAAAAGTATATGTGATACAGAGGCTGAGAGGCTGGTTTAGAAATGGGAATTTTCCTGATGACCATATTATGACATGATGGCCTGATCGTTTTATATCATTTGCGGTGTATCATTCACTTTGGAAAGATCGATGAGTGTGTCATCCCTCATAGTGCACACTAATGTAATTATTGCGGGAACAATGGAACACAGCGATATTGTCATTGCTACCGCGGCAATGAGTGTATTTTTTAGATATTCGGATGAGATTTAATTCTTCTACACACTTTTGTACTCAAAAAAATGTGCAAGTTTTTTTTTAGGTGTAAATAAAGTTTAAAAATAGATTTAAAGACTGATATTAACTTTAACAAAGTAATCTTTAAGACTAAACGTATTGCTTTACTTATATAAAGTAAAAACTTGGTTAATGATGATCTCGAATGGGAAATAGTGGTTTGGTGTGTTATATAAATGGAAGGATAGGCGCAAGTACAAGGGACCTTGCTTACTTAATCATATTATTATCATAAATATGAATATGAATAAATAAATATATGTAGAAATATATGTAATACCATTGTAGTATCAATTGGAAAAAAGTAGAAACTGTGTATGTGTATGCCCTTACCTTGGAACTTCTCAAGAACTTCCACTATTTTATATAATATTCTTTAAAAAATTAATTTTAGTAAAAATTGTTAACTATAATGCATGTTTTGATAATGTTGTATGAACAAGCGCTGTATGCAAATATTACTTAAATATGAATATAAAATAAAACAAATACATAAAAATAATGAGATATAAAATATGAATTTATGAATTTAGAGAAGACCTGGAAATTGAAGAGATTTATTGTAAACTAGAAGTCAAACGTTTAGCTATGAAAATGAAAATAGCAGGTTATAAAAGTAGTGGCTAAACGCGATTGTAGAAGCAGAAAAAGAATCACTATTAAAATGTACAAAAGAGTGTTATGTACAGTTATTGAAAATATGATTAAATGTTTTCTAAATAACAATGAATTGAAAAAAAGTTGAATTCGCGAGTGTACTTCGCCTCTGAACAGATACTAAATGACATTCAAATTAATATCTATATGCTAGATGCATATTTGTAATATTTAACTTATAAGTCAGTTAATAATAGTGTTGTGTTGTGTTTAGGTATATAAACACTAATCTTTTAAAAAAATAAACAAAAAATACAATAATTTACCGAAAAACAGATGTTAACGGGTAGTTTGATGCCATAATTGTGAGACTCAAAATCAATCGAATTGTCAAAATTGAATTGTTCAAGAAAAGCTACAAGAAATAAGTTTTTTCGTTACCCGAAAAACAAACATACAGCACTACGTACTACAGTAATAGTCACTAATCTCACTTTTCAGTAAGTATTATTTGAATAGCTATATTAAATAATAGCCGAACAGTAAACACTAAACAGTACCTAGTCAGTAGATAACCCCGCCCATCGACATCCTACAATTATATTCAATTGACTTAATCTATAGTAAATGGTAGTTATTGTAATTCATAGCAGAAGTGGTGGTGATAGATATCGAGTATTTCGAATGCCGTCGCGTCCTTTTGAAAGTATACGTATATAGAGTACACAGATACGAATTGAGAAACGTACTTTACTTACCTATTTATGGTTTTTTTTTTCTTTTATAATATTGTAGGGTGTAATCTATGGTGAGTATATATAAAAGCAAAAAAACACGACTATAATGAGTTGCAGCGATTATATATTTGATCAAGCACAAACATTGACACGCGATATTGAACAAACTGCGATGCGACGTCGCAACCACAGTACGCAGATCGCTCGCTCGCGCACGTTTACTAAAAGTACAGACTGCAACTTATTTTTAACCGCACCGATGATACAGCCGTTGTCGGTAGATAATGCACCAACAATAACAACAACGACAATAATTATAGTTTATTAATTTTAATAATATAATATTATAATAATTATTATAGTTACTACAAATAACACTTGTGTCTCAATTATAGTTCAAAGTTACAGTAAAGAGATTAATATTTAATATCTTCAAAATTTAAGCTATTTGAACTGTACAAAATCCAAATAAATGCATATGTGTAATTAGTGGATAAGCAAATGAAATATAATAACTATTTTTAAATTGTAAACTGTTCTATAAAAATAATAACCTATTAATTACATTAAAGGGTGTAGATTTTGTACATTCGCGCGCTACTCTTGACATTTAAAACATGAAAACGAAAACCTTACGAATAATAATTATGTTTAATTTTGCATATATTTATTATTGGTTGACATTTGGTACATCATTGGGTAAATAGTCTCGTTAATATTAACGAGACTGTTGAGACTATTCAATAAATATTATAATAGCAGATAAAATATTTTGATTATTTAAAAAAAAATAAGAAATGTGTGGATAAAGGCACTTTCTGATTTTTGTTGTAAAATGTGATACAGTATGCGATCAACCATTAGTTTTCGTTCTGCTGATATCATACATAAAATGATTATATTTATTGGAATTGGACATTTCCTGTTGTTCTGTTACACTTAGGAAACATAGTCATACATATACGTTTTCTACTTCCAACGGTAGGTCGGTACAATCGATATTTGTGATATAACACAAGAAATCTGAAAACTGATTTGAATTTGTCGTGATGTCTACATGATATGAACTTCCCAAATGTTTAATCTTTTCCGCATACATTTCTCAAAAATTAATTGAACAAATTTAAAATTGACCATACTCAGTTTTTAAAGATCTTAAGATTAAAAAAAAGAAAAATTCAAAAAGTAGAATTCATAACGAATTCAAATCTGAAATTGTTATTGCATTACTATATCACAGTCTATACATGCAATTTTAATGATAATTACATATTACCAAAATATGATCTGATATTTTGATTTTTGATCAAGTAGCCATTACTACAACCAACTATCAAGTCTGTTAAAAAATTTCAAAATCAATCAATAACAAACATTAGGCACCTATTGCCATTATGCATTACGCTGTGATGTTATCACAAAATTGTCAAAAGATCAAAGATTGAAAAATGATTTTGTTCAGTAATTTTTGACTGTCAGAACATAATAATAATAAAAATACATATCTCAAATACCAATAGTATTAAGAGGCAGATTGTTTTTCCAATATATATTATTACTATATAATAAAACAAGTAGAGTATAAATATAAGATAATATAAAATAAGATAACGGTAGAACTTTAGTTCAATAGTTAATGTTTCTTTATTTTTCTTAATGTTTATATTTTATGAATTACACAATATAAATATTAAATACATGTACTTTTTGTATAAATGAATATCACAGATAAAAATAATTTCAATATACAAAAATGTCATGAAAAGTATTACAATAATGTGATAACAAATAATATTCCAATATATTCAAAATATAAAAGTATTATGAATTCGTAAAATATAATGATTGTTGATAATAGTTATAATTGGACTTAACATTATTTATTATTTGACGGTATTTTAATTTTGGATATTTCAAACAGGTATGCAGCCATCAATTTAGTCTGAAAAAATGTATTTAATTATTTTCTTATAATTAAAATAATTCAAGCTAATATGATAATAATTAATGAACTATATAGAACAATAATTTTTATGAATACTTAAGTTGAAATTATAGCACAAAATTATACGTCAAGCTAAATTTGAGTCTAGATTTTTTTTTTTTTGGTTATCTAAATAATGTATATACTATATATTTGAACAAATTTTATTTGAAGAATAGATTAAATTTTTTTTTTTAAATATCATAAAAAATGGTAATTTTATGATAATTATCAATATTATCATACTTAAAAATTCACAGACATTTATGATGTACAGCAAAATACTATTTTAAGCTAAGTAATTACAAAACTCTTTACTCATCATTTTTTCGAATCTAAAATTTATTTTTGTATGCGATAATATAATTATTATTTATTGATACTTTTTAAATGATTATCCATTCATCTTTTCAAACTAAATATAAAAATATACACCACTGACAAGTATATAGATGATTTAAGTAAAACAAGAGCTTCACATTTTTAATATCAAAAAATTTATAATCGCATATAAAAATAATAAAACTTACTCCTTCAATATAGTTTCGCACTTCAATTTTTTCATTTTGAGAATGCGCTCCATCGTCACCAGAACCCATAGGCAACAGTAGAACATTTTTACCTGTTACTTCCTTTAAAAAATAAATATAAGAATTAATAACATACTATGTTATATTAAAATTAGGTTTTTTAGTTACCTACGAAATAAATTATGGAATAATAATAGTCATATAAAAAAAATGAACTGAGAAGGTGCCTATACCGCAATTTTTGAAATTTTGAAATAGCATTCAAATAATAATATAACATATATATATATTAATATACAGGATATCACTAAATATTCATAAAATGACCAGTATGGTACATTACCATTGCACTTTGTTTATGTTGATTATGACTGTATAATTGGTGTGAATGTACCTGTAAAGTCAATGTGACGGGGATTGATCCACCACCTCTGGTATAATCGGGTTCAATATTATATACAATTTCTGTAGCTTTATGTGCTGCTAAATAATGAGCATTAAACGGATCTGTCATCCATGGATTACCACCTTCTCCCTCCATAGTAATCTATATAAGTAAATCAAAATTAATCATATTTCATACTCTATATATATTTAATACAAATTATCAACATAATGTTGGAATATATTCAATTTAACACCCAAACAAGTTTTTATAGGAGTTTATTTATTAATAATATCCACCTAGATATAGTTAACTGAATTTAAAATGAAACAAAATAATTTAATGCTACGGATATATTTTTTATAAAAATAATTACTTTTAATTTATTAGGACTTTGACGCTTCTCCCAAACACTATTAATATAAGCTCTCACGATTTCAGCAATTTTTAATGGATCTTGATTAGGCACCAATCGAATTGAGAATTTCCCAACTACTTTACGTGGTATTACGGTTTTAAATCCAGGACCTGAGAATGCTCCTTCAATGCCGTGAATTGATAAACTCGGATATCTCCAATTACTCATCAATAATTGTTCCTAAAATATTATTTATTAAATTTAAACGTGAACACATTGTTAAAACGATAAAATTTAAAAAAACAAACTTTTGTTTCTTGTAATGGTTTAGATGCACCAATTTCCTTGATATAGGTATCAACATCAAAATGTATTTTATCATATAGTTCCCTTTCTTTTTCACTTAAAGGTTCTACATCTTCACTAATTTTAGGAATTAAAATGTTGCCTTTTACATCGACTAATTGATTGAGAACATATATTAAATCTGGCATGGCTTCATATCTAAAATAATCAACAAGTTATCAATACAAACGTATTAATAAAAAAAAAAAATAAATACTGTTTTTATTAAAACATAACAATTAATATACTAACACAGTTCCACCATACATGCCACTATGTAAATCCTTGTTAAAACCTTCAATTTCTATACCAAAACAACACATACCACGTAGTCCATAAGTTAAACAAGGTTTTTCTGTTCCTAACCAATAACTATCGGATATACAAACATAATCTACATCGTTGAAAAATGATTCTTTTTTCTTAATGAGCAATTCGTCTAGACCAATACTACCAGATTCCTCCATTCCTTCGAATACAAACTATAAACAACAAACATTTTGTGTCAAAATACAATCAATGTGCATAATGTATATATTATTTTATATTATAAACCTTTAAGTTAACTGGCAAGTCAGTTTCTGTGTTTTGAAATGCTTCAATAGCATGAAGCCATCCAAGAACCGGACCTTTGTCGTCCGTAGAACCTCTACCATATAATTTACTATTTTTTTCAGTTAAAACAAACGGTTCACTATCCCATCCATCCGAAAAGTTAGCTGGTTGCACATCCAAATGGCCGTATAAACATATAGTGTTCTTTTTGGGATTGTCACCCAAAGAGCCAAGTAGAACTGGTGGCAAAGGTACAGTTTTGCCACTTAATACCTACAAATATAATTATTCAGTTAAATCATATAAATATTAAATCAAATTTAATAAAATATTACCTGTGTACCAATGTTACACAGTTCAGTTGTTGCTCCAAGTTCAATTAATTTCACTTCGGCCCATTTCATCATTTTAATAACTTCATTTCTCAAATCTGGGTCAGCCGATACAGATTTAATTGAAACTGCTTTTGATAATGTTTCCACAAATGTCTTTTCGTGTTCATCGACATAACTTCAATGGAAATTACATTTTAAAAATTATACTGTTAAAACCATACTGTTATTTTTTAAGTATTACTAATAATTAAGGAATATATTTTATTCCACTATTTATAAAACAAATTTAATGAGGAGTTTCTTTTTGTCGAGTTCGTAAAAGTATCAAAGTTATTGAAATACAATTTATGGAGTAGTATTTGTAAATTTTAACAAATTGACAAATAGGTGTGTGTAATTTTGATTTTGGGTTTATAAATTCAATTATAAAACAGTCACAAGTACTCTATTATATTTTATTGGGTATGTATATTATTTTGGTAGAAACTTTTCATATACTATTTCATAAAATAATAATTATGTAACTACCTGAATATTTTGACTAGCGGAGCTGGAACAGTGTTTGAGTCTTTTGTTTTCTGCATTGTCGTGGATAAAAGGGTATCCTAAAATCGTTTGTACTGTACAAAACTGTGGATGTCAATGATCTTGTCAAGCTAAATTGTTAATTACCCAGTTTACTGTTACACAATTATAAATTATATAACTGAGGTTGAGTACAATGGCAGCGGTTGTTGGGTATTGCGGACTGATGTGGTTACTCAAGTCTACAGTTCTGGTTTGGTTTTGTTTTGATTTGGATATCAGTAATAATTGTTGTATGGAAGGTAATCGGTGATATGCATGTCAAGTCGTACAGAGTGGTCTGGAAATCGAATTTTCAACATATACCGGAAAACGGTTATTTAGAATGGTACACGTAATCGGAATATCTTTGTGATTCGGTTTCAAAACGCAATTGTTGTTCAGTTAGAAATTTATTATGGAAAATATTATAACCGCGTCCACTGTCCAATCATAATCGTAGCAAAATTCGAAAATTTCTTGACCACTTTGTATTTATGTTGTTTTAATGTAAGATTTATATAATTTGATAACATACGTTAAAAGTGGTTCCCAATATGTGTACAAAATAAACGAAATGGAAATCGTGAACAAAAAGACGTTTCGATTGATCCACATATTTTGAAATTCTAAGTTAATTTATAAGTATGTAACTTACAGCGAAATATTTATAGCAAATAATTATTTGTCTACCTACAGACGTTATATTTAAGAGCATGCAATTTACTTTGTGTTACGCGTTAGGTTAGAACTATTTACTTGGTACGTACATGCTTACTTGAAAATCAATTTTTGAATATTGAAAATATTTTACGATTATGACGTTGGATGATACTAGTGTTTTCTAGGATTTAATCATTAGATTGAAATAGTTAATAACTATATTTGTATATATATATATATATATATATAAATATATACACACCGTTTTGAAGATATAGATAGATGTGTTTTATTTTATTTTTAAAAATATATTTGAAAAATAGCTTGAGAGCATGTACAGTGTATATAGTTGGGAAGTTTTTTAGAATAAGGTCGTAAGTACTTTTTATACTCAATTATTTTATTTGTTGAAAAATAAAGTTAGATTTTGTTACAATTTTACTTAAATATTAATACACAATAAGTAATATTCCTCAAACCATTTAAATATTTTTATATTAAATCATTTTATACAATCTACTTTATATTGTCACTATCTCCTTCCATTTTATATTAGCCTTACATACATGTATAAAATTGTTGGATATAATTTTAATGAACATTTTATTCAAGTTGCTAAATGAGGACAACAATATTTCAGAAAGTGCCAAGAACTATAAAATTATTTATAATACACCAGTTTTAGGGTCCTTAGAATATATTAATGTTGGGCCAGTCTTTTGAAATACCTAAAATGTCAATGAAATATTAATATCAAATAATCAAATAATCAAATAATCAAAATATCAAAACGAATACTAAATTATTATTAAACATATCTTTCGACATTTCAAAATAGTTAATGTGTCTGGTTGTTTTTTCCTCGTTACCCTTTGAATTTAAATCTGTGATATTTATGTTATAAATTACATAGGAACCAGTTTTTAGTAAAATAAAACTCATTTATTTTGTCAATTGTCATTAAAAAATGGGAATAATCAAATTACTGTGAAGATATTTAAAGTTTAAACTTTATAAAGCATTACTTCATTTATAGCAGCTATTTACAAGTTTGTAGTATATCCAATTTCGGATTTATAGAAAAGAATACAATAAATTAGTTATAGTCGGAATGTCCATACGGGTATATAGCGCGTATAGATTATTTGTTATCTTAGTTCACGGTGGTAATATTGTATTATTGATATGATAACAATTATATTTGGTATTCTACTGTAATTTTTACAACTTCTTTGGACAAATATTTAACATTGCGTTTTCGTAGAGACTTGGCATCAAGGCAAATGATAATCAAATTTGAGAATTATTCATTTAACATAATACGTTTTATTAATGTGTGACATTAAATTGTACTTGTGATGAATTTTGTAATTATCGGTTGTAAAAAGTTTTAAGTAGTATAAACATATATTTTAAAATATAAACATTTTATAGCTTAAATTACCATCATCTGTTTTAAGTGTTAGTTAAAAATGGTGAGTTGATTAAATTATTGAAATATTTGTGTTTTTAACATGATTTGATTATCCTTCATTTTTGTGTTACATACATTTTTTCTTAAATCAATGGTGTAATGTAGGGTCAAAGTCATTCGGGTGGTGGTGGAGCTAGTGGTGAGAAGAAAGATGACAAGGACAAAAAGAAGAAGTACGAACCACCAATCCCAACCAGAGTGGGCAAGAAAAGGAAGCGTGCAAAGGGTCCAGACACAGCTACAAAATTACCACAAAGTGTGTATTGTGTATTACAAATTCATTAATTTTTTTTAAACAACATCTTCAATTTGTGTAGTTACTCCACACACAAGATGTCGTTTGAAGTTGTTAAAATTGGAACGCGTCAAGGATTATTTAATGATGGAAGAAGAGTTCATACTGAACCAAGAACGATTAAAGCCCCAAGAAGAAAGAAATGAAGTAAATATTAAATTGGAGCATATTGTGTATTATTTATTAATATAATATAGGCAAAGACTATGAGTCATTACGGTTTAAGTGTAGGCATATTACAAACATTTGAAGATTACTTTTATAAACTTTTATAATTTCCTTAAGTTTTCTAAACTCTAAAAGTTCAAGAAACCTATTTTTTATAAAAAATAATTATGGATTATAAGTTTTATTTGTTTTTACAAATACGTGTTTTGTATAATGTTAATATTGTGATCGTTTGTTTTTATAACATTGCCTTAACATAACATTAACTCAAAGAACTAGGAAATGTATTCTAATCAATAGGTTATTAGTAGAGATGAGTAGAATAAAACAAATATTTACGAACTCTAATAAAATTTGTAATTATTGAATTATTTGAATCAAATCCAAACAGAACTGAACTATTATTATATTTTATTAAACTGAAATTGAAACTTTACCCATTTTCTTATAGGTGCAAATCAAATTTTCATAACTACCCAAGATATTTTTATGTTTACTTTTTTGTGGTCAGTTTGTGTGCTTTTGAGATAGTTTAAATTTTTAATGCTGACGAGTTGTTAATAATGTTAATAAAATATGCATATATCTATGATTACATATCTTTTAAATTGTTTGGAATATTTTTATATTATATCATGATGTATATTGCGCACAATATGATATAAGAATTATATACATCAGAATTTATAATATGAAATATAATAAAAATGTTATTTTTAGTTTATAATGATGTTATATGGCTTATATGTAGTATGAAACCACAAAATCATGAGTATAGTAAATGACAAGTTAGTTATAAGGAATCAATAATTTTCAAACTCATGATATTTAGTTTGACCAATTATTAGTTATTGTGTTATTTAAATTTTTGTAATAATTACTTTGAATTTATCATATTATTATTTTAGTTCATTTAAATTGTTTATAAACAATGATGTAGGTCAATTGATTATAATATATTTTATGAATTATATTCAAAGTTACTTAATAAAATGTTTGATTATAGGAAGAACGTTCAAGAGTAGATGATCTACGCGGAAGTCCAATGTCCGTTGGTACGTTGGAAGAGATCATTGATGACAATCATGCAATTGTGTCGACATCTGTTGGAAGTGAGCATTATGTTAGCATATTGTCATTTGTTGACAAAGATCAATTAGAACCTGGATGTTCTGTACTTCTTAACCACAAGGCAAGTAAAATAAAATCCATTACATTTTTGAAAATTATTTTATATTTATTATTGTGAATAGGTTCATGCAGTGGTCGGAGTACTATCTGATGATACTGATCCTATGGTGACCGTTATGAAACTAGAAAAAGCACCTCAAGAGACATATGGTGATATTGGTGGATTAGATCAACAAATTCAAGAAATTAAAGAATCTGTTGAATTGCCATTAACTCATCCCGAATATTATGAAGAAATGGGTATTAAGCCACCTAAAGGAGTTATCTTGTATGGACCTCCGGGAACAGGAAAAACCCTGTTAGCTAAAGCTGTTGCCAATCAGACTTCAGCAACATTTTTGAGGGTTGTCGGGTCTGAACTCATCCAAAAATATTTGGTACTATATACACAAATATAAAAGATATTTCATTGGAGAGAATAAGTAATGCATATGTATAAATAATAAATTATCATTTTATTTGTAGGGAGATGGTCCCAAATTGGTAAGAGAATTATTCCGTGTTGCTGAAGAACATGCACCTTCTATAGTATTCATCGATGAAATAGATGCAGTTGGTACTAAGCGTTATGACTCAAACTCTGGCGGTGAGAGAGAAATTCAACGTACTATGTTAGAACTTCTTAATCAATTAGATGGTTTTGATTCAAGGGGTGACGTTAAGGTGAATCATTGTGTTATTTGTAAATTAGAATATCTATAAGTCATGATTTATTTTTAAGGTGGTTATGGCTACAAATCGTATTGAAACTCTTGATCCTGCTCTGATTCGCCCTGGCCGTATTGATCGTAAGATCGAGTTCCCATTGCCAGATGAAAAAACTAAACGTCGCATATTTAATATTCATACATCCAGAATGACATTGGCTGAAGGGGTGAATTTGCAAGAACTCATTATGGCCAAAGATGATCTTTCTGGTGCTGATATCAAGGTAAGAACATCAAAATATTTAATTTATATTATGTATAAATATAAGCAGATTGTATATGTATATATTCAGTAAAAATTTCATATTTATAAATGGCCATTTTTTTATGTTAACTGTGTAAGAACCTTTTATTTGATGGTTACTGATTATAATATTGACATTTGTCATTTATTATTTAGTAAATTATTATTGAATACTGTGTTTGATATATATATATATATTTTAATATTTTTCAAAATTGTAATGTATTTTATATTATATTATAATTATATTATAATGTGTACTAATTCAATTATTTTGAATTGTAGGCTATTTGTACTGAAGCAGGCTTAATGGCTCTCCGAGAACGCCGTATGAAAGTAACTAATGAAGATTTTAAAAAGTCCAAAGAAAGTGTTTTATACCGCAAGAAAGAAGGTACACCTGAAGGATTGTACTTATAAAGTGTTTTATCTAAAATTAATTATCTAAATATAATTTTTTTCTATTTTACTTAATTTCTTTGTTGAAATATAACTGAATAATTTAATGCAAGTGTTTACCTATAGCCTATTTTTAAAGTATCTCATGATACTTATAATTTAGTATTTAATAAATGATATGGTTAATAACAAAATAATAAATATTGTAAAATATTATTTCTGTTTTAACATTCTTCTAAACCAGTGGTTCCCAATCTTTTTGACACTATGGACCACTTAGATAACTTTGAATATGTCACGGACCATCCATCATTTTTAGACATTATTTTTTCTCATAAATAAGAATCAATTTTTTCACAGATATTAGAATTTAGGTAACGATTGTCGGTATGTAATATTTGTAACACGCCCAAAGGAAAATTGAAATATTTTAAAGTTTTATAGGTATGCCTCGCGGACCATAGGTTGGGAACCGCTGTTCTAAACTATACAAATGATCGAAATGGTGTAATATGTTTATTCAGTTATAAAAGAAAAAATATTAATAGAAATCAGACTTATTATATTATTAAATTAAATGATTTAATTATATTATTTTATACCAGACTTAAAAAAGCAGTTAAATTTCGTTTTATCTGTAAAATTGAATTACAAATACATAAGGGAACATAAAATTGTATTTTGTACAAATGAATATTGGTGGTTGAGTGGGTAGAAACACACGTTTCGGCGCACGAGGTTTGCAGTTCGATCCCTAGGTAGCCAATGAGATTTTTCGCGTTGGTGGTGGCAGGTCTCTGGTGCAAGCCGGCCATAGTTCCCGTTCCGCCTCTCTATTTTTGGCTTGTCTCTAAGAACCATCTTCAATAATATGTGAAGGGTGCAATCTCTGAGTGTGTATTAGTATTTGGGGAATAAGTTGTAAAACTGTTGATGATGACTGTTTATTTCCATTGCCGGTAGTAGAAGTGGTAGTGTTGTAAGTTTAAATTTTAATTAATAATAAAATTTACATTCATTTATAATGATAAACAAATGTTACCATGGCGATAATAAAAGTAGGCGTGATATAACACGTAAAAATGAAAACGGGAAATCAGCCATGGAAAAAAAAGTATTGTACAGACCAAAACCATATTAATTAATGTTTAGAAGCGAGTAATAAATAACGTTGAAAAAAAATTCGAAAAATACAACTAAAATAACGATAACATGGGAAAATAAATAAATAATATAACTACATTAGAAAAGCAATATATGTTTGAACGTTAATGGAGCCCGTTAGGGCCTGAAAAAATTGCCGACGCGGACAGTATTTCATGTCCACATGGCGGGGTATTGGTAAAGTTTTCAACTAGCAATAATCGCACCTCGGATAGACCTCATTAGTTACGATATCGCCACTGCGCAAAGCTGATAAGTAGATTTTGCTTGCTCGTCTTGTAATTATCAAAGTCCGTGATAGACGTGCAGTGGCCGAGCAGCGACGCCACTGCCGACCGTCCTAGTGGTAGACATTTTGTCTTTGTCCACGTGTCGGCAATGTCCGTGGCCATAAAGGCGGTGGCGCATCAAGACGAATTATAGCATAAGGATGGCGTTGACATATTCGCGAACGGTGACGGGCCACTGGCTGTCGACGGTAAGAGATGGCTGCACAAATGCGATCTCCCGGAAAGTATTTGTCACCATCCGCTCACGAAGCGGTCGTATTTTATCCGCTAGATGGAGACGTTTTCTGCGACAGCGATGGCGACCGACGATGGGTGAGAAATTGAACGTGTTGGAGACGAAAATTCACTAGCTGCATTTGAAAGGATGGAGCTCAGAAAAATGTATGGTCAGTGTGAATACAGGAGATCGAAGAATCGAGAAAAAGTTGAAATTGAGAGAATTGTGTCAAAGTGCCAACATGGTAGAAGACATAACCAGAAATCGATTCGATTGGTTAGGCACACGCGTGACGTAAAGAGCATTGTTACCGAGAATGGTACTAGAAAGTGCCCTGCGAAGGGTAAAACACCAATGGGAAACTGGGTAAAGGAAGACGTGGAAACAATAAGGTCAAGTTTGAACTAGAAGGAAATATCATTAAAAAGAGAAGACTGGAAACAAATATGCTGGATGGTATTATATGGTATGGTATTAAAGATGAAAATCGCAAAGAGAAGAAGTTATCTTAAAATTATAGATAACGATTTACATTTTTTTTTAATATTCATGAATACCGTATTGATTGATAAGATATTAAATGTTCAGTACATCGAACCTAAAACTTAATAATTTATCATTTTTTAATGATAAAAAAATCGGATATTGTTGACATTTTAAAAATATCGATCGGATTAAGTTATAACGTACGAAAATATGCATGTAAAATAATATATTTTAATACAATTTTAAGCATATTATATAATATAAGCGCAAGAGTATGCTGAAATTTAAGTGCAGAAGATTTAAAATGACCGTTGTAAGTAATTTTAGGAACAAATCAAATTGTCGAGTGTTTATAGGTCTTATAATAAATTATACTTAAAAAATCTAAAGTTATACGTAAATAACAGAATGCTCGTTTTTCATGTTTTAAGTTAATAAAATGGCCATTACTTTCAAACATTGCAGAAATGTTCTTTTTAGTGTGAAATACGTTTTAAGTGTACGATTGGAATTTCGTTCACATTCCGGGTTTGTCCATAAAATAACATTATCATTATCCAAATTGAAAAAAAAAAATATCAATAATAAGCGAACAACCGAAATGTTCCGGTACTGTCGATATAGTATCGCACAATTTCTGCGAAAATTACATTTTGCAAACACTTTGACAAATGCGATTACAGGAGTTACACGCTGTGTTACATCCAGTCGTAGGTGGCAATTATCGAGTTGCCGCCGAATCGGAAGGGAAAATAATTGTGTTATTGCGCAGCTATATAACACAATTACGTCTGCGAAGGCCGAACAGGTGTATATGAGACGGTAAGTGAAATTACCGGAACGCGAATTTTGTATGACACAAAGTTAAGTGCGTGTTAAGGTACGTTGTCCGGGCCAAATGACGCATTTGCGTGCGAATAATCGATCGTTTTTGAATTTTAACATTTTTTCATTTTTTTTATCTTTATTTCTGTCCGATATTATTTTTTGTCTGTCTGTTGTGTTTTTGGTCGTCGTCGACGTTTTAATTACACCTATATGTGTGTGTATAACGCGTAACCGAAAACAGACGAAAAACCTTTTTGACATTTTTTTAGCACGCGTAATTAAACCATCATTAATTTTTCCATACCGAACGTTCTATTTTAAATAATTAATATGACCCCACGTAATTTCGTTTTAAACGGTCGTTACAAACAAAAAACGCCAATACTTGTGTCGTTTTCTTTTGGACAAAATATATTTAAAAAAGACAAGTGTATCGATCACAATGATTGTTAGAGGCCGTCGTGATATCTGTAAATCGTCCAATTCGTTAAATTACAATTTAAATAACGTCGAATCAATATCATAAATTATGACCGATTTCAAGTGTTTATATAAAAAAATATTAGACTGGAGAGGACTATAGATGGTCCGTTTTTTTGAATTCAGTTTTACTCATACATAATATTCGGTGTTGTAAAGTATTTTGATACGAGTATTTGCGAGTACTCTTTTTAATGTTGAATACTTAAATAATTTTTCGGTTTGATTTATTTAATAGATAAATTGATGATGATTTTGTTTAAAGTAGGTTTGTGGTTTAATCGTTACCAAATAAAAAAAACCTACACTTAGTAATCCAGTTGCGATGTCGAAAACACATTTGAACTCGTAAGTCTTTTTTTCTAGATGTTATGGAAAATCGAAAAACGTGTCGAATGAAATACCAACCAGAAACGATTATCCGCAGTTTCGAAAATGCATTTTTTCGTGATTTCTAAAGCATAAATGTTTAAAAAAAAGAAGTCATTAATGATGCGGTCACCGCTGCTAATTTATTGATTTCATTATTATTGAACGAACCGCAATTGAGACCCGGTTTTGAATTCGTACTTAAAACGTTCGGTGCCCTCGCGTACATTTGCCGACCCGACGTTAAAAACCGTTAAGACCGTCGCACTTCCGGCACGAAACCAAAACCAATTCGCGGGTTGACCTGCACCGACTGACGCGAACGCGGTTTCGTGGTAAATACCACGGTCCGCGGACGTCGTGAAATCGGTAAACGGACGGGATATCGTTAATGTGTATATTGAGACGCTATCTGGCGGACGACCGTGTCCGTGACGCGCGTGTCCGTCGGTCGTCGGTCTACGGTCGGCTGCCAATCGTCCTTACCGCGCGACGACGCCGAAAAGCGTTTTTCCGCCGTGCCGCCGTCACGTGGTCCAACCGTTCGTCGCGCGAACACGGTCGGCTGTCGCCGTCGTCCGGCCGATCGGTCGTCGCGCGGCCGTCGGCCAGTCGTTCCGTCGGTTTTCGTCACTTTGGACGCGCGGTTCTGCCTGTGGCCGGGCGGACGCGTTGTGTATAAGGACGGTCGCGCGGCCACGCGCCGACCAATCGAATAACGGTCCGCTAGCGATAGCGGTCCCGTTGATCAATTAATTTCTCTAGAACGGGCTGTCGGTTCTCACGGCAGCCTACACGATACTTTGATATTTCTGTTCGTACGCGTCCTCCGGTATGTGTACGTGTGTGTGTGTGTGTGTGTTGATGATGCTCGTGCCCGTACGCGCGTAACCCGGTTATAACGCACTACGGGATAGCAGCTGGTCAGGTGAGGCGTTTGGAAGGGGATATGTGTGGGTACAAGACGTGTATCCGAATTAATTATAAAATTCGAGTTTTATTAATAACCATTATTTAATATTTATTTATTCGATTCCTCTTCGAAAGACCACAACAATTAAATTAAATAAATAGTACAATAAAATTATACACTGTTGATTGTATACAATGATTCGATGAAATACCGATAAAATAATAATACATTCAATAGAAATAGTTTAAATAAAACGAAAACAATAACTATTTTTTTTTACAAATATATTTATCGCATATAGACGTACAGCATTGTATATATGTATATGTATATATATATATATGTATATATATATATATGTATATATATATATATATATATCTAGTTAGTAAACAAACTAAAAACGAGAAAAAAAATTACAATAACTTTTTCCTTTTATTTTCGAGCCCAAAACAACAACGAACATTCTAAACACATAATAAATTAGACCTATATTACTAAAAATGTATCATAATAATTTAATTTATATTAAGAATGTACTAAAATATTTTTAAATATTTTTTTTCTATTAAATAATTTAAGATAATCATATTCGTTAATATAATTTTAATTTTAAATCTCGTATAACTCTTATCTAAAATAACTATAACAATTTCTTTTAGCGTTATTTCCTTTAATTATTATCATTTACCCTTTAGTGGGCGCACAATGTTTAGCCGGAAAATTCGAACATGGGGAGGAGGAAGGGGATTGATGGAATGTACCAGCAACGTTTGTGACCGGATAAAAAAAACCAACGAAAAAAAACCGCATTTTTTGGAGGAGTTTTAGGAGTAAAGTCAAATTGCTCCCTTCAAAGTAAATAAACATAACAAAAATCAATACTGGCAACAAATAACATTAAAAAAAAAAAACCCTCAAGTAGCGCAATAAAAAGGCGCAGAGTAAACCTTTTTATATACTATCCACTACCTAATCACTAACATCTCAATATACATTTTTTTTAAATATATATATACGAATTATATTATATTATAATATAAAAGCGACGCGTAATTTTATTATTAATATTATTATTATTCTTAATTATTTCATTAATATAATTTTGTTTTCAACAACGCATCAAAAACATGCACGGAGACTATAGAGCCTGTATTATAATGTTTTTGTGAATCGATGTTATTCGTCGATGTATATTTCGAATTATTTATTTATTTATACAAAATGCCGTGGGGTTATATTATATATATGCAGTATGAAGGTGTATATGTGTATAAGTATAAATGGATTACATTTTACAATTTTCTTAAAATAAATAATTAACAGAATTAATATAATAATATATAACTAGTCACTACCGTTTGAAATTTGGATTTGCTTTTGGAGGGAAGACTGGAACTAAATTAAATTTTATAAAATTTAAGTCAAAGAATTGAGCATCGACTTGATAATGTTTTTCTTTGCAATTTTCTTCTAAATATTCACAAAATTATAATATCAGGATATAAAAATACAAAGGGGAAAATATTTTTATTTGGCACTATGATAATAATAATAGTTATTATTATTATTATTTATAATATAATGATTTTAAAATTTTAATTATTTTAAGTACCAAATTCGTGTCTCAAATGAGTGTTAAATTTTTTTACGTATATATGTTTTTTCTGTTTAGAAATGTACACGGTATTTTATATATACACACACACACACACACACACACACACACACACATTTGAAACTATTTTTGACCATTGTATATGTATTAATTGACGAAATTTGGTTTTAGTTTTCAAAAACTTAGAGACTAAAATAGAGTTGTAATGTTTTGTAATGAGCATTTTGATTCTAGCGTGATTATGATTGGCACAATTGTTCGCATTTATTATTGTCCAAATCATGATTATTATTGCTTATATAGAATTCATCAAGGAAGAACTTTTGGACAGTATATTATTAGTTTGAATAATATGCACACACACATATAAACACCCACACACACACACATACACATATACACACACACACACACACACACACACACACACACACACACACATATAGTTACATAATATTGTATTTATATGTGTATGTTTGTGTGTATATTAAATTACATTAAATTATTAACTTTATGTGTATATTGCTTGGATATTTTAAAGAGAGCAAAAACCCTGGACACAGGTTCTTTTTGATTGTACGAGCTCCGTTCAATTTTGAGCTTCATTTCGAATGTGTTGCTGGCGTTCACTTTAGCATTGTCTATGTAATTGAATTGGCGTTGCTACCGTCTTGAGTTGCATCATTTGACTGTAGTCGACGGTTTGATCCAATCTTGGTTTTTTTGGTTCGGCGTCAGGAGGCCTGTGGGATTTCATGTGAGCACTTCGACTTTTCACTTTGTTGAATACCCTAAAACGAGAACATTGTTATAATTTAATATTACTTCATTAGGTAAGCAAGTAGGAATAAAACAAATAAATAAAAAGTAACGTTAATAACACGTACTTTCCACAGATTTTGCAAGGAAATTCTTCATAATTCGGGTCAATCTGTGTTGGCGTTGGTGTTTGCCTCCGATCTGATGTGCCATTAGTGTGAAGTCTCATATGAGCAGCCAGCCCTATTTTGTTGCTAAATGTCTGGAAATAAATACAATAAATTGTGTTAAGCGATTTCTTTTACGTTGATATTTAACAGGGATACGAATGAGGAAAGAGAAAGGATCCTACTCACCGACAAACAGTTTGAGAATTCGCAAACGAAAGTTTGTTGGTCCTCCGAACTGGTGGTGACCTCAAGGTCGTTAGCCTAGAGGGGACAAAATACAAAAACAAAAAAAAACCAAAAAAAAAAAAAAACGAAAATTTTAACACAAAAACGTGAGCGTGTTTACTAAGAGAGGAATAATAAGAAATTCCTATATAAATACCATCAAATGTATATCCAAACACGGTGTACTTACAGGAATGTCTAATTTCGAGTTGACCATTGTATCTTCGTTTCTAGACTTTCGTCTTTGGAATTGAAATTGTTTATAATCTTCCGGGCAAACTTTTTTCCACAAATAATAAAACTGTATGCATTGTTTCAGAGTTTTTGTACCCAACTATAAAAAAATATTGTAAAACAATATACGAGTGTTTGTAATTCATATTTTTTTATATTTTTAATTGTAAAATTATTTACTTCTTTCGATATAAAAGCAAAATCTTTGTCAAATTTAAATATGGCTTTGTGAAATACAGACACTTCATTTGGTGTCCAATGATCTGATTCTGTGTATTCAAACTTCATAAGAGGATGTCCTTGTGGTAGATACGGCGTTGGTTGCATCAATTTTAACATAGCTTCCTGAAAATAAAATTAATTATTTAGTAAATATTTATTTGTATATGATTTTATTGACATACTTGGACGTTTCCTTTACAAAGATGTAGTAAGTGTAAAGCATACTCTTTATTCCTACCGCCACCGGGTACTGCGGCACAGCAAGCAAAGTCCATGTACATTTCAACTAGAAGATTTAAGGTTAACATTTAAAATTAAATATTTGTATACAAATATTTACTTAAAAAAAATAAGATTTTAATTTACCTTCTCTTTCAGAAACCGAGTTTGTAATACAAGGGTCCCACAATAAATAATCACTAGATGGTTCTCGAATTGTTTTGATTTTGTTAACCGGTGGTATTGCAGCTTGGAAATTTGAACCAAGATTGATATGCGGTATTACATCACACTCTGGGGGTGAATCTAGTCCTACACAATCCTCGACAATCACTTCTGAAATAAAAATGTTAATAATTATGATTTGCCATATATTTTTCTCATTTTTGAATGAGTAAATTACCTTTGACAGTTGAAGAACTTGGCCATGAAGTCACTGCTTGCCAATAAAGACCTCTTCCATTTCTAGAAGGACTTAGTAAAGGTTTAGGAGTATATTGCAAGGTTGGTTCGTTTAACATTCCAAGTCTATGAGAACGTAATCTGGATCGGAACGATTTGTATGTTACGTTCTCTCCAAAACCACGTTTTCTATTTACTCGATTTGCTGGAGGATTTGGCGGAATACTACACATATGTGACGAAACGCGTTAATATATAGATTTATGTACAATTTTCTGTAGAAATAATTTAATTTAAATTAAATTAGAAATTTACCTTGATGGATTAAGGAAAATGTCATCTATATCTTCAATGTTTTGGTTACTGTCTTGTTTTTGTTGTTTGATAACTGGTATATGTTTTTCAATCAACTGGGCTTCTGTTTGTACAAACATGGTCCCAGGATTTTGGTAACTAGCTTGGACTAATTTCAAATCTCCATTTTTATCGATTAGAAATTGACTGCCATCTATTACTTGGGCCATTGTTCCATTGACTCCGTACAAGCGACATGTCTGGTAATCAAATTTCTTTCTGAATTCTTTAGGGCTACTGGACAATAACGGGTCTTCTGAATTTGGCATCATTACCTGAATTGTGTTTCAAAAAATGAAATTGATGTTCTAATATAATGAAGTATTATTAGTATACCTGCAATGTGTGTTGATGGTGGTTAGGCAATGGTGATGGTGCTGCGGATGAATTTTGTATCGACATTGGAGATGAAATAGGTGTATTAGCCGATAAAGGTGAGTCAGTTGCTGATTCGAAATTTGGCAAAACTTCACTTAAAGCTGCTTCGACAGCTTCAGAACTTGACATGTCAGATGAGTAAAAAAAGTCACCAAGGTGACCATTTGACATGACCGAATGAAAATTTAATGAAGGAGATTGTCCCTCTTGGCTAGCTGGTGGAGTAGGGTAGGTGAAACTTGGTGACGGAAGAGGTGATCTACCTAAATCCGTGAACATAGTTTGTCCTGAACTGTATGCCAGGTCTGCTAAGCTAGCCGAAAGAGGAGAATTCAATACGGCTTGAAATTCCTCGTTGTTTTGAAGATCTGTCATACCATCGTAATCGTCCAGACACGACATGTCTTGCATATCCGTTGCCTATTAAAAGTACAAATAATATTTTATAAGGATAAATAGCGAGTAGTATTATATTAATTATATTATATTAATATATTGCGTGATTGTATTTAACGTTTGATTAGATTTTAGAGATATTTGTTAAATAACAGTGTACATATTACATAAACGAACATTTTTGTTGTGCCTATTTTGAAATAGGGTATATTTCCACACGTATGTCACTGGAGTTTACTTTTTAAGAGAGCCCTTGACAATTTTGCGTCCATTCGCATTGCATATGGAATCAAAAGCAAACAATTGTAGACGGGTTTAAAGTATATAGGACATCAATCTAAATGGATTCCCAGTATGTATTTAATGCATTGGGTATATTATTTATACGTGAAATGCAACCAAGTAGTTTACTTTAGCCTTTAGCCCAATAGAATCGACCATCAAACATAAAGTTCATTTCGTACTTATCCGTGTATATAGTCATTTAAACTTTTACAATTTACGTACTGAAGTATACATGGTTTAAAAGCGGAAGAAATCTCGTTTATTTATTACTAACGAGCGTCAGACGTAAGGGGGAAAAACGATCGTTATACGAAAACTTTCTCGACCTACTGAATTCGTCCAAACTTCAAAGGATTTTTTTTATTCTGTTAAAATATTTGTTTATATTTATTATTTAAATGTTGACTATAATATTTTAATTGATTTTTGATAATTTAAATGTATAATAATTTATTAGTTAGGAGTTGTAGAAATATAAATCGAAAAATGTATTAATCAACTACGTGGTTATTTGAGATTACGTAATTTAAATATAATAATACGAACAATAAATATTATTTGTTAATTATCTGTACTATGACATTATAATTTATTCAACGAATCTGTATATACATGAAATAATAATTGAATTGGAAACATCTGTAAGAATTACTGTCTTTTAAGTTAAAATCAGAGGAAGAACGGACTGTAATTGAATATATTTAATGTTAACTCAAGGAAAAGAAAGGCGTGGTGACCTGTTTAAAGGTATTTTACTCATTTTTATTTTTGATCAATTTTTGGTTTATTGTTTGTGTGTTCTGAAGCGAAGGGCAAAGGCCGATTAACGCTGCCGGTTAAATAACAATAATGCTACCGAAATTCTGCTCGCTCACACCCGGTCTGGTAGACCGAACCTATAGGGAAAGCTTATTTTAAAAGGGGTTTGTACACCGATAAAAGCTCGTCGGTGTTCTGATGATTAATGCTGGCGGCATTTCCGGAGTTTTTTGATTAATCGACAGCCAATGGCCCCTTCTAACATACAATCTATATACTTAAAATTGTTTATAATTTTCGTTTTCTTATGAATAGTCAAATGGAAAAATATTATGTCTCTATTTGAAAATATTTAAATCTATTGTACAAGAATATGTGCATAAAAATAGTCCGAGAAACGAAATCCGGAGAAACGTTAAAAACGTAATTTTTCGGAAGAAAAACAAATTAATAATAAGTAAATAATAAACGATTTAATACGCGTGTACATAGACGAAAATAGGAGAGGGATTTGGGGGACTTGGTTCCCCAGAAAATTATCCAGATGTCAAATTTTTATTTATTTGAAATGTAGTGTTTTTATTATCAGGCGATTGTTGAGACCTAGTTTGGTTATTTATCAGTACTGACTTATTAATCGGTGTAACTTTAATCAATAATTTCTACAGTTTATACGATATAATATAAATTAAAATAATTAAAAACATGTACATTTCATAGTGTCTAAAAAAAAAAAAAATATTATCGAAACGCATTAAAAAAATGTTCCCAGTACTACAATCACTAATGATGAAAGTGAAAACTATGATATAAAGCAATCTACCAAGGAATATTGTGTATAATTTTCAGCCAAAAGTTACAAGCTAGCGATTTCAATTAAAAATGTTTTTACACGTAAGCTAAACTATGAAGAAAGCAAATATTTTATTGACTATTATGAAATGAAATTGTTTGTAGTAATACATATTTAATGTAATAATACTAGTTACATTGTTTAAATTTGTTCACAGAGATTGATGTGTATTAACGAAAAAAATATTAGAAGCTGAGATGACGGTGGCAAAGTTTTGGTTGTTTTAAAGATATAAGATATTCAGTCAGTCTGTAATCGTCGAAATTATAAATAGTTCGTTTAAATACGAGCGATCGTTCAGTTCAATGAGAAGAGTTAAACACAGTTAACAACTTCGACGAAACGAAAGCGTTTTGAGTTTTGTTTCTCGATTAAATATCGTGAGGAATGTATCAAATAAAATTACCATTGACACAGTTGTAAATAAATTTGCTGAAAAAATTATTAAAATATAAATGACCATTAAATAAATCGCACGTCATTGTTATAAAGTTATTTATCGAATATACTAAGGACGAGAGCCGGAGTTGAAATCCCACACTAGTTACATTAATACAACGACTTGTGAGATTTCAGTTACCCTTAAAATATTTAGGCTAATTGCGGGGAATGACAAAAACCGTTATCGTCGACAAAAACGAATGGAGAGAGATAGTCATAATAATTTAATATCACGTGTGCGCACGTCTCACAGAGTCTGGTTGTGTTTCTTAATTGATTTATTTGGCTGTCCCAGATAAATACGATTACTAACAACTACCACCACTACTACCACTACTACTACTACTACTACTACTACTACTACTACTTCTACTAATATTACTACTATTACTACTACTACTACTACTACTTCTACTACTATTATTACTACTGTTAGTTGTTACTATCACGCATTAAAGTGGTCGGTCCATTTTACCTGTATCGTATTGGCCAGCTGCACGGAGTCGACGGCCTGTAAAAGCATAGTGTCGGCTTGTACGTTGGGAAATATATCGTCGTTGAGTCCTGGCGAATAATAGCCTCGGTTATCGGTTTCCTTTTCGCCACCGTTGCCTCCTCCGCCGCCGCCGCCGCCGCCGTTGTTCCCGTGATTCAGTGTGTACGGTGAACTGCCGTAATTAATATCTATTTGCGGGCTGGTGCTGCTGTAACGAAATCCCATTACGGGGTAAAGATTAATGGACCGCGCGTTGAATCGACACGCGCGCGCGCGCTGTGTAGACCGGTCGCCGCCGTCGCCATCGCCGTCGTGACGACCGTCGAACGATCGGGTGTGCATACATATAGGTGTAGTATAAGGAATGCGAAACATGCTATTGTTGCCAGTGTTCAGTTCAGATATTGATAACTACGTGTAGATGTGACGATAAGATGGCTTAATAAAATTATATCTAATATGGACGTAGAATATGACATTTTTATCTACAGATAATGTTGTTAATTATATGTCGATAACTATAGGTGACTTTAAATTAATTTTTTTAAAAGACATAATGATTATTATTCTGTTGTCCTTTAGGACTTTCAGACTAATCGAGCCATACTGACCTACTTGATAGCACAAGCAGTAATTAGTATTTTATTAAAATTTAGAAGAGAGTGGGGCGAAATGTACGACGATACCTCAATCGTGGAGTGATTTGACGAGATGGATAAGCTGACAATCGATTATATTTGATAACAAAATGTGACATCAATCGAAAAGATAAACTTATCATATGTTATAAATTACTAACTTTCCAATTTTCTGATTAGGCACTCTTAAGTCTGCGTAATCTACGCACTACGAGTATGTATGTTGAACTGACGAGAGGGCAAGACGCTTATAATTGAAGTTTATCATGTACAAGAAAAATATTAAACGATGCAAATAAATTTTGCAATAGAGATTATTGTAATTGCTCTGAAGCTAAAAAAATATTATCAAATGTGGAAAGAGGAATAATTTATTGGACTAGATTACATCCAGCTATTTTAAAGTTATCCAAAAAAATATCTGTCCATGAACGTTTGATTATCGTTATTTGTTTTAACATTAAGATGTGTAATGTAGTTTATTACTGCGAGACAAAAACAGTTATTACATATTATTTACAATAATTGCGATAAATTTATAAACGTTTTATATAACATTAATACAATCCATAAATAATACTGAAAATATATTAGAATACATTTTATTGATATTATTGATTAAATTTATTATATTGAAGACAAGAAGAACCAAAAACAGTAAAATCGATGATTAAAAATTCGTTTGAAGACTATGGGCCATCGGGAAAATTTCTTGTTTCCCCATTAAGGACATTGAAGGTGATACCTATTTTGGGGACGTATCTCTTAAAAATCTTTAACCATAGTTTCGATAAACTTTGTTGTTACCAACTATTATTAATTAATTACGAGAAATTAATGTGTTATTGAATCTACCGTTGTTTAATTAACGGCATGGCGCGTACCTCTAAATTACAATATAATTCTATAACGTGATTTAATATCCTTTATACTATCGTTTCATCAAGGATGTAATTTAAATGTCTGATTTTCATATTATTATTTATGATAATATAATATAAAATTGAAATTAACTTTTTTTTTAAAGTTTGTAGTACTGTATTATATTTAGTTATACAATAAATGTTTTGTTATGGAATTGAAGTGTTTATTTATGAGGTTTGTCCGAAAAGTAAAGTATCCAAGTTTGTAAAAATTGAAAATCTATTTATTTTTAAATGTTATTTTTTTTCCTATAAAGATTTAATTTTAAATTTATGGAAAAAGTTATTTTCCATATAATCGCCATCTTGATCAATGCATTTTTGTAGTCACTAGGACAGCTTTAATATGCCTGTCTTATAAAAGGTTGCCATCTATTCCTTTAGTCAATTGCTGAACTTGTGTTTCTTTAGTGAATTTGAATGTCGTAATTCAAGGGATGGTTTTTTTATTTCGGGTATGGAGTGATAACCCATGTCTTATTATTTGTAACACTAGAGTTTAATAAATCTTCCCCGCCTTGAGCATAACGCTCGAAAGTTCTCGGGAAGCCATGACACGTTAGTGTTTGTGGTTCTCTGTTAGTATTTTTGGCACCCATCTGGTACAAACTTTCGATACCACATATTTGCTTTCAAAATCTTTTGAATTGATGTCTTTGAAATTGATCAATAATGAAAGTTTCCTGATAACCGTTGATCTTAGCGCATGACGTTTTGAACTTTTGTTACAATCTAGTCCAAAATTGACGGTCTTCCACTTCTTTCTTAATTGTGCATTTTCATTAGATCTTGTCCTTAATTCTTTGCAACATTTTTGGGCGTTTTTAATATTTATATAATTCGCCATACATGTTATACAATTGTGTGTATGAATGTAGATCGGTCGTTCACTTAATGTGTTAAGAAATTGGATCGGAGAAATCGCAAAATTTTTACTTGGTGAAATTAAGGTCGTAGATTCCATTTTAAATATACATATTGAAGACCAACTAACAAGTTAAATATTATGGTTGGACGTTTGTTTGATAATGGTAAAAAGTGGCCACATAGTACGAACTTTGTCAAAAAACATTTCTTTCAGGCACTAGTGCATTGGACACTTTACTTTCCAGGTAAGCCTTGTATTTATATCTTATTTACATTTTAAAAAAAACGATATATGTTATTAACTTTCACTGTTATTAAACTAAAAATTTAATTTAAACACCCTGATTGCTTATTAATTAGTTTTAAATGTATCGAACAATTCAGAGTAAAAAAAAAAAAAATGGGCATATTTTTTATGTAGTTTAAAATAAAAGTTTCCGATTGGAAAGACAAAAAGGTTTTTATTGGCGTGTCAGACAAGGTCTTCTTATCAATTATGCACAAGAGGATACATAATATACTTCGATGCGGTCTAAACAGTTAAGTCGGGGGCTTTTGAACCATTGCGGTGGTGGAGAAGAGATTTGACAAATTCCGAAAATCTTACTTTAAACCGACAATTGCTCTTCGACATTGCCAATTTGCTCGTCTTGTAAGACGTGAATAAACGGCCGTTGTATTGTACTCAATTTGAAAAGACGTTAAAGATAAAAATTCAAAAGCCTCGATAGTTTATTAAAAATTTCTGCTCGTTCATTTTTTCTCTGTCTAGGACATTGAACTGAGGCAAGTTGTTTTTCAAATTGGTCATTGTCGTTCGACATTAAGCCAATTTGACATGTCGAGACCTAATTAAATATATACATTAAATCATTTTTCCAATAAACTTTTTTATTAATTATTATATAATGAAAAAATACGCATTTTTTATATTTATAATGATGTTTCTAATTTTATTATTTAATGAGATACGTAAAATGAAAAGGTTCCACGTCATGAAAAATAACACATAACATAGAATTTTCGAAAAGTTATACTTCACGTTGAGAAAGAAATGGATTTATGATAAATATCATGTGGACATTAACACAATATTAAACTGTACGATACGATTATATATGATTATATGAACTCCGATTACAACGATTCATATATTGGTAATAATACAGAATAATAATGTTTCCCGTACAGCTTGTCCATAAACAAGTAATTCTCTTGTATTATATTATTACATAATGGACTAAAGACTAATAATTTTTATAATTAATATCAAGTAAGTAACTAATATAAGTTAATGTGTCGATGAAACTTCGTAGCGAACGCACCAAAGTGTTGTTAAAATTAGCAATTTGACGTACGAATGTTATGTATTTAGCCATTAGGTATATTGAAAAAACAAATTTTATTTTAATAAACGATAATATCAATACTACTATAAGTAACTTTGAAAAGGTTCTAATTCGAATAGTTTACTCTTTAAGAATTTTCAACGTATGTAATGTTTTCAAAGTCACAATTATTTTATTTATAATTTATTTTTCAAACAAATCTAATTAATTATATTTCTGATATAATTCAAGCCAAAAATCAGACAAATCAAACTATTATCAATGTATATTTATATATATATATATATATATATATATATATATTATATATATATATATATGTATACTTATATATAGACAGTAATCACGCTATACCTATAATATGTCTTGCGGGCGCACTCATATATACTATTATACATTATAATAATAATATGTATAAACTAAATAGGCGGTGGTTACCTTTGGTTGAACTGGTAACCCGGGTCTGAACAAGCCCTTTTCACTCCGGTCTTCTTAAGTATAATGTCCGTATACACCACCGCTGTGGAGTCTGCAACTGAACCTACTGCCGTGTCCACCATGGTGGTGTTCGGTATCGCCGGTACTGCGAACGACGTACCGGCGGTGGTCATAACAGCATGCACCGCTGTGCTCCGGCTCACCACTTGTTGTACCACTGTTTCTTTATCACGATTCAATCCTGAAACATCAGAAGTTTTACCATATAGTTAAGCGTGTTTTCCGATTTATTAGTCGAATTCAAAATTATTTTTTTACGAACGGCATCAATGTAATCAAAATATATCGGTAGTTACAGTTAAAAAAAGTATATATATATATATATATACGCAATATTTGGGGATTCCGTGAAATGTATCAAAGTTTATTGCGTTTTAGTGTGCACTCTCGATTTAATTTTGTTTTTATCATAATAATTCATATATGTATAAATGTTTGAGAAAAGATTAAGAAATTAAGAAAGTAACCTATAAAAAGTACAATTTACTATTTTACAAATTTACAATTTTACATGTTCGTTAAAGGTAAAAATAATACGTATGTATAAATGTATAATTAAGTTTTGCAAACAATTTTTTGTTCGAAAACATGTTAAACTTTAATGAAAAAAAAACTTTATTGTAAAATCGACATATTGCTAGGTCAGAATCAAAAATCAAAACAAATTAAGCGCAATAAATTATGAATTATTTTGTTTTATTTTCAATACTGTGATATATATATATATATATTAAAAAATATAAGTTAATAAATCAAATAGACTTAATTTTAATGGGTAGGTTAATAATATATTTAAATTTAACGTCTATATATAATTTACAGTTTATACTTAATTTAAGCGTTCATAATTTATTTCTATTCGATTAATTATCATAAATTCAATTTTTTATATGTAATGAGAATAAAACAGTTTGGTTTAAGATCATATTAAGATCGGTTTAAATGATCTAACTATTGTGCTCTAAGTTCATATAATATTATAATAATTATTATTTTTGTATGAAAAAATCGACGTTAAACGTTTAAGTCAATATTATCACTTGCGAGCCAATTTATAATTTAAATAAATATTTGCAATCTTCCTGGAACATTTTATTATTGAAATTCGTGAAATACTGCGTATTTCCAATTTTAATTTTTGTTAACCTACTTAGTCGAACAAGGGTAGGAAGCTTTTTGGTAAGAGAACTTTGAAGAGAAGAGTAAACAAATGTGTATAAATAAAACAGGAGTTAAATATAAGAATAACGAGAATTGGCGTGGAAGACGAGAGGAAAATGGATGGTACGAAATGGAACGATAAGTAACTGTGCGTTCCGTAGATGAACTTGAATGAATGACGGTGATGATGATGATGATGATGATAATGATGATGATGATGACTTGTTTTTAGTTAAAATAAAATAATTTTTTATTGATGAAATTAAAAAACGGGCACAAATTACATTTACATGTGTACATTTATAAAATTTGCATAGCATGTTTATAGAATTATATAAGTACCTTTACTTGAGTATAATACTAATTTGGATTAAAAAAATTGAGTGAAATGAAACGATTTGTATCGATAATTTGTCCTGCATTTTAGGCCTTACAGTAATCGTGTTCTTATTAGTTAAAACACTTTATATTGAGTACAGTTTAGCTATAAGGCGAAAAAACAAGTTTCCTTCGGCAAGATGTTCGGTTTAACAGCATTACGTTGTTGATTTTTCATTTTAACACTGTACAGTTTAATACGATAAACTAATAAAACTCTTCTAAAAGTGTTTTTTTTAAATTTATTTTCTCAAAATCATTACTTAAATTATTATTTCATTAATCTATTATTATACTATTTATTTAAAAACTATAGAATATTTATTAAGCCTAATGTATTATTTAATTTGTCCATTTAATATTTACAACTCCATTTTGTTAATAATCAAAAACTGATCAATCGATTCTTTTTCATAATTTTGTTTTAGAAAAATATTTAAAAAATGAAAAACTAATCAAAGTTTAAATCTACCTTATATATTATATAAAGAAAACACAATTGTACATTTAATTCATTTAAGCAGTGAATGGGAGGCTGTAAGTAGGTATTATTTTGTTCCAGTTGTGAAGCTTATATAAGCATTAAAAGACAAACTGTATAATTGACATGTTGTAAGTATTTCAGTGTTTGTATGAGACACACTTTGTGTATGAAATAAGTACGAAGCGTTTGATTGAAATTCAATTAAATATATTTTTATAAAGTTTCGAAAGTTTAAAGTCCCTTGTTACCTATTCGTACTCGACTAAAGCGAGACTATTTTATGAATTTTTTTAATGAATTGATAGGAATTGATGAATTCAGTAGTAAAAGCGTAGTAAGTACTTATCGAAACAATACTATCACGGAATTTAATATAGGATAATAACATATCATATTGCGATTATAATATAAAGTAATTAAATTCATTATTGTTATATTGAGTAACAATTAAAAATCTAAAAGTATAGTTTTGTAAACGAATTGAAAAAAAGATTAAACACTGTTATTTTCAGTTTGCTGTAATACAAAATATAATATAATATTATGTAAAATTAGTGTTGGGACTATCGGGACAAAATGATTTAAATGATTGTCTAGATGTCATAATTGTCATTTTTTTTATCTAGATTCTTGCTCGAAAAATTTGCCACATAGGGTAATAGAAAAAAATGTCATTCCTCAAAAATTGTATTTAACTATTTGCCTATGAGTGCTTTTAAAATATAATATTATGACATTTTTTGTTTTGTAGTAAAAATCTAAAATTAGAATTAAACAAAAATAAAAATACTTAAAACTAAAATAAAATAAATATTAACATAAAATATTCTATATTGTCACTTGATTTTCGATATTCATAAATTGTTTAGTAAAATTGAGAAAATTTGTGGGGATCATACGACAAGATAAGCAAACGTAGTTTTTATTATATTATTTCTCAACAAATAATGATATAATTATTGCTTGATTCATATAATTGTAAAACTTAAATAAAATGTGAAAATGTGAATATATGTCAGTTCTAATATTGTTAGGGATAAAAATATTGGTTATTTTTCCCAAAATACAATGTATATTAATTTTTCACCTGAATATGTTAATCCATTTTGTGTTGTCAAAACTGGTTTTGTAGTCCTTTTTTGTATGATTTTTTCTTCAATCAATGCCCTGACACTCATACTGGCCGTCTGCAAGGGAGGACCCGACGCTTCTTTCTTTTCCCATTTCTTTGAATCAGTTTCCTGCAAAATGGTTCGCAAAATTCATGAAAATATTTAGTTTTCAAATTGTATATTAATCCAATTCCCTTCAGCCGTGATTTATGTTTACATTTGTGGTTTGGCGTGAACAGTAGAGAATGCAAGCGAAACGCTTTAGGATTTACTGTGGCCGTTAATAATATAGAAGGGGGAAACGCGAAATATTAAAAAATAAAAAATAAAGTTGAAAAAATACAGGAAGGGGTAAAAATCTGGTAGAATTTGATAATGTGAGACCAAACGCGAAAAAAAAAATACTCCGACATAAAAAAAACACATGATTCAGTTTTTATGGTTATTTTCTATGCATTTTTTTTTCAAAACTTATTTTGATATTTTTACGCATAATAACATTATCTGGAAAATCTAAAATCCTTGTGGTCAAAAAAACGGGGTTTTATCAGCAAACAATATTATCATAAAATGAATTTGTAGAATAGGATAACCAGAGATGTTTATTCATAATGGAAAATTGATTAGTTAAAGAAAAGAATTAATAATATTTTAATATATTTTATTTCAGTTGAGCATTCATAGATGAATTATGTATATATTACATTATACATTATTATGTATATAAACATACAATATTCTAAAATAAAAATGCTTCAACATAATGTATTTACAAAAATCAATTACGTTTTGTCTAACAATTGTGTAAATATACATATATTATATAATATAACACGAGTGTGTGTTATTGAAAGTTTGTATTTTATTTATTTTTTAACCTTACAATCTGGATACATTTTTGACAGTGGGACTTTAATTAATAGTTTGGAATGGATGCTAATTTGTTCATAGTTTTCTGTCTTCGACATTTGCAATATCCTAATATCTGTTTTAAGGTAATTGTTATAATACTGGCGGGACGATTGTCGAAAAAGTAACTCAGGAATGTTGAAAAATCGAAAATGCTAATTAAATTGAAAACGTTTTAATGTGTGTCCGCGCATTTCATACATTGCGTCAAAAAATAAATAAATAAATAGAATCATCTGAATGTATGGTAATGAATAGTTAAAACACGTTATACTGGTTACAAATATAATTGAAATGTCCGAAAATTTTTTGGTATAGTTAAGTTAGTTGTGAATGTAACTCTAAATAAAATATCTATAACTGATCGAATTATATGAATAGAAATTCTACTGGATATTGTAATTTTGTAATTTTGAGTATTGGAACATTTATCTAGATGTTTTGTAAAATTACAAAAAAAAAGGTAATCATTTTCCGGTTTCATGCATGTTTGGTATGTTATTGACTATTTATTAATATTAATATTATTATTATTAATTTTAATTTATCGGTACTATCGGATAAATGTTGTTTAATGGTATATTCTAAAGAGTTGTTCTTTAAAGTTTTATAATATATTGAAATTCTAAGCATTATATTATGTTATCATAACAAATACTATAGGTATTAAACACGTGTAGATATAAATATTATTATTATTTGTTAATAATAATTGAACAGAATTGGAATAATATCAATTTCGTAATACGTGAATTACACTTGTCTACTACACTCAATTATAAATGTAACTACCCAGCACTAGTTCTAAGTAAGCGTGTAGTAGACAAATTATTTAGATTCATTGTAGCGTTTTTATTTAATACTATTTTTCCATTATTTCATAACTGCAATTTTTATTCAAACTGGTATTATTATTGTTATTATTATTATTAAACTCCCAGTGCTTAGGGTTTTTTTTATATCGTGGTATATTAATCGTAGTGTACTCGAGTGTGCAGTAACAGCGGAGGCGATGGCGGTGGCGGCTCTGTTTTCTTGTGTAATGGAAATTTCGGTGTACCCTCAGAAAACACGTTATAGTGAAGTTTTTCTCCTGACCCTCCAGCCCAAAAACACACACACACACACACACACACACACACACACCACACACACACACACACACACACACACACACATAAAATATATATATATATATATATATTTACCCGACACCTTTTTGGAGATCGAAATAGTTCATTGCGGTTTTTGCATCCGCCGACCTCGTAGTAATCAACATGATAAATCAGTAGACCGCGGGAGGGAGAGAAAAGGGGCGCAAAGTAATGGCAAAACATTTTGCGTCGGGAGTTCTTGCCGATATATACAAGGCTTCGGGAGACGAGTACGGGTACCAACGGGACGGACGGACGCGTGAGGCATTTCTGTAATTAATATTAGGGGAGGAAAAGGCCGGCAGATATTAAACTATGTTCCCCTATACGAGTATATTTGCGAAGGCGTGCGCGCCACATACACACACATACACACACACACACACACACACACACACACACACACACACACACACACACACACACACACACACACACACACACACACACACACACACACACACACACACACACACATACACATACACATACACTCACACATACACACACACAAACACACATACGGTTTTATAATATGGCGGACTGTCGGGATTAAATAATGATTTGTTTTTGGGGCGTACTTGATAGAATGGCATGTGCACATTTAGTGGGTAGTGTAGAAAATGTCGATATGGTTTCCAATGGATTTTTTATCACAGAAGATAGTAATGACCGACAATATTTTAAACCAACAAATGAGCCCATTGTTTTTCAATCCTCAAACGTCGTTGTACGAGGCATAAAAACGTATAATCACCCATATGCATAGTTAAGGGCTTGAGTGATACTTAACATTGATCAAGTAGGAACTAGCTATGTAACACACAACAGACATTTAACACTCACTTAAAATATGGGGTTTATAGTTAAAATATGTGTTCCGTAGTTAAATAATTGTTTAAAGACTTATCGTATTTGAATATTTTATCATTAAAAAAGAACAACATTGATATATTATCTATAATCTATAGCCGTAAAGCGTCATTATTAATTTTAGGTATATACTTCAGATAGATATACAAGGTATGTACGTATATGAAAATATATTTTTAAACTGTTGAAATAATTGTTTTTCGATCATGTTTTAGTTGATAGTTATTAAAATGGTTTACTGAAAAAAATTATAATAATAAAACTAATAAATTATGATCTATGAGCATTATAGAAAATAGAATATTTGAATTAAAAAAAAAAGTTTAATATTTAAATACTAGTTTTGGTTGTGTATAATGAAATAAAACATTCATACATATACAATTATTTTTAAAATGTTTCGATAAAATAAATGATTTATTTAAAGTAGATTCGAAAGAATTGACTCTGTAGTATTCAAATTCAAGATCGTTTACGTTTTTAACTAAATAATTATACCTAACCTTATTCTAGAGCTGCGTTGAACACACTTTGGATAGGTAGTTAAAGTTTTTAGACTCATGATTTTCTTCCATGATTTACATAAAATCAATTAAATCAAATATTTGATCTACTTTTTAATTTTTAAATTGGTAGTGCTAGGTAATACTTAAAAATAACTATGTGACGCAATTCTGCGGGACGAGACAGGTCACATTTAAATGACTTTGCATGCAATTAAATATATAATGGATAGTTATTTTTAAATTATTTTTTTGTATATACTATAATTTATGTCGTGTTAAACAGCAGATAGTCAGCATTGTTATTGCGTTAATTTTTTTCTATGCTTAACAAATATAATTTATTTTGACCAGTTTTCTATTTTCGCAAACGTCTTATGCAAATTTGAATTTTTAAAGTTTTAATATTAATGACGGCTGATAACGCAGTATTAGGATGGTAGAAAATTAAAAAAGAATATATATAAATATTTTGTTTAAAATTAAACTACGTTAACTATCCTTTAGTCTACGTTACCTTGGTGTAAATTTAAATGTAAAGTACTTCCTCTCTCGTATAATTTTTAATTTTAAAAGGTATATGTATAGTATACATATATCTTTTAAAATTTATTATATTTTAGTTTAAAAGGTGTTTAAATTATGTTACGTTATTTTCTAATAACATATTATATATACTATATAGTATATTTTTTGGTTTATTTAATAAGTATTAATGAAATCAATACATTATGTATATAAACGTTATAATAATATTGAATAATATTTACATTTGTCTGAATTAATTGATTAGTATTTTCATTCTTACGCTGACATTACAGCAATAATGTTTAGTTTTCTACTACTTTTATTTATATTTTTCGTTTAAATGAAAACCAAAACGTCAACTAAATATTACTAGTTACATTTCAATTATATTACTCTTAAATTACGCTAAAAAGAAACTCCTGTGTTTTACTTCCTCTCATCAAGAACAGTGAACACACAGACCTGCCCCTTTGTCTTTACTTTTTTAATTATGTCATGTAGTTGGGTTACACAGCAAGTCGTTAAAACGAATCTTATTGGTCACAAAGTTCGGCGATCGGTTTTAATTTCCAATTTGTACATTTTTTAATACCATCCGCAAACATCAAATGCAGATTACTGTTATTTTAACAAATAAAACTTCGCTGAATTGCTAAAATTCTTAATAGTAACATAAATTGTTTGAAAATGACTCAAGAGCCAATTTGTGAATAACACACAAAGTTCAGTTTTAAGTCGTACAGCATTTAAATATTCAAACAATATTTAAATATTCAACATATTTTTTGATTTGTTTATATAATTAATGTGTTAAGTAGTGGATTTAAGAGTTAAATGTCAGTTGGCAAACTTATGTGAAGGATCGAAACATTTTTATTCTAATACAATTATTCGCATGTTATACGTAAGTAAGAGTATATTAATATTTGATGGAAGTACAAAAAGAGTAAAAATTAATAATGTAAGTGGCTTAAAAAATAATTAGATGGATATCAAATGTCAAATATTTATAGATTTACTTTTGATTTTTCTATTATAAAACTACTCCCTTAATATATATAGTATAGCATCCAAAATGTTATTTAAATTTTTTTTAATAGTTACTGCGGTACAGAAATGAAAATAATTTTGTAGTTTATGTGTATTAGTGTTAGTGAAAAATAAATAAATTAAAATTTTATAAACATATATAGAAAAAAAAAGATTTGCTGCGAAAAGTATGACTCTCGGCATCTTCAAGACACGGTACACATTTACAATATTAAAAACGATAGCAAGCTCACTATATTTATTTAATTTTTTTCCAAAAGAGAAAAATATTTCTAAAATAGTAAACATCATTTATTTTGAATTTAATTTAAAAAATATAACAACATACATTTATTTTCTTATTGCAGTTTGTAACTTTTTTCTTCTTCTGTAAACGCATTTTTCTAATTTAATGAAAAGCAAAAAAAAAAAAATGAAAAAAAAAATGGAAAAAAAAAAAAATGAAAAAAAAATGAAAAAAAGAAAGTAATATGACGGCAGTATCTCCTTTTTAGTCTTTATATAGCTACGACATAATTTATTAAATAAAACCGTCTGCCTTAGAGGTGAATAATTGTC
This sequence comes from Schlechtendalia chinensis, assembly GCA_019022885.1. NCBI lineage: Eukaryota > Metazoa > Arthropoda > Insecta > Hemiptera > Aphididae > Schlechtendalia > Schlechtendalia chinensis. The sequence continues at coordinate 7,508,979 of CM032340.1, read as the reverse complement.
ATGAAGAAAAAAAAATAAAATAAAAAAGGATGGAAAACTGCTGCTTTTAATGCAGTATAGTCTGAAACGAGATCAAAGAAGAAAAAGGTTATTTTCCTTCAGGACCTAAAGAAACGACATTCGCAAACACAAAGTGATTTGTTCGTCGTGTATACGTTAGTGTAAATACGAAAGTTTGATTGAGTGTTCAATGTAAATATCCGTTTCTTTGTAAAGCATTTCCGGCTGCCTTGGAAAATATTCAAATTGGTTTTCAATTACTCGTTACGTTTCTGCAGGAATCCCTCTTCCCCTCTCCCTATGTCACGTTTTTATAAGGACATGTTATCGACGTGTGAATCGCAGTAGGACGGGAATGCAAAGCACCTCTAAACTACTGCGGTGCGCGTCATTCATCCGTTTTATGTATCAGCGCGATGACCCGTGCCCAGTAAAACGAGTCATTAGTGATAAATGGTAATAGTTGTGCCGACGTCAATTAATTCAATTAATTTACATAATCGTGGCATTTTTTGTGCCATGAGAGAAAAAAAATTCTTAATTTGAACGAAGCCGAATAGTAATAGTGACTTGCTCAGCATTTTTCAACGTGGTGGAAGGGATATGCATATCAATGACATTTTCTTTCATGGATTTGATTTTCTTCAAAAAGTCACTTGAAATGTATAATCACACTCATAACTATAACGTAATAAATTATTTGAAAAAGAAATTTTGTAAAAATTTTATTTTTAGTGGAGAGTTTTTGGATTTTACTAATCTTCGACGAAATAAAATTCAATTTAAACACGATAAATCGTATGAATTTCAAGTATCGTCAATATACATTTATGATTTATACGAAAATAAAAAATAAAAATATATCTCATTTATAACTTTGGCTAATTTTTAATACAGTTTTTTAAAAAGCTTATGAAATTTTGTTATCTATAATACCATTTTAGTTAAAAATTACATTTGTATTTCTGGAGATATTTAAATGTGACAATTTTGTTTTGCAATTCAATTACAACATTACGACTATCTCAAATGTTTTCATCCTTTTGTTTTCGTCGAAATAACAGAAATATATTGATAGAATTTTAATAGTTATATTTTTTAAACAAATTAAACCTTAAAGGTAATTATCGAGCTTTTATTTCGGCCAATTTTATAATGGTGATATACAAAACATAGCATACAATTGGAGTATAATTAATTGTTAGTAATAATTTTTGTGTTTGACTATAATATTAATAAATATCTGTACAATTAAAATCGTATTAAAAATGGCTGTATTGGGGAAAAAAATTTAATAAATTAAATTAAAAAATGAAATACGAGAAATTTAGTTGATTATAATAATTATAACTTCATAATGTACAATATGTCTGGACAATCAATAGGTAAATGAATGTGTATAGAGACATTTTAATTTTGCTTAAACATGGTTTGAAACTTAAAACCGATTTTAAATATTGTTAAAACCCGTTCAAAATCAAAATCATTAAAGATCAAAAACAGTTTTCAATATCTATACCATAACCAATAAATGTTTATATAAATAAATAATTTTTGATATAATTTTTGACAACCTGAATCAAGAGCTAAAAAATAATCGAAAAATAAGCTTTTTCTATGCTTATATGACGCATAAGAATAATTTACTTTTACCTGTCGATGTTCGCGAACATGTATTTACTCAGGCAAAGTGTATCGTAATTATTAACCAAATACTAGCAATCAACATATTAAATTGCAAGTGCGTATCGCAATATATGAGTATCCAGTAATGTTTTAAAGAAAATGATATTAAACAAAGAAAGTGATTGGAAATGGAAATTATATCACAATAAAATGAAAACTAATATTCAAAATTGGAAAAATCAAAACCGTTGTTAAAATTTTAAATCAAAACCGTAATATCTTCAAAATTAATTTTCGAGCTCTAAATAAAATGAAAATAATAACTGATTGAAAACCAAAATATTCTAATTCCGGTCTTAAGCTGCGCACTTACATGTCAATAGATTTCATGTTTTGAAATGTAGCGTATGTTTAGATATTGCTTTTAGAATACTGTACGAGAGGTGTAATATACGAGTAACAAAATGATAATTAAAATTTCGCATTCTTGCCGGTTTTTGCCTAAAGCCACACAATCACACACAAACACACACAACACACACACACACACACACATATATATATATATATATATCATATAATAATTATACTGAAGCACTTGAGTCATTCGATACTCTCGCAAAGGATTTGGAGCTACGTAATATGTAATATGTAATACACGTGCACACATCATAATAATAATATATCAACAGATATATGCGTACGTATTATATACCTATACAAAAACAATCCTTTTGAAGTTGTCGCCGATAATCTCTTTTAGAAACGTTATCATAGAGCTCTTTGTCATCCTCTATCTCTTTGAACATTGGATAACTGTCCGCCTCTAACTGTCTACCTGATTCCTCCATTCCACTCCCGTCACGTTATCACCGTCGGCACCACACATTCGAACCGAATCCGGGAAAGTGTGAAGCCTTTTAAATGAAAATTCGATTAGCATGTGCGTTCGGTTCCGTCCGCCCCGTCCGCTTCCTCCCTCTATAATCCCCCGGTCCCTACCCATCCGCCACACCACGTGTTTGCTCCCATTCGGCATTGTCCGCTGATCGAACTCACGTTTCGTTAAACCTTTCAGGATTCCCGTGCTAGCAGAGATAATTGGTTAAAATTTCAGGGCCGTGCGCATTAATTAGTGGACCGAAAATGGTGCGAGAGAGGAAAAAATCGCTACATTACCGATCAAACCTGACTGAAATTGGGTGATACGGCAGAAAACCCAACAACGTGCAATTTATTTAAAAAAACCACCCAACTGTTTTAATTTCAAACTGTAATTCCTTTAAATACTTAATGGTGTAAGAAATATTGTAATTAAAAAAAAATGACATTATATATGTATGTTGTTTCAAAAGTTTTTTTTAAATTGCAAATTAAACGTTATAAATATATATATATCAAATGTACATCGCGTAATTACACTTAAATCTGGATTACTTTTTATGAAATGGGCACATAAACTATACATTGTTGAATTTGTTCCGTCATTTGAATATTTACGATATCCACATACTTGTATAGTGGAACTATTTTCTACATTTATTTCATGAATATGAATATGATATTATAGCAGTTATATATTGTTATTCATTAAACATTCGTCTATATTACTAATCGTAGTTGAATTTATTCGACACGTATTTGTTTCTTACTTTGCTATATGTTATGCGATCATCATGATTACAAATTATTACAATGTAGTTTACTTATAACTTATAACTAATATGGGTATTAATTTTTTTTTATCAAATAATCACTATTAAAAACAGTTATTATTTATTCAAAAAAAGTAGAAAATTATGACATTTGAAATTTGTTTGGGATTACTATTTTGTAAACTTTACGTCAATATTATTATAGACCGATATCTAATAAAAAAGTTTTATACATTATATTGCAGCTGAATGACAATTATAGTATTAATTATCTCTGGTAATATATTTTGGTTAAATCACCTTAAATGGAATGGAGATATGAGATGCCATACCTATTAAATGGCATGTATTCTTTAGCAAAAATTAATCAATATCACAGTATCATGGTTTACCTATATTAGTTATGAGTTATTAGTAAATTGCATTGTAATTCGTAACTACGACAATTACATAAAATGAAAAAGTAAGAAACAACTAAATGTTGAATACGCACAAATGTATTATGAATAATAATATTTAATATTTATAGTGTAATATTTATACATTTTTAACCAAATACATAATAATAAATAGTAAATAATAATTTATCATATAAAAATATCGTCAAAATAAATATAAAAATAGTTTTACTATATGTGGATATAAAACTGACGAAGCTAATAATGCAAATTGCTATCTGCAAATTATAGTTTTGGTGTTCATTTTGTGAAGATAAATTCATATTGTGTAAATTACGCCATGTGGATAAAACGCGGTACCATTTCACAAAATGGACGCAAACGTTGTTCATTTCGCGAAACGGACAATAACGTGATGTGGGTACAACACACATACACACACACACACACACACACACATATATATATATATAAATTCTGTTTGTGCTTTATAACAATGAATAAAGCCTTTATTAAAACTTCAACTTGAACTTTTCATTTCAAAATGTTTGCCATCCATGCAATTATTTAAATTTTATAGCGAAAACTTAAAAACGAATTATGTGCACGTTATAGGCATGTATATTATACTTGTACATTGTGTTTACTTTTACGCTTGTATTATATATAATATTTTGTTGCGTTGTACATTTATGAAATAAAGTATTATGTTTGAACGAATAACTGGTACACGGGCTAAATTTCATGTTAAACATTTTCTTATTCTGAATCGATATAATAATCTGTTCGAGTGTATGGTTTATTAAGTGTACAATTTATGAAATATTTATTTTCGGAAAAAACGTCCGAGCTAGGCTCGAATAAAGCTTACAAACCTTTTTGAAGTATCCTCCATGCAGTCGCATGTGTCCGTTTAAGGCCGGTACGTTTTTAAACTTTCGGTGACACAGGTTACATTCCACGGGCTTTTGTTCTGGCTTAGGCTGTACAGTGGTAGCAGTGGCCTGTGAATGTTGTTGTTTGTTGTTGGCCGAATCTGCTGTGCCGTTTGAAGTCTAAATAGAGAAAATAAATATTGTATTAATAATTATCATTGATTAATCCGAATACGCCGCAATAGCCACATCCAGTATAAATTACTTTCTTTACGAAAACGTAATAAAATACTATGCAGAAAATAAAAATTATAACTTGATGAAAAATCAAGTTTATTTTAACATTAATGAACAAAAAAAAGTTTTTAGTTTACATCATATAAGGGTTTTAAGGTGAGTACAGTGGTGGATTTAAGAGTTAAATGACAATCGACAAACTTAATTATGAAGTATTTCAGAATTTTGATTTTAATAAAATTATATTATACAAACTTTATGTGAGGTCAAGTAAGCTTAACTTTGTGAAGTGCAGAAGAATTGAAATGAATAATTTTCGAGAGTTTATAGACTTATATAAAATCATTTATCATACATTTTTAGTTAAAAAAAAAATATAAGTAAGAATAATTTTGTAAATTCAATGTTTCATATAAATAACAGTAATCTCATTTTTAATCTCAGTTTATAAAATTATCAAAACATGATTTCCAAATAGTGAAACGTTTTTTCGACGTTTTTACTTTTTATTATATGATTTTGTAATACATTTTTGGTTGAATTATGGAACTATTAAGAAAAAAAATAAGTGTTAGTGCATTTCAGTTGCACCATGCGTTTGTCATGTTTAAATGTTTTTGAGACAACATTATTTGTAGCTTTAAAAACGCCCATTTTGAAAACTTTTTAAAACCATGTGATTTATATTCAACTTTTTACTATAAATAATGAATATCGTTGCACTATAAATATAGATATTAACTTTTAAAGATGAAAAAAAAAACTTAATAATGATTTTTGCGGCATTCCATCACATTGACATTTTTCTACTAAACGCTAATAGGCAAATATTTATAAATCGTGTATATAAATTCTGACGTTAGTATAAATTGTAGTTTTAATATTCAAATTAGTACAATATTATTATAATGATTTGTCCGAATTTTTTGTCCGAAAATCCAAATGCTCAGGTATTTTATTGAATGGGTTGCATAATTTATATTTAAGTACAATATTATAAACTGTACACAGTCTTCACAAAATATATAAATCGAAAAATATGAAATTAATCACTACTTAACATTAATAATTAAGAGTAATTGTTCTGTAACAAATAGTTAAATAAAGAAATACCAGTAATCAAATATGATCGATAAAATTATTACATAAAATATTGGTATCCGCAGGCTGTATGCAAAGTTAAAGTGTTCAGCAATATATTATTACATATTTTTTTTGTAGATTATATCGACGTATATTTTTATACATAGTACGATTTAAATAGTATTTTTTCATCAAGCTGTGAATGATACTATATAGAAATTTTCCGGAGTTTAACTGTTCAATGTAAAATAATATTATAATTTAATAAAAAGTAATCGAAAAAGTTAACTCGACAAAAGATTGGGAAAAAGTGAAAAAAGTCGGGTTTTTTACTATTTTTTTTTTGTGTATGTATGTATATATAAATATATATAATAACGACTGTGAAACGTATAGTAATTATGGTCACACCTACCGCAATATTTTACAAAAGAACACTCGTTTATTTTTTATTTTTTCGAAACGGTCGGAATACCGTTGAACGACGGTACTACAACAATGAGGAAAAAAAAACGTGTCGTTATTTCGTGCAAATTATATTTACCGGTTGGTCGGTTCGTCGAATATACACGTAAAAACCGTAAAAGGAAAAAAAGGAAGAAATAAAAGAAGAAAATGAAAAACCAAAATTCGTAATCATCGTCGTCGTCCGCAAGTAGTGCGGGGATGACGGGTGAACGTTCTTGTTTGCGGGGATGACGTTTTTAGTCATAAAATCGTTCAGTACGAGTTTATCCGTAAAACTTCTCGGCAACTCGAAAAACGAATATAATATTATAATATACATATAGACGGTCGTCCGTTTAAATCGGAATTAAATTATTATTCTGAAAGCCCGTCGAAAAAACAGCTCTCCTCCCGGTCCCCTCGATCGGTGTCGTCTCGTTGGAGGTAGGTGCGACTAATTGGATTTCAACGACGACAATGAGCGCGAGAGGTTTTAATTCAATAGTCGCCTCGGCGAAAAGCTCTTCTCTCGCGCGCACGTTCACCCCCTCGTCTGAAGTCGGATCTCGAAACGGCGGAGCGGGATGGACAGGGCGGATGCTGGAGCACCGTCGGCACGGCGTACACGAGGCGGCGAAATAATACGAAACGGCCCTCGGCGCGTACGCAAATGCAAAACCGACACGAGGAGAAGAAACCTGATGAAAGTATTTGCTGACACGTTCGCTCGAATGTTTTATATAATTTATATATACATGTTAAAGTACGCGCGTCGGGTTCAAGCAATTTCTTTTCGAAACGTTTTAATCGTTAATATTTCGTTACGATTTTCTCCTGTATTCGTTTTGAATGGCGTACTATATATATATACGATATATATATATATCGTATATGTGTGTGTGTGTGTGTGTGTGTGTGTGTGTGTGTGTGTGTGTGTGTGTGTGTTGTGTGTGTGTGTGTGTGTGTGTGTGTGTGTTGTGTGTGTGTGTATGTACAAAAAGAAGGTGACATTTTTACCTTTACTAGAATGGCTTTATTTTTTCAATAACTCAGTGACTCCAAACTTTTTTCTTAGGAGGAAAATTTTGATTTTTCATGGATTACCAATCATACATATAAATTTTATTATTGATAATAACTATTTTAGAATTGTGTTAGAGAATAATATTAAAGAGAATAATATTTTTCTACTGGCCAAAGAACTTTTCCTTTATAAAAAAAAAAAATAAATAAAAAAAAAATAATCCCCACAACTACAAAATATTATTAATGATATTTTTATTTTGCGGTTCATAAAATAAAATAAATATAACTATTAAAAACTACACAACGTATACAAATAGATACAATGAGTGATTTAGATGACGAAAAAAGCTGAGACAAGAACAATGTGGAAAAGCAAAAACACACCCTCCCAGTATACAGTTACTTTAACCCGAGGTTAAATATTTAGGTGGGGTTGAAATTTTATTTGTCTTTTGGTTGCATTTTAAATAATAAAATAATTAAAGATCCATTCGTTGGCCGAAATTTTTCTGAAAATTATAAATATTTAAACGCGTACATATACGAACAAAAAATAGTTATCAATTGTTTTTACGTTAAAGTCCTATATGTATATAGGGAACACAGCGTGAAAAATTAAAGACGTTTGCAAACACTTTGGATAGCTGAAATTCAACGGTCAATATATTACATTATATTCGTCTTAGCAATTAAAAAAAAAAGTTCAATGTTCTACCGGTAATTAGACTACCTTTGCTCGACTTAATGAAAACTATTTAGCAGAGAAACTTTTTCCAAAAATTTGATATCACAAAAAATGTTTGAAATTCGATTCGTGCAGTTACATAGCTCTCGTGCCATCCCGGAATAAATCATTATTTTGGAAAATTCAGTAAAAATCAAACGAAGATCCTCATTTTTTTTTTATCGAATAATCTAGTTTTTTCGGGGAGTAAGCGCACCACACCAGATTTTATGGAGTGATTAAATGATTAATATTTTTTTACAAGTAATCGCAGAAACGTCGGAGGATAAAAAAATCACAAATTATTCAAGCGGTAATTTCTCACCGAGTTTGAATAAATACGTCTACACAGGAATTTCGAACGTTGCCGAAAACAATGTTAACTTTCATCATTTTCATTTGTAAATATAATTTAAGCGCATAAAAATTGATGCGATATTTTTGTTACGACAATATAATAATATAATGTGAGTTGACTTTACGAGTCATTTTAAATATAAACGTTCGAATGAATAAATCCCACAAAAATTGATAGGTATCAAGCTAAATTATATTGTTATCCAAATTAAATTAACTACATTAATAATAACCGTTCGAAACAAAATACATTTGATTTAAAACGATATTGTTTTTAGTTGATAATGAAGTATATTTTACGTTTCGGACAAAATATCGTTTAGTAGTAATTCATTAGATGGTATTAGTGTAATTAACAAAACAAAATGCAATAGCGTAGCGGTAAATACGTAAACAATAATCGTTAGTAACCTTCTAATGGTTGTGTTTTTTTTACCGGATTAATTTTTGCAAAAAAAAATATATTTCGCAAAAAAATACAACTAATTAAAACGTGAATTAAAATAATGTTCAATGTGAAAATAATGGTGTTAAAGCGTGATAATTATTACACACGCCGAGATAAAAACAAAAAAAAAATAAAATAAAATAAAAAGCACAAAACAATAATAATAAAGAAATAATGTACGGCAATATATTATTCTAAATAACACAATTTTATTTTTTCATAATATTAATAGTGGTATATAATGGTACAATGATTTTACTTCGGTATACATGCCTAAAAAACTTACAAGCTAAAGCGAAATATATTGTGTTCTAATATACAATAATTACATATCACAATATAATATTATACACATTACAGCATAATCGATCTACAAACAATAATAATAGTAATGATAATAATAACAGTAAATAATAATAATAGTAAATAATAGTAAAAACGGATTAATTATAATATTATGTATGCTAATGTGCGTGTGTTTGTTATGTTTACCTCGGAATAATACGGCCGGTAGCCGGTTGCATGATTGTTACAGTCATATCCGTAATAATTATTGTAATCGCAATTGTTATTGGTGTAATAGCTGTACCCGTCGGGATATTGATACGTAATCCACTGGTCCATGCTCAAAACTGAACTCCTCTACAGATTCCGACGGGGAATAACACGGTTGACGTCGTGAAATTTGAATTCACTCCCCCACTTCCTTACACACGACGGGAGAAAGAAAGAGAGAAAGAAAGAGAGAGAGAGAGTGAGAGAGAGACGTGTTAAAAAGATCAACGCCCACGCGTGAAACGATCCCTTCGACAACCCTATACATCTCGCATAAACAGGGAGGCGGCGGCGACGATGGTAGATCGCCATGAACAATATATAAGGGTGCGTTTGATCTAGCGAAAGAAATTGGTCTATAAACTGTTTTTATGCATAGTAGGTGGAACGGATTTTTTGAAAACAATTTTTTATCATTGTTATGACCACAACCATTCGTCACTGAATAGACTGTGACTATATAACACGCAATATACCGGATTTAGGTGATCTACGTATTTGTTTACCGCCATCTACAATAAATAATATTACTGTAATTTCAAATGTGGATGATGTGAAGAAGGCCATGGAGGCCTTGTCCCGAAATTTCAGAAATATTTTTGAATTAGTTATTTGTATTATCTGAATATATATATAATGATTTTCAAATAGTACTTTTTAATTTTTTTTCAATTGATATTGAATAGATATTGTTTTACTATATAATACAATTTTAGCTATCAAACTTAATTCAGAATTTATGTATTTATATAATCAAAAAATTAATTTCTTTTTAGATATGTTTTTTGTTGTTAAACGATGGTGTAGTTAGTATTTTGTGAATTCAGTTGCGATATTTGAAGTTTTCGGGTTTGTTATGATTCATGAATTATAACTTCTAAAGTGAATTTGATAATTCATATAATTTATTATATTTAATAATATATATTATATAATAAAATATTTTTTATAATATTTATATAAATATATATTCTATAATTAATTTTTTGTATAATTCTGAAGTAAAAATGATCAAAAATTGTTTTCAGAAACTTTTGAATTCGAGAACTAAAAACATACATTTTGAATTTACGACACCATAAAAATTATAAATAAATATATGGAATTTTAGAAGTTTATCTAATTTATTAGTCTAATTTTAAGGGTGTTTTAAAGATGTCACACAGTTACTCGTATAAGGTTATTGAAAATTGTTGTTTATTTATAGATCGTATTTTGCTGGTAAAGATCTTTCCGTTGGTCGTAACCCATACGTATATAAGGTATATGCGTCAATCGAGTCTTAGAAACTCCTGAATTGGTTGCGATATTACATATATTTTTAAACCGTATCTATACACGCGTCACGTGGGTTAGATTAAAAATTACAATTTCGATTTTACCATCGGCGTGCTAAGGTTCATTGTCATATTGAGTACAATTGAGCCATAGTCATATGGACGTGCCGAACATTACAGGTCGGAAAAAAATGTCTCCGAAATAGTCAAACGGCGTTAGCGCATATTATTCAGAGATGCGTGTGTGTGTGTGTGTATGTAGAAGAAAAAACTCCAATAATAGTATTGAATATAATCTAAATCCTTGTTTTTACGTTTGTGCGGAAATAAAAAAATAAAAACAAGTCTTCACGTGAAAGTTATAATGTACATCACTATATCTACTTTGAAAACGCTAAAAACTATAAATTAAGCGTGCCGACGTTTCTAAGGACTCAAACAATTTATGGCGAACACGTTGAAATACATAATACATTATATTATACACATTAAAACTGACGCAGATTATTTCGCTTTATATTATATTTCGAGAAGAGTTCACACGATAATTTTACTTATTTTTTTACCTTCAACGAAATATTCGTTCAAAATTCTCGTAAATAATAATGAATATAACGATAGAAATTAATTGCGTAATTCATTATGATGTTATTCAAGATAAAATATCGTTTTCATAAACGTCATCATTAAATTTGGTTATTAGTTTGAAAATAAATGTCCATTGTCAGTAATTTGTTTACAAATTCTGATCAATCAAATAAAAGTGTATGAATAATATAAAAAATTAAAATATTAAAACTTATAAAATATTGTTGCATTATTGGTTTACGTAAATATCGAAGAAAAATTGAAAAATCGTTTTTTAATTTTTTTCTATTTTAAATGAAAAAACATTGAAATGTTTATGATAGTAAATTATAATAGTTTTGGTTGAAAATAATACGAAATCACACAAAAAGTTTACTTCTGTTGCAAAGGACGATAATATTGCGGTGAAGTTGTTTTTAAGTTAAAAGTTTTTATATTTTTATTTAAAGGTAATGTTTTTGATAAATGCGTATACTGAATATAGTTGGAAAATAAAAAAATGTATATCAATGTGTTCAAGTTTTAAACACATTTAAAACAGCGAAAGTTCTTCAAAAAATATGGAAAAGGTCACAAAGTGCTTAAATATGCTAAATACGTTTTTATGATTTGAATTAAACGTCTATCAAAATATTTTTATTTAAGTAAGTAAGGAAAGAATAACAGTAAAATGGCAAGCGTAGGCGATAGTAATCCATTATCTTAAGTTCTAAGTTCACGACTAAAAACAATTGACGTGTATTTTAAAAACAATTTTCATACATATCTGTTAAAATATATGTACTTCTGGAGTTTATAAAGTCATTTTGTTTGTTAAACATCAGATATTTATCGATTCCTGTTTATTAATTAATTCAGTTCATATAATTCATAAATATTAATTAGTCAAATTGAAATTAAAATTTTCATTACTGAACCCGATTTTTGAAATCAAAATTAAAATTGGAAAATTGGAATTTATTTATTAGGATTTGCTTAACATTTAATACTACGACAGTCTGAATACATACTTGGACTGTTATTGGTATTAAATCTTAAACAGATTCTATTATCAAAATAAACATTTATTTTGATGATTTGTTTTATATTTCGAACGTGCAGTATATTATCATACATTTAAATAGTAAATGTTTTGTTTGAGTTAGGATGGTTAATTAGATTTATCTTAATACACATCTGGAAACCTTTTGAGTCTTGTTCAATAGTAATATACGAGTAATATAAATGTATAGGTTATATATAGGTACACGTACCTATTCAAGTATAATAAACACTGGAAATCTGTTAATTTGTATGTATTACATGTGACAAATTACGTTCTTTTTGTCAGAAGTTTTTACGGGTTTCGTTTTTTAAACGATTACGTGAAGCACTTATTATACACAGACTTTTAATTGATAATGGTTATAGGTTTGGCGTTATTACCTAAGCTTAAGTATTATAGACACGACCGGTTCTAATCAATCACTGCGCAGTTGTCTGGCAGTAAATCATATTCGTACAGATATAAGCCGATTAAAGGCGTTTTCACGAACCGAATGCACAAAGTTCTATGTGAAGCGTTTCGGATTATGCGGAATTAATTATTATTGTTGTATTGTATGCGTGAGAGACCAGAAAACACAGTGTGACATATCGAATTAAGCTTATCGCACGTCTTTCGTCTACCGTTCTTTCGCATAGTTAGTGTATGTAATATTATACAATATCATCAGTATTATAAAAATACTTTTTAAAGTATTTAAAATATTAATTAATTGATTTAAACAATTTATTTAAATTATAACATAAATATTTTTAAAAGGTAATTTTAACCAAGTTTCAAATACAAGAAAAAAAGGGTTAAAAATTACAAACTTTGAATTTTGTTAATTAATATCCACTATGATCAGAGTTATTGGTGATTGATGGAGTAAATTACATATGTATTTACTAGATAGAACATTAAGATAAACTTTAACATATTGTCGTTAAATTTTCCGAAGAGTAATATTTACCAATAGCTAGACTAATACGATATAATTTTTCTATGAGTTAACATTTTAAAAGGCAGTTTGTGTAAGCAATAATGTTACTTTCAAAAAAAAGTTGAAAAAATTAAAAGTATTCATTAGTTATTTTATTCAATACTGAAAAATTGTATTTAAAATATACGTGCTTAAATACTTTAACTTATATACGTTACAACATTGAATATTATACATGAGTACTTGCTGGGTGATCGAACCTTTTGAGATTTTATTTTTGGGTGTAGCTGAGTTGGTTCCCGAACGCATTTTTTAAAAAAAAAGTTTCAAGAACTTGGAAAATTAAAAATAAAATATTTGTCGGTAAAATGTATTTTTCCGTTTCACCCTTTTTATTAATTAGTATAATACGTAATAATAATAGGTTTAACGTATTATTTCCCTAAGCATAATAATCATGCACTTTGTCAATGTCAATATTAGTCACAGTTGAGCAATGCATAATTTCAAACTCGTATTATAGTATAATATAACTGATCTAATTTATCATCAGCCAAACGACGTGTAATCCTCTATCAATAAATGCATTACTTAGATTGCGGAATACACAATTGTACACACACACACACACACACACACACACATATATATATATGTATGGGACTACTTCACAAACACCCTTCGTATTTTTTATTCGTCAGGACCTGAGAATGTTTATCTTTTATTTATAGCGTCGATTTTTCTTCGTTGCCACTTCTGATATCTGCTCGAACACACTCGGATGCTGTTATTGTAGGTCAAAGGGATAAAAATAATAATAATAATAATAACAATAATAATAAAAATACTCAAAATAAACGACCAATGGTATATTAGCATATTATAGGGACTGCCTTCTTTCTGTAAAACCGATGCGTATGAGTATGTGTATGTGCAAGAGGCTTATGAATGACAATAAGAACTTTTTTAAACGAGGCGGCGCGAAAATCCAATAAGGGTCTTCGGGGACCCCGCCGCGTATGTGAATGCCCTGGACCTTTGACCGAAAAGGTGTACGCCGGAACCGGTTGGACCACTCGAAAGTGTTATCGTGCGTTCTTTTTATATTATTTTTATTTTCGTCGTCCATTATAATACCCGTCCGAGAGGTTAACTGTTTTGGTCATTTATCGAATCGTGACCAAAACAATTGGACCGGTTATTTGATGCTGACCGGGAAACGTCTTATTATCATACCCGGACGAAAATATAACGATAATTTTCGAACATTCGTTCTCAGTGGATGTCATTGCTACCGCCAGCTGTCCTTATAAATACATACTTAATGTATAATATATGAGTTTTTATATTACATACATGTACTCGCGCGATCGGCAGCGATTATATTACACAGACACTGCGTATTCGACATACTTAAATTCCGTATTTTCCATTTGCGCACGACTTTCGACAATGATCTCGTATTTACTGAGAGGTACAATTATTATTCGAGTATTTTATCGAAACCTCATGTTATCACCTCTACAGCGTTTTAAAACCGTTTAGTTCGTTTACTCGTCTATCGTAGGTCGTTTCACCATTTTGTTTTCGTATACGTATTGAACGTGCAGACCGTTTTATGTGTATACATCCAACTGAAACGAAACAAGTTTCGATTGTTTCTAGTATCTACGTCAAACGCGTTATACATCGACACAAATGTGGTGAAAACAGTAGCATTTGAAACCGATGTCTACATCGGTATTAATTAATGGATAAACTTATTAAACATCAATATCAAAAACTTCATCGAGATAAATACAAATTGGTAAGTCAAATTCAAATTGAATTCCCAATAACTGAAAACTGGTTTTTGAAATCAAAAACGAAATTAAAAATTAATGAAAAACTAGCAATCGAAATCGTAGTAAAATAAAATTTAAAATACAAAATTGAGATTCGCTGTACGCGCGGGCATGTAATATATACGATGAATTAATAGAATCAATAGATTATCAAAAGTTGATAGATATTAAGCTTTTAAAAATCGAACGATATAATTTATATGAGTTTATTGTTCGGGTATTTCGAACAGTGTGCAAATAAATGCGGACAAAATGAAAATTATTTTTTTCACGTTTCACCGCGTTATTGCGGACAACGTTCTATATCAAAATAGGGCTGTTATTATATTATATTCAACGACCTTTATTGATTATACGAAAATATTTCGTATCAATGAGTTATTCAATCCCTATATATATATATATTGTAAATATAATTAAATTACCTGTGTTCGAGTAATGAAAACGTCGTAATTTCTAGGAATGGATGTGTAAAATAATAATTTAAAATTATTTTCAACGCCATCGAGTCCGTAATTGGATCTATGCAACGATTTAAGCCGTCGTGATTGGGTGTGTGTCTGGCCGATGGCTTTTGTTCGCAACAAATTGATATTTCGTATTATTATCGATGATTGTTCGCGTGGAAATATATTGCGGTCAAAAGTGAAAATAATAGTATATTATATATTATTATTACTATGAAAAAAATATTATTGTATCATGATAAAATAAAAAACTAACGTCAGGTTAAAGCGTTTGTTATATAGAGTGGTTTCCAAATAAACATTAATCGTCTATAATTAATATTGCAATTTGCAACTTGCATTGTACATCAGTATTTTTATTTTTAATGAATAAATATTTTGTGATGAGAATACCCAGAAATTCCTATTCTTACTAAAATATATTATATATTGTTTTACATTTTATGTGCCAACAACTGCGCGAGTTGAATAAGTCAAAGTATTTCCCGAAAAAATATTTCTATAACAAAATATCTATTTTGAAAAAATAAATGTTTTAATATTACATTAAAAAAATTATTTAATATAATCGCCTCGTTGGTCGTTGAAACGTGCAGCTATCTGTCTAATATCGACTTAGAATCTCATGAAATCAGCAGATTTATGATTATCGGCCAATAATGATTATCATCTATATTTTTTATTATTACCAGTGTTGATGCGTATTTCATTTATACAATCAATTATCATTTATAATCGTTAATGTTGTCACATTATCTTTTAAATGCAAATCCATATATACAGAACCAAATCAAAAGATTAATGTATAAATATATTATGTTAAAGATTACGTAATATATGTATGTTTTCATTTTATACGATTGAGTTTGAATATTATAACTTTAATATTTGAATATTTTTTGAAACAAGATATTTTGACGGGACAATTTTTTTCATATACACTCATATTATTATGGGTTTGTAAATCATTGAAACTACTTTCTACAAATATATTTATTTACTGTTATTATAATGTAATAAAAATGATATTAAGTATAAACATGTGCATAGGTTAGTTCATAAAAATTGTTTTTGCTTTTGTTTTTTGGATTTAAAAATATTTCAAGACATAAAACGATGATGATAATAACAATAATACGATTATTAGTAATGTTTTTTTTTAACAGCAGTATATTTCTAAGACAATTGTTTAGTAGTATGATATCGTCATTGTTATCTTAAATCGTTATTTGTTTTACGAAAACTACAAAACGCGTATAATAAAAACTTTAAGAGTCCACCCCAAAGGCATACGGTGGTGACACACTTTTAACGTCGACTCTCGTTCGTTTCTTTTAATGTTAGGTGAAAACTCCCGAGGCAATGACGTTAGGGGGGAAATTAAACTGTTCGGAAATAAAAGAACCCTCTTTTCTGTGTATGTGTGTTTATTAACCGGCTTAACTCCTGTTATTAACACATCCCGTTGACTCTTTGTCCATTATATCATGAGATTTATTTTTTTATTTTATTTTATTCCACTTTGCAATCCCTCTGCTATTTCTCCTGCAGGGTACAATGGAAAAATGCTTCTTCTGTTTCAAAATAAAACGACATCCGTTTTGTTACGGTTTGCATGGTCCAAGTATACTTCTCTTCGTTTTTTTTTTTTTATATATATTTGTTTCATCTTTTCTTATTTATTGTACGTGTAGACTTGAAGTAGATCTGAAACGATTTGACCATCTCAAATCGATCTTTTTTATGCGAAAAGGATGAGCTCCAGTATAATTTTTACCTCCGTGCATACCATTGTTTATTGATAGTAGACTATGAAAAAATCTTTTGTCCTTTTCCTCAATGCAATGTAATCGATTCCGAGAAATTTATTCGCAAAAGCAAAAATGGAATTTTCCATGAAAATACAATAGTTTTATTAACTCATTTTCTGCACACAACAACAATAATAATTATGTTTATTGTATCTGACAAGTTGTGCAATAATTAATATCACAACTGTCGTTAGACTTGTAGATGTACTTTGGATGTTGCTGTATTTTTTATGGAATTTGAGTAAAGTATAATGGATTTACCAATGCCGTAGAAAGAAAACTATAAAATTCAAGACATGTAATATTATATTTTGTTTCTTAATGATTTGTCAATGATATAAAAAGATATTTATTTATTTAAACACGCTCGGAAGGGGTTATGCAACTATATGATATATGATTTAAATTACATATTTTTTTTTTTTATTACAAATAGTTACAAATCATAAATTACGCTATCAGATATACATTAAAAAACAAATTTATTTTGTGTAAGAAATGTTACAAATGTTATAAAGGGAAACTTTCAAAAAAAAAATTATAGATTTTTTCCAAAAATGTAATCGAATAAATATATTCAATTAAGATAATATCAATCAACTAAAAAAAATAAGCAATCGTACAGTTTTTGTTTTTTTGTTTTATGTTTTTTGTTTTTTTTTTTAGTAGTTTGCGTTGATGATGACAACGTATTTGTTGAAATACGTATACGCGGTTAAAGTGTATAATTTTTTGTGATTTCGGATTTATAAATTTAAGTATATAACAATCATAAGTGCTCTATTATATTGTATTAATCGTACATTATAAATATTTAAATACATATATTCACTAGTATTTTTTTTATAATTGTAGCGATTTCAATAAATACCAATTTTCGGATTCATTCAAATGCTTGTTTAAAACGAGTTAAAAAAATATGTTTAACTTATTTTAACTACTAATACATAACTTTCCATCTACATATACGTCATACATGTAAGCGTATTTACATAAAAGTAATTATTGGATTAATGGATCATAGTGGTTACGATAGAGGTAAAATATAATACAGAATCAATTATTTTTTTAATATAAAATAAATAATATTGCTATTATAATGTTGTTAAAATATCAAAGGGATCAATTTTTGTTTTTATTATAATTTTGTTTTTCTGAAATTTCGATATTAAAGTTGATATAGTGTGTTAAAGACAGTTTTTCACCACGATGAAAATCTCTTTAAAATGGAAATATGATCCCATAACACGTATTTATGTAAGTCTATGTAATGCGCACGATAATGTAATAAAACAGACTGGATATAAATGTACAAATGTATATGTACAAATACGGTGTTCTGTACGAAAAATTTTTATTCTTACAGATTCACATACCACGCGTGGATCCAGAACTTATTTACGGGGGGGGGGGGGCATCTTAATCAAAACAACTTTAATCCTCATTTTGTCGCATCGAATAATAAAATATTTTCCAAAACGTTTTAATGGAAATCGTTTGCGATACACCGAAAAATCCCATAGCTATAACTTCATTTTAAATTGTCTTTCTATAGTATCATAGATAAGAGTTAGAATTATAAAACGATACTAATAAAAAAATTTAACAAGAGTCTACGGGGGGGGGGCGCGATCGTCCCTTGCCCCCCCCCCCCCTGGATCCGCGCCTGTCACATACTCTTTCTTAGTCATGATATTTAATCTATTTGAAATATCTAATATATTTTATGAAATATTTAATATAATTTTCATTTAATGAAAGTCAAACTATTTTCATTGAATTTATAAATGTGAAACAAATTTCATATTTTATGGTTTTTCGGGTTCCATAAGAGCGATAACACTTTTTGTTCTCTTAGTCATGGCACCGTCAGACATTTTTTGGGGTTTTAAAACTATAGTTATTAGGAGATTTAAATTATTATTACTATATTTTTACAAAATGTTTACGAAAAAAAATTGAGGCGGTGGGTGTTGAGTTTACTTTAGCATCCCCTAGTTTAGGCAATGATAGTGAGGACGTTTCATGGAATAAATAAAACGCCTTGAGTCAGTGGATCACTGAGATTTTCATAAGGATCATTCAAATATGTACGCGTAAAAAAGTAGGGGGTGGGGGAATTCATTTTTCTGTTGACTGAACATTCTCATCCGGCTAGGATGTTTGTTTTGCCGTAAGGGATAACGATAAATCATGTCCTTTCATCAGGACTGCATAACGATTGCACCGGACGCAGATCGGATTTTGTACGGGTACTACGTGTGGTGACGAGAGGACCCCGTTTTTGGGTACACCGTATACGTATACGCTCGTTATAATGATAATAATAATAATAATAATAATAATAATAATAATAATAATTATTATTATTATTATTGTCGTTTAATTATACAAACGTCACGTGCAGACGGTCATTATCGCTCGGAGGTTCATATATATATAGTTTTGACCTGCACGGGCCGATGATCACTACCAGACTAATTTACGACCGATTATCGTGCTGTACCAGTACTCACTCCATCTCACTTGTTCTCATAAATCCCTTTGATTGGAAATACGTGGTCAGAAATACGTGGTATACATAATAATAAAAACAAATTAACTCAAGTTAAATTTAAGTTAAATTACCATTATAGCTTTAAATGGTTTTTAAAACCATTAAAAGTTAATAGTTAACAAAAAATTTAATTTAGTTAAAAAAAAATCATTAATTTAGGAATTTTTAAATGAAATCGTACTATTGAAATCATACGTAAATAAGTCTAATAAGTCTGCGTAACTATATACATATATACCATGGTATTGAATACGAAATTTATTATGTTATTGAGATAATACGTTTATTTCATTATTTATTATAGTAGACGCGTTTGTAATGTTAATTCAATCATGTCATTGAAAACTGTATATAGACATGGATTGAAGTTACTCAAGTAAACACTTGAGATATTTAAAAACTAAAGTATACGAACAGTTCAATTTGAATTAATTTTCACGCAGGTTTATTAGCAATGTCGAAAATTTACTAAACACAAAAATAAAACAAAAAATACCATAATATGTTGTTATACGTAAATCATGTCGGTAAAACGATATGTCAGAGAATATATAGTAGTATATTATGTATATTTCGTAAATAAAGTTATATATAATTATATGCATAGAGTTTGTATTAACAATAGAAAAAGTCAGTGTGTAACAACGGGCTATAGGTTTAAAATTTCAGTTATATTTTTGAGCTTGTAATTTTTATTATCTAAATATTATCAGTAAGTAGTTATAGTAGGCATTATATACTATAAATAATTCCTTAGTTTTAGTATGGAATACTTATTAAAATATTTTTTTCGTCAAGTATCTTTATAGTATGTAATTTTGTTTGTGTATTGAGTACTTTAAGTTTATTTTGGACTTTTTTTTACATTAAAGGACATACCCAATTTTGTATGCTTAGTACAACGCTTAGCTAGTAGTACTATGCTTTTACATTCGTCGAAGGTATATTAGTTCATTTACATACTTGCTAATTTTGATAAAGGATGAAAATTAAAGAAAAAATAAAAAGTTTTCAAAAGTATTTCTAACTATACTTATACATTATTATTTATCATTACTTATTATTATTTATACTTATTTATATACTATATTTATCTATTATTAGGTTGTATATACTTTTTTAGAAATAAAGCAAAGATTTAGAAATGTCAAACTCGTGTAGAATCGTAATAAGTTCATGCCTTTATCTCAACAACACAAACGACCAAACTTCTTCTTTCCTTCCCAACTGTAGTAAAATCTTCGTGTATATAATAAAATACGTCACTGGAATGTGTTGTGATCGCGCCAATAGACTGTGTGTAGACTAGGGAAAATCGCGACACACAGGCGTAAGTACGAGTACGATAAAAAAGGATTTAGATGAAAATAGTATAGTGAAAGAGATATCGCGTGATACACGGGTATAGCGAAAGTATTCGCCAAGCCGTCCGTTAATAAATGAGATAAGGTGAACGGTTTAAACTACAAACGTAATAATAATTTATAATACTTACAGACGGTCATTGAAATGGATTGGCTGAACAACGATTTTAGTGGGAAATATTGCTGCTTGATAAGCCGACGTGGCCGAGTAGTAAATGTCCAGCTTATCAAAAGTCGTTATTCTTATTGGTGGTAGGTGTTATATATATATATATAATATTACGTGCATATCTATATCTCTATGCGAAAGGTAGGTCGCAAAATAGTCAAAGAAAACGCGCGTACAGTCGAAATGTCTGATCGAAAGCAATACAAATGAAAACAACTTAAATCTGAAACATCCCATTTTAGTCGGATCAAGAAAAATTGACAAACTCATTAGAATTCAAAGTCTCATATATACATATATATATATATATATATATATATAGATAATATAACAAAGGCGATACAGGGATGCCGTTTGTCCGCCTTCCCTACTTACCTCTAACCGTCCTATCTCACGATTAACATATTATAGTCCGTTATGCATTAATATTATTTTTATTGTAGCGCATGGGAACAGGAATCGTCTACCGGTCATCACCGATTTACAGGACACGCGGTTACTATTATTCCTTCGTTTTTGTTTTGTTTGTTTTTTTATCATTATTATCTCCGGGACGTTTCCAATGACCTGCAGTACATACACGTACACCCACGACTTGTGTGCATCTCCTCATCTCCGGCGCGATTGTTACCGGCGAAATGTATTGTGCCCCTCGCAATACACCCGTTTTGTAATATCGTATAATAATCGTATTATAATATAACATCATGTATTTTTCCCAGGACGTTAACAAAAAAAAAAAAAAAATTTATACACACACACCCACACGTACATAATACGTACACACAACCGGAACTACTCCTACGCGTTCTCATCCCCCCGTGGAAAACCGGGTGTGCGAAGAAGATTCTCTCTTGCCCGTCGCTGTTCATTGTGCGACGACGTCGTCGGCCGGGCACTGGATGTTTCCGGTTTTCGCCCCCGCGAAATTAAAATATTCATCGTACACAGATACACACAGTCTCGCCGTGTGCAAAAATCGGGGTCGGAGGAGACACATAATAAATATTTGTATTCGAGGTCCAAGAATTGTACGCGCGGTGTGTCCCGGACGTCCCGAACGGTTTTTCGTCCTGTCCGCCGTCGATTTGCATTTTATTATTCATCATTAATATTATTATTATTATGCACCCGCCGCCGCCACTGTGTCCACCACACGATTGTTTTCGTTCCCGCAACGCGACCGACCGTGCATGTATATACCGGCGGTGGTGGTCCTGTGGTTCAACCAATATATTGTTATGTTTTAATTCAATACATTGTAATTACATCGGGCAATACGAATATATCCTAACAATAATCACATCTAACGTGTACGTGAATTATTTCTTCAAATCAATAAACGGATGTAAAAACCGGTATAAGAAAGTAAAAGTGTCACACATTGTTGTTCAGAATATATTGAAAACATATGATACGCGTCAAGGGTAGTTAACTAGTTTATTTTTCAAAACCTTTTAACTCAAATAGTTAGTTAATTTAACATTAATTAATTATTTTGACTAGTTGAAATTTTTATTGTTTTAACTTGATTTTTTAAAAGTACGTAAATTATCCAGTTTAGTCAACAAGATGGAGAAAAATATTGTTTCGATCCATGTTCGAAAAACAATTTTTAATTTTATACACATTCAATGTCGTTAGTTGACAACATCGTTTATTTTGTTTTTATTATTATTTAAACATGTCATATTAATTATTGCAAAAACAGAATATTTAATATTCGCAATTGTACGGTCATACTTATAAACACAGTATAAGACTATGAGAACTAAAACATAATAACAGAAATATTTACACTATATAGTTTATAATACAAGTTTATAGTACAATTCGTATTTGTTTTAAAATCAATTTTCATTAATTGTAATAACAGTATAAAATTTTTGGATATCTGAATTTTTCCCAAAACTAATTAAAATAATACTAATAAATGTTATTTATGAAAATTTAACACTGGCACCATGAAATGAGTAATTTCTTGGGTATAACTCTACTGCTCGAGTTTAACCATAAGATATACAAAACAGGGAGCTGCACATTTCCACTAAAGTTATATTCATTAACATTTATCAAGTTATTAATAAGTGGTTCCGCTCGGATTTACTTCAAAGTTGAATTATATATACAATTATAATAATAGATTGTCAATTTCTGAGAAATGTCTTTTACATATTTTTTAAAACTAAATAAAGAATAAAACGTGCCCTTAAAATAAAAAAAATTGTTTTTTTGATTTTATTGCAAAAACATTGAAAAAAAGGAGAATATTTTTGGATATAATAGACAACAATTTACAAAAAAAAACTATTTTGTGGGTAAAAATAAAAAAATCTGAAAAAATGGTTAAATTTAACAATATGTCAATGTACTATCCCATTAATTGAAAGCGAGTTTTTTCGAAAAATTTTCGTTTAGGTTTAGGTTGTTTAAGATTACAAATTGCGGTTACGGTTCAGGTTAGCTTATATAACAGGTCTTAAGCAGTTTTAATTCATTTTTTCGAATATAACCAAAAAGATTAAGTTTTCCGATAAATTTGAAAAATTATTATAAAATTTTAAAACATAACTTAGTAAAATTTAACCTATTTGAACTCCATAAAACTAATATATTAATGTAACTGTTTATGTAACAAAAGCTTTATTATTTCTTTCTAATAATATTAAAGTACATAATAATATGATTTTAGGGATTTTATTTGTATAACGTCAATAACAGGTGTAAACAAAAGAAGAAAATTGAACTTAATGAAAAAAAAAAACCGAAATGAACCGAAAAACCTCTTCTTTCAAATATCGGTTACTGTTTCTATTAAAAAATTAAATAAGAATTCTAATATTTCAATGGGTTCCAAGAACTTAAATCGGTTCTTTCGGTTTGGTTCTAGTTCTAATAAAGAGTATAGAATTAATTTTTTAAAAATATTTTTATTTCAATTAAGTTTTATACATTTAGATTTCGGGTTTTTTTTCGTCATTTACATATAAAAGTCATCTTTTCAAGTAGATAAACTAGTGCATAAATATATCCGTTGGAGAAGTGTTTGAAATGATAAATAACTATTTATAAATATACTATGTCATTATTCATGTACATAAGTGATCTTATCCTGTACAGTAATACTCAAGTATGTAGATTTCAAACAGCGTAAAAAAGTAAAAAAGTTATTAATGTTATTATTTATTAGTCGTCAGATTTTCGTTATTAATTAAATTATAAAATTACACTTGCTAAAATTTACTTTTTAACGAGTCATAAATAGTAATATCTAATAATTCGAACGGCCAAAAAGACTACTTTGTTCTTATCTTTCCAATTTGCAAACACAAATATTCTGTCATTTCTATTATTCGTTACAGACATGACAACTAATGACGATGAAACATAATATTCTATGACGGCGCGAACTTCAGTAAGGTATTTTGAGACGATAACTGATGATCAATACACTTACGCACTCATTATTACACTTACACACTATTACACTCACTTTACTCATTAAATAACTTGTTACGCGTTTCGAAAAAAATATGTATTGATATTTGTAAATAACAATCAGGTGTGATTTTTTGAGACGATTGATTACTAGATATGCATTTCTAAAAAATTATAATAAGAGGTATAAATAGTATATTAGGATAATACGTAAAAGCATAATATCGCTGTTACAATAAATAAGAGAACATGTATTTGTTAAACATGGGTTATGCTATTAAAAAGCTTGTATTATATACCTGTACATTTATAAACGGTATTTAATACACATATTTGTTATGCCCTCTCTCCCACCCATACAACCTTACTTAATATTATAATAATCCTAGTTACAATATTTTAAATATATATATATATATATATATATTTAATACATCCCAATAACAAAACGTTATATTTATTTTATGATAAATTCTAATTTTTTTAGATTACACGATAATTTATTTATAATTTTTGTCAATAATTTTTTAAAATTTATTGGTTTTAATGATGAAAATAAAAATAAAATAGCTAATGGGGTGCATGGAATCTTAATATTTTAAATACGCTACTGATTAATTCAGTTTTAAGTAGGAATTTTAAAACAATATCACATTTATTATCTAATTAAATAAAATAAACAATCGGAAACAAATAACATAACTATTGAGAGTACATTCACAGCAAGAATAATAAAATGATAGTTTAATTATAAATAAAGAGTGTTTATTCGTCGTTGCAAGTACGTTGGTATATACAAGTACTTACGATTTAATGACTTTTGTTCTGTTACAATAATACGATTACATAATCTCTTTTTATTTACTCTGCGCCTTTAGCAGAGATTTACGTTATCACTGAATATCAACTAAAATTACGTTGTTAATAAACAGTAAGTGAATTTGTTAACAGGCATTTTGCAAATTTACAAACAGACATCTAAATACTTAAATGGTATATTTTACACACGTGAAAAAGTCATACAACTATAATTCTACAAACATAAGTACTTTTAATGTTTATTGATCATTTATTTTTGTTAAAAAATATAATATAAATAGACTTGATTAAAGATAACGTCTTACGACAATGAATACCTATGATCCAAATAAATTGTTTGTGTTTTAATATCAAATTCCCGGTGGAATTTTATAAGTTTTAAAATATCGTTTATATATATTTTTATAATCGCTTTAAGGTTTTACTTTTAAAAGTTCAAATTGAATGCTGCAGTATTCGATCAGTTAATCAGACCGGTCACAAACAATAACCGATAAATGTTTTTTTAAAAACAATATTGTACAACGCAGAAATTATTTATTTGTTCGATGAATACACATAGGTATCTTTGTATTATTGATATATTTTATCCGGTGGCACGATTAACTGATGTTTTAAGTGTATAAAATAAACGAGTCTAGTTCCTATGTCTTAAGATTAGACCTAAAGGGAAAAAATAAAAATAATTTTGAAAAATAAAAAAACATAAATCAAAGTGCTATTTTTTTAACTAGTTGCAGTTATCGTTTGTTAATTATTACATTTTATTTCTGAGCAATATTATTAATGCAGCTCAACTTATTTATATTTTTTTATCATTTACTTGCTAATCTTTTCATCTTTGAGTTGTAAAATATATACATTTTTGTTTAATCTATACTGTCTGGAATTTCCCTACATTACCCGGAACACACATATTCATATATATATATATATAGTTGAAATCTATCGATATTTTAAACAAATCGGCGTGTCTTGCGTTTTCAAAAACTTGAGTTTTGGAGATTCGGCACAAGACACCTGAAGTTAAATAAATAAATAATAATAGGCGAAATGATTAAACGTAAAATAAAACCATAGATTTATTTTATTCTGATATAGTTCATGATGGTCGTCGTGTGTCATAAAAACAGCACCGGCGTTTACGATACAGCGTGAGTGTGCCGCCGAATCTCGTCGGCATGTCATGTTATTATATATTACGGAGTAGTTGACGATATAATATTTTTAGTTGTATATAACAAGGAAAATGATTGGAGAATAATAATATCACATCCTTGTTGTATATATATATATGTATTTAGATAGAAAGAAAACCATCAGTGGTCTTATGACTTTTCAGCCAGTATATATATATATACACATATACTCGGGACGTCCCGGAAAGCTGAAGAAAATAAAACCGAATTAAAACGACGAATGAGACAAGCACACACGCTCTTATATACCACCCGTACAGGTATTTCTTCTCTCTCTCTCTCTCTCACTCAATATATATAAACATTCGTTCGTTATTATGTTTGTCGAAGACGTTTTTGTTTCACATTACATGCGCGAAGTACAATGTGTACGTGTGTGTATATATCAACTCTACGTAAACCGTGTCGGCAAGTTGAGCGTGTGTGCGTGTGAGGGGTAAGGGATGTTTTAAGGGGGTGTCTTATGGTTCTTCGTGTGGAAAAGGGACTGGTGGAGAGTTAGCGGGGTCGTCGTCGACACAAAAGCTCGATTGTTCAGACGGAAATAAATCCAGACAAGACGACTGTCAAACGCACACTGTTTTATACGTATTTACACATTCGTAGTACATGCTTGTATCTGTATGTGTTTGCGCGCGAACATGACTTATATAAAACCGCGGGAGACACCCGGAATAGAGGCAAACATAATTAAGACAGACGAGTCGAGTAAAATGTAAACACGCGCGGCGGCGGGTCTTCCCATTGTTGAAGTCGGGCATGTCATGGTGGACAAAAGCACGTCTGGTCCAATCGACACAAAATATAACGACTGATAAAAACGTTCAGACTACAAATTTTATTAATAAAACGCATGTTTGAACTTAAGTGATTGGACGTTGAAATTAAAGGTAAATTTTTGATGTAAAATGTAGGATTTTTAAGTAAGTATAAACTGCTGTATGTATATTGCAAACGTTTTGTTATAAAATATAAAATTACTAAAAAACAGAAGGAAAATACTTTTTTAATCGTCAAAGTTACAAACCATGATCATTATAAAAAGCGCAATAAAATAAAAATGTTTTACCATTAGAGAGTATGAGTTAGTCATAACAATACAATAAGTAATAAACCAAAAGGCAAAACAAAAAACAGTAACAGTAAGTCGAATTTAAATTAATGAAAATGTTTTAGTTTTCATTCTAGAAAATTTTTCATTGGCCTAATTCAAATAAATTTTATTCGCTTGCTTAGGATCTATATTAATAAAAAATCGTTAAAACACTTGTTCTATTTGGTGGTCCGTAAGTAAGATTTTTAAACTATTTTTAAAAGAAAATAATCTATCATTCTAAACCGTAGTGACTGAAAGTGGTTTTATTATATGTACAATTTTTAAAGATTCTGAAAATGCACTGGGGAATATATCGACTAGTGAATCAAACCCATCGTTATTATCTGCATAAGTATTGATTTTATCAAAGAAATTTCTGGTGTTATTTTCGACAGATCGATTTAAAAGTACTTATAATATTCAGAAATTGAAAATTATGAACGCTTTGAGTTGAAATAATTATAATTAGAATAGTTGAATATATTTTAGGAAATTACAAAACATATTAACACTAATAAAACTGAAATCAATATGTAACACACTATGTAATTTCGAAGTTATAACTCAAAATTGTTAGACTTCATACACGTGGAACACTGTCAATGATTACATTTTTATCTCATCAAATACATATTATTGATCTAGTTTTAACCATAGTTGTACCGATCTCTATTGTGTTTTTAAATACGTATCTATTTTCGAAGAAACCAGAATTATAACTACAAATTATTCGTTAGTAAAAGTTGATTATTTAATATTAATATAAATAATATGTTATTAAGAAACACGTTTAATCATACAACAACATGTTTAACCGCTCGACGGACCGTCCAAAGCGCGCGTGTAAAATAGAAAACGTTGCACATAATTTTAAATAGTCCAAACATTCCTTGAAAAATCGTATTCAAACAAGGGTGCGTTTTTATGCAATTCGCCACACATTTCTTTTTTTTTTTTTGGAGGAGACGGTGGTGATGGTGGGGATTTAAGTCCTCGTCGACATGCAGATAGATTGGCGGAACGTCACGTATGTCGCGCTAGAGTCACGTTTTCTTTTTCTTTTTTTCAAACCCGTTTGAAATTCGCCGTGCCTACGTGCAAGAGGGTGACTTGTCGTATATACGTGGCAAACTTGGACGTTAAAAATACACACACACGTTTGGAACAATACCATTGCACAATATATTGCATTTTTTTTAATAACAATAAATCATAGACGTTTGTGAGTATTTATTATATTGTTGTAGTAAATGTTTACTTTGACATATTTTTACATACATAATTCGTAATTTAAATGTAAATATCGTATATAAACGAGATCGTTAAACGGGAAAAAAAATGTCCGTTGTAAAAATTAGAAAATGTTCTTTTTTCCCTCTACGCCTTATTTTCATTAATTATTTTCACGGGACTTAGGTTCAAGCGTGGATACAAGAAGGAGCTATGATGGGCCTCCAAAATTTAAAAAATAATTATTAATACATAATTTAATATGTTACCTACTACAATTAAACTATTATTAAACAAATTATGGTAAGATCTGTTTTAACTTTCATTTGAAATATATTATTTCACACATTTACTTCGTACGTTAGTACGTATTTTGACACTCAAATCATTTAAAATAATAAAATCTTATTCAGTCTCAATAATATAACTGATGTATTTAATAGTTGTGTTTGGTTTAAAAGAAAAATATATTTGTTTGTTTACGTCGAACTGTAATATTTTCTAAAATAGGGTGCAATCAATGGACTTTTTATGATGTGTATTTTCAATTCATATGTACATTTTAATGTAGTTTTTCAATTTTAAATCAAAACTTTAAAATATAGAAAATAAATTCGTTTTATTTTATAGATTTTACCTGTAGTACTTGAAGTTTGACTTTAAAAAAGCTACACAGAAAGTGCCGACACTGGTTTTCCCAAAATCGAATTTTGTCTTTTTATTATAATTGAAAAAATAACATAAAATATTTACTTGGTTATTTCTAATTCAATTTTATACATGATATATAAAATTTGTTTTGAAATAGTTTAAACAAAATTTAAAATGTAAACAATATTTGTTTTTTTTATTGATTAAGAATTGATCAAAAATATTCAGTCTTAGAACTGATGGTATGAAAAATTAACACATAGTTAATTATATGACATTGCATTAATATTCAACATTTTTTAAAATTGTTAGCCATATATTTAAGCGTTTAAATTAAAATTTATCGTCAAACAAAAGATGTTTGCATAAACAATCTAACCTGACGCCTTTTTTCAGCTCTTGTGTGTGTGTAATTTCGTTTACGATTATTATACAAAAATGGTGGTGTCATTTTAAAAGAGTTTTAAACTATTTTAGTTTTTTGATTAATTTAAAAATTTATATTAACCCTTAATAATCAATATTGATGAATGATTCACTCCATTCCAATTATAAATCTTGTATCCGCGACTGCGTAGACTAAATTTACATTAATTGATATTTTATTTCAGTTTGCTACGTATGCGTTTCTAATTAAGTAGTTTTCACCATATGCATTTGTTTGCTTACGAAAATTTTGAGTGCATATATGTACTTGTAAAAACATATTAACTTAAAGGGCTGCAAATATTCTCGTCTCGTGTCTATAAACAATTTATTCGAAAACCCAACTCTTGCTGTAAACTGATAATAAAATACTTTGCTGCAAACTTTGGAATCAAATAATTTAAATTTAGTGTTTTATATAAGGTTTGGCTGTTCTTAATGCTTTACATTTTTATTTTTTGCGTATAACATGC
This sequence comes from Schlechtendalia chinensis, assembly GCA_019022885.1. Taxonomy (NCBI): domain Eukaryota; kingdom Metazoa; phylum Arthropoda; class Insecta; order Hemiptera; family Aphididae; genus Schlechtendalia; species Schlechtendalia chinensis. The sequence continues at coordinate 7,478,172 of CM032340.1, read as the reverse complement.
TATCATTAATGCTAAATAGATTTTTTAGTTTCGGAAATAATTATTTGATAATATATATATATATACACAGTCTTAGTTTTTCCTATCCCAAATCAGTTTTTATCATAATGATAAAATAGTAATTGTTTCATTTAAAAAAAACATCAATAAAGGTCTGTTTACAAAAATAAATTACTGTTAATGTAGTTCATATTATATACTTTTATTTTACATAACGATTCTAAGCTGATTAAATAATTTGTCATGTTTTTGAAAAAGTATATGAATATTTATTAACCTTTAGTGGCACGCGTGGGGTAATTACTTACTCCAGCTTTTTTTTTCAACGCTATTGCTTATTTTTTGGTTTTTCTATTTTTGTATGTGTGATGTTATCTTATTATCACTACTATACAATCACAAAAATGAAACATTCGTGAAATTATCAACATCAATACGTGAGTAATAATGTTGCAAAATGGTCCTGTTCGTAATTCGACAAAAATTTACCCTATGTGCGCATATTTTTGTTCAAATATTTGTCGTTTTTTTTTTTAATGAAATGTAAATATAGATAAATTAGAGCGTCGTCGTATTGCATGCATAAATCATTTTCCAAGAAAATACTACTATAAAAAAACAGGACAAGAATTTCTGAAAATATTAGCTCGTCAATTGATGCAAGAACAAATGGAATATCATTTAACAGTATACTGTTTGCCGAAACAAATAAAATTAAAACTAATAGATTACTGCAATATAGCAATATCAAAAGTGAGAGACTTACAATTTGTCGAGTATTTGGTAGATGTACTTTTTGCGTAAAACTTATTTGCAGAGACCATTTAATAGAAATTTGCCCAGATTGTTTTAAATGTTCATAATCGATCATAGATATTTTAAATTATGTATTTATAGAATAAAAGTTAAATAATTATAAATACATATATATATATATATATATATATATATATATATATTTATTTATTTATTTATATATAACAAACAATTAAATTACTTTGTATGTAATAACTAAAATACTTAAATATCAAAAAATAAAAAATAAAATGTCATATTTAATAAATAATAATATACTAATAAACACTTTGTAATTAATTTAAGTTAAATAATTTAAAAATATATTAGATTTATTTGAATGGAAAATAATTACACAACGCGCGAAACTATGTGGTCTTATACCACGCGCGTTTATGATAATCGGACGTAATTTGTTGAAACGATTGACCACAGTATATGAGTAAAAAATAAATTGTTTATAAGAAGTTACTTTGGAAATATTATTATTATAAAAACATTATACTTTATGTGAAATAAATTTTGAATGAAGTACACATAAAGTCGGAAAATCAATAACGATAATTTTCGATATTGAAATTATTTAATATAAGTAAAATTAATTCTCTGATAACTTTATAATCGAATCTATAAGAATTGTTGGTCAACCAATAGACTATACATAGAATATTAAGTCAATAGTCTATTAAATTAATTTAACTCTTAAATTTTAAATTGATACTAATCTTAATTGTCAAATATTTCGCTAGTGAAAATTGCAATAGCATTTTATGGAGTATTCTTAATTACTTTTTCGTTCATTGACACGTCGAAAAAATAATATTTTATGCAAATTCACTGACGACAATTTCGTAATAATATAATAACAACAAAAATAATAATAATAATTATACATTTAGAGACGCTTTTGTCAAAATAAAATAAAATAAAAAATAAAAACGTTAATGGAATATCAAAAAATAATACGAAAATAAAATAATAATATTTAGGTACATTAAATTGTAAAATCGCTTTTAAGCAGGGCTTGAAACCGAATTAATATTTATTGGTTTTGAATAAGATTTCGATTACCGGTTTTTAATTATTTAGATTTTATTTAGAGCTTAACAATTGATAGATATTATGATTTCCATTTTGAATTTTAATACAGGTTTTTATTTTTTTGATTATGAATATCAGTTTTTCAGGAACGACGACTTTGATTGCAATTTAGCTTACCAGTATTTATTATATTTCGATAGAAGTTTAAAATTTGAATATCAACATTTATATTTATATAGTTTCGATGTTGAGATACCAATTTTGATTTTTTATGATTTCGATTTTTGTTTCAGTAGTGACTTCGATTTTTGACGTTTTTATTTTACTAGTATTTAAAGTCGATATCAAACGCCATAAGTCCTTTAGAAAAATATAAAAAAGAGAGGAGTGAATTCGTAGATAAATAACAAGAAGAATTATCAAAATCTAAATTATAATTAATCAAATTGTCATCACAACTTATACGTGTAATTAGTCTTGAGTAACTACAACTTTTGAAAAATATATATTTGAAAAAATTGAAGAATAATTATTTAAAATGCGTATTAAAATACTTCGAATTTTTTCAACAAATTTGTTTTTATGCTAGTATTATTTGATTTTGACTTCTAAATATGATAGTAGTCATGTTAAGTTTAACAATAAAAAAAATGTATATATATATATACACACAATGAAAATTAAATGTATATTGAAAAATTTAATTCGAATAGTATTTAAATATGAAATATACTGTTATTTGATAAGACTGCTCATATCATATTAAAAATTATATTAAATGAAACATATGTTAGATATAAGGAAGTTTTCCTTATATATTGAATTGTCATATTAAAAAAAAGAAGTATCAAAATAAATAATATATTCTTGAAAAATTATGATATTCATCCAAGACGGCGAAAAAGTTCCATTTTTTAAATTTCTAAATATGGTTATCCTAAATTATAAACATACCTAAAATGTAATATATAATATACATAATAGTAAGAATTGAAAAACACCTAAGCGCTCACTAGCTCCACCCCTTTTTTCAAATAACATCAAAATAACGTGCGTTTAGGGGTTGGGAAAGTATATGGGGGTTGTATTAGGAAAGGAAATCTCGATGGAGAGCTTTTCCTCTTTCTCTATCTCTCTCTCTCTCTCTTTTTCTTTATATATATATATATATATAGAGAGAGAGAGAGAGGGAGAGGGTGTGAGGAGCTCTTCCTATGCCGGTTGAACGGACTTGGTGGTGGCTCCATCGTCGTTGACGGTGGTGGGAGGAGTAAGAGAGGGTTAGACGGTATTTTTTCGGTAAACATCCCTAAGGGGTCGCATAGGGAATGCTTTTTGTGCTCGTGTGTATGCGTCTGTAGGCAATAAGAGTGCCATTTATAGGGTGGGTTGAAGAATGACGCTGTCATGCATATTCGTCAAACACACCTGAGAAATAATGCCCCCGTCTGTGCATCCCCTCGTTCGTACACACGGTATCATCCGATCCCTCGCTTCTCTTATAGTCCGCCGCGTCGCCCGGTCTAATGTGACACACGTCAGTGCTCGGTGTCAATTTATTTCCACTGGATGACGACGACACGCATATTTTGATAATAATTATTGTCGTTATTAATGTTTGTAAATTTACTACTTCCCCTCCCTTTCTTATTCTTTCCCTCTCTCTCTCTCTCTCTCTCTCTCTCTCTCTCTCTCGTTCCAGCTCCGGCTCCGGCTACGTCATAGTGCACTCGTCCTCATTATAGAAATATTTTAGGGTCGCGGTATAACGCGTATTTAACGGTCGGTTCTCACCATTTGGCATAACTATAAGTTCTGTGGCCCGTGTGTAAGAAACCCTATTGATGCTCTCGAAATTACGTTGAAACATTTATTTCTCTTGGTCAAACTATATAAGACTGTTGTAAGGAATGTATTGGTTTCACGATGACCGTATGGTTTGATATGTGTTGTTTGTGAACACAATCGGGTAGAAAGAGTGCTTGGGTAATGTTTTGGCATGTGTTATTTTCCAGTAGAAAATTGTTTCTAAACAGTACTTTATTTGACATGTTTTTAATTTTCACAATAGTTTTCTGAAGCGTAATTCAAAACAACCCGAAAATTGGGAGAAAACCCGGTAGAATTGTCGACTAATTATTTTTTGAAAAGAACAATTTTGTATTTTCTAGGAGTTAGAAATGATTATTACGTGAATATTCTTAGAAGTATATAATGTTTTAATAATATTTTTCATATTCAAAAATTGTATTTAACTACTAGCGTCGTTCAGAATAATTTTTCAAGTACAATGACTTATCGTTGCTTTGAAATTAAAATTAATAATTATAATAGTAAATCTTTAAAATATCTGTCTAAATGATCCATTTAAATCAGCACTTACATCTGTTATGACTCGTTACCTTTCATTATTATAATTTTTGTATGCTTGAAGTTTAAGTAGATAAATCGATTATTACTACACATCATGAAGAATTTTGGAAAGAATTTCAAATGATGGAGATTATATTACCACACGGATTAAAAAGAAGCCGGGAGAATTTATTGTTCATTTCCCGTGATCAATCTCCACGAATTTTTAAATTTTCAAAAATTCGAATTAATTACAATGTTTTTATATGTAATTCTTCTAGTAAATGTTTACAACATTAGAACTTCGATGTTTACGGCATAGTTTGAATCATTTTGTTTGTTTTCAAAAATTGTTTTTAATTTTGTCTTTGCGACATTTTGGCTCCATCCGCGTAAAGTTCCTGGACCCGTGTGTTTAACACAGCTGGTTATTGCGACAATGGTTCTCGCATCATATTACGGCAATGACGACCGTTGTCGTTGTGTATACGTAATAATATTGTAGTCGCCCGGCGATGTTTACTGTTTATTTCCGTATTCATAGTTTTCCGAGCATACTAGGCTTCATAACGGTATAACGCAGCCGTTTTAAAATATTATGTGTTACATAAGAAACACGTATAAATAATGACAACGTCGCGCCACTGTGAAGTTCGTGGCTCGACGTAAACGCAGTTCATTAAAAATAATGTATATAAAGACATAACGCATATTTATTTTTTTCTTAAACCTATATATATATATATGAATCTTAATATTGTTTTGTTGTTATTATTATTTTCGTGAAAAGAACTCCGCACGCACAGTGAACAACTTATCGAATTTACACGAGTTCAAAACAAAGACGGCGGTCGTGTAATTTCTTTGAACGAAAAGTATCATTAAAATTTGTTGTTTGGGGGTTTTTTTTAGTCATATATACAAACCAGCGTCATTATAAATAAACACATATAACATTGTCAAACGGACGGTAAAAAAAAATATCGATGTTCTGTTTTAATGACAAAATACGCTGGTTCGAATTTCGTTTTATGAACGTATACACACACAATAATAAATATTATTATGACGTTAAAACTGTCAAATTCGTGTAAATCGCGATATATTTTAACTTGACAGTGTATACAGCAAGTGATATGATATAATGTGATCCAATATTATTTGTATGGTCGATCGTAGAGGATGTTTTAAGGAATTTCCAATAGACGAAAATGAGAAATAGGAACATTTTCCCTCCTCATTCCTTGGTTTCACACAATATTTGAATTTATCGTGTTTATAGACCAGATTTGACGATAACTTGGGAGAACCATTTTTAATATTTGTTCTGCATTTCATTTTTAAATTTTATAACTGTTCTAAAACTTCATATTTTTCGACACTTTTCGATTAGAAAATATTATGTTGTTATCACAAAACATATACCTATGTAGAATAAATATTAGAATAGGTACATAATTTATTGAATAAATAATTTAACAAAACATTAAAATAGTATTTATATATACTACACATCGTATACTTATGGAATGTACACCAATTTTCTTGATGTCATTTATTTTAAATCTAACTTCATTTGAAAATAATCACAGATAAGATTTCTAGTGACCGTTTGTTACGTCATCTTTTGTTCATTATCGATCGCGTGCAGCACCGATAATAGTCGCTTTTATAGAGTTTATATTATTATATTTTGTTGTAGTTATTTTTATTTTTACTGTTATTTCTTCAGTAATTTCTGGACATGTTAAAACTAATAATAAATATGTCAATGAAAAAAAAATGTCACCTAGTTGTTAAAAATACCATCCGCAGAAAGTGACGAAACTGTTATATTGCGTGACAATTGTGATAACTAGTATTATAGTTAAAATATTCACTGGTTCGTGATCTAGCCAGATAAATAAAACAATACTTATAAACTTTAAACAATAAGCGTCATCGTTAATTATTAAAATACGTAACCATGTTTGCCGTAGGGAGGTGGATGGTGGTGTGACAGAAACGAGGAAAGAAGTGTCTTTGAAACGTTAAAACAACACGATTTCGGTCCGTAGCGTGTAATGATTTAATGTAAAGTTTCACGTGCTGACAGACGAAGAAAATATAATATAGTACACGCACATATTATATATATATAAATAAATTCGACGAAAGACGACAGTAATAATATTGTTAAATAAAAACGTATATATATATATAGTATATCCGCTGTAAGTAGCTTACGTCGCAGGAATAATGCGGAATCGAAACCAGTACACCGGAAATTTGCACCATACACGTCAAATAACGGGACAACTTCCGATTGGCTCGAATGAGAACGCGTCTGTGAGCTTCAAGAGATAGAGAAAGAGAGAGAGAGTCGGAGAAAAAATGTTTTGAAATCATTATTTTTAGTCATATAGTTATATATTATTATTATTATTATTTGTTCCGTACAAATGTATTTTAACAAAATAATAGTAATAATAATAATAATAACAGAAATAAATAAAGATTCCTATTGCTATTTGATAACTGCGTTTATTATTATTATTATTATTATTTTATGAAATACCCATACCTGAGTTATTTTTATTTTTTCCGTATCTGTTGCAGCAGTGCGTTGAAGTTTATGGTTTTATGTATACACATTATCTATGTTTTAGAAGTTTTCGACGACGACGATGACGCAGACGATACTCGGTGGGTGGCACTGTATGCAACATGGACGGGAACATTTAAGATATTTTTTATTTTGATGCCGGTTCGATTTTTAGAAAAACAATTTATGTAACAATACATACTATATTTGATATTTTTATGTCAGTAAATTAATTTACATGTTATATCTTTAAGCATTGTTAATGAATTATAATGGTAGATTCACTTTACTTGGTATAAGATCTAATTCATTATAATATGTCCTCAGGTTCTAAACATTTAATACGATTTCTTTATAAATAACGGACATAGCTAAACTATATATTTAATTCTACATTAGAAAACATTTCCTTTTTTAAAATATGTGAATTTATTTCTACATATTTTATTTATAATTTAATATATGTCATATATTATGTTTCCCATAAAAAACCTATATAATATTATTTACTATTAAATTATAAGTAAACCTGAGATGCAATATTTCTTATTTATTTAAAGTTTGTTTTCACTCTTTTCAAAGTATACGTTCGTTCTGATTTTAAGAAATAAATATATTTTAAGATAATATATATCATTTTAATTCAGTGATGGAATCGTTTGATACATTTGGAGAATAAAATGTCAACCATTTTGTGAATTTATTCTTTTCGTCCTTGCGAGAGGTAAATTTTCAAAAAACAAATTTTCCAATTTTTCTATATACTTATGCAATATATATATAAATGAAGTACGAATCAAATTTCGAAAACTGCGAAAAAAACCCACGTGCGCATAATTAGGTACATGTACATACGAATTTTATGCATGTAGCACAATAATTTATTTATTATTATTATTTAGACCCAAAAATAAGATTTTCGATTGAACATTTGACTCTATACCGGAACAAATGTAAAATATGTAAAAACGTAAATAGTTTTTTTAACATAGTTTTGATTAAAAGATATAAAAAAAAGATTTTTACAAAAACGGGCTAAGTTTACATTAAAAAAAAAATTAAATTAGGTTTACTTTAAGTGGTTCCATTAAAAATAAATGTTTTACCGGTTTGAGAATCCAATAATGTGTTATCAACCCACTATAAATAGATTGTTATTAAAAAATTGATGTACATGATCGAAACAGTAGCTGATGGTCAACAGACCATAGTATAGATAATTCACAATTATCATGTAGAACTTCCAATGTGTATAAAGCTCTCAGAGATCATATTCGATACTTGAATGTGGTTCAAACAGTTCCGTTAACAAACCGATGAATTGTACGAAATATGGAAAGTAAAAATTAAAAAAAATAAAAAAAAAGATATCAACGGTCAAATCGTTTCTGTAATTACGTCACTGATAATAGTAGGCCTTGTACCTATACGGCGGGGCACGAATGACGTAATAAATTACAAGACGGATCGTTTACGTATATACTATAACGACGACAATAATAACAATAACGACGAACGTGCGGAGTTTTTTAGCAGCGCTCGTATAATTAATTATATTTGGAAAAACGTCGAATGTCACGAGCGCGGAGACATGCGTATACAGTGTATTTTTGTTTCCAAGACACATTTAAACGGTTCTCGATGTTGGTTTAAAACCTCCGGTACCAACGTTTTCCGAGGCACACGTGACCCGAATGCGTTGACCGACACGTCCGCACACATTATTTATAATGCGACTTCGGGAACGGATTCCAGTACGGATTCTATCAGGAAAACGGCATTTGCATGTTCACCGAAAAAAAAATATATAAATAAAAAACTAAATAAAATCTTTGTCACTGATACTGTGGTGGTCAACTAACTTGTATTTTATTATATTTAGGTGACGACCGTACGTGTCCTGTTTAAAACGCCACTGTCCCGTTATTTTTTTATTCGTATATAATTTAAAACAATGCAGACTGACTTCATTTTGAAATTCTATATTCGAAAAATAAAATCAATTTTTTTGACCGACATCATGTTAAATACTTTGAATAGTGTTGTCGTTCTGAACCGTTGCGAGTTTTTGGTTGAATGTTGTAAATAGTAGTGTTTGAGCTGACGCTGAAGAATGTTAATAGGGTAAAACTATTATTTCAGATTAATCAAACTATAAGAAATATAAAAAAAAATGTTTAATTTTAAAATGTGTTTCCTGAACAATTTTTAAAATACGACACATAGTGTCGGCAGTTGATAATGTGGTATAGTCCTAGGAAGGAGTTGAGTTAAAATAAAAGTCAAATTTTTTTTAAAAAAAAATGTGTAAAAATACGGTCACTCTATGTTACACAGAGAGAAACTCGCTTTCCGGAACGCACTTTCGTGGTTTAATACGACGGACCGCGGCGGACAGACTCCCTTTCTTTCTCGTCATATTATTATTACATTGTACCGGACGACGGTTGATGGATTGTCACCTATTAACGGTGTGCTCTCGCATTGTGCGTATTATACAATAATATTATATCATGTATAACATAATAAACCGTTACGGTTCTGGCCATCTCTTTGCAAGACGCACGCAGGTCGTAACACAATATGTCATCAACACTATATTATATAATAATAAAACGGTGGCGATGTGTCGTGGACCGCACGGCCCTTTTCCCGTACAGACGAAAGAGTACGAAGAAGAGTATGCGGATGGAAGAAACGGGGACGAAAATTCGTTTTCTGCAATTCCACGATAATACGGTTGGATGATAAATTATTACAAACGCGTTGCACGGGAGATTGTTGCGCGTTTCATGTTCAGGTATCGTTTCGGCACGCCACGCCGTGGGACATTAGCACTCGGAAAAGCTCGAAAAGGGTCACACATAAATTTCGTTTCCCTTAACGACCCAGACGCGGGCGTGTGACGAAAAAAAATGAGAAAGAAAAGAAAAAAAAACGCCTCCCTCAGGAAGAGAGGGAAAATATATATACATATATAATATACGCAAACGATGACGTGGGATTTACGTTTTTTTTCTCCCCGACCACCATCTAGTGCCTATATATAAATATATATATATATATTACTCATATGACATGGAATAATTCGTTGGGCGATAAAAATAGACGTTCCAAAGTAAAAGAAAAGTCTCTCCGGTCATCTAACGCCGCCGTTGCGTGTCCTACCAGTGGCGTAATTATATTCGTTTTAATACATAATAATATATATATAATATAGTTTTAGAATGTTTTAAATATCGTTAAAATACCATATGTTAGGTCTCGTATTATAATTTTAGGACTTCGGATCTACAATTTCAAATCTTATTCATTTTTCAATATAAAAAAAATTAGGAAATTGTTAAAATTTAGGGTAAAAATAGTCGAATTACTTTTATATTTAATTATATTTTCATAGCATGTTTATAGATTGGGTCAGTGACGTATTTACGGAGAGAGGTTCAGGTGTACTGGACGCTCCTCCCCCAGACACTCTGTAGTGATCCATATTCTAGTACTTAAAATACTAAAAAACTTTTTTTTATATTAATTTGTTGTACGATTTTTTTTTGGACCTCCCAGACAATTTTCGAAAACTCGCTACTGGTATGGGTTATTAATAACGTTTCTATTAAATTGTGATTTATAAAATTGACACACTACATTATGTTCCATATGCTTATTGTTTAAAATTTCTTCAATATTTACATTAATTGATTTTTTTTTGAAAATAAGTATTGATTTTCAGAAAACAATAAAGATTTGTCAATAAATACTACTCAAAGTTTAAATTTTAAAGTAAATACATTTTATGCGATTTTAGATCGACTTGTATATGTATTTGGAAAAAGTAACACTGCCTACGATGAATAACTTAGAAAAGTATATTCTTTTTCTTTAATTATTTACAATGTTTCGAAGTTTCGAACGACTTAGGTACACCATTTCAAAATGAAATAGTACATTTTAGAAGTCATTTAGAGTCGTTAAACTCACATGAAAAAAAATGTACATGAACTATACAAGAAATGTCAGTTAAAAAAAAAATAATAATAAATAGTAAAACTTTAACATTAAAAAAAAAATTATTTTTTAGTTTATAGCATTTAGTTTAAGAAAATGGTTTAACATATAATCTATAAACGAAAAAACTTTAAAATATGTCAAAATATTAGAAATATAATTTTACAGATAACAGCTATTTTCTTTGCACAATCAATAAAGAATTATAAAATCATATAACTATTTGTCTTGATGATATTAATGAAAACATATTTGATGAATAATTAGAATACAAATAATTCAAGGCGAAAAACAAACATAAAAAAAAAACAACGATAACAACAACAACAGTAACAACAGGGAATTGCGGTCGGAAGTCGGTTTTATGTAGGTATTATACAACACGATACGGCATGGTATAGGTACCTACGTCGTCGGCGGTTAAAAACCCAAAAGGCAAATGTAACAACAAGATTGCTTCGTCGCGATCGTTAATTGGATGAAAATGTCTTTTATTATAGTTCGTTTGGATATATATATATATATATGTTTATAAACTACATTAAACGCGTGCACTGAGCATACGCACCCGTGCGCGTTCTAGATAATCATATAACATTAATTCGAGGTGTACCAAAAAGTAAGTTTTCGCTGAAAATTTATGGCGTCAAGTTGAATCGTAACTTATATTTTATTGTGCCGTATAACTATATAATGTATGCGGCCGCCGTTCTCAAAAACTTCGCGCCCGTCGAAAACAATGGGCGCCGAAAACAAAAACTATTATTTTGAATTGTATCTATTAATCTACCGCCGAACTGGAGGACGAACAATAATAATAACGATCTATTGAAAACGCAGTAGCAATCCCAACACACTATTGTATACGCGTTAACCGTAATTATCTCATATATGATAATATATATATAAATACATATGAACAACATTATTTTCGAGACGGCAAGTGTCGACTATTCAAACGGGTCGATATTATATAGTGATGGATGCGTGCGTGATAATAATACAAAATGTATTATGAATACAAATAAATACAATAATTATTATAATAACGTATGCGTATTTAAACGTTTTCGAACATTTTACACACCGTGTATTTTGTGTAATCGTGTTAATCAACGTAATCCTGTCGAATATAATAACATTTACTTTGTCCGCCATAATAGTTATAATAGTATTATTATTATCAGATAAATTTAACTTTGATTATATATATATATATTAGCTGTCTCGATCCGGCTTCGTCCGATGTGAAAATCTTATCATCAGTGTATATGCCATCTCGTTCTATCGCTTAAATCATTTAGGTAAAGTTTAAAGTAATATTATAATAATCTTGTGTATTTTCATCTTTTGTTTTTAATATTCCGTATATAAATAACATTATAAATTAAATATTTGGTCATAGAAGTCCGGTATTCACGTGCTACAGTGGAAACGGTAAAACCCGTATTTAAGTATCATTATTACACTAATACATTTACATTTAATAAGAAAAAATGAGAAAAAATAAGAAAGAAAATATTAGTTGACGATTATAACTACTTTAGTTATAAGTTACATTTAACTATCGAGCTTAAAAATGTCTGATAAAATGTTTCCAGGAGTTTAGGTTACGATATTCATTGAATTAAAAACATTTTAAAATCAAATCTTATTAAGTTATAAAAAGTAAGGGATATGATTGTAAATATTAAATTTATGAAAAAATATAGAATGTAATGTGTAAAAAAAATTATATATATAAACAATTATTTATATTTCACGAGACATAGCTTGACTGATGATAAAAAAAAATCACCCTATCCCTATATATATAATATTTACCCAACCCGGAGTTATTTATATATTTTGTTTTCCGGCGGTAATCGAAACGAAAAAATGTTCGCTCATCTCGTCACATGTCACATATTTCGTTCGCAATATCGTCGCGGAGGCGGTGTGTGGTTACGCCCGTAAAAGGGGGTTAGGTTGCCAGAAACAACGTCGTATCGTGTATATATATATTTCGGAACCTCAGAAAAGAAAAAAAAAATAATATGAAGAAAAAAGAGCAATTGTTATGTAAATTCGGTCTTTATGTGTTTGTCACCATAAGATCGGTAAAATTGTTTTCTTTCGAGACACGTTCGGTATACTTTTTCACACAGTACAAAAAACGTATACATACTCAATATATATATGCACGCGTTCGTACACGATGACTATTTCGAATTTTATGTCATTTTCCGCGTGACGAAATAAAGCAAAACTGAAATCACCCCATTTTCTTTTGTGTTGCAGACTCGCGCGTGAACGTATACTGCACACTTTCACAGAAAGCATAGAAATTCAAAGAGGGTTCGAACTTATAACTATTTTCGCCAAACGAAAAATATAGTGTTAGATTATAGATGAAGCGGGTATATAGGTATACAGAACGGTGTTTTTTTTTTTGCGTGCGTCCACGGACGGATGGTAGGACGTATACGAAAGGATAAAAATAGAAGAATGCCGAACGAGAAACATAGCATTTAACGATATGTGTTCAAATTATCGTAATGACGACTCGAAATATTACGAAATACCGGTGGAGAATTGAGACTAAATCGGCTGAAAATTATTAGAATAGCTAACATCAAGATCAGGCCTCTGATTAAAGAGAAAAACATTAATGGCAACCACTAATAACAACAAAAATGCATATCAATGATTAATTCAAATGAAAGTACTTTTACAAACTAGAGCATTGGTTCTAATTAATCCAAAGAGTAGCAAACAGCTATCTAGCAAAATGATTAAAAATAAATAAACTTTTTGCATATTCCGTTGATCACATCAATTACAGTTTCAAATTACAAAATTTTAACTATAGGTTTAACGTACGTTTTTGTTTTTTTGTTATTAGCTGAACTAGGTTTAAGAAAATAATTTACACCCATAATTTTGGTTGTTTATGTATTCAAGAAGATTTTGGAATTTCACTTCTTCCAATAATTATTTTTCACATTAATTACCACGAACGACTATTTTTTCTTGCCCGATTGGAGAACGCAGTTTATTTTTGCTTTGCTGAAAGTCCTTTCGCTGTTTACTTATGTAAATGCCACTGTTAACATTTATATTCACATACCAAATATATAGACTTCGAAAACCTACAGACTGCTAGTTAAATCGTGGTTGTGATGTTGGTTGTTTCAAATTACCGTACAACCATTGTCATTTTTCATAGGAAATATATTTTTTTATGTCAAAATTATTGTCCAATTGAATGTATATTTATAGGAACATTAAGAGGGTCCCATACACAAAATTTGAACAGTCAAACAATCCTGGTAATAAAATATTTTGTTTGGAGTATGTACGGGATTAAGTTTAGTTAAGTTTTAAAGACAACTTTGATATGAATAACTTTTTATTTTTATTTTTTTCACATTAACATGATTTGACGAGTTAAAAATGTTTGTAACTCGCTCAGCCTTATATATATATATATATACACACACACACACACACACACACACACACACACACACACACACACACACACACACACACACACACACACACACACACACACACACACACACATATATATATATGTGTGTGTGTGTGTGTGTGTGTAAATATATATATGTGCAATTTTAAATATTTTTGTTTATTAAATAGCAATTTAAATAGCAAGCAATTATCAAACAAGCTGACAAAGATACCAGATACATATAAGTGACCACCTAGGGTTGGGAAATTTTCAAAGGGCCTGTGTGAGACAATATATTTTCTTAACTATCTTACCCAGCTTCAGTTAAATGTTTTCACGGGACGTTGATATTTACACGAATATTGTACGAGTAAAATTATTATTAATTATTAATTTTTGAATTGTTATTCGTCAGTTCGTAACGAAATACAATATGTTGGTTTTAATCAAGTTACTGAATATTGGTGTTATTGAGAGAACTTATGTTATTGCGTACCTGTTGACCATTCCAGTTTTTCGTGTTAGAAGAATTCTTTGGGCTTGAATTTTTCGCGGCCGTTGACGTAGCTATTTGTTGCTGGGTGTGATGCATAATTTGTTGAATAATGTCGAATTGCTGTTTGGTAAAGCTGTCTTCATTTTCCGTCGTGTTTAGCGTTTCCATTTGGCCACTCTGTTGACAGAAATATCATGACGTTGCTTATTAGAGAAAATAATTTGTTCATTTTTATTATTTTTTCGTATTATTTTTTTTAAGTCAAAATTAAAATTTTTAAGTAGAAATGTTTTCTTATTTTGATAAACTACAGTAATTAAGCTTACAAAACGTTTCGGGTTTTATGGCAGAAGCCTACTGACTGCACACCTTTTGTTAGCGTGAGACGCTACTCAAGAAGTGTGACAGAGCAGAACTTAATTGGTAAACCGACCGAAATCAGGGTAATCTATGAACCACCAGCATCGGGTTAAGCCTGTACTTTTTCTAGGAGAAGGTACAATTCATTTAAACGCCGTGTGGGTTCCTCTTCCTTCTTCTATGTTCTGTAGTTTAGTTACTACCTAACCTTGTCCTACAACCACCACGTTGTAGCTGAGGTATGCTCCTCAACTTTGCGGGAGGTTAACCAACTACGTTCGGAGCAGCAAGCTGGTCCGGTATGCCAGTGAGGTTCCCCACTCCCGTGGTACTAACTAGGTTTTAAATTGACGTAGGTGGTACAACATTTGCTACTATTCTAGCTTCCGAATCGGTTAGTGGTAGACCAAGTAAATAAGCTTACAACGTAATTTCCTCATCATCTATTTCATATTGGTATACACGGGCAATAACATGTATGTATTCTTATCGTAAACTAATAATAGTTTATTAGTTTTATTTGTATTAAATTGGAAACACACAAACACACACATATATATTTCCAGTTTTTATTTTTATCGTGATTTTCATATTTTTACCCTTAAGTCAATAAGTATTTATTTTAATTTTTTCTATAAATGAAACTACATCCGATTTATTATACATGTAAGCCTCGAGAATGTTTTAAAAACTATTAGTAGATATTTTTTGAAATGAATATCATTAATAGTGTTCAAAATTATACTGTCGTATCTTTCTCACAAAATTAAACTTTGGCAAATTAAAATATTCGCGTGTTTAATGTTTCAACGTTCATTTGGCTAAATACATTTTTATTATGACACGTATAAATTATCCGTAAAGAGATTTTATTTATTTTTATCATACATTGTGTGATTAATAAAAAAAAATATTTCTTGACAATCCTGTGAATTTTAAAATATTAATAAACTAACGAGAAAATAAAACCCATTTTTATTAATTACGACGTCTTTATCGTCGTCACGTTGTTTATCATACATTACGCGTCTCATATATTATACGAACTTTACAAATGTCATTTGCGGTCCGATACACACATGACGTGCACTTTGTACTCATCTTTTAGCTTACAAGTGCAGTGCGTACCACTGCAGTAGCGTATGTCGGTTGACTTGGTGCGTTTTATATGTGTACACATGACTACTACTTCGGAGTCTCTAACCGATGACGACACCCGCTAGCCCACGAGCCTTCTCTGTGTACGCGCTGTCACGTCGAAAAGTCGTCGTTTGGCCAAGATCGAATGACAAAACGCACCCGAGCGTGCTGCATGGTGGCGCGTTTATAGAAGTGTACCGTAAGTATATATATATATATAAAATATGTACGTAGGGCGACCAACTGACGACGTCGAACTTCGGTTTCGTTTCGTGACACTCCGCTCGGAAGTAATTTGAACTTATTACCTTTCGCCGAACGCCCTTGCCGCCACCGCGTCATTATTTCTCTGTTGTCTGTGACGCGCGTACTGTGTACAGAGATTTCTGTACACTCAGCGAATTATATACGGAAAATACAAATTATTAATAAAATCTAGTTATTCAACGCTATGTATTCTCTCTCTCTCTCTCTCTCTCTCTCTATTATATATATATATATATCTATATATACATTAAAAAAGAATTAGCGTCCTTTTATTACAATTTTCAAAGAAACGTGGGGGAACACTTATAACCGGTATACCTTGGAACCATAGAGAAAAAATGATGAAAATTGTATATTTGATATTATTATTTTTGATATTTTTATTATTATTAATACGTTATTGCTATATCAAGTATCTATTTGATCATGACAATTTATTATTTTGTACATCACTTATTACAGGATAATATTCATAAATTATTTAAAAATTATTTTTAGATTAAGTCACATTTATACTATAAAATTGTATATCTGTGACAGCACAAATTGTCGATAGACAACGTCATTAATTTGCAAACTATTTTGAAAATTCTATTTTATTAGTGATAATCATGTGCCAATGTATACATTATGAATACATTATAATTTTTTTATAAGTTGTGATAGCATTTTATCATATAATTGTTTTTTACATATTATTATTCTTACTTAAATTTAAATGGACTTATTAGTTGTTTATTTATATAAAATGTTGTAGAATACTATTCTATTAAAAATTGCATAGTGAAAGTTTTTAATTAAAAAAAAAAAGGAATACGGTTAGAAATTAGGTTATATATCAGTGGTAAACTGGTAGGTGTGGGATACCCACGGTTTTGCGATATAGAATATATCATTTGGAATGCTATTTTTAAATTTTCAATTGAGCTCCGGTATTTTATATTTTCCAACTCGAGCACTGTAATATATCTATGTGAATTAGTTTCAAGTTTACATAATATTATATTGGTATGAAACAATATAATGTGTTATTATTTGTCTTGACAGGTATTACCTGTATTTTCTTACCAACGTTTCAGGTGAATCATAATTATTGAATTCAATTATCGTCTATCGACTTTATTGAAAATGCTGTAAAACCCATATGGGCATATTGTTTTTGAGTTGAAGTCGTGGTCTATCTTCCATTAATAGATTATTATTCGTATTAGTAATATTATATTTTCTAGTTAATATTAATTGTTAGTTTATAATATTAATAATTAGTTCGAATTAATATAAAATACATAATTAAAGAATTCAGTATTAATAATAATTGTAATTCTTTTTACACAATACCTGTATATAATTCGTGAAGAGTAAAATTTCGAAATTTGTACATGACACACACATATACACATACATACATATATATGTACGACGGTATGTTAAACTTTTAGATATAAATTGCAGAAAAACTTACAATCTCAGTTTTTACTTTTATATTTAATAATATCAGTGTTCGAAAAAAAGTCCAAATACAAAAATTGATGGCTTAAATTACAAAATAAATTAAACGATAAATTTCAAATAAAATCATATTGGCGTTTTTGTAGGTAAACGGTGTTCCTGATAGAATGGAATTTTAAAAAGTATTTTGACTCCAAAATTAATTCTCGAATTATAAAATTGTTAAAGCTTTCATGGGTTTGCTTATTACAATGAAAATTGTCGGTATCATCAATGTTTGTTTTTTTTAAATATTGACGTTTCAATGTCCATCTTCAGATATTATTTTATGAACATATATGTACTTTTTTATTTTTTTAAATGTTGAAATTTTACTTTATAGATAACCCATGTATATATATATATCGGATGTTGTGCATATATCTTATGTTACAGAGTTAAATGGCGGGATTTACAGACAAGACAAATAAAATAAAAAACAAATTACGAGCGTAATGGATTAACCTATATAGTCGATTTCAATTACGTTCGAAACAGCCAATAATAGCTAACGTTCTTATGGCTTAGACGATTTAAATGTTGCATAAAAGCGTATACTTTTTCATTTAGTCTAATTAAAAACGAAAGAAATTTATTGTAAGCTTGAACAATCGTTTGTTTGGAAAAAAATAAAAGTATGAAGAGAATCGCAAACGGGCAAGACATAATGTTATACGTATACTATTATTAAACATGTGCAGTTTTCGAATGTTGTCTTTTGAGTCACAGTTTAATGGTTGTCAATAATAATATTAGTATATAAAATTAATTTTAATCGTAATTTAAACTTTTGTGATAGTTTCATTTTTAAATTTGAACGTGACAATTTCTTTTCTCAACTCGATTACAATACTATCCTGTTTTTTGTTGTTGTAAAAAAAACTTACAAGGAATCTAAGTATAGACAATGTGATATTATATCAGTTGAAATGGAGCGAGATAAAGATTCGCGAATGCACGTATTGTTAATCGAGAGATATTAAAAAATCAGTTTAAAAAGATCGTTACGATTGAAGGAGGGTATTCATTCCACTTTTCCGCCCTCCGTCTCGAGCACGTTCTTGAGTAAGAGTCAATTAATTTTCGTTTCGGTCGACCGTGTATCTTATATTTATGTCGGTGGTTTTTTTTTTTTGTCACATTACTCGCGTTTCGCTTATCACGTCTGTCGTTTGTTTCCACAGAGCGTTATGACGATATCCTTTTCAGTTTTCATTAGGAAACATCGATTTTGTAGACGGCTTGAGACGGGTAAAATAATGAAAACGAGAATGCGCGTGGGTTGTGGGCGGCAGAGAAGAGGAGGATAATGGGGCGGGCGTGAAGAGTAATTTAATATTCCGACGCTAACGTCTCTCGATATTGTTACGTTTATTCTCTTCGGCTCTTCCTGGGTAGGCAGCGAGCGACGGCGTTATCTAATTTCGTAGGCGGCGCGTCGTAGCTCGCGCGACCGGCGGATGCCCGTGAGGTGTGTATGAAGGGTTGTGGGGGGTAGGAAGGACCGGAGTGTATTCCGTTTTTCCGGACAATAATCCGCACACGCAGCTCAACCCGACGCGTGTATATATATATATATATATATATGTGTGTGTGTGTGTAGGTGTGTGTGTGTGTGTAGGTGTGTGTGTAGGTGTGTGTGTATGTGTGTATATGTATATACAGCGCTCACGACGATATAATATTATTCTCTTCGCCAGATGCACGAGCGATTACGCGAACCCGTGTAATAGCCTGTATAGTCGTCTGACGCGGCGAACACTACGTATATATATATACATGGTTACGAACTCGTCGGTAGCCGATCGTTAATTATATATACCCTCTTTTTATTATTCGACGCCGTCGCAACGTTGAAAGATCGAAACGGGATAGGGGAATCGGTGCGATTAAAAACCTTTTCGAAAACATCGTCTTCGCCCCAACCAACATCGGACGCGTACTCGTCGTGCGTGTCATCAGAGTATATCTAACGATTCGGCCACGTGCTTTTGGGTATTGCACGTTCGATTATTATTATTCTATACACGTGTCGAGATTTACGAGATATCGAGAAACTCGAGAACGATCGAATTCCGCATGACATTCATTATCGGTTTTTGTTTTGGTTTTAATCGCGAAATTGTCATTCAACGTATTTTAGACATATTATTTATTATTTATCCATATTGGAGAACGAAATCTGTGATTGAAAAGTCCGTTGAAAAAATGAATTCGTTCGTTTCCGTTTTAATTATTTTTTGATAAATGAATTGCCATTTGCCAGCAATGAGGCAAATAGTTTAATATATGGTTTTCATTTTTAATACTTAACGTTTTGTGTATAGAATTCAAGAATAAAAGAATGGTAAACATAGAGCCGACGAAGTTATAAACTAGAATATTCGGTATTTCTAATGAAGTCTACCGAAAATAATACTAAATATATAAAATAAATATGTAATATACTTATATAATATCGTGGTAACGATAATTTCAGTAATATTGCGTTCGTTCGCGGGAATTTATCGACAAAGTTATCGTTATTATTATTATTATTATTATTACTGTTGCAGCTACATATATAGGCGTTAGAATCATATAAACCATGGTAATTTTGGTAATTAAGAAAATGTGGTGCATTCATAGGTGTACGTAGACTTTGTCGGCAGGTTATACAATAGAAAAAATTGGATACTCCCTTAAATTTTTCTGCTGTTCTATAAAATAAAAAATATATAAATAATTAATGAAAAACACATTTCATTTTGTTGAATTTAAATATAATTTGTATACACTACACTGTTAAGAGAAACGTTTAAATCGCCCTTCACCAGCATAAGGGTTTTGAATTCTATAAAATTATCAATGTCAATTTTCGAGGCTATTTTTCATTTAACAAAAATGAGCAAAAAAGTTTTACAAAAATATATTTTTTACTATTCTGTTTTGTGTGTATAAGTATGTTCTAATACCAATATATTTTAGTAAACACGTGTTTTCATTCACGATTAAATGAAAATATAATTATCGCATTTAAGAAAATCGTGTTTACGGATAATATGTTAAATTATCTAACAGGAAATATAATATTACATCTATTTAGAGATTAAACATATTTTAATTTATAAGATAAAGTTTAAATATATAGCGTGTAAAAATATGATCATAATAATAACCTACCTATATTTATTGGAATAAATAATTAAAACCATATTATCAAACGTGGCTGGTTTGTAATCTTAATAAAATTATAATGTTTCAGACACGTATTTAAAAAAAAAGTACTACTTGTTTTCATTTGGCTATTATGTTAATATTTTATAATTATTTATACTTGTTTATATTACTCTGTTAGTTATTACGAAAAGCATAGAAGATTTAATATGAAGAAAGTTTTCGACGGTAATCTATCCATAAAATCGTATGTATATGAAGATTGAAAATTGAAAAAAAAAATCGCAATATATAATATTTATTTTTAAAAATTGATTTTTCGCGTCTGTTTTCACTCAATTTGTTTCGGATTTGACTTTTCACTTAAATAAATTTAAAGTTTCAAATATATTTTGAGGTACAATTTTGTGCTTATCGTCTAGATTTCCAAAGTTTAGAACGATTTTAAAATTTCTCATTTCAATTTTGTCAATAATTGTCATCAACGATATTATCGAAAAAATCTTGTAGGAGATGTTTTGCAGTTTGAAATAATTTATAAAAATAGATGA
The DNA here is from genome assembly GCA_019022885.1 of Schlechtendalia chinensis. Classification (NCBI taxonomy): domain Eukaryota; kingdom Metazoa; phylum Arthropoda; class Insecta; order Hemiptera; family Aphididae; genus Schlechtendalia; species Schlechtendalia chinensis. The sequence goes on along the minus strand of CM032340.1, from coordinate 7,456,480 downwards.
TATCAGCTGGTTTAGTTGATATCAAACAATGATAACAAGTGCTAGGATTCTAATGTTCCATAACATCAAAAATATACTTTAAATAATTGTCTAATGAAACAAATTCCAAATAAAATGTTTAATAAGTTATAATATATATTACAATTTAAATTCAATATGTTTATGTTCAATTGAAGAGTAAAAATGATTTAATTAGATACTTTATTATACATTATATATAATACATATGTATATTTTATGCACATACGAAAATTAATAATTTTTATTCTAAGATACTCGTTTTTAAAATTTTGTATTCAAAATTAATTGTGTAATATTAATTGTTGGTATCAAATGATTTAAAATTTTAAAATACAATATGAAATAAATATTTTTAATCTCGTTGCGATATTTTAATTGGATTTTGTAAATAGAATGTTCTAGAGTACATAGGAAAAAAGCACAATATTCTATAAAACCGTAGCTCTAATTATGGCTGTAGGTAATTCTAAAATTGTATTTTTGTAAGTTCAAAATTTGAAGTGTCCATAAAAACTGTTATAAATTAGAATCTGTTTGTATATTTTACAATGTATCGGTTTTGAATATATATAATATAATTTTCCCGTGTTTTTTTCTTTCTAGAAATATTAGTCTATTATGATTTTATTGTCACACTGGAAGTCAGTATAGATAAGCGTTGTTCGAATATACCGATGATCATTAAAAAAAAAAAAAAATACCGTTTTAAATCTCACGATATATCTTGTAATTTACGTTAACCGCAGTGAACGATTATTACTGGCTGTTATAGTAAAATAGATGTGGTCTGGATATGACATTTTTTTCGTGCGTGATTCGTTTCAATAATAACAATACACAATGATCTAAAGGGGATTGATGACGACATCGTGCCGGTCATTGCAGACTCTATACTTCCATATCAACGCGTACGAAAAAAAATTAATTTTTTTTTATCCTCCTCCTCTCCACCGTTTCCCTTTTACCTACTTACCTACTCGCGTTTGCCTCCTTTTTATCCTTCTCGATAACGCGCTCAACCATACACGTACGTTTTGGAAGTTCGGCCCGATCATTGAGTATTCCAAACGACGTGCGGGTCAAACTGCGTATACTCCCCATACCCTTAGGGTGGGTGGCAATTACTCTGGCGCGAATACGGAGAATCACGTATGCGTCTCAATCGGCTTTCGTGCGTGTATATGTGCATACGTGACGTGCCGGCCGACGGACCTTAAGCGACGCCGGCGGCTGCTCGTCCTTTATACTATTAATGTATATCTTCCAGAGATTCGAGCCGCGGACGAGACCTGTGGTTGGGATCGGACGGGCTGACCGACAATAATATAACAGGTCGACGCGACGGTTTTTTTTTCACTCGCGGTAACCGTGGTAAATATACATAAAATGATAAATATTTTTCGAGGGGATTCGAGGTGACCTCCGAAGGTGATTGACTGATTTCAATGATAGTTACATCGATGGATCCGTCAGAACCCTTGGACCGTCGTTAAGATAACGTTCGTAAAATGTATATTGTTTTCTCGTCTAATCATAATCAATTAGATGAAACCCAAAAGCCGCAATAATTCTGCGACCACACACTAGTATTAATGATGACCAATTGTATAAATAATTATTCCCAAAAATCACTTTTTGTTTGGGAAGAATTTTTGTTTCGGAAAAATGAAAATATTCGTGAGCAAATAGGTTTCTCAAGTTCGGGCAACGTTGGGTTATGGACAGCTAATAGTATGTAATATATTATATTCTACATTATACGCGTATTACACCGCAGAATCAGTTGGGAATCGGGTCACCGTCGCCGGTGTAATAACATTTCCAGCGGACATCCAATTAAACGAATTCCGATCGTGCTCTGCATCCATCCCGCCCCTTCACATGACCACCACCGGTTGCAGGAGGTGCGTGTTCAGATCCGGAATCCGAATATCCGGAATAGCGGCGGAAATACGTTGTAAAACCGCCGATCGAAGAATCTGACGAATATTGTCGTAAGTCGGCCGTTACTTGATAACCACCGCGAGAGCGGATAAATTCTGTCGTTAAAATATCCACGCGAAAGTTTCACGGAATTTTAGACAACGCGGTGGTAGGTAAGCAGGTGCAGGTATATACCATCGCGTACAGGCTCTTTACATATAGAATATATCCATTAAATATAGAGTATAGCTATAGACTTAGTGGTTTTTGAATAAAGGCACGTTTGTGAGGTGGAAGATCATTGTTTTCCTCGTCATTTTTTATTTCGCGGTATAACGATAATATGGGTCACAAATTCGCGGAATTGACGATTTGGCGGAGCACGAGTCTATAAATTCTAAAAATTGATCTTGTAGAAGACGCGTAAAACAGAAATATAAATAACGAGTATACTGTTTATACATGCTAAGTCATAAATCTTGACCAACCCTCTGTTATAACAGTAGTACAACGTATAGAATAGTATTCGCGTTTTCAATACAATGTTCGAATTTCCTTACTTCCTGGTTTTTATGCGCGCTTGTGCAAATAATTACTATTCCGAACAATTGAATTCAAGACTCTGATGTGACCCTACTAAATTATGTACTAAATATTGCATTGTTTGTGTAAAATCTGTAATAATCATTCTGATGATAATACGAAAGTAAAAAAATAAAAAAATAATGTAAACAATATAACGTGTAGTTTACGTGCAGTGTTTCATATATAAAAAATTAAACACTATTGTATTTATGTATTTTGAAATTTGAAGTAGTCACTGATCAAATTAATAATTCATCTACAATTTTCTCAAAATATGATGTGCTTAAAATATATTATCATATCTCGTCTGTTTTTCGACCTTTAGAGGGATTATAAAATATTTCAACCGACGAACATATTGGGTATTTCATTTTTAGGTCGATAAAATATTACTATATTTTGTACTTATATGTAAATTGCGCATGTGATATACAAAAACATCAAATTATTATCTATTTTTGGTAGTTATGTACATTGTTCACCACGTGCCATATAGTCATACATTATATTATAAAACCCATAAAGTATAAAAACATCTGATAAAAATCGAGCGAGAAGAAAAAACGTATTATTATTTATGATACAATATTGTTATTATTATAATATAATAAATAATTTACTTATTGTTAATTTAAGCATTTAGTATTATAATAATATTGCACCTAACATGCTAATTTCCAATGTACATATAAACATATTATATTAGGTACATATGTTGTTGTCATTGAAAAGTAGCATAAACGTAAACATATTCATTTTTAAATGCAATTTACGTAAAATAAATATTAAATTAATAAAACCTTATAATTTGATATTTATTTTACGTATTTATTTTTTACGCATAATAGTTAAACGTTTTTTTTTCGGTTTGACAATAGACTCACTAAAAAGAGCATTTTTAAGTTTCCGCAGGGTGCTCAATTTTAAAATACGGTTCTGACCAATGACTGAGGGTCTTTTCTACGGTCTGTAACGAAATTGTTTTCAATAATAATTTGAAAAATATTTGAGATCTATTTCTTAAGGTATTTATTCGATTATAATTCGGTCAAATAAATATTAAGATATTATATTGTTTAAATAGGCACTATATTTATATTATATTTCACTATGTTTTGATATTAGATTAAAGGAACGACAGACATAATAGTAGTATACTTGTAGTCTTATAATACGTATAGTAATAATTTGTGTCATTGTTAATGAACCATTTTATTGTTTTGACAATATAAAATGTTCAATAGTTACGGAAACTTTGTATGAATACATATGATTTCGGGTACAATAGTTCTTTTTTAACGGTAACATCGATATTAGTCAGGGGGTTAAAATATAAGAAAATGATTTTAAAATACTAATACAAATAACTTAAGTAACATATTCAATGGAAATGAACATAACAAGACCCGTATTTGACCGCCGTTATGCTCTATTTCCGTCTATCGTGCCCGCATAAATAAATAAACAAATAAAATGAAAAACGAAAAACGAAAAAGAAAACAACGACTCTACATTGAAATATAGAAATAGGGCAAACTTCCAAGTAAAATGGATCGTGAGCATAAAAAACCAAGAGTTCTAGTATCAGGGTACATAAAAAATAAAAACCATTAGTCGTGTGACAAAAAGAGAAAAAGAACATTAGCAGACGAAATTTCTGTGCGTATTACTCTCCAATCGACCATCTATTCCATCTCTCTCACCCTTTCTCTTTCTCTCTCTTTTTCACCAGTGTCGTTTTTTAACCTCATGCTCCGTACGTCTATGTCAGCACTCCATTATACGCGTATATCTGACGGGTGGTTTAGATCTACGGGCACGTCTCAACTTTGGCCGAAATTTTGGATAAGGAGCTCCGTTATTTCTATTTTGTATGTTCTTTAAACAATAGGCACAGCGCTATTTGGTATAAATCTAAGGAGAAAAAAGTAAAAACGGTTTAATTTTTATTTGTTTCAACGTGAGACAGGATTATGTTAATTTCGCCACTCGCTTAAAATTTGTACAGCAGACCCGATAGCGTATATTATTATGTATACTTGTAAATATTATCGAGCGATGACCGTACAGCGGATCCACTCTCGTCAAAACCGTTCAATTATTTTTCAAGTACCTCTACGTCGTAACGTGAAATATATCTTTCAAAAAAAGTTGAGATAGTATTGTGATATAAAATTGTTACGTTCAAATTCAAAATTGTTCAAAAAAAAAAAGTAATTTTGAATTGAAATTTCATAAACTTTTTTAAAATATGTATTAAAAGTTTGCCAGAGTTATAGACGAATTATTATGTACATTAAATTGGTTTATTTTATGAAGATATTCAGTATTTAAAAAGTTTAATTATAAACGTATATGACGATAGAAGATATATGAAATTTATACGATTAATTAGGTTAAAGTTACAAAATTTCCAACATATTTTAGCAAATTTCTTTCTTTACATGATGTATTACGTCGTTATTATTTCTTAGTAATATTTAAACCTAACTTATCCCATAAAAAGAAGATGTGATTTTTTTATTAATTCTTATTAGTGATAATAGTTAACTATTCGACATTAACTCATACTTTATAGAACTCATATTATGTACACCTTACATTTTACAACATTATATAAGGTCCACTTATTTATTTGTAAGGTTGGGTATTAATGAGTAACTGAGTAATAGTTCACTTAATTTTAATAGTTATTGTATATGTTGATTATTTGCAAGAATTAATTTTTAACTTAAGAATTTACTATTAAAAAAAAAAAAAAAAAATAATAATAATAATAAAAAGGTGTTAATTTCAAATCAATTAATTTTACGAAAGTATCTAAATAAGTTAAATTAGCGATTATATATGTCACGTAAAATGCTATAGTATTGTTTAAATAGTGTTTGATAACATATACGTAGGTAGTAAAAATACTTTCGTCGCTTTTCACGTTATTTATTAATTTTTTTAGTAAAAAGATAAATATAAGTAATTATTCACTTAACTTTACTTAATTGACATATTTTTTATATTAACTTATTTTTTTTATTTAATAAAAGAATAGTTATAATCTAAGCTTCACTCAATAAGCAAATAAAGTAATAAGTAACTATACAATATAAGAAATTTGATATAATATGAGGAGGGTGAAACTATTCAGTGATAGAACCCAACAACTTAATTTAATGAATCAAATCGTTAATGTGAATCAACTCGTTCCCAAATCTTGTTAATTTGTTTTTTATATCAACAACTTATAAGAATTTAACTTTTATAGTAATATTTTTTAGAAAGAAAAGGCGGGTGGAGACTCTTTCACCATATCCTTCCTCTTTGGCAGTAATTACGTCACTGATGTATACGTTTATACACATGACTACTGCGAGTGATTAGGTCTTACATTATTTGGTTTTATATCGAAATTTACTCTTTTATTTATTTACATAATAAGTGCGTTTAATTGAGGTCGTGGACGAATAGTGATTAAAGTCAATTATAATAAACGTACTTTGATAATTAATAAAATGCATGAAATTCAGTAAATAAAGGTTATTGACTATTGATTACAATTGAGTAATATTTAAAAAAAATTTTATTGATTATTACCGTCAAAGAAAATTAGATAACGAATATAAATAATTTTTAGTGAAAAACGTTTAATTACAATTTTGGTTTTATGACGCCCTTAAATTAATATTATCGTTTAAATTTACGATTGGATGGGATTATATAAATATATATATATATGTAATTGTTATAAATTTTAGGCAAATTAAGAAGTCGAAAGACTTTTTGGGTGTAACATCATATTACATTTTTAACTTTTTGTTTTTACTAATAATTGTTATCCCATATTATCATCAAAAGAGTTAATTACGTTCGTTAATTAAAACTGATACTTCCGTTTATAGATATCATAAACAAATTTGCGATGAACGAAATTGATATACATAGGGTTTTGTTTATTTCATTTAATTAAAAGTTCATAATTAACACTTGAAATTCTGACGTAAGACGTCAAATAGAGAGTAAATTTAATCAAAACAGAATAAGCGACATTTCTATTTGTAATATTTTATTTTGCGTTAATGAAACATATAAAAAAATGTTTATTAAGATGAAATAAATATATGAAAGTAATAATATTCTGGTTTTCACGTTTTAATTTTATTTCATTGATGTGATCTGACTTCATCAAAAAGTCAAAAAGAAAAAACTATTGCAGGAAAAAGTACTGTAATTAAAATGCGCAAGTGCGAAACATAATAAAAAACAAATATATTTTTTAAATACACAGTAAATTACAATAGAAAATTAACGACTTTAGACAAAACACAAAAAAGAAAAAATTAGTAATTCTACTCGTTTCATTAAAAAAAATTTAACTTTTTGTTTTCGCTGAAATGAGTATTTTTTATGCGAACAAAAATTGATCACTAATTATGCGTGGAACAATTTAAGTACTTTACTCATTCAGGATTAGGTTGAAAAACAAAATATTGACGTTAACTTCATTAAGGTACTAATGCGGTATATTGTTTTTTTATACATTTTGTTATACATTTTAATTTGTATGTTAATGTGTTTAAGTTATATAACATGTAAGCCAAACACGACGAATTTAAATATAAAAGTTAGAATTTAAGCAGTCGATAATACAGTTAAGAAATTTAACGTACTAAAAAATTATTTAAAAAGTTATGTCGAACTTTTTAATATAATATTTTATTAGTTTATGTATACATTTCTTGTTTTTCAACTTTCGATAATATTTATATTATTTTTGAATTGTTATAGATATTGCTAGGTATATTGTTGTAGATTAAAATATGGTGTTATACGCCTTTAGATGATTAGTAAAATATATATACATATTTAATGTTGAATTCTTGAGATATTTCTATCTGAATTCCTTTTCTAGAAATTTTAAAACAAAGAAAGCAAAAAGTATAACCAATGTTCCATGTATAACCATGTTCTTTAAAATATTATTTAAAAAATTCGCCATAATTTCTTATTATATAATAAGAATATATACTTGGCGAATATATATATTTAGAGTGAAACAGGTTTTACCAACCTGTTTAGTATATTATATTCATATTTATATTTATATTCATATATTCATATATATATTCATATTCATATTATTATTATTATTATTTAAAAGTGACTCGGGTTTGACCCGGTGTTCATACCCTGTATCGGGCCTAGACCAAGATACCGAGGCTTTGACGTATTTGTTCATTCGACATTCATTCACGTTGTCTCCCTCTATATTATATCAATGATTAGGAACTTCCTAACTGTATGAACCGTATTTATAATTGTCCCTTTTAGCAGTGTAACATGTGTGCATTGATTAATTTCTAGTATTTTTTGGCTATTATGTAGTTTTCGTAGTATTATCCCTGTCGGTTAAAGCACAATCGGCACAATTATTACTTTATTCATTTCCCACAGACGTCGTAATTATTGTGCCAGATCTGTATACTTTTGGATTTTCTTTGTATACGTTTCGTGAATGTTATGCGTGTTTGGTATTGCAATATAACCAGGTATGTAATTTTTTGTTTGTTTATCGATTAGTATGATGTGCGGTCTATTGTCATGTATTGTTTTATTAGTAATTAGTGTTCTGTCGTAATATAGTTTGTGAGTTTTATTTTCATATACTGTTTGTGGGATATATTTGTTAATATGGTATTTGTTTCTGTATGAGTTTATGGTTTAGTGCAAGCTGTTGATTCATGATGTTTGTTATTTGGTTATGTCTATGTAAGTCATCGGTTTGAGCTAACATTTTACATCCTGATGTGATATGTTGTATTGTTTCTTGTGTTATATGGCATTATCGACATGTTGTGTCGTGTACTGTGTCATCCTTAAGTATGTAGTTTCTGTAGTTTTTCGTGTTTATAACTTGGTCTTGTATGGCTATCATGAATCCTTCAGTCTCACCAAACAAATCCCCACGGGTCAGCTAGGCGTTTAATGCTTCTTTGTCAACCTCAATTTTCCTGAGCTCATGTAGGTGTCTGCTTAGGTGTAATTCTTTCAGAGTCCAAGTTGAATTTCAGAGATCTTTTGTTGCGTTGTAATTATGTCCTCTCATGTTGTGTGTGGAATGTAAATTAAGTGGAGTATATCCCGTATCTGCATGTACAAATGCTGCACATCATTGATGTTTGTTGCTTTGTGTGAAATAATTGTCTAAGTGTATTTATCTGTTTGTTATGTAGATTTTGTACATCTATCAGTCCACGACTACCCTCACGGCGTGGCAAGGCGACCCCCTCAACTGCTGATTTTGGTTGGTGTTGATTGTGTTGCGTTAATAGTGTTCGTGTTTTCCTTTGAAGTGCTTCTATTTCTGTTTGTGTCCAGTGTATAACTCCAAATGTATATATAAGTGTGGGAATGGCAAAAGTATTTATGGCTTTGGTTGTGTGCTTTTCTCATTATAATTATTACTTATAATAATAATAATAATTATTATTATTATTATTGATATTGTTATTGCCATTTTTATTATTATTATTTTATTAGTTATCCGGCGAGACAGAAAATAATATAATATATAAGTAAATAGATTTTAGTATTGGTAGACCTTTTATTATTTTTAACGTTTCTATATATATATATAAGAAGTATACATTATATCCATGGTATGTCCGTTTGGGATTTACATAATATACGTAAGGTGTACAGAAAATTGTGATATTAAGAAAAAGCTAATATAATGTACCGACAAAGGCCGGTATTTTTGTTTCTATTCTCAAATAAGTCGACGTGAATAGCGAAAGAAAAAAAAATGACACGTGCTCTTATATTCTTGTTGACAAAAACACGTTTACCACGCCGTAGATCCAAAAATAATATTAATGGACATGTAAAATGTGAAATATGGGAAACGTCTTGTTATTTTGAATGTTTTTCGATTTATTCGTGAACATAATCACAGTTAACCTAGAGGAAGTTGATATTTTCTTATGGCGCGTAAACATGTAAAGATACAAAAGAAAACGTCGGTGTCTCCGTATGTGACGGAAATGTGAAACCAGTGAATTCTAAGTTGTGATTTATTTTGATGTACCGTAGTCGGCGTACAATATAATTTATAAGTAATAGACGATGACGAAACTACATTGTAATTATGTAAAACTGTATGTACAAATTTGAACGATGGTGGCACGAAAGAGTGACGGGCTATGTAAGTAAGACGAACGTTAAGTCACAAATGTACATAAACCCTATTCGTCAAAAAAACGAAAAAAAAATAGAGGTTTATATAAATAAGTCTTCGATTCAGTTATCGCGGCACGTAGTGAACGATTTATACCGAACTAAGGATTTCTCGAAATGGCGATGGAGAAAATTCGACGGAAACGGAAATTTTCGGATAACTCGACGAGATAGAGTCGTACACTAACCTTGGCGGGAAGTGCGGGGACGGTCGACGAAAGCGGTTCGGCGCTGAGCAGTTTCTGCAACTGGCTGGGCGTCGTGGAATCGTGAGGCTGCTGCTGCGACGCCGAAGACGAACCGCCGGCCGTGGTGGACGTAGCGGACGCGGCGGTGCCGGGCGGCGACGGCATGGGCGCCGGCGCGTACTGTATGCAACCGGAGCTGGTGGACGAGGACGGCGACGCGGGCGGCGAACCCTGATTAGACGACGGCTGCTGGTGTTGCTGCTGCTGGCTGTGTTGGTTGTGGTGGTGGTGGTTGTGGTGGTGGTGGTGATGGTGATGGTGATGGTGGTGGTTCTCCGTGTGCCGGCGCAGGGACCGCGCGTCGCAGTACGACTTGCCGCATCCGTTCGCCTTGCACTCGAAAGGCTTTTTGTGCCGGTGCGTCAGCATGTGCCCGTTCCTGTGGACACGCGTACGCGTATTATTAATTTTGTGTAAATAATTGTTGGCCCTATTGCGACTCGGTACACGGTTCCGAGCCAGGTCGCGGGCTGTTGTCCACCTCATGACCTATCCGAACCGAACCCCGGTGTCGTAATTAGACAGTGGTGCTGTGGTGGCATAAGTGTCGTTATAAAATGTACAGAACGGCTGTCAGACACTGTCGAAAACTCAGTGTTAAACAGTATGTTCAATTCGAATGTTACAGTTAAAATTCTGCGTGGTTATTTCATTACTCGTTAAATGGACGAAAACAATAAATGCGAGTATTCTCAATATTTGGCCTATTCAAGTGTAGTCCGATGAATTCCATGTATAGTTCATTAGCGAACTAATTGATATAATTATTAATAACTCCCATAAAAAAATGTAATACGTGCTATTTCATAGATAAACGTATGTAGTATATAAATCTGTAAAAAGAAATGTAATATATTTATTCATAACAAAATTCAGAACAAACTTTATTATTTTCTCTACACATTTTCTTAATGACGTCTTAATTTGGATCGTCTCAATGGGAAATTTTGTATGTCTATTTTGATATCGATGGTGTTATTTATTATTAATTTTTACCTAGAGGTCAAACAGCAAACCAAGTACTCTATAAAGAAATTTTAAATCGTTTACGTGTAAAAGATTCGATAAGAAATTACAAACAGGAGTTGGTTTTGCACCATAACCACGCGCGTGCCGGCAAGTGCAGCTTTATTAATTTGTGAATTTTCGGCACAAAATAAATATATTATAGAAGTTTCCCATTTCTCACCATTTCACTGAACCATTTTCCTATTTCTAAGATTCAAAACTGCGCAACGATTTCAAGATGTGAAAGAGTGTTTTTTAGGTGATTACTTCCAACTGTATGTAATTTAATTTATGTATCGAAAAAAAAAAAATTAAAATCCTGAAAATTTGTGAACAGACCTCAAATTAATAAAATATAATAGCAATTGATATTTTATACATTGCATGAATAACATTTCAATAGATTTTTATAGTTTGTCTATATTTACACTTTACCGGTAACACCATTTATGACAATATATATATATACGTCCAGTGATTTTTACATAATAGTAAAATTTGGCGTATTATTACAGAATTTTTGAAAACACGAGCACAGACGGAAATGCTAACGACTATTGTTCAAAGAACAATTCACGGTGGATAAAGTTCTCGCGTTTTTCTGCCGAAACATTCGCGTCGTGACGGTTTGGCAGTCGAGAGAGAGAGAGGGAGTGAGGGAGAGAGGGAGGGAGAGAGTGAGTGAGAGAGAGAGAGAGAGAGAGAGAGAGAGAGAAGAGTACAGGGACGGAGGCGTGGCGTTAATAGATTTATAGCCGTATTCCAGTGCCGAAATTATTGCTCCGGTTTCCCTTCGGCTGATATACGATTTAACCCGGTGCGTGCGTGTGTACGTATACGCACGTGTATGGGAATGCGCCGTCTCTCGTACCTGGCCGAGTGTTTTCATTCTTTATTTATTTATTATTCTCCTCTCCATAACCTGCGCCGTCCAGACCACTCTCCTCCGAAATCCCGAAAAGAAAAACAACATACGAAAACTAAATCATTGACCGTAGATTGGGTCCCGTCGGGCGGAGGAGAACCGGAGGATATAAATCGACCGCGGGATCGTATGGAGACGACCGCGTGTCCTGACGGCCGCACCCGAGTCTATCCCCGTCGGCCGATCATCTCAGCTATTGAGAAACCAATTTCAGCCACCATTTATCTCGGAAGGCAGGTTTGAAGGAGAAGGGCGTCTTCCGGGAATTCACCGTCCTGACGATAGGGTTCGCTTAAAATATTATCGTCGAGACGGTGGGAGACGAAATTGTTATTTCCGCTACCGCCGCCGTTCTTCCGGTGGTGGTGATGGGCCAATTTTCGCGATACATATTTCTCGAACAGTCCGAAAAATACGCGCGATTCAACCGTTCCCCGGTGACATTATTAGTATCATTACGTTATTGTTATTGGTATTTTTTTTTTCAAAAATTCCTTTGGAATTTTAGTATTACAAGTACATTTTTTTTGGACGTTACGAAATCCACCAGAATTAAATTCGTGTATTATACTATTATGAGTTTACAGTGTGAACTTAACACACTATTATTTAGGAATATAAACGGCTGAAAATGAATATAAGTGCTCGACAATTTAATTTATTATGATATCAGAAATAAATAAAACATATTTGAAAAATTAAAAAATACACGTATATTTTAAAATATTTCCCACTTAATTTGTAATAAATATATATAGCTACATGAATGATAATATATAATATATTAATATTACAGTGATTCTGTGACGTATTACGATATTTTTGTTATTTATTCACAGAGTACGCAATAAAATTACATTTTGAAAACTGTTGTGTGAAAAACACATAAATAATAATCAAAATTTTAATTATATCAAACTTGAATAATAATAATAATAATAATAATAATAACAATAATAATAATAAGTATAATAATAATAATTATAAATTATTATTATTATTATTATTATTATTATTATTATTATTATTATTATTATTATTGCTCTATGTTCAAAACTTAGTTCATAAATGCGCATTTTCGAAGTTTATGAATATTAATGATTATTAACGATTTAATAAATTTAAACATTATATTAAATATTTAAGTTTCAAGTAAGGATCTGCGAACTAGATGGAAAAACTATATTTATGTTTAAACTATTTATAAATAAATGTTTAATTAAATTGTATCAATAATTAATGACACGCATGTTTGTTCAAAAATTTTAATTTAAAACTTTCAGTATTGGAATATTCTATATAAATATATTGGTATTGTTTATTTTGACAAGTATGAATTTGTTTTTATGAATCATGTTAAAAGTATTATAAAAATAAATTTCATTTTAATTCAATAAATTTATATAAATAACAATAATTGGTTAGGACGAAAACGAGTGTGTTGTTTTATTCTTTTACTTAATGGTGATTGAAAAAAGCTGTGGACGACATAACTTGAGTGTGTATTTTAATTAAATTAGAATGCTCGTTAAGTTAGAGTCTATTTTAAATAAACAGAAAGTCATAGTTTTTTCTCCGAGTTACATTGGCGCAAAAGTTTTGTTGGGTTAAAAATTATTTTTAAAAGAAAATTGAAGTCGAAAACACATTTCACGGGTTAAGAAAAACTTTCAAAGTTATTTTATTTGAATTTAAATGAAGTCCATTTTGTTATCTGACCTAAATGTGAATATAGCGAAGAGTTTGTGAACGTAGTGGAAGAGTTTGATGAGTTTAAGGAGGTAGTGGAGAAAGAGGAGGAGGAGGAAAAGGAGGAAGGTTAAATGTCAAAAGATCTTATTTTAAAATAAGTGAAACATAATGTTCATTTGACGTTTTCCATAGTTTGGCATTTGCATGTTGAAAGGTTATAATATAAAATTAGATAAATTACCTATCTAAAAAATTAGTACCTATCACTAATCGAGATAAATTTTTTTCTTTTTTGTTATGAATAATATTTTTATTTAAAAATGAAATATTTTTACAATCTATACATAATAAGTATAATAAGTAAGTCTGATGGCTATTGGGTTTTATGGCTAGTATTGAATTACATTAATGTCGATAGGAAGGCTCCCAGCAGTTCCAACTGACTAGATTATCGAGATAAATAAGGAAATAAATATTTATTTGTTATCGATACGAATGTCCATCGATTGATAAGTTTGTGGCAATTTAGAAACAGCTGTGGAATTTAATTCATCGGTATTGTTATCCTATCCATATTTGGTAATTTTGTATTATACCTTCACCTAGTGGCGTATTAATAATGAGAGTGGATGTAGAAGGTTTCTACATTCCAGATAATTTTTTATGACTACATAATCAAGTATTTAATAATGTACTTTTGTCACTATAAGCTTATATAAAACTCAAATTATTTCATTATGGTTACATCTCCCCAATTTTTATTTATAAATATATTACTGTCATCACCTTACCACTATCAATTGAGCACATCGTTGCAAGAGACAAGATCATCTTTGTCAGCTTTTAATTTCTCGCCCTGTCTACTCATTGACGTCACTAGCTAAAAATTGTCAGTTAAAATATATCTATTTGTTCAAACCCAATTATTAATCTATTACTTAAGAAATTGCGTTCACACATCATTGCACTTATTAGACTTATAACTGTTACATAAAGTAACTCACATACATTTTGAGAAAAAATTAACTGCTTTGACTCTGTATAGTAAAGTATAGTAAAGACAACAGAATAATATTTTAAGCTAATTAATAATATTTAGTTAGAATTTTGAAAACACTATAGGATTAGATTAGGCAAACAATTTTTAGAAGGTGTAAAGTGCCCCGTTACATCCCACTAGTCGGAAATGATGCATATTCTCCCAAATCGTCACCGATATCCACTTGGGTCTGTCGGCCGTTCGATTATTCACGCGTATACATGCAACTAGCTGACCCGCTTTCCACGTAGACGACGACAACGAAATTTTGTATAAATTATGTGACCGGAATATACGCGTTTTCAATTTAAAAACCTTTTTACCGTGCAGAATACGGCACGGGTTTCTTACGCGAATTTATTTTGCAATAAACACTTTTATTATTGGTACAGATGAAACCTCCACGTACTCGCCGCGGTGTACGCCCATTAAAACCCGACGCGCCACGATAATTTATATGTGGATATTTTAAACAGCTTGTAACGTGCTGGATGGTGATGGCGTGAAGGTAGAGATATTGGTAGGTGAGGGCAGGAAGAATATAAGGGGAAAAAACCATTTACGTAATAATATATCATGCGCGCGTATAGGTACTTAGGCAATAATGTCGGTGCTGCGGTTATACTTATCCTGGGGGTTGCGTTTTCAATTTCCCGGTGTAATGAAAACCGATACTTGTCGATGTAAGTTGGCTCCACCGGAGACGCGATGGCAAGGTTAGCGTGTATACCGTGGCGAGTGGGCGCAGCGTCAGTGGCGGTCGCGGCGGGACGATTGGGGAAAAGGTCACAATAAATATGAAAAAAGGTTCTATACGCGAACATAAATTGTTGTTCAGCAACGACCGTTCTCGGAGGTTTAAAAAAAATATATATACAAGTGTGTGTGTGTGTGTGTGTGTGTGCGTGTGTGTGTGTTTATGTGAGTGTAAAGAGTATAATTCGATAATATCAACTGAAACGAATGAAATTATGATCGAGTATACATGCAGGGGTAAAATAAATAAATATATGAAAACCTATACGCGAAAAATAATATTCGCCCGATATTTTATAATATGATAGCGTTTAATCGTACAACAATCGTATTATGTATAATATGCAAGACCGGCGTTAAAGATTTTTCGAGGAGATGGATGGGGTGTAATATGCGTGATTTGTCGACTGATTATTATCAACTACAAGTTTCAGACAAAATCTAATTGGTATTACATAAAGTATGTTTGTGTATACTTATTTAAATAAATTATATTTTTTTTTAATGAGCTGAAATGCTATAGGACTTAAATAATTTAGAATTTGATGATTTTCCAAAGTTTAGAAAAATAATAGAGAATATAAAATGGGAAAGTGATGACTTTTAACACTAAGCATATGTACTATTTTTAGATCCCTGAGACAGTCTAGATAATACCTGGAACAGAAAATTGCTCAATGTTCATAATGTACACATGAGTACTTTTAGTTATTTGTAAACGAGACTATTATTAAAAATATAACAGATCAAACTAATATATGTTATTCAGTTCGAAAATCTGAAAAATCGATCAATACTGAAATTCATGAGATCAAACAGTTTCTGTGAATTAACATGTATATTTATATAATACTAATTACTTGTTTTTTAAATATTTTGTATGTGATTATTATAAATATGCCACAATGTAGGATGCTCTGGGTTGAGTTTTTTATTGTGGTAAATAGAATCCTTCTTTAATATTGTATTTATGAACACATCGACAAATATCTATTTAATCGGTGTTTTTTAAACAAAATTTTGGCCCAAAAATCAAACAAGTCCCCAGTCATAAATCTCATGTACTTATAATGTCCATGATATTTTTGCATATGTATAATAATCATATTTTTTTATAAAAAAAAAATAAATTGATGTTAAACAATGTCTTACACAAAATTATCATCAAATTATCTTAATAATCCACTTGTTCAAGAATTGTCGACTTAACGACTTATATCATCAACCTCATGGACTGAAATAAATTTTAAAAATGTTTGCTGAGTGATAGGTGCAGTATCATTCATAACCTCTCAATATTCGGTTATGATAATGTTTACGTAGTATTTAAATCATTTACATGTTTTGATTTTAAATAGAAATACTTACAAGTGGTCTTGTCTTTTGAAAGCTTTGCTGCAAACATTGCACACATACTTCCTCTCATCACTGTGTGTCAATTTATGTTTTGCCAGTGCAGACGCGTTCCCAAACACTTTCCCGCAGGTCTGAAATACAAACATATTCATTAGTTCGTAATAATTATTATATTATAATAATAATCACACATACGTGATAATTCGATTATATCTAGCACTATTATAAGACTAGTGTATATTGTAAGACTATATGACAGTCACTAGCCCCAAATTAATTAGTCGATTGATTTGTATAAGCTACAATACACAATTAATTGAACAACATATTACAAATGTGAATCGTGACAATAGCCATGAGACACAAGATAAAATTATTTATATCAGAATATTCTTTATATTTCAATATAATATCGTAAAATAAAAATGTGTCATCTGTTAAAACGATTTGTCTTATTAAATTTCTTCTGTAAATTTTTTTTCATTTTGTAATTCCACTTTTTTTTTGGAGGGTGGGGGGATTGAACTCATATTTGTTGGAAATATGATTATTGAGAAATTGATTGTATCGGTGAAACTGTCTGTAGAGAGTATTATCTTTATTAAGGTGTCTTTGAGTGTTAAATAAACAACATTTGGAGACCTCACGCTCTGAAATAATTGTGAGACTATAGCTGGTTGCTTTTTAGTTCAGTAAAAGTCTTTAGAATTATTGAAATCTTTTGTAGAGAATAATGGAGGCCATTTATCAACGTCAAAATAATTTATCAAATATTTCTTATTTCAATCATTTTTTACCTGTATCTTATCTGTGTGCATCTACAAGGTGGGTTTTATTTTTGGAAAAACGTCAATTGTTATTATCTAGGAGACATATCAGGAAATCATTAGTTTTTTACAAAATTAAAATCAAACGAGCCAAAATCGTCACAATTTTGTATATAATATACACCGTATCTTTACTCCTAAATATTTCCGAGTATAGTAGTGAGTAATAAGTTAGTAAAAACGTTACGCATGCCAATAATAATTAAAACATTTTAAACATTTGTATAGTATTTATACGTTTGTGGAAAACATATTAAATTCTGAATAAGTGTTTACAAATCTCCAATTAATTGGGAGAGATGTCTTCTAACCTATTATAAAACTATTTATATCAGTAATACTATCACCGAAATAAGTATGAGGAATAACTTATATAACTTATATAATTATATAACAGACTGTTCGGATTAATAAACAACATAAAACGATAGTACGTTTATTTATTTATAAAAAATGTGATTGTCGACCAATTTTTGTTTAAGAATATTATACCACATTTAAAGGCCAGTGCAGTACATATTTTATGCTCTTATCATAAACAAGTTTTACATGTACGACGTATGCTATGTTCAAGATTATCATATTTGTGTGGTCGAAATGCACTTTGGAAATTTTTTAGTGTACTTGTCTCTGAGTATCTGACCATCAATTTCGCTGGAAGATATATTTTGAAATTCTTTTCAAGACGCGTGTTTTAAAATTTCTCGTCTTTAAGTTCTTTTTAAATGATCTAAATCGACAAAGCATCGTTTTATCATATCGTTCAAATAAGTAGTTTTTATAAATAATATTTTCAATATTCTTCTTACACAACACACAATGTTTTACATAATCATATATGGTTTAGATGACTGTAGTTATGTATTTCGTACATTGCAAAATATAATTCTTTTATTAACGATGTGTAAGGTAGATACTTAAAACGTTCGATTAGAACGGTTTTCGAATCATATTGATCTGTAAAGTTTTGTGAACATTTGAAAAATATTTCATGGATTTCATTTATGTATTAAATAAACACGTAACATGCTACTGACATATAAACATACGTATACAAACACAATATTATTCAACTTCAAAACCCCATTAAAATTGTTTAGACGGAAAACAAACTGTTAAATAAATTTTCATAAACATAATGTGTTCGCTATAAAACTAAAAACACAAAAACAGAAATAATGATAAAATGATTACGAATAATTTATTTCTTGCTTTTTTTTTAAAAAGAATCAATGTTTACACTTTGAGTAATCAACCAGCGCTTACTGTAAAATAAAACATAAATATCACAGTCTTATCTATGTTACCGTAATCGAAATCGTAACACAAATGTCTCCGAAGATAATACGATAATTCGCATTTTTATTCTTGTGACTCCGAGCAGCTTTGTCGGCCTAACGAGATTAATTAATTATGAATTCGCATGTTGTTACGTTTGCGATTGAACAGAACAAAAACTTGCAATTGCTGGTCTTCTCCAATTTATTATTATAAAACGCTCGTTAATCAACAATCTTAATGTCTTCTTCTTGAAGAATTTTAACGAGCATTCGTTAAAAGAGAGAGAGAGAGGCGAGAGAGAAGTCGAATAAAAAAAAAGTGAACTACTGTCTTTTAGAGGGTTGAATAAGAATGCCAGTCAGGGGGATGGGAGAGGAGTTTGGGGGTGATAAAGAAATGAGATTTTACTTATTATTTGTTTTTTACATAAATCGCAAAGCGGACCAAGAAAAAACAGATTAAAATTTTTGGACTCGATTTCTACACACGTAGAATGAATCGAATAGTATACATACATATGTCACTAGGAAATGCATTAAGATGGCGCCTTTCTATACTTAATATAACTCACATTACCGTAAAAGCTCCATTAATACACCTTTATCATTATGGGTGATTCTTAATAAGAAATATACTTAGTATAGAATCAAGTTGACAAATGTTTTGAGTTAAAAATATTGATGAAAGAAATCTATTAAACACTCATACATTTTTTTTGGCTTTATTGGCTGAAAATTCGTCAACGAAGGTAGTGGGATTAACATCATTTAAATGTTTCTTATTACTGTTAATAATAAATAATTAATTTAATTTTTAATTTTTAACTGTTGACCATAAGTAGTTTTTAACGTTTTTTTAAAACAGAAAATGATCTCTTGCTAAAACATTTATTATTAAAAATACATTCTTATAAATATAGTCAGATATGAAAAATTTCATCGAAATTGTTGTTTTTTTTATAAACTTCAACATATGATACGCTAAATGTTATCAAGATTTTTGAATACACCGTTAGTTGATAATAGAGCTATACAATTATTGTAGATTGTATTCATTCTCAATATCAGATATAAATATAATTTAAATAAACTTAAGTATATTTGAGTATACTTATTTGTAGCTTACAATATATTTGAGTTATTTTCATTAATTTATTGCAACACATGTAAATTAAAACATTTAAAATTTATTTTTACAGAACGATAAAACTTACAGAAACATATTTTTCACTATAATTTTACAGGTTTATTAAGTACTACGAAACAAAAGTGGAATACAGTCATATATTTGAAAATAATTATGGAATATGGTATCAGAAATAATAATAATATTATGTGATATACGTGTTTTTGAATATGAATATATTGCGGTAGAGCGTACCGATTATAATGCACAGCGGTGGAAACTTCCAGAAATATTTAGACTCAACTCTATCTCATTCTTCTGCACCGTCTTACCGACTCATCGGTAACGATCGTTCGTGCCCGCCCGCGACCACCGCAAACAGTTTTAGTTTTATGTTTGCAAGTCCAACGACGACACACACGTGACGTACCTTGTGTGCGTTCTATAAAGCGTGAGCAAGATATTTTTTCTCTATTCTTATTTAGATTCGTCCAGAACAGATGTATCGAAAGTTGTATAGGGGTTTTTTGCAATTATTGAGTAGTTTTCCTTCACCATCGAGAAAAATACTGGGAACAGTGAAAAACGTGTCAAATGAAGTACTGTAGATTTTATAGATACTATTTTCTCCAGGAAAGTAACGCGCGTTATGAACGTCCGATGACTCCTCTTTTTATACGAAAAACTTTTTA
Source organism: Schlechtendalia chinensis (assembly GCA_019022885.1). NCBI lineage: Eukaryota > Metazoa > Arthropoda > Insecta > Hemiptera > Aphididae > Schlechtendalia > Schlechtendalia chinensis. The sequence goes on along the minus strand of CM032340.1, from coordinate 7,435,775 downwards.
CGGACAAAATACAATTTGCTTCCCGCTAAAATTCGACGGACTACGACGTAATCCGGCCTTGACAATATTCTATATTGTATATTAGTATATTCTCCGAAAAATTGGCACCATTAGAAATATTGCGCTCTAGGCAATTGCCCAATCTGCCTTTTTGGCACTGTGCATACGTGTATGTACATTTTAAAATCAACCGCTTAAAAATCACGAGGATTATTTCCATAAAAATTTTGGCTGCGTTGTTGGAATAAATTGCGCTAGGTACGTTGTGTACGTAGCAGTATGCCAGTTGATTTATATAACGCCACTTTCTCGATTTATAGGACTTTACAAGCGTCCATTAAAGATGTTCTGTAGGAATGTTTCTACTCTTGTTGCACTTAAGCCCAAATGTTAGGTTCTCTTTCGTCGTCCCCTCCGCCCTATCTCACTTACTCTGTGTCGACTTATTCCCATTCCTCTCTTTAATCTCATACTTTTTGGACTCTGCGTGTATCCGCCACCTGTGTTACTATACACTGCAGAATCTAATACGGTTGCTGTACTGCAGCTTATCTCAACGTTGCATTACCGTAATTTTATTTTTAACCAATATACCATAATCCGTGTCTCGTGGAGGTTTATAAGTTCGAGTCTTTTCACCTTTTTATATTTTTTTCCTCGTGCGTATTAAAAAAGTACTGCTGTTACTGTCTGGACTCATATGTACTTGAACTTGCCCTTGGATCACAAGACACGAGCCTGATACATTACTGGAAGAAAGCACGGCGAATATTATACAAAATAGAAAACAAAATGGAGAAATAAAATTTTCTTTTAGCTCACGATCGAAAAAAATACGATTCACGTATCACTAGTTAACATGACGTCGGTGGTCTTCTATGAAATCCGTTTGAAGTGAACATAGTTTTCCTTTTTGTTACTTCACGCAAAGCTCGACTTAAAGATTTACGGGCCGAGTACATGGACCAATTTGGAGCCCTTTTAAATTGTTTACATTTCAAATCATTTGGCTTTATCGTTGTCCCAAAACGAAATAGTGCTCACTATTGGGCAACAATTTATTGAATTGTTATTGCGTTTTTATATTGAAAATGTTTTGAAAAATAAAAATAAAAGAGCAGTTAACTCCTTTTGACATTTTTCCGTTTTATTGCAGTTTTGAATTGGGTGGCTGATATTTAAAAGTAGCATTGTTAAAAAAAATTTCCACCATGAAAATTCATATTTTCCGATTTTTCATATTATAGACTATTATCTGTTATAATTGGAAATAAATTTAATAATTATTTAAGTTTAATTAAATGTGATATAATCAATTGGAACCACTCATATGTATATTAAAAATTAATATTTTAATATTTTTTATCTTAAACCTGGATATATTGATTTATTTATTTGAAGTAATTTAAAGTTTTAAACAAAAAATTAAGTTGATTATAATAAACACTAAATAGAGTAAGAATAGAAGCTGTTTTTAAAATTTTCAAAATGTCCTATTATTAATTAATCTAGAAGTTGATTAGAGAAAATAATAAGTTAATCTATACAAGATACAGTTTTTAAAATTATCTTTATTTAAAAACATCTATTCGTTCAAATGCATATACTAAATTTCAATACTAATTTAAAAGAAAAATTGGGAAAAGTTAAAAAATAATTACCAATTATTCGTTTTACGTTTTAAACGCGATCGTTCAAATAATTTCATGTATCTAATTCAATGCATTGAGTTTAAAACGTATTAAGATATTAAGTTACTATAACATTAACTGTTCAACTTAATTTCGATTTTTAGAGTTTGTTATCATTTATTATATCGTTGGTAAAATTGGCGATAAAAAAAAAATAAATAAAAAAAGTATATATATTTTTATGTCCATACATTATAAAATAGTTACTGTAAAGAAGTAGTTTTTTTGAAGAACTACACATTGATCTGCACACAGAAAATAAGTTCTGTTTGGGAATCTAACAATCCAACAAACGACTAGGTTTCTTATGATTACTTTCACTACTTATTTTTTATATTTATCGTTTCTTAATCGTAAATGTTTGATTTTTATCAATGAATTCTTTTGATACGCTAATATTTTATTTAAAGGCAATAACGACGTGGGCCAAGTAGAAATTCAATACACGTGACCCCTCTGCGGTTAGGTAAAAAACCACAGACGAATGGCGGCCGTGGTAACAACAGTAAAGCAAGTTTTCGATATGGACACACTGCAGCGCGATAGGGTTTATTATTATGATTATGACGTTAGGTTGCGGTAGCTCTTTTTAGAGTGGCTTATTATTATTATTAGTTTTTTTATGCATATAAATATAATTTTTTTTTTTTAGCTTTGAACGAACGAAGCGATGCGGTGGCTTCGTTTTGGTTCAGCGAGGGGTTGTAAACAGCAGCCGGCGGTTGGTCGGTCGGTCCACAGTCAAATTTAATGAAACGCATAACTTTTAAAACTTTACCCGGCAGCAATATTAAAACATAGTGTTCACGCGTGCGTGCGTCTGAGTTCGAGTGCGGATTATATCCCGTCATTTATTTACAACGGGCCACTATCTTTGATGTTATATAAAATGCAAATGTTTCCGATGTCTCCGTTAACACTAGTTCCATTCTCATATTATCTTATAGCTTACGGGTAATCGGTATTCGGTATTGAAATTCTCATAGATTTTTATGTCACAATAGATGATGTGTGTATTTCCAAAACCAACGGTAAACGCATGTTTTAATGTCTATATTGTGTCATGTTTAGTCTTGTAAATTATTTGAAGAACAGTGTTCAAGGGGATCGGGAAAACGCGTTTTTCCTGAGGAGTATTTGGACAGATAATTTGAAAATGTGTGCGGTTACGTGTTGTCATTGTGTCAGATGCGAATGACTATTAACGTGAGCGTATCGTAATTTTGTTTAAACTATCCGAATTCACATTCTATAATTCCAAAACAATTTTCAATTTACTGGAATAAATGTTCAAAGATGTAAAAATTAACATATTTTCGATCAAAATATCAAAAGTTGATTTCCACAACTAGCCTAGAAAAATATATTATGGATACAAATCTATTTTTTGGAATTAAATTCGGTTCACTAATGGTGGTTGAATTTTGTTCAATCCCTTTGTAATTTAAATACATTCTTTATATTTGATTACTACTCTGATTAGTTTTTAAAATATTTTTTAAAATAAGTATCCGTTTATAATTTACATAAATCAGGAACTGGTTGAAAAACTAAAAATAAGTATAATTTTATGGTCACCCTCGTTATCGATTTATAAATAACAATGTAAAGTTAGGATTTTGATTTTACAATAAATATTTAATTTTTTATTATGTAAATATAAACATATTAATTTATTTTTAAATTAAATCAATATCGCTCCTTTATTCGGAAGTCAAAAATCAAATAGTGTTAACATGAAAAATAATTTTTTTGACATTATTTATTTTAAAAAAAAAAAAATTAAATATTCAAACTTGTGAAATACTTAATATATGTTTTGAATAAATATTTTAAATACAACTTCGGAAAAGTATTTGAACATATATACTAAATACTTTCCAAAATTATGTTTTACATGACTTTCCATACTCGTAATATACGGTCTACTGTGGATGTGGTAGTGGCGTAAATTGAGATTTTTAGGTGTTGTGAAAATAACTAAATGTATAAAGTGTATCTTCTATCCTAAAATGATATAAAACATTAAACGTACACGATATATGCATAACATTTTTTTAAATCTTTTAACGATAACATAATTTATAAAAATACGTTGTAATATGTTAACCAATACGAAATTTTTAACAATGACTAACAAATCCTAAAAAAAAAAAAAACAAAATTAAAATGCTTTCAAAATAATATAAATTAATCAAATGATAAAATAAGCAATTCACAAAAAAAAAATAAAACTTAGAGCTATAAATGTTTATGACGATTCACGAAATTATTTGATGGTAGTGACGCATCAGTTCTAATCGGTAATATTTATTAATTACTGTGTGACGTGTGTACGCATATTTTTAAAAGATATAATTAATTATAAATATACGTCGGACGATATCATAAGCGTATTGGAACAAAACGGGAATTCTTTCTAGCTACAACTTTAATGCCATCGTTAGGAGGGGAAAAAATGAACGGTGACGGTCTCAACGATAAATGATTGGTTGAAAACGTATCGTGTAAAACTATTTTGATACTTGGAAATGTTAAAAGAAAATGAATAAATGAATATTGTACTTGTCGAACGATAAATAAACGTTTCGAATGAATAGATCAGTGGTTGTAAGAAGAAGAAAAAGGAAAATGACAATTGAAGTGTTTTAAGAATGATTTGGTTTGTGATGTTGTGAATGTAAATCGAAACACGATAAGTGGTAAAAATAAATAAAATATGAGATAGTATATATATATAATATTATATATATATATATATTATAATAATATTTTTTAAATAAAATACAAAATCTCGTATATTGGCGGTGTCGGTGATACACAATGGAGAGGAAACGAAGGAAATCACAAAAATGAATGGGAAAAGAACGAAAAAGTTATTGAGCCCAAACGAATTTTTTTCGATGTAAATGATAATTCCTTTTAAATTTTTTATAACAATTCTATATCGTGAATTAAACATACAGATCCAATACAATTATTATTTTATCATATTTAAATTGTTTTTGCTCTTGTGTTTCTATATCTTCATATTGTATAAAATTATAATAACGATAATAGTAGTTGATTTAAATCGACAAAGTAATTTGTCTTTTATCCCTATTCTCTTTTGTCTCACGTACACATTTGTTTCTCGTAGACTTAACGTTAAATCACTGTAGGAATTTGTCCATTTTTACTCTGTTTTCTCGTGAAACAATTTCGCAAATCGACGTCGATTTTCAAAACATTTCTTGAACATTAAATTCCATTCGGAGTTATTATATTATTATTATTGTACGAAATTTTCTCGCAAGTTTTTCCTTTGAGAAATATGCGTAACGTTCAACTAACACAATTTATGTAGGTATACGCATATACGTGTTATTGTAATAACATTGTTTATATACTAAGAATCCACAGCATTTTAATAAAAGGTCGAAAATGATACGATGCATCGAGTGAAATGTATAAAATGCTTAATAAATGATACTAACAAATTATATTAACTTTGAGTTCAGATACAAAAATTACGTGTAGATACCGATAAGAATATAGATTAATGCGTAGGTAGAATATGGAATTCTATCCAGATAAAGTTATAATAGACAATATATATATATATTTATCCATAGATAACTAAAAATGTAAAAATAATTTTTTCCATCTGATAGGTCATTTTTTACTTTTTACATTTTTCTTCACACTATATGTTATGGTATAGATATTATTTTATAGGTATAACTTAGTACTTTACATACAATTCCACAACTCAAGATTTTACTTATGACTTATAGGAAACTTTTGAATAAATCTTACTTGAGTTTTGTTTTATATAATAACAGTTTTTAAAAATATATTAAAAATACTAAAGTTTTTTAAAGAATTTACTGAAGTATTTCAGAGTACTTTATAAATTCAACTATAAAAAAAAAAATTAAAAAAAAAACTAAATTACCAGAAAAAAATTAAAACCTTATCATAAAATAATAAATTTGATTTTATATTATGCTGTTTTTTTGAAAGCAAGTGAGTGCTATCTAAAATATAACAAGATAGAAGTTACAATATAGAACATCATAAAATCGCTATTTTTTAAACAGGTGGGTAATAAATGATAATAATAACAATAATAATAACATACGTCGTCGTTACTCGTCACGCCCATTGTCGGATAAACTGTGAAATCAAAAATTGGAAACAGCGCGTTCAAAAATAATATCGTTTCGTTGCATTGAAATCATTCCGTGTTACATGTCTATGCATACTATATAATATGTATATAAGAAAAAGAAATGTATATATACACGAAACAATATATTATCCGTAGCGACTTCTCGGGGCGTTAAACGTTTTTCATTCTTGGCGATTGACTGTATATAATATAATATATAATATGTATGTATACGCATTCTTTCGTTCGTGCGTTCGTGCACCATCACGCCAGGCGGTATACATACATTTATATATATATAACGTTCAATTCCGTCTAAAGTCTATATATGTATATATTTTTTTATGATTGATAGTTTTTCGGTGGCTTCTCTCAATCTCACGTGCCAAATGTTTCGACTACGCTATATGAATATATCATGACTACCACGCTCACTCCTTATATACACATACATACATACATACATATATATATATTTTTATATATATATATATATATGGCTTGCGCTCGAACATTTTTATACGTATACAGTGTGTATGTCGATTGATGTTGCAAAAAATAACGAAAATCGTTGGTGTTTGCGCGAAGCAATATTTTTAATGGTATCTGCGCGTGGGCGCTTATTATTTTTTTTTTTTTGTATGTTTTTCAATAGAAATATTTTACACGCTGAAAAGGCTCGTTTCACACCGACGATTTTTACGACTCGACTTTTTGGTCAATCATATTGACTGCACCGTCATATTGAACGCGATCTTTCGTCAAAGCGGTTTGTATTCCCTCGTCCTTACGCAATATTTAATTTACTGTCGCAAAGTCAAGAAATTGTATTACTTTTTTCATCAACTTTAAAACACACGGTTTCCGATAGTTTATTTTATTGAAATGGAATCTCGTGTTGAATTACGAGTGTTTTACTCGAATGTATGTAATCCACCCGTATTTGGAAACATTGCTTGTTGGTAGTTAAAAGTATTTTTATTTTCATTGCAGACAATTTTTTGTAAAATAAAAAAGAATGAAAACAGTCTTTTCCAATTAATGTTTTTATAAATTAGAAACTTGATAAAAAACTGAGAATAAGTTTATTGCCATAGACGATTGTCCAGTCCCCGTTGTCGTGAATAACTTAGCTTAAATTGTAAAAAGGGGTTTTGGTTATTTTTGTTCTTTTGTTTAGTGATTGATTTTATATTTACGAGTTTTCCTTTGAAATATATTTTTATGACGTGATATTATATTATACAATCAACAAAAAACTGTATATATAATTTTTTTTCGATTGAATAAAAAAAATAATGGAATAGGGCGATTTCAATATTTTAATTTGTTCACCGCAAAGAGGATTTCCCGTCACCAGGGAAACGTTTTAAATCCGACGTTTTTCATTCTATAGTATTGACTGGAAATCAGTAGTTAGCGGTGAAAAAAAAAGAAAGTTATTATTATATTCTATTTAACGACATTGATACTGAAGAGAAAAATTAATTTAAGTTTTTTCCTACCATTGATTTGTTTAACTAATTATTTATATATTATTATACAATAAGATATTATTTTATCGAGTAAGTTATATAAAACTAGAACATTAAATTCAGCTACAATCAATAGATAATTTTTGTGAACAAAATCTAGAATGTAGTTGTTAATATATGAGTATTAAGTGGGTTAGAAGCAGTTAAAATTATAACGGATTCCGTTAAATAAATTAGAGTTACTAAACATAAAATAGACACTAACAAATCCAAATAAGTTTTCAAAATTAGAATTAATTAAGGAATTATGTTGATTTTTGGTTTTCCTCTTATTTGCTATTAGCTCAATTAGTTTTAAATCTTTGATGAGTGTTTATTCCCACCATTATATATAATTTAAAAATAAAATCGTGGAAAGAAAGTCTCCACGCATCTTTCTTTCTCTAAGGTACATAATATCAAACAATGAAAATTAACAACACAATATAGATCTAAATAGACATAAACTAAAAGTTAAAATACAAATACGATCATTCAATCCCAAGCAGTGACGGATTTAACATTAAATCACGACAATTTTTTTTTAGATTGTAATGATTGTATTACCTATTTATTTAACCATTGTTTCTATATAAAATATTAATTACCATGTATTATTTACAGTAAATAGAATACCATGCAATGACCTTTTCCAAAACAAAATCTGTTAGATGTATGTATAGTATTCGATAGTAATAATATAATTCTTAATACATATTCGAAACCCCTATAAATTATTTATATTCTAAAGTTTTTGTCGGGTAAATGAGACCCGTGGGACTTTGGAAATAAATCAGTTGGGTCTGTGCAGGACACATTATCAGTATATATATATACGTAAATACTGTATACATTTTACGTCGTCATTGAATATACTTTGTTTTTAAAAATTTAAAATCGTAACATTTTGCATATATTTTAATGTGACAAGTTTTGGTACGATAATAATAAAAATAATGAACTATAATAGTAATGCTGGTCACACGACTTGTCAAATGGAACTACAGTGAATATTATTATAGATAAGTCGAGTTCTTTGCTAAAGTAAATAGGTGCAATACTGATTTGATTGTCGTTCCTAGACAAATAAAATCGCTATTCACCAACCAAGTTCATTTTTAACATTTTTTTTTCGTAACGACACACGATGTTGAATCATTATACATAACTTCCAAAAACGTTTGTGGGATAAAATGTCTAAAATAATTATATCAATTGTAAAAATATCCGGAAGAAAATTCAACCTATGTAAGAATATCGAATAATATGTGTTGTGTCGCATGGTGAACAACCAGACTGAGATTTTTAGATCTTCATTTTTATTTAATTTTTCGATTATCAAAAATAAAAGTAAAATAGTAATTTTTGAATTTTTCGATTAGAAAATTACAATTTTGTTTCTTTATATTACGATAGTATATATTTAAGTATATATTGTTTTTTTTCCTATAACACGTTTACCAAAACCAAATATTGATTTGTTTTTGATATAAAGTACAAAATGTTGGGCCAGATCATGGAGGGTAAAATAAAAGTAAAAATATTTAATCTGATCTGACATGGAGAATATGGATACACATGATTATTTCATTTACATATATTACGTGCTTATAATTGTGACTTCGATCTCGACTGCCAATAAATTAGATGAACTTTAATATTTGTGTACTTATAATATTGTTTTTTAATACGCTCAAACGAAGTTTTTCTTGCGTTTAACGATTAAACGCATATAATAATAACACAAACATTGTTGATAATCTATGTCAGACGTGTAAAATTACAAAATATAAATAGCGTTTGCGCATATTTATTATAAGTAAGTACTGTCTATATAACAAAACTATATTAATAAGTAAAAATAGAAAATATTAAAAAAATAAAGACACATTCAAGAAATGTATTACACGATACGAGTAGGGAAGTAGAAAGCGAAGTAGGCATTACCGAGGAATCGACATTGGCAACGACATTGGTACTGATTAGCGGATCAAAAAAACAATGCGACGTGAATTGCAAATGACATAAATGATATTAAAAACAAATTAAAGGTAAATATTGTATCTTGGTTCATAATTATGTTTTTTTCAATGGTTGTCGTTAATATTTAATCGTTATTTCCTGTAAGATATTTGCGAATATTTCCAATAAATTGAAAACCCTTACGACATTTCTGTTGATAATTGTAAACATTGATGCGGTTCTTGAAAAATAAAAAATCGACTAATCGTATGATGACAAAACCTATAAAATTAAAATTTGAAATCGATTTTCAAACCCCGATGTGTTTTATATTCTTATATTTAAGATTTTATATTAAGGGTACTTGAAAAATTCGATACTAACCCTACAGTAGTATTCGACTTATTGGCTTATCGACCTATTACATATGTTGATTAATAATATAATAAAATAACTATGAGTTATCATTATATTGATACAGAACATACTAGCCGATGTTGTTTGTAAACTTCACTGGATTCACATTTTTCTTATATATATTAAATGCTGTTTTGCAGTCCGGAAAGAATCACTGGCTCGTGAAATTGTTCTTCGAGGGCAAAAAAAAATACTAATAATAGGAATAATAATAATAATAATAATAATAATAATAATAATAATAATAATAAAAGTGAATATTAAAAAACTCGACGTTGGCGCGAGAGCACTAAGAGCGAGTGGCGAAGGAAACGGTGAACACCAAGTGTTACGCGCGAAAAAAAAATCCTCTCCACGTACCCTTCGTCAGCTCCACGCCCTTTAACGTCGTACCGGAAACTAGCCCGACACACACAAAGCTGACTCGTCATAAACGACGAAATTACATAACAACGACAACGACGACGACGACGGCGATATTTCCTCCTCCGCCTGCCATCGTCTGGCACGTGCTTATTACGAAATTTTTGAAAAAAAAAATTAAAACATTTAGTTTTTTACGAATCGATATTATTACCGTTACTAAATATTATCGCACGAAATATATGACGTATATTATCGAATATCGTGATATTCAATACCGCACGTCGTGTACATTTATATAAATATATACAGCGCAAAACAAATTTTTATTAATCTATTAACGGCTATTGCTTGAAGTCAATAGAAAATCGTAAAAAAATTATAATCGTAGTATTTCAACGACTCTTCATGAGATGCATACAATTTTCAAATGACAAAACTAAGAATGTTAAGTCACTTACAAAATAAATATAAATTTGATTATTTTGTAGCCAAAATAATATAATCAAATATGGAAAGGCGGATACTATCATGAAGTTAAGTTTTTTAACTATTTTGAAATTGACCCAAAATATCAGCCGAATGGACGTTCACATATCGTTGTTTGAATTAAGAACAATATAATTTATCATTTCGGGACAAAAATAGTTAATTTAATAATTGTATTAAATTTAAAAACGTATAATATTAAATTAATTGTAACCGTAAACATTAATTTACCTACGTTATTTATCTAGTCAAGCAAACATTTTATCTTAGAAATCAATTAAAAATTTGTCATCTAATATGTATAGATAAGATACAGTTACTAACTTTGTACTCTTGAGATGTTGCGTAACGCTGTTTTTTTTAAAATGCTACTTATCTATAAATATAAACAGAAAATGTCGAAGATATTTTATTATTGATATTAAAACGTATATACATTTTGTTTAGTTTTTAACTGCTCTATTGTTGCCAAAAGAATTTTAATGAACCACAATTGTAACGTTATTCGTTAGGTGTTAAGTTATTTCTTATGGTTAAGTTTAAAATGTAGCTAAGGAAAGAAAGTAACTTATTAAGTTAATAGTTTATAATTTTTAGTATCTAATTAATATTTTAATTAAATTAAAATAATGAACTTAAAAATCGTATTAAAATAAATGCTTGGCGCATATTATCACAAAATTGTATGTTTTAGCATTGATTCCATTACATACAAAGCTATACGTTCAAATGTTTTTTTTTTTAGTTCTACCATCTGTATTTTAAATGTAATTGTTTCAACTATGTTTCTTCGTGATTTTTATACTCGTACAGTTAATTCGCATTTAGATAAAATTCCTTTAGATAAAATTAAAAATCAATTAGATACTTCAAATTAATTTTGTAATAATTCTTTGATCAGATTCTAATAAAAGAAAATGCTTATAAAATCTTAGTCACACAGTTATCAGTTATCACTAAACTCTTGTTACAGTTATGTACTGATGTTGAAATATTGTAATTAGTGGCACATCAATAATGTTTCTCGGGTGGTGGAGGTGGATGTAAATTCGAGAAGCGACCAACAGATATTCATCGTCTGTCTGTTTCGGATTAACGTTTAGTGCGATTTTCGTATCACGCGAGTCGATTCGTTTATTATTTTATTTATTTCACCATCATATGTAAAATAAGTCATACAGTGTATTTTTTTTTGCAAGCTTTTACGACAGCTCCGCTCGATATATGGTGGATTTAAAATATTATATTTAAATATAAGATTTTGCATTGAACAGTAAATTTCATTAATTTCCAATTCCGATTCGTTGGGAGGATTTTATCTTTTCGGTTTGTTTTCCTATAAACTGTATGCACGTTATGCATTTTATCGCACAATGACGATAGATATCATATTATATCTGGACAGACGCCAACCGAGTAGGTATTAATATCATATGTTAGGACGTAAATATGTTAATGACATCGAATACCGACAAGACGATGTCATTACAAAACGCGTAATGTTTCTTTAATTATAATAATATTATATATAAAATTAGTAACGAGGCTGTTGCGATTGAAAATGTCAAAGACCAAAGTGAATCGAAAACAATCAAAAATTGTCTTGCCCAATTTCGTCCATTTTCTTTTCACTATTATTTTATGTTCAGTTAATATATTGTTTACATTTTTATATTTATGTACACAAATTGATAAATGTACTATTTAAAGTAATGCATATTTTCCAAAATTTGCATCCATCATACAGAATTTGTCTTTTGTTTATTTCATACTGCTGTGAAAACGGAGTTTCAATTAAAGCAATTATGATGTTATTAAATGGAAACATTGGTATTCATGTTTTCAAAAATAAATAAATAAAACACATTTTTAAGTCAATTTTAATTGACAAGGCTTTCTATGTGTAAAATCATGGAAATATTCGACATATCACCAAACTTTATTGCTGCAATAATAAGACGTTTTGTTATTTATTATCATAAATTGCTTGGCTGATAATGGCGTATGCCACTGAAGAAAATTAAAATCTGCCTCATTCTACCAAGTGTTTTTACCAGATCACTACTAAATTATAATATAACTACTAGGCAACTGAATTATAAAATGTTATCAGTGGACTATCTCGCAAACTTCACGCGACCACGTCACGATTATTCGTTGTCAATGAAAAATGATTCGGTTGGCGGCAGCGTTGTTATTAATTATACTTCATTGATTTTCAGCTTCTGCTATCAATAATTATTTTAAAAATTCATAATAATTTTATACACATATTATTTTGGAACCGATCAATATTATATTTTAAACAAAATGCATTTTAAGATCTCGAAAGATTACAGAACATTTCTTATAAACTAAATATAGTTACTGTAATAAGAAAATTGTAGATGAAGTAGCGCCTCACTTGTCTTATCTAGCGAGCCGCCACTGTTTACGCTTAAGGAAGCTACTAGGAAAATCGAAAAATGTGTCAAATAAAGTACCAACCAGATATAATTATGGAAAATAGCTACTGGAAAATAATTCGTGCATTAATCAAAGTAGCAATTTTTCTATATGAACATGTGTACATAAACAAAATAAAAACATAATTATAATACATTTTTTACTTAGCTTAGAATCTATAATACAAGAGTATTACGTAAAATACAAAATCAAATTGTCATCCCGTTGTATGTATATTACAAGCCATTTAATCCTTTTTCATAATGCGCGAGAATAGTAATATCGAAATATATTTGCAGTCGTATCTAAATTAAATGATTACATATTTGAGTATTTATCGTAAGTATTTGACAACCTTGCATGTGTTTGTAATATTGCGTAAGTTTAACGATGTAATAATTACAAATGATGATCTTTTTATAACAATAGTTAAGATTTGTTCAGACAATAGCAGCGTATTTGTGGACACCGCGCGGCATTACAATGATAATGTAATCATAATAACAATAAGTATTTCGAATATTTTCGTACTTTGAAGTTTATTCGTCGATATTAAAAACGCGAAATCGTTCAATAACGCTTATATAAATAAAAGAGACTAACAAAAGAAAATATGCAAAATAATTGACAATGAATTTTATTTAATTATACATTAATCCTGCAGGTCTCGGGAATCATCTTTGTACGAAAGTTTAAGCAAGTTTATGAAATTCAATTCATGAGCGTACGCGTGTATACAAAGGAAAAACAAATAAATTATATATATTAGCTGTGCTGATGCGGTTTCGACGGAGTGAATGTTATTATGAGTGTAGATTCCATCTTGTTCGAATAATTTTAATTAATTCAAGTATAATTTTAAGTATTATAATAATAAATGACACGCATAATAATTATATTGTATACATAATTTTCTACTTTTCTAAGCATTGACGTATATATATATTTAATATTATATTTAATCTTAATTATAAATGACTGCCTTCAAACTTTATTATAATTATTTGTAACTAAAACTTTTTTATAATTCGGATTGAACCTTTTAACATATTTTTATGTGTTATCTATTTGTTGATGATAAGACAGTGAAACGTGTAATTATTTATTTATTTAATTATTAATTTTAATTAATTACCTATAACATCCAGAAGGTCATGAGCAAAACATCAATGAAAATGTTTTTGAAGTAGGTTCAATGGTTATGTGCAAGTAGTAAATTAATTAAAATTGTTGAAGAGTCGTAGGATGACAAAACGCTTGATTGTATCGTCAATAACGAGCTATGTAATGTAAGCAGATTGGGTAATATTATTATTAGATAGAACTTAATATAAATATCTCCGACAGTCAATATTCTCTTTGCCGTGGTAATAATACTATAATGTTTGAAACGACCTTTAAAATTTTTTACATAGTACGATAATATGCGATTGTACTACCGAGAGCATATGTATCGTTAAAATTATATCTAATTATGCATAAATAATAGTATTACGTCGAAATCCTTTAGTATTATTAAACGTGTGTTTTAGTTTGTTATTGAACATTTAATGCAAAAAACAATTTTTTGTTTATATACTTTAGGTTAATTAAATCGAAATAAATAAAATATATAAAATGAGTACGTTTAGTTAAAAAAAAATAATAATAATAAAAGTAAATAAGTAATCGTGTAAACATATTTTCCAGCATAACATTATATTTTTCAACTGAGAATAGTGTTTTACTTACATAGCGAAATGTTTACTGAATGTATATTTTTCGTAAACAACATATTTTAATTTTATTTCATTAAAAACTCGATAGATATATTGGAATATTTTTGAAAAACGTTATTTCACATCGGTTACTTTTACCGAAAATACCGTTTTATTGAGAAAAAATAAATCCGAAATGCTACTATTAAATTTTGACTCGAACGTAAACTACAATTTTTGGTTATGGCGTAATACCATCTCCCAAAATATCAGAAATATTTTTGAATTTCTAATTCGTGTAGCTGAGTATATAAATAATGTTTCAATTAATATTTCACATCTAATTTATAACACATTTTTAAAAATTTAAACCTTGTTAAGTTTTTACCCAATAATACCAAAAAATACCAAGTAAAAGTTTGATTGTTACTATGATTAATAATTATGATTACTACTAATTATTGTAGTAAACAATTTTTTGTAAATGTGTAATTAAAAGTAGTTTTAGTATGTACTATAAGGAAATACATACTTATTAATGATATATTTAAGATATAATTTCGTGTGAAAATCATTTATGTTTTTCTTAAATATAGTGTTTAATTTTATATTTGAATGATGTCAACGTTACACTCAAGTAGTGTTTGTAACTATTTTTCTGCAGTAGAAGATTAAAATATTTAAAATGCTTTTTTTTAAAAAGTGAATTTGAGAATTTAGTAGAATTATTATTTTATAAAATCAAGAGAGGTTTATTTATAGTTTAACAGAGTTTTGCGTAAAATGATTTTTCTTTCTAATAAATTGTTTATAAATAAAATATATGTATGGACTCTTTTTTTTTTTTTTTTTTTTTTTTGGAAGAATCAATTTATCAATATTTACACGAAAAATATATAATAATGTGATATTATAATAAATTGAAGTTTTTATTCGTTGTATATTAAATAAAAAGTTTAATATTAAAAACTATAAACAACATGAAATTACTGTTTTATTTATTTTTTATTAATTATATATTACATCATAAAATATATTATGTTATGCAGATATTTTGAAATTAGAAGTTTATAATTATCGTCATACCATTGAGTTTTATTTGTGCTTGAGGAGAATATGAGGGATAGATTTTTCCTTCTCAGCGTTTTTTTGTGGTATCTACTTACTTTGCACATCATTTTTAAAAAAATTTTAATTATTCATAAGGAAATTCTTCCTAATGCGCTACTTTTAGTCTTCAGATTATTTCTCATTATGGAGCATCACCACTTATTTTGTAGAAAAAAAATTGCTAGTCTTATCTAACTTATTAAAGCTGGTATTTCATTAGGTGTGGTCTTCTGTTCACATTTGTTTTAGTTCATATATCGTTGAGTAAAAAATCAGTGTTCAAATTGTCAAAGCTGATTTTGCTGTCGATAAAAACCTTGCTATTTTTTCATGAAAATCCTCTAAAAAAACAAATCTTATAACCTCCGAGATTGCATTAGCCTATTCGCCAATTGGTATAATGGATAACTAATGTAAAATAAACAAATTTTGTTTAAGCAACGTTCTTTTTTCGACCTAGACTTGCCTTCAACTAACGATAAATGAAATAATGACATACTCCTAGGTATAAATTTAGATGGATTTGGGGCCTTACACACTCCTAGAGAGATAGGAGGTACTAAAACCTAAAATTCTTTTACCGGAGAGAGAGATATAATAAATCTGTAGTAAAAATTGTCGTGTGTAATAGTTTTAAGCTTAAATGCTGATTGATCGAAAAATATTCATTCATTTTAAAAATTAACGCGTGAAAATCACTTCAAATTATATTCCTTAAGAATTTATAATTCAAACTTTTCACCGCATAAAACAATCATAGTGGATATTATATTTATAGTCATAGAGTAATCAAGTTATGAGAGTATACATGTTTAAAATTTTGAAAATATATAGAAACAGAATGCGTAAACAATTTTCAAAAAATTAAACAAAAATTATTGAAATAAAACTTTTTTACGGAGGGATGTGGAAAAAAGTCACGTGACTGCAACGCTCGGGCATTACACATTCATGCACATTCAATAAGCGAATACTTTATGTATGAATAAGGTTGTCGAACGGTATTTACGTTATGTTTCATTTTAAATTGTATTTAATGTTTTAATTATTTAAGTTACAAAAAATGGAAAACTCAGAATCACTTACACATTTTTCCCTAGATACACTTTATTAGTAATAAATAGTCCAACAATGCTAAAAATAAGATCATGCACTAAAATGTATGCAGATTTTACAAGATATTTTGCTAAAATACAATAAAAAAGGTATGTATTTGATTTCAGTTACCATAAATCAATAATAACTACCAGACAAATGGAGTCACAAATGCACAAAACGAATTCATGGAAATTGAAGTATTAGAATAAAACAATAAAATCATTAAAAAAAAAGGTTTGATATGATAATAGTAATAATATACAATACGTTTTATACAATAATACTGAGCCACATGAAACGCGCGGAAAAAACTACAACCACGCACGTAATACGCACACCGAACCAATTCAATCCTATATAACATTTTATTATCCTAATGGCGTGAAAACGAGTGAAACTCCGAAACAAAAGCCTCTGGAGATGAATAATTCCGGGCGAACATTACTCTCCTCTTGCGTATAGCGTATATTATACATATAAGAATATATGCACACACACATATCGGCGCATATGCTTTCATTATTGTTATTGTACACACATACACATACACACACACACACACACACATACACATGTATACCAATATGCGCATATACGATTGTCGTATAATTTTATAAGTTCCTTACTCCTACCATTTGCTTCCACTGCTATTTTGGTTATCTCGTTTGGCATTAAGCACTTAGTAAAATCATTTTCTTAGAACTTCATAATAAAATATCACCTGCACTGTCTCTCGTTTTGTTTTTTCAAATTCACTGTGACTTAAAGATACGAGTTTATGTATTTTATAACCGTTTTAGAACATCGATCAGATATTCTAAGATTTTATACGGTTACGAACCTTCGGCATAGAAATGATACTACAACGGGATCCGATTAGCTTAACAGTTTTGCGGGGATAGACGTGCAAGTCCGGAATTAAAAACAACTAGAAAATGTGATGTACAATTTGGGGAAAGGTGTCTGTAGATGTTTTGTTGTCAACGAGAGAAGACATGATGGAAAAATAATAGAATAGTATGTGTTGGTCTGGTGAAATGAATTGGAATTCGTTTCGGTGTATGTCAATGCGTGTATAACTGGACGAATTTTCTCAATACATTTTATCATTTATTTAATTTAATCAATGTCGCATCTACTAAGTGAAATGGTTTATTTTATAACCCGGATGCCAACGGCATTGACTATTGCATAGTATTTTGTTTTTAAAACAAACACACAAGTTTGATTACTTAGCGGACGAACGTGACAAAATCTTTTTGTTTCTCTGAAATTTTATTTATCGTTTCACGTGCAAGGAACAATTTACATTTGTATAATCAGCCCATAGTAACAAATTGAGTTTTCAAATAACTACTATTGTATTATCCATTTAGAACACCATAATTAGTTTCAAGTTTATGAACAAAAATGCATTTAAATGACAACACAAGACTGAAGACAATCGTACTAACGTCAACTACTCAAATACGTCCGCATGAAAATAATCGAGTAGAATAGCTATCATCTCCTATTTATATCTACGTATTATTATTATTATTATTATTATTAAAGAATGTGTAATTTTTGTGTTAAAAAATCAAAATAAAATAATTAAGTATAATATAATATTAATACAATAATTTAAAATTTATTTAATTAAACGACCTATTGAAATATATTTTATCACAAAACGGATGCCATGTTATGAAATTAATTATTTAAATGCACAAAGTGCATCATGAATATGTTCATTAAATCAACTGGATGTTTACATTCTGTTATTTGTGTTAATTGCATAATCTGGACATACAGTTAATGAAAAGAACGGTTTCACTAAGTGAATAATAAATATATATATACATATTTCCCCAAACTCGCGACCGATTTAAATAAACGTAAAATTTTTGCATTGCTATCGTGCAAGTTTCAAAACCAATTTAGCCACAATGTACAATTTAACGCGATTAAAGTGCTAGCAATAAAATGTGATAGTTATTGTTATTCAGAACACGTGTTATGAAGTAAAAGTTGAAAAAAAAAGAAAAAGAAAAAAAAAAAGAAAAAGTGAATAAAACATCACATTACTTGAACATGTATAATATTACATAAAACGACAATGTAATCGAAATCGTAATATCATGTAAGATTGTTTTTCAACAACAATAATAATATAATACAATTACACTGAAATAGAAATAAATAAAATCATTCTTTCGCCGTTGAAATGTTATTACATTTTATAAAACCTATGTTGTCCGAATATTGTATAATTAAGACTGAGACTTATAATATAGATATAGAGATATAGAGTATAACGTGGAGTTAAATGAAATTTTTAAGTTTTTTATACGCAAGCCATCGTTTTACGTTTTGTTGTTCATACTGGTTTTTACGATATTGCTAGAAAAATATTTAAAGTAATGTTTGATTATGAATATTTTTTTGTGGTGAACATTTTAGTCAACAGAACATGATTTACAAACGGGGCTTGAACATTTTGAAAAACATTTCGATTATTGGTTTTCAATTATTTCGACTTTATTTAAAGTTCAAAAACTAATTTTAAACATCTCGGTTTTGAAGTTTAATACCGGTTTTAATTTTTCCGATTTCAATTTTAAATATCGATTTTCGTTTGGTGATTTTGGCTTTAAATATTGTTATTGTCATTTAGAAGTCAAAACTCGTCAAAACCTTTATCGCCGTTTGGTGGCACGTGTAATTACTAGTTTCATTGAATACAGAAAATACATTTATTTAAACAATAATAATTATTATTATTATCTTAATTCGTCGTACATATTATACATATCCATACGGTCAACGAACCCTAATCTTAATTTTGTTTGATTATGATTTTAATTACTAGTTTGTCTTCCCTTTGTTTTCCATTTCAGATATTGGTTTTCAATAATTAAGATTCCGTTTTCAATTTAATGTACTAATACATGTTTATTTTGATAAACGTTTTGTATTGTGATTACCGGATTCGTATGTACTCCATATTAAAATTGGGTATTGATTTCGATTTTTTCACCGGTATTTCAAATCGATTTTGAAATTTGTTTTAAGCCTTATTCATAAATAATAATATACACCATTCATGCTATTCTGTTTTTCAATGTACGTTCATTTTAATTAAAAACAAGATTCAAATATTGAATGTCAGAATCCGCGAAGTTTAATAATACCGAATTAAAGAAACACGTACTATTATTTAAAATTTATTAAGCATGTGATTTCATTTTCAACCTTACTACTTCCCTTTGCACACTCATATTTCACGCGGCAATTATAATATTCTAGACAAAATCCGTAAAGAGATTTTCAAATATTATACGTCATGACAATAGAATTTTAATATTGTATCAGATCTACCACCGGTGCTACTTCGTTTGAATTTCATAGTCGATTGTTATAACATCGTATTCAAATCGAAATTTTTATAATAGACTTCTCTTTGAGAAAATGTATTACAGAATCCATTGATTTATTTCCACACAGCCTTATCGAGTTGTACATTGTGATGTGAATATGTATTCGAATTACAGCAAAAACGTTCATTACGATAGAAATTAGTCCAATCTTGCTAGTTACGAATTGTAAATATATATTAAGAGAAATGATATTATAAAAAAGGGTAGCCATAACATGTTAAAATGTTAAATATTATTATTTTAATAACTTAACTACTCAATTTGGTGTGTCGTGAATTTATTAAATTACGTAGTTCAAATACTTTTGAACTAGTTATAATCAAGTTGATTTTTTCATACAAAGTTAAGTTTAAATAAATAACAAAAAAAATCTTGTTTAATATACACCACTGTTTCTTACAAAAAGTAAGTAACAAAAGAATTTATTGTTTTTGCCTAAATTACTTCTTTTGTAATATTTATTGAAAAGAGGTTTTTATGTACGGAAGTAAAACTATACAAATCAAATATAAGAAATAAAACTAATTTTTTGACTAAATGAAATTAACTAAATCTTGTTTTAAAATTTAACCTATCCAATTAATTTCATCATTAATTTTGCACATTTTTGATCATTATATATATATATATATATATATTAATATTAATATTAGATTCGTAACGCTATCACTAAATGGAAATGTTCGTCACTTAAATTAGGTTTTAGTTTGGTGACAATTGCGTATTTAAAATTACATTGAGAACTAAACTGTTATATTTGTACAGCAATGAAAAATGTTATAGGTGTATGTTCTATAAATAAAAAATAAAATAATTTTACAAATAACGAGTGATTGAATTTGGCAACAGTATAAAGCATATCAAGTCTGTTTTAAAAATTGGTTTTATGACGTTTTTTTTAAAAAAAATAAGAAATTCTTCGGACTTTGGATCGGTCAAACAAACCACAATTTTCATTGTTCTCGCAAAGATTTCTTGTTTCATATTATTATTTTGAAAACGACGAGATAAAAATAAATATAATAAGAAGGTGAAAACGAAATGGACTTTGGACGGAGGATTAAACAATAGTGTATATAGTGACTGAAACGTTCTTTCATGATACTATCTGTGGAAACTATCGTTCTGTTGGAAAAAGGAGAAAAAGTACGTTAAGCACGTTCTAAGTTTTCCTTTATTGTTTTCTTTAAACGAACGTGTCTAAATCTACTTTGAGGAACATGTGAAACGCAACCATGAAAGAGAATGGAATTAAAAAAAAGCGGGAGAAAATAGTCTTTTCTAGAATATAACTACTATGCGCCGGTACCAGTATTAATAATATAAATCAAATAATAATACAATAACAGAATAATGAAGGTACAATTCATATTTTTATTATTAGAATTATATTTTCAATCGTATCGTTATTAATGTGAATTATAAAGTATTATATAATAAAAGTGACGATCATTTTAAAAGTTTAAATGATAATATTTTCCGAGAACTAATATATTATATATGCGGTATTAGACGTCAAACAGTTACACTTGTGTTTTGTTTACACCGCAGATTTGTTTGCATGTTTGCTGTTATCTATGTACATGCTGGTGGATAAGAAGTAGGCGTATAATAAGTGAAATATTCAATTATCTAAAAATGTTCTTTTTTTTTAAAAAAAACTTTTAGCGTGCACTTTTCATCAACGGTGGATTTTTTGTTCTTTTTTTCCAAGCAGATAAACAGAATATACAACTCGATTATTATGAGATATGAAAGTGTGTTTACTTTTTCGTACTGTTCGCGCGCGCTGTTATATGATCTCGTCCGAGAGGAAGAAAAAAAGTTACGTTGATGGAAGTTATATTGTATAGTTAACAATAATTTACGAGCGGACGAAACTTTCGCGCCGCTAACATTATATCTCCGCTGTTGCATGTCGACCCCTTTTTCAGATTAACGGAAACGAGGGATTTAACATTTAAAATATTCGTTCACGTCTGTAATTTATATAAAATGCCGAGGAAAATTTTGTTCGGTATACATAATGTTATATATTTTTCCTAGTAGAATAAGGTTGTACACAATATAGTCATACGGCATAGAGCTCTGGTCATCGAGGAGTTCCCCAAAAACATAAGAATAGCATTATATCAGTTTTTTTCAATAAAGTATACTCTCGAATGGTCGGTGAAAGATTCGTAATTAAGATTTACACTGTCTATGACCGAGAAGAGAGCCGATATCGATGACAATATGTAACCTCTTTTACGATAATAAACCACGCCATCACAAATATATCGTCAGTATTAATAATAATATAAACTAATCACGGCCGAGAAGGAACTCGTTTATGATAAAATAAAAAAATAACTTAAATTCAGATAACAAGTCGTGGGCACTGTGGATATCGGCTCAAGTGAGTTATTTAGATGGAAATTTTTAGATTTTTAGTTATTTATTATTATTTTGAATCTGATAGCAAGTATGTATTATTTTATTCCAAAAACAATTTTGAGAAACACATCCTAGTGGTTTATTAAATATTGTTAAAATTCTTTAGATTTCAATATAATATATAATTTGTGTAAATTTATTTTACTTAATAACATATTTAGATTTTAAAAAAATATTGACCATATTTGGAATAAATATGTTGACAATTTTACCAGTGGTTTTTTGGAGAGTTGTCTTCAATTACGTGATTTTAAAAACTACTGGGAAAATTAAAAAAAAAATGTGTTAAATAGAATACTTGCTAGATAAGATTTGGTACCGAATAATAAGATCGAACTTAAAGAAATCGGAGTATTTTCGCTATACGCATAAGTGCTTATATATAAAAAAACACATCATTGTAAAACTAATGCACTGAAATCTAAAAATGGAAAAATCCGCCTTGATTGTATAAAATTGGAGTTTTAGAAGTTTAATTTGAATTTATATTGCACACTGTGTTGTGACAAACTTACATTAAGCTTCTATTAATTTAAATTTATTGTATTCTCGATTAATTTGTTACGAGTTAATGAAAAAACGTTAATTTAAAAATATTTTATACACGATCAACTTGAGGATATTGCATATTCTAGAACAAAATATTTTCAATTTAAGACACTTTTGGAGAAATTTTTAATTATTACATATTTGCATGCATATACATAAATATGTACGTAAACTATTCCTTTTTTAAACGTTACAAAAACAGATATTTTTTTGCATTTGCAAAATATACTTGTTATTGTTGCTATAGTGATAATGGTTTAGTAACTATTAACGATAACGCAGCCGCAAAGAAATATTAATAAAATGATCATAGTGATCTTTGGCTGAAAACCAACCCGTTGAATACGATACAAATACGAACGTTCGACGTAATTTTCATACATAAACATTTTTGCTCGTTTAAAGCTATTTTGAATTCAACTATTGCGTAGGGAAATAAGGAATATAATTTTTAATAACATTCGTGATTGCTGACATAGCCGATGGTATAACGCGTAAACGGCGGAATACCTGTTAGTCGGAAAGTCATAATAATAATAATAATAATTATTATTATTATTGTTATATTATTATCAAAAATAAAGATTTCCAAAGTTCAAATGCTGTTGTAATAGCTAGAAGGAGATTAAGGTTTCTTATAATTTACTTAAAATTTAATAGTGGTACTACAAATCGTGTTATTGTCAATTTGAACAAAATTGATACTGATATTGATTCTTGTAGCTAATATAGCAAGAAATCTATTGGTTAAATTGTTTTTGTTATCAACATCAGTATTTATTGTTTGAAAATACGTATTTATAATAACAATATCCAGATTCAAACGCTTTAATGCGCCAAGTAGATTTTATTTCAAAACGTGCCACATCCAATTTTCTTACAAAATGTGTTATTTTCGTATAATGTATTATAAACATACTATAATTATATTTCATATGGTAGCAACTATTGGTATTGTTAATTACGGGCTGATTCCATTTTTATAAAACGTGTTTATTTTATTTTTGCCACATAATGTATTATTGAAAAATAACGTGAGTTGTACATTAAATAGTTTTTATATTTGACGAAAATGGTACGTTTAATTATAGTTGATTATATATTTTAAGTACATAAATATAAATACTATATTCCAAACAAATTATAAAACAGAAAACCTATTCTGTAAAATATTAGAAATTTTCATAAACATTTATTTTGTAATAAACAAAAGAAAAACGTGTTCCTTTAAAATCTATTTTTTTGCACTTTAAAACATTTTTTATTATTCTTCATCCAATCATGCTCAAAATTATATGGCGATTATTTGCTACGTGTTTTATTCGTTCTCATATTTATATGAATCGACTGGAGTTAGATAATGGGTTTCGTTGGAGAAATATAAAAACCGAATCAGGCTGGTCGTCATGCTGAATTTATAATATTTCTTATTACGTATATAATAAAATTATGTACTCACAAGACACTGCTGGGGACCCTGTCTGTTGGGAGACATAGCTTTCGTCACTGGTTTTGACCGCCTTGACATATTTAACTTGTTTAGATCTGCTGATTTGACGTCTTCTGAGCTGCCGACTGTTGGAAAAATACATTTGAAAGTTATAATGGATAATTACATTAAAATTTTATTGTGTCTATTTTAAAGCCAGTTTTAAATATTAGGCGAATAAAAACGACTAAAAGTATATATATATTTTGTTTACTCGGTAAACGAACAAAATTACATCCGATCACACAATGAAATTTCCAATCTTATTTTGTTCGCAACAGAGAAATATATAATATTCTTCTGTAAAGACTCAACTAAGAATTATTATTATAGCGGATCAGCGTATAATATATATATTGAGTAGTTAGATAAAAATCGACTTCAGTCGACGTTCACGCGGCGCTCCGAATAGTCAATTTTAATACAGTTGTGTGCTGGTCGTGGGTTTACCGCAGGTCTACGCGGCGGCTGCGTAAGCAGTGGTTTACATTGACTATCATTATATGTATAATACGAGTAATAAACATTGTAATGATATTCCCACATATCAAGTTTAGTACATATATAGTAAAAACATTTTATGAATTGATGTATTCATGAATAATATCATATGAAATTATTTCGTACATTTCTTTCTAAATAAAAAAATACTGTTGTTTGCTTTTTTCGGAACACCGATTAAATTTGCGAGTAAAAAATAATATGCAAGTCACAATACAAATATCGAATAATTTTTCTACGGAACATTCGAATAAAAACGAAATAATATGCAACCAGCACACACGAGAGATATTGGTCATCGGGGTACAAAAAAATATAAACTTGTCACATAGACATAACCATTATAATTAAATTGAACAAAACAAAATATACATGAGAACAAACCATAGGCGAATAGTCATAACGCTGAGTATCACCATTACTACAAAGGCAAGGTGCGAAGAATTTAACAACTGTTTAGCCACTAGGTAATCGGACCCCCAAAATAATCTGATATAGCAGGAAACTGTCACAAAAAATACGAATTATTACCCCATAGACCTTTCGATGATCATGTCTTCTCGTCAGTGTGCGCACACTAGCTACGAGCCACTACTCGCGACGAAATCGGTTTTCCGTAGGACGACTTCGGTTTTGTGCATCTACGTATTGGCTTGTGTAATTTGTTGGTGATTTCAACTTTGAAATGAAGGCACCGACCCAACCTATTTTCTCAATTCTCTTTGTATGGTCAATTATATTCACAGACACAATAAAGAACTTAAGTATGAGCTGCAAGGTATGAAAAACCATTCTATTTATTTCGCCTTATTTTTATTTTTAAATTTTGTAAATTTTTATTTACATTTTTTTCTCTATTATTTTATTATTTATTTTAGGAATTTTTTCTATAACAATTTTCGAACATACATTCCGAATGTTTTTATCCTCATTCAATTACAACTAAGCTTACTTACACCATACCTTTTGTATTATTACATCATTTATTTAAAGACAAAGCCAAAAGAAATAAATTAGAATCATTATTATCGACCGACAAGTAGAGCCTAGAGTAAATAAAATATATACTTAGTAAAACAGATAATCAAAACACTTGTCTATCAGGAAATTTTTCGTTTTTCTAATACGTCAATATAATTTTATTATTTCTTTTCAGAATTATACGGCTGCTGTAAAATCGGTTGAAACAATATTATTTTTAGTTATCATATTGAGGTAAAAATCAATGATATGATTTCATATGCATGGATAATAATAACATCATTCCAATGCATCGACATTGAATGACATAGTTTATCATTATTATTATTATTAATATTATCTCAGTATTAAGATATTTACGTTTACTCGTAGTGGTTTGGCTAATTATGAAAACATAGAAAACGTGTGGAAGAAATTGACTATAATATATATGTTTAACAATAGCATATTTAAGTGTTTACGGCGAACTTATTTGGCTTCAATGACACATAACTCGAATCATCAATGAATTCGTACTAATCCTTCGATAAACATATTATATAGAATTCGATGACTATAGAAGTTAGTCAAATCGTGGTTATTCATTAATAAAAAGACCCATAGCATCGTTTTTGCTGATTAAAATAATCAAAAATATTATTGTATTGATTTAAAATATAAATGTACCCAATGAAATACATTTAGTTTTGATTTTCCTATAAATTATAGAAATTATAATATTAAAAATTAATCGCTGTAGTATCACTGCTTTTAATATCCAGAAAGTACGTATGATAGTTGACGTACTCGGACATCATGTCTAATCAATCATGTACAAAATAACGGAATGTCCAAGAGGTAGGATGTGTTTTTTTGGACGAACCACGAGGAAAAGCCACGACTCAGTTAAGCGCCGTGTTGGTATCGTTATCTACAATTGGATCTTGTGATTTGAATACTACCGAGCGCACGCTACTACGGCCACCTTGTTGCATCTAAGGTAGATTCTTCAGCTTTATGAAGCACTGTGTTTTGAAGCGGAAAGTCGGTCCGGCGAAACAGAGTGGCTCCCATGGTGCCAATTGGATTTGAAGTTGACGTTTATGGGATAACCTGAAGCATTCAATTCCTACCATTATTTTAGCTTCCAAGTTGACTAGTGGTGTGCTATAATCTTTGAAATTACAATCAAACTCTAAATATTTTGTTTTATTCTTACTAATCCTTAATTCTTTGCAATAAAATAGTTTTTCCATTTTTAAAATCTACTGATCATTTCTTCAAGGTTTGTCTTACTAACCCATATGAACTGCGAATAGCATGCAAGTTGATACTTCATCCTGTATATTCTTTGTAATTTCCTCACCGAACGGGTCTCTACACAGTGAAATCATATCTTAAATTTAACCAGAGCGTATATTATGCGTATAGTATTATTAGAAATGTGGTCGATTTCCGTGTCGTCTATAGTATATAATTAATATATTTATTTTATATACGAATGCATGTAACGGGAATAGATCAAAGAAATAACTTAATCGGACCAGAGTTCGTTTTCTCGGACGAGACTTCTTATACGTTTTATTATATAAGGACGTGGGTAGATATGACTGCGCTGCGTTCTATTTACTATCATCGGCATAGAAATGTAATATTTTGAACATTCTAAATATAATTTATAGGCGTGACGAGCAAAGTAGTTTAACAATAGATAAAAAAATACACATTTGACGGATTGCCAGTTTTCCAATTCACGACGGTAATTTAAAAATGGACTTTCATGCGAAACACGTCTACTACATAGAACATAAGGATGATCGTATTTTGAAATTTGAAAAATAAAAATTTTATGTGAATACCCACTCCTCCTTAGTTAATTGTATATATTTTTAAGACTGAAATTGTATTTACAAGATTAAAATATAATATATTTTCAGATGCTACTAATTTTTTTATGAATTTTACAACGAAAACATTGTTATTTTCATTTTAAAAGTTTATAGGAACACTTTCTCGTATCCTACACACCAGTAATTTGTTATATGAGTTTAAATTAAAATTTCAACGATTCTCCTTCAATGTCTTTACTTTTTATAGTTGTTTCACAAACTGCTATAACGTTTAATAATGTCGGATGCTTAAAAGAAATCCACAAAACTCTGCACGTGAAACTATTAGAAAATAGTTATTAATCTGACGATTTTCATAAAAATACAATTTCATCATTTATCGGTATGG
Source organism: Schlechtendalia chinensis (assembly GCA_019022885.1). NCBI lineage: Eukaryota > Metazoa > Arthropoda > Insecta > Hemiptera > Aphididae > Schlechtendalia > Schlechtendalia chinensis. Next base: position 7,407,244 of record CM032340.1, on the reverse strand, counting down.
GTTTGATGTTTGTATTTGTGTGTTTATTCTAGTAATAACTAATGAATATTGAATAATATATGCAAATTATTTTATTAAAATGTTTTTCAACTTTCAAATATCTTAAAGATTTTCGACTTTAAAACTACTTTTTCACTCTTGTAATTTAACTTTTTGCCGTCGTCTAGATTCCATTGAGAACAATTATTTTTGTTATTATATAAGTATTTTAAACTTTCTTGAACGTCAAGTCATGTATTAATGTCTAATACTATTATATTTGTAGCAAATCAAATCTTTCACAAATTCGAAATGAGAATTAAAAATATATAGTATTTTACTCAAACATATCTACGCGTAAACTAAACCACCAGCAACTTTCAAGTATGAACAAAAAAGTGGTTATGTGTTTGATAATGCTTACGTTTTACATTTGTAAAACGACGATGAAATGTTCAACACGTAAGAGGTTAAACCTACTATTTGATAATCTAAATTATATCTGTAAGTAAAACTTTCGTTTTGAAAATATTCGCGCAAAAACTAGAAGATGAGCTGCTGCTATAGTGTATATATTATATTTATGCACTTTCAGACGTAATGAGTGTTGTTATTACAACTTGTAAGAATATGCGTTATAACACCACACACACACACACACATTTATATATATATATATATATATGTATATATATTTTTATACTATATATTTTGAAAGGAAACTTTTTTCGGAATGATTCAATGTAATCTATAAAGGTAATTGTCTGATTTTAATAAGAGTTAGTTTAAATTTTTTTCAATAGTTTCATTGATGGATTCGTCGTAGTTGAGTATCTATAGTTTTTTTTATATTAACATCATCATATAGAAAAAACCCAAAAATAATAGTCTGGCAATATCTCTATATCTGTATCGGATAATTCATACTTCCATATTTCAAAACGTTGAACTACTTTGACTCTATCAAAATCACCTGTTAAAATCGATCGATGTTAGGTTATCTTAACAGCTAGTATACATACACATATATATATGCTTAGAAAAAATGAGATGTACGAGACGTGTGTGAAGTTGAACCCCCACCCAAACCTAAACGCTGCAAATTTTTTTGTAACCAAATTACTTTAATTTTTAACTATTTCTAACCAACTTTTTAGAATTTGTAACCTCACCGTTTTCAGGTTATAGTGAGTTTCTCAATGAGCGATTAATTTCACTATAGGTACTGCCGTAAAACTCATAAATCCTAAAAAAACACTAAGATTTCGTAAAAACGTTTAGGAAAGTAAATAAGAAAGAAATTAAGTACTTTTTTATCTAAAAAAAATTTTTTACCCACCCTGAAGAACGATTTATTTAAATATCTACATAGTTTCATATTAATACTAAAATGTGAACTATTTTCAGTATGTACAATTTATGCAATTAATACTGGCCTAACGTACGTTCTAGACACAAAATTATTTAATAATATAAAATACGTACCTTTAAGTCTTAAAATTGCAAATTACCTAGATTTTATCCCAACGCAATGATAGGTTATTATTCAAGAATCCACTACAGTTGAAGTAATTTTAGACATTTGAGACACATGGAATTAATTTATAGGTCCATCATATAAAATATCATGTCAGTTTATTACATATAATAATTATATAATATAAATTTTATTTAAATATATAATAATGAATATAAATGAAATTCTTGTTAGCGATATTTACATTACTTGCCATTTCTAACTCATACATTTTAATGTTCTACTAATTAAACTGAATATCAATAAAATAGAATAAAATAAATAAGTATAATCAAAACTGAATCACTTCATTTCTTGACATATGCCCGTATAATAATTGGTTATTGGCAAAGTATATTGTAATAATACACAATGGTAGTTTAGGCCTTAGAGTGCATCATTGGGGTACATTTAAACATAATTTAAAGACACCCTTATTTTGAGGAAAACCACCTTACATCCGGTTTCCTTTGTGTTTCTAATGTAGTGTTCGAATTTTAATATAATAACTACAGTGATTCAATCACTTGAAATATAACAGCCATCTTTGTATAATATTATATTATAAAAATAATATACCTAATTATAATTATAAAACCACAAAATCGTTAAAAGTCAATTTTCCCTATTTTCAATTAAAGATAAATTTCTAAAATAACTAGGATTTTTTTTTAAATTAATAAAAATATAAAGAATAATTTTATAAAGTTACTTATAAATAATTAAATAGATACTCTTGCGATGTAATATAAAAAGTAGGTAGAATTCCAACCCCAATTTTAAAAAAATTTGTTACATAATTTTTATTCTCCATCGAATTATTTACACTTTGAATACTCATATCACGAAAACGACAAGGTTACAAATTATAAAAAATTGGTTACAAATAGTTACAAATGAAAAGAAATATAATAAAATTTGTTTGAAGCGATTCGGACGATATAGGGGGGGAGGGGGCTACGTGAAGTTATCCTCCATTGAGAAACTCGCTATAACTCGAAAATGGTGAGGTTACAAATTTTAAAAAGTTGGTAATAAATAGTTACAAAATTAAAATAATTAGTTTACAAAAAAATTTGGAGCATTTAGGTTTGGGTGGAGGGCCAACTTCACACACGTATGTAAGAGACACGCTGTGTTTATGATGTGGTCGAATGGATCTTTTAACAAAATTGAGTGTGTTTAGATAAAAATACCGAGTGAATTATTTATTTTTTATTATAATTATTTTTTGAACAATTTCACACAAACACAAATATACCTTTCAATTATTTTAAATGTGCGAATACTTTACGACGTTACGTCCAATTTACGCGAGAAAAACGATACCTAAGTGTGTGCGTACTGTATTATACGTATATTAATATGTATACACATAGAATTGCAATCGTTGTTGGCGACGGCGGCTGTGGTACTTAGCACGAAAACGTCTGTTTGAACGCGTTGCGAACTTTAACTGCGCTCCGTTTACTCAGCTTTTTCGTTTTTATTTTATAGTATTTCTTCTGAATCTCATCAACCTTTTTATGGCGAATTCATTACGTAACGAGTATCCCGAGTAATATATTTTACATTTGGTCGTTAGTGGGAGTGAAGGTTTTATGTAAGGAGTGGTGCTAGTTGTGGGGATGTAAAGAATAAATCGTTCGAATCGTGTGTACGCTTAAGAAAATTCCGATTTATGATACGAGTATATACGTGTATATAAACATATTATATAGATATATACAAGAAACGGAGACACACGAAGTACCGTCGACGAAAATCTGTTGGAAATTTGACGGCAGATGACAGTGAAATGGCGAAGACGGTTTAGAAGAGGAGAATTGAGGGTAGTACCGACGATGACAATGATAGTATAGAATATGTACGAGAATAATGACGTGAAAAGAGCGCAATATTTTGAAATTAGTTTGTTTACATTAGAGAGCTTAACGATTGTTTGCGGTTGATTACCGTTTAATATATATGTATAAACAAGAAAAGTGAACTTTTTACTTCATATAAAACTATATATATAAGTCTTGTAGAATATATTCCCTATGAATGGATCGCGATGGAGAAAATATAATAAAGCAAAAAGTGTTATAATATAATATTTTTTAGATCATATTTACCAATAATATATAAATCGGGAAAGTATTACACAAGAACTTTAAAACAAGGCTCATTATTGATAGATTTTTAACAAACAAAAAAATTATGAAATGTAGAGTACTAGTTTTCATTCCAAAATTATATTTAACGTTAAGCTATTAGCACATAAATTATATTAAAAACATTTATAAATCAAAATTGAACATTTTTCATGATTTTATGATTGTAGGGAAAAAGGAGCTAGATATTAAAATCATCCTTGAGCATTGTGTTTGTCTCTTGATTAATCTTGACTACTTTTAGAGTTTTCGTAAGCTACTGTTCTGAATAAAATCGCTGGTTGACTTATTCATAACGACAGTTGGTTCATGGCTAAAACGGCTACTTTTTGTGTTTAAAATTAGAAGGTGATAGGAGTGTTCAAATAAGAAAACAAAAATTAATTACGTATCATGTCTGTGAATGTACATAATAAAATTTTGCAATTAAAAATATTCAACAAAAATATTTATATTTATTGTGTACGTAAATGTAAACATTTATTCACGTTTCATTCTTCCAAAAGTATTAAAAAATAAACAACATAAATAATAGATAATTTATTCGTTATATTGTAGTATATATACATTTACATATATACATATATATATATATCAAGTTGTAAATAGGGTGATGACTACCAGCTAATATATAGGCTTTCTATTAAATCTCGAGATTTACGAGCAAATAACACAAATCGATACAAATGTATGCATACTTAAATAATAAAATATATATATGTATTATTTATCATAGATATAATTTCAGTATGCAAATAGTTCAAACGAGTTTGATGTCACGTTTGAAACAAATTTCATCTGACTAAGGTATCGGTTTACTTATATATTGTTTATAATATGTTTCTACGAAATAATAACGGATCAATTGGATATCGTGAAACGTTGAGGAGTTGCATAAAGAAAAGTGAAAGGGTTATAAATCGTAATATGAAAACATTCAAAAATCCACTTTTTTTAAATATTGTCCGGCGTAATAAATACGAATATTATGTGCCCGTAAAGGTACATATAAATTGACTGAAATGTGCATTTTATTGATTCCTAATGTAATAATAAATAGGCTAATATTTGCGGGGAAATAACTTAATATTATATTACACACCTATAAATCGTGTAGTTATATTCAATCGTTACCATTTTCAACGTCAAAATGATCATTTTATATTAAAATGCAGACTTTGTTAGCAGGATATGCAATACGAAAAATTGGACCCCTAATCCTCTTATATATATATATTGCTCTGTCTAAAATAAATAAAAACATTATTATAAAACACATTTTGTCTTAATGAATTTAATTTGTTTAAGACTTTTTGTCATTATATAATTTACAATTATGTAACGTTAGTGTAATTTAAAGAAAAAGAAAATTTATAAATCAAAATATTATATGTGTTTAATTTATAATAATCGAGTAGAGGTTCCGTTGCTAGACGGTTCATCGAAATTCCCGTAAGTTATTACAACATTATAATGTCCAAGTAGCTTCATCACAATAAAGTACAAAGGTTTCAAATTTTTATCAAAAACTTCATCAATATCAATTTTCATGGCAAATTTTTAACTTTTGATTAACAAAAATGAGCGTAATTGAATATCAATGTTTTTGTGTTGTCGTGCTCCTAAATTGAAATTTCATAATTTTTAAAAATCACTATCTCATGAGCTATTTGTCACGGGAAGTATTATGAATTTAAATAATACTTCGTAAAAATGTAACAATATTGTCCGTTTGTCGTTTTCTTACGAACCAAAAGATACAAATATTATTATGCCATGGTTATAGTCATGTTAATATATTTGTAATAATAAGCTAGTTAAAAGTTTGTACATATATATCATCTAGATAAATAAGGAAACAAATATTTAAGTGTCACCTGAAATAAAAAAACATACCAATTTATATAAACAGCCTACAGTCGATGTTTACGGACGCTATTAATTTTAAGTTTTTAATTTATCACGATTATTATTTATATTTATAACTATTTTTGCAGACAGTAATAAATTATATTATTCTTAGTATAAACAATGCTAGACTGTACGGTGACACTTTGAATATGACATGTAAACGCCAATAAATGCATAAAATCAACAGTAGCTCATATTTGAATATCGTTTTAATAGAAAAATAATTGAAGTTTTGTTATGAGTACCTAGTCAAAGAGCATGTTATAAAATATTGTTTTTTTGGAATTAATTGGTAACTATAATTTCATATACCTAGTATTAGGTAAGATACTAAAAGAAAAAAACGTATCTCATTACATGATACATGTCACATTTATTTGATATATCTTGATACAAGATACAAGTGTCAGTAATACGTAGTACATACAAGATACTTTCAAAAATACAATTATTATTTTTTCTTCAAAATTATTATTTTTTTTTATTACTACTTTATTAAAAAATGATATAATGTTCAATCATCATCATAATCAGCAGTTTCACATGCTCTTATTTCCCAAACATTAATATGCTTAGAGATTACACTCTTCACATATTAGGGGAGTCGAAGATGGTTTTTGGACAATCCAAAAGTGGATGGGACGAGTAATTAGAGCTGGCTTGCACTAGAGACATGACGCAATTAATGCAAAAAATCTCGTTGGTTAAAAAAATGATATAATGTTCAATATTTCACATATTATAATAATAATAATATAATAATAATATAATAATAATAATAATAATAATAATAATAATAAATAAATATACATTTATAATTACATTATATAACCATATAAATGATAATAAAAATGTTTAAGGGACAGCCACACCAAAATTAAAACGTATTCAACGCTATCGAGATGGCGTTGCTCACCGTAACTCGGCGGTGGCAGTTCGTAAGTCAGTAGTTATTCAATTTTGTGAAAACATACATCCATACTTCCTTCAGTATGCCTTTTAGAATAATTTTGGTGAGAAAGACTTCAGAATAAAAATCAAAGAAGATATGTTAAGCTATCCATTGGTCGTATGATTTTACAAAATATCGATTTTACCCGATTAATAGCTGTTAAAAAATGTGTAAAACCAAAAACTTAAATAATTAATAGTTAATTTTTCAATCAATATTTCAAGAAATCATCCGGTAAATGCAAAGTAGACGTATCAACGAATTAATTTGTGTTTCAAATATTAAAATTGTATATATATATATTATTATAATAAATAAATATACATATATATTTACATATATACATAAATAATATATAATAATACATATATATATTATATATATGTATGTATGTATGTATGTATGTATGTATGTATGTATATGTATGTATGTATACTTAAATATACAAACAGTTAATGAGTATTACATTGATTAAAGAAAAAAGAAAATATAAAAGTTGTTGTATATGTGTTTATTACTATCGATTTCGACAAATTGTCATCATCAGGTTAATACAAATAAAATACAAAATTTTACCCTTTATTTATTTATTATTTTATTTTTACTACTATATTATTAAAATTGTAGTTAATTAATATCTTCAAAACATGGATGTGCGGAAGGTCTATAATACATATATAAAAATGAGTGTTGTGGCCCCTTTATATATTAAACGAATATAGAAGTAGTAAAAAAAAAACTTAATAAACAATATAAAATATAAATTTTAGTTTTAAATTAAATTGTCGTTACTTGTCAAACATCAAATACAGATTAAACATACTGATTTGTTTATGTTTTAAATATATTTATAAATTCTTGATTACCATTAATTAAAACTAACCTTTTAAATATACTGTAAAAAAGGTTAGATCTATAATTTGGGCACATATAAATTATGCAAAGGACAATAAATGAAATAATAATAAATTATATACAAAATAGACAGTTTTTACTTTAAAATTACATTTTGGTATTTTCTTGTTGTTTTTCTATCCACTTATCGCTAACTTGGTAGCAAAGTCTAAATTTTCAGAGTAGAACTTTGTCACGTATCGAAACGTGTATTGTTGCAGTCGTATCGTAAAACAGATACATGATGCTAGAGTAATATGTATCTTGATGCGATGCGATCCATAGTATAATACACAAAATATGATTGTATCTACTCGTATGGCAGTGCCCGAATCCCGTTTGTACCGCAATTAATAGTACACATCTGCACGGATTCAATTCAAATCATCATCACTGAACCTATTGCGTGTTTATTTTGATTTTCAATGTCAGAAATTCAGAAATTTACGAACTCATTTAAGTATGTGAACACCTACAGTATCGATTGTATTGTATATATGTGTATATATAAAATGTATAAAGTACGCTTTGATGTTTTTGGAACGTTATTTTGTAATATTTTGGACATTTTTGTCGACTATAATTAATATTTTCCATAAAAATATGTGTTTTTTTATTTATTATGAATAACAATTTGTATACATAACATAATATTAAACGGTCTAAACATTATGTTATTAAAAATCGCAAAGAACAATTTTCACATCAAAGTCTGTATTTTTTTTTTTATACTATATTATTATTAAATGTGCAAAACGCATTTAACATGACACGTGTTCATGACAGCGACGCGGTGTTGGATTTAAAATGAAGTGCGACCAAGAATTTTTTTTTATCCTCTGGCGAAATAATGTAATAATAATAATAATAATAATAATAATAATAATAATAATAATAATAATAATAATAATAATAATAATAATAATAATAATAATAATAATAATAATAATAATAATAATAATAATAGTAACACTGTTCTACATTATTTTATGTATGTATACTGATTTTTCCGTCACAACATTATAGTACAAAACACGCACAATGCGATATATTTTAAAAGATGTCTATATATACGCGACCGACTCACCATACCACCCGTTCGCACTGTAACCGCGTTGTCCGCCTTCATTTATAGCGCTCGTAAAACGTATCCTTCTCGCTCTCTCCCCCCTTATCTCTCGCCCCTCTCACTCTCTTTTCTCTCTCTCTTTGTCTCCTCGTATAGGTGTTTTCTCTGACCCGAACCCAGGAAGAGGAGGAGTCATCTCTTTTCCACCGTCTGTTTGTGTGTATATGTGTGGGTGGGTATGTCTATGTGTGTGTATGGACAAATGGTGGCTAGTGTTTCCAGATAAGGTTTTTCGGGTAACAATGTTTTTTTCCGGCCAGAAAGTACGTGCTGCCGTAAAACAATAGGGCTTCATCGGACTTCACAAAAAGCTTCGGGACCCAGAAAAAAATATATAAATGAAAAGGGGGAAAAAATAACACTGTATATTTATATATATATAATATACGTTATATTTACGGGGGAATGAAACGATAGTGGGTGGAGAGAGGAAGGATTGTAGATTATATATGGTGCTGTATGTGTAATCGCGTGTTGTTGGCCGGAAGATTAACGAGCCAGGTGGCTGGAAACGCGCGGTATAACGGATATATTATTTTCCGAGATATGACCCGGATACGGAAGGGGAAGAAATCATAAAAATAAGATGCAAGAAAAAGCAGAGAAAAGAGGGAGGGGAAAAATATATATATCGATACGATGGCGTTGGAATGGCAGCGAGGAAATAATATTATATTGAGACTGAATGTATGTATATTTGAATTCCGCCTTATACGTCGCACACACGTTTATTTTATTGGGATATATTATATAAAGCTCAGCATGCGTGAGATGTTAATCATCGTTTATATGTTCGCCGTACTCCACAACAAATATTGAAGAAAACAAACAATACACAACAATAACAATATCAAATAGAATATTGCTGGATAACGCTTCGAAAATAGTGTGAATAATTAAGTAATAATTTAGCAAAAGCTAATGGTGGTGACATTAATGTTGACCGTATTAACATGTGACAAACATGAACACCTTAGTACTACATCCAAAGTCATTATATATGTGTATTTATTAACAATAAAGTATTTGTTGTGATTTATGCAAGTTTTAGTAATCTACGTGAACTGAAAAATGTGTGTTGATAGAAAACATATCGTTTACACGATCGTGTTGGCGCGGACTTGGCAATTTTAATAATTATACGTGTTAATATTATACGGATATTATAACTAGAAACTTAATTTTCTCAGGTATGCAATAATGAAATGTGGACATATATGTAGTGTTGTTGAAAAGACAACCATCTTGAAAATGATAACCGACAATAACGATTTAAACTATTTAAAAGCTAGTACGTTTTATACATCAGCTAAGTCATCAAATGTCTAAAAATCAATTGGTACAGGTTTAATTTTATTGACCTTTAACTGAATAATAATAAAATATGTTCTCATTGTCCATCCTTAAATGACACGTACTGGTTTTAAGGTATACTGGTGCATAATGAACTACGATCGGTGATAAATTATCATTTATCATACTACTCGACCATCACACAGCGCCGGTTTAATCTAATTCTTAATGTAGAACGCTTAAGGGTTTAAAATACAACATAAAACGATTATCGTCGTTTTTGTAGATGGACGTGAATATCAAAGCAAAAATTGTAATAATTATATTATTTTATTTATATAAGTGTCACAAATATAGATGATATTGTCACAGGTCGGGCCAATGTATGTAAGTACGACTGACAGCCAATGTTTTTTTATAACTGCTGTAAGGTTACCAGTTTTTTATGTCTATCATATGAATAATTAACATTTGTTATTTAAAACATTTAAATACGTATTATTTAAACGTGGAAATACTAAAAATACAAAACAATTATAAAAATAAGTGCCACTATATACGGTAGCGCTAGGTATTTCCCAAGTATAGTGAAGAAATCATTAAGATCAACTTATCACAGGTTCATCGAGTAACACACCTTATCTATAAATGTGACATACATATAGTGTACCCCTTTTTTATGGCGAACATGGTGTTCTAAACGGTCTAAGCGGACCCGAGATGAAAATAATTTTATTACGTCTTAGCACATATAGTGTGAATGTAATATTTCTTTTCGATGGCATATTCGACTTCGTATAAATTATATATCTATATATACTTTGTAGAAATATCCACTGCGTTCATATTGTTTATTGGAAGATTTTTAGTGTTTCTTCTCGAAATGGTTGCAGTCCATATCAAGCGCGCAACAGTAAATTCAACATGCTGTTATGCCCAGCTCGGCCAATTTATATAAGTATTATATGAGTATTATTTATTATATACAATATTAGTATTATTATTATTAAATACGTGTAATATTATTTTTAGTCATCTATTCGAAGCGATATTATTTCAGATCAAAATATTGTTTTATTTATTTATTAATCACCAAACAGATCTTTGACCTGTGGATATACACGTTGCGCACAGAAATGGTAGTAGTGAAGTAGGAGACTGTTGCCTCTTCTACAAGATTTTTCGCCGCTGTAATTTTTTAGTTTTTAAATTATTAGTCAATTCAAAATTTCTACACCAATAATATTACTAGTGAGTTACTCTATCAATTGAAACATTAAAGTAGAATGACATAAATAATTTGTATTATATAGTATATTCATGTAATAATCCGTCATGAAATTAACGCATATTTTCGTTAATAAATATTTTCAACGCTTATAATATTGTTTTGATTCAATCGGATTTTATAAATTTTCAAATTTATATAGAAAAATTAATCATTAATTTTGTATTTAATTCTAGCACTATAATTTAAAAATGGCTTTTATTAAGATTTTTTAAAATACGTCGCACGTTTTACGCAGAGATTATCCAATTAACATAAAGTATAAACTTTAAATACATACACAATATTGTGAATGACGGTTTTCGAATTTTTTTTAATAACTATTAAAATTACATAGATAGGCCATGTATTAAATTTTCAGGTCCCCAGTCGTAAAATGGAACATTTCGTGAATTATAACAACCACCCTCCTCGAAAGTTATTATATACTATATATAGTGAAAAATTAATTGAATTTTTATCCGTGTACAATAATAGAATATATAACAAGTACAAATGTTAAGAGTCTCGAAATGTTGTTTTTGGAGTTATAACAATGTAATAAAATAAATATATATATATATTTAAATAAATAAATAAATATATATATATATATAAATGTATGTATACTTAAGTTTACAAAAAAGCCAACGTAAACAGCGTTTTTTCTTTAATCAACGTAATATAATGAAATTCAGGTTAATAAAAATTTTATAAACTGACAATTTTATCAAGTTTTTTGCGATATTTCGATAATTTTTTATGCACTTTAAAAAATTAAAAATCTTGTCAAATAAATTACCAATTAAGTAATTTTCTACTGGAAAGTTGGTTCGAACTTCAAAATCGGAGAATTTGTTATAGATAAAGGTTTACAGAAAAAATAAAAAACAAATACAAATTAAAAGCCACTACATTGTTCGCTTCGCTCTGCAGAATATAAAAATACAAACCTGTAAATTTTACATTGGTGACGGTCGTCATAAATAATAAAAACATGTCTACGTAGGTATAGTCAGATAAATATAACGCTAAAAGATAAAATAGATAAAAAACATATACATTATTTGTCTCGTTAACTATTTTTATTATTTTGACTGACCGGAGAGCAACATTAATTGAATCGTCATCGTTTGGACAGAGCAAATGCAAAGTCCTTCGAGTTATCGTTCAAAGGGCATTCATCAAAGGCGCGTCTTTTTCGACACCATAAACTGTTATCTCGACTTCTCCTATACATATACTGCAGAAGATGGCCTTTTGTAAAACCCCATATATCCTCTCTCTCTCTCTCTCTCTCTCACTCTCTCTCTATGTCTCTTTTACTCTACACTTGGCAGTATCGCGTCCGCAGTAGTATCTTATACGAGATCTGCTGACTGGGCTGCTGTATACGCTGTGTGGTCCATTAGTGTAATTTGTTTTAGAAGCCCGCCGCCCACTCGCCCTCCGATTCGCAAAGAAATAAGAGAACTTTCTGAATGAAAAAATAAAGAAAGGAGAGGAAATCGTAGGGAAGCGGAGTAGTATAAGAAACTATATTACTGGACTTTGGAACTTTTATCTCATTCGACCGATCGGAATTGATTCGGACCTTCAAAGAAGAAGAATGCTAGCCTTTAATACTCGCTCGTTCCGATTTGAATGACCGTTTTCTTTGGTTCGATTCACTGAGCGACGTTTTTATCCGCTTTCAAAACGCCGAGTCCTTTTGATCGGAGGGGGAGTTTTTGAAATAAGCGCGCGAGGGGGGTGATTTTTATATTATTTTCGTTAAAGAAAAATCTACAATTTTTCCAATCTCGATTGCAGTATATATAGTTATCTATAACGATTTAGTGCGAGCTATTACCGAACACGCACAACCATTATTTTTATTTGGCCGTTTCGTTTATCTGATTGGAATATTTAAATTATATATATACAAAATGTAGGGTTTTCTCATATATAATGTCTAGATACGTATCTTTGGAAATCCCCTTCCTCATCCGAAATAATACCAGAACTTAAAACCTAGTTCGAAACCGATTTCAATATAGGTGAAAAACGTTAAAAATTGAAATTAATACCCAAATCAGATATTGAAATCATAGAAAATTAACATTGAAACCATAACCAATAAATATAAATATTGATATTCAAAATTGAAATTTTTATTGAAATAAGTAAATTGAAATCGAAATCAAAATCAAATAATTATTAAAAATCAGTAATCAAAATCGTATTAAGGCAAACATTTATTTACGAAAATAACGTTAGATGAAAATAATGTTTTAGTACTTGCATAGGTAATAGAATGTATGATGAATTAGGAGGTTGGAAACGATGTAAATATTTTTTGAACCATTTTAGGTTAAAAACAGATAAAAATTTGTCCAGTAATAGTTATCCGAATTTAACTCTAAAAATAATTTAAATTTTCGATTATGAATAGTTTAATGAAAAATATGTAAATTTTTACATAAAAACCAAAACATTTAATCAAAATGTAACCCCATAATAACATAGAAAAAAAGGCTGAAAATCGGTTTTTGGAATTAAATTTTATTCGTTTTAAATGGTTAAGTTTTTGTCTAGCTTTTAGGTCATTGTGCTTTGTTTATACAATTATTATACTCTATCGAATTATTGACGTGTGCATATTCGCATGCGGTTAGAATAGTAAAGTGTACGATGGACTTACACTGATAATTATTAAGATTTGCACACAACGACAACACATGCCATTACACATTCTAAATATTTCCTATCCAATACTGTTAAGAAAAATTGCGTTTCTGAGACCCTTGAGATGATAACTCTTATATTTTAATGCTATCTATGCTATCCTTATTAATAGTTCGTAACAGCATAATAAAAGTATTCCTGTTTTCAACGGAATAAGTAATTACACTGGTCACTGGACAATGAAAAAAGTACGAGTATTATTGACCACTAAAATCGTCAAATTTATTATATTTTATGTATAGTTAATCGGTACATTTATAATTTATATTTATTATTATAGTTATTGAAGTTAAATTACTATTTATACTAAACATTTTAACAAACTAAATTTTAAATTGTAAAATAAAAAATGAAATCGAAACCGTAATATCATACAAATCAGTTTTTGAGTTCTAGATAAATGCAACAGAAATAATTGAAAACAGATAATCTACATCGAAATTACAATTGAAATATTCAAATGCTTCAATTATTTTAATTGTTATATGAATAAGCGATATAATGCTTGATTATTGTCATCCAGTTTCGCATTATACATTTGCATAAAAATTATCGACGGCCAATCGACGAGACGTCGGCACGATGTTTTAGATATTCTTGAAAAGATTTATTGAAAAAGTGGGAAATCTTTATTCACCAAAAAAGGTCTCTGTTTGCATGTATGAGTTCGCAGACTTTGATGACGGCAAAAGATTTAAGCGTCTCTTTTAAGCATCTTTCAAAAACCACATAAATCCTGCGGCAAGTATAGCAATGAAAACTTTTAGGTTCGTTGCCTTCGCAGGAACTCGCGAGTTCACAGAGAACTCAGACATATATCGCCCCGAGACTGTAATAATGCATGTGTACGTGTATGTGTGTATATAATATATACGATATATGGTTCGGTATCTTTAAAATCGAAACGGAGCTACGCCGCAGACTTACAAAAATGTTTTGTTTATGTTTTGTCGTGTTTATGTTCACGTGTGCAGCGTGTCAACGGGAAAATTTCGAAGTTTACAAGTATTATAATATATATATATACTATTCTATCGATTCACTGGGTGTTTTAAAAATTAACCGATCGCATGTTATTAGTGTATAAAAACATGCAATTCCCGTTTTTCTAACATTTTGTCTCTGTAATCGATTAATAAATACAATATAGTTATTATTATTATTACTACAACAATAGTACACTAATGTTGCAAATATACGGTGTAGTAAAAAATATTGTTTATAGTATTTAAAATAAAACTCAAGTAGTTTAAAAATACTACTCTAAAATCTCTGGCCTGAAAGTGTCTGCATATCAATCAAAAACCACGTATCATTACCTTTTTTTTTAAATTACATTTTTTTAATGTAATAAACAATATAGCTGTTTTATATTTAAAAAATGTACTATATATATATATATATATATATATATATATCAATTTACAATAGAATAAATGAATAATTTAGTAGAGTTCGATAATTTTATGCACGTATAGCACGATATTTTGGACCTAAAAGTTTAAAAACTTGACGAAAATTTAGTCACTTAGAGCAAATACAATTTAATTCCGAAAAATGATTTTAATTCATTGTAATAATATTGTATTAGATTATACATAATATTTATCATAGAACCTTTTCATTATCGACAGGATATTACTGTGAAAAAATTGTACGTATTGTAATATGGAATAAAATATTTTTTACTTTGCCGACAAAATATACATATAACCTATTCATATTACATATCTCATTTAATCAAATTAAAAATCAAGTTAGAAACATTAGTATTGGCTCAAAAATTCGAATTCTTTTATTATATGATAATTAATGAAGTAGTGTATTTTTCGAGAAACGTGTTTATAGACCTCTTTGACTTTTAGGTTACAATATATTGACGTTTAATAAAACGATTGTCGGGAAAAGTGTATATGTATATTGTTTTTGGCGTTTACATTTTCTCCGGTGTACATGGAAAAATTTTGTAGTTATTTCAGCATTCAAACTTTTTAACTATAGACCCTAATAAGTTTTATTCACTATATAATATCGTACGGGAGAAAACATTGTTTTATGATATTTAAAATGTAAGTTCTCTTTTAAGTTGTCTAAAAATACAATTGTTCAAAGAATCGAGCAGACCGTACGCTGTATATAATAATAGACGAGATACATGGTCTTAACGTAGATAAAAATATAATAACAATGACAAAAAATTATAAGATAAATAATGAAGAAATTATTATGATTTCAATATTTGTCTTAAAAATTATTTAAATCAAAATTATTAATGTTAATACAAGTGATAAAATAAAAAATGATAGTTAAAATTCAGGTTGATAAATAAAAACTATATACGTCATATAAATAAATAATATTATATTTTTATTAATTATAATTGAAGTTTAACCTAAAAGTAATTTTAAGATAAAAAAAACCAAACCAAATTTAAGATTAAATGTTTATTTTTTTCTAAAAATTATAATTTTCATAGTTTTTTGTGTTTAAATTGATTTTAATATGAAAATATTATTATATTTGAATAAATTTTTGAAAAAATCATCTATCTTTTTTATTTTAATTACCTAACGTTCGTAAATCTAAGTTATATGGAAAATGAGTGTAGTATATATATAAACATACTCTTCATCGTCTCCTTCTTATTATGCTTTTACGGTTCTTGAAGGACTTTCGCTTCCCCCACCACTTTTATACATCTAGTACACTATATTCTCTTCATACTTATTAATTAATTAATGTTTTTGTTGTTGTTCATTTACTCAAAATGAAATACTGAACTACCTTTTTATGTATATATATATATACTAATAACGAAAATAAATATTTAACTTATTTATATATTTTTATAACTAACTTTTATCATGAAATTAAAAAAAGTACTGCACAAATTACAGTTTTTATAGAATTGAGTGTTCAGGCATTCGATAATTACACTAATATAAGAATAACAATTTCACTTTAGAAAATAAGTTATTGGAAAAAAAACTGTGATTTTGATATTTTCCATTTGTCCTTTCGGTTATGCAACTAATTTTAAAAACTAAGATAAAACTGTCTAGTTAGTAAGTGTCTAATTACTGGCAAGCTTCAGAAATAGTAAATTAGTTATTGACCGCAATTCATCTAACAAGTTTTTTCATATTCAAGTTACATTAATACGAATTGGATAAAAAATTCGCGGAATTTTAATGAAACTTTGTTTAATATATAATTTAAACGTGAATTAACATAATCTTTAAAGTATAGTTCATCGGCACAGACATACTTACTCTGACCAAATTTTTAACTTCTGGAAGCATTATTTTTGGATACTCTTTATTAGAACGGCTCTAAAAATTGTTATAGAATAACGCGGTCAACATGATCTTCAGTTTTCATTGGGTAACACATGATTTATTTGGCATTATCAGTGACGTTATTGTGCGCCAATTCGATTACTGCAATTTTGTCTCTGAATCAACATAAAAATTTTGTCTCCAGTTCCTAATGACTTTTGATTAGACATCGTTTTCATTTGTTGATCGTTTGAACTGTATAGTACTCCTATTGTATTTGCTACATCTTGAATGCGTAAACGGCGAATTGATCGGACCGTATTTTTGACATTTTCGACTGTTTTATTATTTTTTGAAGTTGACGGTCGACCACTTCATTTTTCGTCCTCAAGTGACTCTTGGTCATTTTTGAACCTTTGGAATGGTTGTTTTCTTTAATGCTTCATCACACCATAAATAATACTCATACATTCGAAAAAATTTTTCCGCAGTTCTTCCAAGTTCAAAACAGTATTGAATATTGGCATGATTTTTAAAATCGCAACATTTTATCAAAATGCTTAAACTTTATTTCCTATAGACACGGTTAACGATTAATTAAAACCATATACAGTTTTAATGATGCAGATAAAAGTTTGCGTGTTTTTTCAATTCCAATTAAACTATTTATATGACAAATGGTTTTTTAATAGTTTTTGAATGTCTTATTTTGTAAACGTGATCTGATAAAATAATCGAAAACTGTATAAAATATCGTTAAGTCAGACCGATTTTAAAATAAAAATAATATAATATATTAAATATATAAAATATAAAAATTATATAACTCAATATAAAGTATGTTGATCTCCGTTTCACCTCAACCATAACCCAATTACGATGTTTTTTATTCAAATAATATCAAAAAAATCTCTTTCAAAATATCGCAAAAAGATGAAAATAGAAATGATTTGTAATTGAAAATGTTAAAAAAATTTAAAATCATTTAAACCGTTGTATTCACAGAGAAATAGAACGCATAAGCACACATATTATATATTATACGCATTAAATTCAACGTTTATATCAGTGCATTTCAAAAACGGTCGTTCCTAGATAACGATACACGTGCGTATCATACAATATATATATATAACATGTGTGTGTATGCTATGCATGGTGAAAAAGTATAAGTCGGTAAGTCGGTTAAATCCACGTGCGCGCGCACACACGTATTATATCGTATATGATATATTGTATATGATATTATACATGGTATTATAGGCGTATATTATTATATATAAAGCATGTACGGCGGACTGAAGTTGTATGTTGGTTGATTTCAAACTATTCGTTTTTAAACCCGATTTTATGATATTTTTGTTCTTTTTTCCCGTTATATTTTTTATAATTCCCATGTTACGATGTGCGGACTCAGCTCATTTTCACTTTAAATGATCAGTGGGCGGCGACGGTTTAAAACGTTTACATTTACATATAATGTACAGTATACAATATATAGGCATGTACGCGCGCGCGGCTGTATTTCCCATAGGGGAATCACGCCGCCATCGGTCTCGCTTAATTAAATATATTTGAAACAAGCATTAATTCCGAATAGGGACTTATATGTATGACGCACGCGCAACCATGTTTGTGTTAGTGTGTATATGTATAAAAGCCGACGGGCTCGGAAATGATTATATTGTAATTTCTATTTTTTTTGTTTTTTGTCTCTGTTTTTATTTATTCGATTTTACGCGCGCCGGACGCGTGCATTAGTTAACAAAACACGATTTTTCTTTGTTTGAAACCGTATGGGTAATAGCGAAAGGAAGTTGGCGTTTTGCCGTTCCAATATTTCCTAATAAGGGTTTTTAACATTAAATTTCCTCTATTTCATCACGTTCCAGTTATAATGTCGGTCTCTAAATTACACCAAGTAAACGCGTTACTTTAAATAGGTTTTATTCGAATTGAACATTAATATATACAATATTAAACACTCGTAATATAGAAGGTGCTATTGAATTAAAATTAAAAACAAACACACAGTTGCGTACATATTTTCTCTCCGAGGGTATAACACATTAATTATTGTGTCCAGTTGGAAAGTGGCTCCAACCGGCTGCGAGAACTCGTAAAAATGGATTTTTTTTTCGTTTTGTTTATATTTTAGACTAAACACATTAATTTTATATATTATATAACCACTGAAGTTTATCATTTGATATTTAAATATCAAAGAAATTATAATTTCATTTTAAATAATATCACGCGAACGTCATCGTATATAAGCGGTCGCAATTTTATTCACAGTTTTAATTTATGCCTTGATGAACGCAATAAATGTCTAAACGCAGTGGCGTGAGTAGGAATTTATTTTGGGTTGCCATTTGGGTAATTTTTGTACATTCGCATTGACGTGAAACAACATTTTTCAATACTCCACATTTATAAACATACTACAAATATATAAATATCGATAATATCTTTGACGTTAAATTCGTTAAATTCGATTCGTTGAAGAACTAATTTGTATAATTATTATTGTCAATCATATAGAATATGTTATATAATATTTTTACTACAAGCATTTTATCGGGTTGGTCTGAGATCTAAATTACATTATTCACGACTTAAAAATGAATTATTTAAACACTTATCAAAAAAAAAAAAAAAATAAATTAAATAAAAAATTAAATAATGGTGCTGATGGTCTTCTTTTATTTCTATCCTAATGTTTATATTCGTACAACACTCACTAATATACTTATAATGTTAGACATAGTAGAATTTTGTATGTACTATTTAATAAGAGAAAAATGATTACACCTTATGTTTACACTCGTGCCTTTGTATAAAATCCACGTATTAATTTGATTTTTGATTTAACTAAAAAGTTTACAGCTTAACTATTGCAGTGTTGTTATTTTCTTAAAAAAAAAAGAACCTAGATGGGATCTATCCTTGTACTTACGACATCTAGTCTTATTTAAATTAACATATATAAAGATAAGGCGGGAATCCGATATTTAACAATTTTTCGACTCAACGACAACTACCATATTAATCAGAGAAATTTGTTTGACATTTGTGTGCAGCACCGCGACTGAATGCGTGTAATTAATGCATTTTATGTCACCGTATACGCGAGCACACGGGACAATAAAATATTTTTAAAAAAACAGGTCAATTCGTACATGGTAAATGTTATTATAAAAGAGATAAATTCGCTGAAAACGATTACAGTAATTCTCCTGTTCCCCCTGTCCCGTCACTCGTGCCCGCTAAAAAACAATCGTTCATTTTAGCGAATCGAGTGGGGGCGGAGAAGAAAAAAGTAATAACCACAATAATCGTGTTCGGGCTTAATGGCAATCGGATTACACCTGGCATTCATTCATCTATCATAATTAGTACGATTCAGTACGATTCGCATTAAATATGCGATACTACATACGTGGTACGTTTTATTATTATTATTATTATACACATCGAAAACGATGTGTATAATATACGCATATCGAATATACGCGTGCCGTGGAATCTTCGGCCAAAGACTTGTTTGCGCTTCTCAGAAACCATCCGTGATAGTTCATCGATTTTTTATTTAATTGTTAATTCCACGACCTTGAAAACGTTTAATATCCTAAGCCATCCAAGAGAATACGTTTTCAAGTTTCCTGCCCATAAATGCTTGTTGCATATATAAAAAATCCTAATTTACCAACTCTCTGACGGAGTACAGAACATGAATATGAAGGGTAAAAAACATAATTTTTTCTTTTCAAAGACAAAAGTAATTAATTCTTTGAAAAATATATGTCAACTCGCAAAATTTCATTTCGCACGAATATATTAAAATTAATTGTACGTTAATTGATAAAACCGACATTTTTTATTTAAAAAATAATGTCTTTGTTGAGCACTTGACAAGTAAATAAAATGTAGCATTGCTAGAAATTAATTAATTATATTACTATTAACTTAACTAGCTATAATTTGCAATACTTAATATTATTATTATGATTATCAAAATTTATTTGAACAGATACATGACTATAATTCTTTATTAAAATTATAATATATATTCAATATATAATTTTATATTATTATTATAATACTTTTTTATTAAAAGTATTAAAATATATGAATGTACTATATACATTTTGTCTAAATATGAAGCTATTTAGATTCCACAAATTGGTTTAAATTGTAGTATACATTAAAAATAATATTACTTATACACTATATTGTATTATTACAATAATTGAAATATATAATTGATTTCCTACGTTTTTTGTCAATAATATCCCGTTTTACTTATGACTACATATATATATATATATAGACACTAATACTAAAAATGCCTGTATATTATCATTATCGAACTGATACAACTTAACAGATGAATTTTAAATTATTGTTTTAGGACAAATTATCAGTTTTATGAATTTAGAAATTGTAAATTTGGACTAAAAAGGTAATAAAACCTCATCATAGTTTAATTTAACAGTTATTAATTTGAACTCAACAGAACTTTATAGCTCCTTATAAATTAATAATTTTAAACACATAATTCAATAACTTGATACTTAAAATCTGTTTAAATCATTACGCATTTTATTTTATTTTTATTAAAGATTTGAAAATTGAAAAGATATTAAAAGTAAAATGACTAGAATTTTCCCAATTACAAAAAAAAAAAAAATCTTATATTTTATATATAAACATACATTTTATTTAATACCTATAAATATATATAAATATATATTTTTTTTTTTGAAAATACCAACAATATAAATGTAATAGAACTGTTGTAGAACATGTATTAGATTATTAAACCGAAAACCAATAAAGTGGGTTACATACACTGTCTTTCTTATAATTCGAGTTGAAAAATCGTGTTAATCGTGTTAAGCACTTATGTGAGCTTGTAATATAAATATTTGTAAAAAAATCCCAAATTTGTTTGCTGTTTACTTTTATGATAAAGTATCGATAAATCGAATCGAAAATTCGTATGATAAATCAAAGGCTTTGTTTTTATCAATCCACGTTATTGCGGCGTCTATCATATTATCAAATAAATTCAAGAAGAAACTTAATAACTTCAATCTCAAATATATTTCAAATTTTAGAAGTCATTTTTCCAATGACAGTAAAAAATGGACATACATTGACAAAAACGTAAAACAACATTTAAAAAAATTAGTTATTAACTCATACTTCGTCCAAAAATTGAACACTGTTTAATCTGTACATTAACTGTACCATATAAGTGTCAGATACAAATAACGATAAATTTTCATGATATTGTAAATATTTATAACTTGTAATTTTTACAAATACAGAATTCCAAAAAAAAAAAATGTTATCTCATAACAACACATTATTGATACGATTTTATTTGCCACGGTTGATACTGCACTTTTTTTGTTTAATACGAGCCTAATTCGTGACCCATTTTAGCAACTACCTAAATGTATAAAAACTATTATCATGACTGGTATTTATGGCGGGCTTTATCATAAAAACGAGGTCGGAATTAATTAAACGGAACGGTTTGGATCGTATATATTTTTTTTTGACAATATTGTCGGTATCTGTAAAAATCACGTATGAACTTGACATCGCGGTTAATAACAATAATCACCACATGTTAGCTTTTATCAGCCAAGGTCAGCACATGATCATTTTTCGTTTTTAAATAAATATGAATATGTTTGATTAATAAACAGTTTTTAATAGTCGACAGATTTCGAAAAATTTCAATTGAAATTTGTAATTAATATAAAAACGTTAAATATTAATGTGTGTAAATATCTATGTATTTGGAAAGTTCTTTAAAAGTCTTTAAAAACGTTAATTTCATTTATGCATCGATAATGAATAGTCACTATCTACAATAACTGGCAAATCATTTACTTATACTTATCTTTTTTGATTATACCATTAATATTATTAATTATTTTGATTATTTTATTATTATACTGATTATTCGTGTATAGAAATCTGAAAAAAGTACTAAATAGCATTTTAGTGATTTTGAATTTTTCTATTTATAGTTCATCAATGTCAATTTTCGATGCTAATAATTTCTATTTAACAAAATTCAATACAAGTGAATCTAAAAATGTCTTGTGTTATCATTTGCGCTTTTACTTCAGATTTCATAACAGTTAATTTAGAAAACCCCAATCACACCTGCAACTTGTTGTAGAAATCGTTAAGAATATTAACAATAATATTCGTAATATGTAAAAGTTTGAAAATATTTTCCGTTGGCCGTTCATTGTCAAACCAATAATAATACGAATATTATTACACCGCAGTTATTCATAGTATGGTTATACGTATCACACTACATCGAGTTTGTTGTCACAGTATAACTAGCTTAAGTTGTAATGGAGTTTTTGATTGCTTATAACTATTGAAGAGGGGGCACAGTTGTACTTGTGCTGAATCTGGCCTTGCCGGTAGAAGATATGGAGTGCAAAAATAAGCATAGCTGACCTAACTTATGCGAAATAAAGACGATGAGAAAGGGGAAAAGAAGGAAAATGTTCTTATGTTCTACATATTAAATACGGTACGCGAATTTACTTTTCAGACAATTATTTACGCATTAAATATGTTTTTTATTTAAATTGAATGTTCTTAGGTCTTGCAGTCCGTAGATTTTTTTATAATATCTACAGGGTTTTGCAAATAATAACGTTTGAGGGCTTCTGTTTTAGAGGACAATAAATCTCTGATTTGATAACTTACAAAAAGTGAGATGATTTTTTATTCGTACAAAATCCAACAAAATTTGTAATTATGACGATTACGGTAACCGATTAAACGCGAACACAACCAAATGTGAATACTATAGCGTAAATAACGATCGATTTTTAAATTTGATACTCGTCTGTGTTGTATTATGTATACAGTGAATTAGAACACAACGTACACAGTTGCAGTGAATTTAGTATATGATGGTAATAACAGCGAAGTAATTAAATTAAATCTTTTTAGAACGCTCGTATTTTATATATATATATATTATATATACTACGTGTAGATACACAGTTTTCGACAATCTAATATAGTGTTTCATCGCGTCGACACGTATTTTAAATTAAATTGTATGTACTGCGTATATATATATATACGTATACATACATACATATATGTATTTATAGGTATGCGCTTGGAGTCTATTTAAATACTGTTATCATTTTGAGACAAAATTTCGGAAAATTTTTATTATGTTCGTATCTGTATCATCGATCAGTGGGCAAATCGCAAGCGTATACAAACAACATAAAAACAAAACAGAATACAAACAAAAATATTGCTTTTAAAAAGTATTATTTATATGATGATATTTATTATAATGTAATGAATATAATAAAATTATAATAAAAAAATTGAATGTAATGAGAAGAGAAAAACATATTAAGAAAACAAATTAGAATATTTTTTCAAAAATGTGATTCGAATATTTATTTATTAAAATAATGTAAAAATAATTTTAAAAGTGTTTTAACACTTCATACTTTTTTTGGTAAATAATGTCACGAAATTTGTTTTTTTATGTTGGTTCTTTTTCCATTTGACTTTCGACATCCAAATAAAGAAATGGGTGAAGGTTTGAGTTAAAATATATGTGCATAATGAATGAAAAACGAATGATATTTGAAAAATAAAATTTTCCCTTATATATTATAATATAACGAGAACGAGAACGAAGATATTGGACTATCATCTAACAATATAATACTTATTCTTTTTTATCAACAATTTCTGGGAATAATTTTTTATTGTACAAAAACATTCTGTGAAAGAATAAAAATATAAAAATATATATTTAAATATTTTAGTTCGAATACTTTATAAGCCTGCCACGTAGTTATAATATTACGAATGTGTATTTAGTAAAGTTTTTTCTTAGAAAATTTTATTATTCAAACATATAAATATTAACAAGTATTTTTTCAAATTTAATTTCTCATTAACAGTTATAATGTATTCTGTACCTGAATAAAAATCATTTTATTTACCAGACTTTATTCACGTTGTAATATAGTTGATTTTTCAATAAGCTTGGCAATGAAATGCATACCTTAATACATAATACATCACCTATAATTATTGATTCGATTACATTTATGATACACAAATGTTTAAAACTCGAAATCACAAAAATTATAAACAATATCCGCGTATACGTATTTCGACAACTACGTTGTCATCATCAGCGCGAGCTACTTTTTTTTTTTTTTGCTATTTCTAACCTTAAATATTTCTCTTGTGCGAATTTTATTGTTTTAGAAAAATTAATATTATTAAAAGATGTACCTTGAAAACTGACGAATTTTGATGTTAACTTTAACTGTATACATTTTTTAAGGAATATAAATCTGTACCTATTAAACGGATTTTCGTCTTACTTTGTATGAGTTTGTTCAATTCCTTTGTACTCTCAAAAGGTCTGCACACCATTTTACAATAAAATATATAAGAGAACTTGTGATTATTTTATACACAAATGTTTAAAACCCGAAATCACTAAAATTATACACAATATCCGCGTATACGTATTTCGACAACAAACGATGATGACAACGTAGTTGTCGAAATACATATACGCGGATATTGTGTATAATTTTTGTGATTTCGAGTTTTAATCATTTGTGTATAAAATAATCACAAGTTCTCTTATATATTTTATTACATTTATGATTTTCGAAGAGATTGTAAAAAATATTCAAAGTGTTTCAATACATTAACTAAATGTTATATAATAATTATGGATGGAAATTATTGAGTATATTGCTATCCTGTTTCTAGATATTATTGCTTATTTTTCTGATCTCGACTAAATCCACAAAATATGGCTCCATATAGAAAAATAGTTAATCCAATATGTGATCACAAAATACATTTTCCCCAATGCGCCTTAAACATAGTGCTTTCGAGATGCCATCAGTCTGAATGTATATTATCTTCAAACAACAATGCGTATATCTAAAAATATTATGTTATTGGAGGAACGGTATTTAAATATGTTTTGTGTGCTAGACGATTAAATAGCGTTAGGCAAATGCATGCGATGACTACTATCTCAGAGCATTTATCTCGCATAACGTTCGATCGTTTAATTATCCGGAAGTTAAAAGGAAAGAGGGTGAATCAAAGTTAAAACGGATTATAGAGGTATTAAGGATACATGTATTTTCATACTTCCGACCGAAAGTTTAAAGTTGATGAAGAGAAAATTGGTCCTGTGGGCTTGATCTCTGGACTATATGTATGTTTTCTAAAGCCTCGCAAAACTACTTTTGAAGACCAACAAATTAGGTCTTAGAAAACGCACTCATATATAAAGTACACAATATTATATAGACCGTAAACTGTTTTCAATATTTAAAGAGTATAAAGTTCAAAACTCGTAATCATTAATATAGTATGTAGATGATTTGTTTATATTTCGATCAAAGTCTCGTCGATTATAATTATTATTCTATGCGTATAAACAGTATAAGATAATCCGTATGAAATTCTATTACACTGATCAGGTACTATACTCGTATGTAAATTACTATCGATTAAGTTAGAGGTTTATGTCACGTGAAATAACATTTGTTCCAGACTATAATTTTATATGAAGTTTATCAATAGAATGATTCAAAATCATTCAATTTGTATGTATTAACTACCGGAAAATATTAGGACAGTTTAAAATCAATTTGGATGTCGTTAAAATCCGTTAAAATCGAAATCGAAATAAATTAATATTAATATTCTAATGAAAATCGAGTTCAGAATTAATAATACCAGTAGTTAAAATAGTAATAAAACAAAAATTAAAATAGAAAAATAATGTTGGGATTTTGTGTGTTCGAGTAAGTGCACGTAATACGTACAACGAATTAAGTAGATCGCCAACGTATACGTCGATGGGCATTCATACTTTGTAGTATGTGTTCGAGTATAATAAAAACATTTTTTGTTTTCAGTGTAATTACTAATGACGATTAGTCATTGTGTGACAAGTGGATGACTAGAGATGATTATAATGGTACGTGTACTCAATATTGTTATATTGACAAATTTCTGTTGACTAGAAAATAATGAAATTTTATATAATACTATTATCATCTATAACAATATCATAATGCTAATATACATTTAATGTACATTAAAGACAATTATATTAAAAAAAGAAAATAATTGGAAAGGATTTCAATATTTCAAAACGAAAATAAGAAAATTGAAAATCAAAATCATAAAATGAAAGTCAAAAACAAAACGGGAAAAATTAAAATCTTAATAATTGAAAACTGATAATAAAAATCTAAATCAAAATCGAAAATATTTAAATTCGGTTTCAGGGTTGAAACATAATAAATGACGTTGTCAAAATTCAAAACTTTAAGAAACCTTTTGACTCGGCGTAGAATGAGATGACAAAAGATTTTTTTTTTTTTATGTTTTAAAAGCCAGCTGTTTATAAGAAATGGTCGTTATTTTATAAAATTTATTAAACAATTATCTTTGAGGAAATTCGTTTGACATTATATTCAAAATTTAGAATAGCGGTTTATAGAAAAAGCGGTTTATAGTTTAAAATTTGAAGTATTTGATAGACGCGATCGCGCTCTGCAGTCGTGAGTCTTCATAAAGGGTCTATTTATATCCGAATGAAGACATTGATCCCAGTAGACTTGATCTAACGGGAAACAAAAAGACTTATGATTATATTGTCTACGGATCTAAGTTTCGTTTAGTATATAAGACTAAAGTTTACAATAGGATCAAGAGATAGACATTTGAAATGTTTTCTGGACAAATTCAATGTAATATCCTGCTCAGAACACACCTAGGAGTGAACTCATTAAAAATAATTGTTCTCCTATTCACTTGGTCGTTTAGAGGACGAAACACAATATTTGTATATAGACGCGTTTCTCTGGGATATTTCGGAAATATACTATGCGTATGATTTGACTGCGTAGTGTCAGGAACACACGTTCAACAACTAATCAAAATTACTTAAGCAACGTGGGGTCTACGTATAAGTATATATTTTTTTTCTTTAAGGGAGCCGTGTAAAGTGAAATAATATTGTATTATAAGCTGAAAAGTTTGTAAATATTTTCATTATTTTTTTTCAGTGAATTATATTGAGAAATATGTAAAATACTTTTTGTCACGTATACCAAATTACATATTCGTGTAACGAATGATAAAAACACATGGAATGTATAGATATTATATTATAGTGTACAATTTTGAAATAATTTTCACAACCAAATTCTGTTCAACATTGTACTTACAGTAAAGATAATTATGTCATCAACACATTTTTATATTATCTATTATTGTAGATTAAATACAATTATTTTTACTGATTTCAATAAGATTACGATTCCACGTACACACAGAAAACTATACATAGTAATCAGTGTTTAATATACAAAATACTAGAGTTCCTATTTCATATACAAGTATAAGACCCAGTAGAAATTGTATTATTTATGGTAATTTAGACCTAAACTTTAAACTGATAACAGAAAATGAAAAAAAAATATTTGGGCAGTTAAAATGTTTGTAGAAAAACTATTTATCAAATAAATAATAATAAATATTTATAATAATGGAAGTTGTTTTTATTAATCTTATTTATTATTAACCTTACGCTTTAAACATTTGACATTATTTCATACTTCATAAATTGTTTATATTGGTGTAAACAGTGTTGAGTTCAGATATTAAAAATTACAACTAGATGAAATTATAGATAAAATATTTTTACACCAAAAAAATTAATAATTATTTCTTTCTACCTTATATGCCCTGTTTCTTTGTATGTATATTTATTACACTGGTTTTTTTCGTATTATGTTTTCAATGTATAAGAGAATAATTATTTGCTTTAAGAAATTATAATTTTTTAAAACAAATAATTATTCTATTGTACATTGAAATCCTATACGGGTTGACCCACTGACCAGATGACATATTAGATAATATTAATTAATACTTAGCTAAACCCTACAATTCATGAATTTTTTACACAAAAACACGTTAGATCACGGAATGAATTGTTTCGTTCAGAAACGACTACCGAGTAATAGAATTTTATTACTAAAGGTATATTTAGTTTAATTATATACAAGTATATCATAGATATCGTCAGATGTGTTTTTATAATATTCGATCAAATTAGTTATTCACAAACGACAATATACGAATACATTATAGAGTTAAAATTTAAGAGAGAACGAAGCAATATGTACGATAACATCTTAAATTGTAGAGTATGGTATGTTGAAGAATTGGTATAGTTGACAAATAGATTATATTTGATGACAAAATATGATATAAATTGAGATAATAAACCTATTACATTATGTATGATGTTATAAGCGACTTCTTTTCCAATTTTGAGGTTAGGTACTCTAAGCCTATGTAGTTTAAGCACTTATATGAATTAAACTTACAAGAGTGTAAAACGTATCTGATTAAAATCAAATATGTATAAGAAAATAATAATCAGTGCACAGAAATAATCCAACAGAAATTATTTTGATTATTCTGAAGGTATAAGATATATTATTAAATGTGGAAAGGAGAAAAGTATTATTTTTATTTTTTATTTTTTTTATTTTTAGGAAGTTTTGCAGGAAAAAAAAATATTATTGAATTAGACTAAATTAAGTTATTAAATCGTCCAAAAATTATCAATCGCCGGACGTTTGCTTATTGTTGCTTAAAGTAAGAATAATATAATTTATTACTTTGGAGCAAAAACAATAATCAATATTATTATTATCAAGAATTGTGATAAAATTAAAAAAGCATAGTAAAATTAATATCACCATCCACAAACAATTTTAACAGTTTCATAAAATTTAAGGATTATAGCATTATTTAATAAAAAAGATCTATGTGGGTGATCTATCCCGTGCCCGTAACAACATTGTTCTAAAGCATCGAAGACGTTTTGAAAACACGAACTATTTTCGACTCGTGCGTGAGAACTTCAATGTTTATTAGTTGATGCAATGCTCCGTATTAATTTATAATTTAATAGCTGTTTTCAATAGGTACTAAATTCTGCATTGCGAAATAATCTACTTACAGGAGTCGTACGATATATATGTATTTATATTCTATATCAGAATAAGTCCGATTTAATTCCATACGTCCAATGACACATACATACCGACCGAAATATTGTCGTTTCAAAAACAGACGATTCACTCGTCGTTGTTTAAAATCGTTTTTGGTATTTAAACACAATCATAAAAGCTTATTCGAACGAGCTTCCGAGTCTCTAAATTCGTCGGTAATCATTGTTTACCGTTTGCCTTTAAGCTCGCACATAACCTAAATAAATCTGAATAATCCGACAATGGACTCAAGTACCTGTCTGCTTGCCACCGGCCTACCTACCCATCGTCGTTTAATTAAACTAAGACGTGTTTTGTGTGCACAAGGGTATGTGTATTATATATATACATCTATACACTATACACACACACACACACACACACACCTATGTGTGTATGTGTATATGTGTGTATTATTTGTCCCTCATTCTATTCAACGTGACCTGTTTTCATACAGCCCGTTTCATACATACATAGGGCCCATATACACATTAAAGAATTTATATATATTAATATATATATATGTATTTAATGTTCAGTTTTTTTTACTTGTATTTTTTCCCCCGTCCCGTGATAGAAATAAATTTTGATAATACATCTACGTTGTCAACATTAATTATTGTTACTTTAATTTGGTGTATTACCTTTTGTGTTTAGATTGACGAATTTATGGTCCAAGAAAGGATTGAGTTCAAAAAATATTAAATTATTATGTGTACCCAAAAATTAAACATAATTTTTTTTAAAAGTTAAAAATTAATTGTTTTTATAATTGTTTTAAAATTGTAAACTGAATAAGAGTTTTTATTATTAATTGACTGAATAAGAATATAATCTAAAATATAATAATATTCTTTAATAAAACTGTGCAAATATAATATTTTATAGTAATAAAACACAAAAATTTTTTTAATCCACTAATAAGTTTAGATGCGATTAATACATACGAGTATATATATTATTATGTTTTACAAAAGTTTGGCACAAGATTTTAAAATATTATCTTTACAAATGTTTTGAAGATAATTTGTTTTCTGGATGCCTTTGGAATTGAAAATGTTAAAATAATTTTGAAATATCACGTGGTAATCAAAATGGCTTTAGTTTTCATTATAAATATGTATTGTTTATGAATAAAACATTATCTATGTTTGAAATGTTATGAAAATATCGTATAAATAAATAGATATTCAACAATAATTTAATAAAAATATAACAAATATGCTCTTGAAAAGGATATGATTTATTTATTCAAATTATAAAGCGTTTTCAAACAAACACGTATGTTTTATTTGTATTTGTCATATGTTTTTGTCGTTATTATTATTGGATTACTGCAGGCAGTCCAAGGAATTTATGCATTCGTTTTAAATTTCGACGGTTTTAATCTACTAGTTGAGAGATTCGACAGCAAAACAAACAAATTTCAATAGTTAATATTATACAAATTTCATTCGCCCTCCTTAGTTGTTTAAAGCTTTCTTCAAATTCAAATTCATTTTCCTGTCGTTAGTTTAAGTATTATTTCAAAAATGTTCTAATGTAGGTGTAAAAGTAACAGAAATAACTAGCAAATAATATGTAGAATAACAAATTTTAAATAAAAGTAAAAACAGATTATACCATATAATTTTTTCAATAATAATTAAATTATAGTAGGATAAATATTAATTTATCTAATTATGATTTTTCTTTAAATTTAATGGGAAGGAGGCATTGCTTTAAAGTGATTCGCTTAGAATTTATTATATATATATAATATTTAATATATAATATATTTTATCTATATACCTCATTAAAAACTTGAGAAATTCAACGGTCCCAATATTATTTTAATACTTCGTCCTCCCTCAAAAAATAAAACAAGAAAAATAATAATATGTCATTGATAAGAAACTGTTTTTAATTTTAAAATATTTTTTAGTACACCGTACTTCTATGACCGATTTAAACCTAACCTCAATATGATAAATTTTAGTGAAAATATATTCGTTTCCTTTTACTAAAACTATCGTGTTAAAAAGAATTTTGGCTTCACAGGTCACCTACTTTTGTAAAGGGGTGTGTTTGGCGAGGATTTGTATTTGTGTACACACACACACAAATACACACACACACACACACACACACATACACACACACACACACACACACACACACACAGACAGACACGCACACACACACAGACACATACGTTTGGCAATATTGTGAATTATGTGTTTTCGTCCTGCAGCCGGAGTGGGGCTAAATCACCGCTGCTGCCGTCACCAGGGTGGGATCGAAACTATTAAATTACGCGTTGACTAAGGATTTGTATGAACAAGGGGGTAGGTTAAAAGAGAGGGAGCAAGGTTGTTGGGCGCCAAAACCAAAACTTTCCCCAAATTTATTTATCGTTCCCCCGGCAGTTGTTTTCGAGCTATTCGTATTTATTGTGCTTGTGTTTGTGTGTATATATGTGCATGTGTGCATAAATGTGTTTGCGAGAAAGAGAGAGAGAAAGAGAGAGAGAAAGAGAGAGAGAAAGAGAGAGAGAAAGAGAGAGAGTGAGTGAGAAAGAGAGAGTGAGAGAGAGAGAGAGAGAGAGAGAGAGATGCGAAAAGTAGTGTGGGATTTACTCGTAATCAAACACACCCGGTGCACTAGAGAGGTATAGAGTTCGAAATAAAAAATACATATATCAAAATATCCCCAGAATTCATAAAAAAAAAAATATCGTAATTTCAAAATACTGATAACGTTGCGGTATTTATATTAAGTCGATGAACCTAATTTACTAACGACATTGTGTGATGAATTATGTATTCTAAACACACTATCTATAATTCTATGTGATATCCAATGGAAATAATAATGTTCACATATATTACTACAATAGTATTCTGACAATAACTTGATGATATCCGATTTAAATAATTGTGCATGACAAATAAAACGTACATTCTAAATCAATACGTTCATGAAATCAAAAAGACAATATAAAACATGACTGTAAATTGAAAACAGTGGCACTCTGTATTAATTATCTGTTGCCGTTTAATATATTAAATATAATTTTACCGTATATATATATATATATATATATTTATATTGTTTTACTATTTGTTTAATATTTCCTAACATGTACTATTCTGACTTAACAAACAGAATAATTTATACAAAAACAAAGTCTAACAGAATTTTGCAATGGAAAATCGTGCACCTACTTAGTATATTATATATATATATAAATATATATAAACACTTGTTTAAAGAATTTTTTGTACGGAGATAAAAATGAGAATAATGATTAATTGATGTTTAAATAGTCGCATTAAGCTTGGGTAAAGAAGATAAATATATATTCACTTTACCTGTGTCAGACTCGGTGACGGTCATGCCTATGCTGTTTGAATTGTCGTTGACTAGGAATGAGTCGGCTGTGGTACTAGCCGTAAACGTTTGCGGTGACAGCGTAAGATCGTGGCCGTTATCTGAATCGAATAGCTCGAAGCCAGGTGAATCTGTGCTTTGAACGTCACCTATAAAATACATAAGATCATTGTAAATACCAACTACCGTTTAAATCGTTCAAGCATATATATATCTTTGTTGTGCTATCTAAAGGTGTTAAAAATTTCAACTTTCCAGTGTGCTTTAAACGAGTTTAAAAATGTATGACAACTCCATTTTTTGACGACTCATATTTTAGTTACATCGTTTTTGCTAAAACGTATGCATTTATTTGAAGTAAAATCATCATTATATATGAATATAATATTATATTCATATACAACACGTATATTATAATATACCAATTTTTGCTTTCAAAAAACGAGACTTTCAAACTAGAAACTATTTAAACAAGATTTTTAAAAATTTAACATTTTCCTCCTTTTATATACCCCTTACACGTTTATTACATTGCTAATACGTATTTTCCATTGGTAGAAACAATGCTGAGAATCCTTTTCTTGTAATGCTTTTAATGCTTCTGTCGATTTTGTTTTTACAGCTTAAACTGACTTAAAATGTGTTCTCTTTAATGCACTTTTCAATTTTGGAAATAGTTAAAAGTTACATGGAAAAAAATTCTGCCGAATAAAGGAGGGGAGGGGGGGAGGGGTTGTTGTAACACTGGTGTTCGATTTTTGGTCAGAAACTGCTTAAGAGATAAAGTATTATGAGCCAGCGAATTGTCTTGATGCTAGATCCAAAAGTTGTTTTTCCACAATTCAGGCCGCTTTTTTCTTACTTGTTCTTTGAGTGTTGTCAAAACTTGTAGATAATAGTTTTGATTAACAGTCATTCTTTGAGGTATCCATTTAGTATATTATTACACTCTTTACATCGAAAAATATGATCAACAAGTCATCAACTTCCCCACTACCCTTAGGAAATCGTTTGTCCCTTTCAAAAATACGTGGTCACGATTTGCGAACAAACGAAAACTTTCGGTCGTAGATTTTCCGAGTATCACTAGAAATTTTAAATTAATAAATTAATATATTGTTAAATTTTTTCATCTGGCATAATTTCAACGAACAGCGCGAATAATGTCAATTTGACTGACGCTCACGAGTAAAATATCCAACGTAGACTAACTAAACTGGTATTTTTTTGGCGCAATGACATTCATAGTTTATAAATATACCAATTTTATTCCATTATCTGTACTCGTCTTATTGTTAGTTTGATAGTATCGTTATTTATAAGCCATACCTCGTATATCAATGTATATGAAAAAACTTTTCTTTTTTTAAAATTTTATTTTGACGTACTTAATTTATTTTTATCTAGACGTTTAACTGTTTATAATCAATATTTGCTGTAAAAAATAAGTATACTACCAAAAGTAATAACTATGAAATAAATTAATAAAGTTAATAATTGTTGTAAATTAATTAATTTATTTTTTAGTTACACGATATAATTTACAATAACTATGCATGTATTACTCAAATATGGTGTCTGTAACCAATATAAAATTCACTCCACCGATCACATTTCAATATTTCTAGGAATATTGAGTGGTGTGAAATGTATTTCGATTGGAACATTAAAACTTGACATGTTTATAATTGTTTGAAACGAGTTAAAAATGTTATATACAACATAATACTTCCTTGGTTCTATAATAATTATCCAAAAATAATAATAATGATAAATTGTTTCAAACAGTTGAGCAAATCATTAAACTTTGGATTAATATTCAAAATTAATGTTTACAAATAAATAGCAATATGCCGTAGGTACCGAATACTATTATGTATATGGAATTCGTTAAGTATATTAAACTTTCTTAGTGTATTTAGGAAGATAGGGATATAATCTATTTATATATTTGTACTGTGAATATCTTGTTCTTGCAAGTACACATATACATATAAATTACATATTTATTGAATTTCATCAGAAGAAATTTTATCGGAAGAAAAATTAGTTATAATTATTTGAAATAAAAAAGTATACGTTTTGACTAATAAAACATTATTTGTAATGTTAACTTTGAAATTTTTTACACATAGATCCTTTTTAAAGAGTGAACCTTATGAATTTGAATTTTTTTCAAATTTAACATAATAATTTAGAATGTTGTTTAAGAAAAACATATATAATTTTATACAAATATTGTGTTAGTTAATCAAGTTGATAGTTTAAATATTCACTTTTTGTTCTTATAACGTACTAGTAAATATAAATAAAATAACCAATTTTTATGTATTTATTATAGCTGTATTTTCTTAACAACTAAAACTATAAAACATTTTTAAATGTATATTTGTTTTAAATGTAATATATTTTTGTAATATTCATAAAAACTTAATTAATTAGTAGTACTGTTGTTAAAATATATTTAAGTACCTGATTTGTCTAAAATTATGGTTAATACAATATGGATCGCCTCCGACCGCTTGGCCTTCTTTTTTATTTTTTTGTTAGTCTGTGTACACTATACTATATACTCACCATACAAAACGATGGACCGTGGTGATATCGTCACCGTTATTGCGATAATAAGTGTAATGCTTAAATATAGGATAAGATAAATCATCTACACACATTTGTATTTTAAATAAATTTTAAAGTGTATTTTAACTGTCAATAATTTTTTAAAATAGACATAATGACATGGTTTATCTAAAAAATAATTTTAAATTAACTTATATAACTTATTTAACTAGACTCAAACTTTAAAAGTTTCTCGAATACAGTTCTAATATTATTAACTTTAATTTTGTAGTCTTCAATATTACTACAGCTATTGCTCCACAAGCAAGTGTCTATGGGACACACTTCAGACTCTAGTCTATTTGTGTTGAAGGAAGTGTTGAAGGAATGGATTTAGAAAATATTGAAGGACTTAATGTTGTTGATGGTAGATGATGATTGGTCATGTTTGATGGAGACATATCTATGTTTAAGTGTTAAGATTCAGGGTTTGCCCGAAGCAAATTGGTTTTCGCCATCTAGTAAAAATTAGTTTATATAGTCTTCAATACTAAACACTATGCTTGAACGAATTAAAAAAAATAATGTCAACATGATGTAAAAACAAGTTGAATTTTCAAATACAATAGATATTAACAGATATTTATCAGCAGTTATTTCGATTCGAAAATAACATAACGTCATATTATATATTATTATCGTGTTATGTAATGAGAGACGTATAAGTGTGAAATATTCGCAAAGTTTGGTTGTTGTGAAAACGTGCGTTTCCATTTAGGTGGAAATCTCCTTTGGAAAACTCTGGTCATTTCGTCGTACCCGTGTCACGAGGTTTTATGATCCATCGAAGGCGTTTCTGCCGCAAAACCGTATGGATGTTATATACGCAAAAAACGGGGTTTTGTGGCTTCATCCGTTTATATATAATATATATATAGATGATATTTACCCTATAGCAACCTTATTTCCCGTAAAATAATATATAATCATAATAATAAAACACAATATCATAATATATAGTATTCGATATATTTCGGCATTGCGCGCAATAATAAATGGTGTTTTTATTGCGAAATTCTGCGCTACGAATTCCTGTGGTCCGGCGGATTAAAAGACGCTCGTAAATTCTGTAACATGGCCGATATATTGGCATAAAATATACGTGTATATAGTGCGATTCTTTTTTTTATCACGAACCAAGCGCTACATCCTGTGATTTATAAATCATTTCTTTTTATTTATTTTTTCTTCAAATGCTTAGCATATCCTACACTTTTTCGTATTTTAAATAGTCTCCGTCTCTTATTAATTAGTATGTAGTATTATATGTCAAATTTTGGTTTTTAAACGGTAATCTATGATTTTAATTGTAAATTTTTAAAAAATATATTTTTATCGGAATTCACTTAATTTAACATTTAACTTAATTAACTCGTATTTTTAATTATTAATTCTTATTAGTCACTAACCTTGATTACCATTTTCGTTGAACCGCGCAAAAAATTCTAATATGACCAAATATATAAGTAATAATTGTATTCATAAACGAACAATTGAAATTTAAAATTGAAAAAGCATTTAAATTTATTCGTTTCAGTTTGATGATAATATCACTATAGTGGAGGAAAAAATAAATATAGATTGCTATTTCAAAATCAAATGTTTACATTTATTTTTAAATATATAAGGAGTGGGGATATAGTTTTGAAAATGGGTCAATAAATAATTCGTATACGTTTTAATTATGAATAAAAAAAAACACCGAAATACAATTTGTTTTGAATCTTGGTAGATAATCGGTGGCTCGTGATGAACAAAAAGACCACCACGCACACAACTATACACACGTTACCGTAACGTGAAAATTTCGCACGTATCTGTGCGTTGTATACATAAATAATACGGTCAGGACGAAAGGGACAAGAAACGGTATTCATTTCTTGCGGCAGTGCGGCTTTTTCTATACGAAACTTCCATATTCGTTACAGCAGGTGTCTGCGTGGGTGGACGACATTGCCGCGTACATTATTTTATAATATATAGCAGTATAAGTTGAATAATAATTTTATATGTCATGTCCGTGTACACTTTTCATATTCGAAAGGCAGCAAAAACGTATACCGTAAAATTCCTGACAGTCAACCGCGTGCTATCTATGCTATCGTGCTATCACACACACACACATATATTTTTATAGTTACAAAGGGAACGCGATATTGATCATTTGACAGTGTATATATATATATAATAATACATTGACATAATTACAGGGTGATAAGTTTTTTTCTGATAAATTTATATTTTTCATGTTTGTCAACATTTTCTAATACAAATATATTTTATATTTTTCTAATGTTTTAATTCAAAAATATAAACAGTATTGTAGAACAGTCAAGTATTGCATTGCGAAGATTTGATAAAATTAGTATAAAATTACAAAAAAAAATTGCTAGATTTATTTTTTGCTGTGAAACATTTAACATATTCACGGGAATATATATATTGGATCAATACAAAATAACTTTAATGAAATTGAAAAAAAATCACTCTGTCTCTTTCAAATATTGTTTTTAATAATTATAACTGTTGAAAAAGAAAAATTATTCTTAAGTTTGTTCCAGATAATAAATTATTTGAATTGAGGACAATATATTTTTTTTCTAGGTGTGGAAAATGTATAGTTGACATATTACAGTAGTTATTATGGAAAAATTAGATAGATATTTGTTAAAATATTTATGTAGTATGATGAAATAGAACTAAGCTATTCTACTTATTTTGAATTGATTATTAGAAAAAAATCGTGGACATGGAAAAAAATCTCGGTATTATACATAATTCGTACACAATTCAAATTTTTTCTTGATGAAATAATAAATTTTTCCGAATTAATTGATGAGCAGAACGAAGAAGAAAAAGTTAAAATGCCGTCAACACTAATTTTCAATTTTTACATGAAAATCATCTCAATCAGTGTTTCTAAATGTAAAAGTAGCAGACGGGTTATATTTGCGCCATTCTGCAGTTGCTAACTAAAGACTAGAAACAGCATTTTCAAACTTATCTATAATAAAAAATGAATAAATATCTTTTCCAAAAAACATCGGCGTAGAAGAAATAATCATCGAATTAAAAAGAAAAAGAAAAATTATTAAAAGTAAATAGGTCATTTGAATTTTTAAAAGTAACATTTAAAGTATTTAAAAAAAAATAATGGCTCTTAGGACTATGTATTGAGCTCCACACCTTGTAAATATTTAATTCGGTGCTACGCCTATGCGTCTTTGACGTAATTTGAAATTTGGAAAAATATATTAAATATATACTTTTGTTTGCACACACACACGCATACACATATATAGTATATTAAATATGTGTGTACAGTTTCTGATGATATATATACTCGGACCGTCACGAGACTTTGAAACTTTCTGCAGGTTTTCAGAACATACGCAATTTAATGTGTGCCACGGAGGAGTGGTAGACTCACGGGTCAGGGAGTAAAAGGAGAGAGATGGGGAAGGGGTTGACGAAATTACTTCACGTGTCGGCCGACCGTGAATAATATCAAAAGCCCCGCGCGCGCACGCGACTTTCCTTCCTGTCGTCGTTTCGTCTGCTCGGTCGTGGCGAGTTCACACGTGCAATATTAACGGTAATAACGCCGCGGTGGCGATACGATGGCAGGGGTCGGGTAAGCTCGCGCCCGGTGCGAAAATAGGCAATATAATTTTCGCGAGGGGAGGGGGTGCAAAGGAAATCCGACAATGTGATAACTCGCGATTTATTAGAAATTTAATGGCAAAAAAATAAATAAATAAATAAATTATAAAAAAATCATCAACGACAACGACATAGTAATGGATGCGAAATAATAATAATAATAATAATAATATAACTGCGTGTATTCACGGAAATGTTTTGTATATGGTTAAGCCGTAAAGCGTCGGGGACAAGTGAATTGCCTACCTATATATGTATTTATACGCATACAATATAATATACCGCCGTCACAACGATTTAAATGGTTTTTCGTATGATTTACGTGATTCTTTATTAAAAAATATATACTGTGCGAAATTTAATTTTTAATTACGTTTGTTTCACAATAACAGTTTGCTGATAGTACGATCACTAAATTATAATCATTTAGAAATTGAAATATCCGTTGAATATTAATTTGAACTGCGTGCGTATACGCATATATATATAAAACGCGCGACGACTATATAAGATTTCGGTACAATTTATGCGACACCTAAACAAAAAATATTGTTATTATTTTTGCTGAAATAAAGCGCGATAAATTTATCGATTGTTTCATTAAACGTTCAATATTTTTAATTTTACATGTACATAAAATAAAATGTGAAATATACTGCTGTTTACGTATTCACACACTGTGTAGTGAAGTATTTAAATGCATTTGTGTAAGTATTGAATGCTTTTCAAAACCTTTAAATTCTCAAGCGATTGATATAGTATTTATTTAGTTAATAAATAAGCTTGTTATAAATAAGTTTGTTGTCATTAAATACTTTTATTTTTTCAGTTT
Organism: Schlechtendalia chinensis; assembly: GCA_019022885.1. NCBI lineage: Eukaryota > Metazoa > Arthropoda > Insecta > Hemiptera > Aphididae > Schlechtendalia > Schlechtendalia chinensis. Next base: position 7,366,508 of record CM032340.1, on the reverse strand, counting down.
TTTTTACAAGTACATAATATTATCTCTCACACACAACTGACTGTCAAAGGTCCGACTGATAGAATAATATCATTTCATTAGTTCAAATTTTGCTGATAATTATTCTTCACATACTTTAATAATACGAATATATTGAGTTATTTAAATTTTTTGTCTCGTAAGTATAAGTTATAATCTACTATCTATTTTACCAATCATCTACGACACTGATTGTGGTGAAAACTGTTTATTGGTTAGACAAAGTACTACGTGTATATTAATTTGTTTAATGAATTTAAACGAAGTATTTGAATACAATTAAAAAGTATTTGTTGTTCATTCGTATTATTATATTTTACATGTACATAATATGATATATTTATATGAATGATATCAATTTTTTCACACAGGTAAGTATTGTTAAAAATTTATTTCAATAATATTCAAAGTACTCCTATCCAAATACACCTTAACAAAAAATACTAAAAGTATTATTATACTGTTGTGTATGTTATTGTAATAACATTTCATATAGAAGTATAACAATTTTAAAGATACTATTTTCTATAAAAAAAGTGCGTAGTAATATACAATGGATATATAATATAATATATCATTAGTAAATTGTTTGTATTAAAGAAAAAATGTACAATTAGTTCTTTTTTTTTTTTAAAAAAGAAATAATAATAAACGACAAAGTATTAAGTTTAACGATGCCAAAAAAGTGTAACTTAACTAGAAACGTTTGAAACAAATCATTTATTATAGCAGAAGACAGTATAAGGATTTCATTAAAAATGTTTAACAAGACAACCTTATAATAACCTCGTGTTATACACGTTTTTATTTTAAAATAATTTTAATTATAAATATACCAAAATTACTCGATTTCTGAAAATCTTAAAATATAATAATGGGAAATGTTTCACAACGTTCTGTTTTGTTAATCAAACACTGTAATTATATATTAAATTAATATAAAATCAGTGATATTATGTTTTACAATTATATCGTCGACAAACCGGATCGCTTACTATCGACATCACGTCATGATGATATAACTTCCACTCAACGCTTTGTAAGGTTGGATATTGACTAGTTGAGTTGTTAAAAATAAAATTTGTCATTGAAATTTATCATAAATAGTCAGTTTTCAATATAAATAACTTTTAACTTAACTAGTTACATTTAATCATAGTTTGACGTTGTTTGTACTAAATAAAAGTATAAAAAGATTTAATTATTCGACGAAATTGTTTAGATATATATCAAATTGTCGACGCCTGCGAGCCGTTAATAATACACATTTGAATTAAGTTTAAAGTAGCGGTCAAGATAACATTACTACTTTAAGCATTACAAAACAATTATTAATAATTATATATTATTCGGAAAAGATAAAAATCTAAATGCATGTTGAAATATCGCATATAATATATTAAATGTAAAAACAAGTATTCCTTCTAGTAAACATGTAGGGACGTCGCTCCAAAAAAAAAAAAATATATATATATACGAGGTCTGTTCAAAAAGTACCGGGATAAATATTATTATGACTAATCTAGACACGATAACGCTTTGAATTATGAATATATATATTTTTCGCGTATTAGGAACATTTTAAACAAAACCCGAAGTCGCTATCTCATCTCAGTTTAATTTTACACATAGTTGAGTCGAGTCAGTTTGTTTCGTTTGGTAATTTCGACATTAATTAACAACGATTTGTCAAGACCTCAAAAATCACTCTGCTGATCCTAATTTCATAAAAAACATCACAGTCTCGTCATGTGACTGAAATTTCTATGAAATTTTATAATTTTTTAATGAAATTAGAATCAGCAGAATGATTTTTGAGGTCTTGACAAATCAATGTTCATTAATTTCGGACATGTCGAAAATTCCAAACGAAACAAACTGACTCGACTGTACAGTTTAGTAGATACAAAAAGTAAATGAGTTGATAATATTTATTCTTTTTTAGTTTTCACACAAATCTTTTATGTGGAGGAAGTTGTCCATTGAAAACACCTTGGAAATTGAGTTGATTTAATTGGTTATTGCATACAAAGTATAAAGTAAAAACTCTTATTATGAAAGATTAATTGTTTAATTATGGGATTTATATTTATACCAACTATTTTTATATTACTTAGTTTATAATACAACATTGCTATAACCAATCGGTGTTGTAAATTGTTAATAATTATTACAAATTGTATATTAGTTTGTGCAACATTACGTTATTTTATATGTATATATTGAATGTTTGACTATTGAAATATTATTACGGTGCGACTTATTTTTAAATAGCAATTCAATTGAAGTATAAGAATACGTGTTACGACATACGAGTATATTACCAGTCATAATAGATGAAATAGATATGTATAGTTAAAAATTATCTCTACAATGTTTGCATTCTTCGTAAAGCGTACAAAAACCGCTGTACATTTCGCGAAGCACACGATTTCCGACACTTTGTAGTTTACACATATATTATTTATACAGTAACGGTGACTTTGGCGATCCCGTTGTTCTCAAATATTTTGTTACTGCAAAACGGGATGTTCAGAAATACATCCCGTAAACGTGGTTTACGAATTACCATGTAAAAAGTGTTTTTGTACTTCTTTGTACAGACGACTCTCATCCGGACACGGGCCTAAAATTAGCTATTGTATTATAACCGATACGTTTTTTTACCCCAATCGTCCTTACCGTTCGCGCGCACTGTATGCGCACACTTTGCACACACGAACACGTCCCCCCTCCCCAAGACCGTTATTATAATGATATAACGTAACGACGAAGAAGACGACCCCTCTTCAAAAATAATATTAATAATATATAGTAATAATCGCGTGATATTGTATTTTAAGCTTTCCTCCTCAGGTTGCTGAACGCCGTGTACACAAACATATACATATATATATATATATATATTTATATTTATAAATACGTATATAATATTAAATATAATATGATACGACATGAAACGGATGAGCGCGCGAAAAAAAAATCCCCACCTCTCGCCCAATAACGGCTGATCAAAAAGAGTATATTTTTTTTGTACGTATTATTTTAAGCTGAATGGTAAAAAAGTATATAATATACAATATAAAAAATCGCGTCTTAGCCGGTCGGTCGCACTTTTTTCTGTTTTATTCTTTTTTCCCTTGTACCGACCGACGCCCTTTTTGTCCTAGTGATGAGAGAGTGCGTACCAGATCGTAAATGTAATTTCGTCCGACGACGATGTAATTATTATTTTTCAATAGCGGCGATGTTTTCGCCGTATTTATACTCTCTAGACAACAATAATATGAACATAAAAAGAGAGACTGTATTTTATTCGTTTAAATCTGTTTTATCGATCTCCGTCGAGCGCGCGATACGTTTTTCGAGTCATCAACGTGACGAGCGAACGAGCGGAAAGAAGTTATAAGGTGGATGAAAAAAGAAAGAAAACGCGTAAAAAAATTTAAACGCCCAACGTGGGGCTCGAACCCACGACCCCGAGATTAAGAGTCTCGTGCTCTACCGACTGAGCTAGCCGGGCAGTTGTCACGAGCTGTCAGATCAATATCACTTAACTTCGGGAAGACCACGTGGAATAATAACAGTCATTAATTTGGGGGTAAAGGAGGGGGCATGTCCGATGCCATGAATAACCGTATGTAGCGTGTCGTAAAAAGTCCGATAACGTGTGTTATACGATTAAAATCATTATTAGTAAAGTATTTTTTTAAATTTTATATTAATATCATTGGCAAGGATAGCGTCTTATCGGGAACATAAAGTGTATTATCTGCAGTTAATTATTTGTTGAACATTGTCAAAATCAGGGGATTCGTAAAAATGAACGTTTTAGATGGGAAATCGTCTTAGGCGAGTACATCTTAAACGGATTCTAACGTATCGGGGTTTATATCGAAATCATTAACAAAATATAATGTTAAGTATATGAAATTAAATTAAATTCAAATAATATAATCACAATGAAACAATATGACATTAACATAACATTAAACATTAAATTTAAGTGCGTGATGCAGCTAGTTTTATTTAATTTGTTAAATGCCAAATCGTATTTTTGTGTGTATGACAGAACAGAGAATGCTGTAACAAAATATGAAAATATTACCTATCACAAATGAGTATTACATTTTTTTTTTTTTATTAAAATATTGATTTTTAACTAAACAATATAGTTTTACTAAACGAATATACAATGAAATGTGTGTGTGTTTCGAAATGACAAATTTAGAAAATGCGTAACTACGTTATGTTTATTTTCAGATTTCTATCAAGAGATTGATCGATTAGACGTAATCGAACTAAATATTTTTAAAAATCACGTCGATTAAAAAACTATATTTTAAAAACTATATCTAGACATCGGCGTATAGAGAACTTTTTCTAAATTCTACTAATGTAACCTTGAAAATATTGTCTTCGACATATTGATTTAAAAATTAAGCGTACGAAAACACACCATAAAAATAAAATTGTCGACACAGCAACTGTGTCTAACTGTAGGTATATGGTGTGGGCGCACGTACACAAAACGAAGTCAATATGACACGGTCACAGCGTGCAGTGTTTCGTCGCCACAGTGCTATGTATATCCGCGGTTACCGCCCTTACCGTGATATACCATATAGGTATAGCGACGGAAAAAGGGGTTTAATTAAACGCACCCCCGTTGTCATCGCCGCCGTGCACCGCTTTATATACACACGTATATTGTATACACATGTATATATATATATTGTATTGTATTGTTTATACACGTTTGTATCGCCGACGGGAACGGGTCGGCGGGATAAGGACTCGAAAATTATATGGACTTTAATGACGAAAATTATTCGTCGTTCGCGTGCGAATCGGCAATCGTCGTCGTCGTCGTTGTTGTATAGATTGCAAACAACACATTATATTCTATACGTCTGTACGAAACTGTTCAAAACTAAACACCAGTCACCGTCATCCGCTTTCAAGTGCACCCGCGCACTGCAACTGTCCACGTCTATACGGTTTATATTTATATAAGTTTGGAAACTAAATGAAATACGCATTACACATATTTATGTATCGATATATATATATATATACATGCGTTTACACACAACGATATGAAAACATATATCAATTGGTAATCGATTGCGTAGTCAAATAAAAATATAATACTCGAGCATATACTTACATTAAATTAGTATTTATCGTGACCGCACGTTAATATACGTGTACAATTCTCGCAAATATAAATATTTAATATTCACAGTCAACAGGCAAAAAACGACATTTCTCGTACAAGAACAAGATGGAACTTTTTTAGTATTATTTAAATTTAAGGACTTAAAATAACATTTGAAATGTACGTATTTTAAAATTATTTTCCTAACTCATTTTGAAGGATTTCAGCAGTTTTCTTCCCCTTAACCGCCGCGACATTGTAGATAATTGAAAAAAATGTGTTTTTCCAATAACTCATCGCAGGTCGTTTCCTTTTTTTTTAGTTCACATACAATTAACTTATTTTTCATATTACCAAACTTCTCGAAAACATATTGAAATCATGTATTTTTTCCAGTGCTTGAAACTGATTTCGAAATCGATTTAAATACCGATACAAATTGTCAAAAATTGAAAAAATAACCAATACCAAAAATGATTCGTAGCCAAACTATCGTAATTATTAAAATTGGTTTTTGAATTTGAAAACAATATTAAAAAATTGAAAACCACTTATTAAAATTGTAATGAAACAAAAATTTTAAATTAAAAAAAATAATAATACTGGAACTCGGTGTCCGCGTGGATATGTAATTTTTACGACGAATTAAAATGAGTAATCAGCATTTATCTCGAAGGCCATCTGTGTTCATTTCAATATTAATATTTCATGGTATATTTTCTAATCTAAATTGAATTAGTAATCACACGTGTCCACGGATGGTGATAAGGGTACTCGTACTGAATACTGTGTATTGCTATTATTAAATTTCTGTCGATTAGTGTAGCACTAAAAAAACTATAATTAAAACAATTTAAAAATATTATGTTTATTAATGCGTTAGTGTGATATTTAAACAAAAACATTTCAAATAATTAAGTATAAAATCATAAAAAGATGAATAATAATAATAATAATAATAATATATTCAAAATAATAATCAAAACCAATAATTCAATTTGCTTTTCACTTGATTAGTTCACGATTCTAAATTTATGTTTATTAACTATTTTGTTTGAACAAATATGTTTTCAATATATTTTGATTGCCCGTTTAAAATTGAATTAATAAATAATGTTACATCACTAATTACCGTATGGGGATTTCGGTGTACAACGTATTATATACTTTATTCGTATATATTACAAGTTCACAGCTATTTTATTGTATATTTAACGTTTGTTTTAAATACGCTGTAAATATATAAGGATATATATATATATATATATATATAATTTTTTTGTAATAACTCGCGTTTGTATTATGCGTACGCCACGCTTAAGTATAGCGTACAAATATATATCGTTATTATCATTTATATATATATATATATATAATATCCCCGAGGTCGTATTTGTTTAGTCGGTAACTATACATATATACGCGTTTACAACGCCATTAGTCGGCAAAGTTTGAGCAGTATGCGCGTAAATACACCACACACGTACGAATACGTGATATATAATAAGTTTTAAGATTATATATATATAGTACTGTTACTACTATTTACTACGCTATACATACATTATAGGTATTGTGTTCGTCGGGGGGTAGTCGAGTAATTAATTAAAATTTTCAACCGGTGTTTCTAAACGCTCGATCTATATACGTTTATGTATGTATTTATGTTACAGTATTCGCGCTAATAAGGTTTTAAAAACACTATAGACTTTATCCGCTGGTGCCGGTCCACACCATTTTTTTTTTAACAGATCGCGGGTTGTTTATTATTAAACTTTGAAAACGAGCAATGTTTTCAGTATATATAATAAATATATATTGTGAGGATTAATGAAAAACGAAAAGTATCAATACTTACTACCCGACGAGTTTATTATAGACACAGGTATACATATTTTTATTTAGGTATACGTATAACTTGCGAAACATAACAAAATCAAACGCGTCGAGTCAGTGGTTTCTCCAATAGCGGTACTTTTTTTAGGTACTTAGCTTTTTTTTTAATTTCGATAAAATTTGATTATTTGTTTATATCTCACAATAAATATTCTGCCTTGCGAATAAATATACAAAACAAAGTATTACAAAATATCAAATACATACTTGAATATTTATTTTAAAAAGTATTTAGAACAGTATTTAAATACTTTTATTACCCCGATAACTTGTCGTTTTCTGGATTAAAGGGATATTTTTCTAACCTATATATTTTATATGCTTATGTAAAAAGTGCATGTATCAATTTTTTTTTTAATAAACTATTATAATTTATATTTATTTGTTTTTTAAGTATATTTGAGTTTTTGTATAGCATAACTATATACGTATTTAATACGTTTTAAGGGCATATATATATTTTTTTTTTTTATAGGTACAATATGAATGTATTGCGTGCGAGGGAAAGGAACGGCTCGAACAACGTTTATGTCGCGATTTATATTCGATTTACCTATGAACCGCGGGCACAGTGTGCAATTGGAATGGTCGTGGAGGCGGTTTTCATCGTCTTATTTATCTCAAATAAAGACGGTGAAATTTATTATTATCGTTATACGACTTTTGGAAATAAAATTTCACCTAAACCGGATCAAAGGTTCAACGGACCGTATTGCCGTAATATTACGCGAGCTCTCAAGTTTACAGCAGGAAGCACATATTATTATTATTATACGTATAAGAAGGGCCTTCCGCCAGCGCTGCGAGGTAAATGATAATTTACGTGGCAACTTATCACACGGCAAATCTCCAGTTCTCGTCGACTACTTTGCGTTTTAATACCCGACGACGATGACGACGACGACGACTACGACGCGCAAAGACGCGAAAATCGTACACGAAAATCCCGGGCATCAACACAATGATACACGGTCCACGGTCCCCAACCACTTCCTTCTTATGTTCTCATGTTGTTTTTATAATACACACACACACACACACATACACAAATACACACACACATATATATATATATATATTTAGTGAAATAATCTCAGAAAATCCCTATTTTATAAAATCCTCGCAGATTTATACAGTTAAAAAAGAAAAATAGAAGAACCAAACACACCCAAGGGGGTTTATTTGCGATTTTTTTTCGTCTCCCCGCCGCTGTCCGGACTCGTTTTGAAAACTCGGTGATAATCTTCTTGTTCGGTATGAATTTTTATTTACCCCTTTTTTCCCTGTCCCTATCACCATAGTCGTGTGCCCAGTAAGATTATAACAGTAAACATAACACGCAAACATCTCTTCAGAGACTATATTTATCAATAAAACATGACATCGCCGTCCTGCTAAGAATAAAATAATAATATTTTTGCAACAACACATAATTATGATAATTTATTACGCTTGTCGTTGTACATTGTTATTGTTATTATTATTATTATTATTATTGTTTTTAAACGAATAATGCACATGCGCGGAACCATGGAGACAACGGTGTATGTAATCGAGTTTTAAGTCTGCAGAAATCTGTTTTCATGCTCGATTTTGTTGTGTCAAAGAAAGTCTAAAAAAATAACAATATAAAACGACTCAGCAGAGTCAAGAAATGACTTGCTTGTTTTTCTATTCCAAGTTGTCTTTTTATTAGATTAAATTTGAAAAACGAATGTTTGTCACTGCATTTAGTAATTATAAATGAAAGGAAACATCTTAATATTATTTCAATGTAAGGGTCCTCCATATTTGTTTATATAGTATAATTTTAACGTAATGATTATTATTAGATGTTATATACATTTTTTTAAATACCCACTTACTTAGTCAAAGCTCTTCTTCTATTATTTCAACGACCCGGACAATGCCCTGTTAGTCCATGTCTAAGTCGTCACTGTGCAAGTTAAATACTTTCTGTTAATTATTTCGTTTGGTATATTATTGTGTTTTAAAAAATTATGTATTTATAAATTAATGATTGTACGCTATATTATAATGTATATTTTATGTTTTCTTATTGTTATTAATGTTTTGTTTTTATTTTTATTTTGTTCGTAACTTTATAGTTTATTTAGCCAATAAAATTTCAGTTTAACGATAAGTGATACTTTATTGTGTATATTATATTTATTTATAATGGTTATGTGTGGTGACACTATTAAATAATATTCAATCGCGTGTCATCGATCATAGCTAGCGGTCCGATAACTAAAAGCGTCAAGCCCCTATTATATCTCCTTTGAAGCACTCGACAACGACTCTATTGTAAGTCAAGACGCGCGTTCGTCATTATTAATAATCATTTTGCCCGACCCCATCTTGTTATGAAATACAACGGGCGCGTGGCTTGTAAAACATTTACAAATTATTAAATACAGATTATATTTTAATTTTAATTAATTTAAAATGTTTGTTTTCGTTATAATCTACAAAAGTTCACATGACGATTTCAATATATTACCATGTCCAACATTCAACTCGTTTTACTCGGGTGGATTAATCGACGGGAATATCTCATTTTTATGGACAAATAATCTATTTCAACAGAACTTTTTATTTCGAAAAATATTTCTATTTTGTGTGCATACATATACAAACGTATGAGTACAAAACGATTGCGTACGATCCATAACAGCAATACGCAATCGTACAAATGTTGAGGTATAAAAACGCGAATATTTTTTCCATTTTTTGTTTATTACTTTTTTTTGTTAGTTCATAATGCTTAACAATAACATAATTAAAAATATATCAATAGTGAATGATTCTATTTATATTGCTACAAAAATGTTTCGAATTGGGAATTGTTCACTAAAATATGCCTGATAATTATTTTTCCATTTTTTTAGACTTGGTGATGATATGATAAAATTCGTACTGTTTATATATGTATATATTGATTCGTTTTATTTTTTAAATATTATTTAAGTAAATCACATATTTATAATAAACGGTTATTTTCAATCATAGGTATAATAATGTATTAATAATTGGCGACATTGCACGATAATTTGTTCGCAATTACGTTTGAGTTAATTATTTACTGACTAACGTGCGCAGTCATGATTTATTGAAATGTGTATGTTTAACGGATGTTTCAAAGGCGTAAAAGAAGGTAATTAGGCAATACAATTGTTATTCAAAATGTCAGGTCATCTGAAATATATTGCAGATTGGTCATTTCACACCTGTATCCAAGTCATAACGCAACGAACGACCAATAGGGAATTTTCCTGGTATCCTGACACCTCGTATTTAGACTGTATTGTATTCTGTTTTTAATAAATGATAAAATAATTATAAACGATTTTATGTTGTACAACATTTTGATAAATTAGTAAGTTAAGCAATTATTACCTATATTTAGTCTAAATTAATAAGTAAATAAATATTTAACTGCTATTTAAGCTAAAATTGAAATTTATCACAGTCCCAATAAAGTAATACATTATATTAAATTTAATATAAACAACAATAAGCAAAAATATCAGTTAATCAAACATTTTAACACAGTTTAAAATTATCATGGCAATTCAATTCAATAATATTATTATCCTTTAGACTTCAGAATAATCAATATAGTTAATTTTATTGTATTATTTCATTGTATGAATGTTATTTTTGTACAAGTGATCGATTTTAACTATGTGCGTCTCACATTCTCGTATGTTCAATCCACTAAAAAGAATTTTTTTTTTTAACGAGTTTAGGACTATAAAGTATATATAGTAGAGTTTGTATATAAAGTGTATGACCTATCATTTTTTTTATAATTGCACAATATACTCGTATAGTTTAGTCAAAAAAAAAAAAAATATATTTATATGTATCACAAATTAAGCGATCGATACAAAATAAAATTATTTTATTGAAGTCCCAATTATATGATAACAGCAATTCTTCATTCATTTGTTCGAAATGCATTATATAATAATATATATAGGAGGTCTTGTTGAAAAACCATCTAGAATGTACATTACATGAATTACAAGTTGGTATTGAATGTTGATTTTCGAAGTATTTATGGTAGGATTTGTATATATATATACATATAGATAGATACGTACGCAATACCATCGTTTCCTGTTAATATATAAATGGTCTTTATTAAGTTTCTAGACATTTCTCCTCGTAAATTCAGTTATAATACCTACATTAAATCATTGATATTAATATTTCTGGATAAACGATACGTTTATCAACAAAATACTATTATATATTACCTGCACGATATATATAATGGTTTCAGATATTATATTATGTATAGAAAACGACACAATTATAGTAAATGAATACTAGTAAAGTTTCTTTTGTCTCCAAAAATGGATAAATTAAACAGTAATTTTAATATATGGTGTAAAAATGCAGAGTGATCCATACGACCAGTTTGAAACGAGATTGTCCCATTATTCAGCATTGCGTCACGTTGTCTAGATAAACTTCAAACGAGATGCATTTTATTTTAAGTGTAGGTTTTTATATGCATTTATTTTAAATAATTGTGAATTAGTTTTCATTTTACGATTTGCATGGAAAAATATATCTTAAATCTTTTATTCAATTTTTAGCTTTTAAAAACAAAAGTCGACTCTTTTAAGAATTTAAAAAAGAAATTTTCGTTTTTATGATTTTGTTTAATAATTCTTAAAATAATTAAAGTTTTAAAGTGATATATATTTAACTTCAAATTGATAAAAATTCTTCAAACATTTATTAATCTTTGTAAATCAAACAAAATTGATTTATTGTATATATTTTAGTACATACGTGGTAAAATCTTTAATTATTTAAAAATAACACTTTTGGAATTACGACAAAAAAACAAACAAATATAATTCTAATATACGAGTATGTTGACATTTGGTTTGTAGTTTTTTAAATATGAATATCCATTTTTTTTTACTGCTTAGAACTTGTATTATTTTTTCAAATCTTCGGTTCTAAAATTAAAAAAATGTATTTCTTTCAAAAACGAAATCGCAGTTTTCCGTAAATTTTTTCTATTTTACTCAAAGTTTAAACTTTATACATTTAAAAAATACCTTTTTATTATTTAAAATATATTCATTATATATATTATATTATAATGTATATATAATATAATGTAATAGATTTTATTGTATTTTATATAATATATATATAACATATATTCATACATTAATATTCTTTTAAATATTAATATATTAATATATTAAGAATTTATAATTTTTAAAATGGAGTTTGTGAGTTGAAATAACATCGTTTTTGTTATAATAATAATGTATACACAATAAATACATAACTAAATTGTTAAAAATGACAACGTTATATAAGCATACACATGGCCTTTAAAATATCAATTAAACTGTATACGCATTTAACAAATATCACGAGAATTAATCGTTATTTTTGAACATCAAACAATTGTTCCAAGTATTGTAGGTATTATATACCTACGAGATAAAAATAAAATCATCAATATTATAATTTATTAATGATAGCATAACGATATTATATTTAAATATTTTATTGGAATTAAATATAGATTAATAATTTAGTTAATATAGGTACATGTATATATCATGTAAAATGAATATAGTAAATGCCTTTGAAAATTTACATTGTTACAACAGTTTTTAATTAAAATATCGTTACAAAATAAATAGAAATTCTATAACGAAACAAACTGATACACAGTATGTGAGTTGTAAATGAAATTTCAATAAAGTTGTGCTGTAAAATATATTATGTTTATTTAGACGCATATTTCAGTTAACCGTTATATGTTATACAACGTTATATTATATATCATATATCCGGTTTAATTAATTTGAATAATAACATTTTATTCGTCTCAAACTCTTTAGAAATTTCTCACCCATTTCCATATACTACGAAAACGTTTAAACCGATTTCATTTCAATTTAAAGCGAACAATATTATCATAGCTTTAAGCTAATGAAATTTATTTTCATTTCAGGTGCAATGAATTCAATTGTAATTTATTACAACACTGTAAAAGTTTTGTACAACACTAATAAAAACATTAGTGTATGAATACATTACAAGGGTGTTAGTGAATCATTTAATTACATTTATTTAAACAAATGTGTCATAATTTTTTTTAAAACAATAATAATTTAAAAAACTATATATTTATTTTGAAAAATCATAATAACCATTAATATAATCGTATGGAAGCATGTATTAGAAAAGTGATTTTTAAAATGTCAATTTTTAGTAGCTTGATACTTAGAAAATCAATTTACGGAATGGTTATTTATTAGAATGTATTATTAAAAATAATATTTAAATTAATTAATATAATAAAATAGGATTAATTTGTGAAATCTATAGTCAACAATCTAAATTATTTAAAATATATTTCGAAAATCCATTGACGTTATATAATCATATAATAAAAATGTAAATAATGTCCTAAATAATATTTATGTTTTTAAAATAAGAAATATACAAATAATTAGTGAATTAATTTAATATTATGTACTAATAAAAGTACGTTATAGTACTATTATTTAAAAATATCAAATTGTAAATAACGCTTTTACGAAGTTAATTTATAATATAATTAGGATTATTCGAAAACAAATGAAAATTTGCTTACATATTTTTTTTACTTATAACAATATATTACATATGATCACTAAACAGTTTTTCTAAAATATTGCTAATAATTAATAACTCCACTGATACCTCGGCTTTGTGATGTTCTTATTGGATACCGAATATAAATGTTTCATGATCAAAATTAATAGTTTATGGTCTTAGTATTTAGTTATGCTGTCTTTTGGCAGAATTTTATGCTAAAGCTATTTCATTTAATTCCATTGATAATGCCATTAAACGCTAATATTTGTTGATAATATCAGCATATAATATTTAATCGCGATAGTTGGTTACCGAATGTTGTAATTCAAATTGAAAATGGAGATTCGAATAAAATCAAATTATACGGTGGCACGCTGTATACCGCTGATATCCGAAATATCAAAATTGATATTCTACCACACGAGTCGGGTGCGTAAGTAGTCAGGTAAATAGGAAGGTAAGTAGGTAAGTATACATATACGGTTGTATTCGTAAATAATGTTGGAACCCAAACGTACGAGTGAGGTGGCTGGATGAAAAGATAATATTAACATCAATATACGTGAGTCGTATATTATGCGATGTACGTCTGTTGTTGTTTTTTCCGTTCTTTTGTTATTATTTTTAGCCAGAGCAGCAGAATTTCGGCATTCGAATCACAATGACCCGGGTCCGAACAAACACGGTACATACATCGCCCACGGGTACGTAACCCACCAATGTCGCACTGCTGTTTCCCGCCGGACTTGTACGTGCAAATATACACACACATACATATATATATATATATATTTATATATATGTACTCGTATGTCAGTATTCGAATGTATAAATTGTACCTTTGAAATCGTTGAACAAATATCGCGAACCCTCGGCCGTGGACTGCCGCCATTCATCTCGCCGTTCGATATAAACATAAACATAACCAGCGCGGACGCGAATAAACAACGGTCCAGCGAGATTTCATATTTTTCTTTCCAGTCGCGAAACGAGGACGAAACGTCGTATATATTACGTATATATATATATATGTATTAAGGGTATAAACAAGTGTTCTTCTCTCCGCTGAAGCTGGTACATGTATATATATATATATATATATATATACACGATGTTTAAGGCACATCATGTTATTAGAAATTATAACCCCGAGGGTTTTAAGGCGGTGGCAGCGATACGGGCACAGTGCTGCGCAGAATGACGGGTGGAGGATGAGAATTTTCTGGAGTGAGTGAGGGAGGAGACACGACGTTTGAGATTTGGTGGCGGCGGGTGAGTCTGTATAAATATATACATATATATATATATATGTATATAATTTACGAGGAAGAACCGAGGCGGGTTAGTATTGAAAGAAAACATCCCTTGTTGACCCTTTCGACTAAAGAGATCCTCGCTCGGGGGCTGTTTTATTTTCACCTCCGACCCATAAGTTTTCCCCTTGGTCGTCTCTCACTCGCACATTATAGCCTTTTCATCCTAACCGCATACAGTAGTTTCTATTCACTCTGTTTCTCTCTCTCTCTCTCTCTCTTTCTCTACCTGCCTCTCACTCATTCTCTCTCATTCTCTCTCTGTTGGTCAACGCCAATTTGTTAGTTATTTTTATTATTTATTTGATTGAAACGTAAACTGTGCCAACACGCGCACTGCAAACGCCCGCGTTTGATTTAATTTCACGCGGAGGGTTCGTCGTGTTATTTCCCTATCGGTCATCTGGTGTGCGTGGCGGAGGCTGCAGTGCTACTCACCTTCGTTCCTTGATGGAGAGTGATAAATCGAGAGTTACAGAGAGAAATACTTGCAACAACGTGCATGAATAAAACTACACTCACTTCCTCGCTTACTGCCATTGTTGGAACTCATACTCATCCTCTTCCACGGATTTATAAATTTGTTTAGAATTATAGTAATTTTGATTGCCCTTCCACCCGATTACCAGTAAAGCGCGTAAAGATTATTTGAAAAGTCATAAATTATTGTGTATATAACGCATGCATTCAATCAATATTACATATTCAGACGTAGATTATAATGAAGCACGTTCAGGGTGTTATTTAAATTTTATTGAAACAAAACAAAATGTATGTTCACGAAATTTGTTAAAGCCGATCGTTTGTATTGGGCGTAACTCATTTGCGCCTTTAATAAT
Organism: Schlechtendalia chinensis; assembly: GCA_019022885.1. NCBI lineage: Eukaryota > Metazoa > Arthropoda > Insecta > Hemiptera > Aphididae > Schlechtendalia > Schlechtendalia chinensis. The sequence continues at coordinate 7,350,651 of CM032340.1, read as the reverse complement.
ATATTATTGCACATTTACCCAGAAAACAATTCGAGTAAACGTAGCAAAAATGTACATTAATATCACATCAATCTACTGCGTTCATATCACTTTAAGCACCTACTTAGACTCAATTTAACGGGAGGCAAATAAATGGTCATGTGCCACCTTAGACTCTTATTTGTAAAAATCATTAACAACATGTTTTGTTAAATTGTGTATAGAACAAAAATTGAGATGAGTTTATCATATTATTAAACACCTAAATAAGTTACAATATTAAAAATTACTCGCAGATATATATGGACATAAAACTTTCATTATAAAAATGAATGATCATTTTAATAAACCACACTATATCTTCTTTCGCCATGTACTTTATACCCATATAATTCATAGGACACAGTCTTTTTTGTATGAACCTATATGTACCTAATTTTTAATTTTTTAATCGTACAAAATTATGAATTTTAAAACCACAATATATGTACATAATCAAATATATCGTATTTATTGATTCAAATTCCTATAACAACTTTTACTTGATGCGTCGTTTACTGTCGTGTGTTCAATACGTATTATTACATACTACTAATGGAGTAAGTGCATAGACTATATAAGCTATATAGACTTTAGAGTACCAAATCTCAAATTTTGAAAATAAGTAGTTTATATTATAATACATAATATAATAGATTTATCATTTATATTGATATCGTGTTTCGTTATCAAATACGACAATAATCAATTTATCGACCCATCCATTTCGTTAACTAACTACAATGCTCAATTTTAAATATTATCATACATCTTGCTCCATTTTCGCCTAAATTATAATTGGACCTAAGTAGTATTTGTACAATCTCATCAGCGAATTAGTTCATCTGAAAATCTCAAGATACAATATACAAAAGAATAATTATTATTTGTTATGAAAAATGTACTAAATGTTTTCGATTGCACTATTTTTTTCGTTGAGTTATTTATAAAAAAAAAAAAAAAAATATTACATTTTTATATATAAAAATATATAATCTATAACTTTATCTAGTGTTTAAAAATAAAAGCTGTAATGAATACTTTTAAAAAGTATTTGAGTAAATAAAAAAAATACTGTTGAAAAAAATATTTAGAGTAGTATTTAAATAGTTATTTGTCCAATGTAAATACTCAAATATATTATAAAAGTTTTTGAATTAATTTAAAAAAATATGTTTTATTAATTCATAATTTTATAATATATATATATATATATATATAACGACATATTTTGAACAAATTTTGTTTTTTAAATATATTATTAACGATATTATATGACCAAATGATTATTACAATTTAAAAACATAATTCGTTTAAAATTTTTGTCGGTTATTGATGTTATCTTTTTTGTTAACGTATTATTCCCTACACTAAATATACTTTCAACGGAAGCACTGCTGGGGAGAGATATTTTATTTAATAAATACCGATCAACAAAAATAAAAAATGAATACATTTTTTTATGATAATCATAAAAAATAAAATATTAATATTTAATTTTTTAAGTATAGGAAATGATTACAAACAATTCAAGTTTTTTGTTGTTGAAGTCCTAAATTATTGAATAATTTCATTATCTACCGATTTTGTACAATTTGCGAGATGTAACATTTTAATTTTTAATAAAATAATATAACATAAGTATAAAAGTTATTGAAATAAAATAGTATTAAATACTATAAATTTATTTGTTATTATACTACAAATACGAAGGTTCATTACACGTCGTGGACTGATTTTGAATCTGAAGGATGATTTTACGAGTTGTACGAAAAATATACATGGGAATAAGTTCCAGATATTTTTCAAAATGTACATTTTTTTCATTGAGTTTCTACGGGGATGTTATAATGTGTAAAAAGGTAGTGAAATATTATTTTTATCTTACATGTATATTCAAGTTACTTCTAAAAGCGACCCGCGGTAACATATTTTTATTATTATTACTATGGCAAATATCATAAAAAGCGAAAAACATACACTAGTATTATAAAAACTTTGTTAAACACTTGAAAAGTTTATATATTCATAATTTTTGGAAGACACACATACAATGCAGAGTGTCACATGAACTTTGCCGATTTAAAAATGTAACAATTCTCAAAAATATTTATCAAAATTATAAATTTGTATATTTTTAGAAAAAGTACGTCATGTTCTGTTTTAAAGGTGAAAAATTATATCTTAACCTAACTAACTTAACACCTCCATTTTTCTGTCAGGTAGTAATTCTGTTGACGAAGGTCAAGATCACTCTTTCCCAGACATTATTCCCGTCAATCTCGGGTATCACACCGTGAATTTCTCTAATCAGGTTGCAGTTTTGTTAATGTAAACAAGAATTTAAAATCGATTTTAATTTCAATTATTGATTTTCGATTATGTATTTTGGTTTTGTATACGATTTTGATTAATGGGATTCAAATAATTTCTGTGTACAAGAAACACATGCAAATTTCATTAGATTTTCAAGTTTTCACAGTGGTGATCCGAAATAGTTACATTTTGATTTAAATCTGAGTAGCTCACGGCACTTTTAAACTCATGAAATGGTCATAGACGTATTATGTATAGAGAAAGTAAATTGCCATCCTAATTTACATTGTTTGGATAGTTTCAAGTTTATTGCTCTTGGTAATTCGTATCGTTTTTTGTGCATACAATGAGCATTTGAAAAACTTTAAATAAAAAACAGCAACAGAAATATACCTGTTGACTGCATGGATTATCTCGATAAAAGAAAAATAATAATAATACAAAATAATTATAATAAATAAAACAAATGAATTATCGATTATAAAAAAAATATTATTCCTAGGTGCTCCAGGCACGTAAATCTTATATTAATGTACTATTAACTGAATATAAGTTATAGAGGTTTTAACAAAGGAAAGAAAAAAAATTAAAATATATAAGTCAGAAAGATTTTAACAAAGGAAAGAAAAAAATTAAATTTTCGAACATGTCAATAACAGTTATGTAACATATATATAGAGAAGAGGCTTATTTTAAAGACTTATTCTCGGTAATATATTTTATATTATAAAAACGAAGAAACAAAGAGTGGATGAAGAAAAAAAATATTATTTCTTCAAACATCTCTTACGTTTTGCGGATTATTGTCGGACAGAGAAAAAATAAAAAAGAACACTTAAAAAATCCATTTTACTTTTTAAAGTATAAAATAATAATTGTTAAGGAGAATATTTTACTATTATATGCAGTTGGAAGTTTGTTTTGTTTTTTTACTTTGCTTCGAAAATTTGTTGGTCCGCAGAACACGAGTTCCTTTATTCTACTTGGATCTCAAAGGAACGCATGTAGACTTGATGAACATTCGTGACTGCTACAAAATATATTTGACCTCGTTTATGACTACGTATATAATTACATATTATTATTATTATTATTATTATTATTATTATTATTATTGTTATTGTTATTGTTATTGTTATAGTGTCCATATACGTTTTAAAAATTACGTACGGTATCACGTGAATTTCCACTACGACAGTGTGGCGTAAAGACAAAACGACGAGTGTTATCTAATAGCCAATTACTCAAACTGCGTGAGTTTTATATTATTTCCTTTCGCCCGCTAATAATACAACGCGGGCAGTATCGCGTAGACGGTCGTATATAACAATTGTTTTCATTGTAATCGTCCGGAAATGAATAGTGTTATTATTGCGTAATCGTCGTTTGAGAATTACACCTGTCTGTCCTGTGTGAACAAGAAACGGAGAGTTTCGTCATCCGTCGTGTACGTGACCAGTGGCATCCAGTTGCTGTCGGGCTGTGTAACTACTATCACACGCCTAAGCCACATTTTCGCAGCAGGTATATATATATATATATATATACATATCGCGGTTACGAGCTAATCGCATTAGTATACGTGCTTCAATTTCGTCTGGTCAAATCGCATTACACGAAAGAATTGCAGTCTCCAAACGATAATACCTAACTTAACCGACTGGCCGACCGCTTTCTCCTGATGCACGTCCGGGGAGTTAACTTACAAAGTGGAAAAAACTAGATGGAGGGAAAAAACCACCTCATTGTAATATTAATGTGTTTTTTTTTTACTTTTTCCTCCATTTTTTTTCGAGTGTGAGACCGTGAATGTATTTGCGATTGAGTCTACGGCGGTGTCAATGGCTTCGGTAGCGTACCAGATGTTGGCGGGCTATGGTCTATATTTTTCGTTCTAAATGTTAATTTCGATAAGCCTGTAAAATTTTACAAAAGCTTTGATTGCCCCTTTTAATTTTTTTAAAATTTTTATTTTCTACGTGTCTTATTCGTAATACGAAGTTGTACTTTGATACATTTTTAAATGCTTTCTCTCATCACCCTGGAAAACGGTGAACAATAGTTTTGATTTTCATTTTGAAGTCCTTAGAGCCTTAACATTCCTTTTTAATTTGTCGCAATCATCCACGATGACGTGACGGTGGAAAACCCCCTTGAAAAATAACGTGTGTACATTGTACATATATACATACTCGTATTTGTTTATTATAACAATTTTTTTTATAAATAATGAGTATTCATTTATAGTTTTTTTTATAATTTTTTCTTGTTTTTTAAATTTTATTTTTTAAATTTATTATTATATATTATTTGTTATAGATATCGTTTAAAATGTTTTTTTTGATTACAGAAATTATATTTGGTGGACTTGTACGCTCTCGATCGACTATCATGTAACCGGTTCATCAATGTTTAACAAAATCAGCAGCATTGTTTGTAACTACTGACCAAGTAAACGAAAATAAATCGTTCTTTGTACGTGTAATGATAGATAAGGCGTTTTTGTAATGTTAAAAATTCTTTGTCAAAAGAAAAAAAATAAATACAAAAGGGTTAATACATTTAAAAGATTTTACGAAAAATTCATGAAGTGTTCCAGATTATGAATTAAATTATTTAGTTACATTAAGAGCTTAACGTGCGAGACAAGCTTAAATGTATTTAATATTCGTACAAAGTTTATCTTATTTATTAATTGTAATAAATGATTAGCGTCGATCAGACTCGTTTTTCAACTACAATGATTTATTGTCGTTTTCAAATTCAAAATTAGATTTGATCCAACAGAACGATCGACGGCTACACGGCGCTCCGGATAGGCAATTCTGATACCGCCACACATAGGGGTGCACTGAAGTACGTGCGTTTGTAGTATAATAAAGGAAAAGTACACGATGCGATGTATTAAATAATTTAATTTGTTTATTTAATGTTTAACAACAATGGTAAATAGTATTTATTTTCAGTGTTACGATTAGTTGTACAATTTGTACCATTGAACGGTTTACTTTAAACGAGAATTTTTTTTAGAAAAATGTAAATATGAAGCTTTGGGATAATAATGTTTAAAATTTGTATTTAATATGACAACGTAGTTTATACAGTAGACACAAGATTAGATGATAAATTGTCTAGACCAATTTCATTATTGTAATAGTTTTTAATCACGCCAAATTTCACGCTAACGTCATCTTAATTATGTAACATTTTCTAGATCAGGCAATATTGTAAATATAATTCATATGTGTTTAAGTTATTCAAATTGCTTAAAGAATGCTATATTTAGACATTACGGTGTGTAGATTTTGGTCTTTCTTTTACATAATTTTTTTTTCTTTTTTGAAATACATTTAAAATTCGGTTCAACTAATAAAAAATTAAAATAGGTGGTTGTCCACTCCGCTTCCGGAAATTTCATATATGGACATACTAAATGCGTATAGTTTTCAGTAGTCACATGCAGCTCACATAGTAAAATTATATGTACAACGTTGTACGTTTTTAATCCATTTGAACAGCAATGATGCGTTTTCAAGTGAAAAATTTAAATCAGTTTTATCAAGTTGATTTGTCAACGACCAATCAATCTTTTTTGGCACGCGAAAGAAAAAACAATAATGACTTATGAAAAGCTAGTGGCAAAACATTTTTACATATATTGTTACGCGGTAATTTATAAACAATATTATGGGCACGATCTTTGGTTTTTATACGTCAGTGCGAACATGTCTATATGTTTAGATACATATTTTCGAATCGATCTAATATTTTTTATTTCATTTTTATCAAATCGTCAAGATAGCTTGATTAAATATAATATTATTGTTGAATTTGGTACAGTAAATTCGTTTTAATCTTTTTCCTACTTGCTTACAGTGACGGGGGTAGTTTCAATATTTTAATTTGTGATTAATTTTAATACATGTATTATCCATTTTCTAGTAATAAACGGGATGATGAAACGCAAATAAGTTATATTCGATTTAATTTATTTTCATTTTGATCGCGATCGCTTGATATTAACGAGAACAAAATTGTGTTCAGTGGAGTTAAAAACATTCGACTAATAAATGAATAATATTCTTACCATAGAAAATTACAATATGATTGTGAAATATCTTTCGTTATTAATTGCCTCTTATTGTTCCGACGTGGTTCGATAGATTTAAGCGTACGTAATATATATACATATAATACTGATTTACGTCGCATATTAAATTATGTATTACTTTGTAAACATCAGCCAAAATCAATAGAGAAAAAAATTAAACTCGAATTTGCATAGTTTTCTTAAGTCTGTCTGTGTACAATGACAAACATAACTTCTGAATTGAATGCGTTTCCAAAAGTTTTTGAATTTCCATTTGTTTTTTTTTTTGTTTTTTTTTTCATTTCGGGAATGATTTCCTGTCAGTCTCGACAGCCTTAATCAGACACTTTCCGTCTAAAAGTTTTTTTTTCTTTTCCTAAAAGAAAACTTTAGCAATCGTTTTAATAAATTGTTAAATTTGTGATAATCACGCCAGAAAACCACTGAATACATTTCAAAAATATTACAGTAGGCCATGTAATACTACTACTACAACTACTACTTATTATAATAATAATTATAATAATAATAATAATAATAATAATAATAATAATAATAATAATAATAATAATAATAATAATATAATAATAATAATAATAATAATAATAATAATAATAATAATAATAATAATAATAATAATAATAATAATAATAATAATAATAATAATAATAATAATAATAATAATAATAATAATAATAATAATAATAATAATAATAATAATAATAATAATAATAATAATAATAATAATAATAATAATAATAATAATAATAATAATAATAATATAATAATAATAATAATAATAATAATAATAATAATAATAATAATAATAATAATATAATAATAATAATAATATAATAATAATAATAATAATAATAATAATAATAATAATAATAATAATAATAATAATAATAATAATAATAATAATAATAATAATAATAATAATAACAAAAAAGCATAAATTAAAATTTTTATAATTTAATAAAAATTTACGAAGGAAATGTTTTTGAAGCGCGTTCGATTCATATATATTTCTCTAATTCATTATAATTCTTCTAATTTCGATTCATATCTAATTCTCGTTAAGTATAATACAGATACAATTAAAAACCAATGGTATTTATATATGTACACGGAAATATTTCCTTTTTTTATTATTATAGCACGCGTAACATTGCGTAAGCATATATATAACATATATACACAAAATGTAATTGAAATGTGTTCTAACATTTGATAAGAATATAATAATATTAATAATATTATTATAATAATAAAACGTTTAAATATATTATATTTTTTTATGCAGATAGTAGAAAAAAGTTTAATTTTCATTAGGTTTACAAACGTTTTTAAATATTTTTAAGACGTATGATTTTCTATTTATATATAAAAAAAATCATATATATATATATATATATATATATTTGGATCTATATTAAAGTTACCTCAAAAGACTTAATACTTAAATATTTAATTCGGAAAAAAATGAATGACGCATTTCAACTGTTCCATATTTAAATTGAATATATGGTTCGCTCGAATTGTTGAGACACTTGTATAATATAAGAAAGTATATATGTGTATACGTATTCTTCAAAATATTTGTCAAAGGAATAACTTGCTGGTTGCGAGAAGTGTTGTGCAATTAATTGATGAATATCGTAGGTAAATTGATGTTTATGGATGACATTAGTATTATTTTGCGTTTTCTTAAATTTAGCACGATTATTAATTATATAAATAACTGTTTTCGCATTCACAATAATCAGTTGTAAAATTCTTAGTGTGCAACAACATTGAGTGAATGTCTATTATTTTATAACAATCATTATTTATACCTCCCAGTCATTGAGTCTACCAGTTTGGCGATTTCAAGGTGTATAAGAATGATATTTATTGTTTATTTTATAGCTGAATTTGCATTAAAAAAATCACTTATAGTTTTCGATCGAACTAATTTTGTTTATCTAATTAAACACGCAATAAAGTCTGTTTTTTTCACTAAGAACTTTATCTAAATGTAATTTTAAGTGTTTGAAACAAACACGGGTTGTGAGATAAACGTATAAAGTAACCAGCTGCCTACATCCATACGCGAGTAAACCGATTTTCCTCAGCGTTGAGAAATTTTTCTTCCAATACATCAGTTTTATAAAACGTTCTTACAGAAAACTATTTATGGAGGTTCAACATAAACGTTTTTCAAGATTATTTTAAGCTTTTTCCAAAAGTATTTTAAGTACGATTCGAGCCCGAAATTCATTAGACTCGATTTTCTCTTTTTTCCGTTCGCGTATTGACAGTCTGATTGGCTCGGGTTTCATATGTTTCACATAGCGTTTCTTTGTGTCAATCGCGAGTCACGGAGAGAGAAAAATGTAAGGAGCTCGCCGAACGACAGGATCTGAAATTACATGGTTCAAAGGATTGAAGGAGTGACAGATAGTGAGCAGAGGATAGAGGAAAAGAAACTACTATACAACACTATGTTACCAATATATATTTGTAAAGTTATATATATATATGTGTTTTACTATATTTGGCCGAATTCCAAAATACCGTAAATTACAACTTTTTCCCTCTTTTGCTATATTATTTTTTACTGCCAATCGTTGAATAACGATAATTTCAACGAGGTGCAATGTAAATTTGAGAAACAACTCACTGAAGTCAATCTAACTGCGCAGTCTTGGCCAATGAGAGACAGAGGGGAAGTGTCTATATATATGTATATATTTATTTAGTTTTCATCAGCGCGAAAGCGAGACATGGCTCAAAAATTGTTTACGACTGCAAGTAAAATAATAAATGAAAAATGTTTTCGGAAAAGTGCTGTTGGGCTTATTAGAGTATACGATATAAATATATATGTATACAGGAGAACTCGACGAATTAACGGCGCTCCGAGTTTTATGGGTCTCGGCGAGGGTAAGTAATGTGAAAGCCGGCGTTGAAACCGACCACGTTAAAATTAGACAGACCTGCACGACGTTTTTTTTGAAAGTATCAAAAAAAGTGTCGTAATGAGAGCTACCGCTTTCTCACCTCTCCTGAAGTTTTGGAATTTTTTTAAATTTATAATTTGTAGAAGAACTAATAAATAAAAAAAATATATAAATATATATTCATTACACATGTATATTTGTTATGCATATTTAAATAATATATATATAAATATATATAATTTATATATATATATATAAATTATAATATATATATAATACATATATTATCATTAAATTATACAAGGCCAGAAAAGTTAGTTAATTTTTTGTACTCGTTAAATTATGTTAATATAAAAATATATGAATTTAGAAAAAATTACTTATATTTTTCTTTTTAACCGTAAGAGTTTAAACTTTAAAATGTCTTACTAGCATTTAATGAAATAAATAGGGTCAAAAATGAGATAAAACCTCTTATTGTATTTTATAAATGAAAGAAAATTGTAAATTATTGAGTTATTGGTTATTTATGAAAAAATTAAAAGACTGAGTAAATTAATTATATATATATATATATATATATAAACCTGTTTTTTAATTAAATTAAACTTTATACTCTCCGAGTTATACTTATTTAAAAACCATGCGTTTTTTTTGAGGCAGACCCTGTATAATGAAATTGGATTTGTAAATATCTCAAAAAGGGCATAGTTCGAGCAGGAATAATATTATTTTTTAAATATTTGTAGTTAAAAAGAACAAAAACGCTATTAGTTACGAACATAAATATAATAACGAAAAAAAAAACCCGTAAGAATTCAAACGAAAGCATTTCTTTAAAAATATTAGGTTTTATTAATATTAGTTCAGAAACAAATTATTTTTCCTCCAAAATATTTGTAGTCGACTAAACTATTCATTACCGAGAAAAAAAAGTAATTATATTTCCTTCCGAAATATTATGTTATATTGTAGATATTAAAGACTAGAATTTATCTATATAAAATTAAGGCATTCTTGTTGAAAAAAAAGAAAAAAAAATGTATCAATTAATTTTTTCTTCGATAAACTAATAGAGTGTATCTATATCGAAGCATAGTGTATCTAAATACCTATTCTATATAAAATAATATGTATATATTTGCAATAAAAGTCGGACTCTTGGATGTTCATTTTTTTTTTTTTTATAAAGTCTCGCACTAGAATAATTTTGCACAAGACGCAGTTGGATATTAAATAGATTGGAAATGACAAGTTCGTAACCATATGCACTATTATTAACTCACCATTTAATATTCAACAGATCAATATTGTTATTAGGTATGTTATTATTAGACGAAGCGTTATATATGTATAAATAAACCCAAGGTATCTGCTGCATTATTACAACGATAATGTGTTTCAATACACGTTTTATCCGATGTAGTAGTCAAGTGAGCGGTTTCTGAACCATTCGGTATTAATATTATTAAATTTTACATGATATATTTGTATACACTCGTAGGCCACACGTGTATATATTGCGTTGTCTTTGGTATTTTGGTTTACATAATATTTAGAACTTTGTCGAAGCAACTTATAATACTCGCGAGAAAACCGCGGAGTTCGCTGTAATGTATAATTGTAGAGTAGCGTTATAGATCCGAATCGAAGTCTGATAAAATTGTCATTGTTACGCGATTTATCTTAATTATTATAAGACCGTTTTACAATTTTAAATATTGATTTTTATCGTAAAAAGAAAAAACTAATATCGATATATAATCCGCCCAAAAACTAGTTTAGCGAACGTCAAAATGATCTAAATGATCGAAATGATCAAGTCCATTAATCATCATAAAATGTACAAAGAACAATTTTAAATATCGCATCTGCTCAGTGAAATAATTTTTTTGGTGAAATGTTTAGATTGTGAAATTTAACGAGATTACGGAACGCGGTGATCCAGATAAAAAATGGACAAGTGTATTAAACATCACTAGCGAGTGTAATAATTATTTCTATAATTTAATAATAATAATAATAATAATAATAACCGAAGACAATTTGACGAACAACGACGGCAACCAATTGCTTTTGTATGTATAAGTATAGAACAAATGATGAAGACTAGTTATAAAAGTATAAACTTTTCGAAGTAAAATATTGTGTTTTATGTTTGTTGGCATCTGTCGTTAACGTTATGCACTTATAATTGTAATGCAGTCAATTACATACAATTATCTGAATTAATAGTAATTAATTGTAGAATTTTGTTACGAATACGTTGAGTGTTGACAATCACACAAAGAGATATTTCGAAAATTATTTTTCCATTTTTATCACGTTCACGAGGACGTAATTTATAATATCAAAAACATTATAAATATAGATTAATTATTCTAATATACGTATAAATCTATGCTATAAATTAATTTGTACTTTTTTCGTCAAAAAATATCACATTATACGAGTTTTATTTATGTCGATTAATTGTACTTCACAGAAACATAGTCGTACATAAAAATTCGAATGGTATTTTAATGGTAAAAATATAAAAATAATAATCATTTCGAAAAATTTCACGCACAAAAATAAATTAACTTTTTAAAAGAAGTTTAGTGTTTGCTTTAGGTTCTTAATAATTTGAAATAACGGTTTCGATTAGGTTCTTGTTCCATAATTTATACAATAATTCGAATATTGTTTACCGGTTACTAAGAACTAGAACAGAATTTTCGTTTAGTTTTTTAGAAATTGAAACACAAACCACAACTGTTATTTTGAGGTAGAGATATTTTGTTTTTGGCTGTCTTCGGATCTCGAAATTCCGGTTTTCTATTTAAATATATTTTAATGCATTCTTTATTGATGTTATCCAAATAAAACCTGAACATTTTTAATAGTAAAATTTTTGTTACATAAAAACAGTTGTATTAATATTTTAATGTCATCGGGTTCAAAAAGATTAAACCTATTCATAATGGGACAATATGAAAGTTATAGTAAAGTAGAATTAATCAAGAAGTCATTCATTTTGAACCTAATAAACAGTTGTTACTTATTTAGGAATGAATATTTTGTCGAATGTTAGACATTAATTAAGACCGGTACTAACCGAAACCTGAGCCGAAGCTAAAAAGAATCTTAAAAGTTCTAGTGCCAGGTGGCAGTTGCCATTGGTATTGAAGAACAATAATAATCATTGTTACGCAAAAGCTTGACGAATATTCACGTTCCGAGCTTCTGCGGACCGGACTGATTAGTGAGGGGGGGATTAGACAGGAAGGGGAGGTGAACGATGTCCGGAAGTCAGCGAGTAAGGGCGAAACTTACCGGTAAACTATATATAACCATCCGGTGCCGCGGCCTCGACCGTTGGTGGCGGGGGGGGGGGGCGAAGACCTTATGACACGCGCGTTATAGGACGGCTGTGGTGGGTGGGTGGCGGAAATAGGAGTGGGAAATGAGAGAAGAGAACGGTTTTCTCGGGATTTCGCGAGCCAACACACTGTTTTCTCCTCGTTTGCAATGTATAATGGACGCGCGCGGGCCACAGCTGACGACGGGCCTGGACGGCAACGCGGTGACGCGGCACTATACACACCCCTTGCTCCGACCCTCGACTCCGTTTCCACTTCCACTGCGGAACGACGTGTGTACAGCAATAATAACATTACAGCACGCACGCACGAGAACTTCTGCTGCACTTAATGTGAAACGGAACTTTCGCGTCGGTGAATACGACGTTACGTGCGTATATATATATATATAAATAAATATATATATATATTATCGCGAGATAACCAGAATAATATATATATATATGCATCTCATGATACAACAGATGGCGGACGGGACAAAAGAGATTAGACCGAAAATTATAATTGTCTGCGAAACGTTTTCACGTGGGGACAATAATCGACTTGATTTTATTCTATTCGATTTCCGTTCCTCTGCATTCCGCGATGCCTGCCAGACAATTCGGACCATATAGTCTAGTGGCGAAAGTTAATTTAAATATACAGAGTAACTGCATGTCCTGGCCTCGATTCGAATTCCAAAACGATCCCGAACCTAACTGATTTTTTTATATAATTTACACGGTCTTACGCTTTGGACGAGCACTGGAATTGTGCTAGTGCCGAAATAATTGATTTCTCAGCAAACATATAGTTTTTGGTTTTTGTCTATTAAGAAATAAATAATTTAAAAAATGATGAAAGTTTCTATTTCATGATTTTTTTATGATAATATTTAACATTTATGAATTCTTTTGGTTTGTCAAAATACACTTCTTCCTTCAATTGCCAAACCCTGTAACTACGATAAGTACACAACTATCTATTTCGGATCATTTTGGTTTCGATCGTAAGATTTCGATTATCAGTTTTTATTTATAAACCTATATAGAGCTCAAACATCGTTTTGAAAGATGTTACCATTTCAGTTTTATGTTTTGATACCGGTATTCCGGTTTTGATCTCAATTTGCAATATTAAATTCCATTATATGAATTTCGTTTTGAAATATTTGATTGCATTTGCAATCATTTCCTTCGTTAAATATCATTTCCTTTGGGGATCAGTTATTTGCTTTGATCTATAAACTTTTGAATAGACTTGTCCTAAAACATATTAGACTAGATAATAATAATTTCCTATTGCCATTCCCCATCCTACTTATTTTTTATCCACTTCGACCACTGTAAAGAATATATCACAGACTACATTTATCCAATAATCGTATTATTATTGTTACCATTAATACTATTATTTTACAACTTTACGTGGAGTCTTCATGGTTTTCCTACATTAACTATTCACATTGAATGTTATCATAAGACACTGTAAGTTATCACATGTTGCCGCCCAAAAATAGTTTAATACCCAGATTAACTGAGCAAACAGCTGATTTCTATTTAGTAGAAATTTAAGTATTTTATCTTGGTGGACAATCCCGTACAATATATGTAAATATATATATGTAATACGCAGCACACGTGTGTGCACAAAATTATTATTGTTATTATTATTATTATTATTATTATTATTTATTATTATTATTATTATTATTATTATTATTATTTATTATTATTATAATTATTATTATTATTATTATTATTATTATTATTATTATTATTATTTATTATTATTATTATTATTATTATTATTACGTAAATGTGTTTTGAGACGTATAATTTTATCCATCCGTAAAATTACGTATATAATCATTTCGGTCCACACCCGTGTATACATTAATTAAATTGCCTTTCCTTAACTTCATTTTAAGTGAACCGTCAATACGACTTTGGTGAAAAATTTATATGTATATATGTATTATGCACGTGTGTAAATGAATAATTAACATTTATTTTATGTAAATAATATTATAAAAAAAAATCCAAGTTTTAAAAAGTAAAATTAGTAAAAAGTATAAAAGGCCAAAATGTTTATATAAATTTAATAGTTCAAAATTCGGGATAAATTTCAAAATTAATAAGAGAATCATCGGTATTTTAACAACATTGTAGTAACATAGTGTTTAAATTATTATTACATACAAATATTTTTTAAATCGTCCGTCCGAAATAATCAATTTGCTGGACACAGTAGGAGTCAATGGTTGAACGTATGACCCATTTGTTGGCACCAGCGGGGAACTTGACATTTTGACTGAAATGTCTTTTTGGATACAGATGGACCTCCTCGTGGCCTTTGCGCTCTAATGAATTATTATTGCGAAATGTACGTAAACTATACATAGGACAAAAGGGTTTTGAAAAGGTCAAGCGCAAATATATAAGCCCTAGATAATATATTTATAAATAAATACATATGTTATAAAGAAATGAATATGTTTTATCTCTTTGACGTCATTTTAATAATTTTTTTTTGTTATGTTTTAAAACATCACAGTCTTCTCTTGCATTATAAATAATAATAATACGATAACACGTAACGTTTTCTTAGTCGTTTAACTAAATCATATTACGTCGATATTTGTGAAATAAAATCTAATATAGGAGTATTCGCTCATCTATTATATATCTAATATATGATATTTTAAATAATTTGTTTAATATATATTAATAATCTCTACATCCATAATTCAGCTACATTGTTTTTTGCTGATAATTTAAACATTTCCAAGATAATTATTTGTATTGATAATAAATGAATAACTATTTCTTACTTCAAAATGATTTGAAAACTTTTTGTTTGTGGCGTGTGTAATAATAATATTACAATTTATCGTGTTCTAGAACTGTTTCTAGTTTTATTGTTTATTAATAACATTTTACTGTAGTTACTATAGTCTATGGTTTCAAAGACTCGGTTGTGCAGTTTTCAAGTCTAAATTAATCTTTAAGAATTTACGAATACATAACAAATCGACGGGAAGTTATAGCCTGATACTAGGTGAAAAATTGGAAAATATAATTAACATAAAATATATTATGTGTACTCTACTGAATTTGGATCACATCCACAGAAAAATCTTCATACCGTATAATACATTATACACACGCTTGGTCGTTGGCCAAAAACCTGAGGAGGATTCCATGAAAATGTACTCAATACTCCTTGTTTATCGCGTATAAAGTTTTCTTTAAACGATGATTTTTGTTCTACTTTCTCCCCTCAGTTTCCAGTTTTTTATTTTATTAATTTGATTAACGACAGAGAGCGATAATGTCGTTTATCTTTGCCGACCACGTAAGAAGCCAAACGTTTTTTTCTTTCTTTCTTCTCGAAAATCTGCTCCATGACAAAACGTCTGTTACGCCATACCTAGTGAAGGGGGTAAGATGCAAATAAATATTCTCAAGAGAATTGTCCTTGTTCACAAAAATGTTTTAGTTAAAGGCGAAAATAAAATGAATAATTATAATTTATTAAAAGAAGTTTTTTATCAAATGACGTCATATTTTCTGCAGCTACGGTAAATCGAAAGAAATGCACGGAAGCGGGATGACAAAAAACCAAAAATTCATAAGCCAAAAAGAAAAAAGAAATTATTAAAATAATTTTTTGATTTCAATAACATTTCAAATGCAAAATAGTGATGAAATGACAAAAAAAAAAGATAAAACAAAACGTTTTAAAATTATTTTTTGTTTATTTTGTTTTTTGATATCATAGTCCGTCGCTTGAAATTAAAAATAGAAATGTATACAAATACATAATAGATAGATTTTCAAGATTTTGAATTTAATACAATTTCACAAATTATATAATCAAAAATAAAAAATTAATTGCATATGCTATTATTATTGTTATTATTATTATTTTTTTTTGTTTTGGAGCAAATTCATATTGCAATTATTTTTTAGAATAATAAAAGAAATCACTATACTCACAAAAGATGGCATGATGAACTTTAGTTTAATATTAGATATAAAAATAAAACTTAACTTAACTTAAATTTAATGGCATTAATTATTGTCTGGCTATATAAACGTATTTCTAACCTAAAGTTAAACATTGTTAAATTATTTTTTTAAATTAAATGTGTTAAAGGTATATAGTAAATTGTTTTTAATAACTTTGTTGTATTTTTTTTTTAATGATAATTTACATTTTTAGCAAATTGGCAAAAAAGTTAGACTAATTATGAAATGAATATTGACCGTTAAAAAAAGTATATTAGATTTTATTTTTATTACTAAATCGAGCAATTAAAATTTTAAAAAAAAATAATGATAATAATTTTCACACTTACGCACACATAAATAATTTATTTATCGTATTTTAATATTTTATTTCAAATTTTCTTTTACCAGTCATATATATATATTATGGACATATATAAATAAAATTTTCTCTTTTCTTTTTATTGATATCTTTCGAATTATTTTAATATCAATTTATGTTTTAAAATTTGTATATTTTAATATGAAATAGTTTATTATATTTTATTTCTATTAAAATTTAGATTATGGGGATATAATGTAATGGGGTTTCTCTTTTTTCATTGCACGTCTCTTTTCAATATCTATTTGAATTTGCTAATAAATAATAAACCATTGATTTAATATTCGATTTTTATACATCAAAATTGCAGAAAAAATATACTTTGGAATATTAAATTATTATCGTTAAAATACAAAAAAACACCATAAATTAATCAAAATAAAAATTTATAAAAGTTGTATATATTTTTATCATGAACATGTATTAAAGACGAGATTGTAGATAAAAATATATTTTTTAATTTTTAAAAGTCCATAAACACGACAATTGAAGCATTATGTTTTGCATTAAAAGTTAATTGCTTTGTATACAAAAAGTATGTGTATAAAAATTGTTTTGTTCATAACGCGATAACGAGAAAAATCATACATCGAAGTCGTTGATTTTCTATTGAAATTTGGAATGGTTTTACTTTAGCAAAAGAAAACCTCTTTAAAATAAATAATGTATCCGAGGTAAGCATATAATGAATTTATTCAAATATATATAATATTTGATTAAATCATTGCAAAAAGAGGACAAAACAAACGGATTTCAAATTTCAGCTGGAACAAAATATCACCAAACAAAAAATAATAAAGAGATCAGAAAGAATGATAGATTTGTAAAGAGTTTGATCCAGGTCATTTGAAAATTAATTAACTGGTATATTGCTATTAATTTACGTGTATACTATTATTGACGAAAATAATTTGAATAATTTCAGGGAATTTACAAAATTCATCGAAAAGTTTATTCCTGCTCAAACCATTAAATAATCATTAGAACATGTAATTTTTAGGATTATTCCATATTAATATAATATAAAACTATACGATATATTCGTATACATTTTATATTGCGACCGATTTCATTAGATCACTTGAATCATGGCTACATTTTTCGTATAAAAAATGTATATATTTTTTGTTTGTTAATATTTATTGATATCAACATTATTTTTTCTTTTTAACACGAAGAGGTCATTGCGATCGGAGACCTTTATACAATGTCAATCTGATAATCGATTTTTAGTCCGCTTTAGCGGCTACACTCTTGATTTTTGAAACTGCACAAATCGCGAGCAACTACACGTTTACACAGTGCATTATATACTAGGTGAACGGAACAACAAAAATAATTTATAAATTACACCAAATTATTGCGTCTCGCCGAAGGACAATTTTTGCGTATACATTTACGAGTTTTTGGTTCAGTACTGCCATGACACGGAGGGACTGGCTTCTGGCGATAAAATAAATTATACAGGCGTCCATAAACAAAAGGCGTTCTCCCCCGTCATTGTTATGGGTCTCTTATTTGTCATTTTATGGGTGTTACACGTCATAAAAATAGGAAAAAAAAAAAAAAAGACCGATAGACAACGCTCGAATCGCTTGCTGATCGGTCGACGGACTCACAAACGGGTGGTAGGGCGAGGGACACATAATACAAACTACCTCACCGCAGCAGCAGCGTATTATATTATAAGGTGGTGACGGTAAAATCGGCCAACACAGGGCTGCTTTTGATGAGTTAGTCACGAAATGGTACGATATATATATATATATATAGTGTTATAGTAGTAGTAAAAGTAGTAGTAGTAGTAGTAGTAGTAGTAGTAGCAGTAGTAGCAGCAGTAGTAGTTAAAGGAATTTTCCCTGTTGCCAAAATCGGCGTGTGCGATTTATATTTATATTATTCTACCCGTTGTCGTCGCACCCCCGCCCAGAGAGGTGTGGTGAGACTAACGGATTGCCGACCGGATGAAAAGAAGGTTTTTTAACCTCTGTAAACACACGCATACACACACACACACATAAATATATATATATATATATATACATACATATGCGCGCGCGCTTACATACGATCGATTAACTACGTTCGCCGCAAAACGGTCGGGTGATTGTGCCAAAACGTGGCGATCTAACGTGGCGATAACGCGCGCGGTGGCGAGGGCAACAACGACGTTTTCGGTCGGTGACGAGGATTTATGTCGGTAGATTTGACGACGACGCTTTGTAGTTAAGCCTTGACAAACAGTAACACACACACGCACGCGTGTGTATATACCCATAGATAGAACCCTAACCGAAATGTAGGGAAAACACATTTCGACGAGATAAAAATTATATTAAATTCCGAAGTCGCTAATGACGACACGCAGTAATATACTGAACGGAATGTTTCGACAACGACGTTTGGACGATTATTTTTTCAGTCGAAACTGTAATATTGGATTGGTTTTTTTTTTATAATTATTAAATTCGCTTTTCTAATAATCATTGTGACGTCGCTTTGCCACGATCGGTTTTCTGAGATCTAGTCTTCTCAATATTTTAAAATCGAATGAAACGTATAAATAGTGATTGTTTTCTGTTTGGGTGATAGGAAAAGTCAGCGACGAAGATTTCCTCTCGCGGTTTCCTAGTTGCCGCAAAACTTGCATTTTGATCGTCACGTGCTCAACCTGGAGCGATAAATTATGTAAACCCGTAAACACGACTCACCCGATGAGTGGAGCGGTGTGGTGGCCAGCAACAGGTCGATAGTGCCGTCGGTGAGCACCTCCGTTGAGTCCTGGTAACTGATGGACAACGTGGCTGTGTCCGTCTGCCGGGACATCTTGGACAGCACGGATGCGGGCAACTCGATCGTCTCATCCGTCTCGCGGAGCTGAAGCGTGACCGTCTGACCGTCCGGGCCTGCGGTGCTGTACATGAACACGGCGGTCTGCTGCGGCATGGCCGACGCATAGCTGCTCTTCAACGGTACCCGGATACCAGGCAAACCCTGTGTGAACATTTAACGACCATAAATGATTATCTTGTCAAGATCGGAATTACATTCGAAAATTTTATTACCCGGCGTGAAAAACGCTGAACATCGATACCACGATAAATCAAATATATATATATATATTTACATCAATATTCAAACTAGAAATATTTATCGGGGTACATAAATATTGACGAGCTAAATCGAAATCATTATTAATTGATTTTTGAAATTGAAAAAAATCGTAATAAAACGAAAAAGTGTATACACAAAAATAGCTTGTATGTAGTACTGAAAACAGACTATACTCGTAATTAGAAAATAATAGCAAATAGTATTGTTAATTAAAAGGTACATTTAAAATGTCATGATCATTATTGTAGTTAAATACGTAAACAATAATTATTTGAAATTGAAACCATGTAATATTTGTTTAATTAATTTTCAAACCTTAAATACAATTAAATCGAAAAGTTTCAATTCAAGCAGTGTTCTTAGTGGTAAGGTAATATGATTTATTGAATTTAACTACGTGTATGATCGTAATTATTAAAATTATTCGATCGGGCGACTCGTGTATGATCTACCTGTTATTATAAATGGTGGCTGTGAGACGCCTAAATCGTATTGTTTTAGTTTTCAAAAATAACGTAATAATGAGATATCGCGAGTAGAGAATACATTCTCGTTGATAGATATATGATGTAATACTGTAATTTATTGCGAAACGTAATACGTCAGATCGGTATATATAAATCGTCAGTTCCATGATGCTCTTGGGGCACGTTGATAAATTGAACGGCGTCACGACGTGTTATTAAAATTTTGCCTTCGTCACCGTTCGGAAAAGGTCATGCGGTGCATGGCAAGAGGTGATCGTCTTTTTTTATTTTTATTTTTTGAACAGTCGGACGTGGAAAACGACTCGATCAGCGAATAAACCTGAAACAATCGTTTCGACGTGGTGGCGTTCTTTCCGCTCGTCACTAGTCCAGATAATCGAATTCGACTCGCCGACTTTGTTCACCATCATCGTCGTCGTCGTCGTCGTCGTCGTCGTCAGTAGATAAGAAGCTCATCGGTTACGTGCTTAATTTGGGTTTGGAAACTTAATAGTTTCCCCATTCCCCAGCGAAGTTTTCTCTCGGAAATTACAAGGATTTAATGCCGGCCGAGGGAACGGACGCAGGTGAACGATGATTTATTTCGTAACCATAGTAACCACGCAACGGTCGGACCGTCTACCATCGTAACACACGTATTATGCATACCGCTGCCGCCGCTAAAAGTGTAGAACCGACTTTGTGGGTGAATCACTGTGTTGTAGGCCACACGAAATTTTTAGAAAATATCTGAGTTTTCTTACATCATATAAAATGTATGATATAAACAAAAAAAGATGTGTTCTGAAAAGACGCGTTCGTTCATTGCATTAACGTTCGTACAAAAAATGAACAAACATGTCACTCAATTATTTTGTCATTAAATAGAACCTTCAACCTGTACGATATTCATAATAGGTTGAAGGAACTTGAACGATTTTCAGTCCATTCAAATTAAATTCATGTTTATAAATTTTATTTTATGCTTTTGAGTATAATTTATAAACATAACAATTTTTGATTACGCTTTTATCGTGTCGGTACACGAATAATTTGCCAAAATTGCTATTTTTAGTTTTACTTGCATGAAATTATAAACCTTATATTTATGTATTATTGTATTTTCGATTAAGAATGAACTCATATATAATTATTGTTTAAGTGTATTGATGACTAAGAAAAATTTAAAGTTTGTGTGTTTTAATCATTTAGAACATAATATAATTATAAATAATATGTTTCTATGTGTCTGGTTATAAATGTATGTAACCACGAGTGAAAATTGTACATAAATTATTCATCCCAATATTGCAGATGTGGCGATATATTTATTGATAAATAATTAAAACAAAGTGTGAACGCGTTCAGTATTCAAGTGAACTTTCAAAACCCTAGAAACGATACACCTCTTTTGACGTCATCGGGAAAAAGCGTTCGGAAATGGAATTTTCCTTTTTTCTATCCTATATACGTTATGTAGGGGTGGGTTGGTTTTATGTATTTTCGACATTTTTTTCGCGGGTCATTGAGCTCCAGCCACGTGTTTTTCTTCTACTTCGTCCAAAATTATTTGGCAATAGAAATAATAAAAATAAATCCCTTCGATCTGTGTGTCGCGTATATCGGACCCCGAGCAAATAAACTCGGCGCGTTTGAATTTCGTAACTTTTAGTGGCGAAACATATATTATTAATTTAATTATTATTATTATTATTATTATTATTATTATATTATTATTATTATTATTATTATTATTATTATTATTATTATTATATTATTATTATTATTATTATTATTATTATTATTATTATTATTATTATTATTATTATTATTATTATTATTATTATTATTATTATTATTATTATTATTATTATTATTACTATTATTATTATCATTTTCGCGAAACACCATAGTAAACCGACGTTTGCAATCGTCTCCATCTCGCGGCGTGTACGGTGTAATATTGCCGGGCGTTCTTCAACAAGTGTTTATACTCTCGGTCCATATAATATAGAAACGAGCAAATATTCTGTGCCTAAAACTGGTAATTTAATAAATATACACATTTAAAACCTCGTGAACCATTTAAAAACGTGCTCGTTTTTAGGTGATGGTTTATTTTTTTATTGTAATTATCAACCAAGTATACGCTAAACACAGACTAGAACGTACACAATTACAATATAACAGTATAAAATTGAACAATATTTACTAATAAGCCAAATCATTACCATATTAATTAGGTAAACTTATAGCGATTTCTTTTTTAATTAGAAATCATTCAAGTTTAGTGAACTTATTAAATATATAATTCACGCATACGAAAAAATGTGTTTTCCAATCGCGTTTCCGTCGGGTTTAAATTAGTATTGAAATAATATGTTTCAAGAAAATGACAAAATATCTACAACTCAAATGTCAAATCTCAATTAAAATTTTCTGAGAACACATTTTTATTATTATAATTATTATTGTTGTTGTTGTTTTCAGATGTTAATTTTGTTTACTATTAATTCAAACAATGTGAAGTAGTACCAAACTATATCAAAATAACGACAACAAAAGAGCACGGTAGATAATTGTCATTGTTGAGTTCAGATGCTAAAAATTACAACTAAACAAAAACTCATTTGGATCAATGAGGAGGCAGAGTATAATATTTCTATCTGGATAAATGTATACATAATATGTTTTATTTAACCAAACATTTAATAATTATTTCTTTCAATATGATAAATTATGTTTTCATATTTTATGTAAAATTCGAAAAAGAAAACCAGAACAATCAATAAATATCAGTTAATTTTTTAAATAAACAATAACTAGTCTATTAAAAGTACTCCTTAGTACTTGCTTAAAATTTAAGGAAAAGTGAAGTGAAATATAAAATAATGTCTTAAATCGTAGAGTGCGGGAAGACTTATTTTTCAATATTTAGGTTAGGTGTTTTAAAGTTTATGTATTCCATGTACTAATGCGGGTTGAACACTAGTGAGAGTGAGAATTATATAATTAAAATCAATCACTTGTAAGAAAATTAAGAATCAGTACAAAGACGATTCTACGGTATTGATCATTTTGATTATTTTGAAGCCAAAAGGATATTGTCAAACGTGGAAAGAAGAGTAATATTAATGTAAATAAATTGTCCATCTATTTTAAAATTTTCCTGGAATTAGTGGTCGACGGACGTTTGCTTATCGTTGTTTATAGGAACAATAATATAATTTATTAATTTGGAACAAAAACAGTTATTATTATTTATAATAATTGTGATAAATTTTATCCCACGCAAAATATAAATTGTATCTTGGATAGCAATTAGATGTTTGCTTTGTTATAAAATCTAGATAAAATATTATACATATTAATTTTCTGGTTGGGTTATTTATCTAGATATTGTACGACACTGGTAATTATGCCGTAGTTAATGGTCCAAATGAAATGAAAAACAATTATTAAAAAAAAATTATTAATTAAAGAAAAAACGTCCATAAAGACACTTAAAGATCTAAATGTTTATATATATATATTTTATGCTTTTGTTTAATAATTTTGCCAAAAAATTACACCGAAATAATTTTATTTTATAGTCATAAATAAACAAAAATAACAATAAAATTAATAATGCGTAGACTGTTAAATTTATTTTTGTTCTATTATATAGACGTACCATATTATATTGCTGTGTAGGGTAATGGGTCAAGTTTTTAGGAGTCGAGTGTTCTAATGACGAGTGGCATGCAAGTCATTCGTCATAGCTGTCACGTTGTGTAATGCCAAGTGCTATAAAATGAAAAAAAAATATATATATAATTTTTCCCTCTATCTACAGAAAGAAAAAGGCTGTGTCTTCTTACAACCAAATACACGTTAGGGCCGAACGACGTGCTTCTGAAATATTATATTTATTTTTAACTCGTCATTCTCCAAATGTATATTTAAAGTGATCATAATATTATATATTACAATAATACACACACACGGTTTATTGGTCGCGGCGGCCGACAACGAGTCTTTCGTTTCACTTAAAATATTATAAGTTTTAATTAGGGCAGAGAATTATATTATGCTTTTATAAAATATTAAATATTCATGTGGATATGCAATAAGAACTATTAAAATATGCTCTGAGAAAAAGATTAAATAAATTTAAATAGCTTTTTTTATACACCAATGTTTAATATTAATCGATATTTTTCAATTTAGTATATATATATATATACATATATAACAAATAGCCACTAAAAATGTACTTTATAATATTTTTTATATTTAAATAATAACACATGAAATTAATGAATTTCACCGTAAATTAGATTTTAAACGCTTTAAACATTTTCTTTTTTTCATCAAAACGATTTACATGTGGTATTTAGTTTTTATTTCTTAAAATACCAAAATTCCTTCTATTAATATATTTTTTTAGACCTATTTTTACCAAAAATATTTCTAATTCACACAAATGTAATATTAAATTGTTGAGCCTTCAGTCGTAAAAATTGTGAAAATTTTCTTAATTTTTATACAAAAAATAAACGGGAATTATTAAATTTAAAAAAATGCTATTTATCTGAAAATGTACAACAAATTTGATGTATGTATGTCATGACACCTAAAGTGAAGGAAAATGCTAAAATACTTTAAAATGAAATCGTACATGTAATTTAAAGTCCTAATATTTAAATAACAATAAAAAAGTGTCTAAAAGTATATACGAATTGTATACAAAAATTTTGAAAAATATTATTTTTCATCAAATTTAAATAATGCTTAATTTTTAATTTTTAAAAATTAATGGAACTCTAATATAAATACTCTAAAATATGCTAAATTATTCAAAATATAATTTCACATGCAGAATCGTTTGATTGATATAAACTAGCTTTTTGTTTAATCAAAAATAAAGGATCATACAAATATTTGTTCTAGTTATAATATTATGATCGTATATCATACAGATGACTTCCATGGATTACCGAGGTGATATCATATCTCACGATAAGTTTTGATCGACTTAATTCCCAAGTCGTTCTCGATCGATTAAATTACTGTACAGTGTACAATGTAATATATATTTACAAATGTTCTCCGGAACACGTCAAATACATTATAATATATATTATATTGTATCGTGAAATAGTGGTTGACGCGTTTTAAATCACAGTACTGTGTACTAAATTATTAGTAAATTTTGTTTCATAAAATATCGAAACTCCAGAAAAATTCTGAGACAATTGAATGGATAATTACTGACTAAAGTATAATCTAATTTTAGTTTTTAAGGATGTATAATATGCGTCAAAAAATGTTATGATTCAAGACTTTGGCGGAATTTAAAAGATGTTGAACGAAAAAAAAATATATCGTTATTTTACATCATAAATATAAAATATTGGGAAGCTTCAATAATTTCCAATTTTGAAATTAATATTCATTGATATTTATAATTTGAAAACTGAAGACTGGAAAATTTAAGATATGGTCTATCATTTGTTATTTCTAACAACACTGAAAAAAAGTCGAAAATTGACAATCAGAATGTTGTAAAGTTCAAATTTTGTTTTAATTAAATGATTTTTACATAAAACGACGATTTTTGAGCTAAAAATAGAATACAAGATTAAAGACATATATTTCTATACAAATTTAAAAGTTCATTAAAATCAATTAAATCACACAAGTTTTATGGGTTTCATATTTCATTTTAAAATGTTGGAATTCGGTACTTGCACGTGGTATATGAGATAGTTCATAGTAAGTTTGAAGGTATAATAAAATTATTTGTGTTTCCAATGGAATTAGTAATAACACGTGCAGTCGGATAATGATGATAATACAATTACTGAATATTATTGTTATATTGTCAAATTTCTGTCTACTAGTACAGTACCTTAAAAATAAACTATTGTTAGAAAAAAATTCAATTTTATATCATCACTATAGAAAATTAAAATGTATAATTTATATTTGTTACAATAATTATAGACATTATTGTAGTATTTCTACTAAACTACTAATTTCAATCAAAATTACCGGATGAAAAATATCAATACTGAAAATCGACAATCGGAATAAAACAAGAAAATCTTAATTAATTCATAATCTTTGAGTTTATCCGTTCAATAAGGACACAAAATAGATAATCAACAGACTAGAATAAATACGATGTTATAAATTTTCGTTCATTTTAAGTCGACGCACTAAGCCGCGTTTCTGTATACATTTCAAACAGCCATGTGCATATTTAATACGTGACCGATACACCTGAACGATGTGCTACCATAAAATATATAGTCCTCAGTTGCAAATTTCTCATGAGAATCGATTCTCACTGATAGATATATAAATAATTTAACTCTTCGGATGTATGGGAAAAAACTGGAGATAAGTACATTGTAAAAGGTCATGAAATATGCAAATGACATCTTCTAAATCTGTAGATTACCGCGATCGATTGTTTCCGAGTATCACGAAAAATAAAGTCCCAACAAAATTTAATGAGTTCTTAATAATATAAATACGAGTATAGTCTACTTATCGTAATGTGATTCGAACGTTTTTCGTTTTTTCGATTGCCTTTAATGCTCGTTAAGATGTACTAATAGAATTTTTGATGTGCTTAAGTGGAAAACAAAGGCTTAACCGGGAATGCCATGCTACTGGATAACCGGAGATGGTCAGTCGATTAATATCGAAAACTTCCGAAGGTTACTCCTAAGCCCGTCTTATTGACAAAGATTAAAACTTTGTATATCAAATCATTGTCGTCGCTGGAAATATTGTGACGAATATGACCACGTTGTTTTACTCGTACATATAATATAATACGCGAATGTTTCTTCCCTCGCCCCCACGTCCCACGGGAACGATATAACGATGGTTGCTTTTCCCTCTAAGATTTTTCAATTGAAGTTTTGTTTGAATTGCTAAATTAAATTCGAAAACTAGAACAGTTGCACGAGACGCTTTTACGACGCGCAATGGTCGCAAAATAACCGAGACCCGAATTTTTAATGGGCAGGGGACTAATGAGTAACGATTGAAGAAAGTTTGACGAATAAAATCGATAACTAATGTTTGCGAACATATAAAATATGTGATTGAAATTTAAAATAAGACTAATATGTTTTAAAGAAAATATGTGTTTTTCAGCTTCTGCCATTCACGTTATATAACTGCAATGTTGTCGATTCCTATCATAATAGCACTTATTGACAAAAAAGCATACATATATTTCATAATGTGTTATCTTCAGTTTCATTATCCAAATAAGTGTTGTCGACGAAAATAGTACGTTTGGGCAAACACTTCGTATTAATACAATCAATGTAATTTAAATAATTTAACCGTTTTGTAAAATATTGGGAATCCGCACGAAATAATTATTTCGAAATAGACAAAAAAAAAGTGTTACCGGAAAATTCAATTTTTTCGGCACTAAAACAATAAATATATATTATATACATACTCCTAAGGAAAGAACTACCTTTAAAACAATATAGTTCGTTTTTGGTAATAAACATTCTTTGAACAATATAGTTATTATTAAAATACAATGGAATGAATTAATAATTATTATAAAAACGTCGGTACTGTTATTTTTGCCCCCATAAAATATCAAAATTTTATACCAAAACCCGTCATAATATGTACGACGTTTTCATTCAAACAGTCATTAGGACACAGTATACTTATATAACAGCCATCGAAACCCGTAAAAAACTACAGGTGTCTTTCCTCGCATTTTCTTTTGCCATACATTTTTTTGTATCATTTTTTTGTACCTCTCGCGAACACAAATAATTTCAAATTAAAATCGCCGAGACGGATAAAAATACCTTTAAGTTTAATATATTATTCCGTCAACTATGTCTTGCCGTTTGCTAAATAATTTATATATGTACAAATACTTTCGCGTCCATCCGTATTCGCTTACCCACACGCATGCGTGTTTAACCAGACCGTCGCTACGAAAAATTTAACGTTAGAAAAGTTCGTTGTACATACCTGGGGCACGTATAAGGGATGACGTTAGGTATATACTGGTGGGATACGAAAATGAGCGTTAAAAAAAAAGGTGGATCCGGCCGAGGGTCGGGACGCTAATTGAAACTCTAATTGACGTAAATTAAAAGACAAAAGTCCAGGAATATTTGAACAGAAAACTCGTGTTCTCTGGGCGTGGCGGTATTGCGGGCTGGTAGGAGGGACATTTCAATTTGCATTTTAGTTGGTCCCTGTATGTTGGGTAATATGGAAAAAAAAATTTTAAATGTGGGCGAGAGAGAAAAAAAATCCTTTTGTATATACACTACCGAGCAGACGCCTTATGTAATGAGCTCAAAAAGTCCTCGGGCGTAGTGCGGTCTTGTTAAAATGTAATAAAATAAAACCCTTTTACAGGAATAGGAAATAATTCGCGTTGTTATTTTTTTCCTTTTGTCTTCGTCTCTATACTCGTCCCACTCTCCGCCCACCGACCGTCGTTGTCGTCGTCGTCGTCGATGTAGGACGACTAAAAGGTTCATTAGCATTCCGCCTCGATGTTTAAACGCCCGATAAAATGACGACATGCCCAAGCAATCGGAAAGGGTTTCAGCCGGGAACCCGTTGGGATTTTAACTTTTTTAAACGATATAAAATAAAGGTTTCGTGATATGTACAGAAATAATAATAAATAAAGAGGTAATTCTTTTTTATCGTCTTTTGTATGCCTATAAAAGAAATTACATTTCTTATTCGTCTACAACAATTTTACGCGCTCAATTTGCAAACCGGAAATATTTTGCGTGACGGTTAAAATAATAATAATAATAATAATAATAATAAAATAAAAAAAAACCAGTTATAAAAATAAAAATGATATTATATTTGCAATATTGATACGCACTCGTCTGTCTGAATAACTATACGGAAGAGAATAATTTTAAGATGAAAAAAATAAATAGGAAAATGAACCGAATGACAAGTCGATAATGTGATAATTTTTCGAAAAATCAAAGATGTCTCCGTGTCAAACTTCATTGAGTTCACACCATCATATGAATACGTGACAATTACAATTTATTTTCAATTCATAAGTAAATAAAAATAAACAATATCTACTTTGTTTCGCGTATGAAAAATCCGAATAAACAATTTATATCAATGTTAGTATTTGTTTAAAACTCTTTTAAACAAACCAAATTTCATATACTTGTATTGCATTATTAATTAATTAATTGTATACCATATTAATATTGTACGCTTGATGATTACATGTTGTTGTGACATACTGAAAATATAATGGTATTCGTTTCATTGTTTCAAGCAAAAAATTAATTATTTATTGTTTCTTATTTGTTGTTATTGGTTGCTTAAAATAGTTTCAATTAGCTTGCTACGTCTGGACCAGATAAAATTCGGGATAGTTTTTAAGTTTGCAACGAAGCTCAAACTTATTTTCGTACAGGTACGCCGAACATTAATAATTCATACTTGGAAACGCGACCGATAAATGATTTTTCAATATTTGCGTTAATTTGTCGTTCGACGTATTGGATTGACAATTCTGGTACAGCTGTGCGGTGTTAACGATTTGCAAGTATACTTGCGACAGTACACAGTGAAGCAAAACTCATCGTTTGGTTTATTATTTAAACTTACATGTAAAAATTATGATCATAGTGAACGGGATTTCTTCGTTGTGCGTGACTATTGCGATTAGATGTTTTTGTTTATATGAAATTTGGAATATGGGGTGTGGATATTTAAAAACGGGATTATTTGCCGTTTAAAGCCTAAGTTTAGATTAAGTTGGTTGTAACGATGTTATTATTAACTACAAATTATTCTGCAATGAATGATATAAAGTTTTTCTATTTGATCGTTTAGTTTGTGTTCACGCATTATTCGAATTGAGCGCTATAGTACAATTATGCTGAATGTTAAAATCGAATAACGCGTAATTTTAAAATTTCTAGTTAAATTAAGAAAAAAAAAATCTCTGACGAAATATTTTAAATTGTTGACAAAATGTATGGAGAAAAAACCATATCATGTAACCGACTTTTTAAATAGCATGAAATGGTTAAGTGTGAGGCGGGAAGAGGTAGAAAATGATCAACATCCAGGTTACCCTAGCGCATCAGAAACCGATGAAAACATCGAAAAAGTTGACAAAATTATTCGAAATTACCGAAGACTTAGTATAAAAATATAAATTATTCATTGCAAATATGGTAAACTTAAAGCTAAAGAATCAGTTCGACAAATTGTATGATAAATTAAACATGAAAAAAAGTTTACATATTTTAGCATTACACTATAATAGTACCCGACTACTTGTATATTGTGATAGTGAAAAACTCTCCTATTCAGCTTTATATAAAAATTAAAATCCTTGCCTTTAATAAATATATATATATGTGTGTGTGTGTGTGTGTGTGTGTGTGTGCACTTCAAATTTAAAATCCAATCCAACATTCATCGATTACTTATAATACAATATTCGACAATATATCTGCAGGATATAATTAAACGGAAGTTTATGTTGTAAAATTGTGAATCAGAATATATCTTATATAAATAATTGTATAAAAAATATATACTATAACGGAAATAAATGCAGAAAGATTTACACGGTGTGAGGTCGACCCATGTCAGGTGAGTACGTACACGTGCGCTGTATAATGTGTTTAATGTACAAACATGAGAATGTTAGAATTCCGTCCAAGCTGATGACGGAGAGACGGCTAAGAGTAGATAAGAGAGCGGCGCTTGCGATGACCGAACAATGAGAGTTGAATTTAAGGTGGCCAAATGGATCCTTCTGATAATAGCGACAAATCGGGTACCAGAGGAACAGATATCTTTGTGTACGATTTAACGATTTCGGTTGGTGGGCTCGTAATCTCGTACGCCACGTTTGTGCACTGTACGGAGTTTCACGAGAGAATTGAAAAAACAAAATCCTTGCTTTCCTTCCCCCGGGAGGAAACATTTCTTGTCGAAGGCGTAAAAAGACGAACCTCAGTGTGCACGTGTGTGTGTGCGCATGAGGATCAAGTCGCGGGACATTATTGAACGAACAAAGTAGGTTATCATTCGATTATATCAAGTGAAAAACTATATACATAACATCGGACAACCAAAATTTGATAGAATTTTGACTTGAATATTGAATTAAACAATACATAATACTATTCATCAATTCCCTTTAAAATACTTGATTGATGATAATAATATACGTTGGTTCACGTGTAAATTTCACTACTTGTATTCCCTTTAAATTACACACTGTTATGCCAGGTTAATAGGGGGGATAAATTTTTTAATTTGATTTTCATTTCCGGGCGCACAGTTTTATGATTGAATTTTTGGACGTCCGTCAGCGGTCGAGACTCACACTGTGCTGTAGTGCATTTGATTTCAATATTTTGGGACAAAATATGTTGGCCCTTTATTAATTCTACTACTTCACACAAATGGTTGGCCGACGAATGTGCGTTGATCACTTCTTATATTTTCTCGACATTATCAACTATTCGGCTCGTAGAAGACCGTCTTGAAAAATGCTATTTTAAAACGAGAAAACCACTCATAAACTCTTGTTTTACTCATAGCACGTTCCATGTAAAATTCTTGGCGCATCATAACTGTTTTCACCAGAATTTTCTTTAACCCTATACTGGTATCATGGGTTCTATGAAAACCCAAAATAAATTGTTAATCGCTGTTATCAATTATACGAATATATTATATAAATTAGATTCTAACTCCTTTTTATTGCTCAATCATGTGTTTTGTTACGATATATATATAAATAATATTATTTTGATTATGATAATATTTCATGATAAATTACATTTTCATGGCAAAGGGATCCCATAATGTCTTATGGTACTTTTAATGTATGTTTTTATTAACATTACTTATTAGAAATGTTAAATTTAACCTTTTTATGTTTTTTTGTAAACAATATGAAGCTTAAGTATTAAGCATAATTTATACAAAGAAAATAATTGTATGGTGGGAATACTAAATTAAAAATTGTCCTTTCTTTTATTATCACTATTTGTTACTTCACGCAAAATTAGTCATAAAGAAGATTAAAAATATTTATTAAATTTATTATAGGACGTTAATACGTGTATTATGCGTATATATATAAATGAATAAATTTTAAAAAATTTGAAATTTAAAAAAAAATGTTTTTAGAAATTTATCAAAAAATAAAGAGATTCATATGATTCTACGATACCACACACGTATAAATAAAAAACGATATAAATTAAGGGTTGACCAAAAATAACACGTTAACGTTCGCACGTCGTTCCAATTTTTCCGCCATCACAATAACTGACGTTTAGCAAATTTGACTGCGTCAGAATTTCTATGGTCACGGTGTATTATAGAGTAATGATAATAAAAATAATAAAAATACACAAAGAAGCTATGGCGTATATATAATCCAATATGAAGCGGGCAAACGAACGAGCATCGGTGTAACTACATTGTCAATATATAAATACCAAACATCCTCTTTTACAAGGCGTCTAACTACGTTTTCAGTAATAAATAATTCGGTACTAAATATTTCCAGCACTTCAAAAAATAAATTCTAATTAAATTTGGATCAACTATCGTGTATATATATATCATATACACGACCAGTTCTTTCGGTCAATAAATAATTTCGAGACGGCTTTTTCGGCCGATTGGGTTTTTACGGAAAGGTTTTGCGCACTATTTAAATTTCAAATCCACCCGGTTGTTTATTATTTTCAATTAAAACGTCGAATGTAAAATCATGGTTGTACCGCTGCCGCATTCGAGTTCTGAATTACATAAATTAAAAATGAGACGATGGTGATGACGACGTTTAACGATTCGCAAAATATGTTTAGTATACGCCATCTGCTACGTGTTTTTTTTGTTTTAGTTTCTCAATCGATTTTTCTCATTTCTTGCGCCGTTAGTAACCAGCACGTATATTTTTGTATATTTTCCTATCTTATGTTATTTTATTAAATTGAATATATTCGTATAGTTACATTTAATATGTTTTAAAATATCTAAACGCATATACGCATTTATGTAGATCTGGTTTATTTATTTTGACCAAATGATTCAAATGATATCAAAGAATGATACAATCACAACTATGATAGTTATTATCGTCGGAACCAATTGTACCCTCGGAAAAATAGTATACATATTTTAGAAATAGCCAATAGTCAAAAACACGATATAGGGTTTACGACATGGCAAGCGGAAGGAGATAGCCGACAGAGGTTTTGTGCCATAAGTCTGTACGAACAGTACATTTTCACACAAGTATTTGTTTTGACATTTCAAATTATTTAACTGCTCAAACAGATTTGCATTGAAGTTGACGCAACAATTCTTTTTAGCCCGCAGTCCTTAGGCATACGACAATGTCGCACATGACAACTTGGATGGGTTGATTATACGTATAAATATTCTGTGTTGTAGCTCGAAAATTCCAGTCAGAGGTTATTGTGATATTATGTGATTGATTTTATCGAATATAGACTAAACTTTTACATTTACTGCAGTGATTGCTGACAAAAGAAGTGTGACTTTAAATATGAAGTAGTCTTCTCTTCGAATAAAAAAACCCAAATGGTTATTAAGTTAGCATCGATCACCCTATTGCATGGCCGGAAATAATGTATTTCGTGTTTATGAATTGTACAGGATGGGGAAAAAAATTATCGTAAATCCAATAAGTCAACCATTATGTTTATATTTTTATAGATAATGAATTAATATCCATACGCGTAAATGAAAATTGTATATGTTATATAGAAAAGTTTAGAGCCATAATTGCCAGAAACTTAATTTTGGTATACGACACTAGTATGATAAAATATTGCGTATACAATATAATATATGCCAGAAGAAGTAAGGTAAGTAGATGTGACTACAAAAATCTGTACATATGGCCTCTGGTAAAAGTTCCGAAAAATACCATGGCAGTTAACCTGTTAATAATAATATATTGTGATTTTATTGTTTGGATAATGCGACTTTTCGTCCCTATACGCCACTATACACATTTTATGCGTATTCGGCCTAAGTACTTGCAAAAAAAATGTATCTTATTATTTGACCGGGTCCAATTTTAACAATATTTTTATTTTCATTAATTTTAGTAAGGGTATGATACTCCAGTCATCCAAACCAATAGCTGCCACTGATTCACTGTAATATTATGATAAAACACGAGGTTAATGTAAAAACTATTTTTTTATCCCGTTTTTTTTTTGTAAATCGGGATCCTCTTGCGAGTTCGCCCAGCTCAAATACCTCATTTGTCCGTGCATAAATATCGGCCTGAATATATGCGCATACATGAACACGGTGTCATTTTTTTCGTCATCGTGCGTATATTTCTCGATAAACAAGAAAGGTCTTATATGTGCAAAGAGCGTTTTATCATAATATTACGTTCGGCTGAAGGGGTTAAACCTGTAATAGTGACTCTGATACGTTAAAATCCAAGTTTTTGCACAATATTTAAGTCTAAATACGAACCCGGAATACAGTGTTTCCGAGACGTGACGAAAATATTAACAACGACTGCGTGGGTCATCGTTTTTCTAGTAAATCGGATTTGTTTGAGACGTTTTCACACAATGCACGCCTTAAGCCGATCTATAAATTGTATACATTATATTCTTATGCACGTTTAAAGCTAATACATGATAAAAAAAAAAATTAAAACAATAAAAGACAAATTTTAAACAACCTTTATTGTTCCGTCGTCGGAGTACATGCATACATACACACATTGCATGCGTTAATTATGTACTACATGTGTAGTTTGGTTTTTCAGAATGTTACCGCATGAAATTTAGTAATTAAATACAATCACTGTTGACTGTTTATTGACATTGTTAATCTAAAAGACCGAGTACGATTTTCAAATAACTAAATGACCGTGGGTACGATTATTTCTATACGAAATATTTATTTTCATGATATCGATATTTATTTGGGTAGGTATTGATTACGATTTTACCGGTATTAAAAATCAATATTGAAACCGGTTTCAAACGCCTAAGTTGAGCCAATGAATAATACTTCTGACCGAGAAGAAACGAGTATCCTATCTTATTTCCTTTCTAATCATCATTTGCAAAGCAATATACACAATCAACACATATAACTCAACTATATATACATATTAGTTATAATAACGGTATAAATATATATATATATGTCCGCTTTTCCGAAACACGAACGTTAAGTCTGCAATTTGTATACATATATATATTATATATATATATATATATATATATAATGCACTTTACGTGTACCGATTAAATTATTATGCACCATACCTAATAGTTTACTATGCCGAGCTTTTAGAATTATATAATACGTTAGCAAAGCACAAGCTCGACAATTATTTATGACAGTTGTATTACTCGTACCGTTTCCTGTGTGGCGAACAATCTACAAGCGCGAGCGAATAATAATATTATTAATAATATGTTGTCGGTTACGCATATATTATTTATCATATACAAATACTAAATCATTATATTTTACACAAATAATTTATTTATACATGTACTCGTATGTGTCATAGATAATTAAAAGAATTGTTCGAATGGTTTTAGAAAAGCGAATTTGAAATAAAATGTAGGTTTTTATTTACGTACTAAAATAGGTTTACGCATGGTCAGTTAAGTAATTTAGATACTGTATAGATAAAAGCACTCGCAACACCAAACGTATCATAATGAAAGACCATTCCTTAGTTTTATAAAAAATAAAAATGATAATTTATATAGAACATTAGTCAAAAACACAAGTATTTTCAATTTATTTTGCAATATGTATATTGAAAGCGATAAATTTAACAATTTCGATATGTTATTTAAAAACGTAAAAACTCTTAATAGGTTATAAAATATTAATTTATACCACAATCCTATTAACGTGTACTCAATTAAACTGATGTCAGGCATCTTGATAAGAACTCTCATATACTAAAAACGATACGTAGACCTCACAACAAAGTCCAGAAAATGATGTATGGCATCTAAACTAATTTAACTAATCTATAACTTCTTTTTCTTGTTAACGCATGGCGACCGAAATATATATATATATATATTAATTAAAATTAAATATATATATATATATATATATATTAATATTTTATTTTTTCAAAAAACTTGGATATAACTTGACGGTCAGCCAAAGCACTTGTATAATATATATTTTATGAATAGTTTCAACACGCCCAAATCGCTAAATAAACTTTTATGGATCATTAATTTGTGTGTGTGTTTTCAACACTTAAATCGCATACGTCTTCAGCATCAAACACATCACGCAGTCTTGCACATATATTTTAGTATGTACGCGCGAGTTGTCTCGCAGTTAACCACTGTCGTACATTTATGTTCAAATTTTACATCGCGCGTTTAACTAATATTGTATCGCAGCAACTCGGCTAAAACAGCTTAGCCGGGGCAACGTCGTTCTTTCCACTCGTTCGACAATAAAACCCGGTAATTACACAAATACGACGGGCGTAAGGGTGAGAATGGTGGCGAGTGGTGGGGGTGAATAGGGGGTCGGAAAGCAAGAGGTACAACCCCTTCGAACTCGATCCGTCCCCCGTCCGCGAAAAGTAATTAAATTCCTCACTAATTGCCCGGCAATAAAATCCGGATTAAAACTCGGCTGACTGGTAGTAATTAAGGCCTGATATTTTTACCATCCTTTCTCCGTTGCCATCCTCCCTTCTTTCCTCATATCTCCACCCTGCAAACCACTACCCCCCAAAACGATTGCCGCTATTCATAAAATTATATAATACGAGCTCATCAAACGTTCCCTCATCCAATCCTTTCCAATTGTTTTTATTATTATTGTTATAATTTTGTGTTTTTTTTGTCGAGACCAATCCCTGCAAAATGATGTATTTTGATATATAATATTTCGTATAATCATTGTTTATCGATAAAAATTGACCGCATTAAACCATTGCTCGTTACGGAGAGTTTTTTTTTATGACCGTGTGACAGCGATATAGTAAATACATAATTGCGGTGAGACGTTGGTTAAGTTTGTGTGTATGTGGTGTGCGTGTGTACAGTGTATACATACATACATTTAATATATATAGTAACGATTGAGAAGGACGGTGATGTAGGGCAAACAGAGAGAAGGAGGTAGCTGTATGCTGCACTGTACATGCAAAGAGGTCCTGAATAATTCATGAGTTTCCGCTATATACGCGTGGCGCGAGGCTCTCTTCGGATGTATAATTCGGGTGAATACGATTTGATTTGCAAATGCGATGGAATCGGGTTTATTACCTGTGGACAGGATAGTGGTGGCGGGCTGTGTGTATAAGTCACGGAAATAGTCCCGGGAGTTGGTGATGGGTGGGAAAAGACAATTAGACACGACGAACGAACGACATCGGAGGCAATGGTTATGATGGTGACCAAGTGACTCGTCACAGAACAAATACAAACTTACGGAGAAATTAGAGAGAGTGTAGAGAGAGAGAGAGAGAGAGAGAGAGAGAGAGAGAGGAGTTAAATGAATGTGCAGAGCAATGGAAATTGACAAAGTTGAATACTCGGTTTGGTTGTGTTTTGGAATCCGATGAGGAGAACCTTCAAATTATATTACGCGCTGAGCAAATCCTATTGGTTTCTGGTAAATATACCACCAAAATCAAAAAGCTTTGTGTCACTATACTCGCTGTTTCCTAACGAGACGACTACATATCATCTATAATACAATCGCTACCAGCTCGAAATTCTTTATATATATATAAACATATGACGTTAGGTATACGCTGGTCTGAATTTGTTTTTTTTTTTGATTTTTCGTGCCAAAAAAATATATCTTTTCTGCGCGTTGTTCGCGACAAACGCACGTCCCAATCAAAAGACCTACAATTGTCTCTCATATACTATACGTAGATACACTTTGCATGTGTTTTGTTACAAAGGTATAATATTATTTGTTCAATCCCATTCACGGAAGCACGCATTTCCAGTTCACTCTCTATGTCTTCTATAAAATAAAATATGTTATACATATTTGTATAAATTTAGATATGTTTGGTAATTTACGGATTTCCATGTTTTATTGTCAAACTGAAGTACATGTTATCATCGGTTATAGGTAAAAAATATCAATGCCTGATGGATGTTGACCGTCCATACGTATACATATTGTCAAACGATCGTTTTTCATCTTGCTATACAATCAAGACATGAGTTGAAATTTTTGAACTGACCAGTTTAGCTCACAAAATAAAAAATTGGAAAGCTTATAAACTCAGTGAATACCAGAAACATTGAAGCACTTGTGAATTAATAGGAGCTTAATAAGATCCGAGATACAATATGAGCCTCTGACGTTGTGCAAGGAAACACTCACTTATACCTTGGTCGAACAATCTTACGTTGAATACTTTTAGAGTTGACATTTTATCAATAAAAAATCAAAATTGTACAAGAGTTGGATTACAAAATGCCAGACAGGATCTCAGAAGGAACACATTTATGCGAATTCATATTCGGTCACAATTGACTGGACATTTTTTTCCAAAAATGTATATACTTTGTTTTTACCCTTTAATGGCACGTACTTTAGTTTTAGTCTTCAACAATAAAACACGGGAAAACGATTTTAATTTTGGTAAGTGTTATTTCAAAATGTCCCGTTTTCCAACCAATTCTGTATTATCGAACGTAATTTTAGATTTCGAAAACATATTCAAATATATAAATATAATAACTAAATTTAATTCCTGTGAAAATTATATTATGTTCATGTCATATTATCACTAAACATAAAATAAATAAAATAAAAGTACTGATATGAACATACGTAGATTGTTTTACAATCCTCTCTTTTTCTTCGGTAATTTTTTTTCTTTTTAGTAAGCGGTTCGTTAGTGGCATCCTAGACTTAGTAGAGATTTTGGCTTGTAACCAACTACAAAACGCAACCAACACAACAGGTCGGGGTAATCGGATTTGCCAAAGGTGGCTTACTCCTATACTCCCATCCAACACGGGATTAAGTTAGTTTCATCTTGGACTTCTTTAGATAGTTTTCAAACACGTCGGAAGAAATAACAATTCGTTATATTGACTTAAGTTTTGGCGCGTATTTTTTGTTTTTCGTTTCTTTATTTATTCATTCCGAAAGTATAATGCGCGTTTTATGCAAAACCATTTCCTTTTATACATTATTATCTACGCGCATATATAAGTTAGGTACGTACATCCTATACAGTGTTCTGAATCGTACGAGGAACGTGTATTACGGGTGTAGTAGTTGTAACGTGGAAATTGTATTACCCACAGCGACCATGGAGATTATATTATATCTTACTGAAAATCTTCCGGTGTTTTTTTCCCCGACAATAATAATATTTGAAAGCTTGGGACAGACATTAAAATATACGAGATAAAAAAGGTTTAGAAATCGAACGTGCGCCCCGGGGCCTTTCGGTCGGAAACATATACTTTAATATAGGAAATATTATAGAATTTTATTGGTGTTTTTAAAGTATACACTAATATATGCCTGATGCTGTTACGGTCGACCGTATGTGATACAAACACAACGTCCGCAAAACGTAAACATTTATATTGATATTGTAAAGACGCGTGTGTATTGATTATACACGCAGGCAGTGCCGTAACTAGACTGATTAGGGCCCATCGTCTACAGTATACACGCACACGTATTAGGCCTTTTGATTTTATGTTACTTAAATTTTACTCTCAATCAAATCGTTTGAAATTATATTCAAAATTAAGAGATCATATTTTGTAACTTTGAAAATATATCGATGGTCCAAATTTGATTGCCACAGAATACATTCAACTAGATTTCTACTAGTAATATAGTTGCTTTTCATTTACAGTTACATTTTGTGTTATAAGGTTCATACTTTGTTATAAGGTGATTATATTGAGACCATGTATTATATAAATACAAATATACAATATATATATATATATATATATATTTAAATATTTAAATTGATATTATAAATCAAGTTTAGGCTTGTGTGCGACCCATACTATTCATACACAGTTTTATGACACTGTACCCAGAGAAATGACTTTTACGATTGTTTTGTAAACATTTCTGGTCATTTTCGATCACGGACATTCCCGTACAATTCGGCGACTGTATTATGTAAATCTGTTATACGCGTATGCAGAAGTGTGTTCAAGGAGGTGTACATATGAGGGTGTCATGTTCTTCCTTCCATGACGGATTTTTTAATATTTCTTGGTTATCGTTTAATATACTTCTTCTATGAACTATTGGATAGGCAATTTTTTATTGGTATATGTCAATAATTCAGAAGAGTTTAATAATAATTGTATTTATATAGCATGATGATTCAGACTTAAAACTACACGAAAATCTAACCACTTGAAAAAAATAAAATTTCAGATCTCAAATGTCTCAAATGTTTTTTAGAATTTATTTAGTTTAATATAAGTGGTCGAATATATTTCTTGAGTGTAAATCTTAAACGATACTAAAAAATCACAGTTTCTCATCGTCTTAAAATTATTTTTAAAACTGTCGTGAAAAATGTGTATAGTTATAATAAAAAAAGGCTGAGGGGTATCTATCTTCTCCACCTGTAAATACGCCTCTGTGATGATTATAATTATTATCGCCACAGTGTATTTAAGATTCAAGTGTGTTTCTTTTTTTGGTCGATTTTCACGTGTAGTTTATTATTATGATTTACTTTTCCATACCCCGCAGCGTACGTATCGATACACTTTTGATTGATCGTTTTCGTTATCTCTCCGGAAACTGGCATCATACAGGTATTGACCATTCTTTTACATATACTTCTACTATACGCAAATAATCCCCCCAACATATGTTAAAGGTTTACGGTGGCAGCCAACAACGTAACAGCAGCAACAGTAGTAGCGGTACAACAGCGTCCTTCAGCTCTGTATAGTATACCGACGGGGCCCACAGGTCAGATACGAGGGACTCGTAAATCGCTAGCTCATTAAGTATTCGGCGTACGTATTCAAAAGATAGCCTTCACCATCGCCAACGGACTCCTTAAATTTCAACGCACAGACGTGTGATGTGCCTTCCTATCCTTATACTCATATATATATATATATATATGCTCTCTCGAAGTCTGCGCAAATCTAACCCTCAGCCCGTAATAATATACTTTTGTTAGCTCCTTCTTCTGTCGAGGTCTACGTGCAGTGTACGTGTGTGTGTATGTGTGTGTGTTTTTAGATGAGACAAATGTCTGATAACCGTGTGGTGATAGCGCTGAATAGTGATACCGTGCAAAACGCGTTCAGAATGTTTTATGAGTTCGGAAAAATACGAAACTTAATTAAAAATTTAATTTTAGGAAACACCAAATATTATAAGCAATTACAACAATCTGTATTATTTTATTTTATTTATTAATGTTTTTGGTAATAAATGCTTTAAAGTTATTATATAGCATTTAATATATTTATGTCAAGAACCATGTTAATATTAATAAAAATTCCTTCATTTAAAAGGCTTCACCTAACGTCTAATTTGTATTTATGGCTATAAAAGTACCTTTTGTTATTAATAATGGAATACTGCATTAGCTTACATTCATAATATATTTACGATTTTTACATCGCTTACATTTTTAAAATATTGTGTGATAATAAATACTAATGCATTTGCCGATACTAAGATTTACTGCTGTTTTCATTGTATTTAGACGCACATTTTATATGTAATTGACACGAAGGAACGCATACTTTGAAGGATACATATCATACATAATTAATTTGGTTTAAGAACTTTAATTATTGTCAAATAAATACGTTAATCATTACTTCAATTATATACAAATTATGATATAAAAGTCAAGTTTTACTAGAACAGTAAAATGAAATATATAAAAATGTAAGATATAATTAATAAAATACTAAAGATTAGATTTAATTATATTTTCAACATTTGCATAATATTTTTAAATTTATTCTTTTAAATATAAATTATAAATTCAATTATATATTGCAATTAACTCTAACAAATTGTTATACTTCTTAATATACAGTTGTTTTAAAATGTTAGCTAAGGGGTTAGAAATTAAATGCATATGTGAACCAAATTGTATGAATACTTTATAATCGCGTTATATGACGGAAATCATATTTATTAATATTCTTGTTAAGTACTGTGAAAATGTATATTAAGTTTATATGGAGTGATTTTTCATTATTCGATAATTTACAGATTCTTTATAGAGCATTTTCAAAATGATATTCCCATTCCTTAACAAATGTAAACTTTTTTACACTATTTAAAAAAAATACAATTTTCATTTTTATTTTCAACATTCTGTTTATGAACAATATTATTACTAACATATTTGGTCACTTGTGTCCCGTTTTTTGTGTAAGTCAGTGGAAATGATAATAATTCGTATATCATTATTACAATAATACATTTATAATTGATAGTTCTTAGATGGCGGTTAAAAATTGGATTGGAAGATATCTAATATAGCGTCTCCAAAAGGGTATATATCAATATCT
Source organism: Schlechtendalia chinensis (assembly GCA_019022885.1). NCBI lineage: Eukaryota > Metazoa > Arthropoda > Insecta > Hemiptera > Aphididae > Schlechtendalia > Schlechtendalia chinensis. Next base: position 7,307,370 of record CM032340.1, on the reverse strand, counting down.
ACCTGTCAATAGTACCTGTCCAATTCAATGTGTCTTAAATTTAAATACTTATTATTCTTAGTATATTCCCATAAAAGTACATTCCTTTAGAACTTATATCTAAAACCATCGGTTGTCATTTTAAAATATAATTGATTTAGTTAATTCGGGTAAAAATATTAAATCAGATGTACGAAAATCGTTGTAAAAAAAATATAACAAAAATTAATTTCCCATAATATGGGCTAGTACAATCCACGTTGTACAATATATGCTGTTGTAAAATATAAACAATACAAACATAATATAATACGGTAACGTAATAATACAAAGTTTACTGTACAAACAGTATTTGAAAATCAGAAGTTTATTTTAACATCACATAGGTTATAGTTTCTTCATACTTCATCACGGTACATTTATTACAGTATTATTACTATTTTTTTCTTCTATTGACCGAAAAGATTTCGCATTACCCTTCTTGTCATATTCTATCACGTAGCGTTCAAGGACAATATAACTGTCCAACACAGTTTTTTTGGGAGTCTATGTTTGTGCGGGGGGAAAAAAACTTTTCAACCGTCTCAACGTCCATCCGCCATTGTCGTCATCGTCGTCGTCGTCCTCACAAATGTGATTTGTCACGGGAGGGTTGAATTTTTTTCATTACCGAAATGAAATGAAATTGAACACACGGCAGAAATTGAGGAGAAGAACTTTTATGACAGGACGGACCCCCCCTCCCCCCGAGGGGGTTGAAAATAAAAACTGAAATTCTTTTTCGACGACAAAACACGTCCGTCTGCCAAGCACGTACAAACCGTAATTGCTTCTCCCTTGTAACTTATTACGACGTATATATACGTGCGCGCGTGTGTGTGTATGTGTTTGTGTGTTGTGTGTGTGTGTGTGTGTGTGTGTGTACGGTCGTGCATTATTTTTCCCAATCAAAATGTGTTAATGAAAAGTTTAGCGAAACGTAGTCAGCAGAAATAAATAAATATATATATATCAATTGTCCAGTAACATAAATGCGCCGAGACTATTATGTAATTTAATTTCGCCAGTCTGACCAAATACGTGTAACACATATACGTACATATAATATATATATATATACAGTAATAGTACGAATACCAATAAAGCGTAAGATTTAACGGTTAATCTTACGTTTTACCGACTGCCGATGATAGATGTTTGGATTTCAGATTTTCAGATTTTCCGATTGATTTTGGTCTAGAATATACATAATCATACGACAAAAATCAAGAATTATTATTGTAATTTGGGATTTTACAAATGAGATATGGTTTATCTATATTAATCTTAGAATACATAACCAATGTTGGTCAAAACCTGAAGAATAAAATGGATATTATTGCACTATTTTTCTTTTGCTTTTAATGTTGAGTTATGTTTATTTAAGCAAAACTATTACATATTAATTACTACTATATTACATTAAATGTATTATGATTAATACAATTGATTTACAGTTAACTGAAAAATTATATAACGACAATCGTACATCGATAAACTTATTCTTGGTTTTTCAACCAGTTTCTAATTTATATAAATTGTAGTCAAGCAAATTACTATTTTATTTTCAACTCGATACGCGAAGTACCGTGTTTACATTTACAACTAATCGTTATACGTATATTATATTATATTTTTTATTTTCACACTATTTTGCTTTTCTTTGAAAAATTCACCGACAGCAATAAACGTAAGTGAAATGTAAATTTTCATTCATTAAAATCAGTTTTAATCTTAGTGCCTCCTCCCACCTGCCCATAGACTCTGCAGCATTCATTTTTACTTTTTGGCGCGAGCGGTTATCATCTTGAATTCGAATTAATTAAATTATACATGTATTTATACGATCGCACTTGCGTAAATATTTATGTATTTATCAAACATGAACGCAAATAAAAAGTTACGTATACTTTTGTATGAATATTTTATGAAACTAATTGGTACATAGTGACATTTCGCGTGCGTGTTATTATTCTTTATTAAGATATTTAACGCGTTAAGTTTTTCAATAATTTCTTTCAGCTCAATAAGTTTTTTTAACTTAACGTGTTAACTTTAAATTATTATTCATACAAATGTCTTTAGATTAAATCAAATAAGTTTTCATTGTTGATCATATTCGATAACATTAATATATAATAATACTAAATACTATGTAAGACGTTAAGAGGTCTTATAATCTTATTTTTTACGCTATTTCTTTTAACGTTAATTAGAAAATGAGAACATTAAATTAAGTTAAACTAATTTTCTAAAGTTAACTTTTTACTTAACTTATATGTTTTAATACTAACTTAATTTAATTAGTTAAAACAATAAGCAGACTTGCTTAGTCTTAAATATGATGCAATTTTAATTTTAGTTAGATATTTGTTGTTTTCATTCGAATAACCTCAATTTTTATTTTTGTACGCTGACGTTCAATTGTTTCGTGAAGTTATTCAATTGTCTAAAGATTCGTTTTGTGTTGTGTTGAATTTACCATACAATTACCTTATTTATACAAAAAATGAGTACGTTACGCGCCTTGTTGAAAACCATTAACTTAATTTACTCAAAACCTCTTTGATGAGCTGAAATGATATATTATATTTATAAACGAAACGTCTACGGTCGGCATAGTTATTTTATAATTAAATCGGACGTGACGGTGTCTTGGTGTTTTCCTCTAATTAATGTGAAGTTTTCTTCCTTATACTAACGTGAACTATTACACACTCATGTGTATTTAAAAATATCAATCTTTCACTTTGTTTTAATAAATTAAAATTAATTAATTAAAAAATTATAATATTCTTATAAAAATAAAATAATATATATTATAAAATAATAATATGTATAAAAGAATATTATAAATTATAAAAATAATATATACATATAAAGAAAATATGCCTAGATATTTAATAAATGTTTAGAAATGTAACAACTAGTTTCGACTGTAGCCTCATGATGACGAAAGTAGTTAATATATTATTTTGCTTTGTTTTAATTTATATTTATATAATATAATTTTTTTTTATTTCGCCAGTGTCCTATATGTTACGTACATTATTAAATTACATTTATATAATTATAAACTACTATAATTTCGATTGACAATTCGCGGAAATTACATATTTCATCATAATAGTCGGGACAACATTTGCTTGAAAAGTCAGATGAGGACTAGACCTTAGAGAGACTCGAATATGCCATAGTCTTGTTATGTATTCGAATAATTTTGAAAAACACAATTAAATTTGTAACACCTATATCATAGTTTTGGTTGAAGCAAATTATATGGATTTTGAAAGTTTTATAGGTTAATAGGAATGCAGTCTTGAATACAAAAAATTACCCTGTTAAGAATAAAAAACAAACAAATGTCATTTTGCGTATAAATTTAAACTTAAAACACTTAAATAAATTCTATCGATTTTCGAAATTTTTTCAGTCTTGTTAAAATATCATATATATCAAAAAAATTTCGCAAACTTCGGTATTGAAACACAGAAAAGTTTGAAAAAAATCATTCTATATGATATATTAGAAAAAAAATCTGACTTTTTATGTACAAATTTTGATTGTTTTCTTTAAGAATTCAATAAGCTGACGTTATAGTGAAGTGAAAAATATAATAATATCATAAAAAAAAAAAATTACTTGTAATATTACATATTTTAACTTGTTAATGCCCAGCCTTGCGATTATTGTATCTGATATTATGACGTTATAAATTCTACACTGGTGCCATGTGCGTGATAATACCTTGCGGCAATACGACTGTAAATGCCGTTCACCGCTGGTCGGGAATCATCCACAGACATTGGACGGCAAGAGTGAAAGGGAATAAGAGAATGAGGTGTAAATATCGGCGTAGACCGAGATGGTTTCAGTGACATTACGTCGCGTTAACAAACGAACGTAATCAAAACGTCCCTCCAGAGCAGTAAGTCGTGATGGTCGTAGGACGGGGTTGAGTGATAAGGGACGATATGAGTGGAGGAGCGAGGTAGGGCGACGGACAGTTTGAATTCGGGCCCGCGGGAGACCGATAAGTGCGTTATGTCGTGCAGCGATGTAATGTTATGCGGACTTGCGCCCGTAAAATATACAGCAGTTTACTTACGCGATTATTATTATGTAGCAGGTATATGTTTATTACTATGCGCCGCGTCCGGCCTATATAATATAGACCAATAGACGATGACGACGATCACGACAAGGGACTAGGTGCGTGAAGGGAAGGTTGCTCATCCGGATAAGAATTAAACGTACTTACGTGTGTATATATACGTAGCACGGCGGGCGAACACTGTTCTGACAAACGGATTTTCGACGTCTTATATATAATAATTTATAGCGTGTATATATATATTATATTGGCGGGTATTCGCAGGACCGTGTTAATCGAATCTCGGTCTCAGGGGAGGGGTTTTTTTTCTGTCGTTCTCCCGTTAAAGTTATAATAATACGCCATACCGACCACTCAATTTCACCGTCGTCGACAGCCCTCTTCTACTATACCTACCTACCTAAGTCTTGCACCGTAATCCTCGTAAAATCGTTTTAAAATCGAAAAAAAACACTCAGTCGGATATAATAATAATATATATATATATATATATACTCTCCGTCTCCGAATAAACGCTAAAAATTGTTGATAAAAGTTTGTTATTCGGTTGATCGAGTCCGGAGAAAGACAATATAACAACTAAAGTTTAAAACTTCCAAACGTGGGTCGAACTTGGTTTCTTATAAAGTTCACGCAGTTTTTCTAAGTATATATATATACACACACACAAACATACATACATGTTCCCCGATGCGGATATTATAAATATATATATATATATATATTCAATGTCTGCATTTTGACACAACTTGTACGATTTGCGAATTTTCGAATATCACTCGTTAATCGTATTATTTTAGATGAGTAACAATCAACTCAAAGTGAACGTAACGAATTATTGTTCAAAATTATAATTTAGAAAATTTAAAATGAAATTCGCTAAGCTTTTTCGATTGGTAAATTTGTCTATACATATAATTTTTGATAAATCGAATTTCGTTTTTTGTTATATCTTCAAAAATTAATAATTCGAAGCACTTGGCATTTTACCAGTTAATTATTTTAATAATTTACAAAGGTTTGTGACAAAATTTGTTGAAATTTTTGATTGAGAGACATACTAAATATTCAAATATTTAAATACTTTTGAATTTTTAAAATTTCAAAAATGTTAATTACAAAAGGTTCTTCAGTTTCATGTGTTATTACAATTAAATTGAACCGAGCCAGCCACTAATTCTATTTCCTATTTTAACATCATATTTATTAAATATTTATTACAATAATCTTTTAGTATCGCCCAGAATCGTTTATTGAATACAACGATTTATTATTGCTTTCAAATTTAAAATAATAAATGAAAAAAATACAACCATCTGTGTCCCACTCGAACCACGAAACACACACAACACTGCGACTCGCTACCTTTTTTCTTTTTAGATGCATATGAACTCGCATGATATATTACATATAATATTAAACGTATTTATTTTCACTATAATTGGAGCAAATTGATTGTATTATATGTACTTGTTTATTTGTTAATTTGTTAATTTACAATTTGAATACAAACCAGCTGATCGTTCTCTAAAGTATATTGTGCGCCACTCGCAATATTGAATTATATTTTATTAAAATGCATTGACATGGAAAACATGAAAACCGTTTGAAAATATGTTTGCACAGAACGGATTATCATGTAGTATTAAAGTCGATTATATGGGTTACACGCAGAACTCGTATTGTAGGGACGGTAATCTTTTTCTATTTTTATTTTTAGTTTTCCTTCGATAATTTTGATTTTTTTTTTAATGAGAGGGGCGATATGAGTATAGACTGAAATAATTTTTTTTTAAATAAAGTTTTACATTTTTGTCAATGATATTGCGTTGTCATTAATTATCGTCAATAAATGAATTGGAAAAATTTAATTACTTTTAATATTCGAAATATTTTTGAGATCAAAGTTATTTTTATTTCTCATTTATATTTGAGTTCATTTGATAACGCGCTATATGCCCCAAAAACGTTGGTCAATTAAAATTATGTCTTTTGATCATCATACAATAGTCGATAATTTTTATTTTCTTATTTATAAATCACAATAAAAAGTCCGATTTCCTTGGTTTTTAAAACTAGAATAATTTTTTTCTTTTTTTTTTAAGAAATATAGCATTTTACTGTATTTTTCCATTATAATCTGAACAATATTCAATTGCAATGTTACAAATTCACAAATTACAAGTCATAATCTACATGGCATCTGCAACGCATTATTTAGTATTTACTACATAAATCGTGAGAATTCCCATTTCGTATTAAAGTATTCAACATTAAATAGAAGTTATGAGTTCTCATTAATCTTATTAGTGATAATATCTCATCATTTTACATGAGTTCATATTTCATATACATCTCATAGAAAAGTTCTACATATTTATTCGATTTGTACATCGTTTAAAAACAACTTATAAAAATTCAACTTTTGTAGTATTTATTTAACCTAAGTACATACGCGTGGACCGATAGCGGCGGCACCAAGTTAAGGATTTTAAACAAAAATTAACTTCTCTCATACCATATATTAAACAATGTGTACAGTGTTTAAGAAAACAACTTGGAGAAATTTAAACACTAATGGACTGGTGCGTACATGACGTATTATATTATGTATACTACTTAGGAACTCACATCCACATGGTTTACGCACACGATATTAAAACGAAGAAAAAATAAAAGAGACAACGCAATCGTTCATGAATGAAATGATAAGAAATACGGGGTGTGTGTTTTTTTTACTTTTTTTTTAATTCCCAGTCGTGTTATTTCGCTCGCACATAGTCGACGGTTGCAAATGTCTCGGAACGAAAAATAAACGTACACAACACTACTGACGCGTATCAAACGATGTGACTGTGGGGAAATAATGTACGTATGTACATATTATTAGTGGTGGGAGTTGAAAAAAAGTTTAAAACGAGGGGGTAGGTTTTGACTGATCTTCATGTGAGACCAGTCAGACGGTTTACCCACCGTATACATACACACGAAAATGCAATATGCGCGCATTCGCCCGATATAGCAGTACGCAAAAGTCAGTGTTATATTCGTGTGTGCATTTATTATGTATATGTTTACAATTATATTTTGTTAGGCTATTATCAACGACTACACGATTGATAGATTATTGGAAGACGCATTAAATATTAGTCTATTTATATTCCAGCAATTGTTTAGTAAATGTTAATGTCTCAGCTCTCAAATAAAAATTATGCGTTTCGTTCGATTTCCATTACGTTTCAATCCGAATTATTTCTTCCGACAAACAGGAACGTGTACACAACTTATGATCTTTCAATTTTGTTATAAATTAATCTAATATACGTATCAAATAATTTTATCAGGATAAAGAATATTAATGTTTTCGAAGACATTTCGTAATAATCGTAGTATACAGAATATTTAATGTGGGACTGTTTATAAATTGATATTATTTATTATAAAATTTACGATTCTGTGTAAAACCAATGATGTTTTGTGTAATTTTTTTGTATAATAAATCATCTTATCTAATACAAAAAGAAAAGGCCTGTTTTATTCCATCGTCTAGCTCGATAGGAATGTCTGCAAGTCAGCAAAACGAAATGAGTAAGTATTGTTATTGAAAGTTATACCCACTTTGACTTATTTCGTATTCCAAGTGCTCGTGTATTGATACATTCCCTAAACATTATAAGAACTATACACACGTAATGGCTAAACTTATAATACTTGACCGGAAACAGAAGCACTTCGGACCATAAATAGACATTTGAATGCGACTTACTTTGCATAGCAGAAAATGGTTACTTACCTGAAAAAAACAAATATATTCTATTAGAAAGACGGTTAAACTTCGCAAGTACATTAAAATAAATAATATACACACGCGTATTACGTGAAATTCGAATTATTTGTTTCATGTATTTTAGAATTTGTTTTATATAATGACCACAAATATGGAAGAAGCAGCGAGCCACGAGTGAATATCTACTTATGCGAATTACTTAGTGAAGAGATTTTAGAGCATTATTATTATAATTATTTTGAATTTGAAATCAGTAATAAATCGTTGTATTTGAAAAAAGATTCTGACCGACGCTAGTAACTTATTATAATTAATGAATATGCCAACATATTATATGTATATACATGTAGACATATACGTATTATATATATGTAGACATTCTTATTGGATGTTTTTTCAAATTTTGGGTTTTTTTAATTACGCTTAAAGAAACTACTGAGAAAATCGAAAAACGTATCATACAAAATATTTACTAGATACAATTATCGGAATTGAAGGAATGTAACACATTTTAAGATCATCCAACACTCTTTCTACATTAAAAAGTGTTTGCAGAAAAAATGAGAAAAACACATCATTGTGAAAACAACACATTCTTCCGTCCACTAAGAATATAATATAAATATATTTGTTTAATATACAATAATAATACAATTTGACTTTCAAATAGCGGTGGGACATTATAATCGTATTAAAATTATATGAATATAAATATTTGCAATATAAACAATTTCTTTGCATAGTATTTCTATAAATTTTAACATAATTATAATTAAGAATAAATTACCAATCCGATATATTTTGTGTAAAATAAAATTTACGTATTCATTTTACGTATAAATTATTATTTCGACGAACTATGTGATATATAAGATGGGATAATGTTACAATATCAATAATATGAAGCATATTAGGTAATTTCTACGTAATCCAAAACAAACATGATAATATTGCATTCATTGTTATTTTTTTTGTGTATTTTTTGTGCCATTTTTATTTAATTTAAATAATACAATTTCGATGAGTAGATTCACGCATATAATAATTTAGTCGTATTATTATTATTATTATTATTATTATTATTATTATTATATTATTATTATTATTATTATTATTATTATTATTATTATTATTATTATTATATTATTTATTATTATTATTATTATTATTATTATTTATTATATTATTATTATTATATTATTATTATTATTATTATTATTATTATTTATTATATTATTATTATTATTATTATTATTATTTATTATTATTATTATTATTATTATTATTATTATTATATTATTATTATTATTATTATTATTATTATTATTATTATTATTATTATATTATTATTATTATTATTATATTATTATTATTATTATTATTATTATTATTATTATTATTATTATTATTATTATTATTATTATTATTATTATTATTATTATTATCCATCGACGACAAGCGGTTTTCTCTCTATTCTCCGTTCATTTCAGTCAAATTCACTAAAATATTTAGGTCATAATAATGACAGTATACGGTCATTACAGCCAGATAACTGATGTCAAACAACATTACAGGAATAGGATTATTGCCGTTGGTGTACTAAAATATATGCTATTACATCCAAAATGCCATTACAAGAGTGTAATCTACCGTATATCATTTTATTTGCCCCAATATCCTGTGATAGACGGTAATACGTATATATTTGTGTGTGTGTGTGTGTGTATGTGTATGTATTTATTGTACATATTTACAAATTATCACGATTGGACTTTATCGGAATCGGATAGAGTGAAATATAGTGAATTAGTTTGTATTCGTAGAATTAACAATTATCCGGTAAGGTAACGTTTTTGAATGCAAACGTAATATTAATATAATATTATTTTCGTTATTTTATATTTCAGTATGTTTAACGGAAATTTTAATCGCGGTGTTTACGATATCGCCATGTAGGTGGATTGTATAATCGTCGTCAGGGGATATTATGATGTTCTTATACATCTCTCGAGCACGCTCTGGGTATTTAAAAAAAAGTAAAAATTATAAAAAAAATCTCAAAATATACTCGAAAATTTTTTAAATATATCATAAAATGAAGTATTATTTGATGACCTTTATAATCATCGAAATTACTGCTCGAAAATTTCATTAGTTTAGTTTAAATACTATATACGATGATCTGCTAAATATCATATATATTTATTATAGAAAACGCTATAATCGGAAAAAGCTTATCATCTTACTTATAAGATGCACTATCGGAATTTTTTAATTCAAATCATTCTCAATAAGAACAAAGTAAAGAAGATAATGTGCTTTGAAAATAAAAAATAATATTAATCTATAGAGCAATACTTAATGATGGATAAGATTGCTGGCGTTGGAAAACAAACACTGAAATTCGAGAAATGATGTAATGTACAATGAGAGTACAATGGTTCAGTCAGGCTATGTGAATAAATATATCTAATATAATTATATAGAATATAATGTATAGGATATCAACCAACGGAAAAAAGAACGGAAAAGGATGGTTTGACGAAGTGAACCAGGAATTAAGGACGAAGAGCATGATAAACTGGAGAGAAACAGTACAGGTTGATGAAAGTCGGTAGGCGGTGTTGGCGGCGATTAAAAGTCTTGGAGCTTAATGATATCGAAAAAGTGGATAAAACGTCGTATATTTCTAATAATGATAATATTTATGCTCCTTCGTACAAATATATTATTTTTCATAATAATTTTTTCACAAAGTTTGATTTGTAATTACTTATGCTTGTTTATGTTTATGTGTTTACGAGATCAGTACGGGATATCGCACTAACAGCCGGAGAAATAATATTCCAATAATCCGCGTTAGGGTCGGAATAAGGTCCGCGGAAAAAAAAATAAAAATCAATCAAATCGAAATATGACGAATATCCTATACATCGAAACGGTACGGTTAGGAGGAAAAAACGGTCAACGCAGTATTCCCCGAAGGCACTTGGGTGCGTTATTAAAAGCTTTACGACCGACCGAGCGTCTCGTTTGTCGGGCCGTAAAAATCGGCCGATCCCGAGAAGGAAGAAGTCGGTGACGGGCGGTGAGGTGGGAGAGTGGTAAGGAACACGGGGACCAGGATAAAATAATAATAAAAATAATAAACCGAATTTATAAAATATTTTTTCCTCCATTTTTATTCGAATAACAGTAAAAACGGTTGAAATCGAAAAATATTATATTGCAAATACGAAATCGAGAACGACTCGAGACGCCCATATTTATATATATATGCCATTTTTTCTTTTTTTCTTTGTTTCATTTCGGGTTTTTTTTATGTGTGTGTGTGTGTGTATATATATATATATATATATGTATGGATGACTTTTATTTATTATCAGCCGCTGAACAGTCCCGTATCTGCATAATAAACGATCTCGAGAGAAAAACGAAGACCAAAAAAGCGAAAACGCAGAAACAAAAAAAAAAAAAACAAAACAAAAAAAGAAACGAATTCCAATCGATTCGCATTCGACGCGACTTGAGGTTCCAGTCACGTTTTTCGCATATCATTATTATAGTTCTGAAAGTATAAACAAATGTTTCGTATCCAGATAAGTCCGGGATTTTAACATCCCCCGAAGACAGATTCAAATGAGTTTGCCATCGGAATCAAACGGAAATATTAGGAATGAAGAAGTCGGCAGGAGAAGTCGAGTTTGAATACATATATAAAAAAGATATGTATACAATAATAATAACAATAACTGGGTGAATATATTTCACGTATTATTATTATGGGCGTTTATATATGTATATATATACTTCGAAAGTTCTAATGATTTCCGTGCAAGGTGCGCACTTGGAACAAAATAAAAAACGAAAAAAAAAGAAACACAACATCGCGAAAAACGGACTGTAGAGTTTTAAGGGGAAAAATGTATATATATATTTTTTTTAATTTTTTTATTTATAGAGTACAAAATAAGGACATGCGTTTTTCTTCTTTAGCCACGCGAACGTTGTTTTGTCAGCTCTTAAAAATACATCGTACGTTTCGCATATCAATGCTATCGGGAATTCTTATCATTCTTTTCGTGTCTGACACTATAAAGGTTATAAGAGAGACACGCATACATATATTGAAGGTATCGACAAAGAAAACCCGATGTAGAAATACAAAAACCACAAAAAAAAAAACGCCGAGAAAAAGACGAGAGTTAGATTAACTTACAACACAAACATAATTATTGTATTATTATAATAATTCGTGTTATTATATTTTATTATACAATACACTGCGCATTATCGTACGAATTATTATTATCAGTCGTATATGTTCATGTTCCATATATATGTACGTAATAATCATATGTTAATAATGCCATTGTAAATCAATTACATTTATTTACATTATCATACTGACGAATGATGATGAATGATCTACAAAAACATACAACATGCATACATAAATATAACAGATCAATTTGACTTCGTCCGACGATATTATTATAAAATGGTGTTTAAAACCGGAATAACATTTTTTCGTTTTTCAATTCCATTGCGATTGTTGGTTTTCAATCATTCGGGTTTGAATACGATTTTCATTAACGGTTTTTGATCATTTCAGTTTTGTTTAGAGAACGACTGATTTAAACATATTATGGTTTTCAATTTGAATTTTAATAATAGGTTTCTAAATATATTTTTTATTGTAATGTAGTTTTCCTTTTTAAATATTTAATGAAAAATATCATTTCATTAAGGATGTTGGAAGTCATTCGTTTTTCAACGCATTGATAATAATGGAGTAGAATTAACGTAATTACAATAGTCTTACTTTTACTTTGAAAAATGAAATTAATTCGTAAGTCTCTTTTCTATAGTTTTATGAAAATTATTTTTATTTTTTGGTGACTCTTTAAAAAAGAAAATATAAGCTCATTATGTACCATATTAAATTAAATAAATATAAAATCAAAAATCTGTTTTCCACAAAACACACAAAAGATATCAAAGAATTAAAATATGTGTTCAAAATTAAAATTGGATGATTGGCGGAGGCTCAATTTCATCCAGCTTACAATACTTTTCATAGCCACGTATATGAACGTATTTCCTTAATATTTAGTTTACTGCCCTTTTTAAATTGTCGTAAATATTACTCATCCACATTGGCAACAAATCCAAATGCAATTTTTGTATTAAAACTTTGTTTTTATTACGTTAAATCGTTACGTTACGTTAAATTCTCAATTTTTAATTATTTTTATTTTCATTTCAAAAATAGGTTTTCACTAAAAACTTATTTATGATAAGTAAATACCTATATACTATAATTACGTATAGTTGTATTTATAATTTACAAGGTGTTATTTATTAATACCTAAAGAAACAAACTCTTAAAAACACCAGCTTAACTTATAAAAAAATTCGGGACAAAACACAAGTCAAAACGTATCATACTATTATAGTGTTATAATTTGCTATCAGTATGAAAACAAATGTAATCATAAAATATACAATCACAATAACGGTATTAAATAATATGTGAAATATTTATTATAAATATGATGTGATGATATACCTATATATACTCAAAATACTTATTAAATTTATTTTGAAATAATGTTTACACCTGTCTGCCGACGATAAGTAAATTACTATTTGAGATTTTCTTCTTATTTTAAGATCCTATTAGGTAAAATATATGCAGAGATATTAATAATAATAATAATGTAGTTGTAAAAAAAAATTCACAATAACGATGTGTATCCGTTTCCTAAAACGATTTTGGAAATGCTAGGCATTTTGGCTGAGGAAAAATATTTTCCACATTTTTATATTCTTACATCCAATATATATTGCTAACCTAAGTGCAATAGAATTCAATAAAGAGGAGACAAAGAGGGAAAATACAAAAGGATCGTCTTTAATGGTACACGCACAAATATCGTTCGAAAATTTATTGAAATATACAATTTTTTTTTTTTATTTAAAATGTTTTTTTCTTACAAGAATTCCGGCATTCTGTATTCAATATAACATGTAATATATACATAATATGACATATCGACATTTGAAAATGATGATGTCATATAAAATTCATTTTTTGGAAATTCATTTTTTCGTTAATTATTAAAATATATTAATTTAATATAAATTATAATAAAATTGTGTTTTTTTTAAGCTGATAATAATGTTTCTAACGGTATCGTTGAATGAGATACGCAATATAAAAACATATTTATATGTTGTGAAAAAGTAAAAAATATTTTATTGCGATTTAACATATCACACAACTTTTAAAAAGTAAAATTTTGAAGAAAAAGAAAACAGTCCATGATAAATATTAAATATATGAATACACTGATACGATATGATTGTGATTGTAGATTGTGATAATAACACAGAATAATATCGTTTCCCGCGCAACTCCTCCGTACTCACATGATTTTCTCGCGTTATACTGTGATTCAAAAAAATTTTGAAAACTCATAATGAATATCAAATACCTAATATAAAGTATGAGGACATTGGAAATTTATCGCAAACGTACTAAAATGTTGTTAAAATTGTATAATTTGATGTGCCACTATTATATTTTAGCCGTTATAGGTATATGTTAAAACCAATTATACAAAAACACACGGAATGTATCAATACTACTAAGTAATTCAGTTTTTATGAGTATTAAAAATATATGTAATATTCAAAACAACTATATATTCAATGGCAGATTGGCGCGTTATCCGATTTCCCGTTTCCCAATTTCTTAATTTTCTATATTAATATTACGACGGAAATAAATCATATTAAAAAATATATATAAAAGATGTTTTGTAAAATTGTGATCTGAGAATCAAAAATGTTTATGTGTTTTGTTTTGAATTGTTCAAGAGAGTGTTTTTAACTTTGATGATATATTATATTTTAACAAAATTATTTTTCTAAAAATAAATTTATATATTAATAAACTTGAAATTTTATACTTCTATGGAAATATGATTTATTAATATTGTATACATTATTACAAAAAGAAACACAAAAAAAAAATGGAATTGCTTTCTACTTTGTTACAATGAATAGGTAGAGCTTATATATAGAAATTTTTGATTCTAAACTATTTTTGTTATTTGTGGTTACGTTCAATCTTTTAACTAAACTCTTAAAAACACACTGTCACTAATATCGCAAACACTAAATTTGTATTTATATACACATATAAATTCGTATGATGACGTCTCGTTATGCACCGGCCGTACAGTAATGCATAAATTTATAATATAATAATTGTTATATAATACTATCCGAGTAATTAAATGTATTCTATAATGTATTAGAATAGATAGCTGTATAAGCGTTTCCACTGAACTACGCAAAAAGCGAATGTTACGACCATATTTTTATGTCATAATTATTCATAAACGGGATATTGAAAATGAAAATGGAAAAACCATTTTTATTTATTAATTTTACTTCTCGAAAATGGTGTAAAAAAACTTTACTAATTTGAAAAACTTTACATTTTTATAAGGTATGAGAATACACGGAATATGATTTAGAAATTGGTATGTGAACAATTATTAAATGATAATGAAAAAGACCGTCGAAATGAGATGCGTGTGAAGATCTTGGCCGATATGATAAAAACAATCACCCTGTATAGTTTACAACACACGTGGTTCGTCGGACTGGCAGTAGGGAACGACGGGTCAAATATCGTTTCGATGAAAGTCGCCCGCGAGTTAATTAGTCGTATTACTACACACTCGTAATAATACGGCGTCTGGGGAAAAACGATTACGATTATAATCGCAACCAATCTGAACGACTGCGCGAAGATCCGTGGCTATGAGGTATTTTTCCGTATAATAAATATAAAGAAATATATACGTAAAAAATAAGAAGACCGCGAATTTCTCGGTATAATAAATAATTCAACGCGGTGTCAAGTCCGGATTAAATTACGTCTAGACGATAATAAAGTAAAACACATATTCGCGTATTATGTTTACGTATTTGTGTACCCGCGTGAACGTATAATATACAAAACTATCGTGTTAAACTCCTATGCACTTTTTACCGTGGGTTCTCTCTCTCACTCTCTCTCTCTCTCTCTCTCTCTCTCTCTCTCTCTCTCTCACCCGCCCTGCTCGCACTATAAATATATATATATCTCACGTCGTGCCCGATTCCTTTTTCATCGACGGGAGCTGAGCCCGGCATGACTTTACGAATCGTTTTAATATTATATTATATATAAATGTATCCGTCGTAGATATACAACGTATTGCACAGCGCGTTGTTTACACTCGTATAGAAGAGAAATCCTATGTCGTCTAATTACACCGCAAACGAGGTCGTCGTGTCAAAACGACTTTTCGGAATTGTGGATTGTTCGGTTATTATACACTATAATTATCATCTTTGAACCGTTACACGCACGCAAGTTACATCAAAGGGTAAAATTTCGAGTATCATTAGTAGAAATTTCCATACGTGTGTACACGATACGAGTCAAATTAGGCACCTGAGGCCCTCGTTGACACTGAATCATCCATCGCCACCACTCGGCGATCGTGTTTTACATTGATACAGCAACCACGTGACGACAACCAATATGTTGCGTGACGTTTCGATAAATTAGCTGTCTGAAATGTTAGTACTTTAAACGCGAGACTGTCCAAAATAAATTACAGAATTATCGAAGAAAGGAAGCGGTAAGTTATTAAAAAAATGGAACTCAGTTTACAATTTTCTTCTTCTTGTTATTCTACAGGAAAATCTCAGACTATTGTTAGATATTAATATTTAATAATAAAAGTCTATACCGTGGTGGTACATAAAAAATGGACCTTTTTTATAAATGTGTACTACATTTTTCATTTTAATAATTGCTAGTTAATGGTGTTATTAATTGATTTGAAATATATCCATTTTGACATATAATCCACTTCACGTCCAATATCACTCAATTATTAGTAAAACATATTCTATTAGATTAATGTTATAGATATTATAACATAATAAAATAGTATAATACACAAACATTGTATTTTTGTCGTTGTGTGTGGTACGAAGATTCTGTGTTCTGGTTTATTGGGAGAAAAAAGTAGATATTTATGAACTGTTGTTACCTATTTATGTTAAAAAAAATTTAAAAATGATTCACACTAAAATGATATGAACTTGTGTTACACTTAAAAATAATCGATTGACTAAAACTTATATTATTACAATGATTTAAAATTATAATAATTGTATTAATATGTGTACGTGTGAGTGATTCTCGTAGACGATCGTGAGTGACATATACGAATATGGTTAAGAAAAATGGTCGTTTGTTCGTCCGTGTAGACTGAGCGAGTGTTGTGACAATTATGTACAAAAACAAATCGTACGAAACGTCAAACGAACTCTTAAACGCGTGCTTTTTATTATCGGTTTATATATATATATATATATGTGTGTGTGTGTGTGTATGTGTGCGTGTGTGTGTGTGTGTGTGTGTGTGTGTGTGTGTGTATTTTTTGACGAGAAACAGTAAGACAATTTATATAATATAGTATACCGAGTGCGCTATACGTTCACCTACGGAAGTTATAACCCGTAAACGAACAGTGAGGTGATGGTCGAATGGGATGGGGAGATTGACCTACACGGGGTGTGTGTATATGTGTAACATCATCGCAAGACGATTGCGAAGAAAGTGAGAGAGAAGAGTGAGAGAGAGACGTGTGGAGACAATAAATATAGAGCACCGAAGGGAGCAGCATCAGCAGACTGTAAACTGCCGAGTCGTTTTGTCAACGTCTAGTGCGAAAAGCCCAAGAGGACAGCAAAAAATAAATAAATAAATAAACCCGAGACAATTAAATGTTTTATCTGACAGAGGAGAATTTAAACAACGTAACCGCCACAACCGCGCCACGCTAACGTCCGGTGCCAAAACAACAACAACAACAATAATAATAATAATAATAATAATAATAATAATAATAATAATAATAATAATAATAATAATTAATAATAATAATAATAATAATAATAATAATAATAATAATAATAATAATAATAATAATAATAATAATAAAACATAAAAAATTTTGATCTGCAGCTAAAAACGTCAAAACATGGATATATTTTAGCCAGAATATTATCGATTTTTAGTATTATCTCGGTTTTACTTACAGCTGAAAATTTGGTTTTAAAGATATGATGGTTTTGATTTTGTATCGATTTTAATTTTATGCTTAGTAGAAATACTACTATAGTAATATTATAAAATATATTATTTGATTATTTTCAAACATTAGTTTATTTTTAGATTTACACAACTCGACGAACATTTGACGAGATTAGCACAATATTCAATACTTGTACCCTTTTTATCGTCCGGTGACACATGTTATTACCAGTTGGATACAGAAAATTAATTTATTATATCATTAGATATACCATGAAATATGAATTTAGGTAACACTGATATCTGTTTATATATAAGTTATATCTATAATGAGTCCCAATGTTATTTTTGTATTTTAATCATTGTTTTCTTACAATTAAAATAACTGGTTTTTATTTTTTAACTCTGTTTTAGATTATTATCCATATATCTATAGTATATTATTTATCTATTGGAGATGAGATTTGTTTAAGTCTTAGCTGTCATTTTCTGCGTGACGAGAATTCTTAGCTGACCCAAAAACATATTCATTTAAATAATTATTATTATATGAGATATATGCACTTGAGTTTTTTGTTATAATTAACATAGCTTTTTGATTTATCTCTCGCTAGACAACGATGATGTGCGATTGGGGTAGAAAAATCTTCGGAGACCGAAGTATGCCAAAAATTCGTTTTGGCAATAGGTATAGATCGGGTTGAGATGAAGCAAAGGGAGAGATTAGGTGGAATACTATATACGAACAAATAAACGCGCGGGTGCGAGAGACAGAGAGAGAGAGAGCGAGAGAGAGAGAGAGAGAGAGAGAGAGAGAAGAGAGAGAGAGAGAGAGAGAGAGAGAGTGAGAGAGAGAGAGAAAGAGAGTTCGTTAATCCGGACGACGGGTACAATTTATTTGGTCCGACACATTAAAACGCCAAAACAGATTTACGGTGGAATGTTTATTGCTACGTGAAAATCCGTTTATAGAGCATCAAAAGAATGGAAAAACAGGAAAAAAACGCAAGTTTCCGTACGCGCAGAAAATCCAGATAGGGTATATACCATCGATCACCTAGTTTCCACGTGTGTGACTATTCTGATCAAAAATCATATATATATATATATATGATCACAAATCGCAGTCAAATTTATAGATCGTAGTAATAGGTGTGGAAGAAAAGCATCACACATATACGTGTATAAATACACAGAGTGGATTTATAGAAAATAAAAAACAAAACACAATTGTGCGTAGGTCAATAGATTTTGGCGTACTATATTCAGACTCTACGCAAATCCTTAAATTGTATTTTTTCGATCTTCTTTGATCGAATTTGTAATAAAAACGTACGAAGAAAGTTTTGACTCACCTACGTACACCCATTCTGTCTTTTTCTATCTGTCTCTCCTCTAACCTAACATAATACACGCATCAATTCTCTATACGTTTCTTAATAATTCTTTGATACATATATCTTTCAAAATATAACGTATAAAAAAACTGAAAATAATTTGCTCGATAAATTGAAAAAACTACCACCCACCCACAATTGATAACAATACATTCAACGATATTGTGTTATAAATTAATTATGCCATATCAACGATTTCGGTAATTTCATTGGAATTTCTAATATCAATATTATTTATTTTTGATAATTATTTTTTTAATGATTTTAACACTTAAAACATTCGATAAATTTATATTGGTCGAGTCAACGCGTACACAATTTATTCAGTTATTTTCGTATTGTAAAATTAAAGTACTGCTAAAGCAATTAAACTGAAGTAAAAACAAACATATCAATTATACTTAAAAAGATTAGTTCGTGAAGTGGTTTTAACAAAAAAAACGAAAGACGTACAAACCTTAAATACCGGGTAAAAACATAGAATAATAAAATTGAGTTCGTAACCTAATTTTTCAGCATTATTAAAAAGATATTTTATACGGTAATAATAATAATCTATATCTTGAATTATTTTAATTAAACTTCATTACAAATGTATCGGGAAATTGTTTATACTCCTTCCTTACATCTATATTTATGTTTATTTTCTCGATTAACTACCAGTTAAATAATATAAGGTTGTGATTTATCTAGTTATTGAACACTACGGCTAGTAAATAACAAAAAAAATACACAATAATAATTAATATTATTATGATTGAAACGTAAATGTACAAATATTCATCAAGTCTCTTAAAATTCCATAGCAAAAATATAAGTTTTAGAGTGTGTACACGGACTGCATATTATAATGATAATGTTTAAAAGTGTTTACATTTCACAATATAATTTTAATAAAAAATATAATAATAATTTTGTACAATGTAATCGTTGCAATGTTATACTACGTTCTGAAGTATGTT
Source organism: Schlechtendalia chinensis (assembly GCA_019022885.1). NCBI lineage: Eukaryota > Metazoa > Arthropoda > Insecta > Hemiptera > Aphididae > Schlechtendalia > Schlechtendalia chinensis. The sequence continues at coordinate 7,286,918 of CM032340.1, read as the reverse complement.
TAATACCTGTTATTATTTTAAGGGCTTGTGTTTTTTTCAATTGAAGATAACTAAAAACAAATATGTTCGAACATCGTCCTTGATCAATTGAAGAACTAAATGATACAATAAGAAAAGAAATTAATACAATTCCATTGAAAATGATCCGGAGAGTGATAGAAAATATTTGGGATCGTCTCTTCAGCAACTTCTCGATAACGACAGCCACCATTTATCGGATGTTATTTTCAAAATCAACTCATAATTAATTATATTTATAATGTACTTTTTAAACATTTACAAATTCGTTATTATAGACAGTTTAATTTATTTTTTATAGCCCTTCAAATCATTGAAAATATATTTACATACCATCTGTATATACGAGCAAACAGATAGTAAAAGGTAATTTGATTTTACAAACAAGTTTCGATTAATTTTCTCGCTGTCGTGTTGACCATCCATTGCACTCTTTGCATTATGAGTTGTTGATGTTTTAATAAAAATATAAATTAATCTTTTTATCAATGGTTCCATGACGTATATTGGTCGTTTGAAAGTTGTTGTGTACGGTCTTAGAGAGGTATTGAGGAAGTTTTTATTTCAGATATTAAACGTTCACCGTCTGAATTATAGATGTATTATATGATACGGAAGTTTTAACTTTCAAGAAAATGACAACTGTATGATTATTACACGAGTAGCATTGTCACAATAATATTTTCAATTTTGTACGGTATTTTTGACATAAAAATGATATCATTTAAACCGGGACGATAATGTTTCGAATTACACTGTACAATATATGTTTGCACGACTTTTAACCGCAATAATCATTAATGTTGCGATTTAATAACGTCTGTAAATTAATTCACAAATATGCGGCAATCTAACATAGTACACACGATTAAATACTTTTCTTAATTATTATTATAATAGTATGATACGATTCTCTATCCATTTGTACAGATCGATTTGCGTCGTCGTTCTCAAAAGTATATTACGATTATTATTATCATTAATAGCATGAGGACTTGAACCGTGTAAATATTACATGACGTATAGTAATATTTGAAAATAATAATAATAATAATAATAATATAATATTTCCTTTGAGTATGAAATTCAATTTATGCGCTTCGTACAACATGCCGCGACAAGGTAAACCTCCTATGCGAATTGTCGGAAATCATCTAAATCGCGTCTTATGTACGTTTTTATTAATACGTTACATAGCCTTTATATATATATATATATATATATATATATATATATAATTATATATACATATGTACACGTGGTTTAATTTGAATCAAAAGTCTAACATGCATAGGTAAAGCGAAACGACGATGTTGTGTAATATAAATATCTTGTACAGAGAAATGGCGATTATGAGAATTTTTTTGTCGCGTGTTCGACGAAAATCCAATAAAAACTATGAAGAACGCGTACACGCAAAACGGTGCGTTTAAATTGAGTCTGTGTGCTTATTTTCATTATTTTCAATTATTTTAAAACGGGCTAAATGCTAATTTACAGACATGTACAATTATAAAATTACGTTATACTATCCTAACATTTGCGGTCGATATTAAATTCAAAAAATAAAAACAATTCGGAAAAACAATTTTAAATTTCGTTTTTACGAAATTATTTGATTTATTTATTATTACTATAATTATTTTGTTATATTTTTATTTTGATATTCAACTGTAATAGTAATTTGTTTAAACTGGGACATATTCGTATACACTTCACAACATAGATCGTTCAAGTAGAACAAGTACAACGTCTTTTTTGTGTATTGACGTTACAACGATGAATTTTTTGGGCAATTTGTCTCTGAACCCTTTTTGGTAATCAATGATGAATGTTTTGATGATCTTTACATGTGTTGGTGTCTGACAGCAAATTGTATGTAGTTGGTATTTTATTTAACCAGTTTCAATTTTGTTGATGAATTTTTAACTTTTAAAGAAAACTACTAAAAACATTGCAAATAAATAAACGTTATTAATGTTTTCGTTTCGGAAGTGTCAGACTATTTGTTTTTTGTTTTGTGTTTTGAAGTATAAATTTTGAAAAACTACGAAGAAATAATAGACCTAGTTTCAGGTTTTAGAATCGTTTTTTTAAATTTGATTTATCATTAATTTAAATTTTTCACTTACAGTATTGTTCGATTAAGTGTTATCCAACAGAACTGCACGTATACATTTAATATTAATTCGATTCATATAAATCATTTATAATAATAATAATACGTTAGTCATAATATTTAAAAAGACTGTTTGGACTAGAACTTTAGCACGTTATAAAAATACGGCAAGGGGGAAAAAAGTGAAATTAAAACGAAAAAGTATGTCTCGAGGTTGAATACTGTTGTTTAACTAATATTTATTTTAGCCTCTCGCACGTAGTACATTCATATCGGATCGTATGTAAAGTTTCGAACGGTGAAAATGCCGACACGGTTAAATACTACCTTTTCACATTGGTATAACAGATGGTCCGAAACAATCCATTTGTCACAATAAATACTATTATGTTTGTTCAATTAGAATGGTAATATCATTTTTTTTTTTTTCGTTTTCACGTTATGAAAAAGTATTCTCTTTGATTTATGACTCAAGGGATCTCATCATATTATATTTATGAAAACGACAACAAAAAATGTAAAAACAATTCTCGCGACAAAACAATATACACTGTTATCTGAAAAGAAAATATTCTATTCTATATGAAAATTTGATAAATTTGCATACAAAATTGGGCTTTCAAATGCATCGATCCGTTTATTGTTTCAGTAAAAACTAAAATTAAAATACAAAGTTTTGTTATAAGGTAATTAATTATTTCATGTTTATTACGCCATAATTGTCCAATTTATATATATATATATATTTGATATAATTGATGTATATTTTATACTAAAAATATAATAACAAAATAAATGTAATTCTCCGGTTGATTCTCATTTTATTTTTATTTCCTCCTCCTCCAATCTTATTAAATATACGTCACGAGTACGATAACAACGTGCTTCCCAATTCGAAAACACGTGAAGAAAATAAGAGTTGACACAATAATATTACATTATATTATACACGTATACATCAACTGCAGAACGTGTTTTGAATTTTTATTTATTACCATCGAAAGCAATTTATATAGCTAGAGTAAAGAGTAAAAAAAAAAAAAAATAATAATAATAATAATCAATAGCGAGCTTTTTCCATTTTTTTATTTAATTATTACGTATAAATAATAAATATAATATTTTTAGTACGTTGAGAAACTATTAAAAAAAAAACAACTTTAGATATAGCGCGGAATGATCTTGCGAACAACGACTCGTATAACCTGCTAACGATGATTCATTCTCTGTAAAAATAAATTATGAATAATGTTACTGCCATCAACAGACTGTCATTTAAACACGTAGATCGATTACTTTGATGATATCTACCAATTTTAATTATAACAAAATATTTCAAACAAAGTAAAATTCTGAACGCAATTAATCGATTTCAAATTTTGTGATGAACCGTATTCATCAACGACGACGCTTAAATTTTTAAGACACATTGCTCGTTTTACACATGCATATAAATTATATATATTAGTATTTTTGCCTAATCGAAAATATATTTAATACAATATTTTAAAAATGGTAACTTTAAATTGTCCTAGCATCAAAGTAAAATAATATTACAAAAATTAATTCACCGTTACTGTTTTGATCAATAAATTCATAAAATTTTTCTAGAAAAAAAATCACAAAACTATGTATTTTGTATATATCAATATAATAATGATAGCGTGGTAACATTCACGTATAAATAATCAGGTTTAAAATAAATGCTGCTTTATAAAGAAAACCTTCCAGAAAAGATTATTCTAAAATCAAAACGCCAAATTTTCCACAAAATATTTTACTGTGAAAAATTGTGTATTGAACATAAAAAAATGTACAATTTGAACGTGGATATTCCTTTTCCGAACCTTAAAGAGTATAAATCGAAATGTTACCACGAAACGGTGGCAGTGTATCAGTTTTTGTATAGTTTAGTGTACAAGAGATAATTTTATGCTTGTAATAACTGCCAAACAGTAATTATGGATTATACATAATTAGTAATATAAATATATTATTATAAATTGCAATGCTTAAAATCAAAACACAGGCAGTAACATCGCCTTTATGTAACAGGTGTACATATGACTAAAAAAACTATTAGTAACAATACAATATGAAAAGAGACTTTAAAAAATATTTAGATGAAAGACAAGTACTGAGAAATTATATAATTACAACTACTATTCAGTTCGTTACACTAAAATTAGAAGCTAACATAAATACATTTCATAATACACAAGACTATGATCTAGATTTTCAGTAGTCCGCACAATATGGTGATCTTAGAACACGATGACATTGCGTAACTAAAACGAAAGTCTTGAAAAATATTCTTACACAATTTAGTCAACAATCTAAATTTCGAAACGATTATTATAATTATAGAAAAACTGTTAGCTGAGAAGCCTTATAGTGCAGATATGAAGAGGTTAATTAGCGGCAAAAAATTTTGAAAACAAGTTTAGGAAATTCTCTGAACACGAGTATTCATAATTGTTTATTTGAGGTTAACATGACGCCACTTGAGGAATGAGATCATTGACCCGTAGTTGATAAAGAAGGACCGTCGAAAGGAAAAACACTCAAAAGCAAGATAGCAATATTGGTATAAGTATATTCAGTATATACTTGTAATAAAATATAAAATCTGATTATATTTCGTAACATCGTATATATTTATATTCAGTTTTATGAGTGTTACATTCATTTATAGGAACTGCAAAAATCACATCTGGACACGCATAGAAAAATAACTGCTACAATTACTTTATATATTTATGCGTTTCGTATATGCAGTGTATATGTGCGTGTGTATTATATAGCGATGGGGGTGTTCGTTGAACCGTTGTCGTCATTAAGGACGGTCACCAAGGTCGGACAGTATAGAATATAGTAGAGGCATGTGTATACACCCAGTGTAATGTGATATCCATTTATCTACGTCACAGCTTTCGACTTCTAAACCCGAGGGACCGCGGCCAACGAGTAAGAGGAGAGGCAGAGACAGTAAGATACAGAGGGATATATAGATAGAAAGGGAAAGAGGGAGAGAGAAGGAGAGAGAGAGAGAGAAGAGAGAGAGAGAGAGAGAGAGAGAGAGTGAGAGAGAGTGAGAGAGAGAGAGTGGAAACCAAGTAAAAGAGATGCGGTGATGTACGGGGAAAGAGTGGCAACGGAGAGGATGCCCTGTGCGGTGCTTCATTATGTCCCGGTCATTATCCCTATCTTTTTGTTTTTTTTCACCTCTCTCCTCATCCCCGACCCGTATTCCATCAAAAACCACCCTCCACTACTGCGTCCCATTTCGGTACATCTCCACAGACTATCGTTCTTTATCTATCTTGCGCACCCATCGCTCGCACTTACACACCGTCCATCCGCAGTGTACCGCGGCCGTGCGCGCTGCGCTGTGTCGTTGTTCGCGTGCCTTTTACATTACCGGTCCGTGTGTAAATTTCCACAACCATTCCGTTTTGCCTTCATACAGTTCATCAATCATGTGCCGACCTCCATGACGTCACGGACACCGGCTATCTGCGAAACAATACGGCGGTGGCGGTGGAAAAAAAAATTAAAGTGCGACATACCGCGAAAAAAAATAAATAAAGAGCTATCATATCAACATAATATAGTTCAGCGAAAAACTTACGGGTCAGCTCGACGTGTTCCAAATTTAATGTGTACAAATATATGTGTGTACGCGAATTTTGTGGTTTAGCCGTGATGAAGTGACGGAAAACGCACGTATTTTTCGCACAAACAATATATATACAACATATAAGGTGTCTCTTTTTGCCTGATTTTTTAAAATTTAAATATAATCATACAAATTGTCATTAAATGTTATCGATTTTTTACTCTATGTATCACTCCGTTTTAACGATGAAATACGATATCAAACGCATATGGAGTCCATTGTTTTCGTCTGACAGGCAGCAACTCTGTTCGAGTTTTTCCCGGTTTCGGTACGGTAACTGGTTTACAAACGCTAACGTTTAAATCCTCGTACAAGAAAATTCATAACAAGTGAGATCACATCACTTCTTATTCTTAAAATTGCTCGCAAAGCAAAGTGATGGTCCCACGAGATGTATGACAGGTTGCTCCAGTTGTCCTGCTGGATGCGCCGCACATATTTAATAAGTGGTTTACGTCAATAAATATACATGCAATCCTTCTAGAACTGAAAAGAGAAATCCAACGCCGATATTGGTGGAGATATGTGTGAACGAGTGATTTTGAACGGACTGTTGGGAAAACATAGATTGCCCGATATTATTTTTCATCGTTAAAACAAGGCATGTAATCGTTCTAAAACTATAAAATTCTATTAAATTTGACCAAAACGTAAGTGAGTTATTAACATTTTAAAACTGTCAAAGTTCATGGGACTTATAGACAGAGTGTACGCACATTGACTGGCCTATGCATGTTTATATAGCGAATATAAAAGCATACACGGTTTATATAATATATATTGTATGTGCCGGTGAGATATTTTTACAATTCATTGCAAGGACACGGTGGCCTACGCATAACGAGCACCGACTAATTTATATATATAGAAAACCCTTTTTCCCCTTTATATAAAACACAGAAGGAATGCGAGCTACACATGGTGGTACGTTTTTTACTGTCTTTTTTTTGTTGTCAAATACTGAAACAACAGTGCAAACTTTAGACGAACAGTTTTAGTACAAATACTAAAAATTACGTCTATCAAATATTTCGTATTTTTATTTGCGTATAATTCGACGAAGAAAAACAATACAATAAAAACTGATAGATGATTTTTTAAACAAATAATAATTAATCTATTATTCATTGGAACTCCAAATTAAGTTGATCCACAAACTACCAAACGGTACGAGTAATACTTAATACTTTATTAAAATTTAAAAGGAGAGTTGGGCTAAATATAAGATAATATCTTAAGTTGTAGGTAAGTTGACAAATCGGATAAACTGATAAATCCATTATCTTTGTTAACAAAATATGATATTAGTCAAAATGATAAATCAATTACATAAAAGTAATTCAGTTCACTATCTGATTATACTTTTGAAAAGTGACGGTAAATGAAGTTGATTATTTTGTAAACTTCCAAACAATTAAGAATATTTCACAGTTGAATCACGTTTAACTTTGAATATTCCTAGACACGTGTTAGATCGATTCACGCGAATTAAGATTCATTAGTTTATTTTACGTTACAATGAAATAACCTAATCCCATGTTTTTGTTTTATTTTTCTTCAAATATCCGACCTAAATCATATTATTGTGAACGAGGCCGAATACTCGTACATGATGCATATTATACACTCACGAAAACCGTTAGTTAATAACGTCAAACATTATATAAATATCGTTGTACAGACTGGATGTTATACCAGTGAAACGCGTATTCAAATTTTAAAGTCGTTACACGAAATATTAAACGTGCACGACTCGTACACACGTATGGGTCGACTGTAAACCTAACGTGATAAAAATAACAACGAACCTATATGGACGTAATTCGGCGGGCACACGGCCAGTAACGCGTTCAAAATGACCAAGTCCGTCGTGACGTTGCAGCGATGCAAATAACTTACTTTATCGTGATACAACACTATGATGCTCTTGTTCGATTTTAAAATATGAATTGAAATAGCACGAGCATCCGTTGACATATAAATTGACTATATATACGTCGTACATAATCGTTATTTTTATATTTATATTTTTGTTTAAATACGAATTTAACTACCATTAAATATATTTTTTTTCGATTTCCAGTATGGTTTTAAAAACCTAAAATTTCGATGTCAATTCGGTATAATTTATTTGTTTGTATGAATTCGACTTCCAACAGACTTTACCGGTATTTAAAGTCGATTTGAAAACAATTTCAAGTCCTGTTTTGAGAATTTGAAAATCGATTTTAAGTCCTACTCAAAATCTATGAGAACGAGATATTAGTATTTATGTACAACAATAATGTATTTATATATATATACATTTAATACGTGTTTCAAGAGCACATGGCCGTTCATAAAAACGGAAAAAAAATATTCGACCGCCGTCGTATATAGAGTATATTTTACTGTTTTCCTCCGCGCGTCCTTCATCTGCTGCAGCTGCCATGTCCGGCATATCGGGCGAATTATTACGTATACAAACGTTTAAAAACCACTCGCAGGACGTTAAACTATTTGCTTAAAAATAGAATACGCGGTAATGGCGAATAACCACGTCTTCGCGCGTCAAGTTGATGAAACTAAAATTAAAAAAAAAAAATTCATATGAAATGTTTGTACTTTTATTATTATAATTATTGTTATTATTATTATTATTATTATTATTACTATTATTATTATTATTATTATTATTATTATTATTATTATTATGATTATTATTATTATTATTATTATTATTATTATTATTATTATTATTATTATTATTATTATTATTATTATTATTATTATAATTATTATGATTATTATTATTATTATTATTTTAGAAAATATTACTGATCACCACTAATAATTTATGATTCGCGTACATATATTTCAATATATTCTTCAACATTAATTTCTATCGTTTACGATTTGAGTTGAATGTCGTAAGTAATACGCATAATAAGATGAAGTTATACGAATAAAATCACATAAAATTATAAATTAAATAATTTTTAAGATTTAATTTTCAAATACGCAAAACAGTTTTTTTTACTTAATTATCGCGATAAAGACGATATTAAATTATAAGATAGGTAAAAAACGAATAACGAATTAAAAATAAAACCAATAGACAATATTTTTACGACTAAAACGTATGTCAGATCGTACTTTTGCATTTAATTTAATTCTTCTTAATATGTTTGTTATATGCAATTTAGAAACACTCAGTACAATATTTGAGTTACGTATTATATTAACTGTTAATGTGTAATATGTAATATATATATATTAAATTGACTCTTTGCTCGTCAATTAAGAATATCAATAAGTGTCACAATACAATAGTGTTATACTAGATGGAACAAACGAAACGGTTAATATAATACGATGCTAATCATTTTTCGCCAATTATTATTTAACATTGATGGCGCACAATATAATATACTATGAAACGTGCTGCAACGAGGTACCAGCAATCCCAATGATTCGTAATTTCCATTCGATGGTACAAGTACTTGGAATCGTTTTGACGGCATTAAATTGGATAACTGCAGTACCCATTGGACTGATGAACAAATAGTCGGTGTTTGATTCGAAAAGAAACAAATCATCATTGTTACCGTGTGAGTTGGCAAAGCGTATTGATAAATCATAAGATCAATCCTAAACGGTGACGCGAATACGTATTTCAATAGTCCACTGTTATCGCGACGACGACAGATTCGCTCGAATTTCGTTTCTGGCACTCGGTGCTACCAACAGCGATCCAGCTGCTCCCAATGCAATGCGTCCGTAATACTATAACACCTATCTGCACAAACTTTCGCGCATTACAGCGTATAATAATATCATTATCTAACGTTGTGTTATAGACGTCGAGTTAAACCGAGTTTAGGTCTCAGAACACGTATTTGCCACACAAACTTAAAGCGCTATAATTGAATTACGTCACTCGAAAACGGTGTTGCCCGTTATCGCCTTGTTAACAAATCGGTCGAAAACGCGTTAAACAATTATCGTTATTATTATTTCGTCAGCTATGTAGGGAAAAAACAATTTACACAGTGGTTGAAGTGGATCAAAATGAGTAAGTGGAAGGATGGCCATAGGAAATTATAGTCCAGTCTCAGTGTGGTAAAAAATACATTTAAATAGTATTTAAAATACTATTCAGATACTTTTTAAGCAAAGTAATTTAGTGATATTCAAATATTTCTCAAAATATTTTAAATGATTCAAATACTAAATCAAAAATTATCATCAATTAAAAAAACAAAACAAAAATAAATTTCTCTAACCAATTGGCAATATTTATCATAATCAGAATTTATTGGAAATTACAGGATTGAAAATTAAGATAACTTAATATGTTGTTAAACTATGTGAAGATTAATGAATAATTTCAATATGTAATTTACGAAAAAATAAATTAATTCCATGTGTTATTACAATAAGATTAAAACCATCTATTAATTCAATGTTACATAGTTATTTATTGAATATCAATTATAATAAAGATTCGGAATATAACTAGGATTCGGGTTTTATTGCAGTAAATCATTATCAATGTTGATTGAAGTATTGCACTGAAAATTCTTAAAATTTTAAAATACCAACAAGAGCATAAAAGGCCCCGGTACTCACGCGAAAACTAACAAGACGTTGACCAAGCATACCAACTTGGTATACATTTATACTTATATATATAAACATTTACGTCTTTAATAAAATGCTTGCGGTTTGAAATTAAGCGCAGATGCCGACGAAAACACGCCATGCGATTGTCGGGCGTACAACTACGGTGGTGGTGGCGGTGGTAGAAAACCCGCACAAGCAGTCGAATATATATATATACACGTAGCTTTTATTATGTGCATTATTTATTGCGTTCAATAGGAAACATTCATCACTGGGCTGGAGAAGTTTGTCAAGTTTAATGAAACTTTTCAGAACCGAGTCTTGTGGGAGATGAGGAGGTGGTATAGAGGAGAGAAAGGGAAGAAAGACGACGACGAGGACTCGTCGAAGCTGCGCCGGTGAGTATAGCGCCATCAGTGAGCATCGTATTCGAGAGCCAGTCAGCGTGAACGTGTTCCGTATAGAAACGATATATATCTATATATATATATATTAAAAAAAAAAAAAAAAATAATAATAAAGACAGAGAGGGAAACAAACGAAACAATCATTTTTCTTTTGGGTCTTCTCGGTTACCGTGTGGTTTTTTCACGTATGTAAGGTTAGGGGAGAATTGAAAAGAAACTACAAAATATCGACGCGATTATATATATATATATATATATACAATACAGTTATATATTATGCGCACGAGCGTTCGTCCGTAAACGCGTTATTCGGCGATATAGAAAACGGTCTACGCGAATATAATATATTATTATACACACGCTTTGGTATTAACTTAGTTTCGTGTATACGAGTTTAACGACGACATAAACTCCAAAGTCGTCTCCGTTCTAAATATATAGACATACACATTCAAAAACACTCACACACACACACACACACAATATATGTTAATATACGCTTTTACGCGTTTTCAGTACTTCGGGTGAGATAAATTATACGCGTCACAGTTATTGCAGTGCGAGTACGGAAACTTGGTTTTCGGGTACGTGCGATTTTATTTCGTGTATATGTACGCGCGTGTTTCCCCGAAATCGTTACGAATAATTAAGAGATACGACGAGACCTTTTTAATCACGGGTGAACTTTAATATTCAGTTATGTTTTTGTTATGGTGGTTCGTTTTAGGTATATTACAAAAAAAAATAAATAGATAGCAAACACCGGATGTTGTGCATCACACAACAATCGAGTATTGTTAGAGGTGTGTTATTGTTTAAAATTCGAATATAACGATAAATCTTTAAAAAATCGATTCTCGACGTAACTACGTTCACCATTATTCGTTGTAGTTTTTTAAAATTAAAACTTTACACACTTTAAAACTAATAATTACGGATACGTTGAAAATTTTCCCAATTCGTTGAAGTTTCTCTGTGTTCTTTGACAAATTATTGAGATAATCAAAAGACGTATAAAATAAATAGTGTCGACTACATACGATTTTTTAACAGAAAGATTCGCTTCTCAGAATTTAAAACAAATTTCCCTAAAACCGTAAATTTTACAATTTGCCTGTATTTTTACGAATTATGTTAAATGGTGGACAAAATTTTCAAAACTAGAACGGTGTATATTTAAATAACTACACTATATTTGTGTAATTATAAAGTAGAACTCGGTCGAACGATGTATATATATATATACATTTGTGTATTTGCGGTAAAAAACTTGGTCATGTGTAGTATTTTTTGGATTTTAGCCCATTACGTGTAATGCGTCAACATTGATTCATACTTGATAAAGGGATATTGTTGTGCAAATGAATTGGGTTATTTCTGTATTATGTCGGTCGTCATTATTATTTATTATCTACAGAACGCGTGCATAGTATAATCATTACAATGCATAGAAAATCGCGTAAGTCGAACAATTTAAATATTCTTAAAATTATGGACCATAAATGAATGGATAGCGCTAAACATTATAATATGTATACATTTAATTTATTAAAAAAATAAATAAATATTAAGATTAATCATAGATACTATTTTAAATAAGTTTGTTGTTGAAATTTAAGACGGTCGCTTTATTTTTCATGTTTATATTCATTCGAGACACAAAATAACGTGTAAAAACAAGCATGTTTGGATACGATACACATTACATATTTATTCATATACACATAGAATAATTTTTTTTTATCATGAGCCAGAAATTATGTGCCAAAATTTCAAACAAATTTCAGTTCGATATTTTTTATTCGCCGTTAATTATCATTTGAGGAATATTTATAAACCACTTTCCTAACGATAATTCTACTTCATGTACGTGAAACAAATATAACCTTTTATACCTATTCTATTCTAAAATTTTTAATTTTTATTTTGAATATTACGTTTATGAATTAAATATATTTTCATAGAAGTTACTTTTTGCGTCCGATGTGTTTTACGTCACGCAAAACCAGTGTCTTTATTATTATACAATAATGAATTTCCATTAAATAGTAATGGTAATTTTAATTAAAAGGGAAATGTCTGATAAAGCATCTCGAAGAGGATAAATTTTTAAAGTCTATAATAGTACTCCTCCACTTTATTGTGTTTTAACTTTTTATGTTTATTATTTCAAAAATATTTCATAAAATATATAAATTTTAAGAATTTATGATTATTAAAATCATATGTTTCCACTTAAAGCCCGAAAATAGATTTTATTTTAACCAACGAGGGATGGAATTAAACATATTTAATTATGAAAAAATATAAAATGACATTTGCGAAAAACATAAACAATAAATATACAACAAATACAATTTATATTTGCAAAGATTGGCTCATGATAAAAAAAAAAATTGCCTTGTACGTGTAAATATTTCGAGATGTTATTATCAACAATGAGTCGTCATGACTGAACGACTATACAGAGACCAAAATATTGTCAGATATTATTCATTAGAGTTTACTGTAGCATCACGCACCGGATTCTTCTTGAAATAACCTCATTATTTTTTCAAGGACTGTTTGACGTTTATAAATTGTAATAATAAGACGCGTTGTGTGCGCAACTTGAATATTAAACGTATGTGGAAAAATTTTAAATATATAACGTTCGACTGTAATGACCGAGTTTGGTATAAAATTACAATAATACTCGTAGCTATACAAACGCGATTCGGCAAGCAGGAAAATAAAAGATTGGGACGACAATTGTCTCGTTGATTTGCACGTACTAATGCAAATTATTATTATTATTATATGGTATCAGTATACAAATTCGGACAAAACAAAATAATCTGCACGTATCATATTTAATTATAAAATTAAAATACGTGTAAATTGTAACTCGAATTATATTCTATAAATTATTGCTATATCGTCGCATAACGTTCATTCTAAAGTGTTGTTTTGGACAATGTTCGGAGTTAGGTTAGAATTTTAAGGCAAAAAATTAATAAAATACTTTTAAAAAAATAATGCAATTTATACATCTTATAAAATATAAGTAGGTAATAATTTATAATATACTGAAAAGTTAATCATCGTTTATTATGAGAAATACGAATAATCAATTAGTATATTATGACAAACGCATATCGTGTTTTAAGTAAAAAAAATTTTTTTTTAGTAATCTCGTCTGCAACATACCAGTTGACTATTTCACCATTAACTTCAGGACTGAGACCAGTTATTAAAAATATATGCTTAGAATAATATTGTTGTTTTGCTTCTAAGTGATCTTTCTTTCTCCTCGAAATAACTTCTGGTCCAGTGTCCCATTTCTCAAGTAGTGAGGAATCCAGAGAATTTCTTTAACTTATTTACAATATATTGTTGGTGCTAATTAATCTCCCATCATTTGTACTACGATGTTTGCAACTATAATACAGAAAAATGTTTTGCATTTCAGATTGTTGCCCGAATTGTGTACGATTCATTCTAAAGATTTTCTTTACAATGATGCCGTATTATAAAAGATTACATATATAAAGATACATTATGTTGCTGTGCTGACAATCGACGATCAAGATGAGGACCTCATGTATCATGAACTTTACTTAAATATGTCCAATTATAATAATTGAATCATTCGATGTAAGCTAAACATTTTTTTAAACCTATATTGTACTTTTAATAATAGTTCAACCTTTCGTACATCTGTTAAATATTCTTGCCTGTTTGTATTACTAACTTTATAAAATCAATAACAACTAAATAGGCAAAAAAAGAGCATGATTTTTTTTTTTAATTTTCTATTCATAAATTGCCTTATTTATCCAAAAATGTGGATCATGACATAATTATTATGATTAATTTTAACTTTGTGCATTTTGGTATTTTCCTAAGAACTTGCACTGTCATCGTGTCGATAATACGACGACAAAACTATCGCAGCACTCAAATTTCACCAGAGATTATTCAATTATAGATAATAACGATATTAATTTTATAAAGAATAAGTAATCCTTTTACATTTATAAACAATCGTCTTGGAAAAAAATCATACAATTTCCTTCAACGACACACGTGTACGGGGACTCGATACACCGCGTGGAAACCATATAATAATACCCGCGCACATGATATAATAGCAACGCACAGTATTTTAATATAATGATCTAGTGTGCAGTACGTTTCATTCTGCAGGAACTAACAGTTTTCGTCGTTGTAAATTTTAAATGCAAATGTTATCTACGACAATATTATTTCTTAATACATTTTGTTAACTAGAGAATAAATATTTATTCTTTGAATAAAAATAACGGAGTTTTGATCTAATTTCACAAATAACATAGTATCTAATATTTAGCAAATTTACAATTATACAATTAAATTGTATAAATTTAAAAAATTAAAAATCAGTAAAAATTTTTACCCACATTGAAACTCGGGTTTTTGCGAATTTACTTTTGTCTCATTATTAATAAGCATATGTATAAATTACGATTGACTTTATAAAGAGTAGTTAACGTTATTAATTTGCTTTACAACTTTAGGAATTTAATCTTTGAAATATAACAAAATTGATATGCAAATACCCCTCCCACATAAGAGAAAGCTGAACTTGCCATTACCCATCAATGCTTATAAGTATATCGATACTTTGGAAAACTGTGATTTTTATTTTATTTTTGTTTTGTTTTTGTTTCCGTTTGTTAACAACGCGACACTTTGTGGCTCCAATCCGCCACTTTGCATTATCGATACAATTGATATACGAATAATACGCATATTGTATACACCAGACCTTTGGAAACAATTGATTGTTAATATTACATATTATATTCCGCCGCAAAAGTGTAAATCTGAACGGAAGTTTGACGTAGTTTGACTGTAGGCAAAATGTACGCCTCTGCGCGTGTCGTTTGAGTTGGATTAATATTGTGTTCGGTCGTATCCGCACCGAGTCGGATTAGGTTCACGTGGTATCCGAACAAAAGTAAAAGGCATTTTATTTTTCTCGGGCGCGACTCTGAATACGCTTTTGAACGGCAGTGCAGACAGCCGGGGGACTTTCGGCGCCCGCAAAGTTTACTCGAAAAAGAAAAACTTACTATAATATATAATACATTCTTCATACGTCTCTCGCAACGTCTTGCATAGGTCTGATGGCAATTTATATTTCCGTCCCTAGTTTCTCTCTCTCTCTCTCTCTCTCTCTCTCTCTCTCTCTCTCTCTCTCTCTCACTTACTCTGTCTTTCTCTTTTATGATAATAATTTGTCTGCCAACGTATCACGACACATATACATGTATATGTATACAATTACTAATCCAGATAGCATAGTAGACAAATCGAAAAATTAACTGAATTTAAATTCAACGACATCTAAGCTGTTAACGTGTCTGCCATCTATAGGGGGTAGGATTGAAATTTGCGCGTTTCCCTCACCCCCTGCGAGTTCAGACTTGCTTTTGCGCGTAAAAAGGTTCTCGGGAAATGTCAGTTACAGCATATTTACATATGTCGGATAACATGATAAGTCGTATTGAAATAAGATTTTTTCAAGAAATTTAAACGTCAAAACTAACGAAGATGATATTTTCAAACTGGCTCAAATATTTAACTAGGATATGCATCAGAAATACAATTTTTTAAGCAAACTAAACATAGGAAATCATCTTAAATGTGATCTTAAATAGTTTGATTAAATAAAAAAATATATTTTTTATTGTTTTTTTAAATGTTAAAATTATCTGTTACTGTGGCCGTCAACAATTGTATGTGTCAACAAATTTTTTTCAAAACGAGTTTAGAAAAATGGTAAGTTACAGAATACAATGAAACAGGAATGGTTTGAAAGAATATAAAACAATATTTATAAAGCAGGAAGTAGGCATAAAATATTCACATTTATTTAGTTTCTGTGATTTTCAAATATTTAAAATTGCACAGCATACGTATAGACCTATGTTTTAGCTAAATGTACGAACGAATCAAATTTGTTTATTCTCATTGTGGTGATTTTTAGACTGTGGTTTTTTCCTAGACTATGCCCGCCTTAATTCTAACAAGTCTGAAAAAACCTATATGTATATGTGAAATATACATATACATATATATATAAATAAATTGCAATATATATTTATATATGTATATGTATATAATTCACTTAGCGTAGATTCGTTACATACCTTATTTCAAATTTTGTTTTCGTAAAACAATTTTAGATTCAAAGTACCAAATTTTTAATAATATTTGCATATTATTGTTATATATTATCTAATTAAAAATCAATGTAACTACAAAGTAATTATTTAATGGGTTTTAGACGATTTTCTCCTCCTCGTCATGTTATATTACTTAACTTTGGTTAGCTGTTAAGATCGATTCTGTCATTGTTTACGTATATACTGCTAATTACAAAACACATCAACAATCATTAGAGCAACAATGAAAACCTATTTTATGGAATCATCTGAAATATACATAATACATTTCAATATTATAATTTTAAAATAACAGGGAAAACTTGTATACACATTCATTATTTTATTTTACAATGACAAGAGTAAATTATTTGTGTACGAGATGTTTTAAAAATATGTTATTTGTCGACATATTTTATAAATACTTCAGCACAAGAATTAACATAATTTTATTACACTTTTACAGTTCAATATGACAAATGTATTAAATAACTAATCGCGTATTTTGAAAAAATACATATGAAGAAATATGTATTAATTAAAAACCATTAAGTTAGACAAATTCCTCTTGACAAATTCATCTTAAATCCCTCACTAAAATTTTAATGCCTATCACACCACTAGGATAATACACAAACTGAAAAATATTTGTTGAAGTCGATTTCACGAACTGAATAATTTCAAATCCACAATAACACACATACAGGTAAACTATATATATTTTTCGTAGACCAGTTTTATGGATATCGTACGATTGAAAAACTTTGACGGGGGACAGCATTGTTAAGAAAGAAAAAACCTATATAATATTTTTTTATAAAAATAAATACATATATATATATAACGAGAAATAGCTCTCCTACGAAACACTCGTGTGCCGTCTAAAGTTATCGGATCCTGCTCGACGCACGCATTACAACGCGACACTTGGTGTGTTTGTACTCACAAACATTTCCCTTACACACTCATACATTTATGTTATATATATATATGTGTGTTTATGTGTGTGTTCGTTCGTGCAAGTTATATTTCTCTGTCGCACAATAGTCTGCCCTATAAGAACGTTTTGATACTCAAAACATTATCCGCACGGGGAAAATATCTCTTCTCGTCGGACACGCACTTCGCTAGACAAACATTTATATGCATGTTTATATATATATATAAACACGCGCATTTATATATTTATTTATTTATAAGTACGTCTTGGGCGTTCGAGTAGCGTTGTAATTCACCACTTGCACCAGTGACAAATAATATGTTCAATGTTTTCGACAATTTTGTGTGTGTTATACGCAAAGTACTCACAACTCACATAGGTTAGGAGATACATATTTTATTCTCCTCCCCTTCAAAATAAAATAAAACAAAAAAATTACAAATAAAATATTTCCAATTCGCAGTGTAGTAGGATCATCATTTTTTGCAACAATAATTATTAATTGGTTATAACTTAATAGCGACCGCATACTTTATACGAAACAAATTTAATCGAAAACCTAATAAACATTCATTTTGACCATTCGATGTCCAATTGGTTGACCACAAAGGCTTTAGAAGTGGCTCGTTGCCAATTTTTAGAGTGAAACAAATAATATATATTTAATAATTTCCAAAATATTCAGATTACTATTTTTTTATTAATTTAAAATACATTTAAGCTAATAGTTATGTTCTAAAAGTATGTATATTGATAGTAAAAAAATATTAATTTTTATGTGAAATTTGAAATTGAATTTCGCTGAATTGATTTTGTAGGTGCGAGAAAATATCTGTTCACATACGTATGTTGAGCCGAAAAACGATTTCGTTTCTTCATATATTCTAGTGAAGTTAACGAATTTCAATGTAAAAAGGAAGAACGAGACCCAACATTTTATATTACGTAATATTCTAACGAAGTCTTTGGTTACGTATAAGTTAAGTATGATTCAATTAATCGATTAATATATATATTTTTTTTTGAGGAGAACTATTGTATGTTATACGTGTATGTTATTATTATCATGACGTCGCGGAAAAATGCATCGGCGACGAGCTATAAATAACAAAATTCGTAATACCGATGTTATACACGACAATTGCTAATAACTATTTGCCGGACGCCGTTAAACACACTTCGCTCGCGAAACCGTGAAACATCGTTTAAGCATTTAAATTTAACTGTGACCCTAATAATCGGTGCGGATCGAAATCGCCAACAACAAATAACCATTATTCTGCGACGTTTTACAGCATACTCGTTTTTGGCACTATCTGCGGAAAATAAATAAATGCGCGTATGTATATTATACAGTATATCACATATAAGTGAATAAGGCCTTTATCTCGAGACCGGCCGTACATAGACTTTAGCGCGAGCCAAAATATTAATGACGTACACCACGTAGGTCGTGTTATTGCGATTAATATTATTAAAGGCCTCGAGTTGTCGGTGTTTACACGGCATGTTCGTTGTTACAATTTTTTGTTTGGGGGAGGGGAGAGGAAAAAACCTTATCTCGTATACACAAGAGTTTATTTTTAGTTCGTATACGTTTTTACACGTGGAAAACGAGGTTTTATATGATATTCATTGACCCTCAGTTTTGTCAGAATGAGGTTACGATGAAACACTAGATGTGTAATATTACGAAAAAAAGTTAATTTTTTGTTAGTGCAATTGCATGATTTAAAAAATTTAAATGATTTTAAAAGAAACACTTGTTCTGTCATTTTGTTTTTTCCATTAAATCGTAAGAAAAACAATGCTTACAATGTATAAATATATAAAAAAAATTGTTTCGCACAATAATGGACAATTAGAGTATACTTAGATGCCATCTCGAGCAAAAACTTGAAGCTAATAACGGGTAATCTGTGCCCATCTGAGACGACCGGTCATATAAAACAATATCATTCCCGTTCACCACGATTTGTTGGCCCATCACGTAGTCCTATGACGATTCATCCGCGACGTTAAATTGTATGGATTCTGATGGCGATTCGACGATGACGCGAATATTTTTCCCTCAACTTTGACCTAGTGACTGATATTCATCCCAAAGACGTTAAAAAATGGCTAGGAGAAAAGAATTGAAAAAAAAATAACGCGTACAGACATACACACACGCGCACATTTATATTCACAGAAATATTTTGGTCATCGAGGCAGAAAATAAAATTAAAAATTGGTCAGTTGTGCATGCTTAGGTGTGAATATGTTGCGTGAATCGGAATCATTTTAAAAAGCGAATTATCATATTGCTTTGTTTACGAGTGTAAAAAGTGAGGAACGTCTGCAATTTACTCAATACTCCAATAATCAAATTATAGAATGATAGTGTGCCGTTAAGTGAAAATGTGTTACAAAATGAAAGCCTGTGGCCAAGGCCGTATCTAGATTTTTTTTCGGAGGGTCCGTAATATATTTTAAAACTTTTCAGTTTTTATTATACTAAGTTTATATTTTAACATTTGTTAATTAAATAAGTATTTGTTCTGTGATTCATTTGCTGATCGTTATGATAGAATATTAGCATTTATGCCAAAAGTGATGATTCATTTTTTATATAAAAAATGGTTAAATGTCTCGTATAATATTGACAAATTTCAGGGGGGGGGGAGGTACAGACTCCATGGACCCCCCCAATTACGGTCTTGTCTGTGGCGCAACAAATCTACGCGATAGATCACTCATTGAGAAATAGTGGAGATCGGTTAACCATATTATATCATTGGAACAGTTTAGGGAAGATATGAAATCAACTTATAGACTTTACTACCTATACTATATAATTTATCAACTTATATAGGTGAGTGTAATAAATAGCGTATCAAACTGAACTTACAGAGTTACAGGTAGTTATCATTATAAACTACAGTCAAAATATAAAAAATAAATAAAATGCCAATCAACAGTACGTTTTCTCGATATTTATTTTGTACGAAAAAGCCTCTACAATTTTATAAAAAACCAAAACGGAATTCAAAAGGAGAAGACGAGATGTTGTTTTTTTAAAAGGGAAGTTATAGTAAAGTCATTTATCGTGTCGTTGGCGGAAACGAAGGATTAAGTGTCTACGCGTTCAGCGATTATAATATATATAAATAATGTTATAACACATAATTTTACATCATAATATATTATGTTATGTCGACGCGCATACTTTTGACACAGTATTGTATAAAATATAACATATTACCATACCCGCGTTATAAGGTTCATTTTAATTGCTGTCAGTAACAGATGTGGGTCACTTGTTGATTGAGTAATATAATATGTGTCCACCAACTAGCTGTGAGGTGTTAACGTTAACATTTTGCCGAAAAGTCCGGTGGATCACGTAATTATTTCGCTGATGAATATATCGGTATAATATTTTATATATAGACAGGACGCGGAGAAAAAAGACCAATAATTTTGGAATAGTGACATATCCCTAAGAGGTCAACGTGATTTCTGATTAGCAGAATTTTAGTCCATACAGTTTTTTGTCCAACAATGTTTGTCATACATCATTCTAGTCCGTTATATTTAACCCAATCACATTTAAGTCAACAATACGTATTTGTATAATTGAATTTTTCCACTTAATATTGTATTGAACAATTTTTAGAAATACATTATTATTTGGATAAATGCTGAAAATATTCATAATAATATATTATAAATAGAATTATTATGTCTAAGAAATGCAAACATTCAAGTATAAAAGAATGGGAATTTCCTATCAGTATCGTACAATTTTAGAAAAAAAAAAGACAAAGCAAGCCGATCCATTGGTTTTATGTATTACGTATAAGAAACGTCAATAGCGTAAACGTAGTTTTTATTTGATTGGGTGAAACGTAATGCTGTAAATAAAGAATCCAAATATGGCGAAAATAATGATTCTTTATAATATCCTTCATACAAATAAATCGTCATAATTTGAATTTCGAACAGTGTAAAAGTGTACTTACAAATTTGTGACTATAAATCGATCGCGTCAATTATTATCATCAAAATAATTAAACCAATTAATATGATGTATTGCGTTCTCGAGATTTTTTTTTATCAATTTTTTCAATTTTATTGTTTGTATATATGATATTATTAAATACCTAAGTAAAGCCAAGAAGAGGAGTTGCCTCCCTTTCAACGGATGGCTATGAGTTATTTGCGCTCAGTACATGATATGACCACGTGGCACATATTACATATTCATACGATATTTTATATTGTTTCCGCGGTCGAATAACGGACAGAGCTTTTTATCGACTATACACATACATATTATGTATAATATTACATTAATACTGTTTAAGGTTTTTGAAATTCTATCGCATCGAATTGACATGTCCTTTCGAAATTATCGTTATGCCTCAAGTCCGGTCAGCGTTTGAAGTTTCATGCGAAATTACATTATAATGCTGTTGGCGTTACTATTACCGGCATTCCCGACTGCAAAACCAGCCCATGGCAGTGTACTCCCACCGCGCCGTTCACCTTCGACCGAACTTCGGCATAATCGGCTTATTGATTCGAACGGATTATAATATACGTATATAAATATATGTATACAATGCGCGCGCATGTATCGTTCAAGACGTATAAACGAATTAAATCGTTTTGAATTTCGTCAAAAGCGAAGGTTTAAGCTCAATTAGCTTTCCACGTTGAATCGACCTTGTTTAAAACGAAGGGCTGTACAGTACGAACGGCAGGGGAAGGAATTAACAAAACGGCTCCTTTGAAGACCTTTATGACAAAATGTCACTCCCTCGAAATACGTGGAAACGAGAACCTTTTAATAATTCGTCACTGAAAACGTTTAATGACGCCCTTTTCAACCCTTTCCCTCTGGAGGGCAAACCCTTCGATAAATAGTACCACGTTCGTTGTACGCCCGTACCTAAATACACACGTACAGCAGACGTTACATGGTTAGGTATACGGCAGAAGTTCTACATAGTATGCGGTTACACGGAAACTTTTCATGGTAATGATGATCGACGTCATTGGATATATAAAATATGTTTATAGGAAAAAAAATAAAGTTAATTAAACGGATAATATTTAATTGTCATTTGTCGTTGATATCGATGTGAAAAGCTGCGTGTAATTAGTAATTTGTAAAATATCTGATTACTACGATCCTTGTAGACCGACGATGAAATTCCATTCGAATTTATAAATACAAGTCGAATCTGGTGCATCTATAATGTGACGCATTGATTCGCTACGAGTGGAATTCATATTATGAATGCGAACTGTGTAAAATTAAATCATTCGACCATATTATTAAAAATATTCATAGAACACATGGCTGAGAAAAAATTTTGCAGTTTGGTAAGATTTTATATCTATAGAACTACAAAATAAATCATTTTTAATATCACATTTTACACATGGAATTACAAGAAAATCTAATAAAAATATTATTGTTATAAAAACATATTAAATTCGCATACGAATTCATTAATATATAAGTTTAAGCGTTAAGTGTAAGCGTTATCGCTATCAGCAAAAAATAAGATAAGAATGAAGTATTTTGTTGCCCAGTAAATTGTTCATTAAAACTTACTTAAGCCGGCCATACACGTTGCGGTTTACCTGCAGGTGTACCTGCGCAGGTACAAAGAATCGAATTTCGATCAGGTGAGCTTTGTCTGTACAGGTTGTTAATCCAAACGAGACCTATACAGGTTTGATGGCATAGGTCGCTATGGTTTGCCTGTACATGTATACCTGCGCAGGTACACCTGCAGGTAAACCGCAACGTGTATGGCAGGCTTTAGATGGTATTTAAGAACCACACGTAATAATTTTAGATGTTGCGGAAAAGTACAAATCGACAATATACCTAATTGTATATAATAAAATGCATTGTCCGTGCTGCCCAATCAATTAGAGCTTAGGTAAATGAAAAAAACCTCAAATGTCAACAACAAAACAAATATCTTATTAGATCGTACTTATTTTTACAAAAATAAATTAAATCATCATGAATTTATGAAAATTTTCTTAAGACTACATAAAATGTAATAATTTTTAATGAATTTTTGCTCAATGTAATATGTAATACTAAATTATGTATACATTATTTTTGGATAATTTTTATTTTGAAAATATTTATTACTGTGTAATATATATATATATAATATATATATATTTGATGTTAAATTTAATCATTATTAAATAAATATAATTATTGAAACATGATTGATTTCGGTATTTTCAAATAATGACCAAAGTCATTACGGGATATCCTTAAACACAATTTCAGTCATTTTTAATGAAATATTGATTGGCCAATTGAGGATAAAATCATTATATTATTTTGGTCAAAAAAGGTAAAGGTTTATTTTGGTCTAAATAGGGTTCGCCCTTGCATATATCTAGACGTTGAATATATTTACATATTATATTAATGATTAGAAGACAAGTTGCAGTAAGTGGTATTAATTTAAACATTTTCCGGAAATTAAAAAAATGTATTTGACTACTTCTCGTTGTTTGCGCACTAAATACCACGCGAAAAATTGGAAAATTTTTCGTAAAAAAATCTTTATTGGGTTGGTAACGAAAAATAAATTGCACAGAATGATAGATAAAAAAATCTCATTTTTTAAATATAATAATTGTCAATTAATACAAAACTCGCTTTTTTCATTATAAGGTGTATATTATATTATATTATTTATATATATTATAGATATACATCTATAATATTGTTTTAGCCCAGAAATAGGTAAACGATAATAGTTTAAGAATCCTATGTTCAAATAATTTTTGATATTGTAAACTAATATATACTGGAGGAGATTTTTCGCCTAAGCGGTTTAAATTTAAATTGACATTGATACCTCTCTGGAAAAGGGCCCTTGTTGTGTTGTGCCTTAGAGCAGACATATACTAATACAAGTATACTGTAAAATACTTTACATAAGAATTGATTGTAACATAGAATTTTCTCACAACGTAAAACAGAAATTACAAAAATATCTCATTGAACCGCGTGCGACGGAATAACATCGTTTAATCGATTCAGTTCGCAGTATATTTTTATACGTGTCTAAAATCATTGTACAATGAAATGAGGTTCTCTAGTCGCGGAAAATCGAAAATCACTACCGAGTCACATGCCCGGACGTGTTGAAAACTGTTTAATGAAACGGTTTCTCCGCGGGAATAACACCGGAGTCTCGTCCGTCTATGTATATGTGTGTATTGTTTATAACTTTAATAATAATAATAATAATAATAATAATAACGATAATTAGTAATATTATTATCATAACAAATAATAATATCGGTAGCGCGTAAAAGCGTCCAGCCAGCCGACTAGCTGACTAAAATAATATGTATATAAATAAAGTCGTGTAAGCTTAAGGGTAAACAACGTTTTTCGAACTGACGAACCGTAATTATTAATTATTCAGGGCCGTCGACCGTGAATATCGCTGTGAACACAACACGTTATTATTACGGTATCGTGACGATGATGGTGGCGTGGCCGTGGCGGAGGATAGAGGACGGAGAGAGATGATCGTTTCTCCGCGCGCTAGCTGCTGCAACCGTCCCGGTCGCGTGTCGCGTTATATCACATAAAAGCTCGATGATTTCACGCCGGAAAATTATATATTAGTTTTAATTTTTATTTTAAAATAATTATACATGTGTATTAAAATAATACAAGAGTAATTAGTAATATGATGATGATGATAGTAATAATAATAATAATAATAATAATATAATAATAAAATAATAATAATACTTCAAAAAATAAATTGCATTATTTGTACGAAGAGAACACAGACAGTGGCGGATCGGACTACCGGGCATTCCGGAGTTCCAGATAGACGTGGTAAGCATTTTCAAACGCCACTACCTAATCTAATCTACAAATATATATGTATATTTTTATTATTTATACCACCAAACATCAGTGTCGCAAACCACTTCTATTTTTTTGTGTTCGTAAACGATGACAAAGATTTGAAAAATTATCGCAGTCGTTTTTATATTTTGTTTGAATTTGATATAATTTAAACGTTGATTTGGTTAATTGCGTATTTTTATTTAAAATAATAATAATAATAATAATAATAAGTTAAAATCAACCTGATTTCAAATGAGGTTTTCTATTTTTTAAATTTTCTAAGACTTCTTAGACGACTGGTGTTACCGATGTAATAAATAAGTATGAGATGTCAATCATAATATAAAAATAAATAAAGTAAACATATTCACCCTTTATTATGTGTACTCTGGAACGAAAAAAATAATTTTTAAGCAATATAGTTTAATGGTTACGTTCAATTATGTATCTGTTATGGTATTATAATAATAGATTTTCGAATACGTCAGGAACCCGGGGTTATTATATTATATAACTATCGAAATAAACACACAATGAAAACATAATAATATCAGAGTTATATATACATTTAGTAAGTTAAAAGGACTAAGTAATGTAGAAGTTGTTAAAACATTTTATAACATTTTACAACTTAAATAAATATTATTGGAAAACTTAGTCACACTCTCTCTTTGTCTTTTTGTCTTAATAATTAACTATATATATTACGTTTGTATTTTATATACATTTATTTTAAAAAATGATTTACATAAACATGTATATATCTTTTGTAAATTTTACAGAAAAAACGACGAATGACAATAGACAATATCGATTTTCATTTAATTTCAATTTTAAAACATGTGTTACTACTAATTATATACGCGTTCGTGCGTTATATTTAATATACAAATACAGTTATTTTTCTCATCATGAGCCAACCTATTTCTTATTCGGAAAATATAAATATTTTTTGTTATATTTTTTCTTTTTTAGAAAGTTCTTCACACATTGATTTTTTTTTCATAATCTTAATATTCTTACTTCAATCTTTTATTTGTTTAAAGTCATAATTTATATCAATTTTTGTTTTTGATACAAACAAATTTTTGTTCCAATGAATATATTTCGAATAATAAACATTTAAATTTAAGACACGACAAAGTGGACAGTTACTGTAATAGTAGATAATAAAAACTTATTCTCTTGGAGATGCTTTATCAAAAAAAAGTTCGGTAGTTGTCCCTGCCCATTAACGTAGTTTTATTATATATCTAATCGTTTATCAAATATAAATATATTATTATAATAAATAAACATTTTATGGGTATAACCGTATGCTATTAACTACATAAAATACAACTCCTACGATAACCAAATGTTTAACTAACAATAATTCATAAACGGAATAATGAAAAGCATTTTCATATACTCATTTTAATTCTATAAGGCAGTGTGGAAAAAATATGAATTGCAATATGCAAATAAAAAGTTAACACTTGTTTAAAAATGAGTTTAAATGCAATTTTTAAAACTATGTTTAAATAATCCTTAAATTATCAAATTAATGAATAAAAAACACCGAAATCAAAAAAGTTAAGATCTTGACAGATAATCACTAGCTCGTAATGAAAATCTCATTTTGTATATTATATGACATGAAATGTAAGCCAATTTTTATTCACGTTCAATTTATACGTTTTGAAATAAAAATGAATGATATTGATTATATAGTTTTATATATTTGTGTTTACACAAAGTTTTATCATTTGAGTAAATTTTAAAATATAAATTTAATTTTCAAAAATCGCTCGGTGCGTTTTTTCCCTAAATGTATTTTTCTATAATAAAACATACTATCAATATAAGATTTTATTGCAATTATTAATAACTGAAAGCGTACATACTCAAAATTAAATTGAAATAGAATTATGTGCGTATTTTTAAATGCGTATTAATCGTATATATGATAGAATTTTATATTAAATGTTCACACAGAAATTTATGAATTATAATAATACTTATAAATTTAACTGTATAGAAACGTTTACATTTTATAATATGATGAATATTTATATTACTTTATTTGCTCTCGTGTTCGTGATGTGTATTTTTGAGTCTACTGAATTTATAAAATGATATTTAATATACTTTTAATGAAAAAAAAATGAATGTAATAAATATATAAACAATATTTTTTTTTACAGTGAACTCGTTCACCTCCTGAATGATTGAAATTATATGTGTACGAATTGATGTAATTACATATAAAAACGGCTGTATTTTTTTTGAAAATTTCAATTTGTTTTGTATTAAAAACCAACAACTATTACGATTCTGTTTGGCTAAACTAAAAAAAAAAAAAATGCGAAAATACAAATCGTTAAAACGCATGCTTGTATGTGTATTGTACTGTCGGCAAGTAAACATATATTTTCGCTATATTTATTACGTTTGAGTATTTGCAAATTAAATCGAAATCATTATGAAATACACGATCAATGAAAAAAGTGTTTTGAACAAGAGTAGTATAAAACATTTTAAAAATAGTTCATTAATAATATAGACCGTTACAACTTGATTTTTCCTCCGTCGTAATATATTATAAGATGTTAACTTTTACGCGTTTTAACAACATTAATTAGAAACATAAGCGTCAATTAGAATAAAATAAATAAAATTACAATAGTTACGTTACTCAGTTGGAACCAGGCAAAACCCGAAATTATAATCGAAAACATAAAAAGTCAAAATAAAAATATATTTATCGATGTTCAAAATCAAAACTTTTATCAATATAAAAATATAATCCAAATTCAAATCTAAATTTTAATTATTGAAAACCGATACTTGAAATCGTAATAAAATTAAACTTAAAATAACATTGAGATTCAATTCTTGCATAGATATGCAATATTTATGGTGTTTAATAAAATAATACAAATATTTCTATTTGGAATTGATATAATGCGAATACTGAGTATCATTATATTGTCGAATTCCCGTCGACTAGTGTAAGACTATAAATAAACCACTATTCGAAAATATTTAGTTATTATAATACTATTATTGTAACGACGAGAATAATCGGAAATGAAACGAAATATTTAAACATTCAAACTAAATGACAATAACAGTGTTTCAAATGCAAACCGATGTTTGGAGAAAACAAAGGCGAACGACTTTAATTCGGTTTCTGATATTTATTTATTGTGCAACACATTTGTATGCGAAAAGCTCTCGTATGTTGAATAAGTCGAAATTTTAAAAATATATATAATACGGTGAAATTTTGGAAATTTAAATTCTTTAGTGACATTTGTTGTTCGATGGAATAGAATGGAGGGAGAATTTTCCACCTTAACGAAAGTCAAACGCGGGAGTGTTTAAGACGCGCATACGCCTGTATTGGTTGGAAAAATAACACGAGGAATCATTATTTATTATTCCTTTTTTTTTTTTTTACTTCGCTCGGTCCACTTCGACAATCGCGCGTGGGGCATTACAAAAACCCGACGATTGATTTTCATCGTTCGAAATTTATCTCCTCCTCTCTGTCTGTCCGTCTCTCATTGTCTCTCCCTCTCTCTCTTTCGTCGTCGTCCCTCCTACAGCCTCGGCACACGCGCACTACGTTTAACGCGGACAAGTGACGATGGACGGCGGGAGGTGGTCGCGGGCGGTTACGTCGTTGTGCGCGGCAGAACGACACTCCGCACACGTGGAAAATATTATCGCGCGTGTATATAGAGTGATAAAAAAGCAATCTAGAGCTTTGCGCCCTCCTTCCTCCTAACCATCGCCCCTTTGTCCTTTTCACAGCCTCCGTCCCCGATCAACCCTTCCGGCCCACTCTTCACACCGCCGCCGCCGCCGCCACGACGAGCTCGACTCGCCTCGGCGGAACAACGCCATTGTTTCGCGTTAGGTAATTGCGTTATTTTCGACTGGTATATTGTTCGCCCTCGTCCCTTCACCCGTCCGTCCGCACGTGCGCGCACACGCACATCGGACGCCGCGACACAATGACGACGGCGGACGAGGACGGCACGCGGGCGCCGTGCTCTTGTCGTCCGGCGCGTCCGCTGCGATGTTATTATTATGGTAATAAGAAGCGCGCGCGGCGAAAAAGTAGAGGAAATTATCCTTCGTAAATTAAGTGTCAACTACCACCGGAGACGTCGTCGTTGTGTATATATTATTGCGCCGGTGTGCGTAAACGTCGAGAGGGCGGCGGTGTACCTACGTAATATACACACACAGACACACACAGACACATATATATATCTATATTTATAGTGTATTATATGGTATAGAAGGGGACACAATTTCGAAGACTCCGTGTCGCGTTTTATACTTTTTATGATTACGAGTATTTTTATTTTTTTCGAAACACAAGAGTGTACGAGGAAAGAGAAAAAAAAATAAAGTGACGTTATTTAAAAATTAATATAGCCGCGAGTCATCTTCCGTCGCTCGCCCCCGAGGTGATTTCGAGATATTTAATAATGATGAAAGTATGTCGAGCATTTCCTATTATAACGACGACGACGATGACATCGTTCTCTCGTTCTCCCAGCAGTACCAGGAATTTGACGAGCTGCTAATTTTTGGGAAAACGTACAGGGCACGCGAGTTATTCGCGTTAGCATAATATTAAAAAACGAACTCGCGCAGGTGTTTCAATAACCATAAAAATAAAACGGAAGTTCTTGACGTGATCATAATACGTGTAAGACGGCATTGTAGATTGTTCAGATACCAAAGCATCATACGTAATGCCGACCAGGCAATGCTAATAAAACGTATAATGATCGATTGAATCCGTTTTAAAAACCACCCAAGAAATTTATTTTGGAAACTGAATTTAATTTTTGTTTTATCAAATACATATGTACGCATTCTGGCGTAAAAACAAAAAGCAAACAATCGAAGTACACCTGTAGTAGTTCTACAAACACGTTAGTCGTAATTATAAAAAATATATAATAAAAATATTTTTTTGAGTTTGAAATTTAAAAATTTAATTTTTTTTTTAACGATTATCAGTGATTTTTTAGCAGTAGTAAATTTAAATGTTTATTTTAGACCTAGGCCTTATACATATACAGTTGACAAATAAATGTGTAGGATCATAATAGTCTAAATTTATAAGCGCGCGCGTAAAGTACACAGTATTAAAATCGTATAGTTTAGTTTTAAACTGTATACTGTTAAAGTGTATAAAATATTTATGTATTAATTGAATTTTTTTAAAAATAATCATCTTAAAAATCGTATTTATAGGCATTAATATAGTCACTGTGATAATTTTTTTATTCTCGTGAAAAAATAATAATGAAAACTATACAAATATATATTATTTTAAACCACAAGTTGTTATTAATAGTTTTTGAATAGTTTATTTGATAAAAGTAAAAGCTCTCTAAAATCTGTTAAAATAGAAAATAATTTAAAGTAAATCGTTTTGATAACGATCGACTGAATCGTGTAATCCGCTGGTTTAGAGTATAGTCGAATCGGACGCGTTTAATTTTCCATATAATCTGTTTCGACGTAATTTATCGCAAAGATGGATATTGTGGTTTATTTAAAAATCGAATCCTTTGTGTACTTCCAAAACGACAGAATTGATAATTTATAGTACGCAAAGAATTTTAAAGTATTAAAAATAAAAACAAAAAAAATTCCAATTAGTTTTATGTTTACTACTAAAAACTAAAAAACTATAGTTGCCAGTACGCTAAAATTTCGCTTTCCGGTCAATAGACGACGATCCAACTATACGCAATTGTTTTACCAAAAAACCCACCGAATCTGTTATAAAACAAAAAAAAAAAAAAAGGTTTCTCCCCTATTTGCTCTGAGCAAACCCCCTCGCACACAACGCATATACACACGCGCGCACTATCGAGTATTGACCTTATACGTTCCCATCCTGCACCGCCGCGAAAAAAAATAAAAACGTTTCTATTTTTTTTTTTTAAACGATTGGAAGTGAAGCGTACAGTTGCGCGGGTGGTTCTACGTAAGTATTTGTATATTTTATTAAGCTCTTTAACGGGATGAAAAAGTACCAGGCCCTCGCGGACCGAATGCCGTTTTCTGATTTCGCCAAGATTTCCTTTCGCATTAAAATAAAAAAAAAAAAAATAACCACGTCGGCGACCTTTTTCGTTTTTTCTTTTTTCCTGTAACGTTTCTCGCGGAACGCATATAAGCGATTGTCGTTTTACGGTACGTCTCGAACGCGCGATATTAATATTTATAACGTCACGATACGGCACCCACAAAGTTTATGTCCAATTACTTTCCCGGGGCACGTTACAATGCGTAAGGTACGGCAACAACTCGGCGACGAAGTTAGTTTCTCCACTCTCGGCACCGCGTCGGTTGAACCAACAACGCTAATTCGATTGGATTAACGAGTTCATTTGGAACGGTTTCGGGTCGGTTTTATAATTACACGGTTGCGGCCGATCAAAATTCAAATACCTACTTACAATTCAAATTCCTGTGCTTGTCTACTCGCGTTTATTTTATAAGTACTGTACGAATTGTTTCGTGTCAAATATTCGGGTCCTATTCGTTTTCGACGACAAACGTTATCTCGTTCACTTCCAAATATCTTATATATTCGTGTCTTGTCTTAAATTTATATTTCTTTAAAGCATTTTCATTATAATATTATCGTATATAAATTTCATTATTTTTTTATTATTTACTGTTTTTGGTATGCTCATTTCACAAGTATGAATTTATACGTGCACAAATCGTCAAATTTACTATAAAATTGTACAAATAAAAACTCTGATTACAAAATGTTTGGTTTTGAATTTGATTACGATTCCCGGGTTTTAATTCTTCATTCGATCATATTTAGAGATAGAAAATTGGTGTTAAAGATGTAATGATTCAGTTTTGTTTTCGATTTTCATTTTTGATGATTTTAATTAGTTGAAAAGTTTAGCAGAAATAATACTAAAACTTCTATAATAATTACAGTTATAAATACGTAAATTATAAATGTACTTACATGATATAGTTATATAATTTATTATTTTCAAATAATTGTTTATTTGTAGTGTTTTACTAGTTAACGTCAATTTTACAATGTAGCAATACTCGGTACCTTTACTTTTATACCAAAACTTACGAAATACTATTATTATACTATTAAATTTACTACGAAACCTGAATTAATATAAGTCTGAATGCCCATCGAGATATAAGTTGACTAAGCATCGTCGAATTAATTCGTCGATCATATTACATACCAACACGAGTCCCGAATCGCAATGTTATTTTTGTATTGGTATTTTTGTTTTTATTACAATTTTAACTCCCGTTTATTAATATTTTGTTTCATTTTCGATTTCCAGTGTTGATTTCACGTAATTACGATTTTGATTTCATTTTGATTTACCAATATTTATTTATTTCGTTTGAGATGTTAATTTTGAGTAACTATATTTATTGTTTACAGTAAAGAGACTGAATACCAAATTTGGTTTCATATGATTTCGATGTAAGTTTTGGTTGTTAATTTTGATTTTTAACGTGTTTCACTTCTCTTTTAAATCGATTTCAAAATCAATTTCTAGCTCTGCTAACGATAATTGACAATGTTGATTTATCCGCATTTAAGTTCAAAAACATTTTAAAATACTATTTTTTTTCTTTTGAATACCGATTAGAAGTCTAAAACAAAATTAAATTTTTACTTAAATATACTAATAACAGAACTTATTACAAAACTTACAGTATTTACGGCAGTCATTTCTTTCACCTTGGAACCGGCGCCAACATATGTTGCTAAATCCTTTTCAATCTGAAATACAATAATTATGAAAATGTTAAACGAAAAACTAATAAACATTGTCGAATAAACATGTCGCTAAAATAGTGCGAAGAAATACAAATTATATAACCATTTTAAAGTACACAGTTTTATCAAAACATAGTAAACACATTATTATGTATCTTAAATTATCTTTAAAGAAAAATCATGCTGCGTTTTAGATTCGTGCAATAATAATATATAAATAAAATACCGTTGGAACATTATTTTGACAGAAATAGTAATGCATGAAATATTTTACACTTCGTGACCTATAAACCGAAGAGGATTTTTTATGCTTAACTTATGAGATTAAAAAAACCATTTATTTCTCTGAAAGCAATTACATATACACGATGGCAACCTAAAAGTATAATTTATATTCATATAACATTGCTTATAGGATGGTTTTTATACTGTAGGAAAAATAAGAAATATTATATTGGTACCCAGAACTCGTCTAAACATACGTTTTAGGAATTATGCAATATACATTTTTAACTGTCATAATAAGTTTTTAAATTATAATTTTAATAAATCCATTTAATATGCCAAAAAAAATTTAAAATTATTATATCACATATGCCAATTTTATGTATAATATTATGTTTAACATCATTTAGAGTTAGAATAAATTTCTTATATTGTTTAAACTTTAACGATAGTGTACTTATATATTTCATATTTCTGCGTAGTTTAAAGAAAACATTTTTTTTATTTTACAACTTAATGGATATTGTTAACTGTATATCTTACAATTAGCTTTAGATAATTTAACTAACAATAAATTTATTGAGATAAATATGAAATCAAATTATCTAAAATAAATCTTCATATCTTAAATGTATACCACATATTTGGATAAATAGTGCATTTATGATGCTTATAGATACTAATCATTTTTTGTAACGCATTTCCAAATTTATCACTATTAACATTATTCATATTAGTGCCTAACAGTAATAAATCATATTATTCGTAATATAAATATAAATAACGATACGTAAACGTCCGTCAACCAATAATTTTGGAACTTTTTAAAAAAAGCAAAAACCATTTTACCCTATTCTCCCCGGAATTTTTGTAAAGTAATAAGTAATACTTGTATCATCTGGTCATGTGTCAACCCGTTCTAAGGTCTAATAGAACAATTATTATTGATTTGAACATCGAATTTGTTTTAAAAACCATCCGACAATATTCGATATCGTACTCTTATTAAATTTCAAATCCTTTAAAAAGTCATGCGTGAAACTTGTGGATCACTTCTACTAGTTTTTAAAGTATATACAAAAGTATTCAACGAAAACAATGTTTACTTCATCTGAATAATCAGAACATAAAATAATTTATAAAATAATGATTAATGCAAACATATATTTTCATCTTTTAAAAATAAAAATTTTAATTAATGAGCTATGTTAAAAAACACAAAATACTATTTTCTAGCCGGTAAATATAAATTACTGATAAAGTTTTAATTTTTCTATCGAGATACTATTCCCGATTTTTTGTCAGTAAAATAAAAGTTATTTGTAATACAATGGACATGAAAAATTACTTTTACGCTATAAATTTACGGAGCCTAGTTCAATCACTCACAGTGGACTTGAACCAGTCGTGGTGGAAAACTATTAATACCAACGTCTATATTTAATATAATAATTCTACGACGATAAATTCATCAATAATTGTCGTTATGAAATCCCTAATATACACTCACGAACGTGTATAACATTTACTTATATATAAGTACTATAATGCTTATTAATTTATTGAAATCATTGGCCATTATTACGTCAAACTGCAATAACAAAATAATCTATAACGCTTTTATCTCTAAAAATCACTACTGCCAACACAAATCCGTAACTTA
Source organism: Schlechtendalia chinensis (assembly GCA_019022885.1). Classification (NCBI taxonomy): domain Eukaryota; kingdom Metazoa; phylum Arthropoda; class Insecta; order Hemiptera; family Aphididae; genus Schlechtendalia; species Schlechtendalia chinensis. Next base: position 7,251,358 of record CM032340.1, on the reverse strand, counting down.
GGTATACAATAATAATATGCCCATTCAGCTATTTAAAATAAACTCTGTTCACACCAGCCGGATGCATTCTATAAACTATAAAATAGGTGTATTATCGGTATATTATCTCGTATAAATACGTACATTCGATGTGCATTTTCTATAACGCGGTAATTTGTGTCTTGACGTTTTAAACGTAATGTAATTACCGCTAAACTGCTAGAAAGTTGTGCACACCGACCGAGACAGGGTTAAGTAAACGTTCGGTAAGTATATATATAAACGGGATTATGTATAATAGATAATATGTTCTTCGGTCTTTTGAAACAGTTTTTGACTAAATCCTTCTCACATCCCGTCGCTCGAAAAGTTTAAAGGCGCCGGCGATGGGACATGATGCATATGTAATATGCGTATATACGTATGTAGGTAAATACGTGCGTCGAAACACAATAACAATAATTTATAATAGAGTCTATTTTAATGTTCCTCGCAATTTGTGAGGTTCTAAAAATTATGAGTGCAGTTACAAACAAAAATGTGCAGTTCCAAAAAATTAATATAATAACTTAAGAAAGAAAAAATATAATATTCACATATTATAAAAAAAAAAATAAGAAGCAAGTCATTATTATATGAAAATACAAAAAAAAAAATGTATTATTTATTGCGGCAAATATTAAAAATCAATTAGGACATTATGAAAATTGCTTATTAAATTAATAATTTTTTTCGTCATATTAACCTCGTTCACAATATTACAATAGTTAACTGTTTCACCATTATCCATCGCAGGACTATGATCAATTTTTAGAAATATATGGTCATCCTAATCTTGCTCTTTTCAGATGATCCTTCTATACCTAAAAAATAACCGACGATCTTGTTCAGAGAATATTTTAAAAAATTATTCAAAGTGTGTTGGCGTTAATTAACCGTTCAACGTCTGCACTATATAAGGCATTGCATATATAAGACACTTGACGTGACAATAAAAATCGTTTCTAAATGTATTTTGTTAGCTAAATTGTTTATGATTGATTCTAAAGATTTTCTGTCTGCTTTTTGTTTTTTTTTTTAACATTACAATTTAAAACTATGTTGATATTACTAATTATATATAGTACCAATAATAAATAAATAAGCAGAACGTACGAACAATGAAATAGTATTTTTTTTATTTTCTATTTATAAATTACCTTGTTCAGTTTCAGAATATGGTTATAAAATTACAATTAAATGTAACATTGTGCGGTTCCATATTCCTATTTCAAATAAGCGCTTTTATATGAACTGTTTCAATTTTTTTCGTTCTACATTTCCCTCGTCCTATGGGCCGAAACGAACACTCGCGAAAGATAAACTCTCCGCGTGAACGAGTACCAACACTCGACTCGCACAACGACGATATTAGTTCTTCTCCGCTTTCGCGCGTTTTTCCCCCTACCCAACCATCTCTTATTATTTCCCGACATTACTCTCCACCTACCCACCAGTCTCTTTATCGTCCCGGCACTTGCTTCTCACGTAGCGAGGCCACTCGAGAAACGACCGCCCGTGAGTCCAACAGGTTATATTATAACCTATACCACATCATCGTCGTCGTCATCGCCGTACGCATTCTCCGTCAGCGCGCGTGTGAACAGGTGTGAACGAACGTGCCTAAGTGCATTTTTTCTCCACAGCTCATTTGTTCTTATTTACCGATGGTAAACACGGCGGTCGTACTCAACAAATCGCCTCTTTCTCCACTACCTTCCCCTCACTCCCCCGTCAGCGACAACCACCGGTGGTAATGATAATTTACCCCGTCGCCCAATAACACTTAACGCCCGTGCGACGGCGACGGTGCAGCGTACACTTAACGACGACTGCTAAGCACCCTCACAGGGTGGTGATGGGTATAAAGAGCATAATTTTTAAATGGCACGTAAAATGTAATGTAAACAAGTATATATAAATACATGTCATTACAATGATAGCAACAGTAATGAATACGTTCGTTACGACACAGAAATTATGTTAAACGCGACAATTATCGTGTTAGTATAGATGTTTCACAGTCTTGTAAAGTATTCAAATGAAAGTATTGAAATGCGTTTTCTATAAATTCGATTACCTACTCGAGAAATACTTTCCTTATGAAAAAAAAAAATTTGTATCAAGTCACGGGTTGTAATTTGATTAATTTAATACTCAGACCGTAATTTCAAAGTTATATTATTTTGAATTTGAAAAAGCAATAATTGTATTTTATTATTATCATTGTATTCAAAAAAACGATTCTGAACGACGCTAGTAGATTTTTGTATTGAATTTGATAAAACATGAAATTAGGATTAATAGTTTGAAAATATTTTATTTTTATATTATATCGATGTAGTAAATAATACATGAAGTTAATAAATTTTGCCGTAAATGTAATTTTTGAAATGTTTGTAATATTTTTCGGTTCAATCGATTTTTAAATATTTTGATATTTATATAGAAAATAAAACATTACAAAAATTTACCCTGTTAGAATATTGGTTAAAAAAAAAAATATATGGATTTTATCTCATGGTTAACGGATTCAATTTCATAATCTATTATATAATCTAAATTATTTTAGTATCCGCATTGTTGAACAATTCAAAAGTACAATAATTTTCACATTATACAAACAGATATTACAATATTTAAATTTATAAATATATATTATTACGGAGGATGATAATCATAATCTTATAAATGACTAAATTCGAACGTGAAAGAGTCACTCCTTTAAGGTTTATAATTCGTTTTCTCGTGTACTGCGAAACACATGAGATCCGATAGTATACGTAATACTATATTACGATAACGATTTTAAACCGATATCACTTAGGCCATACGTATTAAATATAAACATGAGCACACACAACGATATAAATTCGTCTTTGGTTTTTATTTTGTTTCGAAACTGTTCCGTACATACACGCACCGTCGTTTCGCATTTATGACCAAACTTTTTGCAACGACCCGTTACACTCTTGATAACATCTCCCGACGGCCCTCGCAGCCCTCGAGCGCGCTGTGCGATGCGTCCGCTGTACGCTGTGGCACACGCGCGCGTAACCATAGTTACCATCATGGTCGCGCATTATATAACCCAAGAACGGCCATCACACAGCGCTCTCGAGATTAGATCGGAATCATAAGCCTTCCGAATGAAATATATTTCTCGTCATCGCGAGAGTCCGACGGGGACGTGTGCACACACGCTAATTAATTGGAGCGGACGACCCTTCTACGGTCGGATGACTGGCAAAAAAAAACGAAACAAAAAAATACCCAAAAAAAGGATCTGTTTTTAATGTTATGTGACACACACACGTATATACATGTAAATCTGAAACTGTGTGTATGCGCGCCGTTAAACTTTCACGTAAACAAAATAAAATTACCTCGTCCGCGTGTCCTGCGCCGTGCTACACCATACATGCGCGTTAAAAATTCGAAATAATATACGTGATACAAAATTCGCTTCGTTAAAATATTTACGTTTTAACACCGAGTCTCGTGAATATGATTATTCACGTTCGCGATTTGTTGTCCGTGTCCGGAAACGAACTAACGGAGGTGGTGGTAAAAAATATAACGTTCGAACCATTAAACGACCTAGGAAAATGTTGTTTAAATATTGTTTGAACGAGGTGCCTGCAACGCAGAACTCGAAACGATAATTAGGACATTTTCAAGAATAATATTGTATATTGTTATGGCTTGAAACCGATATAAATTATTTCGATTATCGGTTTACATTCATTTCAAAGTTTATTTAATAAATTAAGATTATAAATATGCTGTGTTCATTATATATGAAAAACAGTTTTAAATGTTGAACTAAAAGAAACATTATTTTTGTATATTTTTTTATACACTAACAATTTGATATTCTTAATAATAAATAATCCTAATAAATACCGATAACAGTATAGTTGTTGTTTTATTTCAAATATTGATATTCAGTAATTGAGATTTTGAGTTCAATTTGACTTACCAATTTTTATTTATTTCTACAGAGGTATTGATTCCAAATATCGGCATTAATCATTTTATTGGTTACGGTTTAGATGTCGATTTCGATTTCGTTATGATATCGTTATAAATCACTCTATTATTCGGAAGTCAAAAATTAAATCATGCAAATATAAAAATAAAATACATATTTGTTGACATTACATGTCGAAAAATGTGAATTACTGGAATACTTTTTACATTATTCAAATAAATACTTTAAAGAAATTTTTGGAAACTTACTCGTTTATTCTAGATACTTTTGCCTCTGTTTATTTGAATGCATATTCTAAATACTTTTAAAAAATATTTTTTTTAAGTATTTATTTATAGTTTATTGTTAACTAAAAATGTAATAATTAATTTAAAAAATGAGTAACATATCTTAGTTTAAAGTTGAAGTTGTTTAATTGACAAAGAAAAAACATTGAAAATGATATAAAACATCCCAACATCTTATATATGTTATCTAACATTATGATTCATACTGTATTACTTTATGTTATCTACGTGTTTACTAATTTAACTTAATAAAGATATCTCTGTATAAAATTAACTTAAAGTGAATAATCAAGGTAAAGTTTAAAAAAAAGTAACGTATTTAATAACTTGATTAATATCAATAAAACATTTAAATTCATTGATGTCCAGCATTGACTATTTAATACAATATACGTGTTCATTTAAACTAATATCAATATTATTTATAATATATCATATTCTATTCTGTGGATAAAAATAACTTAAACATCATCATCACTATATATGTATATATATATATATATATACACGTGTGTATGCATTATGTTACAATAATTATAATAATTATTATAATAATAAAAGAATAATTAAGAATAGAAAATCCTGATTTGTAAAATGACTTCCGGTTGAAATTCGATGTTATACTCATCAAGGTCGATGTTTCAGTGTGTTCCACGTTCTTTAGCTGTCACATTGCTGTCGTCGATGGCAAGAGAATTTCCATCGGCTAGGGAATCGAATTCCACTGTAACCGTAGATCCCTCCGAACTACTCGACTTTACCGCGAGGAGATAAATAATAATAATACCAATAAAATGGAGTAAACGTATGATGGCGGGTAGTTTTGTTTTTAGAATGTATTCGGCTAGCATCCAAAATAGCCGATCCACTGTCTTACCTAGTGCAGTGACGACACGAAAGACAAAAATATCGAACGGTGGTCGTCGGTTGTCATGAAACACGTACGTAGGTGGTGCAATCGCGTTTCCGTTCGAAAAATAACACGAGTTGTACACAAACAATTCTTAAATTCAATTAGGATGTTGAATTTTACATATATATATATTATATTGTTTAAAATATGTCTATTAAATAACTTTGCTGTTCATACTTTCACCAATGTATATTTCTTAAATAAAACATTTATAAATTCACTATACACTATTACTATGTAATATCCAATACTTAAATAAATTAGTCTTTTTTTTTTTATTTGATGCTTATAACTTAAACATACTACAACACGTTTTATTGTCTTTTTCAACAATATTGATATGAACATTAATTCTTATTGTAAACATATTAAGAAATCCAATAGTAAAAAATACTGACTATTTTTAATTATTTTTTAAAATAAGTCGTAAATAATAATCTAAAATCATGTTTTGTTTTTAAACATAGTTAATTGATCAGTTTGTCCGATTTGTCACTTACTGCACTCAACGATTTAAGATATTATCTTTCCTAAATTTGAATAATGTGCAAAATATTACTATTATTATACAATCTGATCAGTATAATAGAGAAATTATTATTTGTTCGAATTCCTTATATATACAGCCATCAGTTAAATAATTTAAAAACGTTAAATATTATAAAAACGACATGAAATTTAAATCCTTTTGCCATTTTGTAGCACGTTAGGAATTCGCACAAAATATTTATTTCGCAATGGACGAAAAACAAACAAAAAAACCATTTCCTGACAAATCAATTATTTGGCACTTACGAATTTTACAGTGCCCTATTCAATTATATATCGTCTATATAAATATTTCAAATACATTAATAGTTTTAAAAAGTAATCATTTTATTTCATCATTATTTCATAGTTGTTCTTGTCTTTATTAGATAATTTAAACTGATTATTTAAACCCATAATATACTATTAAGCAAGTCCTGGAAAACGTTATATTCGGCTTGGTGAATAATCGTTTTTAACGTTGTACTACATGATATTGTAATTAACAAAAAATGCATTTTTATAAATTCATTTGGAGTTCGATTACGTATACGTTAGTGTAATATAAGAAAAATAAAAGCATTCGCGAATTATGCGATCAACAAAACTTCAGAAAATCGTCGTTGCCGATTAAATGAATATCATCGCCGATAACGTCCGATATAACACTACGATTCACTATGACAATTGACGCAAAAAAAACATATGAATAACTTCATATATATATATATAGAGAGAGAGAGAGAGAGAGAGAGAGAATGTTTAAAATCTTATGCGTCTTCGTGAGCATATTATTTTATTTTCCCTTTACTTTTTCGTTTGTTCCTGTGTCGGGGCCACTATTTCTCGTCGGCACAATGCGTCACGTTCGTATTGTGGACGTGATACACAAACAATTGTGTTAATTTAAAATGCTCGAGAGGCTCAAATTTCGTGAAAATAACAAGATTAAAGTGACGAAGAAGAAGGCGGTGAATACGTTCTGGCAGCAATAATGAGATAAGACAAGTCATTAAAATCATCGCACACGGGTGTAAGAGTTGGATAAAAGGGTCGTGCAGCATATGAATATATACGAATATATATATATATATATATAAATGTGAATGTTTCAAAAATGACGAAAGTAGTTAAATTATAACCACCGTCGTCATCGACACCGTAAATTCGATTTATGCATTCAATATATATATATATTAATTAATAAAAAAAATTACCACGATAAATATTAGAACGAGACACTTTTGATAGAAAAAAATACAAATAAAGTCACATGATTTATCAATCATTTAAAACCAAATTGGGATTTGGCATTCTTCAAGTAGTCACGTTTTGTTGTATTACGGTGATGTAATTAGAGATACCTCTTTAGGGTCGATTTGTCAAAAAAACAAATAAAAACAAGTGTCTACAACATAAAGTGAAGAGCTGAATATGTTAATCATCACTCCTTAAAAAAGTCTTTTTGAAATTGTTAATCTCATTTTTACCTTTTATTTTCGTTATTTTTCGATTTTATTTTTATCTTTTAACGTTATAGTGATACAGAAACCACAGAAAAAAACAAATATTTTCACCAATCGACGAAAAAAGTTATACTTATAAAGAGATATATAACTTAATTTTTAGTAAATTATGATTTAAAAAAACAACTATAAACATCATAAATTTAAAACGTTTTCACCGGTGGGATGTGAAAAGATTGAGATGCCACAATTTTCCTATCCCTTTACGCCTCATATTTTTCAACGCAATATTTTCACCATCGATCTTTTAACCGTTACTCTAATGATGGTTCTTGCTGCGCAATGTTTCCCAATATCAGAAAAGTCGAGGGACGCAGAGGGACATTGTTCCATCTCTTTATTTTTACGCTTGCATGAATTCTTTGCCGCTTCTTCCTTCATATTGTGCACGAAATATACTAGTTCTTGTTACTAGTCAACACAGCGATGGCGACATTATATTACAATTGTTGAAACGCATTAAAACCCCTTTTGTGTCATCTCTTTTGAACTAACCGGGCACCGTTTCGGGATCTTTGTCAATGTCGATATCCGTTCGTGCAGTAATATTCGAATTTTTGGAAGCACGAACATTTTAATTAAGTACTGAAAATTAATATTGAAAATCGAAAACAAAATCGTAAAAACTAAAAATGGTATTAAAATTAAAATTCGAAATTATAATATCGTCAATTTCGATCTGATAATTAAACCAAAATAATTTAAAATCCATTAATCGAAATCAAAATATTGTAATTCGGTTTTAAGCTTCAATTAAAAACTATATACCCGTACATGTATAACACTTAATAGAGAATGAATATCGTCAAATCTGAGTGTTTATGTGCATTTTGTATCGGTTATTATTTAAAATCAGCATTCATATCACTATAAGTTACAGAATAGCAATTTTCGAAACATAAACATGGGATTGGTTTAAGATTTTCATTTGAACAAAGTGAATTACAATTTAACAGCAAATACAAAGTAAATAAAAATTAATATATTCACAATAATGTCTTATGTTTGATAACAATATATTACGAGTATATACGTCTTTTCTATAGACATAAAAATTTAATAAGAACAAATACAATTTTCATAAGAATTTCTGCTAAAGACTCAAGTTTAATTTTCAGTTCGACGACGCTAACATGAATACACCATCCAAGTTCAATCCAATCAACCCTTTATATTTATATATATATATACATAATAGTTTACGAACTATACTCCAATTCAAAGCTTAGCGGATTAATGATTATAAATTATTTTGGTCGAAACTCGTGTATTCTACTAAAACATACTGAATGTTTATTTAAAGAGGATTTGATTAACCTATTTAATCGTTTTGGCTGGATGCTTAATTCAGAGACGAGTCAATAGCCTACTGCCAAAAATTCATCAAGAAACACATATAAGAACACGAATAAAAAATCGTAAAAAAATACGATATCGAAACAAATAATAAAACAGTGTGTTTTATATTACAGCATTATAGTAGTTCTTCAAAATATACTGCCCTAGGTTTTTAAGACGAACTAAATTTTTAAAAATTAATCTAGTCACGGCGTCAGATTTTTTTTCCTATGTCTTGAACTTACGGAAAACTTTGTTGACATATTATATTATTGAATAATCACCATTTGAGTTTTTCATAACCACTAATAATTTGCACCAAATATGACTGAAAATCGAACGCGCGCACAACTTATATAAGTAGATATCTAATGTTTCATTTGACTTACCATGCTATTTTCAAATTTATGTTGTAAATTTGATCTTTTATTAGAAGAAAAATGATTTTTAAATTATTCAAAAATAATTCAAATTTTCATATTTTAATTTAATAAATATTTTGTATAGAAATTCTTCGCAAAATTAATTTAAAAAACATTTATGAAAGCACTAAATTCAGATTTTCTATTTTTCTATCAAAATAGGTATAGCGCAGACGGGACAAAACCAAATTTGGATAGGAAACATTACCTATTCTACATCAGCTTAGTACTGTCTTTATAATTGAGCTATAGAACTTAAACGTATATAATTCTCTTTTTAAACAAATTGTCACTGTAAAAAATCATGTAAAAAATATATTCGAAATCAACTTTTCGTAAGAGAATATTTTATCGTCAAAATATTATTTTCAATTGATTAGTTTAATCAAAATTCAATGTATTATTATATATATAATTACATTATACATTATATATTAAATTATACATTTTACAAGGTTATTACAATTTATTACATTTTTTTAAAAGAATTAAAATCTGGCTTTTGTTAAAAAAAAAAAAAAAATAAAGTAATTTTTAATAAAACGTGAAAGTTTAAACTCTTATTAAAAGTCAAACTGTTAACTGTAAACATAGACGAAATATATTTATAAAAATACGTACTTTAATAAAAACATTATCAATGGCCGTATAAAGAATACATTTTAAATTAATAAAAAAAGTACTGAATCGATGTTTGAGTAATTAAAAGAAATATTTCTTCGGCCGAGTTCAAAGTTGAATAAAACGAATAGATATCTTAATTTCATTATATATTTTATAAGCCTATCAAAATATATTTTCAATTTCCAAATATTTGAAAAAAGTTATATGAGTTTGTCAAATAAGTTTGTTTCAAAAAATATAGGATTTAATACAAAAATTAATCTTAAAATCGAGTAGAAATTATTATTATTATTATTATTTTTATTGGTCAATTTTAACTAACTAAATGTATTAAAGAATAAAGAACGGATAATGCGAAAATTTTTCAAATGCGGACCATTTGATCGGAATGATCTTTGTCGTTAAAAATAATGTTTTTTATTTTAAAGTGAATATTACAATCGTCAGGCATTATAATTTCAATACGATATTGTAGTGCTTTGATGTTATCCATTCAACGATAACAATATTTAGCAACATGACATAAACCGGGCGTGACAGATATGCTGTATATAATAATAGAAGTTATTACAATTCAACTCGAGGCCGTCCAGTCGCTTTGATGAACAGTAATTTCCGACTTTAAGTTCTATTCTTATTTACTACAACGAACTAACGCAGATGTTAAATCATCAACTTTTGGCTATTATAACTATTTCAGTATCTCATGCCAGTCTTGTAAAGCATTTAAATCCTTTTTTTTCTATTCTCACCACACAATACATTTTGTGAATAATAAAAAATAATCAAACAAATAGTTATTTTTCCGGTTAAAATCTCTAAAAATTAGGTAAACTAGTTGAAAAAACACGAATGAATATATCGACAGACGATACCGAGAAAACACATCTGTTTCGTTTTCGAGGCCATTTTCTTTCGTAAAATCGGGCCACAAGACGTAAAATATTTTTACGAAACGTTTTCACTCGTTAGTTGCACGGGAATTAAACCCTTTTGGAAAATATCGTTATAATTAATAACAATAAACTTCCGTTGCACTCCGCACTTCCCGCTAGTTTACGTCGAACTCGTCCTAAAGCCGATTGGGAACATCGTAAACCTCTTTGCCGTGTACGTACGTACACTACGTAAGTATCTATGTTAATGTAACGGAGTGCGCCGGTCGAGTCGTACGAACCAAAGTAACTGCGCGCACGGGCACCAGAGGGAAGCGACTGTTATACATATACGCGTGCATACGTATACATTGGGCGAAGGTATGACGGGGAGGGTTGCCTGTGAAAGGAGGCGAAAAAGAGCACGAGGAGAACCGCGGCGCAGGCCATAGGTCCGTAAGCCGATTACCATAAATTTCCGGCGGCCGTCTCTGCAGATCGGTGAAAACGCCGGAGCGCGGTGGAGAGGCGCCGACGTTGCGCGCTTCGAATTTTAATGATCGACCCCGACGATGATCGTGCAGAAGCGAATTCGGACTAAACCGTCCGTATAACGGTGATTAATACGAAAGAACGTTGCTTGTTTGTTTGTTTGTTTGTTTGTTCGTTTGTTCGTTTTTTTTTATGCCCGCCGCCTCCACCCAGTAACGGCGTTTATCATATTATGTTATTGCACGCGTCGCTATACTCGTATGTTTCGCGTGTGTAGGGATAGCGCTTTGGACCCGATACTCTCGCCGGAACGTGTATGGTAATCATACGACATTGCTTGCCATTTCTATATAGACACTGACCGACTAGACGGTTGGTCGTTCGGGACATCGTTTAACTCGGAACGTTTAGATACGCAAAAGAAGGACGTTCGTCGGAATAATGTGTACGTACGTTGTTGTACACTATGTTCGTTCGTATGACACTCGTCAATAGCGTGTCAGCGTATCGGACAGCGTTTCCACGACGACGACGACAACTTGACGTGAAACGCGTTTTGTTTTATATAGTCATTACGGAAATTAATGTTTTTAGCGATAAATAAATAAATTAATAAATATTTACATATATATATATTCTGGGTAGATTTAAATATTTATTTAAGAATCGATTCAATTAAAACACCAGTATACGCGTATAATATTTCGTTTGCGACGAAATTCATTAGTTTCATGTGTATTATTATAACGTCGATGTTTTATGATACAGATTATTTTGGTTATAATATCTTGCAATTAATTATAATTATCTACTAGCTAGTTAAATAATAATAATATAACTCAAAAATGTAACTCATTCGAGCCGATATCCACACCGCCCGTGGCTCGTCACCATTTGTTATGCGTATAATTTAATCACCAATCGAGTAATTTCGGTTATGCGTTCAATTATTCCGTCGACATCGGTACGACGATTGTTGAATCTTTGAAGGACACAATATCTGTGCACACGTGTAATATTATGTAATGGTTGTAATACGTATTATCATACATACCGCCGGAATCCTACTACAATATTGAATATTAATACCACCACAATTGTACATAGGAACATACACTTAAATAGATTATGTATATGTTAAATACTTCACTGAAGCCATCAAATCCAATCAGCAATGGTAATAATGTATTCAAAATGTAAATAGACATGTAAAAAACAAAGTTAACCGTACATTCTAGCAATTGAAAATGGTCTGATAGAAATTGGCAAAGCGCATTTAATGATTTCATTCGATTATGTCGTTTTTAATCTGTTTTTTTTATAAATCGTTTTGTCAAATAACAAAAAACCAAAAACTTTGAAGTGACTGGAAATAATTAAATTCCTTTTAAATCCATTATGTTTCAAGTAGCAACGCGTAAACATAATTGTGTCATTGTCATTTGTTTTATTTTTATTCATTTTGTTTCGTTGAGTTTTACTGAGATTATTAAACGGAAAAAGTCTAATACGCACAACAACTTTAAAAAATCAAAATTGTACACAATTATAACCAAATATTTCTATAAAACTTTTAGTACACATTTTTTACTGTGTTAAAACTGATTCAATTTATCATATAGTAGTTAATACTACAGAAACAAAACGTAATGTTATAAATAATGTAATAATTATTCACGTATATAATTGAATTATCAAGTATTTTTGATTGCAAACAAATCCGAGTTGCAATAAAACAAAAAAAAATGTGATAAACAAATAATAGATGTATTTACTTGCACATTCAGATATTTTCATACCTTTTTTTTTGCTAAAAAAATGGTAATTCTCTACATTTTACACAATAGCCAAATATACGTCACATTTTAAATTCTACAGCAGCGTTTTAACTATTTCACAAAGTGTTTATCGAGAGAAGAAAAACCTCTATACAAACATCATTCCATTAAGGGATTTGCGCTGCTAATAATATTTAAAACGAGTTAATTTTTTTTCCTAGTCTAAGATAATTAATTGCTAAAAACTATCAAAATATCACAATGAACGCTCATGTTTTTCAACAATCTAAAATCATAGGTAGGTAGATAACCGCAATACTTTGTACGGTGGATATTTATTAGGTCACGTAACCATCTAGTTTGATCAATATAAATCGAATAAAAATTTTTCCAGAATAAAACTGACCTAATTTCCAATTTTTGTTAGGCACATAATACATCTCACTAGTGACTGTACATTATATATCTAAATTGTTACATGCTATTTTATTTTTATTTATTTATTTTGTTATGATTGTTTAATCACTCTGTGCACACATAATATTATGTAATAGTTGTAACACGTACATTACACTGAACTATATTTTCTTGGTGCAAATTTTATTTAAGTAATCGAAGTTCATAATCAGTTCATGAAGGATCTTTGGTCGTAAAATTTGAAGTTATGTGCCTTCTTTCGTTCCTCGAGAACACTTTTCCAATATATTTTTTACGCTTTTTATAAAACTTTTAAAGTACTCTTTCGCGTGCTTGTCAGGTCAGTATTATACCATTGTTTGGGTTATATGTTATTCACACACGGTTACGTTTGGGAAGAATTAGGTTAAACTAGTGCAGCTTAGTATCAATTATCACATTTTAATATTATCAAATGCTTACTATATTAATCTGATTTTGACCATAATGTTGACTTTGAATTATTTATTATCAATTATTTTATCGTAATTATTATTATTTTCAGATTCTTTCGTTATTTCTACTTCTACACTCTTGTATAGATCAAAAGGTAGGTAGATATTCATCAGTGATCAGGATAGGAATTTTATTGTATTGTATGTTATCTGTACGATCATATTTATTATATTAGATTAACGTTGGACCATTAACCTATCGGGTAAATTTTTAATATACCAAGCCAATATTATGGTACACGAAAAATAGGGTGCCTTATACTCTGCAAAACGTTTCGTTTTAAATTTAAAATATTTCTAACATATAATTATATATTTTGTACTCAGTATTTAACTATTATTTAGGCCAGTTTCGAAAAACTAAATAAATGACTACATAAAAATTCAGTTTTAACTACCGTAGAAAGACAGTTCTCGGTCGGGTGTACGTATATATATATATATATACGTTTACGTCCACTTAAACGTGTTTTATGTGCATTAACGTCTTGCAATCGAGCACTTGGTATTTATTTATTTATTTCCTTGTAGTCGCAAAACCGCGTGTACAGAAGAATAAAAGTACGAACTCGTTCATTATCGCGCAGAGGCCACCTGCACGTATAAACTGTAATCTATTTCTGGCATCGGTCCCGCGCAGTCGAAAACTCTCTCTCCGTGCCCGACGACCACGTCTTGCGCGCAAACACGTGCGCACAAATCTCTATTTACTCGTATAACAGTGGCAGTAGTGGCCTAAGCTAAAAACGGTGTTTTTTATTATTACTATGTTTTTTTTTCCTGCCGAACGATCATTTAGAGAAAACCTATAAAACAAACGTACCGGCGGAGCCTTCATTATACGTTTTTATTTATTTATTTTTTTGTTTTTCATATTGCCCGTCGTAGTCCACCGACTTATTTATTCGGACAGCATTCCCGAACGCGTATTATACTACGCACCATTCGTGCTTTAAATATGTTCTACTCGTACGTGAAACAGAAATTTGGGCCCATCGTCCGTTCATTAGTCAGTTGTAAAAATTAATTCGCGTGCGATTGTTTTGTCTAAGTGGGTGCGTAAGGTGCATATGCACCGAGGACCAAAGTCCTATAAAATATAACAGTTTTTAGATCTCGATGATGTAATAGTATAATTCAACTTGACCAAATGGCCGAAAAGCTGATTCCTATAGGTGCTTTGATCAATGTATCAGCTATTGATAGTTGCTAAACTCATGTTATTTTAAATGATTACTTTCACCAAAGAAGCTGGAAGATAAAGATTTGTTTCTTTATTAAAATAGCTAAATTGTTATTACTTACATAAGAAATATGTTTTTTTAGTTATACATATTAAATGATCTAATTTAAAAAACTTAAAATGATATAATAAATTAAAAGTAAATAAATATAATAAGACATGAATGATGGAAAAGATGTTGATGTCGAAAATGCAGAAATCTATAAGATATAAAATTTTATTAACAAGTTATCAGAGTTAATTATTTCTACGATTTGTAAGTGTAATCAAACAAACTTGTCATATTATACATGTGCATTATGTTAAAAATTTATATTTTAATTCGCTAAATAGCTGTTTTTGTATAATAATATAGTATGTGTCGATATAAATGATAATTTATTATTTATATAAATAGTTAAAACTACTTTATTGATAACTTTTTAAGCACAAATCATTTGTTTAAGTTACATAAGTTACGAAAAATTATTTTGTAAGAAATTTAAAACATAAATAACTACATTATTTCTAATACTTATAATAATTAAATGTGGGAAAATACTCGTACACATTCAACATGTACTATAGGAGTGATAAATTGCATATTTTTATATGTTTAGAAATATTTTTTATTACGTTATTACTATTATTATATTGCTTTAGCGTTTTTTTTTCTTGAAACGAACGTTATATGGAAATCTAAAAATAAACTAAAAGTGCATTAATAGTACCTATTAATTTACGCTGAATCCAGTATGTAGGATGCAGAGACATATAATAATAATCTAAATTTAGTATAAATCTCAGTCGTTAACAGATAATACATAAACAGATTAGGTCACGTAAATCATATGCGTAGAACACATCGTATTCTCCGGGTATAAGGTTAATTTTTATTAACAGATGAATAAGAAAATTATCGGACTGCATTATGATAATGTTCATTAACGATCATTTAATACTCCAAATCTAAAGACATTTAATTAGTTGCTCACTTTCTTCGTCTTGACTTTTCATTTTACTCATTTCACAATAGCACTTTGAGCGATACTTAGTACACGAAAACACGCATAACATGAATATTCCAAAACAGATAATACACGCGAATACGATTATCACTGATTTGATCACGAGCCAATAGTCTTTGTTGCTCGAATGAGAACCAATCGCTGTTGTAAGAATTCGGCCTGTCCCAGTACGTAGTGTCCGACATAGATCTTTTTGAACGTTCCTGTTATGATAAAACAGCATTTTAATGGCTGACAATAATATAATAATAGTTTTATAAAAATATGCATGTAGGTTATATACCGTGATGGATTTAGCGTCAGGCTTAGGGCGTCAAAATTTTATTAAATTTTACTATACGCTATTTAATATAATAATAAATGCATCGTGTTTATAAAATAACAACTGCACTCCATTATGGTTATGATTAATGCCTGAATATTAACACGTAATATAACTATTTTTGTCTTAGAATTTAAATATTATAAAATATTGCAATTTTCATCTTATTTGAATTAAAAGTACGATTAGAAAAAACTGACTGTGTATAAATTATTGATGTAAATAAACGGTTTGAATTCTTCGTATTTAAACAGTTTAAATATTATATTTTACTCGCAATGTATGATATTTTTAGAGGAATCATATGAATATTGTTCACTTTATGTGTATTATATTAATACATTATTTACACTCAAAAGAATCACTATTATATAAATTTTTTAATTTGGTGTTTTTACTGTATAAATAAACTACTGGCTGTGTCGCTAACTTATTTTGAAAAAAACAAATGTAGGCGATTTAACGATTACCATTTCATGTATTACGATTTTTAAGTATATCTACTAATCGAAAACGTAATAATAATAACAAGCACGCGTGCAAAAAAAAAATGGGATTGGCAAGGTCAAAAAAAGACACGCCCAAGACCGACGACGAAATTGTGTGAATCCGTCACCGGTCTTGTATATCTGAAGAATTTGATGTTGTATTACGGTCGCATAACGGGCATAGAGAACGTACTATTTGATCATCGACGTTGCGGTATCGATAGGGATACAGCCTGGGATTTCTGAACACGTTCATCGATTCGTTTATCGGTTTGCTGAAAAAACCGTCCAGCAAATGCACGTCTGACATGACTGTTGACTGAATGCATTGGACAATTATCAGCGAACAATACATATTTCTTAGTCTAAATGTATCGAATGAATTTTTGGCGTATAAATATAAATATACGTACAAAATCGTAATAATAACAATAACATATAGACGTATATAATGTATATATTTCAGTACATAGCAACAACGAAAAAACATTTTTTTTTTCTTATTATAAGTAAATAGTATTTGTATTTAAATATTATTTTGACATATAATATATAATGTGTACGAACTAATGACATCAAAAATAGGTACTGTATCTTACGAAAACTGCAGTAAATAAAAAATAGTTTACTATTACTAAATAGTAATAAATAATAATAATAATAATAATAATAAGTAATAGTAATAAATAGTTTACTAAATAGTTATTAATTTTTACTACACTTATTTTATATACATATAACTAAATATTTAATTTCAAAGTATTAGTTTTTTTTGACATTCAATTTTTTTTTTTAGATTTCCAAGCGAAACGATAAATATATTGGTTTTATATTGATGTGTTTTAAAGTGAATTAAAAATTTTTCTGTAAACACTTTTTCATATAAAAAAATATTTTTTTAAGTTTAGTACCACTTTGCGGTAGAAAATCGTATCTAGTTTGGTACTTTTATTATTTCCTCAATATTTTTCTTAAGCATGCGGAAGGACTACTAGAAAATTGTAAGCATTGGGATTTTCACGTAACCGAATTCGTTTTGTTTTTTTTTCCTTGTTTTAGTTCCAAAAATAATATCTAAAAACAGTTTCAATTTAAATCAGTTATTTATTTTAAAATAAATCGATTTGCATCAATTTTTGGCTAAATACAAAAATGTCAATTATTTTTAAATTTTTAATGTTAAAAAATTAATTAAAATGTTTAATTTTATGAAGGCCTGGAAACATAATACTAGGGTTATCATACACTACTCAAACAGCAGTAAACAAAATTTTAATTACGATCGTAATTTTACGAGTCAACAAAGGCGTATACCGTAAAAGTGTCTCACTTGAAACGACACTCCCGACATCCGTGGTTCATTACCTTTTTTTCGTAAACTACTTTTGATTATGATAATCACTTAGAAATTTTACTATCGCATTCTAATAAAACAAATAGAATTTACAGGATAATATAAGCATGGTCAATATTACTTTCTTATAAAAAAAAGGAATAAATGCTAAATGCTAAATATTCATGAAACGTTGATCCTTAGACATAGAAATTTGCCAAACACGATTTTGATCCCCTTTACGTCTTCGTATCTACGTCATGTTTATATATATATTATTTTCACCCTGTAACTTCCGACGTTTACTAGATACGTCTAAATCCCCACGCACAAAACACGATCGCGTATATATATATACACTGTCGTGTTTTGAAATATTCAGACCGTAACGCGTCGGCCATCAACCATCGTGAAAAGAGTGCAGCAGGATGAGGACGCATGAATCACGGATTTATTTTCAAACCGCGCGATATCAAAGGAGCGAAAAAAAATAACCACAGTGTAAAATAAATTAAGAAATTAATATGCGTATATAAATATATACGTGTACACATACACGCGGGCCCGTATAATATACCGTATCGTTAATGACGCAGCTCCTTCGTAATGAAACGGCTTGAGACGCGTATAAATCAAAATTAACCGAAAAAGATTTGTTTCAACCCGCCCATCTGACCATCGACGGTGTCTCGACCAAAAAAAAAAAATAAATAAATAAAATAAAATAAAAACGGAGCATGTTAAAAATAAAATCTTAGGTCTACTACAGCTCGTTTAACCTGAACACCAGGAATGCCATAAAGAGTTGTCCGTAATTTATGCATGTGAATCTAAGTTGTTGTTGTTGTTGTTGTTCCGAAAATTACGCAGTGTGCCAAACACAACAGAATTCGTGATGTTTCTAGCACACCCGACTGCGTGTAAATAATCGCATCATGTTCGGAAAAACTCTGCCGAGTCTCAAATTCCTTTTCTCGTCGTCGTCGAAATGAAAACGCACGTAAAATGCCATTTTTATTGTATTGTTTAAAGGTTGGCATGTTTAATATGATAAATAATAAGAATTTAGATTTTCCACCTACGTTGGATTTTCCAACTATACATTTTTCATCACAATTTTAACACTCTACAACAGTTAAGCCCGATCCGTAGCTCATGACCACTATTTTAGGTTGAAATATTCAAATTACTTTTTATAACTTTAAAAATAATTTTAAATGTATAATTATATTTTTCAAAAAAAGTACAATATAAATGTTAATTCTAATGAGAAATTCGTTATTGAATTTTGCTTGCCGATGATAAAATATGGGGTTTAAACCAATTCTTGATTTTGAGTGAAGACGATTATTTGCTACCTGCGATCTACAAGTTGATTTAGTGATTTAGAATGTTTTAAGAAAGAAAATATTTATTTACGTACGTATATTGAACCAAAAACATCGTTTTCATCATAATTTCTAGACAATTTCTTGAAAAATTTTTGTGTTAAAGAGTTAAATACAGTTTTAATAAATTCAGTTGTTTCGATTTTTATAATTCATCAAAGTAAAATGAATTTATTTTTAATGAACAAGTTCAAGTTAAAGAGAAACATCGATATAATTTTCCTCGACAATCAATGGATTTTCAAAAAGTTTAAATAATTTTAAAATGTTCACACCATTTAGCAATGATGAAATATTAAAATTGTATATAGTGGTAGTCGACCAAAAGGCAAAGTTGTATTAATTGGGCTGTCCGAAGTATGCAATAGTTATACATTTTTTGGTGCATTAAAATTTTTAGTTGATTGTCACATAAATTCAATATGACAATTAGAAAGTTGATACACAAGTGGTATTTAAAGCGAGTTATTTTTTCAAACATTAAATTTACAAAAAATAAACGTTGAAAGTACTATTTACGAAAGTGATATTATGAAAAAATGTTCATGTGATTTGAAATTGGCACTTAAATATAAATTAACTGATTTAGTATAAATATAAACACATATATATTATATATGATAATTAAATTGATTAATGAATTAGTTACTATTGAATATAAAATAGAAACACGTAAAAAAGAAAAAATAATTAATTCAGTTTATTAATGTATTTTTCTACGATAAATTACTTTTTTAAAAAATAATGTTTAAACATTATACGAGCAAATACACAAATATAAATTATGATAAGATATAAGTGCGGCCTTACCTTCTTTACTACACCTTGTTTGTGTTTTTTTTTTAATTTACTAGAAATATGCGTATAAATAAATATGTAATTTATTTTTCAATTGATAAAACAACATTTTCAAACACGACAATAGGTGTCTGAACATATTACATAATTGCCCTTGATCATAGTCACAATAAATATTTGTATGAATAACCTGGAATTGCAGAGATTCAAAAATAGCCAAATTCTTACTGTTGCCAATAAATATTTGCTTTTTCAGTATTTTATGTATTTTGATTAAATAATTTGTTATACTCGTGTTAATTATATAAACATATAGCGCAATATTTTGTGGCTTAAGGCAGTGACATTTAAAAACAAAAAACACAGTGTATAACTGTTTACCTTCAACCCATGACCACCGTCAACACGCAGCCTGGTAATAAATAATTTCGAATCATTTTTAACAAGCAGCGTCATTTCGTCGCTAATTTATACCGTAAGGACGATCCCATTAAAATATAATGTTTAAAACATATTGAATTCTACGTAAAGTTCCAAAAACCGCTTATTATGGTCAAAAGCAACTAAAAGAACATGCATATCCAATCGTACACGAGTTGTCTGTTGAACCACGTTAATGTTATTATCTTCGACTCGCTACCATGAGTGACTATATACACTATTATTAAGGTCCAATTTTCATGAAATGCCTGCGTTTTAATACCTTCGGACGTTTCTTATTTTATAATTACGGTCACGGGTCTGCAGACAAGCATTACCTTTTCTACAGAGTGGTTCGGAACAGTTTGGCTCAAAAACACAAATTTCAATGAAAAGTGGTTATCTACGCGAGGTGCATGTATGTTAATATTAATATATTATTATGTATTGAATTATATTATTAATTTTTATTCGATAATTCCTTTATATATTTATATGAATGATTAAGTGTTAACAAACAATAGGCGAATTTTTATCATTTCAGTATCTAGTAAAATATTTGAACAAAATTTTTTCTACAAAAATATTTTAAAAAATTAAACACTACACTACAAAACATTTTTCCATCGAAAATCGGAGATTTATTTTTATAATAATAAATTTTAGTTTCAATCGTAATACATGTACATGGAATACATAAATTAATAATGGTATAATAATTATAATTAATTGATATTTACCAAATATTCAAAAAAAACGTTAATAAAAATCTCAAACGTTATACAATAACACAATATGTTAATTGTACAATTCAATAGTTACGTACAATCAAAAAAAGATATAAAAATATTGTTAATAATAAACAAAATTATAAAAACGAAGTCCACAAAATAGTTTCCTAATTTAAAATTATTTAAACGATATGTATTTTTTTTTCGTTAAGATATATAAGTAAAATTGTTATGTATACACATAAGTTAATTGACATTTTTAAAGTTAGCACTATATATAATAACGCATAAAATATTGGTAAAAATATTTAAAAGAAACGGCACAGATCCAAAAAAAAAAAATTTATCAACGCCAGGTAAATATAAAATGATTAGAAAAACGTTCGGTTGTTGCGCGACCAGAATAAAACTACACATCTAACACATTGCCGAATAGAATATTATCGGGAAAGAAAAGCAATTTAACGACCAACTTTTAATGTCTACTCTAGCGCGTTTTATTTTAATTTTGTTTTTTATTTCAACTAATATAGTCTATACTATACGCATCCCGGAATTCTCGAAAACAGATTTTTTTTTTTTTAATTTGTAATAATTGAAAAAAATGAATTTTATGGCGTTTAAAATGACCAACAGTCGTCTCAGACATGATAAAGTCTAGCAAACTCCGATTGGTATACGTACACATACGAATGTGTCTCGGTTTGGCCCCGGTCCAGTTGGCAAGTATTTTAAGAATGAAAAGGAAAAGAAAAAAAATCAGCGAATTTTTTGTTTTTTTATGTACACGAAATTATCGTCACTCCGACATTATTACATTCCGCGAGAGATTTGTCTGACCTCTGATCTTATCAATCACGGGGGCCAAATGAACTCGACACGCGTTGGCAACCCCCTGGGAAACGATCAAACATCGACACCGAATTTTGGCTAGAAATCAATAAGATTCTGTCGTGTTCTAAAATGTGTGAATGCAAACACAATACAAAAAAAAAAAAAAATACCACACACAGTTAATCGTTATATGCTATGTAATTTTACATAAAATCACAAGAATTTATTCAGGTTATTTATGCGGCTAAAAAAAAAAAATCGAATTTCATATACGACACTGCGAAACAATGAATGTAGGTAAATTATAACATTTCGATTTAGATAAAGTTACAGATAATATATTTTCATTTATAGATACATACAATTTGTATAAGTATTTTTTCTACCTGATATATAAATATATTTTTTTTAATTTGATGGAATAATCTAGTACAGTCGAATACTGTTTAAAATAAACAATAATTATTTTATTATACCTTAAGGGTTTCAAGAGTACCAGACGAAACATGTATTGTTTAGTAATTTATTAAAATCATCAGAGACTGATTCATAATGTAAGATAATTTTGTGGATTGTGGTAAATTGATGAATCGAATAGAAAAATAATATATCAATGGAAATGATAAATCTATTATATTTCGTATGATGTTACAAACGATAAAACTGCAGATTACTGTTAAAGTCGCTCACGTATAAGAAAAATAACACATTGAAATAATTGTTTTGATTACTTCGGTATTAATAAAATTATTACAATATTATTTAACTAATATTTAATATTAAAATTGCTCTAATCGTACTCGTAATTTATAAATAATTTAAATAATACATCACAAGTAAAATACGCCTATTTGTATTTTGATATGAAGATAAAACTTGTTCTTTTAGTTCATAATTTCAACTTTTATATTATTTTTAAATTTTTTCCCATATAGCATTGTCATTATAGTTTGGTGTATGGAAATGAGATGAAAATATTCACCAGCCAGCTGTTGCGACGAAATTCGTTTTTTGCATTTTAAATTAACACGTTTCACCACCGGTGATTGCTCGGCCATGTATTTTTGTATATATATATATATATATATATATATATATATATATATATATATATATATACGTATGTATTATCAACATAACACTCGAATTTCTATCAAATCAAGAGTTTCGAAACTTCCTTGGAAAAAAAACCTCACCTCTGTTTTTTTATCCTCCTATATATACGATTTAAACTTTTTTTATTGCCATCAACCACAAAGTTACTGTCGAGAGAATAAAGATCCAATTTCGGAGTTCATTGTGCGATCGGTACGGCTAAAAACGTGGTGCGGTCGATGGGAATCGTTATAGCAATAAATCTAATTGTTTTTTCTTCCTGACCTGCAGGACTTAAAATCACCAGATACGTCACGTTCGAAAACGTCTGTAGATAGATGGGGTGGGGGTGAGGTTAGCGGGAGTCGTAGGGATGGGGTTTTGTAGGTAAGCAACGGAGAGAAAATAAAAATGTCCCTTTTATACTTGTTGCAGTCGGAGAGCACACGGCAGCAGAGGATATAGGGGGAAAAAATAATTGTATTTCTTCGACCTGAGCCCACAAAACCCCTGTCACCAGAGTTCTTGTCCTTGGGGACGGTTTATCGTGTTTGGCTTCCAATATACCGTTGGAAAACCATGCGGAGAGTAGATGAAGAAAAATCGAAATTACTCGCTCTTTGAAGTCTAGAAAATGTTATAAGGAATGAAAAATTCATATATAAACATATATATGTACAAAAAAAATGACCAGACCTTAAAAATTGATCTAAAATAACCTCCTATATATTTGATATCCTATTGATAGAATTTAGTTAGATTTTAATTGGATTTTTTTTCGAAACAATTCTCGATTAAATTAATGCAAAAATAATTTATCGGTGATATTTTAATTAAATAAAATAGTGTTTAAACGTTATTATTTTTTGATAAGTAAACCTTAACACATAAAATGAGTATTTAGATGAATTTTTATACACTAATTACATTATTCCATGTAAAATATTAAATGACGTAATAAATTGAACAAATTATGTATTTTCTTCGAAATTGTATTAAATATTTGATACATCAAAAAAATATCAACACAATAATGCAAAAATTATTATGAACATCATAAAAAAAATAAACAATATATATTTGTTTACAAACATGATATATCCATATAATTTTATAAATCAAGACTCAAAACATAGATAATATATTATTACAAGTAACAACCATTGAAACAAGAACTAAACATGAAATGACTGTTATTTAAAAGTTGAAACATTTAACAAAGAAATAAGATATTTTTTATTTTTCACGGTAAAAGTTTTTCATACTTGAATATTCATAAATAACTCATCAAAATACCTAAAATATCTAACGAAAAATTCATCATTTGAAAGCTGTTGGACGTTAGAAGGCTGTAGGTATTAGAAGATACGCTGTGATATACGGCACTTCATTTTTATAATGCATTACCTTTTCATTTTTGTCCTACCGCTGTCCAAATGAAAAACCACTTTAGATAAACGACAACAGAAATACCTTAAAACGATAATTTTTGGTTTGGACTAAAAAATTGTTCAATCGGTATCACATATTCTAGAAGTATAAAGAATTTAATCTATACTTCTGATTTATATCTGAAGTTGGTTGAAAACTTCTAAAAACATTATAAGACTTTTATCTACTTAAAAAAAATATAAAGGCATACAAACAAACAAATTATAGTATTTGAATGTATTTTTGTTTAGAACCCAAACGATGAGTCCATTTGAAAAAAAAACAAACAGTTCCATGTTATTCTAAACGTAACTGGCATAAAATAGATGGTTTGGTATTTGTTTTACCGATTTAAATCAGATACCAATTTTTTTTATATTTATTTTTTTATTTTATATCAAATTATTTTAGTTATATTCAAATGTAAAAAAATATTTAAAAAATATCGCAGTTTCGATTTAAAATTTGAATACGTAATTTAATTTTATGATTATGAATTGAAATATTTTTAGTGTCGTTTAATGTTTTCGTTTTCATACAGTATAATCAATTTTTTCATTTAATATCATTTCCTTTTCAATATAATATTACTACTATGAATGTTTAATGTTCATGATACCTATGTCAAACAATGTTAAATGTTAAATGAAACAAAAAATTTTTCCGAATAAATACCGACAACAACGATATTAAAATTTCTCAGTGTGGAAGGGACATTGTTGTCCATGACTATAGTTGACTGCTTGTCTTAATTTGTCGTACATAATTCCAATATTATTTTTTTATATGTTTCATAACTAACTATGGGTTATTTATTTTGATTATCGATATTTATGTTCAAATTGGTTACTGTTTAGATGTTGAACACTAATTTTGAGTTTTAACAGTTTTTGCCAGCATTTCAAATTTTTTGCTGCGAAATCGACTTTAAATGAACAAATCATTGGTCGTTGGTGTACATTCATATTAAAAATAATTTGCTCATAACACGAAAACCTGTATCATCAGCTTGCCACCGTGTTCCGAAGAACAAACCGCGTGTCGTATTTGTCACTGTTTTATCATATTAGAATAAATTACTTGTCGTAGTGAAATTCTTTGAGAATTGTTTGCTCAGTAACGTGTTCTCTAGATATGGAGACTTAAAATACCGCCAAATAAAGAGTAATAGTGCGCAATAAATTAATCCGGTGTTCGTAATTAATTATATTAATATAATTATATATACTCGTGTGTGTATACCGAATCAGTTAAGTGTGGATGGTTGCTGACTACGAGAAATCCTTTTTTTGGTTTTCACCCCCTCTCTCTCCCCAGCAGTGAGCTGTTAAATTATTTTTTCAAATAAATTTGAACCCCTTGTTAACTACTTAAGCAGTGGGATTTGTATGACAGACAATTGTGTGTCGAAATTCTTGATACGCATACATATTATGCACTCGTTATATTTGTCTATGTATTCTTGGTATTGTCTTAAAAAAACTTTATCGTAATGAAAATAAAAAATAAGAAAACGAAAAAACGGCTTGGACATTGCTTTAGAGGGGAATGCGACAATTTGTATGCAATTTAATTGAACACACGCAACACGCCATTTAGGTGTCCGAATCACGGAAAGTAAACATTTTTATACGATTATTCATTCCGGTGCGCGTGGCACGTGTATAACAACAGCAGCAACAACAACAATTCACTACCCTCAGTTTTTGAAAATATTATATTGCTCGTCGACACGCTAACCATTTTTATTTCTTTTAATTTGAGTACTTTTTTTCTTCTTCTTAACGTTCGCGTAGTCGCGTTTAAGTATACGTTTGATGAGGAAACCAAACGTTATAACACTCAATGTACGTATTTATTTTAATGAAATAAACAAACACTATCTTCAACGATATCCAAGTAAAACAAAATGTTATTGTTATTATCTCGATGTGATGCAAATCAATAAAGTAAACTAAAAGGCACGGCTTGAAAATGAAAAAAAAATGTTCGGTTTTAATTTTGATTGTTGCTTTTATTTTGAGCTCAACAATTGATTTTTAAATGTATTACATATTTGATTTTGAATACTGAATTTCATTTCCAATTATTTTCTTCAAATAATTTAGTTTCCTTTAACATATTATTATTATGATACTGTTCATAGTAATAGTTTATACTTTGTAGCGTTACACTAGTCGACGGAAATTTGAGAGTATATGAATACTCATTGTATTCATATCGTTATCGTCGGAACACGTAATTACTAATTCTAATGGAAATACTTTCAGACACACAATTTATAACACATACTACAAAATGTGAATAAGCTATTGGTTTTTTGAATTTCAATTTTCGACAGTTTTACGGTATTTAAAATAGATTTAAAGTCGTGTCAATAAATATATAAATATCGCCTGTTTTTGAAATTTCGTAAAAAATGGTAGTATGAAAGACATCTTTAAAAATTCGGTACACGTGTCCCCGAAATATATATATGTAATATTCAAACGTAGGAAAAAATCATTATTCTTTTTTTTAAAATAGGCGTATAAAACGAAATACAATCCTTGGTTGCACGTACAACAGTTGTGGAACTTAACGTGTTGTTAAATAATATACATGTGTGTGTAACGAAAGTGTTTGTAGATAAGTGTTTACGATTAAACCGGTGATATGTATTTGTGGAAGTTAATATCGTTGTTGTAGTTAGTCGTATCGTTTACAAAACAGCGAATTAATTGGCGGAAAATGTTAATGGATTTTCACAGCAGCGTGTGTCGAGCTCGTGTGTGTATGTGTGTGTGTGTGTGTGTGTGTGTGTGTACAGCGGTCTCGTTGTTGTACTCGTCAATGAATGTTTCACGTTGCACAGAAATGAAACTCGACCCGATCTATCGTCTACATGATATATAATATGATACGTATAATATTATGCGTGTTATACGGTTTCGCTTACAAAACACATACATGAATAAGTCACATTATTTACCTGATCCTACATAATTATTTTATAACGTACATCATTTTGTCATAAATCAATATTTTTAGCGTACGTTGGACTGTTAGATAAGTATCGAAAACTTAAAACGACAGCAAAAACATCACGAAACAGCAAAAATGTATAGATTCCAGCATGGTTCGAAACGAATTCAATACTCGCTCAGCAACATCCGAACCGTAATTATATGTTATCCTCCCGAGACGTAGCTGGGGAGCGAAAATAAAAGATATTAGGTGGGAATCATTTCGACGTATAACGAAAGACCGAATAAAAAACACCCCTCGTTTTTGCTCGTGCATTATTATTATTTTCGCGGTTCTCGTGTGTGTGTGTGTGTGTGTGTGTGTGTACGCGCGCTTTTGTTTCGAGTCTCGGGACGCGC
Organism: Schlechtendalia chinensis; assembly: GCA_019022885.1. Taxonomy (NCBI): domain Eukaryota; kingdom Metazoa; phylum Arthropoda; class Insecta; order Hemiptera; family Aphididae; genus Schlechtendalia; species Schlechtendalia chinensis. The sequence continues at coordinate 7,223,197 of CM032340.1, read as the reverse complement.
GCGGCGGAAGGCGAAAGCGCGCCGCAGGGTAGGTGTGTGCCGAGCTGCACGCCGCCGAACGGCAATCAATATAATATATATAAGGGGGCGGCGACGGCGGTAACATGCGCGTGGAGCAGGACGAGGATGAGGACGAGGACGAAGAGAAAGCTCGCGCTTGTTTCCAGTTTCCTTTTGTGTACGGCCCATCTATATATAAATAAATATATATATATATATATATTATAACGACGGCGACGCGTGCGATGGTGCCGTTGCAGTTATCTTCGCGCGGCGAGAGATTCCCATTCAATTCCGTTTCTATTACGGGCCGTCCTCGGCCGACCGTCCCAACCACCCGACAGGTATCTCCGCCGTTATCGGCCGTCTGATTAATTATTTTCGCCGTTCCACACGCCCCTGTAAAGCCGGCCGTTATGACCGACGCCGCGTTTCCCTGTTGCCGTACGTACACCGAAGCAATGAGACGACGACGTGGTCGGATGGCATCGGGGAGGGATGGAAGTTATCGTTGGGCGAACGCGATGACGAGATACTTGAAATTTTAGCCGGCATTAGTTGTGTATTATACGTAATTCCGACTGGTTCGTTATTTTCAGGCAACAACTGATAATTATCGTTTATACTAATAGAATTACGCGAACATAAATAATTTTACAAAAAATACTTCCTTTTGTTTAAAAGTATTAGGAGAAGTTTAACTCCTTCCAGTAGGAAACACACACACTCGTATATATTTGTAATTATATGTAATTTAATCGAAAAAAAATAATAGCGCACAATTAATTTTATGTGGTGTAAACAAATGTTCGAATTTAATATGTCGCACACAATTTTCAGGAAAACGTGTTTTTATTATTATTTTTTATTTTGTTATTTAAAAATAAACGGATTAATCATATTATTATAATGCTTTTATTCCAAAAAAAGATATAATATATATATGCATCATTCATGCTCTTTATAAATATTTTTACAACACCATGTTTACTATTTAATACACATAAAACAAATTTAGACTAAAGCAATCACCAACGCTATGAGTGTAACAAAAAAAAAAAATGAGAAAAAGGTCATTTTTATAGATTATCTGAGCCGTATGACGTAATGTAATAGTTACGCATATAATACTTTACAAAATAATACACGCTCTATTTATTATTTTATGAAATATAAAATAAACGAGAGAGAGTTGAGTACGTACAATAAATTTCAATTTCGATTTCGATTTTTTTTTAGTCAAACGTTTCACTATTTATACGGGTTCTTTTGAAAATATCTTCTTTTGACACGAATCACTTTTATTATTTTATTATTGCGTGGTGAGACGTAAACTTTAAGAATTTAACACACGTATATTTTATTTGTTTTAAGTATATTTTTAAAATAGCCATTTTTATTATTTGTAATATCAAACAAAATGAAATAAATAAACATTTGAACTATTGTCTGTTACATATAAATATATATATATATCAGTATTATACATACAACGCATAATATTGATTTTGTTTTAATAATATTATTAATTAGTGCCATAATAATTTTCATATTCTACGATTATTCAAATTTTATTCCGAACGTGTTTTATTTCATTAATTTGTATACATTTATTTATATCTATAGAATAGGTTTATTTTCGATTAAATGCATTAATTATTATTATTATTATTATTATTATTATATTATTGTTATTATTATTATTAGTATTATTATTAGAATTCGACCATAATTAAATTGTAAAATATAGGCAAATATATTACAATTCACACTATTTCAATGAGGAAAATACGGCTTAACAGGAAAAATTCTCATGTCTCGTGCAAAAGTCAGATTTCGATCAATTTTTTTTCATTTGGAAAAAGAAGACTTCCTGTGGGTTTCATTGGATTCCGATTTTCAATTTAATTGCAAAATAATGTCAAAATTATATATTTGAATGATATCAAAATTTGGAATAATTTTTTTAATATTAACGTTTATTATAGCTTCTCAAATTTAAGTTTTGAAAATCGGAGTCAACGTAACCTGTAAAAGTTTTTCTCTTTCAAATAAAAACAAAAATAAAATGATCAAAATCTGATAGTTCTACGAGGTTTGAGAATTTTTCCTGTGAGGCAAGTTTCGTATTGAAAACGATTTGGCTTCATCAGCCTTATTACCGTTATACATGTATTACTTCGTACACTCGAATAAACATTTACCAATTACTATTTTTAGAGATATATCATTACATATTATTATCTATGTACATATGTACATATATACGTATGTGTATAGATGTATCTAATATTATTACATATTATTATTTATATACGTTTTTCGACACTGCCCTCGTTTCATTTGACAATTGTTGAACTGTTTTGTCTATGACTTTCATAATTAGAATGTTTAAATTTTGATACCTACTCAGTTAAAACAAATAAAAAATATATAGAAATTCGAAAAAATGTCGTTTTAACTATGCGGACGTGGTTTTTTTTCACTTCGTCATCATCAACGAGAGCATACACCACGTGCTATGCGGGGGCGCCCGCCAACTGAAATAGCCGCGACATCACAAACGGACGTCATGGTCTGTGTAATCATATCTATCAGTTTATTTCTGTCATCGCTGTAACTACCACGTCGAGAGACCTCCAAATGAAGTCGAAATCGTTTTGTTTTCCGTATGTGTCCCTCAAAGGTACTTGTATGTGTGTGTGTTTGTTTGTGTATATTATATTCGAACGTATGCGTTATATTATTTATACGATATATATATATATATTTATATTCGTATAACGTATGTAAAATATAATTGTTTTGAATTACAAACAAACACATGTATACTATATCATACTTTACCGTATACATATATATATATATAATATATATATATAAATATATATATATATGCATGTGCATTATAAAAACATTAAAATCCCATATGTGATTTCACTAAAACCATTTCTGTGGCACACAGATGCTTTTAAATATTTTTTTTCCTTAGTTGTATATAAAGATTTTGAGAACACTACTCTGAGTAAATGCGATATTTTAAGTTTTAATTGGCTAAACATTATTTTTAGTAAACATTATTTTTTAAAACAAATGTACGCGTAATTTGAAAAAAAAATATTATAACGTTTTAATAGTACGACATTATAGTGAGAAAAGTAGTAATTTGTTTTTATCAAAACAAATCTAAATATAAATAACGAATGAATTCAAATTACAATAATAATAATATTATTATTATTAATCGATGCTGAACGAAACAAAAAATGTATTGTTTATATCAGTGGTCTCAAACATGCGGCTCTCGTACCCTTTCGATGTGGCTCGCAATAAAAATATATTTCGTACAAAAGTGTAAAATCTTTTCTCTCATCTAGTTAAATAAATCTAAAAGTCATAATTAAATATTAAATGTTAAATTACAATCTGTTCTACATTCGACGTCCAGAAATTCTTGTGCAAATATAGACAGTTTGATACAAAAGAAGTCTCAAGTGCAGCTCAAAAATAAAAATAAAATAATTAGTTACGATTTTCTTAAATTCTGTTTTTAATTTTTTTTAAGTTAATGTTCGTTACATTTTTCAACAGTGATTTTATAATAACCTTGAGTAAAATAAACAACTAATTTGTTTATATTTTTATAAGTAATTTTAATAGTGGTAAACTTGATTACAATAATAATGTAATGATATTTTTAAAGAAATTAATTTTGTATTTATATCTGCCTTAATTTTGTCTTCAATTTTAAATATATAAGTAAAAAAAAAGGACATTAATAATATGGTCGGCGAACTTTATTTGAAAAAACATATGGCCCGTGGGTAATTTGAATTTGAGACTACTGGTGTACACAATGATGTGTTTTCTCTGTGACCATTTTTTCATGTAAAAAAAGTGCTCAGTTGATCTTTACATGCATTATTTTTCAATGAAAAATGTAATCTAGTTGATACTTTATTTGACACGTTTTCCATTTTCCCAATAGTTTATTTAAGTGTAACAAAAATTGACGAAAACTTTTCATAAAATTGCAAAAAAAACAACTAGTAAAATTGTCGACATTCATTTGACATTAAAATCTACAAATAACTTACAAACTTAAACATATAATATTTCAAAAGAATTTTAAAAATTTCTTTTCTTACATTTCTTTAATTATGTGAAATTTTAATTTCGAAAAACTACAAAGAATTATTATAAACAGAATATCGCTCAAAATCCTTTTTTGAATGCAATAATTTATCTTAACTTTCAGATTTAGAATAATATTACAACTCAATATTTCTTAATATGTTAAAGTTATTTATTAATAGAAAAAGTAAGGTAAAAATAAATTTAAATTAATCAAATTTAATTATTTTTTTAGATAATCTATGACAAGAGTAAAAATATAAAATAAAAATAATAAAGTGTCGTATAAAAGTTCCGCGATATAATTTGATGTTTAATAGATTATTCATAATAGTGGTTGATATGAATAGTCAATAAATAATCAACATTATCGTAATTACTGTTTACTTTTAATTATTTTAAAATTATAATATGATCAATTGAATCTGAGCGAATAATCATATAATAATTTAATCCTAAAAATAGTGAAAACTTTTTTTTAGGTAGCGTTTTAAAAAAATTCCAGCAACAATTTAAAGGAAATAAAATTATTCAGAAAATTACTCCTGATTTTTAATTTGTTTTAATATTTACTCGAAGTAGGCTGTACCTACTATATATTTGTATAGTTTGATAAAATCTTACAGGTGAAAATATTTTCGCTAAAAACTAGAACTACAAGATTCTATTCCCTTACATTTACTAGTATGAAATAAAAATGCCTTTCCAGAACACGCCACGCCAGGTGCATTAAAATGATATTAACAATAATAATAATAATAATATAAATGAAGGGTAGGAGTGGAAGTGAGAGAAAGTAATAAAACCTTACAGCGTTTTATAGGTCTCAGAAAGAAACGGATCATGTCCGTCCTATGAAGAGTAACTGCAATGCTAAAAAAAGAAACAATGAATTATATATGCCAAACTTTTTATTTTGCTTATGTTTACTAGTTACTTGTTTATTCTAAATTAAACGCGCCCTAATTAACTAATCGTGCGGCTGTAAAATAGTCAGTCATTCCGGTCTCGTTCATGGTGTTGCATTTCCTCGTAAAACGGGATTAACTGTATTACGTACCAATAGATTTTGAAAAATGTTTTTTCAAACTTTACACCCCAGTAAAACGAAACATTTCAATATCCAACGTCTCTATAATGTATAATCGATATATTGCTCAATTTCATTGAGTGGTGTTAAATTACCACGATAGACGACGCAGTAGAACATTCATACGCAATCTTTTAAATTTCAACCTGTTGCCCGTTGTAACATTTTACAAATCTAAATATATATATACACGAGTATATATTTGCAATAATGTAAATATTATTTAAAAAATATTTTACTACGTTATGGTTAAGGTTATTGTTGCGTTCACAATTTTTTTTCCATTGTTTGATATTATATTAAAATATGCTTAAGAATTTGTAACTGTTTTATACTATACACTATAAACCCAAAATCACAAAAATAATAATACACATTAATTTCATATACGTATTTCGAACCCTACGTTGTCATCCTTAGCAGAAACCAATTACTTGATATTATAAGTAAATAAGTTTTTAATTCATTAAATACAACAAATTTTTAGCGTAACATTTTGCAAATTTACCAAAATCTCACAATTTTGTTAACTTTTAAATTTATAATGTTATAATTTATTAATAGTTTTTACGTCACTTTAAGTTTGAATACTTGTTGAACACTTCTATGAACATTTCAGTTATCCATAAATGATAGTTTTTAAAATAATTAATCGAGAGTATCTTATTCATTAACGTATTTTTAACTTTCAGTAAATAACATAATATGACCATTCATGTTTCGTTTTGTTCTTTAGTGCAATTTTAGAGATTTTTAATTCAATACTACAATTAATTTAAATAATTATTTATCGCAACATCCAAGCCCTAGTTATTGTAATACAAATATTTTATACTTACTTTATTAAATCAAAACTTTTATAGTAAACATACTAAACTTGTAAAGAACAGGTACTACAAATCAGTTGGCTCCCTTGCTGCTACAAAATGATAAATTAAGTAATAGAAATGAAAGATCTATTTCCAAAATTATAGAACTCGGTGAGGCTATTATTGACAATTCCAGATTTCCGGTATTATTATTATAATTAATAATATTTCTGAGCGAATGTTGTAACAAAATAATTTAATCGAGAGAAAAATATGTTTATTTCGTTAAACGTGTACATTTTAAAATAAAAATGTTGTGATTTGTGTTCCCGTCAAAGAACCGTGAGTCCACGTATGCGGATAAATAAACATATTTTCTAACATTACGTTTAACCAACGGTCATAATAATTTTAATAATATAATCACGTGGCGGCGAAAACGAACCTACCTGACTAACCTAACCCAACCTATACCGACTATAAATCAGAAACATGGAATTAATTTGACATCACGTACCGTACCGTTCACTGGATTATTGGAGCACACCGTGCGATTAACGTGGGTACGATAAATGTACGATTCGTATCGTACCGTTTTCGAGTACGAAAACCGCGACGACGAACAATTTAAAACCACGGGAACAACGCGCTGAGTGAGTGAGTGCACGTGGTCGCGCGTACCCACCCGATCCGTCCGTCATAAGCCGACTAACCTGTGTTCCGGCGACGTTGGTGGCACTGAGGCCGTTTTCGTCCAGTGCGAAACCGGTTTCAGGTCCACGACCACCGTCAGTCGGGGCCCCGACCGCGTCCACATAGGTGTGTGCACAAGACGCGAACACGTAATTTCTCGTAGCGGCGATTACAATTGCAAACGGACACGTGTCGATATCCCGATCGTGGTTTTCGCGTGAACAAATACTAATACACCCGAACAGATCCGAACGCGAATACGAACGATTTCAATAATAACGCGTCCGAACGACCAAAGTACTCTCTCAGTCGTGTCGTTTCGCGGAAAACTACCACTGGACGTCGCGAGCGATACCAACGACTGTAGTCAATAACAATCAACGGTAGTGGTAGTGATTATATGAATACATTGCGCGGCGATAGTAAAATCGAAACAACGACAAGAACAAACAAAACGAACGGAAACGGTTATAACAGACACGCCGAGACGGGACGAGCGATGTATACATATACATACATACGTATATATATATATTTGTATATGTATATTTATATATGTGTGTGTGTGTGTGTGTGTGTGCGTGTGCGTGTGTGTGTGTGTAATCGTACGGCGAGACGAAGACGGAAAACGGTGAGAAAAAGACACGACGACAAATTGTGCGGCGAGACACGATCGTCTTGCACGCGGGAATTGTTGTCGCGATTGGCGCAGGGCTGTCGGCGATTGGGTGGGGGGATGGGTGGGTGGGAGGGAAAACGACGACGACGACGACGACGACGACGACGACGACGACGACGGCGGCGGCGACGACGACGACGCGCGCGCGACGGCGTTGGATCCGCGTGCACGGCGAATGGCAGGGATGAATGGTCCGCGGCAGACTGCCGGCAACGTTCGGGTTGCGACGAGGCGCGCGCGCTTTCGTCGGCGGCGGTGGCGGCACAGGGACGCGCGCGCGGTCTAGCGGTTCGACGGGACGGCCACGCGCGCGCCCCCGTTCCCCTTTCCCCTTCACACGTCGAGCCCCGCGGACGATGACCCAGTTTCGGCCGCCGTTCCCGAACCCCGTAGGCCGGCGAACGTTGCAAGGGACGGAACGGGAAACGAACGACGCACGTGCGGTGCGCGCCACAACAACAACAACAACAACAACAACGGCAACAATAACAACCATAATATCGTATAAATTTAGGTTGTCGGAGTGCGTCGCCGCTTTGTCTCGTAAGCCGCATGTGTATGCGTGCGGCGCGTCCTTCGAAAGGCGTGTACCTGACGCGATTCCACCTAAACGACGTCTGTGCGAACCGATACAATACGGTGAAAAATCCGCGCGACGTGAAGAAACTGCGATTACCTTCGATTAACGCCAGATGAGTTCGAAGACATTGGGGATGCGTTGACTGCAGGACGTGCAAAGCGAAACGTATCACCGACTAGTGATTTAGCCGTTGAGAAGAGTGAAGGAAATATGCATGCTCGTCCATAAAGCGTCATGGATATCGCTGTTTTCGGAAAACTATTGACGATTTCAGAATACGTGCAGGTAACGCACTTGAAGAGTGGCCGATTAATGTAATAGGAGATGCAATCAACAATATTGTAGGTGATGAAGTATTAATAATGATGTGGCTCTGAGATGGTAAGAAAACAACGTTCGAAGATCTCTCGCTCTGACAGAATTATCAGACATCGGCTAATCCGATTTTATTCTTTACAATTGTTTAGAATCAATGATATATAATGATATCAAGAATAACGGTAGAGGTTTTTCTATAAATGAAATATATTTTCCAACATCAGCAAAATGTATTGAAATATTCTTATTAGTATACCTATACATTTTCTATGACACGTTTATAAGGTAAATTTAAATTTAAATAAAAACACCTCCGTTATATCCTTTAGAAACCGTAATTTTAGGGAGCATATGTTTTTATAAAATTAAAATCGGACCAGTCGATTTCTCACAATTTTGTCAGAGCAAAAAATCTGACGATTTTGGGTTTACAATATATTATATTTCTTATTATGTATAAGTATATGTTAAAAATTAATTTTTTCTAGTCCAAATTTTACAACTCCTTTCAAAACGATATGTATGTCCTCAAAGCTGAAATTAAAATAGCACTAAAATAAAAAATAAAAACTAACAAATTATTTAAATAAATATACTAAATACTTTTTTCTCTATTCATTCCAATTGATATGTGGAATATTTTTATAAGTAATCTTTGTAAGACTGAGATAAATATACAGGAGATACCTGTAACGTCACGTACATAAATCTACCAAACCCGACGATTAGCGTGAACTTGGATCTACAAGACCAATTACCATTATACAATATTTTAACGACGGTTGTTTAGACCCAAAGTGAACGGTTTTTTTTTACTTTATTTTCGATTTTCTAAAAAAGTACCGTACGAAAATGTTATTATAACCAGGTGGAAAATGTGTTTCGTTCACGGAATTATTTTATTGTTTGCAGGGGACTTGAATGTATTCTGACAGCGATTTTATTTCTTTAGAACCTTGCTGTCCTAATCAAACATGATTACGTTTTATAACGAAAGGAAAATCAGTAGCACAACAATCAAATCGTATTTGTTTAACTATGATGCAAAAAAAAATAAAAATAATAATAATACAAATTTTTAATAATAATGTCAACAATTCATTATTCGTTTAGATTATTCACATACGACAAATTGAATTAAACAACTCGTTAAACAAACAGTAATTCTATTTTCAAATATAACTATAATACATATAATAAATTTCCAAAATAAATAGAAACCTAATTTTTTAGATAAAATATCTATAACGTAAACAGAGAGTTTTCAATATTTATGAATTCAATTCAGAAATTATGCGGAAGTTAAATAATATAATTCAATTGTTCTATATATAAACAAAAACTATATTTGATTCAACGTTTTATTTAATATCATTATACAATGTCGGCGAAATAAAAAAGTAAATATATTTGTAAGCTTAACTAATTGTGTCCACCGATTATAACAATTTTAAATGTAACAATAACTTATTAAAAACCTATCCAAAAAAATTATATGAATAATAACGTTTTAAATTTCATAACCTTGATATACTCGTAACTAGTGCACTGTTTTGGAAAATACTTGCACATACAGTGACAAAAATCATTAGATAGACTAAACAACCTGTCATTGTTCGCCGACGTGTTAAATTTGAAAATTTTCATATTTGTAAAAAACAAAATAACGGCGAAATGAATTCCCGATGTAATATAGCAATGTAAATTGGACTTGTAGATCGCATAATATATAGGATTTAACGTTTATTTTACGGTATTTCAAAAATAGTCAAAAACTATAATTTACGAGTACATTATATAAATATAACGTAATCTACAACGAGCCTTACCGTTTTAAAGTTAACGACTAAATATATAAATAAATATAAAATATTTTTTATAACGAGAAATTAAACGCATTAATATTGATTTATCGTGGGGGAGGGGGGAGAACGAGCAGACGAGGACCAATTGTCCAAGACTTTGTACCCTAGAAAGGTTTCCGGAACCTTGTGATTTTGAACCCGACGAAATTCTCTACTAATGGGCAGTTATATGTCCATATATATATATACATATATACGGAAGATATTCATCCGTTAACACGGAACAAAAGCCTCGCCAATGTCAATGCCTTCACTACGGGCGGTCGGTGTGCGTTATTATTCGAAATCCGTACTTTTCGCTTCCATTCGAAAGTCCGCCATGTATTCGGAATTTTCGCCAAAATACGTAGAATTGGTGTACACCCGTTTTGTTAGTCTCTGTTTTATTCTTTGGGGAAAAAAGAAAATAACTGTTTTTGGCAACTGGCACAATGCTCGATAACATTAAAGAACACGACAAAATAAAATAAGTAACAACTCGAAACATTCAATATTTAAGGGTTTGTATAAATATATTGTTTAGAATTTTTCTTATAGTACGAACGGTTTCGGTAAAAAAAAATATATATATATAAATATATATGTTTATGTGTATACATTACTGAAGTATATTTATCTCGAGACATTCGGATAAATCGCTAATACATAAATTGTGAACGTAGGCACGTATAAAAGACGACACAAAAGCCTCATACAAATTTGTTTGATAACAGTTATTTTATTACGTTTTATATTCGCAGTAATATCAAATAAATTCATAAATGTCGGATCCACTATATTTATTTCAACGAAAAATCAGCTATTTTAAATTATTTTAAAAAATGACCATATGATAGGAGCACTACTTTTCTTTTATTAAAATTCAAGGAGATGTGAGACGAATTGTAAGATAATATTTTAAATCATAAAGTATCTTATGTTAATGGATTAGATAAATTGTCAAATCCATTATATTTAATAACAAAATACGATTATATTAATCAAAATGATAAACCTATCGTATTATGAATAATGTTACAGACGACTTAATATCCAATTTTAAAATTATCTACACCATATTCTATATACCAATGTGATTTAAATACACGAAAGTGTGAGACGCATGTAGTTAAAATCACTCACGTACAAAATAAGACGAGCTATTGCAAATAAATGATGAAATATAGATTGTTTTTTATTATTCTGATGACAAAAGATTGTTATCAAATTTAGAGAGAAAACAGTATAGTTTAATTAAATTGTCCCAAAATTATCGGCTGACGGATGTTGATTTTTCTTTAGGAACAATATAATTTATTACTAATGACTAAAAAAGTTATTATTATCAATAATAATTGTAAATTTGAAAACGTATAATATAAAATTAATTGTATCCATAAATATCAACTGTTCACTGTTTATCTACTAATGTTTATCTCGGATAACAATTAGATATTTGTTTCATATTTAGCTAGACAAGATATAAAGACTATATTTTTTCTTTGCTAGCAAATTTATCTAAATATTTCACGACACATATATGTGTGCATAACATGTATTCTTGACATCGCGTTAATAAATAATTAAATAATAACCAGTAGGTAAAAATAAAATGTCTGAAAGATTCATAATTTTAAAAAAAACATTTAGCGCACGTAATTTTACATTAAAAAAAGAAAAAAACATAAACTTATAAAAAAAAAAATACTTACAAAAGAGTATAGTGATGTTGGAAAATTTTTAATTTCAAATACCTATTGTACTTAAGTGCGACTAAAACACGTCCCTTCTATACAATCATTTTAATACGTTTACAACGAAAAAATGTACTAAAAGATTTATGAGGTGAATTAATATTAAATGTTAATGAGTGTTTGGGCCAAGATCAAATAGAAATGAAATAATATATTAAGCGTATATTATTCTCTTATATTTTTTTTTTATCTAAAAACAAAAGAATATTTGGAAAATTATAATGTTTTGATTTTAATATATTATATATACATATATTTTCAGGGACAGAATCGACGTATCACAAATAAAATATGAATTATTATAAAAATATTTAAAATAGATAAGACCCATTTTTTTCATGATAGTTTAATTTGTATTGTTCATAATTCATTGTTAATTATAGTATCAACAATTTTTTAAATAAATATGATATGTCGTTATATATTTTTTCATCAATTTAAGTTTTAAATCATGTTTCGAATTTAAAAATGTTCGGGTTTTTCCTAAAACTCTCCAAGCATAAAAATGTATTCTCGATTCAAAATAATAATTATATTCTATTTTTTTTTTAATTTGTCGACTCAGCGCATTTAATACATATCAAAATGCATAAATTGCATAAACATTGGTACCAATGTTTTAAATTGCTGCAGTAAAGTAAACAGAATTGAAAAGCCATCATTTTATGGATTTTCTGCAAGTTTCCATACGTATTCCAGAACAGGACGACTTATTTCAGACTGTTGATAAGTCGGACGTAATTTTGGACCGTATTGTACCTAATTTACCTACGCCGAGTGCCAGGAGATTATTATTATTTATATCCTGAACGTGTGTAATAGACAGATAGGCTATCTGGCTGGCGCCCAACTATCGTATTTTATCAAACAAATCAAACATTTTTCCGATTTAAATTACTCGCACATCAGAAAGTTTAGGATTTTTAGATGGGCGAGAACGAACTGTAGAGGTATTAAATGAAAAGACAGGGAAAAACTGAAAAAGGACCTACTAAATGAAACGCGCGTATTCACCTGGTTTCACCTTAGTCGTCCGCTGTTTATAAATAAAATCTAGTCCGAGGGCGTTGGAAATTAAGAAAATATGCTTGCCAAGTTATTTTCTGAATTTGACATCCACGTTATTCAGTATAATGAAAATAAAAATTAAGAAGAAGAAAAAGAAGAAGAAGAAGAAGAAGAAAAAGAAGAGGAAGGAATAAATGAAATAAACGTAGAAAAAAATTACCGTGTCTCGGCGATGGCAGCGATATTTTGACTCGTTGCCCGTTGGGCGTATTCATGCCAGTGGCAATATATCATAGAACGCCGATAAAACGTGCCTTTGATGGTAAGAGGTCAATTGGAAGAACAACGTCTCTACAAGTTCACGGGCTGTCGACGGTTTTGATTCAGATGTGCTATAATTTTCACAAACCCAAAATTTGGACGACACGATAATAAGATGCGTTAAAATGTTATACAATACACATATTGATGTTGAAAGAATTGGCATTTATTCAGGCATCTTATTATCCACTACAAAAAGTCTCTTTTAAACTCATACAAACCAGTTAATGTCATGATTCAGTAGAGTTTAAAACCAATTTTGATATAGATATTAAATACCGGAAAATCCTTTAAAATCGAAAACATAGAATATCAAAATCAATATTTAACAATATAACACCATATCGTTTGTATTCGAATGTTATTTAAAAATTCAAAACATTGTTTTGTCATTGTATTTTTACTTTGTTTAAGTGTTTAAGGATTGCATCTTGAGTGAAATAGATGATTTCCGAGTTTTTGTTGTTTCTAAATTGTATAAAATAAACAATTTCCATATTTACCACCCAAAAAATTTAGTTGAAGAAAATGTAAACGGTGTTCTATACAAATACTCAAAAAGAAATCTCAAAACCGTATTTTAAGCAGTAAAATGTTTTCGATTTTTTTTCCTTTTTCATAGAATGAGACAGACTACTCTCAATGTGAATATTGTGAACGATAAAAATAGTGATCATATTAGGGTTTGAATTCTATTTTAAATACCAGTAAAAGCCGTTCAAAATCTAAATCTGTACCAAAATCTATATCGAAATCGGCAATCAACATTTAAATTGTAGCCAGTAAATATCAATGTTTAAAATCAGAGCATCGAACAAAATAAATAAATATTGGTAAGTTAAGTTGAAGTCAAAATATCGACTACTGAAAACCAAAATTTGAAAGCGAAAACAAAATCAAAAATGTTAAAACTAGCAGTAGTAATAAATAATAATAAAAAAAAACCTACAAAAATACAAAAATAACAATGGAGAGTGTGTCGGCGTAGGCATGTAATATTTACGAGAAATTAAGATAGTCATCTTAAGCCTCGACGGATGTCTACGCTTAACTGAATTCATATCTCGTAGTATATTTGAATAGTATAATTAAATTATTTCTGTTTTCAGTGGAATTCGTAATTACATGTGTTGCCGGACTATGAAAAGGGTACGAGTACCGAGTATAACTATATTGTCAACTCGTTTCCGTCGACTAGTGTAGCAGTAAAAATAAAATATTGTCAGAAAATAATAGAATATTATATTTTAGTAAGTAAATTTATAATTTATATTCGTTATTATTGCAACAGTCGTTATAGTAGTATTTCTACTTAATATTTCAACTAATTAAAACCGAATTCACAAAACGAAAATCGATATTCAAAATTAAAATCAAAATCATAAATAATTCCTGAAAAATTTATTTAAATTGAGGAAATTAAAACCGGTGTTAAAATTCGAAATCGAAACCTTAATATTTTAAATGTTAATATTTTGTTCTAAAGAAGCCGAACATAATTAAAACCCGATAACCGTATTTTATTAATTCAATGATACGAGGATATTGATAATATATAATATAATATATAATAATGATAATGATATCGTAATAAACAGGATAATAATTTAATTGTCGTGAACTTTATCAATACACTATTTACAACATAATCATATAAAACGAAATAATTTAATTTACAAATTATAGTTTTGACGTATATTCCATAATTTAGAAAAAAATTTAAAAATCAATATTATGCAATTGAATTTTTTTTTATTTAAGTTTTGAAACTACAATAATTGAACTTAATTTTTCATATTTTAAAAGTGTCTGAAATTAATTGTTAAAAATTAAAAATATGTGTAAATGGAAAGACGAGAAATCTGATGAACTAGTCGATTAAATCACAAACTACATGAACGTTTTGAAGCATTTTACACTCCTAAAAAGTTTAAAAATTCGAAATATTAGCAATTTGACATAAAACCTACATATAACAAAATTTTCTCGAATGATTTTGAAAATTTGAAAAAAAAATGTAGTATATTTTTTAATAAACTACATAAAAAAGTGAGGTATGGCATGTAATCTACTGTAACGTGTCAATGTTTAATGGAGCAATATCAATGATAACTTGGTGTTTTTTTGTTTCTATTTTCTTTTTCCCAGTTAGTTTTATTATCATAGATTACGAACAATCTCTTATGGGAAGTGCTACCTTTATTCGACAATCACATAACTAAAAAAGTGAATTGTTCTTATTCATAATAAAGACAAATTGTAATATACACTATAAACACAAAATCACAAAATTAATAATACACTTTAACTGCGTATACGTATTACTACTGGAAGTAGTAGTTGGTTTGCGCCTAAGATAACAACGCAGTATACGTATACGCAGTTAAATCTATTATTATGTTTGTGATTTTGTGTTTATAGTGTATAGCACAAAAAAGAAACAAATTCTCAAGTATATTTTAGTAAAAACATATTAGTTTAATAAATTAAAATACTATTCAATTGTTATTTATTAATAGATATTTTTGAAATAATTTTTAATTGTAACAGATATCTATAGCAATAAATGCCTATGCATGTAAATAAATTATATTTAAAATTAATATATCGAATGAAAAAAAAATGTGTGGCTATAATTATAAATAATATATTGTAACGATTATTTAATATTTTTAGAAAAATGTATAAAACAAATTTGAAAATGAAATTTCTAAAAAAAAAACTACAAAAATAATGACAAGCTGGTTTCAATTGGTAACTCGTTTTTTATTGGTTGTTTAAATCTTTTGTGAAAACATATAATAAATACAAATAATTTGCATGCGTATATTATTATATTTATAAACCAGATTTTATGTTGAAATGAAAAATGATTGATACTACTATTTATAGAAGAAAATTTTAAAAATAAACCGTTTCTTAAACAATTGTATAAAATTAGGAAATTAGTTCGATATATTAATAGTATATGTATAAATAATATGCACACATGTTTTATGATTAATAAGGATCAACGTTGAAATATATTTTTAAGTAGTTTCGTTTGTTGACAACCACTACTATTTACAAGCAACAGCGGTAACGATAAATGCATTCATTCTTAACCTTTAATATTATTATAACACTCGTTCTATAAATACTAATGTCGTTTACATCGTTTGTCTTTTTAAACCACGAGGATTGGCAACCTGTGGTATTCGAATGCCTATCTCAATAACGAACGGCTAAAAGGTCAAGAATCTGCAGAACAAATTCATCACGTACATCTGCTACCGCGTAGACTGTTAATAAAAAAATACATGAAACTCGCTTTTGAATGTGCATACATACTTTATTGGCAAGACTCCCGCATTACGATTTACAAATAATAACGTACAAGCATTAATTGTTTCGGAGCATGTAACTCTTAAAAAAAAATCAAATTTTTATGTAAAAACAAACAATCTTTAAAACGATAGTTAAGATTTTTAAAAATAATAAAAATTTGTCATATATTAATGACTATTTCATCTAATGTAAAGAAATATTATAGTTGTAATTATTATTTTTTTGGTCCTAAAGTTCTACTAGTTTACAAATAGTCGTAAAAAGACTACGGAAATGAGGATTTACCCCTTTATCATCACCACGACCAAAATAACATGAAATTGGTACATAACGAAGAGCCGTATATTTCATTCCTAACCCGATTATAACAATCAAATGAACTCCACAATGAATAAAGCAAGTGCTAAGTTTGGGATAAACTGGTGTAGTGATGCTCAACCTTTTTCCTTCAGTGGATCACATTAGGAAAATTTCGGTTTTTTGCGGAGCATCAATAATATATACAAGCTTAATATTTTATATTAATAGTACGTATACGATTTAATACATTATTTTCGCTGCTGAATGTTGCAAACATTTTAAAACGATTTTACGTCTTGTTTTATATATTCTAAAAAAAATTACACGAAAAATCGTGTAATAAATGTCTTTAATAATCTATTCAGATATTTCTCTTCAACTTGAACTCATTGAATTCAAAACTGTTTTATTTTATTTAAATGAATTTCAAAAATTTAAACAAACTTAAAACAAAACCCGAAACATAAATCTACAATATATGTAATTATCTCCAAACATAATAATAATGCTTGTACCAAAATATCCATTGGTTTTTAATGCATAACTATTAAGTTACATAAGTTACGTAAGTTGCGTAAACATTCAACTAACAAAACTTCTCTACATATAAATATAATTCATAATTAACAAGTTAATATTGTGTATAAATGATAATTTAATATAAGCGGTTTTAGTTTAGCGTAAATAAAATAGCAGTTACCGAAAAATCGCGAAAAAAATCTCAAGGATTTACGATTGTTCTATTCACGATTATAGTTATATTATTCTTATAATATTATATTTAATAATTGTTATCTTCATAAAACTCTTTGCAAGGCTGAAAACTAACGTTGAAAATAACTTTTAAATGATTTGGTAACTTTTTAACAAAATTTGTGTTAAGTTAATTGTATGCCGTGGTAGTAATTAAAATAAAAATGTTATTTATTTAATCTATATATATATATATATGTATATAAATTAAAATCACTTAGGGACGATGATTAGAATATCTTATATCATTTTTCAAATTATTCTTTTTCTTTATTGCCAAATATAAAACGTTAAAATTAAACTATGTTGTGCTTGTTTTATTAAAAATCAACCATTAACTTTTTAACGAGTTAAATAACTGAGTTAACTTGCGTGACCTTAATAGTTGACTTTTATTTTCAAATCTTAAATGTTGTTTTGATAACGTTACCTACTAGAAAATCCCCAGAAAACGTAAATCGTAAAATAAATAATATACTAAATAAAATATCAAGGTGGATTAAACATTTTTAACGACCCGGAAACGAAATGAAATATCAACCATTCGATAAAAATCTCCCAACTCCTAATTCAATGTACAATGAGAACCAGAAAATTCGTCTTTTTTCTGGTAACTTTATTCTTTGTATTATGTCAATTTAGTATGTTTTTTCCAATGTAAAAATCGTGTAAATTATTAAAAATATTTGTTCATGGATCACGATCGACGTTCACACGGTGCTTTGAATAGGCAATTCTGATACAGCCGAGAGATGCGGAACCACTGAATAGTTGTGCTTAGGAGCAGTACAATTTAATATTTTGAAACAATTTTTATATTTAAAATATATATATAAATGTATAAATTAAAGCCATTGAGTATTACAAAATATTACAAAATATATAGTTGTAAAAAATGTGTTTATTTTCTACCAATTTTGACTAAATTATTGTATCTGGTATAATGTCAAAAGGAAAATATCCAACAAAAGTAAAAAATAAAAATGAATGTGTATAAATAAATCGAATTTCAAATTTATTATAAAAAAAATATTGATGTGACCGTATAACCTATATGAAACAGTGACTTACCTGATGTTTATAGTATGTTTCTTCTTCTTCTTCTCCATCACCTCTATCCTAGGTATTTGGTGTCGGCTACATGTGTCCTATACCTCCACTTAATACGATTTTCCACATCATCTACGCACACAACAACAGTCCTCATATCATACCAAATCTCATTAAACAACTTTTTTTTCGGTCTTCCTCTTCCTTTTCTTCCTTCAATGTTCATTTCCATAACTATTCTTACAGCTTGACCAAACCATTTAAGTCTATTCTCTCTCATCGATCCTACTCCTATGTTTTCTCTTATATATTTATTCCTTATTCTATCTTATCTTATCATTCCACTCATCCATCTAAGTATTCTCATCACTGTTACACTCATTCTCTGCTTTATTCTCTTGTCAACCACCCAACACACAGAACAATACAACATATTATGTCTCACTACACTCTTATATAACTTACCTTTCAGCCTCATTGGACTTCTCTTATTGCATAAAACACCAAAATCTTCTCTCTAATTGATTCACCCGCACTTAATCTTATGTTTCACATCATTGTCAAAACCGCTTTTACTTTGTATAAAAAACTCTAAATACTTAAAACTTTCAACCCTATTTATAGTTTATAGTATGTTATAGATTATTGATTATATGCTATTGGTTTATATTATGTTTACTTTTACTATTAAGAATTAATATTTTCCACAATATATATATATATATATATATACGAAAATTGTTTCTAAATGTCCAACAAGGAACAAAATGAATTTCATTTTGTACAGATATTTTCTGAGTATTGAGTATTATAATAATAATAATAAATTATAGTCCATACTTGTTTAATAGTAGTATATATATTCTCCCAGCAACACAAGAAAGATCATAAAAATATTAACACGGAAATAACTTGATTAAAAGTCGAAAAGTTTAACAAAAAGTTCTTTCAATTCTCCGAAATCACATGGAATAATTAATGTAACAAAAAACAACAACTGAATATTTCGAGTGTCTGGAATATGAACAACTATTATAATAAAAAATAATAAAACCCATGTTATACTGGATCATATTTTGCATAGGATTTTTTAATTATAAAAGTTTCAATTAATAATTAAAGGCATTTTTTCTGATGACGATGTAGGTAAATTCTGATAATCAAATTTTATTTATTCACATGACTTATTATGAAAAAATCTATCCTGTACATTTACATTGCACATGATTTAATACATAAATAATAAAACATTATACGTGAGTATAATAATATATATTTTAGTATAATAATTATGTTAATAAAACGCGTTGAAAATTTTTAACGGTTTACAGTCATTAAATAAATAATCACTCAGAATTCATATTTAGGTACATATACATTGTTTGTTATTAAGAATAATTGTTTTATTATAGTTGTTTATTGTTTAATAAATCTTTTAAAAAGCAAAGAAGTTTTTTTTTAATATTATTATATAACATTACATTTTTTGTGCCTACTTTAAGCATTGTACGTGTACATTTAAACATTATTTTTAATTACTATTATTTTTAGTACAATTTGCAAAAATATAAAAAATAATACATAAAATGTCCCATTTGGAAATTTAAACTTCTCAAAATGTTCATAAAAATAAAAAAATATAATAGTGTTGTTTTTGAAAATAAAAGCTTTTTGTATTTAGTATAAATATTTACAACAGCAATGTTTTACTGTCACACAATTTCTTATTATTAATAATGTATACTTAGTCGATAACTACATTAAGTATGAATCATATGTTTAAATTACCAAAAATTATTAAAAAATAATAATATATGACATTAAAGTAATTGTAAATGAAACGTAATTAACAACTATATTTAAACTAAAAACGTATTTAAGACATATTTTGAAGTAAATATATATTCTACGAATGAAGAAGAGTGGAGAAAAAATAAGATAATATTTTAAATTATGAAGTGTGGTATGTCAGCAAATTGGATAAGCTGAAAATTCGAATTTTATTTTTGATAACATAATATGATATCAATCCAAATAATAATGTATTAGATTACGTATGTTATTATAAATGACTAATTTTTTAATTTTGATGTAAAGTATTCGAAAATCTATGCATTTTTACAGGTTTAACATACAAGAGTGTAAAATATACATATTTAAAATTAAACACGGATAAGTAAAATAATAGCTAGTATAAAGAAATAATAAAATAAAGATTGTATTTTTACTATTCTGAAACCAAACGATTGCTATCAAATATGGAAAAGGGAATAATATTATTGAATAAAATTTTTCCAAAATTATTGGTAAATAGATATTTGCTTAATATTGTTTATACAAAAAATAATATAATTTATTACTGTTAGATAAATACAATTATTATTATAAATTATAATTGTGGTAAATTAAAAGACGAATGATATAAAATTCGTAAACATCCACAACTATACGCTATTAATTTATATAGGTATGCATTTTTCCTTAGATAATAATTAGATATTTTTTTTTATTTGTCTGGGCGGGATGTAGGGAGGTGCCATATTTTGTAGTTAACTGATTGAGGTATTGTTGAGTGTTGTGTAATACTGGAAATAAACATATTCAAAACGAAATTTAATTTGTCCAAGTTCAGTCAATTTGACCGAGTGTAATATTTTTGTCTTGCTACACCATACGTTTATCATGTACCTAATATAATTTCAAATATGAAAAAAATACGATTTTTCTCTATTCATCGTTTGACCTTTCTAAAATCTAATTATATATAATATATATCATAAAAAATTGACGTTCATTTTTTTTACAGGATTTTCGCTGTTCAATAACGGTTGTCATAGTTACTCTTGTGCGATCCACTGTTATATACATTTATATAATATAATACTGATTGTATGAACGCCTCGAGGGAGTTTTTTACAGTACGTATATAGTAACCCAATGACCACAGCAATTACTCGAAAACCCTCGAACCGGTCTCGTTTATTTTCCTTTGATATGTTACGCCATTAAATCATAATAAATATATATACATATTGTATCGATTATAGTATATTTTTAAAAGTTCAAAATTCAATTAGCTATATATAAAACATAGTAAAAGTATTTGTATTAAAATATTGGAATGTCATTATCATCGTGTATTTGATTCGATAACTTATTACTACTCAAGACTATAAATACATTTTGCATGGTACTCGAAGTAAATTGAACCAATCTACAAACTACATATAGATAACGCGTAAAGCCATTATGCTAATTTAACGTTGTATTTGGAGTTTATGAGATATTAGTATAGTATATTACTAGGGAAAGCAATTTATAGGTGTAGCATTAATCAATTTCGTTTCGGAAAAATATATAAATTAAATATTTTTTAAATTTTAAAATAACTTATAACTGAAGCCTAATATCAACCAATAATAATTATTGATTGCATCTAATTGCTACAAATTGAATCTTTTTTCATTGACAATACACATTCGTAATGCCGCTGCATGAGGTTTACAAAATCCTCCATTTTAAGTTTTCGATTCAGTTGCCTTGTCATAATATTATTTGGTTTTGGAGAAGGGGAGTGAACACTGAAAATATTCAGTAGAATGAAGCAGATTTTAATTTTTCTCAGTAGCGTACGTCATTATGAGCCATACAATTTATAGTACTAAAATTTGAAATTCGAATAAAATTAGTAATTTATGGATACATAATAATGTATTTTTCTATTCTTATCTAAAAACTTAACATCAATGTTTCCGCTAATTACATCATAGTTTCTTTAATTATAACTCCGTTTTCACAGTGAAGTAAAATAAACAAAAGACGAATTCTGTATGATGGACACGAATTTTGGATAATATGCTTTACTTATAGTACATTTTTCTATTTATATTTATAGTGGTAACATACAAATAATGTATCGATCTTTATGTAGCATAAAATAGTAGTAGAAACAGAATTGATAAAATTGTACTTCATTTTTTTTTTTTTTATTTCGTAGATTATTAAAAACATTTTGGATGAAAATAAATTAAACTACATTTAGTAATTTCATTGATTTTGTAGGTATTTTATAAAAAAAAATTAATGGAAACTAGCAAAACTCTTTTTTATAAATCGCAATTACTTACGTAATTTTTTGTAATATTTGGGATAAATAATATCATGAAAAGTTTATTATTCATAAGCATTCAAGTTCGTAGTAACGGAGTGTCTCTCCGCGCCTCACTGCTACGAAATAAATATCGATTCGATATGAAATATTTATAAACAAACATTTTTGGAAAAATATATCCCTGAATGTGAGATTTAAAACTGAAGATGGAATTTAAAATAAAACCTGTACGGTTTATTTGGGATGGAAGACATTTTCAAGTAGGTCATATAATGCAATCTTTTGTTTGCGTAGTATTATTCCATAAATCTAAAGATTATGATAAAATCGTCGAATTGGAATAATGATTCTTAGCGATTTGAAACTATTTGAAAAATTTAGCCTTCCTAAAATATATTTGTCCAATACTCTTGTAATACACTTTAAAATATATTCATTCGAATCAATGCAATCGAAGTATAGAGTTTTTTCAGGAGATTCCTAAAATAATTAAGTGAAAAAAACAAAATTTTGTTTTATTATTATAACTCCAATAATGTTGTTTTAAAATACTTGAAAAATAAACTATTTATTTATTTTATGAATTTCCATAGCTACTTTTTGAAAAAATGTGATTGATTTTAAGCTAAATATAGATTTTAGAAAATATTAATAACCTCCGCTTTTTTTATGTTAAGAATTAATAAAATTTTCAATTTTACCACCAATGTTCTAATAATTTAATACAAGGTTTATAATTGAATATTTTAACATCTTATGTCTATTATACTATCTGTAGAATGTATTTGAAATGAATTTGCGAAATCAGACATAAAATAAAAATTATTAATATAATAAAACTATGTAAATGTGTATAATCGTGCATGCATGTATGTAACATATACGTATTATTCTAAATATATATATATATATATTAATTTTTGGTCTCGATTAGGAAGATTGGGAGGGAGCTTTTTAGGAACTGTAACCAATATTTGAAGATAGATGTTTTATCGGTTCTTTTTAGTTGGTTTTCTGTTCCGATAAATTCAGTTTTTTCTTTGATAATTAAATGTGTCTGTTAATGACGTTATACAAATAAAAGATCAAAAATCATATTAATATTACCATAAAAACAATAAATATTTTGTCTTAAACAAAGTTGTACTAACATTTTTATTTTATTGCCGTCAAATATAGATTAAATGTCATCGAGTTGAGTAAATATTTTTTAAGATTTTCCAATTTGTAAGAAAATAAAATTTGTTGAATAGTTAAGTAAATTATTTAATTAATAAGTAATTGAAAGCCATTGTTTATTGTAAATTGTTTTTATTTTATCTTCAAATCTAAATAAGTTATTTTGTATTTTAAAATTAATATTTCTTGCCGAGAAAAATTAAATCGAAACCTGGTCAAGACTGGTATTTTACAATGGCAGTGTTTTTTTTTTCGTTCAAAACTTTATGAAAACTTTATACCATATCGAACGAGAGTTGTTCCGTCGGTTCGAGGCGACGATGCACAACTCATGATTTTCAAACGATACATTTATCAAAGGCGCGAAATTTATATTACGACGGTATACTCCGATCGCGTTTTATGTAACACGATTATAGCCGTTTCCTACCGTTTGCACGTACAACTCGTTGTTCAGCCAACCTACGTATGTATATATGATACACGCGCACACGCGCCCGGTAGAAAGAGATCGTGTACGGTGTGGGTATTAGGCGGAGACATTGCATGAGCGTGTCGTGTTTTGTTCGCGGCGTCGTTGATTGCGCGGGTGCGCTACACTGGACGGGCGGTCGAGAGGCAAATGTTAAATGTTTCCAGTTATCTGCGATCGTCGGAAAATTGTTTTTAATCAGGTTACACGCTACAACAATATATATATTTATATATATATAATAATGTCTGTAGTATATGCCGTACCGTGTTGCCCGTTCCTTCTCAGCAGTTTGTTAGCGCAACGAGTCGTCTCACGTTCCTATACACAGATACGTATTAATATCACGTAGATGAACGCGAAAAAACACGTTATATCCAATGCGTAGGTACGTTTATAGCTATACTTATTTCGTATCCGCCCCATTTCTTTTCTTTTTCTTTTTTATTGTTGGAATAAAAATGGAACAGAATACAAAACGGACGATGTTTGGAGATACTAAATAAATAAATATATATGATATTGACTAAAAAGAAAAAATGCGACGAGAGAAAAATTTAACGCACAATATAACTTAACGAAATATATAATAAATATGCATTTGTGTGATTGTATGTGTGTGTATCTGTGTTACAGCCTATGGCTCGCGTATTTAATAAATGATAATTTTATTCGTGGATTTTGGCTGTAATGACAATATTTCTTATTTAAACAATTACTTAAAAAAACAGTTAAGATTAGCCGGTTGAAATTACAGAAAACTACGAGAACATGTGGTATGTATATAATACTTCACCTTGGCCCAAAATTGTTTATTAATAAAATAAAAGTACCTTTACATAATTTATGAATTTTTAATGTCATAAAATACATATATATATATATATAGTTAGCCCTAAAAAAAAAACGGTAACTGTTCTATCGTGGACTGCATTTTCGAAGTGTGCATCATTGAAGATTGCCCCAAAAGTTCGGTTAGTTCTTCGCTCTTGAATGAATATCAAAACGTTTATAAAGATTATGATTCGTAAGTAAAAATACGCGCGCAAGATTGATTTTGAAAAATATGTATTATATAGTGTATTGCAGTATTATATAGTGACATTATCCTTCGAATATTTCTAGTCGTCTGTCGAAATTCACGAATCGATATTCGATGCGATCCACAACGTTCGATTAGTATTAATTGTACGATTGATTTTCGTAGAATCAGTTAAAACCTTCACTCAATAAACGTCAAAACTATACTGAATCTATTCAGTAAGATATACAGTAGTTATTTGTATATATATATATACGTACATGTATAAATAGATAAACAATAATTAGTTTTAATCAAATTTCGAGTTATCCGTCTCATAGCGTTCAACGCGCATATTACATATTAGTATATTCATTGTACCCGCATACATTGCGTGATAACCAGTAAATGACAGATCGTAAATGCATTTAATGTTTTCGGATGAGATTCAAATAGCAAAATGTGAATTGACCAAAGTATTAAACTTTGTACGCTTTTTTATTAATCAATGCCGAACATTAAAAATGTTCTGTTTTGATTTTGATCGGTTATCAATTGATTTCGTTTTGAATACGATTTCAAAAACATTCTATGAAATATGAATAAAGATAACACGAATGTCCGTAGAGGTATAAGTTGTCAGCATATCATAATTTGTCGTATATAATATTACATATCCACGTGCGTATTAAATTCCAATGTTATTTTGGTAATTTAATTTTTATTTTATTACGATTTTAAATTCATTACATTATATTATGTAACACTATATAAACAAATACTGTATAGTATATCTTTTACATAGTGTCTTATAACAGCACACGTAATATTACTGAAAGCTATATAAGACGATAGGAAGCTTCTAAGTTGATTTTTCTTGCTAATTAGAAAATCTTAACTTTTAAGTTATTGAAGTTAGTATTTTTAAAGTAAAAAAAATATATAAATGACTTTTAATTAAATTAAATTTTTTAAAATTAACTTGTGCAGCCTCACCAGTTGCCAAAAGTATACACATTTCTGTGAGTGAATAGAGTTTGCCTATGAAAATATTTTGCACAGTGTTTTAAATTGTTTTTCCTTTTTATCTAGATCGAGATAAATTTCTAAATAATATAAATATTTGTTGTTTGGTATCCAATCACTTTTAAATATTTCGATAACTGCAACATTATATTGAATGGACAAAGAGCAAAAATAATTCAATGAAAATATATAAAATATTTTAAACGTTCAATTATTCGTGTCCAGAAAGCGTGTAAAATGATTTACTTTCAGATTTATTCTCGGTGATAAATAGTTTCCAAGAAATCATTTATAATGTTCCTAAGCTGTTACATTTTTTTACAATTTCACGAATAATATATTATTCCGCTATTATTTTCTACTACTAGTATTGTTCCCGAGATGGTCTGGATGTACCACAATTGCCTATCCGGAACGCCGTGTATGAATATCGATCAGGCCATGAATAGTTACAAACGACTTGTTCGGTTTTTAAGAACTCAAAAAATAAATAACACTCCGTGAATTTCATAAAATATATTTATTTTACATTGACATTATCCAGCTATTTAGACTGTTTTTTTATTTAGACTGTGATATAGTCGAAAAAATTCGCTGCGATAACGGTTACAATTATTTCATCTAGATAAACGTCACACAAAAGTCGATAATGATTTTTATCGATTTCAAAAGGATTTATATATAAGGGTAAACCCAAAAGGAATGAAATTTTTTTCTTAAAGGGGTGCTTTAAAGTACTCGCCAACACATTTTGTTCTTAAATTTCAATATGAGGCGCATCGCAGCAAAATGTGTGTGAGGCTGACTGAGTTTTTGACTAGGCTGAAGCTCAAAAACTTAAACGCAAACGGTGTACCTAAATTTGAAAAAAGAATTGGAAAATATCTTATCTATCATTTAACTTGTAGAAACGTGTTATTTGTTTCTGTTCTCGCGGATGAAAAAACTAATTAAAATAAGGCAATTTTTCAACGTGAAAGAGGTAAAGAAAAAAACGATTATGACACAAAATAGCACACAAAAAGACGAACGACAAAAATGTATTCACATACGGAGAGTACTTTGGAGAGGTTGGATAGCGTAGTTTTTAAGTTGTACTAAATATACTTTTTTTTACAGTCAAAGTTAATTTTAAATCTGCCCTCATAATATATTGTTCTTCCCATGTGATTTTCCGACCGCAATAATCATTCTGGATGTTAAAAATCTTAGAAAAATTCTACACATAGACCAATAATTATTAATCACGACAATGCACATAGAACGCACGTCCGATTTCACTAGTTTTCATTGTTATCGCGTAAATTGTAAATAATAACGGAGGGATTTATTAAATCCGTTGCTCGCGATTTACCGCATGTATATTACATTAAAATATTATTACTCGAGACGTGCGCCTTCGGTTTGTAGAAATGACTGGTAGAGTGGCAGAGGAGAAAATCAAATGTACACATAAACTTTAATAAAACGTTCGTGGTAAATGTCGGACGTATTCACTTAGTTCAAATCAAAAATAAACGTTTTCACGACTGTTAAACTACGACGCGGTGAATACAAAGACGACGAAGAAGAAAAAAAGCAATAATAATAATACGTGAATAATAGATGGAACAGGTGAGGCTAAGCCGGAGAAAAGACTTATTGTTTCGTATACAGCGTGCAAGGAGGTGTTATGTATTGTGCTTAGCGAGGTTGTCGACAATATAAAAGACGACGGCGAGCATGTGTTATTTGAATTATGCGCGTTTTATTCTGTGTGTGTGTGTGTGTGTGTGTGTGTGTGTGTGTGTGTGTGTGTGTGTGTGTGTGTGTGTGTGTGTGTGTGTGTGTGTGTGTGTGTGTGTGTGTGTGTGTTTGTGTGTGTGTGTGTGTGTGTGTGTGTGTGTGTGTGTGTGTGTGTGTGTGTGTGTGTGTGCGCGTGTGTGTGCGTCTGTAAGACATGTGCAATTCTTCCTTTCGTGCTCGTTTTGCTCGTGCACTCACTATTCGCACTTGAATATTCGACAAATAATTTGCCTTCCATCACACCCTCGACTTTATCGGCCGAAATTCTAAGACGCATGTACTTTTACCACCATTACCTTTCAGAACATATCGAATTTTGACTTGAAATAATATCTACGTATTTTGAACAGTGCTGCTACCATCAGGCGTACAAAACGTGCACCGCACCAGATCCACACGTTTCAGCAGTCCCTTCAAATACCATAACAGTAGACTTTGGAAGATTATTGTTATACGGATTTTCAAACGTATTTATAAACGTATTTATTTCGTAAAGGGAAATTGCTTTTTTTCCATTATCGTTTTACATAATTTTTTTATCGTTTTTCAAAACGCAGATTAATTTAAATGTATTTTCGTCATTCTTCTAGTAGAGATCAATTGAAAAAAAATTTAATCGACATATATTTTGATGTTGATGACAAATACGTTTTTAAATATGTCAGAAATATTTTTTTAAGAAAAGTGGGTAAAATTTTCAAGTATAAATTTACAAAACATAAATGATTCCGCTATTTTAATTTATTTCAGTAAATATTAGTAATGATTAGGGCACATACTTATTTTAGATATTATATTACATTATGTTTTGTTTAAAATAATAAGTTTCCATGAATGAAATTACAAAATAGTAACTCATATGAACCAACTTTTACATCACTAATGGCTTACGGTATATTTTAACTATTTATTGTCAAAATATTATTGTCAAAATATTATTTATGAATATTATATATTAACACGTACGTGACTATGTGAAGTAATGTTGCAACGCTACGCTGAATTATCTGGATTGGTCCCTTTATTGAATTCAATATTGTTCAGGGCGGTATTTAAGTGTTTAACTTTATACATAATATGATAATTACGCAAACACTAAATAAACCAGTAGTTTCCAATGTAGTTATCAGTGTTTAACTTCAAGGGTTGGATATAGTAAACTTTTTATGATATTATATAATGTGATCAGTATATATTAAATAGTGTAATAGTGATTATTAGAAATACGGTCAAACGACTTTTTTAAATATGTGACAAGATATTTTAATATGACTAACTATAAAATTATTTAAACATATTTAAATAATAGTAAATTGTAATATTTGTAATAGTACGAAGGAGATATTACACAAAAGTGTAGTGAAATATCGATAAATTGTAAGTCCAAAATTAAAAATCGCAATTTAGATTTTTTTCAAATAATTAATTATAAAATACAAAAGAAAATAAACATAATGTTATGAGTATTACATATAAATATATAACATAATGTATAAGTTCATATAACATCAGTTCACATATAAATTGAATGAATATTATTACTAAACAATACTCGCGATAAAAATAAATAAATAATATATTTTGGAACCGGTATAATAATAATAAACTTTAAAATTAGAAAAAATTAAAGTTCTTATCAAAAAAATACTTACAAATTATTTTTATGGCTTGAATATATTATGCAAACCCTTAATGAGTCCAATATCAATTAGAGACGCATCATTTTATTCAATATTTTAACAGTGTATTGGTTAAACAATAATGTGTTCTTTTCATTTCCCCTATAAAAAATATACATTTCTTAAATTTTAGTTGTAGGACATCCATTGTACGAAATTCGTATTTTATTCAATACACTGCGCAATGCAAACGGAGTTTCAATTAAATTTACTATGATATCATATCTCATTATTTTGGACTAAATTACAAAGTCTATTAAAATAAATCCTTTTATTAAAGTAAAATAAAAAAATATCATTGTTAGCTATTCACATTTTAAGCGTTAAATGTTTCTGTGTAGTATTTTAAACAGTAGTTGGATTAAATAAATAATAAAACTTTGGTGCTGTCAAAATACGAACTGAAATTCTGTATTTTATAACACGGAAAAACATCAAATGTTCAAAATCCTATAGTTAGATGCAAAAATTAAACATAATGTCGAGGTGTGTATATGATTGTTTATATTATATTGTTTTAAGGTCTAGTATTTTCTATTTAGTAACTTAGTAACCGGGTTGTTATAATTATCAAGAATTTGACATTAAAATAATTTAGTAGAAGACGCGCAGTTATTGTTTATCCAGAAAATTGTTGTCGTTAAGCTTAGAATAAAAGAATGTCTGATATCTCTCCAGTCTACAAAGTAGCCAAAACCCATTACAAACGATTTAACATTGTGTACCGGGTTTTGCGGCTGAAGCCTATTACACACCTTCTATTAGCTCGAGAAGCTATTCAAGGGATGTGGTAGGGCAAGGTCTGATCATTCTATCCGATCAAATCCTGAGTCATCTTTATGAACCACCAGCACAGAATTTCAGCCCGTGCCCTTTAGAGGAAGAGTTGTAACTCAATTCAACGCTGTATTGGTCCCTCTTCCTCCTACTGAGTCTAGTGGTTTAGTCACTATCTCGCGTTTGTCCCATAGACACCACCTTAAATCTAAGATAGGCACGCTATGTAAATAATGATCACACTCACTTACTGTTTGAATTAATATAACAGACTGTAAAATAATAAAATATAAAATTTTAGAAATAATATTGAAACAATTATATTGCAATAATCATAATGTATAAAACTTAAAACAGGTAAGTTAAACCGCTGTAAATTTACCTCCATGATACTATTGTAACGCACTGGGTGTTTTAAATTTGTTTTATTATTTTAAATTTCAGAACGATGATTTATCATTGCATTCCAAATATGTTTCCGATTAATTTTAATTATTAAAATGATTCCAAATTTTAAAGGATTGTAAAAAAAGCCATATATCAAAAATGACTAGCGCTCTGTAATTTTTGACAACATACGTCTTTATGGTTACAATTATTGTAAACATCTATTTACAAGTATGTCATAAACCATACACAAATAGATACACAACAATACAATAGGTACATTAATTTAAATCTCTATTTTATTGGAATTTTAAATGTGTTTTGAAATTAAATGTATAAGTAGTAAAACGATAAAAAATAACCTTGAAATCTGAAAATAAACAGTTCATGATATATTAAAGATAAATCGTTCCAACTAATTCCATGCATTTTATTATAAAACATAATCGATTTGTCTGCTTATCCGATTTGGTCATCTTACCATACTCCATGATTTAAAATACTGTCTTACATTTTTCCGCACTTTTTCCTAAATTTTATTAAAATATTAGTTGGAACATATGGCAACTGGTGAGGGACCAATTTGTAAAAAAATGTAATGAAATAGTGATTATTTGAATATTAAATTTGTTTTAAATTATTAACTAATAGTTTTATCTTCAAATTATACATACAAAAAAAAGTATATCACATAGATATAATTTTTTATAACTAAACTCTTTAAATATTGACTAAATGAAAAGGTATTATCCTTGTAGCTAATTAGTCTAAAATCGTAGCGACCGAAAACAGGAGCGAACGTTTACGAATATTCTCCCTCTTATTAGCTCTAAGAAAACGGATTTATTGTCATAATCGCAAATATTGCGGTCCATAAATATACAATGCACGTCAGCAGCTAAAGTCTGACTGGTCCAAACAGTAATTTCGAAATGGCTGTTACCCATTATACAAAATATTTAGACTTTGTACACAATAGAAATGGTAATTAATAGTTATTGTTTGTCGATACGTCTTGCGGAAACTTTGTTTGTGGACGATAACTTTAAAATCAACAGCCCTCCGAAGATTACTCCAAATAACTATATTGATTTAAATTTAACGTTTTAATTGTTATCAATTGAGTTCATGTTAATACTAATATAATATGTTGTATAATATCCTATTCAACAACATGAATTAAATATTGTAATACTACCGACGACAAATATTATTTAAGTGTGACATTTTGCGTGTCGTCGTTTAAACACACATCGACTTTATGTAATTAAGGACGTGATATAGACAACAGATTCGTAGAATTAGAATTGTATAATTTAAAATAGGATAATTAAATTTTTATCTGTATTGGACAAATTTTTGGACAAACGAAATGTGTTTTCGGATAATAATGGTTTAGAATAAAAAAAAAAACAAACTAATAAATAAAATTGAAATTCTGTGAAATCGTGTTATATTATTATGATATACAACTAGGAAGTTATGTCACGGTAAATACAAAATATTGTACATAAAAAATGAAAAATATATTCGACTGTCGTAAATAAGTATATACATAACGCACAAATCAAAATTGTTCCAATGGCATTCTAACGATTATAGTTTTCGCAATAAAATAAACGCATGAATCCTTTGTTTGGCTATTTAATGGCAAACGCTTGTTTTTATGACCTACACGCAGTCTCGTATTCAATGCATTAATATTATAATTATTATTTAGCCTACGACAGGTACGACATTTTAAAATTATTACCGATCAATTGTAATATTATTGTTGATCTTTATAGTTATCGATACCTACCTCTCCCTACAACTTGATTGTCTTATAAAAGGTTGTTTACCGATAATGTTGCGTGTAAATATTAAATACATATTGTACGTACTTAAACAGCATACTACAATTTTATTCTTCAAAAAATACCAACAATATATGAATTTCGTCTACATAAATAACTCATTTAAAACAATTTAATAACATATTATTACAATTAATAATGTCTAGTTGACGCTGTCTGCAATCAACTATAAACAATATAAAATGAGAAGGTTATTTACTGATAAGAGAGATAACATAATTATAGAAACATTGACTGTCATGGAAATAACGGATGTCATCAATGTAAATTATAACGGTAATTGCAGTTATTTATATTTAGATTTTATGTCCCTGTGCTTTCTATAATTTTCTATACAAATATATGTACGTATAAACCGTATAAAATATGGCATTTTTATTTCCAAATAATATGCACACAGTATATTTCGCAACGTTATATAATATTACAGGTTATTGTTTTGAATTGATTATTGTTTTTCGGTAAATAATCACACGAGCCACTTATACAATCAGTGTCGACGAATTTCCGGAAAGTTCGTTTTGATGAAACCATTCATACTATAGTAGCAACATAAATTTGCGGGTCAACGGCCATGATTATTAACCGCGTGAAACTTAGAGGAAATCGAGGTACCTACACTCGTATTTATGTATAATGATTCATTGTAATAAATCCTTTATTTCACATGACGCGTGAAAAAAAATAGTTCTTTTGTATATACACATACATTCCTCGAATCGTTTTACATATTGTTTATTTTGTTTTACATTACAGCAAATACGATATGAATTATTAATATAATATATATATATATATATACTCGTATAGTGCGGTTTAATATTATGTACACGTGTATTCATACGGTGGTATGAAATTAAATTTTTGTTTTTATACTCGTAATGTGTACAATGACTACAGGTGTTTTCAATTTTTACATTCCACACAAAATGTAATATGTGTAAACGACACAAAAACTAGAGAGTAACCTTCGTTATACATATTTTATAACGAATAACAATGGCGTATGTACAGGCTGAGTGGGATATGAGGGATCGCTCTCTCCCCTTAGCCTTTTATTTTTTTTACGGTATCTACTCATTTCGCATCACAGTTTTAAAAACATTTTTAAATATTAATAATGAAACTACTCAATTTCTGAATATGTGATTACGATAATTTAAAACGTACCGCAACGTTCCATTCTATATATCGAACGCTATGATACTACAAATATTTGTTTTTTAACCTCAATTTCAAAGACAAATCGATAAAATCGATGATATTACGTTCTTCAATTATATCATCAACAAATTGTAACTACATCAGGTCGTCACATCATTCAATCAGTCATGTAAAATATTCTAACATATCCATTCAAATAAAAGTATTCAAACACATTTATCATTGGTGGTGAGGAAGGGGGCACTTTAAAAACAAAATCCTAAATACACCAATAATGTACACTCGGTGAAGTGTATTATATATGTAGGTACTAGGTAGTATAGTTTAAATAGTACCATG
This sequence comes from Schlechtendalia chinensis, assembly GCA_019022885.1. Lineage (NCBI taxonomy): Eukaryota > Metazoa > Arthropoda > Insecta > Hemiptera > Aphididae > Schlechtendalia > Schlechtendalia chinensis. Next base: position 7,188,741 of record CM032340.1, on the reverse strand, counting down.
TAATACTATGTTTAAAATGTTCATAATAATTCGTCATTAAATATAAGAATATGTATAATATATTCTTAACAGTTGTCTTATACATATTTCGTCGTGAACATGAGTAGGCGTACGATATTTTAATAAGTTTGTGTCTTTTAAATGTACACGAGAATTATAAGTGCTATAATTGGACCGCTATAATTAAATGATAACGGCGTGAATTTTATGCGACAATGAATATTCGACATACGAGTGAACTGTCATCCTTTGTCAAAAGATCGTAATTTCTATACGTTCATCTGTAATTATTGGCAATTATTACATTGACAACAATAATTAAACGGCATTGTTATGAGTAGACTAATTAATTAATTTTTCTTTACGTTAAAAAACCCCTTTAAATGAGCCAACACAATATAATTGAAAGAAAATCAACTCTGTGATATTTTGTTGCGACTGAATTATTTATATAACACGTCAAATAAATAATTATTTAGCAAAATCTAAATAAATCAGTCCATCGACCGATCATATTAGAACAATTTAAAAATAACTGGACGATTCGATTTAATAAATATTATCCCCTTTTTTAAGTTAGATATTTTTTTTAGCTTCAAATTAATTAAAATAATAATCTGTATTGTCTTGTTTTATTGTGCTGGTTATTATTTTTCCTCTACATTTGCACAACTCTATTTATAACATATTATACACCACGATTTTATTCAAAATCTGTACTTGAAGATATTGATTATTGGCTAAATATTATTACACAGAAGAAATGCATTTTTATCGACACAAAAAATCCAAAATTCCTGTATATGAATTGTGAATAATCGTGCAGAGATTTAAAAATTACTCCAAACATAACATATACCGAAATATTATGTAGAGCCTATTGATTTAATATATCTTTATATTAGCATATAATAAACATTTTTATTAAAAAAAATGAATTCGAGAATTTAATTTTCTTTCTCAAAATTCGAATAATTGAAGTCGAACAATAACTATTACGTGTCGTTGATAAGACCAATTCGATGCGTATAAAATTACATCGAAAAAATCAATTTCGTTACATTACTATTGTCCGCCATGTGTTCGACACAGCATCAAAAATATTTAACTTTATGTGGTATTATATAACACGTAATATTTGTTTTTAAAATTTATTCCATCTTCTACAATGATTTAAAATGTCAATATTAATTAGAATAGTACGTATTTAATATAGTTAAAAAAACTTAATTTCTTCGTTCTCTGAGATAAATCTTTATAGTCATAATTTGGACATTTCAATCGATTAAACAAGTATAACAAATATCTGTTCACATAATAACATGCCAAGAAAAATTTTAGTGTAAAAAAACATTTGAATTAAGTCGTATAATTAATTTTGAAATAATTTTTGAAGTTTGTTTATGTAAACAAATTTTTCAAATAAATTTAAATTATTCAGTAGAATGGTAATCAAATAATATTGAAAAAATTGACGTTTTCATAAACTTCAAAAAATGTTTGAAAATCAACGAACTTATTTTTCGGACTTTATACAAACTTCTGACACAGACATTTATTTTTTAATACATTCATAAAATGAGTATTTTTTGATTTTGCGAAAAAAAATTAAAAATTTTAATATTTATCTCGTCGTTACTTGCACTGTTTCCGTTGGCAACTTTACTCGTACGAGATATTTTATTTCCAAATGTCGTCTTTTTACTTATTATATGAATAAATTAATTAAAATTACTTTTAGACTATTTTTTTATTATTTTAAATATTCCAATAATAAATAAAACAAATCTGTGATTAATTATATTAATTATTTAGTTATTAAAAAATAATTTAAAAAAATTTATTTTACACATTATATTTTAAAAATTTAGATACTTATAAATAAGATATGTATAACATAGCAACCCGAACACACTTCTATGATATGATCATGATATATTAATTAACGCATGTCGTGCAAACCTTAATTTGTTGTTTTGCGATCTCAAGTTCTTTCGCAAAAATAAAATCGACATTTTACTCTTACATTTTATTTGGTTTGTTGTACATAAAAACTGTATCAATTTGTATTAGTTTAAAAGCAGTTTATCATCTGATTCATAATAAAAAAAATCTGAATTGGGATATTTTAATAATGCAGTCTGAAAATTCGCTGTCTAAATCTGATTGCTCTATGTCAGTATTATGATCACTTATATTTTCAGTAGTTTCAGTAGTTACAGTATCTTCATCACTGAACGTTTCGAGAAAATATTTTATACGTTTTCTTTCGAAGATCGTCCATTTTAAATTAAATTAAGAACAAATTACCCGCACATGATAAATTATTTCCAAACACTGACGCCTCATTTTAAGATATTTTAGCAAGTGATTGGAATACAAAGATAACACGAAACCGATACAATTTTATTGTTAAACCTATTATTTGATGCTATAGGAATGTATAAAGATATATTTTCATTATAACACTCATAAATTTATAAATAAAAATAAGTTGGGGTCATTTATCCCGTGCGATTAACGATGGGTTAAGCTTAAAAAACTATAACAATTACAATAATTTTAATGTATGATTTTTAGTAATTATAACAAAATTAAAAAACTTACAAATTAATGATAGAACAATATTCATCTACTCTGTGAGACACTATCTCTTTAGTCTTATAAATTGTTATATTTTAAAGTAGATAGCTGCAAATATTAGAAATTTAAAAATTTAAGCATTTTGTAGCTAAAAATCTTAGTAATTTTCAAATTTTGAGATATTTTAAAAAATTCTAATAAAATTACATTTTTTTAAAAACATACAATTTGTTCTTATGTCCCGTTTTCTTTCAATTAATTTTAATTCTTTTTTGTAATAAATGTATTAATAATTTTGCATAATAAAAATGTATGTACATCTATAATTATTTATTTCAATTAAAACATGGCAATTAAAGGAAATATTTTCATTGACATTCTAAGAATTTCAATTTTACAGTTGAAATCATTTTTTAAAGGTAGTATAATTTATACAAAAACATATATAAGCATCTAAACAATATTTTCAATAACTTCCATAGTTTATTATTAATGATTATTAATATTTAGGTCATGTATTAGTTGGCAGGTATAAATATATTTTTTTAAATATTCAACGTTTTTTGTCTATACTTTTATTGAATACGAATAAAGTGTATAGTATATATATATATATATATTATTGGTAGCATATTATTTATTTTAAATTCTATGACTGCAATGGTCATTAGAGCAATGCATCTTTCTGAACACATGCATCAATTTTTAGATTACATAAATTACGCGCTGCAATTCATTAGTGAATATATTGGAATGACTTTTTTATACAGTTAAAAAAATATTACTAACCCAAATTCCAACTATCGTAATTGTATTTATTTTTATAACGTTCACATAGATTTCAATCGTTATCCGTATTAGTCAAAATATATTTGACAATAATACAAATTTATTTCACAAATTTTGTATTGCTTAATAATGAAAATTTATAAAACAACGGAAAAAAAATTGTCTTATTGAAATTTTTGATTTAAGTCTTTAAATTTATTTAAAAAAAATTATCTTATACACTTATATAGTTATGCGTAACTATTCACATGCATATAATACCTTAAATATAATTTTGAAACTCGATCAAACTACATCTACCGCGACGATTCTATTTTTGTATTTTCTTTTTATTGTACTCAGTGACCGAAACAAAATATACAAATATTTATATATATATATGGGCATGTGTGCGAAAAAAAATAAATATGTCTGTTATGTTTGTAAAATGTATAAAGAGTTCAATAACACAATATATAAAAAAAAGAATAAAAAATGTTATACTTTGAAGAAGTGCGTAAACACATTTTAAACTTACATCGCTTTGATTTACTTGGAATATCACAAAGAGTGCACGCAACAATATACAGTCACAGAATCACAAACACATGCATATATATATATATATCTACTTTTGTTGACAAAACGCTCAAACACCAATTTAAATTTTATTGTCATGAGAAAATTATACTTCTGGTACCTGCATTAACAAGTTAAGTGTACTGGGAATTCTTTTTAAAATGTTTACTTATACAGTAATTCATGTGTTCGTTCAGTAGAAAATTTTCACTCATCGACAATGTCGACACTTTACTCGTCATATAATGTATATAATTCTACGTATTGAACGAATGTATAGATGAGATATTATTAAATTGTTACTCGTACTAGAAACAAACCGTAATAAATATAAAATATAAATGTATAGATACGTAATATAAAATTTATAAATTGGAGATTAGAGTATAAAATATAATTAGAGACGTAAAGTTAGATTACCCAGTTAATATACGAAGTATGAAAAATTGAAAAGCTTGAATTGTACGAATGTTTCAGGCATTAGCTGAATCTAATATTTTTAAACCATACGTTTGAATTGACATTAAATGTAACTTGTTATCTAGGAATACATCCCAATTTCACAACAGTCATGACTATAAGATCTATAAATTATCTATTGGCCTAAAACATTACAATACTATTTTAACAGTGTCTTTAACTAGTTTTGTAATTCTATGTTTATGCAAATAAACAAATAAATATAATATTTTGAAAAACATATTATCTACTATAGCAGTTTACACCTTGTTAAAAATTATACGAGAAGTGGCATCATGTATTGAACGCCCAAATTAAGAGACTCGTCTCTATTATCAGCAATAAGAAATTATGCTGTGGCTCGATTTATAATAAATAATCTGAGATACTGAATACAAATCATTTTCTTTGAGAATTGAGAAAAAAGGAGTCTTTTTTTATGATACATCCAGGATGGTTTATTGTCGAATATTATTCCATGATATTGTGTTAAACATGACATTTTCATAATGTTATTATCAATGAACACTGGTGAGAAATAGATCTTACGTAAGGTAAAAACAATATATATGAATTTTTAGTGATTTATTTTACTCTCCGTTTAGTATAAAGAGAAATAAAAGATTTAGATGATTTTAAAGAACCATTGTACCTATGATTAAATTTTAATATAAAGAAAATAGAATCCTATCGTCTGCAGACTTTACAATAGATGTACGAAGATGGATCCAAAAACATATAATTTTTTTTGGGTTGGCAACAGTTAGTAGCAGTTTATTTATTGTAAAAAAATTTAGTCGATATATTTGACTAGTGTACATCGTATCATTGCCGCATGCATTGTAATTTTTGAACAGACAAAGTTTTCTGAGTTTCTAAAAGTCAATTATTTTGAAAATAATTTACGAATAGTTAGCTCGTTTAAAAAAAAATTGTGACTGTTCATCCGTAAATTAATCACGCTTAAGGTGGTTTTCAATGGGCCGAACAGATGACAACATCGAGAAACTTCAAGTAGTGATCAATGAAGATCATCAAACGCCATTGATAAAGTTTTAAAGCAATAAATTAATAGTAGTGCTGTGGAGTATATTCCAACACATTTTATTTCAAAATCTCGAAACGAGGCAAATTGCAACATAATTTGTACTTCGCACGCTGACGGAGTTCAAAAACTCAATCTCAAAATTGCGTGTTTAAATTTGGAAAATGATTTGAAATTGTTCCCTCTCACTCATTTTCTCTCTTCACATGACTTAGCGTCGTCTGATTATTTCCTTTTCTCACTAACAAAAAAGATCATGAAAAGAAAGTGATTTACTGATGTGCAAAACGTTAAGAAAAAAACGACGGAGGCATTAAAGGACATTCAAGAAAAAAGCTTAAAAAATGTATTCACACATGAAATAACGTTAATACCAATGCATATGATATTGATATAATTGTAAATTATATTAAATACGCTATTCTTAGAATCCAAATTCCCGTAATTGTGTGATCCAAATTCTTATATGATTTATAAAACTAAATCAAAGAATTCAAATGTATTTACTTGCCTATTATAATTCAAGTTAACAGTGTATAGAAAAAATTCATTGCATCTTTTAGTCCACTACGTTGTACATTTCTATCGCAAAAAACTATATGTATTTATATATTATTCAGCCGAAATACTACGAGTATAGTAATCATAAGTGAACTTACAACTTTGTACAAGGTGAAGGATTTTTCCAACGCAATGTTTCCAGCATGAATTAATAATAACCATTCGAAGAAAATGTTTCGTTTTTGAATATACGAGTATATTATATATGTGTATAAGCATATGAATATGATTCTTATGATTTTTTTTTTTTTTTTTACTTACATTTACATGGAAACGTATTAAAAGTCCTGGTGTTACGTGTCAAATAACTGTCAAAATTCCTATCGCGTACCATATCGTATATGGTGAACATCAATTACTTGATTAAAAAAAACAACACGACTACATACGTTTTCCTAATCTAATCTTTTCAATAAAGTTTCTCAAATAAATTATTATACGTTGAACATGTATACTATATCAAATTAAATACATGTTCTGTTTAATAATACTCATAATAAGTACGTAATATTATGAAATCATTATAATTATAGTTTTAGGCTCGAAATTCGATCAAAAATTACTATCAAAATACATTAAAAGATAATTGAGAAATTTGTTTGCAGCTCATTTTAGGAAAATGTTTTTTAGCAGTGTTACTGTCATTAAACAAAAAAAAAGAATCTTAAAGGTTTCAAATTTTAAATATATATATACATTATAAATTAAGTATGTATAATATAAAAAGTATAAATTTGAAGATAATTTGTTATGATATATGCATTATACATAAAAATAAATAAATGTAATACAAATTTGAGTTTATAAAAAATTTGACATTTATTATTCTTCGTCTAAAAATCTGAATGAAGTCATTAATTAAAGTTATACTAAGTTTTGTTATGATAATCATTAACGAAACTTGGTGTATAAAGTTGGAAAGAAAAAAGTTTTTATAGGAAAATTCATCGTATATAGACCGATTTCGTAACTTACAACGTACATTTTAGCATCTTTTATATTTTTGTTGAGTTAACGAAAAATACAAATAGGAATTCAAATAAACATAATTTTGTGTTTACTCATGTCAAATTAATGTTGTAACACAAAAAATTTTTTAAACGCATATTTAGTAATTTTAAGCAACCTTATGCATAATTGAAGATTTTGTAAACAATATTTAACAAAATCTTTATTGATAGTTCTTGAATTTTCCAAAAAACAAAAAACTAAATCAAGATTTCTCATATAAAATATTCAAATAATACTATTTTAATTGACATTATTTTAAAATACAATCAAGTTTTGACCAAATTTTATTTACATTATGACTTCCAAAATTTGAATAAAAAAAATTGTTCAATAAATGTTTATTTTAATACCTACAAACGAATATCACAAACTGCGGAAAATGTTTTTTCTCTTTCACGCGAGATTAAAATTTCATCGGTGATATGAGGTACTCATACGCATACATATATACGTTATTCGTTTTGATGTTTCAACCGGTTAATAAAGAAAAAACGACATTTTAATAGCCAAATACGTTGTTCTATAATTTAATCCATTTTATTATATAATTTAATTCCATATGAAATCAATACCCAAATCAATATCAAATCAGTGTATAACATCTAAACCGTAACCAATAAATATAAATATCGATGTTTAAAATAAAAGCCTAATGAAATAAATGAATATTGGTAAGTCAACTTGAAATTGAAATCGTAATAACTAAAAACTTATATTCGAAATTAAAATAAAAAAAACGAAAAAACTGTAATTAAATTCATAATAGAACAAAAATTAATATGATAAAATAACATTGGGAATCGGCATTTGTTCTATCTTAATAGTTTTTCGAGTGTAATAAATAATATAAACATTTATGTTTCCAATGGAAAGAGTCATTTGGCGTGACATATGGCACAAAATATATTGTCAAATTTCCATTGACATTTGACGTATTCGTAAAAAAATTGATTGTCAATTTAATTTTTAATTCTGCGAATATTACAGTTATAACTCAGTAACATACACAGGGAAACATATATGGTCCTAAAATGTACAAAACTCTTATTAAATCTTAATCACTTATTATGTAATTAAGTTAAGTGATTAACTTACTTCGAGTAACCAAATTTAAGTTTAAAAAAAGCCTGTTAGAAGAAATTATATAAATTATACTACTCATTATATGTAGAGAAGTTCAATAATCTTAACACAATAATTTTCGTGTGAAGGTTTACCTATTTAAAACTTGAACATATACGGGTACTTATATAAAGTTTCTAGAAAATTCACTTAATATAATATAATATTGTTTATAAAAATGATAAAATTGACAGAATACAACAAAAAAGAAAATAAACTTTACAATAATGGCGTATGAGTTTGTTTAAGAATTTAAAATCAATCAAAAGTTCGAAATAAAAACAAATAAATATTAGATAATTTTTTAAACAACTTGTCGCCACATTGCCTTGAAACTGTAATATTATTAATTTGAACGATTTTATGATTTTAGGTTTTAAAGATATTATCTTTTTTATTCTCCCATATATTTCCAGAATCTTTTTCACAAAATTCTGATGCTATATTATTCTATAAAATCACAACTAATTTAGTTTAGTATAAACAATGTTTAAAGTGTAGCGAATAAACCTTAAGAATATATATATTTATATATATATGCATGACATATACATATACATGACATAAACCGACGTGTACTCAGGTTATACAATATTTATAATTTATGTTTTGCACAATTCTGTTTCATTGTATATTGTTTTTTTTTTTTTTTTAGAAAAATGTTGATTTATTGAGATGCAGAGTAGCGATTAAAAAAAAATGTTCCAATTACTTTTTTTCTCCTCAAAAACAGATAAATGGTAAGTAAGAGCTGATAGAATAATAGATTATATTAATTTTAGATAATTAAAAGCCGTATAATTTTATAGTTTCTAAAAAATAATGCGAACAAATACAATTTAGTACATAAATATTAATGATTTTATTTTATACGGTTATTTTAAAATGATATGTTTAAAAATATTATAGAATTTAGTGTACAAAATATTATTGATTCGTAACCCACCTAAATATATGCATTTAGCATATAGACGTTATAATAATTTATGAATGTGATATTATTTTTGATATTGTACTAACGTAATTTGTTTACAAGTTAAAAATAAATAATAATAAACATTCAGTATTTTTTTATGTCGATATGTGCGCACATAATATGAATTTTATAAAATCGAGAAATTTTGTTTTTTATTACGTTTTTAACCTTTTTATAGTTTTCGAATACATAATTTTTATACTGAGGATTTGTGTGAACTTGGTTTTAACGAATTAAACAACTTGTATAACTCCCTATACGAAATAGAAACTAAAAATTGCTTTGTCGTACTAAGCTATAGCTATATTATATATTATATATTATATTATATTATATTATATATATATTATATAAAATAATATAAGTCTATATAATATATCTATATCTTAATATCGACACCGGTGATGCGGCTGCAATGGACATGTATATTTTAAACATGTAATATAATTAAATTACAATGTCATTGTAATTTTACAGTACCAAAAATATTATAGTTTTGTATAAATTTAATAATAAATATAGTAATAAATTCTACTGAGAAAATTAAAGAACCGTTAAACGCAAATAAATCAACTTAAATACATTTTAATATTTGATCATATTAAATTAAAATGTACACTTAAACAATTTTTTCGATATCAATATAATATGAGTAATCGTAATTTCACTTTTTTCTTTTTATTATTTGATTTTAAAGTGAACATATCAAATAAACTATATTCTATATCTTCATTTTTCAGACCGCTTCAAATATATTATACGGAAATGACTTTTGACCTTTTGAATTTAATTGCATTATACCATTGAAAATGGTTTTTTTTGTCTTTAAAAACTATTGTAAAATTACCATTTGAATGATTTTTTTTTTTAGGTATCAAAAATTTACGTTTGTTGGTTTCCGTCCAGACATAATTTATTGTGTATTCAAAATAATTCACTACAATTACGATGCAACATCGTATTTTTCCCCCACGAGAATTAATTTAAAAATATATAAATAAAATGAAAATTAACATAACTAATTAATATGTAAATAGCCGAAAAGTTTTATTTGACGATTCCGAGTTGTTCGGAAGAGTTTTTTTAATCCCATGTTGACTATAGATTTTAGATTTTAGATATGATATTATTTTAGGCATATTAAATATTGAAAACATGTACAAAAAACAATAAAACTATTGTTACCAATATTGTCTATTTCGTAAATCAATATAAATATACTTATCACGAGGGCTTGAAACATTTTCTGTTTTAATATTGATTGCGATTATCGGATCTCAGTTATTTTGATTAGGATTACGATTTTAAATGTCAGTTTGTAATTATTTCGAATTTATTTAAAGCGCAAAAGTATTGATTTTATAATATTTCCGTTTATTAGTTGATATATTTAATGGAAATAATGCTATTCTGTGTTTTTCACAAGTTATTGTCAAATACATACAATTTATAAATGTGTAACTATGTTAAAATAGTATGTGTTTAGTACATTATTATACATTGAAGTTATAATAATTTTCTAATTACGTTAAAAAAAACTCACGCTTCGAAACTCAATTATATGCTTCGTGAATAATGTTGATCATTCATAGAATTAATATATATATATTTTTCGTCAACTACCAAGTTACAATAAATAAATAAATAAAATATTAACTGCAAAACTTTTATCAGCAAAAAAAAAAAAGTAAAACTTGAAATTCCCGATTAGAAGAAATGTACCAATCATATATCTGATATTTTACGTTCTAGATTTTAAATAAATTCAAAATATATTGATATATAAATATGTGGAATTTTTAACTTTAAAAAAAAACCAAAATTATTAAAAAACTGTATAATTAGATTTATAAATCACTTGAAAATTAATGACGCTGTTGTAGCCTAACTAACCATGATTTTGCAAATAACAAATTGAATACAATTTGAAGATTAACTTCGTTACGTTGAACAACAAGTTGGTATTCAGTGTAATATGGCTATTTTAAATAATTTACTACAAAAAAACATTTATTGAGTGTACATAATTGGAGCTTATTTATTATTTAAAATTTGAATAGAGACCAAAAATAAAAAAGTAGCTTTCACTTTAAAAAAATTGTATAATTTTATGTTGGAATGTAAGCAAATGAAATATAAGCGTTTGAAGTTTAAAAATAATAAAAATAAATATAAAAGTATAAAAATCAATAATTTACTACTCATAAAATGTGCATAATATTTAACGCATAAAAGTAAACAAATTTTCAAATTTAAATTTATTATTATTTCGGCGACATATTTATATGTATAGTAAATTACAGAAAAAAAAATGCATTCGCATAATTCGAGTATTTGAAACAACAATGTAAGAATCTATTATCTTGCTCTTTAAATATTTTACAAAGTGTCCAGATAATTTGGTCAACGTTAGTATTTACAAACTACACAAAAGAAAATACAATTTAAAATGTAGAATTCCAGTAGTACATTTCAATTGAAAATTTGACGAATAATTTAGATTGTAAAAAATGTTTAAGTGCCACTCGTTAGAATTCTTACTACACTGTACCTATGAATTACGGTTTTTAACGTCTAGATGCGTCCTAATTGTTCTGTTCTTAATGATGCTTACCTAACAAACATACTCCCCAATATAATATAGAAAAAACTATATATTTTAAACATTTTAAATAAAATTTATTTTAATAAATTAATTAAAAAACTATATGTTTGGCGTTACAGCACAAGTATGGCGATTAACGAAATCATTAATAATTTTAATGGAATATAAATGACACCAACAATGACGATGAAAGGAATTTAAAATGTTCACGTATTGTAGTAATGGATGATCTTGTTAAACTAACAACTATTCACTGGCCGCCTTATTCCGTCGTATTGTTACGTTTAGCCGACCGGTCCGAATCGCATAACTAGACGTTAATGCTGTAGAGTAACGAGGCCGTCGCCAAAAGGGATTTTGATCGTCCAGTTAGCGCCAGTGACTCGCTCCATGGGTGTAAATAACCGAGCGGGAAGAAGTGATCAAACACTGATCAGCGTCAACGACGGACCGGGTGTGTAACGATGAATAACAATCTAATGCTAATTAATACTAATTACTAATATGTGTATGCACGTAGTGTGATGGTGCCTGTTTTATAAAATTACGTGAATACAAGACACAACTATGAAATAATAAAATCACAGAACATGTGCAGATCACCACTGATGAATAATTAGATCCTTCCGTCATACTCACCGCACGGTAACCTAACCTGACCAGGTTTAGATCTTCGAGTGAAAAGTCACCATTTTTAAAACGAGAAAACCACTTGTTGCTTACTCACGGCATAGTCCTCGTCAACTTTTTGGAGATGTTTGTCTCACCAAACCCACCAATCCCCTCATCTTGCATTATTTATTTTTATAAGGGATGAATTATTGTCATACAAATACATTAAAATAGAGATGAAATAAATGGTGTTCATTTTTCTATTAAATACCACTTTGAAAGGTAGAGGAGGAAGAGCTGGTGAGATATTCCTGACAATATGTTCAAAATTCAAAATTAATTCTATTTTGATGGATCGGATTTAAAAGCGATTTATAACAAAGATTATATTATGTAAGATCTCGTGCTTTATGTATCTCGTAAGCTAAATAAACCTCACTATTTTATTCCAGATTATCCTTGCAGGCCTTCACTACAAAATATCCAATCCGCTGTTTCAAATGACAAATAAAAATGTTAAGATCAGTGCAAATATTGTAATGTATTCAACTACATAAATACTATTATTCTCGAGTATCTAATGATGTATTTCAAATACAATTTTGTTAATATGGATTGCAATGACATTCAATACTATTATTTGATCAACTCTTTTTAGTCTAAATATTGCTAACGATATGTTAATTTATCTAAATTGTTTATCCTATAAGTATAAATATAATATATTTTATCAATTACCAACAGCTCTAATCATAGTGAATATTAATGTGACAAAATTCAAATTTTGTAGTTTTCAATAACATTTAAGATAAATGTCGACGACGATAGACGTATAAAAATTGGTTTTGTTTTGTTATGACCGTATAAAACTTATAGAAAACATGAAAATGTGTTGAATATCTTTTTTTGTGATTTAGAATAATTTTTTTTTTTTAGTGCACCTCTTTCGAGTAATTTATAATCATATAGAGTTTTTAAGCAGATGCTGTTTTATGAGACCAATTCGAATAGTAGTATTACATATTATAGTACAAACGTACAGTAAATGTGTGTATATATATATTATATGCATTCTCGTATGGTCAAGTATACATAATTCCCCGGAGTATCGTAACCGGTAAACCTTTTTTTTACTTTTTTTTTCATTCGGTTTGTCGATTTTCAAACTTTTAAATATTTCCTGTACCTCAGGTGTATAAATCGACCCTTATCTTGGCTCCTCGGAAAAAAACAGCCCACCCCTACACAGCAACTGTGCTGGGTACCACCGAAAAGGATCGATAAGCGAACCTCAGCTGATGCGGAGAGGGTGAGACTATGTTTAACAACAACGGAGAATTTGTCGAAAGACTCATTTAATGGTTTAGACGTAATGACAGCGGGAACAATGAATGAAACTCCGAGGGTGGTTGACATTATATATTGTATATATATATAACATAGTAAACAGTTAAAGTTGTAAAAATAGATTTTTCGTAACTGACGGTAATAATACTCGAATTGTGTACGCGCACAGAAAATGTATTCGATACGTACGGTAACGCGTTCGGAATGCATTAATGGGTCAAACAACGTTATATTTTCATAAACCATCTCATTAAAACCGTTATTAAAATAAAACGAAAAATTCAAATGCCATTTTTTTGTCGTCCCTTTATCTCGAATGTTGGCAACCGTATAATGAAGATGTTTGATATGCTCTAGATGAATTACAGATATGTATTTGATTTTTTTTTCTAATTCCAACAATACAGTTTGTCTGAACATACCGAACTTTCAGACTATTATTAATTTAAAGATTTTTTTATCTTATAGCCTGTCTAGCTAATTTTTTCTTTATTTCAATTATTTTCATCTTACTATTCTTCAAATGAACCTCGTTAGAATTCTCAATAAACAACTCAACTATTGTGTTCCAATATGATTTTATTGAAATTTAAAGAAAGAAGCTTTTAACGCCCTAAAAGCTATTAACATTTACACTCTCAACTCATTGGTTTAAAAAGAAATAAAGCATAATCATTTTTATATTTAATTAAAGTATTAATTTTTTCCTCTGGATAACATTTCATCGATAAACATTTAATTTGTATTTTGAATCAAAAATGTTTTTTAAATATACTATGCAAAACAAACAATAATAATATTTAATAATAAACAAAATAACAATTACAATTAAACATGAGAAATGCTTATACCGTTAAGTCAAATTTAATAAATTTGACAAATACCAAGAAATATAATACGATTAATGTGTTTAAAAATAAACTAACTAAATCTATTGAATGTTATAATATATAAAAATTATAATTTTTTTTTTTATACCCTAAATCGGCTTAAAAAATTATATTTCAGATTTATGCACTTCGCAAAAAAGGGATTTTCTGAAAAATCTAAATTCTCCACATAAATCCTCTACATAAATCCTCTATCGTTTATGGTCTAGGTCAATGAAATCGTCAAAAACAAGATCACAAGAAATTATAGTACAGGGTGATCGAAAAGTCGCGCACACCAAAATAGAAGTGTTTTTAAATAGTAGTTGTGATAAATTATTTTTATCGGTTATTTCAAAATAACACTACGGGTATTCCCGACATTTAATCTAGACATCATTATTATATGTATTGATGATACGACGCTTTTAGTAGTGCTTTGATTATTGCTCTGTGAAAATGTCGATTTCCCAAAAGCAACATGTGTTTATTAGCGTCAGTCAAAATGGTAGGTCTCCCGGTTCTCTTGTCTGAAACTGATCCGGTTTCACGGAAACGGGCGATTTAATCTCGTTATGGTTGAATTGTTAGGTACTGCTACATTCGGATATTTCACTCGAAATTTATCAATAACACAAGTGTAAAAACGGCTAGCAAAATACTGTTCAACAATACACACATGTTGCTCTTGGGAAAACGACATGTTCACAGAGCAATAATCAAAGCACTACTAAAAGCGTCGTATCATCAATACATATAATAATGACGTCTAGATTAAATGTCGGGAATACCCGTAGTGCTATTTTGAAATAACCGATAAAAATAATTTATCACAACTACTATTTAGAAACACTTCTATTTTGGTGTGCGCGACTTTTCGATCACACTGTATATTCGAACTATATGAGCGTTTGCAACTCACGTTTGGCGTATACGACTGTCGTCTGAACGTTAAGCAATTTAGATTGCCAATAAAGTGCTATTTTAGCCATTGGCGGCAAAGACTAACATTTTGGTAAACATCAAGCCACATTTGAGTTGTGGACAGTGCCCTCCAGGCAGTTTTCAAGTAGTTCCGCTGTGCAATGGAAACCACCTTGGACGTCGCGTAGTGTGTAAACACAACTGTTTACCATCCTCGTTTCCGCGAAAAATACACAGTCTTTTGTATGATTTCACTTTTTAAATACCTTATATAATACGATTAGTATATGTATATCGTGTTTCTATATATACATATATACATATATATATATTTTTTAAATGTAATATGTTTTGTTAGTTGCTACACATGACAATGATTTTTTAATCAATTATTAAAAAACTAAAATATCGAAATAACTTGAATATAGAACGTACAATTTATTGAGTATAATACAAGTTTCGGATGGAACAATTCTTAATATACATATATATATTTTAAATCATTATAAAGAATATACAATTTTCAAGTAACACTTATACTACCTAACTGTCCGTCGAAAGTTTTTAATCAAGTAATTATGATATTATTATAATGAAACTAATTTAATTTTCCGTGTTCTCCATATTCAGAAAATTCAACACAACTATTTCTTCCAATTGTTATTATTCATTTACTTACAAATGAGCTATACTCATGTATTTCCTTTTTTTTTTTTTTTTAAATTAATACGCGTGATTCTTCAACAAATCAATGTATTCATTTTATTGAGCAATATCTAACTCATCGATTATATTTTTTATTAATTAATCATACTTCAAAACTTTGCCATATTCTAGTATCTAAATCATTTTAAAGGTCATTTAAAGCTTACTTTATTATTATTATTATGCTACTTGCATTCGAAATAAACTCATTTCGCCTTATCGCCAGTACCAATACTATATTTAGAGAAGCTAATCCACGCTGGATTACCTGAACAAAAGTTTTGTCTTTAAACAGTTAAACCCTCGTCCTGGGTAAATTCTATCATCTATTTCCTTACTTTCCAATTAACATAATAAAATTAGGTCAATTAAAACTCCTTAACTACGTTTTATTATAATTTAAAATTTGACATTTTTATTAAATTACCTGCTTAAATTGGTTAGTTAAAGTGTGGTAAAGTTTCAAACAACTTATGCACTGTTCGGTTTATTAACTAATTATTCCACAAGCGATGAAATTACTCAATGGTGTTAACTCGTCTATGTAAAATATTATTAGATTAAACTACGTCCTTGTGCTGTTAAACATAAAACATTTGCTCAAAAACAGATATATCGTGGTTTAAAAATAATTTTAACCAAATAAATGTACCGTTTATTTTTTCTCAAAGATAACACTACTTATCTAAGATATCGATACAGGATACTTTTGAAAATGACATATTGTTTGTAGTGATTGAACAGGATTAAAATAGTATTTTTTTAATTGGTTTAAAATACATTTTGTTATGGTGTAATATCATATATTATTGCTTGTCGGGTAGAAGTTAGGTGCGTTACCAAATAGCTTTGACATAGCATTCTTTTTTTTATCATATTATCTTCAAAGTATAAATGAAATTAGAAAAAAAAAATTTTACATTTATTTATTAGATATTTTTGAGATTTTTTATCATTAAACATTTTTATCAAAACATTCTTGCAATATAATAAAATATATTTTTACGGTAACTTTAACATTATATCATACTGTTCTGTAGCATAATAGTGGAAAGGTTATCGAAACCATTTCTCTGAGTAAACGTTGCTGAATTTAGGAATTGTTTAAAGAGAGAGAAGGTGATAAAACAGTAGATTAGGTTTGTTTTTATTGGTGAATATTCTAAAATACCATTAATTGTCTAGGTATATATACCTAAATACTTTAACTATAGCATAAGCAAAAAACTCAAGGGGAGGATCTATCCCCTAAATCCTCCCACTCCTCGTAAATACGCTTTTGATTCACCATGCATATGATTATATGTATTTTGATTTTACAAAAACGATGAGTTGTTTACAGGCAAGTATAGGCGTGTGCAGGCACGCATGATAATAATACACGGACACGTTTTTCTTACCGTGCATGAGAGCGACGCACGACCAATAACAACAAAAAAAAAAACCCCACCTGGTATGTACGAAATCATCCTTTGTATCCACATAGACATGTATATAGATAAGAACGAGTTCAGCTAAATGTTACCACTACATCTATATATCATATCGAATATGGTTTCCAAAATCAAAATATTTCATTAATACTCGATGTAACGTCGTTTCGTGTGTATATATCAAATCGATGTTTATTTGTATTTCATATCATAAAGTGAAATACTAATCTTATCGATTCCAAACATAACTTTTTTTCTTCCTAAAGTGTTCCAATAAACTTATATGTTATCTATCTCAACCTCCTTCGGATTCTAATATACGAATATATTATACGTTAAATTGCATGTATACCTAATACGATACCCGAAAGACTACAAAGAATGTAGATCGAATTTTTTTTTTTTTAATCCGTATTCTGCAGATTAAATCCGGTCGAAAACGAACACTTTTGTGAATTGTTATGATGAAAACCTACTTATTTGATCGTCGACTTTGAATTACCTTGTCGTTTATATACGATACACGCGAATGAAATACGGTACTGCACTCATGAAACGATACTTATACATATTATGTGTACAATCTTTTGGATTTGGAACAACTAAAATAAAATTGTATTATTTATTTATAATGGTTATTTGTTTTCTTATATGTGCTCGATATCAACTATATACGTTTGTATGTTTAACTTCCATAAATACATATAATTTAGAAAACTTAACATCAAAGTACTCGTCTCCGGATTGGTCACACCCTTTTTCCTTCCATATAGATAAATTATCGTTAAACGTCTTCCCTCTTTTCCCTATTCATGCCCCTGAGGCTATTTGCGATGTCCTTTATCTAATTTCTTGTCATCTTTCATCACTCCCCAACGTCAAGTCCTTTTTATACTTATATCAACTCACTCAAAATTAATTTAAACTCCCAATCAATTTTTTTTAACGTTCAAATTCCGTCGTTCTTTCTATAGTTTCCTTCTTCAATCAGTTTGGCTTTATAATTTTATGTAATTTTATATTGTATATTGTTGTTTTTCGTTTTTCTAAAATTGTCGAAACAAATAGTTTTATCTAATCTTTCAATAAAAAAAAACTTCAAAGTTGGAAAATAAGTCGTTTATAACATAGAACATAATACAATAGCCATTTCGATTGATATAGTATTTTGTTATCAAATATTTAATCAATTTTCGGTTTCTACACTCTATGATTTAAGATGTTATTTTAATAACTATATGAAAATTATAAGATTGTTATTTTACTCGTATAGATAGAAATGTCATATTTTATGTTCGTATTAATGTATCCGGATGTAATTTTTAGTATTTGAACTTAACAAACTGACAAAAAATTCAATGTGTTTCAATGATTCTTGTAAACTGAAGGATGAATATAACATAAACACGTTTATCTTTGTCAACAAACGACGGTCAGCGTAGGTACTCGAACTAGAACGCGTGTAACGATGTTTATTGATCGACAAAGTATTGGCCTAGCATCGCAGCTAGTGCACAATATATAATGGGCTCCGAATTGTCTTCGTTCGTTTTTATTTTAGAACAAAAGGGAGACTATTATAATATACGGTGCCGCCTTTGTGTTGTCGCTCGGTGCGACACTATATCAAAGTAGTCGGAATAGGAATTTCGAGGGTGGAAATAATTTTTTTTCGACTTCTATTCACACGCGTGTCTGCTGCGATTTTATATTATATATATATATATATATATATATATACATACGTACTCATGTGTGTATTGTGCAACAAGGACTTCACATGTTATTTTGTAATTTCGCGAAGTGTCGTGAACTGTCACGAATTAATTACGAAAAGCCGCTCGAAGCCCATCCGAAAAACGGCAAAAATACAATAATAATATCGTTGATTTGGATGGCACATGTTCCGCTCTCTCGTCACACCACCGCTCACACATGCTTTTACGACGATCTCGCCACAGCGTCCCGCAATACAGTAAAAAGCAAATGAAAACCGTCCAGCACAGCTGTTTTAACTTTACCACTTTCGGCGCATACGCCTCTCGCTCGCCTAACGC
Source organism: Schlechtendalia chinensis (assembly GCA_019022885.1). Taxonomy (NCBI): domain Eukaryota; kingdom Metazoa; phylum Arthropoda; class Insecta; order Hemiptera; family Aphididae; genus Schlechtendalia; species Schlechtendalia chinensis. The sequence goes on along the minus strand of CM032340.1, from coordinate 7,169,085 downwards.
ATGCATGCATATGTGTATATATATATATATATATACATATACATATACACGTGTGGTAACGGATTTAATGAAATGTCTTTAGGGGTCCAGTGCGCACATGTATGTGTGTGTGGTTTTTGAGGTTTGACAACCGTGTTACGTTACAATGGCCGACCCTCTCGTTGCTCTCGTATATATGTATAATATATACGCTTGGTCGGCATATATATCCTCAGGCCATCGTTCGTATTACCATATAAAACGCGATATCCTTGTGAAAACTTGGTAATAGTTTATACGGAAAACGTGATTAAATACATGTATATATATATATATATATAATTGAGGGCCGCCGACACTACACGACGCGATCGTGAAACCATCATAATGGCAGATATTATGTGTGTGTGTGTGTGCGTGAGTATTTGGCTGAAGAAACTTGTTTCGCCGTCACAACGTTCAAAACATGGTGGCCGAATAAAAAACTCATTAAATGTAGTATATGGAAAACGAAAGTTTTGAAACAAGGATCCAGTGAAGTTTTGTAGAAAAAAATATTCTGCAGGATAAATTACAAGTAAGTGACCCAAATTTTTAACATATTTGCATCTTTTTCGAAATTATAATACATTAATTAGCACGTTTAATTATAATTTAGTGTTACACAGATTAAATGTGGTTGGATTGTAATGTTTTTTTTTTACGATATAAAAAAATATTAAGTATATATGTGGGATGAAATTCCAAAAACACTATTACATGCATCTTAAAATTTCAAATTAGGAATGATCAACTTTAACTGTGAATAATATTGAGAGGTAGTAAAATTATCATAATAAAATTGACCGTAAAAAATAAAGAAACACGTGTTTTCTAATTTTTTTTAAATTAAATTTTATCATTTTGCCTGCCTTAAAAAAAAATTGCTTATAAGGACATAATAGTTACACACTGTGTATATATATATATAATATATTATTAATTACAAATAAAATAGTTTTTTTTTAATTATATTAATCTGTATATAATCAGTACTATGTACTACAAACCATAACAATTTCCTCTTTCCGATGTTGATAATTTTTTTTTAACAATTTTTATCTTTTGTTATTTATTAATAATAATATTTAATCAAATTATCGTAAACTGCGTTTAAAATATCAATGAAAAATAAATATTATGTTCAAATCTATATGCGAAAAATAAGCGAAAGACGTTCTTAGTAGATGAATGACCGCATAAACTGTACGCATTCAATTTCAACAAGGATAACATTTGCAGTTATTGATTGATCATATTGATTGTTCCATTTCTCGAAAACGTCGCCAAGTAAATTAGCAGAAGATTAATGTTTTGCGCATTACTATATAGCAATTAGTTTAATCGCATTGTCCTGAACGTGGTTAGTGGTCAAAGACAAAACACAATGTTCGGTGTACTCGGGACGTTTGTGGATCGGCAATTCATTTTCAAGACAAAACGCAAACATTGTTTTCGTTTAGTAATACGAAAACGCTTTGACCAAGAAATTGAAGTTTAGATGATTTACGACAAAATATTTAAAATAAAAATAGGAAATTACTTTTAAAACGAGAACAAAGGGACTTAGATTATAAATACAGTTTTAAGGTCAATGTATATAATATGTATATAATGTGGAGGTAATTTCTGTGAATACATGCTTTTTTGATGTGGTTTATGTACATAATGTTATTATAATTTTTTATAATGTAAATTGCATTATTCATGCAAGCTACATCCGACGGTATTTTAATTTATTTTCCTTGTTATATAATATATATTATTCCTAAGTACATAAAAATAAACATAAAATTAAAAATTTGCCAAGACTTTTTATAACATTATATTTTTTTAGATTTTATGCAATTATAATATAATAGAAACAATTAAAACTCACTAATATATATATATTTACTAATATATACATTCGTAAATTGAAAAACATAGTTGAAAGCTCGAATCAAATCAAATTTATAATTTTTTTTTTTTAAATTGACTAATGTGTTATTATTCCTTCGTGAATTAAGAAGAAAAAAGTTTTTTATCATTATTTAGAGTATGCAGTGGTCAAACATAATGTAAAATAAAATTGTTTAAATTAATTCGATTGCCACTTTGGTAACCCATATACTGATGACATAAATGTCAGGAGAGTCAATTCAAAATCACCTTTTAGAGTAAAGATTTTGACTGTCCAAACTCGGCAGCCAATTTAACTAAGTTCCAGTTTTGACTCGAAACATTGATTTTGAGTAATTAATATTTCAATTTTCCTTATGAATATTTATTTCTTTCCATAGAGGTTTTGATTTTGAATATCGATTCATAATTATAATATTATATAAATATAAATATTGTATATATACATATATATAATTATATTTATTGTTATTACGATGTTGAATACCTATCGGTTTGATATGATTTCAATTGTTAACGGTTTTCATTTGTGTTTGAAATTGATTTCGAAATTGGTGTCAAGAACTGCAGTTAGCCTTACTGAAACATTTCTCTCTCTCTCTCTCTCTCTTACACACACACACACTCACTCTCACTTGTTAAAAGTATTTGTAAATGACATTTTACTATAATTCGAATTAAACGTATATTTAATATATTAAATATATCCGCGCGCGTGCATACGCTCAAGTTCTATATTTATGTTATTAACGAGATTTTTATAAGACGATAAGTGTATGTAACATTTAATAACTGCTGGCGTCACGTATTGTTACACACGAGGAGGCGATAGTATAGGCGAACAAACGCCGTTGCGTGCACACGAGGTGCGAAGCCGTAATTGAAATTCAATCCGACTTTTCGGGGTCGCTCGCAGATTTTCAAATACAATAAAATACAACACGCGTTTAATAATACGAAAGACGAAAACTTTTTGAAGAACGACGGGGAATGTCGATATTGAACTGAAACGACGTTGCGGCGGCGGCGGCGGTGTCGGTGACGACGTGTAATAATAGTATTCAATTACTGCGACGACGGCGACGTATTGACAAACCGAGCGTGTATATACTCAACGTGATTTTTGGTTTTTTTTAAATCGGTTCGCACATACCATTCGATATTTGTTCATAAATGTAACATTTTTTTACTTGCTGTTATTCGTCACGATGCGAAACCGTTTGACGAAAGATATTATTGGGAATGTTTTATCACAGCTAGTGTGTACCGCTGGTGCACGTTTACACGAACGTAAAACAAGTGGTTGAATTGGGGAAAAAATAGTAGCGATACGCTGAAGGCTTACAAAATAGTAGCGTCCTCAATACATTTTGAACTTTTTAGAAAAGTTCATATCACTGCCGTCCGTCACGTTTACCGATAATTCGAGCATGGAAAATAAGGTAATGAGTAATAACTAATAACATGGAGTTTATCTTAATTCAAAGAATAGTATGAAATACAAGTATAGGTAATTCAAAGGCCGATAGTCGCGTTTGTGGACTGACAAATAGTGGAAAACCCACAGGTCATAATCGGCATCTGCTGGCATATTATGATGACTGGCGGTACTATTAAATATATTATTTCGTCAATATAACAATATTATGTTATGTTTCGTCGGCTGTGGAAAAGCGAATACCGTCCCCCGCGTTCCTCTTTACAAAAAAATAGTAAAGGTACGATCAAATATTTGAAAAAAAATAGAAGGGGTACTCAGTCCCCCTGCGTTCCCCCCACCACCAATTCAACCATGCGTAAACCGCGTATTACAAGACGAAAAAACAATAATAAACGTCGGGAGGCGTGTCGATGTCGAAAAATGCATTTACGTGACGGGATAGCACGACGCACGTTATCGTTACGATGACGACGACTACGACGACTATTGGGCGAAACGTCGCGGTGATGCGTGTAGGGACAAATCGCCACAGGGTTATAAGTCTGATTTGCATTTATATGGTTTGTAACAAGCACCTCGTCCGACAATCGTCCGTCCGCTCACCCGCCGCCGGTCCCTTCGGATGTTCACGGCGACGGTTCGTCTCCCGATCCCGCGCCGCACCGAATATCTTGGCGGTTCGTTTGCCCGCGTAGTCCCCGGGCGCCGTTTGCCTGCGCGCACCTGTAATGTATTCCGTCCGTCCGGTGGTGCCTCCCTCTCCGTCTCTGTCTCTCACTGTCGCCCGTTCCGTTTTCGAGTTTTTCGTTTTTCCTCCTCGCCCCTCGCCCTCGCCACCCCCCGCCACCTTTTTTTGTAATGTTTATACGTACATACGTGTTTCGGAATATGACAATTCCGATGGTAATCCGACGGGCGCCGCGGCAAAGCCCCGGGGACATATGCTAATCGCGACGCACGCGGGGACATTCGCACCCTGCGACGGATATGACGCACACTCCGCGCTCGGTCTCTGCTTACGCGGAGAAAGGATGATTTTTTTTTTTTTTTTGATTTTAAGTTTTTTTTTCATGTTATTTGCGCCACTGAAAGAACAACGTGAATCGTCTGAATACGAACGTTTTGCGGAAGATTTGGCACGGTTGTACGACAACGACGGTCTAGAAAATTTCAACGTGCGACCATAAACAGACGTTTTTCTGTTCATTCCGTAACGATACGATTAATTCGACGAGTAAATTTCGTAAACATGTAAACGTAGATATGCTTGTCACTTGAAAACCATGTGTAATTCTTTGATTAAACGTATTCGGTCAACGAGAAATGACTAAATATGTTTAGCTGTGTTGATAAAGGTAACAAAAAATAAATAAGCAGCGTGATTTCTGAGCAATCTCAGAAACGTAAACGTATAGACGACGAAACAATAGGAGGAAATTTGGTGTGCAAAAGGGAAAAATTAAATAATTTAAAAAATAAGATGTTTATCCGATAAAATGTTTATCGTAACTGTCGAGTTGTTTACTTTAACAATTATTCTTTAACAATAACAAAAATATACCGTTAGCTTAAGAATTCGGTCAATTCAGTGAACTGTGTATATAATAATAAACGCTATGAATAGACGATTATTTAACGTTTTGTATACAACGTTGAAAATAATAATTGTCCGATAACGTGTTTCGTGCGAGTTTCAATTGACATTTTATTCAATATTTTACTTTTAATTTATATTTTATATTGTTAGTGATACGTTTTCATACATTTTCTTGCACGCATTATATAATGTGTAATATTATATATATTATATTTTTGACGTATGACGTAATATACCAAAAGATTTAAAACTGTAGCGTATATTATTCGTTGAGGTTTAGTGTTCTTGCGCACAACGTATGATTTGTACAGGATAAAAAAGTATAAAGTATAACTAAAAATCTCCAGCGATTACTCATTCGAGAAATAAGCAATGTTTGAACGTAACTCAACTCCGATGTGAAGGGTAAGGTATAATACCGATTATTTAATTTATTTTCATCCGTATAGCTATAATATATTTTTAATATTACTATTTTCACATATATAAACGAGATGTATTTTGGTATATATTAAATAAAAACATAATTCTATTGAATAATCTATTTAATGACTAACATTTCTTATACAATTCTATATTTCATTGAAAACTATTAATTACTGCATTTTATAAATACAAATTAAATTGCATTATTTGTCTAAAGCGTAATTTTCATAGAAAGCTGTCTATCTCTATAATTTATTAACAGTATGAAACTCTACAATTATAATTTTAAAAATTTGATTATTTATCAGATATGTATTAATATTTGCATTTTATTTTAAAACGTGTAATTCATTTCATTTTGAATATTTTACAAAAAAAAAAAAATATATAATAATTACGAAGTCAATGTTTTCTCAATGATTATATTTTTACTCTTTTTTTCAATACTTATTTTATTTGCCCATATACAATTATCTTTTTAATTTCGCTTTTCCAGAAAAATAACTATTGGTTAATATTAATATTTCTACGTGTACATCATTTTATTTTTCTCTTGCGGTCAAGTAATAATTTTATTTGGTATTTTTCCCACGTATGGGTTAAGTTCTTCGTAATTGTATTATGTTTCGTTGACATTGTGTCCTATTTAGGTTAGCTAATTAAAAAGTCCAATTTATAATAGTTAAAATCAAGTCCTCGGTTTCATATAACTTTATATAGACGTGAAATTTGTTTATATTCATTGATACAGTTACATGTACTTCTTTATTTATATTATTATCTTTATTATTATTATTATTATTATTATTTATTATTATTATTATTATTATTATTATTATTATTATTATATTATTATTATTATCATTATATCAAATTGTGACATTTTGTAACACGTCAAAATATTGTCAACTAAAAACAATAACATTATATAATTGGCTAACGTGGAAAATACATACTAAACGGACTTTATAGCGAGTAGTCTAACGAGATAATGACATCAAAGTGTCAATAATTGTCATTAGTATGATTACTATAGCAATATGAATTATGTCGTGTGCGTCGTGATTACCGATCTCACAATTATATTACATTCACATGCTGATTTTGTGGTAACGATAATGATTTCCAACAAAATATTGCACCGGTAATTGATAAATCAAGGAAAAAGGTTGCACATTTTTTTAATCCAATAATTATGTGACACGATTTGGATTTAGATCACCTAGTTTCGTACATTTATGATTTTGAATGTTTTTTTCTTTTGGTTATATGATATTTATATTGAAAATATCGTTTTGTAATCCGAAATGTATTATCGAAATTGTATTCCGCATAGTTTCTATTTTTATTTGATCCATATATTTGAATATTTTTTAATTTTATGTCGTATTTGATGTTTTCGGTATCAATTTCACATTTAATATTTGATTTTAATGAAAATGTGTTATACATAACAATTTTCATTTCACAATTTTTTGCTGCATTGCAATTCATAATTCATAATCTATATACGTAGCGCCCAGTAGCCAAATCGCACCCTTTACGAATTTAAAAATAAAATAAAACATAACTATTATTTATTATATATTTATCATGGTATGAATTCGGACATACCCTACAGAGCGTAAAATAAGTAATAAATTACAAAAATATACTTGCGACAAAGTTAAGTCACAGCACACAATATAAAAATAAAATAGTATACGAGCTTTGTTCTATATGAATTACCACCCTACCAATTCAAGCACTGACTATTTCAAAATCGTATTATATGATCACGGTACATTTTCTATTTCTATATATTATATACTCGTATATCGAAATTTGGCGTATGTGTTTATTTGACAATGTCAGACCTATTCGATTTCAGAAGAAAAAACCACAGCGTGATTTTGAAGTTTAATATAATATATATCACAGCGTTATTATCGAATATCAAACAAATTTACACATATATTAAACAACAGCTATTGTGCGATGTCAACAACTAAACACCGTATTATATATACATATATTTTAGGTTTGTAATTCAACGAAATCTCAATAATAGTACTCAAAACTAGAAAAATTTAATACACAACTATTTAAACTGCCTATCACCAACGATGATCGGTTCAATATGTTGGTTTGTTGTGCAGCAATTTTATGAACGTTTTAAATTTCGGTCGGAAATGCTACCCGCGCAGTCGCGGTGGTGGACTTAGTGTCATACATATATACATAGGAGACTGTTTGATATGACAAATATTTAGTAGATATTACAGGTTGTTTGTATCAAATAACAAATACATCGTATTTGAAATTAATAAAACTAATTTTTTCAATATTCTTCACACGAAGAAAAATTATTATCATTTTTTAATTTTTTTTTTATCGATTTAAATGTGTTTTTGTATTTTAAAAAAACATTTCGATATTCAGTATTTACCCTACGAAGGTACATATAATAATAGTTAAAGTTAATTGTTGCGTCTTGCGTCAATTTTATAATATTTTTTTATAAATTTTCAAAACGTATTTTACTAACACCACTAACAATAATGATAACAATAATAATAATAATAATAATGATGATGAAAAAAACACACAGAGGGGCGATTGAAGAGGCAGGAAATTAAACCGAATGCTGGTTGTCGGTGTAAATTAATAATTGTGCTTGTCGTCTCTTTCACTGCGTCCGATTCTCTTTGCCAAGCTTGTGTTTCGCATATACGATTGCCTTTGACGCCAGTTTGATTTACGGTCGTAATCCCATTCTTATCACGTCCCGATTTTTTTTTACACACACACACATATATTATTTCCCCTCCTTTTCTCCGGCCCAAAATTTAATTATCAATCATTTCCCAATTCAACACCCTCTCCACCACCCACCTCCCAACCACCGCGATGATTGAACAAATAAAACAATACAAACACGATGGAAATATTTTAATCGGGTAATACCTCACGCGAATGAATTTCTCGCGCAAAGGCAATGCGAAATGGGAGATCGGTGGTCGGGGGAGTGTCTGTATTGGTATATGGGTGTGTCGTGTGTGTATGTGAATGTACACTGTACGTCGGAAAAATCCATTATTTAAAGTGTGTACTGCAGAATGCTTGTTCGTATATTTATTATAATATATTCAATATGAACGCCTCTGAGCAATTTTTCGGGCTGTTTGAGATTTCCGCATATCAGGTTCTTAATAGACGCCAAACGTTGTACAGAAGGAATATTAACACGAAAATAATAATAATAAAAGGAAATACTGGTGAACGTAATAGTGAATCAAAAGAAATCTGTATATATTATCGTTTATCAATAATATACAGGATAGGCTAGAAAAACGGAGAATTTCGTTAAAATAACTCTCATTAAAATAAAAAAATTAAAAAATGTGAAAAAAGTAAAAACAATAAAAAAATCTTCGCAAAAAACGCACGTTATAAGTCAATAACCATTGGTTCATGATGAACAGAAAGTTATGTACGAAATCATTCTATTCTCACCTTTCTGCCAACTCATAATCCCGATATACACACAACACTGTTATTATAATAATAAGTCCATTTTCTCGAAAATCCAAATCAAAATGGTTTTTATTGATCTAAAAAAACACATTACAATTGGTAGACATCTGCGATACAAGTGAAATGTCTTCTCTTATTAGAGTTTTTACTCGCATATATTTTCCCTCTAAATCAAATTCAAACCAAATTATTTTGTAAATCGAATAATGACAGCATTAATAACATAACATATTAAACCGGTTACTATAAAGACCTCTACTCCAGTCATTGTGATTCTCCTTCTTTCATTGTGTACACGTTTTTACAATAAAAAGCCTCTCTACCACCGCACCCCCTATGAAAGTGCAAATTCTTGTTTTTTTTCGGACGACCTAACCTGTACCCGAAAATTCTTAGGTGATTATGATATGATATATGGAAATTCGATTTATACAGATATATATGTTTGTGAGTGTGTTTGTGTGTGTATGTGTGTGTGTGTGTGTGTGTGTGTGTGTATGTTTGTTATATTTCCCGGGACTTGTCGATACAACAACGGATCATATGAAATAGTTTGAGGAAACCCCATACGAAATACAAATCGAATCCGGTGGCGAATCGGTCAGCGTATGCAGCGTACGGCCTGTTATTTCTGTTGCAATAAATCTTGATATGATTTTTATTTTTTTTATTATATTTTTATTTTACCGTCTGTACGTGGTCACCATCCCAAAGATAAAATATATATATATATATATATATATGTATAAAATAAAAACGAATTTTCCAATCGTCGTCTCTTTTAATAATATTTCTCGGTTTTTGACATTTATGTTCTGACGACAACGATAGATAATACGGGCAGAGGGATAGAGAGTGAGGTATGCCGGTAGTATGGAGGAAACAACTGTATACGGTGCAACGCAGAAATCGAATAACGTTATACGATGGGATTTCACCTTGGAATTCGCGGTGAACTTATAATTCAATAACAGTTTCCTGTTGAATGAACGTGATCCAAATAGAAATGATACATAAACGTCAAAATGGAAATATCGCGGTTTTTCTCGTGCGCACGATGATTTATATTTCCTAATGCTATTTATTGCGTGGTATTTGAAGTCTGTTTCCATTTGTCGACAACGGCAGCGTTATACATCACGTAATTATGCGGATACAGACATTGTGTGCACATGCATCTCCCTACCTACCTGCCAACCTGTCCCACGTCATGGCAGTGGTTTCGTACGAGTACCGAACGCACTGCATAATACGACGAGCCCTATCCCTGCGGCGCATCCTCCTACTCCGTCGTCCAAGTGTCTAAAATACTTTAATTGCCGCTCTGGGGCCCCCTCGCGGTCCGTACGTTTGCGTGACTGCGGTCCAAAATTCTAAGTTTCCACATCACTCATTGCGATGTTTATCACACAAAAGCCATTAAGGGATCCGATAATGGGTCTCGAATGGGCACAAAACTCGTACTGCGTCTGTGTGTTTACCTTCCGTCCGAATTTCCCGCGTCGTTTATTACGGCAGTTATCGAAATGAAAGACCATTAAAACTCCACATAAAGAACCGAACGTTCTCGAAATCTATTCTTCCACACCAAAACATCCGGGAAAAAAATTAGTTAAATTAACGATAATCGTTAGCCGATGCGAATGAGTTTTCTCGTTAACGCAGGTATTTTTTTTTCATGCAAAATACGAAATAGCATTTGAAAAATTATTATTGGAAAAAACGACGATTTTATTCCTACATATAAAAATATACATGACGCCGACCTAATGTAACGCACATAAAAACAAACGGTATATTCAATTCAAAATTATTATATACACAGAATAACATGATCGTGATTAGTAAATTTTTTGCATAGTATAAATATTCTTTTACGACACAACAAATTAATGTAATCAGTGAAACATTCGTACATTCGTTCATCGATGCCATTGCCAGGGGACAACATTTCGATAAAATTTTCGCATTTGTAAATTGGATTATCCGAATATAAAAATAAAAAATATAATGCATCGATTTATATTTCATCTCTAGTATATCACTGTAATTGTGGTCAAAATCAAGTTGGATTTGCTATATTTTTTGATAACTGCCATCGTCAGTAACGTATTATTATTTTTTTTTTTTATAAGGAGGAGGCAAATTAAAAAATATATACCAGACCAACCACCTTCCCTCCACCGAAGTAAGATCCTAGATACGAGTACACGATTGATTAAAATCACCGGTACCGTGGGGAATTTGACAATCAAATTGCAAACAGAGTAAAATTGATTGTCAACAAAAAATAATACAATCTCGCAACGATTGTTACTTAATACTAAAAACACTAAATACTCGGACGGAATTTTTGTAACATATATATTGTTGAACGTGAGTGCAGATGAATTTTCGGAGGTTTTCATTTTCTACGGTCTAGTCTGTTTTATTGGACGACGATGTTGATTCTATATAATACATAGTAAGCAATAATAGTCATCGGCAATAACATTGATTTACTTTAACGATAGTAATGAAAATGGATCCAAAACGCTCGTATAACGTCGGTTCTATTGCAATTACATGCATGTTATTGCGATATTTGTAAATAACGATAGATTTTTAGACGTTATAAAAATAATGCCTATTTCTATTTCGTATCGAATGAATTTTATTTGACATTTTTAACTAAAAGACACATTTTCGAAAACGGTAATAGTGTGTAATAATATATTATATTTATTAATTAATAATAATAATAATAACCTAAAGCGTATCACGCTGCATAATATTATATTAAGCTTTCCAAAAATCATCTACCGATAGGCAGTACAATAACCGCTTACAGTTAATATACTACAATAAATATTGTAAAATTTAGAATATTTTAACTAAAAAATCAATAAAACACTATTGAATGACATAATTATCAGATTCATATATTTAAAAACATAAATCCATAAAATATTAACCATGCGTTGTCATGGTAATATTATGGAAATTGATTATAATGTATAAAAATTGTTATATAAAATTTTAATTCGCAATTGAATAATATTTAAAATTATCTTCACTCATCACTAAAGCTTGGCTTTTGTAGAATTGTGATTTTTAATTTTCTCTAGAATTTAGTATTCGAACTATGAAAACTGATTAAAAAATCAACGAGCTTCTTAATTTTCATTACCATTTTATATTTTTTTTACTTTTATTATTTGAAATGCTGCATTCGAATTTTTAAGTATATTAGGTAATTTCAAAACGAAAATTATCACAAAATTAGTTTTAAAATAATTTTATACATAAATATATATATATGAATATATAATATACTATAATATAATAATATATAATAATAATATATATATATATATATGAAAAAACATATTTTAAATAAAAATAAATTATTTTGATATAGGTAAATATAATTTTGTTTTTTTAGTTTTTAATAATTTTGTACGTAACTACTTTAATATATTTTTTTAAGTAAGCAATTTTAAAGTGCATTTTTAGGTAACTAATAAACTTTTGCTAGTTAATTAATGTTTTATAGCATTAAATTGTAGCACTAGTTTATAATATAATGTCAATTAAATCAGCTCATCTCATTATTCTTTACTTAATAATTTCAACTACTAAAATATCGTCTATGAAATTTTTCCAGTAATTACGAGTAGTTAAATAATTTGTTGTTTTTGAAAGTTATTGACCAAATTGAAATGAAAAATTAAATATCATTAGAATCTAGTAACAATAAACTAAAAAAAATTCTCTTAAATTTATTTTCTAGTATTCTTCTGGTAAAACATTGTTCTGTTGTTTGTACATGCCCTGATAACTTGAGCACTGATAACAAGTTTGGTACTTAAATTATGTTTTACAAGACAGGTGGTTTTAAAATAAAAATGCAAAAAAACGAAAGATTTAATAAAAATTGTATATTAAATAAATATAATAGGAGACAGTACTTTTTAACCGTTCACTTTACGAATAAAGATTCCGGGAAAAACTGTAATTTCTTAAAACCTTACAATAATAGATATATATATATATTTTGACATATTTGTGGTTTCTGCCGTTTGAGAAAACAATCAGAGCGCACAGTTAACGTACACAAAATGTAATATATTTGTATTTCAATGAATTGCAACGATTGTCACTACATTTTAGACATATTATAAAACAAAATTAATAAAAAGAAATAAAGCCGATATTTGTTTAGGTCATAATAATTGTACACTTTCTCATCGTCGTCGTTGTTGATAGTTATGAATACATATACGTCATGCCATCTCAATAATTCAACACGACGTTTCCATATTTTCACCGTAAGTAATAAATACATATGTATTGTATATACATATTGTATATATATATTGTAATATATATGAATGTAAAGTATATACATTCAATAAACAATAATAGTCACATATCAAAATCATAATTATAATTTTTATTTGCACCCGTCTACTCATTCGTCTCGTATGTTATTATCATAGCGTAGTAGTGATGTAACGTAACGTCCTATATAGTAACTTCATCGATCCAAAAATATTATTTTACCATGTGCACGTTTTGTATGTATATACATGTGTGTGTGTGTGTGTGTGTGTGTGTGTGTGTATGTGTATGTGTGTGTTTGTGTGTGTATGTCGGATTCTGAGTCAGACAAGGCGCGTGCATTATACATGGTGACGTGCGGACGACAATCGGAGATATATAGAACGGTACCAGTACGGTGAGAGTGTCGAAAAAAAAGGCGAGAAGTGTAGAGGAGTTAAAATTGAAGCAGACAGACATTTCCGACAATAACCTAATGCGTTTTGACTCGCGGCCTCCTCGACAGCGCTTTTGTAGTTATAATCGAATTATTTTCACAGAAGTTTTGTGCGAAAAAAGAAAATCCCACAATCGAGTATCGAAAGGACAGTCAAGAGTCTGTTATGTGTTGGTGGACTATGTGGATGTTAGGAGGGAAGGAAAATGGAAGGTTTGGAGGAAAATGCGTCTGTGTGCTGCATATGTAAGTTACAGGAAAAAATATGTAGGTGTTTAAACATATGTATAAATTTAAATGCCTGTAGGTATGTGTGCGATAATAGAAATTCTTCAATACGAGAATGCATGTTAAATATAAGCGGAATGTCGACAACTTTTTCGTTAGACGTTTTAATACACGTATGTAAATATTAAATAATATTTTTACTCCCTACGTTCATATTTATCGTACAAAATAATAGTAGCTTTTTTCTTTTCTATTTTTTAACCCATTATTAATAATAGGAACGTTCGCTGTTGTTTAAATTTTTAAGCGAACGTGTGCCAAGAACGACTCGGGACGCATTTAAAAAGCGGTTAAAAACGTGTTTATTATTATAATAATTCTTTATTCTCACATTTTTGTTTTTCTCCATCAAATGTATAGAATTTTTTTTATAAAAAGCCTCAGAGGTTTCTTTTAAAACACATTTTATTTATAATATTCATGTACGTTGAATAACAATATAATAATTTAATGTATACGTTTTGAGACGGACCTAATAGAGTTTTAAGATTTCGTAATGAGCACCGAATAATGTCTCAATAATATTCGTCATTCATTAAAATGATATCCTACTCTAGTATGTTGTGTTACTCATAAGTTCTACATACTCTTGTTTATATCTCTTGTGTGCACCGTAAAAATTTATTGGCTATAACTGCAGTGGGCCACGTGATGAATATTACAACGATCATTTTTTCCCTCATGTTGTTGACATTTAAAATAAAAACTGTTTAAAGCTATATAGTTAGCGTTTTTTTGTTTGTTTGTAAAAAATCCTCTACAAAAACTCATTACAAAAGTTTACTCGTTAAATCCTATATACATTTAACGACTGGACTATTAATTACTTTAGTTTCGTTAGAAAGTGCTCCCACCCCACCGAAACATTACGTTGTCGGAGAATAAACAATGTTTCCTAAAACTCTTCTTTTTTCTCATATTATTTAAACCCCGAGGTTTGTATACTAACGAGCATTTAATTAATTTCTCGCTTTGTCATCACCTTCGTTAGTTTTGTTTTAAATTTGCTTTATTTTTTTTTCTGACATTTTTTCACCTACTTACTTACATTAGTATAAGTGAGTGTACACGCGAGTGTACATACACGCACTATCAGAGATATAAAGTAACCACGGAAGCTTCTAAATTTCAACTGTTTATAATAATTAGATGAATAATTTTGAAAACAAATCGTGCAACAAACAAAAGTGATTATAATGATCTAAGGTGTGATAAAAGTAAATTTAACATATGTCTGCATTATACTAGACTGTGCATTATGTAGATGAGTTCAATGGTGACGTGCCTATAAATTTTAAGAAAATTAACTCACGTCAGATTTTTCTTAATAAATTCTGTTGTCATGGGTCGCAGTAGAAAAATATTAAATCACAATTCATAATTTTACAATACAGCGTTTCTAAGTTTTGTTTGCGAATGTATTTTTTTTTTTTTTTTTACTGCGTTGAATTCACCGTACATAATTTATATCAACAAATCAGGCACGTTTTCTTTTAACAATTTAATATTTATATACGATGTATACATTGTGTCCCAACTGTTTAAGTGAATTGAAATTAAAAACAAAAATAAACCGCATTACAGTGAGACGGTCTTAAACAAAAAAGTTTTTGTTCTCCGTTTTAAATTGAATTAAGACGAGAACTTTTATTTTACTCTGCGCATGGCATATAAGTTAAAATTTCTTATCAGCAAGGCAAACATATATGTAAATTATTAAATCAATTTTACATTAACATTTTTGTGAATAAAAAACGTGTCGAATAAAGTCCAACTAGATAGAATCTACTACCAGAATGTAACTTATGTTAAAATCATCCGACCACTTCTTTTACACGAAAAAATGATCACAGACAAAATAAAACACGTCATTATAAAACCAGCACATTCTCTGTTTCACTCAAAATCAAATTAAATATTGTGTAAAGTTTACCAGTTATTAAATTACAAATTCGTTCAATGGGTTTTAACTATATTATAGATATACAAAAACTGCAGTAAATTAAAGAGTAATTTATAGTTCGATCCAAAATTGAGTGTTTTGTTTGCGTATTCTGTATGGATATAATATTGTACTTATGTAACGAGATGGTAGATTGGATAAAAATGTAAGTTTATGTTTCTCGACCCACATCGCGGGATACCTTATAAATATTACTAAAGAGTAAAAAAATATGGCGGTTAAAAAATACTTTATGAGACCTTTAAGTTACATTGCTCTTAGTGCACTGTCATAGAAAGTTTACTAATCTAAAAATAAAAATACTGCAACTTTAAAAGCAATTTAGATAGTTTCTTTTTTCCGGTATAATCGATGACACTTACAAATTAGTTGGTCAAAGTACAACTGTTCGGATGTAGAAATGAAAAATAAAAGCTGAACAAAAATATATTAAAATATATTATTATTTATATATATAAAAATAATGAAAAAAAAAAAAAATATAAAATTGACCAAGATATATATATATTATATATATATATTTTTTTTATTGAAATATAAATTTTAATGAATCATATAATATAAAAAAGTTCGGGTTGTAGATTCTAAACAATACGAATTTTTTTTTCTTTTTTATTGATTAAATATGTTTATAATTTTAAAAAATATATACTACACTGACTAAACATATAGAAAAATATGCATGCAATATTAAAATTATGAATACAATTTATGATTGTACTAATACTAATACTTATACTTGAATAATTAAAACGTTCGAATGAGATATTTGTACTTTTAGATCTTTATAACATCCACACCGAGCGGAGCCGGAAAGGACATCTACTTCAGTAGTAGTGTGTATATATATATATATATATATATGTCAATTATGTTTATACAATTATATGTAATATTGTTACATTTGGATGTGTTATAAATGTGTTATATTTCATCATAGTTTATATAAAACGCGTGTAGTTGATTTCATATATAAAACTTTATTCATTAAATATATAGTGCACGAAAATGAAAACGAAATTACTAAACTTTAATGTGTAATATGTATTATATTTAATAAAAATGTATTATTTTGTTATTTATATTTTTTCGGGCGTAAAAAATAACGCATAAAAGTATGCATTTCATAGACGGATCAATAACATTGTGAAATTTGACTACAGTTTCCATAAAATGTACGATCGCGTAAAAACTTTAAAACGTTCACATACACATAAAAACCTTTTTTCGGATCTATTCTAATACTTCAATTAAAGTTATTTTATACTGCTTTACAATGGGTCTAAGGGTGTAAAAGTGCGTTATACACGATACTTATAGCTTTAGAAATTCTTAACACGTCTATCCATTTCAACAACCCTACTGGGTATTTTCTATTACATTTATATACATTTATTTAGTATATAATACGAAGTTAACTTCTATTTATTTATTTTTTCAAATTTACTATGTGGATAAATAAAATCGACTGCATTCAGTATCATTTTGATAGGAAATACCCTATTGAGTTTTTTTTATGTATTCAATAGTAAAAGTAGTTAAGTATATAAACCTAGGCAGTAAATTATATTTTAGAATACTTATTAATAAAAATAGCGTGATTCACTGTCTCTTATTCTCTCTCTCCTTCAACAATTCCTAAATACGACGATAAATTTACGGAAAATAAACAATCAACACAATAATATTACTATTGTTATTGTTCTTGTAAAGCCACTCAAATCGGAATTTAAATTAGAAGTTTTTAATATACTTAATATACTTTTAATATACACACACACACACACGCACGCGCACACACGCACACAATACACACATACACACACACGCGCGCACACGTGCACACACATACCCTACACAAAGAAAGTTTTACGGTCTTACTAAAAAATAAATGGGCAATGCGGTTTTATACGTTTTAATATTATAATAGTTTGTAATTTGTTATTTTTCGTAAAAACCAATTAAAAGACTGATGATTTATTTAACCGAATAAAAATATATTGATTTTAATTATTATGAATAAATAAACACTGTCAAGTATATGTTTATAACTTAAGAACAAGTTCATTTAAGCAATGGTCGACGTTGAGGAGGATATGTTAGGTTGGTTATTTTTTAATTAACGTTTTTTATTCCAGCACTTATTTTATCCGCAAAATAATATATCCCATTTAGCATTTGCCAAATGTGTGGCTTTGCAATCATTACACTATAATTTGATGAAAAATAGATTTCTACTTAAAAGTAAATATTTAAGGTTTTTTTTTTTGTTAAGGTTGCGAAGTACACAAATTGGTAATTATATTTTAGGTATATTTAAAAAAAAAATTTATATATATATTGATATTCCTGTTTATTTTAAAGATAATAGATATATTTATTAAAAATGTTTGTTTATTTATTAAAAACTATTGTTCGGTATAAGTTATAATGATATTATAGGTATTAATTATTTGATTATCAATTATTATAGGTATAATAATTAAGCATTTGTTAAAATGTATATGAAGCATTTAATAATTAATTGTTTTTTTCTGCGTGTTAATTTGTTTATTTGTTTTAAGTCACAATTAGTACAATTATACAAATACAAGCAATTAGTTATATAAATAAATAAACAGTACAAAATTGTTAGAGATAAGCCATGGCCTCCACGAATCTGAAAGTTTTCTGTAGACTTACTTTCAAATATTAGATCGGATAATAATTTCTGACAACCACGTCTACACTTATTTTTATTTACCCCAACTACTGCGTCAAAAATAACGAGTGCTAGAACAATAAAAAATCTATCTAGGAACTCAACTATTGAAGAATGTCATAGAGACGATCAAAATGTAGAGAAAAATATGTTTATATTATTATTCGATAGAATTTCAAAAATATACTCGTATTATTGCTATAATGTGAACAGTAAAACAGTAAAATCAGTAAAGATCAAAATAAACTGAAGATTATTTCATACTTAGTTGAAAACGTATAAATGATTTAATTATTTTTCTCCTAAATAAACAATATTAATTATTCAATTAATTCTCGACAGCGTTATATAATGATTCATTAAGTATAATATCTGAATTCGTGTAATGAAGTTTTCTAACTCGGAGCGTGAACATTTGTAACATTGAAAATATTTAGTTTTCCGGGTAAATGATTACATGAATATTCAAACTCCAAATGTATTATTTCGTGCACATAGAATGTGCACATTCTGTTTCTACATTTTCATAAAATTTGATTTTGCGGAATTTCAATCAATCCGATCCAAATAATAATATAATAAACGAATGTATTGAATGTAAATATTCAACAAAATGTATAATAAAAACCACTTCAGACGTCACGTCATTATTTATCACCTTTATCGAAACGTTGTATTTTTAATATTTGTTTTGTTTCTGAATAATTCATATTGATCGTGGACGCATATAAAATGTTATTCAAAATCGTACACAAATATTGATAAAACATTTTAATTGTTTTTATTTATTTTTTTACAATGTGATATTTCAACAAAATACAAAATATCTAACATTTGTAAAAACATTTTCTCTTGCAGTAGCGTGCTCAACTTTTTCCAGCGACGGAACGATATTATGCGTATTAATGACATTTTATAGTATTTCATACGTTTAAATTCTGAAGGAACAAAATAAATCAATAGCTGTAACTATACGCATTACAAAACAAATCACTCGTGATTTATAATTGTTCTTGTTTGTAATGAGTAATGACGTACTAAATTATTTAAGAAGGAACAAAAATGTGCAAACATTTGACTTTTATTGGAGGTGGGACGTTTTTTCTGATGTTCCATGAAATAATTTTTGAATTTAAACTCAACAAACCATATCAATTTCAAATATCGTCATATACATTTACACTAATTGTGTACTGAATATGTTCAATACTACACATATATCGATATTTTTCAAAAAGACAAATTATGAGCAAGTAAAAGGAATTCGTGATATTATGCTGATTATAATGGAGCTGAGTAAATTTGTGTACTATTAATGTAGAGATATTAAAAAGTCAAATTTAAAAACATCGTCATGATGGTAGAGTGATATGATGAAATCCTCGTCCTCCCACCCTTGAGTACGCCACTGCCAATACTGAAACGTTGGAATTTAAATATTTGTTTTGTTTTCGTAATTTTCAACAATTCATATTGATCGTCAACATATATAACATTTAAGAAATTATTCAAAGTTGTTGATATAAATGTCGATTAAAACAAATATGAATTATTATTGTATTAGGTAGGTATTTGTAATGCAAGTCACCATTAACTGTAAAAAAATATATATTTTTATGCTGTTTATATAAAGCATATAGGTACTAAGCTCAATATAAAATGCATGCATATACGAAGTAATACTTATAGACAATATACGAAATAAATAACATTTGTAATAACGTTTTTCATTGATTAAATTAAAGAGACAATGTTATATTTGATGTACGTACAGTAAGACTCGATTTGATACTTCAAACAATAAGACAACAATTATATTATATAATAGTAATAAAAATATTTTTAAATATTTAATAAATTTAATAAAACATTGAATTTTATTTTTCGAGAGCTATTAGTTCACAATGCAAAACAAATTTTTTTATTTTGTATGTTTAGAAATTAACAGTCGTGGAGTATTATCGATCCGAGAAACTACTCTTAAATTTCAAATCGTTAGGTACCATTAATTTTGATATAGGATTTATTTTTGTTCGTAAATATAATTTAACTTATCAGACAACGTGTATATATTCAAACAAAAGAGAAAGTTTTCTATTTTTATTATTATTATTATTATTATTATTATTATTATTATTATTATTATTATTATTATTATTATTATTATTATTATTATTATTATTATTATTATTATTATTATTATTATTATTATTATTATTATTATTATTATTATTATTATTATTATTATTATTATTATTATTATTATTATTATAGTATTATTATTATTATTATTATTATTATTATTATTATTATTATTATTATTTATTATTATTTTTATTATTATTATTATTATCATCATGTATTTGTTCTGTTCATTCGACTTGTACATACGATTGGTGTTTAGTTGTTTCCTCTCCATTGAAGCAGTTTCCAAAAGTTTCGCAGTAAAAGAAAACTTTTTTTCCACAATGAATACAAGCAAAAGAATTTATGTCTATTATATTGTTCTTGAAATGTTCGTGCTTTCGACAACTTATTTTTTCGGCTGTTTTGCCAGAATAGAAGAGTCGCGCGTGCAACGTAGTTTTCCCCTCTTCAGACGAAACTCTTCGTTTATTATTATTTATTATTTATTATTAGTATTATTATTAATATTATTATTATTATTATTATACAATATCTTCGGGATAAATTAACATTATTTTGTTCAAACGACGTTGAAATTGGTTTAGGAAAATACGATAAATTTTTTTTAAATTTAATTGGATCAATCAATACTTTGATTACTCTACAACTACTACTCTAATACGTAGCAAAACAAGTTTGTCGTCTAGTATTTTTAATAACTAGGTGCAAATTGTTTTATTTATGTAAAAATAATTTCTCAAAATAAAAGTAACCATTAAGAAATAGAAATATTGTGCTCATTTCAATAATATTAAACATTTATTTTATAATCTTTTAGATTATATTTATGTAATACATATTAACACACGTTAAGGTGTACTCAAATTTAAAATGTTTTTTCACACTGTCACATAATAAAAATTCCATAAAATACATTATCTACATCGGGCCAATCACGTAAAATACTGACTCGCCTTGGCGGTCACCAATAATCAAGCACATTTTCCTAATAACGAACAATAATATTATCGTTCCTCCTATTAATTTAGTGCATTTCGAGCAATGTAAAATACAATAATATTTTGAATATACCCGTTTTCACCCGAGAACATGAGAGGTTCGCCGCTCGTCGTTACTATACTACGCTAAATATATAATAAATGTACACGCGAAATAATACACAATGATCACAAATATTACAGAAGAACAGACAAAAATAAATGAGCCAAATAATATTTTATTAAAAAACTTTTGTTTTTATATTTTTGCTGTGTAGTTTTTGTGTTTACGTGTGTCTGATACGACTGTTTTCGTATAAATATACACAATTTTCGCATAAAAAGTATATTTTTGTTTTCATTATTATTATTATTATTATTATTATTATTATTGTTATTATTAGGGCACAGATTTCCTACAAATGAATAAATATGTCGGGGAAAAATTATAATTTAAAGAACGTTGTACAATATTTAAGAATCCGTATCGAAAACGTATGCAACATTGGCACTAGAATGTGCTTATAGCCGCCCCAATATGAATTTTATACTTCTCAATTCATTTTATTAATAATCCTGTAAAAATATTGTAATAGAAATTACTAAGAATATTTAAATAAATAAATATCTATTTTCGATGCATTGTATTTTCAATTAAAATAATTCTGATTCAAATAAACTTTTCTCAAAAATAACAATATTTTAACGACATAAATGTACGTCTAAGTTATTTCTAAACCTAAGAAATCAATAATTATCTATTAACAATAAAATACCATCGCACGTTATATTGTCATAGGTTTTATTTTTTGTTATTGAAGTATGTACATATTTCAGATTTTGTTTGTTATATATCGCAAGATAGAATAATGACAAATACCAACACTTATGAATTCGTTGGATTCTAGAGGAAATGGCCAGTCATTTGGTATTGTACTTCGTGTTTAATATATTTACGCAAACGATATTTTGAATAGATTTTTACATAGAACTCGTCACGATGAAGAATCAGTTTTTAGAAGTTTAATACAATACGTCTTATTGTGAATAAAAACTATATATACCTAAGCATATATACTGTGCTATATAGATTATATTATATAACAGATTATGATTTATGATGAGAAATAGTTTGGTTTATTCAAGTAAACTTAAATTTTTAAAAATGAACACACTATATTATTATATATCTGAAAATATTTTATTCATTATATTTATACTTAATATATTATTATTTCTCTGGACGAGTAATTAATACAAATAGTTTTATCATGATTGAAATTTATATTTTTTATGAATGTTGGAAAATATTTTAGTTTTAATATTTTTTTTTTTTTTGTAAGGCCATACAATGAACAATTTTTAGTGCTCACTTTTACCTATCCGCATACACTGCGACTGAAGTCTATGTACGCCTAAAATTAAGTCATTATATATATATTTATATTGTATTTAACTATGCAACACATATGCCAATAAATCATAAATCACAATTATTAAAAAGAAACTATTATATGTAGTTAAACTCTACACGTTGTTCTTGGATAATATATTACGTAATCAGCTTATGTAATAGCTGGTAAGAATAACTTATTCTACACAATTACAAAAAGAAACAAACACGTGTAAAAATATTATATTTAGAGTACACAACGACCGTTGTACACGTATACACGTATAATACTTTAATGTTATTGTTACTCTAAATATGTATGTAATGACCACAGCTTGAAACCGATATTGAAATCGATTTTATTACCGGTAATAATCATTCAAAACAAATAAATAAATATCAAAACCAATATCGATATTATAAAAAATGAACATTAAAATTTAAAATCAAAACCTCTATCGAAATATAATAAATATTTGTAAGCCAAATTTAAATCGATATAAATAATTGCTGAAAACCGACAATTAAAATCGAAAAAATAAACTATTATTAGAATATAATTAACTATTAAACAATACTATTGACAATAGCATAATCTTAATAAATTTTAGAAAATTATGTTAAATGAAGATAATAATTGGAAATGCTTTCAATATTTAAAACAGCTCTAAAAAGATAAAAACAAACCACGTTGGAGATCTCACGCTCTGACGAACATATGATATTTGTGCCTGTTCGATGTCTGTTTTTTATCAATATATAGGATCCTTGATATCTCTTTTAGAAAACAACGAAAACGGCTTTTATAATAACAAACTTTCAACGTCAGTTTAGAGTTCATTACAATTTCCTTATTTCAAACATGTCTTACATGTGATTTATGTGTGATAAGATTAATTTTAATTTTAATAATACCTCTGCATTATTATGATATAAAACATATTGAGGAGTCATAAGAAAATCATAATGTATTGGGATTCATATTCAAATTAAAATTGGACTTGCAGCTAAAGTCTCAGAATTTAGAAAGTTTTAAATTGGAATAATGTATGACGTACCCATTTCCGTAATTATCCCAAAGTAAGGCAGTGGGCAATAAATTTAATTACAAAGGTTGTATTGTAAAGGTCACACACACGACTAATAATTAAAATGTTTTAATAAGTTTTAGAAATTGTAGACATTTTAAAAGCGCGTTCAGAACACTTTAAAAACACTAGCTAAATGATAATAATAATGGTTGAAACAAAAATCATAAAATGAAAGCCATTATTACAAATCGAAACCGCTATAACATTGAAAACAAATGCTCTAAACGAAATCGACAAATTCGGTCTAAAGCCGCGGATTTACATACAATACACGCGTTAAGCGCCAACCGAATGTTTATTTTGAATTTTATTACGCGCCGTATGATGATTTGTACTGTGCGAAAAGTCGAGTCACTACTTATGTATACACCTATTGGAATGTGACAATAACGATTGTTACAATAATAACACGCGAACGTACCAAAAACGTTTACCGTCCAATAAAATATAATTTTCCAATGGCATCCCGTCCGTTTAACCGTTCAGCCGTTTATGCGTTGTACGGACGACACGCCAAGGCGATTACGCCGGCACGATTGTTTGAACTTGATGATTTTCGACGTCATCGTGTAAGTTTGTGTTGGTTCAAACTTTTCTCGCCAAATCCGAGTAGATATGTAATCAAAAGTTTCTACGTCCGGAACGGGCGCGGAGTGATAAACTGGAGTGTGCGCTGACATCAATGAGTCACTTTCAATGCGGCATTAAACTTCGGCATACGTAACCGCCCAGTTCTTTCACCGAAACACAAATACACGTCCGCTCGGTGTTGGGAAATTTCGCCGTACCGTAAATGATTATTGATCGTGCGTGATCAATCTTTGCGGGCAATCGTTCCCGAGGATGCATTTGAACATCTGCCGCGCGGTTTTATATGACTTCGGATTTACACACGCACACGTATGTAACACATTAA
Source organism: Schlechtendalia chinensis (assembly GCA_019022885.1). Taxonomy (NCBI): domain Eukaryota; kingdom Metazoa; phylum Arthropoda; class Insecta; order Hemiptera; family Aphididae; genus Schlechtendalia; species Schlechtendalia chinensis. The sequence continues at coordinate 7,143,949 of CM032340.1, read as the reverse complement.
TCATACCCGTAAGTCATTAACGCAATCAATTATCTCTCGATTTACGTTTAAGCACACGTCTATTGATTTACCACCGTGCACAGACAGATATTATTTTCATCACGAGCCACCGATCACCCGCCAACGGTTGTTAAAAACATTTTTATTTCAGCGTTTTTTTTTTTAATATTATTCACTGCTATATTTGTTTCTACGCTATCTTATATAACTAAAATGCTACTTAACATTTTAGTCTCAAGAGTCGTTTTTTCCGTAATTAAGAGGAAACTACAATTCTTGTATCTTTATTACAATAATACGTCATTTATATTTGACAGCAATTATAACCACTTCGTTTAGAAGTGACATTTTATTTCGGGCTTAAAAGTGTCTGATAAAGCATCTCTGTGAGGGTAAATTTTCAATGCCCACTACAGCAACTCTCTACTTCACAATGTTGTTATAAATGTAAAAAGGTTTCAATTTTCTTCCTAATATTTACTATAAAAAGTGAGTTGTTTTGTTTTCATTGTGCTTACAGAATAAACAAGTGTCACGTAGTGTACAATTTTTCAAAAAATAAAATATACATTATATATTATAAAGAAAGAGATATAACTTTAATGTGTAGTTTTTTCAGTTTGAGTTAAGCGTGAACACTGCAATTATATTTCAATTGTATGTCAATGAGTATTGTGTAAAAACAATTAAAATATTAAAATAAAAACAAACAAAAAAAAAACCATCTGAACAAAAAACTATTCGGATAAAAATTTTACCATACACAAAGTGTTGTTTTTTACATACGTGTTTTAAAAATAATATCTGAAATTCCACTAAATTTGTTTTTTCTTCTTCTTTTAAAACTATAAAACCCGATTACGAAAATCGTCAAAAGTGCCTGCTTTTTTACGCGGAGCATTTCTCATATAGCGTTTATATATATGTATACGAATCTTCCATATATGCGTGCGGGATTTTCGTTTTTTTTTTTTTTCGTTCTTATTTTTTTAGTCTCTAAGTACTTGGGACATTCGGGGTAGATGTTCTTGGAGATTTATAACAAACTTTTTTTTTTCGCTGTTTCCGTTCCTCTGTAACCGAATACTTGAACACCCATGAAAAATACCCGTAGTATAACGTTGCATCGAAGTTTTCTCAACGCCCGCCTGTCGATTGTTCCGTCCGTTTCCAATACATTAATTCTCTCTTATTTTCTCGAGTTTCGTCTGTGGACGATTACCGTTAAGACTCGATTGTTGTGCTTATCAAACATTTCATATCGCACTGAAAACACCCTTTAGCGTAAACACGAAATATATAATACAAAAAAAATCTTTATTTTTTTAATAACTATAATAAATATAATATAATTGAAGGCTTCAGCTTGATGTATCAGAACCAAACGTTTCAGGTTAAACTGTATGTTAGATATTTTAATTGTAACAGATTTTGTAATTGAATTTAGTTCATTTTTATTTGTTTTAATATGAAATCTGACTTCAAGAAAATGGTATCCTTGTAGTGTTGGGTGATAACATAACAGAAGTACCATGTCACTGTAATGTTTGTCATTTCAATAGTTCATTATTGCAGTAATACAATGAAACTTTGAACTTGAACCACTTTTCACAAAACACTTCACAAAATTTTGAGAAGCGAATTTTCAAATTTTTTTAATTGTCATAAATTATATAATTCCATATATAATAGACGTTATATTATAATGTTAGGACTTTGGTTCTAATATTTTGGATGTTATAAATTTCTGAACATAAGAAATCGGAAATTTTTGACATTTTTAAAATTCTATATTTAGCCCACAAATAATTGAATTATTTATATTATGCATGTTTTTTATAAACGTTTTGTATTACAATAAATAAATAGTATAAATTTTAATTTTTGAATAAATATTTTTGGAATTATGACAAAAGAACCAAATTTCATTTCAGATGTTATTTACGTTAAGGAAACTATTGAAAAAATAAATAAAACGCGTCTAATTTTCTTCTGAAATATAGTGCTACACATAAGAATCAAAATATTTTTACTATTCGAAAAAGGTTTAAAGATAAAAAAAATATAATAATAATAAAACTTAACTTTAATAATAATATTTATGAAAATTGTAAGTTCAATTAATTAACGCATGTATGTAATAATATACTACAATATATTAGTATTTATATTACCACATAAAAATTTACTATTGGACCAGTCGTAAATGTACTATAGATATACTATAATTACGAACATTCAGGTTTATTTCTCGCAAGGGTTTTATAGGAATTCTAGTTAATATCGTGAACTTTTCGGGCACCAAATGGTTATAGAAACTTGCCCTTCATGACATATTTATATAATCAACGTTAACAACTTTATTCCAGCATACACGTATACCGGAGTATCAATACGCATCAGGTCAGTTTCAAAACTTCTTATACTTCAATGTAATTATATGTTTTGTGTTTTTTATTCGGAGTCAAGAAGTTTTTTATTTAATATCGCCGAGCCGTCGAAGTTTTTAGCCCTAATAAACAACACAAGTGCACTCTTATGATGAACATGAAACAGCGCGAGTGCCATACATTTAAATAACTGATTCAGTTGTTTACAATTTTTAAAAGTTTTTTATGCTATAGTATATATACATATATATATATATATTATATATATATATATATATATATATATTACATGATATGTTTTACCAAAATTGTCTGAATGACTCTTTTTGGTTTATAGCGTACATATAAAAAACAGTTTTTACTTCATGTTGTCGCATTAAGTTGTATCGATTCTTATTACACGAAGAATGACGATAAAATGGACTTTTCTCGATCATGCTGCAGATTACACTGATATAAAAACATAAGCTATTAAATTTTTAAATTTAAAAAACCACATTAACCTATAGACTATAGTACTAACATATGTACTACGTGTGCAATTATACACGCAATATTCATAGTGTTAAGTTCAGATACTAAAAATGACAACTAGATATAAAGATAAAATGGCTCAATAAAAATACACGTATATTGCTATACAATTTTGTTTTGTTTATATATGTGAAATTTGACGAAAAATACCTATATAATCAAAAACTGTTATTTAATTTTTTCCAAAAAACAATAATTATTCTATTGTACCTTGAAATTGCCACCGACTAGATAGTACTAGTACTGTTTAGAATAATTTATTAAAATTTAGGCGACGGGGTAAGGCAAAATGTAAAATAATAAAGGATGGCAAGTTGACGAATTGAACAAGCTGACAAATTGTTTATATTTGTTAAAAAAAAATGATATTAATCGAAATGACAAATCTATTATACTAATATAATATTATTATAGTGTGTATGATATGCTATAAACGATTTATTTTCCTATTTTTAGGTTAGGAATTCTAATGTCCTGTATGTGGTCACTTATATGATTGTGTGAGACGCACATAATTAAAATCAATCACGTAGAAGAAAAATATTAAGAAAACAGTACAAAGAAATAATACAATAGAGATTGTTTAGATTATTTTGAAGCCAAAATAATATTATCAAATGTGGAAAGAAGAAAAATAATAGTGAATTCGATTACCCGGCTATTTTTAAATCATTTTAAAATTATCTATCAAATGACGTTATATTACCGAAATTTATGCTGAGAATTATATACATTATAACTATGGATTGAAATCAATTATTATTGTTATTATTATTAATTGTGATGAATTTAAAAATGCATATAAACAGCATCTGCAAACATCCATTTATGTTGTTTATCTAGATAGGTACAGATTTTAATTTTAGATAACAATTTGTCTCCTTATTTTTCTAAATATTTCATGACATTGAAGTATATACATTTATTGTTATTTAAATAAAGTTTTCATAAGTTGTTTACAATATTAATAACTAATCCGCTTTTAAAAATTATATGAAACAATCTGCCTATATATTTCTCTATAGTGTATAATATATATATGTATGTATATTACATAGAAATATTAAGAGCGTTTTGTGTATCAAAATGACATTTAAATACAATCAAAGAGAGATTATTATACGTATTTTAATATCTACGTGCACATCATATATTATCATAGCCATCAAATTCAATTTTCATTTAATATTAATGTTAATATTAATTAAACGTCAAAATTTTACCATCAATAGTATTTGTAATTAATATTGTTGTACAAATTTCAGTCTGTATACATATTTATGTATAAATATACACATATGCGAATATATACATGTATGTGACAATTATGGCTGATGTGGTTTATAAAGGTGAGTATTAACTAATTAAAAATTCAATGTTTACTCAAAAATAAAACTTTTGTTTAACTTTTGAATTTTAATAGTTAACTTATATTGTCATTACCTAATTAACTTAATAAGTTCCAATTTTCACTGTATAAAACTAACACTTCACAGTTAATCACAATAATTATTCAGTTCAATTAACACATTGGGCACAAATATCTTCAATCGAATTTCGACATGTATTATAAAATAGTCAACTGCACATAAAGACTGAAATAAAAATCTTTTTACTTAACTATTTTATGAAAAATTCAAAGTTTATAAACAAATCGCTGACAATTTAAAGTAGTCGAAATATTATTTTGGAAGTATAAGAAAAAAAACAAACTTTAGATTGATGATAATCACGTATATTCCAAAGATGTTATTGATTTTTTGCAACTCCTTTGTAGACTCTCTACTCGTCGAAGAAAATTACTAGGAAAAATCAAAAAACGCTTCAAAGTACCGACTACAATTTTATATTAGAATGTAATACTACGCGTAAAAATCAAAGCACTCGTTTTGACAGCGTTCAGAGACAAAAAAAACATATTTGGAAAATCAATACGTTACTCATTTCGCTTACAACCTAACAAGAGGACCCAAAGGTTTATTGCCAAAGCCTACTAACTATCTACTTTATATTAGCATGGAAGGTGCTACTCAAGGGGTATGGCAGAGGACTTCTCGGTCGAGAACAAGATGCTGGGCGAGGCGCTAACCGACTTAGCGCCGATCAAAATGGAGCACTCCGATATCTCGTACCATATTTTCACGTCGATGCATGCTGATGGACGTTTAATAATAAATAAAAATAGACTCAATAACTTAACCATCGTAACTGGATTTCATATCCCAGGATGAATCTAACCCAGATTGGGCTCTACAGCTGTGATGATCGTCCCTGCAGCGGGACTTTAAAGACTCCCGTGCTACTGTTCGTGCACACATCATCATTAGGACATACCACGAGAAACTTGCGCCTCTGTTGCTTTCCCGTCATATGGGACTTAAAGAAGTACCTATTAGCAATCAGCTATCCATGCACTATACCGCAATACCAACGGTCGAATGTCACCCAGAACTTAGACTAATACGCTAGGGTCACGTCCAAGTGGCAGATCCATAGTTCGATCTTGTCATCCACTCGCCTCGACCATTATGGTGATCTGGCTCAGGTACCCCACAGCGGTGTTAGTTAGACCAACAGTGTTAGGTTTGATTCACTTCCACCGATTGTCCATCGCTCTCTTCGGCGACACTGCGCCCGGGAAGAATTTATATTCTCTTGATCAACTTCCCCCAGCTAGGAAGTGACGTGTTACGCGAACGATTCATCCGACAGCGGGGTCAGAACTGCCCGCGAGAGACCCTTGATTACTTATTTGAGTATTCGTGACTGTCTCTACTACGCGATATATTGCGTTATCCGCCACCTACGGACCCGATCTTGTTGCCTGGGCCCGCGCTAACCTGATACCAAGTATCGGGCAATTACTAGCAGGTACCTCTTACCATAGGCCGTAGTTTTTTAGGTTCAGATTCTAACAATGTTATTCATAAAAACAAATGTTTTTCATTGTGAATATTAGTAACTGATACGCAATCTCTAATTTTCAGTCCATAAGATAAAATTTCCAAAAAAAACATAAGTCACAAGATTTTGAAAATTTGAAAATTTTCAATTTACAGCAGACTGGTCGACGAATTCGAACAAGAAATCAAACATATACTGTTCGTATCAAAACAATGACGAACTCGAGTTATATTCGCGCGTCCTCTCACGTATGTAAACCCAACACCAATTAAGCTTAATAAAAAGCTATCGGAGCGGTATCTGATACAGTCTTCGTTTCACTTAGAATCTAAAAAAAAAACAAAAAAAAAAAACCAAAAAACCAGATACTACGAGTTAATAGAACAACGTAAATTTAAAACACGACAGCTTCTTCGGCCCTGCCGTCCCGATCGACCGTTCCGGTGTGCCGTCGTAGTTTTCAAAGCAATCGCGCGCTTGTGTGCGTACGCTCGGCGAAGTGAAGCAGAACGCAATATATATTAACGGGACACGCGAATTACTATTCCGGACGGGTCGGCCGTGTCAAACGAAAACAGCAGCGTGTGTTTACGTGTCCGTTGTGTCCGTGTCCGTTTCGTGCCGTCGTCGCGCGCGCGTGGTGGCTTCGGATGACGCGCCGCAAGGCCTCTTGTTCTTTCTCATCGGACCGCGTGGTTCGCTCTGCTCGAAAACCGCGCGCACTGCTCTCCGCCCGTACACCGGTGTTTGGTGATGGACTTTCGACACTCGTCGGTGACAAATCGTCCGCCGTTTGAATACGATTTGCGTTTTTGATCGTTCGTACTTTGCGTACGGTGAAAACTCGATGTTCCTCATCGTCGTCGTACGTTCGAATCGATTTACAAGCGGTTTATAAACTGGTCCGTTTTCTGTAGTTATCGGGTTCACGGGAAATCGCTTGAAATGCACAACAATCGTCGTGGTATATGTACGTATATATTTTTATAAGTTTATGTCAGTCTAAAAATAGCGATTTCGGTGAAACGTTAGCACGGTAACACAATAACAACAACACGTGTTGTTTCTATGAATTACGTTATAACTCTGTATTCGTATTCCGTCTTCCGAAAAATCCCAATGCCTACGTTTAATCCTCGACAGACGGCTGACGTGATCTCCTCGCATTCGCGCCAACAAGATAGCTGTCAGTCAGCGTCTAAAAGCCCTTCGTCCATATTAATAATCAAATGTGCTAAAACGAGTTTACATAACAAATGAATTGTTTATAAACCGTTTACTAAGCCCATATGTGAGACCCACTACGTCCAACTCTGGGCTGCTGCCAAAGCATCAAACATTAATAAAATTCAAACTCTTCAAACTGAAACTTACGTACGCCGTACCTGAAACGATCCCCAGTACATTTCGAATAACGCCGTACATAATGGTTTACATGCCCGCGACAGGAAACGGTTCTCGTCATCTCAAAAGGCCGGTGGTGCACAGACCGTGTTCGATTTGATGAGGAAAATAAATGTCACTAGAAGTAATATCACCAATGGACGCCTTTTTCTCAAGTTGCTTCTAATGTCGATAAATAATTTGCATAATTACTTATTGTACTATATTTCGTACTGATTGGTTTTTTTTTGTTCAAATAAAAAAAAACATAAATATAATTATAATTCTCGTAATTTAAAATCACTACAATTCACTTTGAACGCGGCCTGAATATCGTTCGAGTTCCTTTCGAATACAAATTACTTCCTCTGCGAATACTGTGTCATTGGTGCGTACGTCGTTTGGACCCACTCTCCATAAATCTCTCGGCGGTGTTTTCAACGACGTCGGCGATTAAAACTCGGCTTTTAAAACGTCATGTGGCCGTCGTCATCGAGGGACTGGGAAACAATGGCAAACAAGTGTACCGCTTCCGGTTTGTTCGGTACACGGGACAACGAGAGAGAAAACGGCCTCGTGTTATTGTGCTTAATGGATCTGTCAAAAAAAGAAAAAAAATAGTTAAATAAATAAAACGAAATAAAGAAAAAGAAAGGAAAGAAAAATATCGTCTATAACGCCATTAAACACACTCGCGCACGTATACCGGGAAAACAGTCGACACGCGCCACCTGTGGGTCGACTTCGCCGCATCACCGTTTCGTATATTATTTCGTACACTATATGCTCTACTAGGGATCGTTCTTTGCTCCTTTCCATCAACCCGGTCTCGAAACGCCGTGTTCAAGTTTTCGCCTCTACCACCCTCCCGCCAGACCGCACCGCCTATTGTTCGAACGATTCAATTTACAACGAGAACTATGAAAACATTTTCCACTCTCGTCCTCCGAAACGCACTCTTTATTCTCCGCCGCGTCTATCCGTCTCCACATCATCCAAGACGAGTATCGACGACGGTGACGACGACAGTTCGTTAAATACGCGCGCAATACACACGCGAGTCTTACACAACGAGGTGACGTCAATGGACTCATATTTTTACGTCTCGCGGCCATTCGTTGCGCACCGTTTTCTTCGAATAACTAATTGTGATATTGTTATTATTATTATCCGTACCCTATGATTAAATAGTCATTTTTCACGGGATTTAATAATAATAAAAATAACAATAATATAATATCGCATTATGTATAATATATTACGAACAACGTATAAAATGTCCAACATGGCAATGTGCATCGGGCATTGTGATAAACTTTAAAGATTTTTTCAGTTTCTATTCTTTACATTATTAAATACCGTTTGTAACCGGTTTCAATTAATTTTTTTTATACTCAACAAAATAATTGGTTTTAAAATTAAAAGCAACTTATAATGTTTCAAAAGTATATATATATATAAATGAATTAATACCGTTTATTTATCTATATTAATTAGTTTAATTTAATTCCAACTTTAAAATTATTCAAAATTCTTCTTTATTAATTATTATTAAACAAAATAATGAATTTTTCCACGAATTGAGAAATGTTAAAACTACTTACATAACTCGGTAAAATGTTACTATATTTGAACTCAATAAAATTTCAATATTCCAATATTTCATAGGATTCCAGATTCCAAAAATAGGTTCTCTTCAGATTGGTCCAATTCCATGCCATAAAATAAATAATATTTTTATTGAGAATTATTTTGTTTAAATATTATACTGAAATGGTATAATTTAATAGTGACTTTATAACAATTATGATTTTTTTTCCTTGTATATTCCATTTTGCTTGCACATAAATAAATTGCACTCAAAGAGTCAAAACAAATGTGTTTTCACGAAAACAATAGTTGAGTAATTATTTTCAAACGTTTTTGAAGAACTTTTGATAACAAATCTTATGCTATCACATTATGTTAATGATTCATTACTTTGTACGTAACAACTTCATTTTAATAATAATTTAACTTAATAATGATAACAGTTGTTTGTTTTTGGAATCAAAATTTATTTCAGAACAATAAATAAAAAGTTATTTCCATCACAGTCGAAAATGCAATTATAATATATTCAAGAATCGTAAAACATATTAGTCAGAACACCACAAACTAGTTAAACTTTATTTCATTTTATAAAACATTTTTATAAAAACTACTAAATTGATTTTGATGAATGTTGTACAGATATCTTGCTTATGATTTCCTGTATGTTTTGGGTTGTTTCTTATTTCAATATTTCCCATCTTTAACGGATAGATAAAAATTGAAAACAATGGTTTTACGACCATATGTCGGTATCCATGACAACTAATTGTAGCAATAAATACTCTCAAATATAAATACAATTTCTTTTAGATTAATAGTTATAATTAATTTTTAATGTGTTAAACATGTTTTTATTTCGGAAGAGTGAACATATTTTAAATGGGTTCAACGGAAAATTGTGACATATACATTATACTATGTTATAAGGTTAAATTCAAATTATAAAAAAAAACTCGCCATGCAAATCATATCCAAAGCTACAGAAATCTTGAAAACTAGAAAGAACAAAAACTTAGCCGTCTCGAATGACATTAAAAAAACTTTCCTTGGTTTCTCGTAAGAGTATTGCTGAATAAGCATTGCATCTTCTGGAAATTAGAATTCTTTAGTAGATTCCAGAAAATATTTGCTTTCATACCACACAGCCATACGACTTGCTCTTCCAATTCAAATATTTATAGTTTTCTCTAAATATTTCTTCTTTAAAAATTTAATAAATTATAATTTATAACCTTTAAATTTGTAGGAATAGATTTTATATATATTTTATATAAGTATATTTTATAATAAATACATACGCACTGTATATGTAATAACATTATGTTTAATAACAGCACATCAAAGTAATGTTTAAATTCATAAAATCAATTAACAGGTGATTTAATGACAAAGACGTAAACGGTATATCAAAACAAAATTATATAATGCTCTTATTTAAAATATTCAAAATATGTTTCAACTATTGTTTCCTTTCCATTTAACACGTAAAATGTTTTTAAAACCATAATAAATTCTATGAATTTTCAAGAATATTTGAATTATTATTTTGCGAAACGATACATTTCATTAGGAACTGTCAAACTATTATTTAGTCGAAAAATTATTGATTATGTATTATCGTTAAGTATCATATATATATATAATATATGATAGATTTAACTATTGTGACTAGGCCGTTGAGACCCAAAGTCGAAATATACAACAGATTTCAAGTTGGGCAATGTAATTGAAATAGACGCAACTGCAGTTATAAAGTTATAGGGAAAAAATAATCACGTTTCCCTGGAGACAACCCCAGATCCATCGTTTTATAAAACCATTTCGGACTTTTTTCTTAAAAGCACGCCCATTCTACTATTGGTCACTGACAAATTGGACTAAACAATAAATGATTGTATTTATACCAATTGGCTGTGGGAAAAGCTGAAGTCTTGAAAAACTAATAGAACTTGTGGTGAATTTGAGTTTAATGCACGTGTGTATATGTTTTTAAAATACACAATACATTTGTATTTATATGTTTTGAAAATAATTGATTGTTGTCGAGTACTAAACAAATAATTAAACCATTAAAATCAAATTATTATTTCTTGTGCGTTTTATTAGGTGGATTATGATTGTTATTTTGAACTCAAATCTGGTTTATATGTATCAAAATTGTTCATAGATACAAATGTTAATACATTAACTTTTCATTGTTAATAAATAAACATTGTCCTATGTTACTTGATATATCTCATTTATTGAATTTAAAATTTATATTTTTACAGAAAAATAACAATAAAAAAGTTACATTATAATATTTATTATTGTTTTTTTGCTGTTTAATTATACTAATTTTATTAAATGTGATTAAATTATTTAAATATTTTGAAAGTTATTTTCAATATTTAATAAAAAAAAAACCAATTGTATTTTATATTATTATTTCTTTTTTCAAATAAAACTCTTTGAGTACAAAAGGTTCGAGACGTGATTATACGTATAATAGATTAGTTTTGATATTAATTTAGTAAAAAAAAATGATTGATAGTTATTATTAAGTTAATATATATAAATTATTATTAAACCATATTAATCTATTCATATAACTATCCAATTAGTCAAAATCATGTTAAGGTGCCTATTATTGGAGATATTGGTAATTATGTACAGTAATACATTAATTCGGTACGCTTTGTTCTCAACGTCTATTAAGCTATTTATTAAAATTTATGTTTGAGAAAACAAAACAAAGACGGCTAACTACTTTTTTTTTATCAAACAATAATGTAGAGCACAATCAAGTTATATAGTGTATGGCCTAGATTTATTTCTCTATAACGTGCTGATTCCTTAAACTGTTGGCAAACAATAATCTATTTACCAAATAGTATTTCTAAGAATTTAATCAAAATTTTTCGAGTAGAATATAACTAACTTTTAACCTAAAAAAAAAATCTGATCAATTAATGTGGTATAAATTCCATTTAGTTTTCTTTTAACTTTGGAAAACTCAAAACAGTATTTTTATTTTGTCTTTATCGCCTCGTTTTCAATTCGCAACAGTTTTTGACCCATGAAGTGATAAAGAAAAAACAATTTATTAATTTTTTCCTCGGGTGTTCGCAACAAGTTATTCGAAACTTCAAACTTCGTAACATCTAACTTTTGCAACTCCATCAATGATATTCAGCTTCATTAAAACTACATCAGCTTTCTCCAAGACGTAAAGGGTTAAAAAGGCCAAACGAACTGCTGCGCCTACGTGGCGAGGTCATTACATCCAACTTAGGATTAATAACTTTCTTTTGTATACTTGGTCTTTATGTTGTCTCCGTGCACCACAAGGAATTTTGAATCATCCACGTACGTACGTACAACTGAACGCATTACACACGCTTAAGTGCTCGTCACGAATGCGCGGTGAATATTAAAGTGATTCGCGATGCGAGTTCTGACAATGTACAAGAGACTGGAGGACGGAGACGTGTGTTACATAAAATTACTTAAAGGGTTTGTTAATGAAACGAGATTCAATAAGGGTTAAACATAATGTACAGATTAATTTTTCATAAGGATAATAATTGCAAAGTACTTACGGCAGTTAACACAGATGGAATATTATTCAACTTAAATATTATATTTTGTCGTCAGGCATTGTGCGTTTTTTCAAATTTTGAAAATTAAAATTTACGCGTACATATCCGTCTGCAAGTATGAAACTACGAAGAAAATTCAATATTACCGCGAAATTAAGTATAGTACGTCGGGTTGTTAATACAATAGCATTTCGTACATGTGGAATTTAGTTACATTATTTATAATGAAATTATAAACGTTAAATATATACTTTTAAAAATTTCAGTTTGAACGTAATTCATTCACATTACGTAGCACACGTCATTGTATTATTAACAATGTTGAGTAGTAACTTGATGTAACGTGATATTAACGTAACCACTTTTTTATTGAAAATTAGTCATTTCGTTACAGTTTTGGTTATTTCAAGTATTGAGTTCCTTATTCAAATGTATTTTCGGTACAAACTGTATATAACACAAAATATCAATAAATGATTCTTACTAGTTGTACAATAGTGGATTGTTGTAAATATATTATTTAACTGTTTACTGGAATTGGTCAAAATATCTAATAATCATTGTTAAACGCAAATACCAGGGTTCATCAATTTCAATTTTAGCAGTGGTGTATAAAAACCCTTATAGGTTTAAAATAAGAGGATTAATGCGAGTTCTAATGAAAAATATTTAAATATATATTTTTTTAAGTTCCATAAATTAAAATAGATTAAAATACGTTTTATAAACATTTATTATAGTAAATTACTATAGGATCGATTTAACTAATGCTCACATTTTTAACAATATTATTTTTATTGATTAAACTGAAATGTATTACGTTCGTAGACTTCTTCAGAAGCCAATTTTATATGATTACTGAATGGTAATTTATACAGGTATTAAGTGCAGTACTTTTTTTCGTGTTAATATTTAATGCGAATAAATATGGTATAATTTGTTAAGAACTTATTTATAAAATTTTCTTAAGTTTTGTGTATTGCACAATGACTTGACGGTCTCAAATGATTTTAAAAAACCTATTTTATTTTTTTATAAAAATCGTTACGACTTTTTGCTGTTTTAATGGCGCACGTAATTAAAATTATTACATAATAATAATATAAAATATTTATATATAGATATATATCATACAAATTTTATTAATTTTAAAAATGTAATAACTCACTTAAATTTTTATCAAATTGAATAAGTTTTATAATTTAAGAATCAATATGTATATTCCGTTATAATGACTAAATGTTATATATATCTAAACAATATTATAAATATAAATAAATAAATATATATATATATTAAAAGCCGGGCATATGGCTACCTACGTTTTCCTAACAGACAGCTATTCTGTCGACAAAGTTCGAGATTATTTGTTCACAGATATAGTTTGGACTGATTGAAAACCTGTGATCCAAAAAGAACGGAGAAACTATTCTCTTCCTTGATGAGACGCTTCCAGAACGAGTAATCTCATTTCATGAAGGCGGCGATCAAGAATGGCCTGCAAGGTCATATGATCTCATCCAGTGCGTCTTTTGTTATGTATTTACGTGAAATCCAAGGTTTAGGTTAAAAAAAGTACCGTTACTGAAAAGTGACATTCTACGTATGATAGTCGAAATCGACGGAAATATCTGCGAATGAATGATTTCGAACTTTGTTGACAGAGTTTGCTGTCTGTCAAGAAAATGAAGGTAGGGCCATATTTATTATTATAAAACAAAATACGTACTAATTTAAAAAATATATAATTTATTACATTTAAAATCATTTTTAAAATCGGCCAAAGTTCATAGAATACTTCTATATTATCAATCACCGACGAAAAAAAATAAAAATATTTCTATTGGAGTTTTTTTATTTTTGGTTTATTATTTTTAATCTAGTATAAATCCATTTAAACCTATCGTGGAAGGACTATATCGTGTCGTCTGGTTAGAAAATGTAAAAGATCTAAATTCAATATAATATATCGAACGATAAAACAAATCAGAACGCCCTTACGTTTTCACAATAAGTTTGTTTTTTTAATAAAATACTATTGAGAGAAATAACGAAAAAGTAAAGTTAAAATGTTCTCTCAGAAGTAGGTACGAATAGCCAATTGCTTTCAAAAGAGACGTCTAGAGAACGATGTTTAGATTGTCGAGTGGTATTTGAGGTATTATGTGGACGGATGAAAAAGAATAAAGTTTGAACGGACGGAACGATGGAGTTGAGTTTAGAATCGAATTTTCTCCTACAATGGATCCACTTGTGTGTCAATTTCCAACGAAATCCGTTGCCTCTGAGTAGTGCACCAGAAACGGTAAACGTATAAAAGGTGTATATATATAGTGTATACATATATTTTTACCCTCACATAACGTGCATCGAGGCGAACGCATAGAAATGGAATCCATTTTGAAGTGCAAAAAACGCTCTTCCGAATAACATATTTTATCCAATGTGGGGTGCTGAATAGTCGTTTTCGAGATACGTACAGGTACAATCATATGAACATAATATGATAATAATGGTAATAATATGTTTCACCGTATAATAATAGTAAAAGATGGCCGCCGAGAAAAAACTAAGATATTTTAGATAAGTATCCAAGCTATTGTATTCCTTCAATATAGTAGTCATATCTAACAAAAATATTTGCTATATCTTTTTTTGTATAAATATAATATATTTGTAGTGCGATCTGTTACATATTTTGTATATACATTCATAAGTGTATACAAATTGAAATGTATAATACATAATACATATATATCTATATATTTATTTTTTATTTTTTATTGAAGACCTCTACATTCGAAACATCAATTTATCTTATTTTTCATAAAAATCTTTTAACGTACACGTGATTTTCTTTTTTATTTGTGTAATCGGTATAGATAACAATAAAGTTAAAGCAAAAAAAAAAAAAAAAATATTAAAAATATATTATACACATATTTAGACATACACATATCTTAAATTCTAATGATTATTATTAGTGGAAAAATCAATGGATTTTAACTAAGCAATACGTATAATTTCAGATAAAAATTAAATTTATTAAGAATTAATGATAATACTTATAGGTTTTATATAAAGTTATAACAAATAACCGATAGTGTTTGGAAATATTATAGTCATGAAATAATATAAGATTAAACGTGTATAAACTAATCCAGGAAAAATGTAATAAAAATTATTTATATATACTGATAAGATAGAAAAATTACCCAGTGTAGTACCATAAAACATACAAGTTTAGATCAAAAATTCAATTTCGGGTAAATAATGTGTAAATGCTATAAAATACGTATTGTAATTAATTTAGAGAACGATAACTTAGAAGGAAAATTATAATTGTGGCCGTGTGTGCATGTGCATTGAAACGTCACACCGAGCACTAGGTGGTACAAAAGCAAACGTACGGCCGTATAAATACGCGGCTGTTGACATTTCGTCATATTCATAGATAATCCAATTTCTATTTATTCTGACATTTTCCAATTTTAAGTATATTATACAATGTTTGCAACAAAAAATGGAATATAAGATAAAATTACAATATATTTTTAGCTACAAAGTTCGAATATTATAAGTATCTATAGAACATCACGCAGACCGGTATTAAAATGGTTTCGAAAGTCACGCTGTGTTTGTGTTACACTTTAGCCGTTTTCGAAATAACGTCTTACGGCTGACATACGATGTGATATATCCCAAACCATAATAGTGACTAATTTGTCACTACAAACCGAAGATAACTACAGTAATTGCTGACCACTACGATAACCGATTATGTTACAACACAGGTTTAAAAACCATGCATTTTCCATAGCAGACCCCGTATTTAAAATCCATAAAAACAAATTCCATAAATATATCACTATATCACATTGAATATTATTCATCATCACGTTTAGACATATTTATTTAAGGACTAACTCGGTTAATCTTCATTAATTGATATTTGATACTTGGTGAATTATTGTGTTTATATATATATATTTTTTAGTTTCTATCAAGATGCAGTCGTTTTAGAAACTAATAAAATATATATATATAACCCAAAATCATATTGTAAAACTTATACAGGTCCCAACTTACTATTGACATGTAATAACAATACGAATACTAATAACTAATGACATTTATTATTTTAACAAAAAAATAATAATCTTTTTTCGATATAGATAAAATTATATAGCTAATAATATTTACCACTTATGTTGGTAAATACTAAAATATAATATATTTATAATAGGCCATAAAAAATATGAAAGTCGAATTTAAGTAAAGCGATTGTGAAATAATATTACAATTGCTTTTATCAGTTTATTAAAATTTATTATAAAGTGAATTTATTTTATATATACATTTTTCTTTTAAATATCCGTTGTGAATAATATATAGTTGTTTATTTTATAAATAAATAAAATTAATTAATCACCATTTTTTATTACATTAATAAGTCGCTGTAGTCTACAATTTGCTCATCATTTCTATAGCCATTACCTCTGCTGGATTTATTATAAATTATTTATTTACAGTATTACCACTGAAGATATTACAATAAAATCTTTAATTTATTGACTATAATATTTAAAAGAGGTCACAAGATTAATTTCAATATACTCAAACTAAAATAGGAGTAATTATATAAACCTATAAGATTCATCCATAAGATTATGAGTGGTATGTAAATTATAATTTAATACTTTGATATAAAAATAAATGATTTGGTTTTAAATGTTACAACAAATTATATTCAAATCAACAAATTTCGGATACATTTTTAAAAAGTATTATAATACTCTAAATAAAGTAAGTAAAGTAAAAATTAACTGTTTCTTTTAAATTAATAAAACATAAATCATTTATCAATTAAGTATGTTTATTTTCAATTTAATTTATCAAATAATCTAATTAAATTTTACTCCAATAATATATTTCATTATGATAAATACGTTTGGTTTAATTTGACAATAATATCGAATTATTTAAGCAATTTATGCAATTTATTTATTAAGTAGTTTTAAATATATATAAAACCTAAATAAACAAAACCTAATAATTATAAGTATATTATACAATGGTTAAAAAAATAAAAGGAATAAAACATTTTTATTTGTATGTTTATTTAGAATTAGCAAGACAATATTATTACTACTTTATTAATAATTATTTGACAAATATTTGTATGTATTATATATTCAGAAATATTAAAAATGGGAATATTATGTATTTTTATTATAGATATATTATAATATACACATTGTAGTGTATATAAGTTTTTTTTTCCATATGCTCTCACAGCTTAATGAATTTATTATCAGATATTTTTAAATCTATACATACAACAATTTTTCTTACATTACATA
Source organism: Schlechtendalia chinensis (assembly GCA_019022885.1). NCBI lineage: Eukaryota > Metazoa > Arthropoda > Insecta > Hemiptera > Aphididae > Schlechtendalia > Schlechtendalia chinensis. The sequence goes on along the minus strand of CM032340.1, from coordinate 7,126,201 downwards.
AAAAACAATAACTTTTTTTTTACAACAGAATTAATAACGAAAAATGATATCAATCCATAAAGATGATAATTAAAACATGATTCAATGGCGGCTAATCATCCTCTTTATTAGAAATTACGATATCAAGTTAAGATTAATTTACTTCGTTTCTATATAAAATTCAATCTGACAATGTTAAATATTTGTTATATATATATATATATTTAGATGATTTATTTGTACTGGATACCACGCAGTTTTGTCAAAAATTCGAATAAGTATTGCGAAAATATATAGCGGAACTATATCCGCCGGCAACATTTTTTCTATCGACATAAAACAACAAAGTAATGATTAAACATATAAAACAATATAATATAATATAAATAATACAATATAATATAATATAACAATAAAACATTTTCGTCCATAGTTTGAGAGCTTGAATACCCATTTACACTTATTATCAAAAATCTAATACTGTGTTTCTATGGTTTCGTGGTATAGGAGGGGCAGTTTTCCTATTTAATACTTTATCTTTATTTTGAACCGATGACGTATCTTCACGACTAATTCATATTGCAATAAAAGTTGACATTAGATACAGACGACAATAATTACTAATCTATAAAATATTGTCCTATTTTATGTTTGTTTATCTTTTAAAAACCATTTGATTTATTCTTAATTTATGTATAACTGGTTCTATAACATTGCCTAATTAATTTAACTAGTACCAATTGTTCAAGTTATTTGGGTATTCTACAGTACAATGGAATAACTATTATTTGTTTTAAAAATGAAAAATAACAACTTGCTATATACTATTTCAAGTTCTTAAAAAAAAATATGAAAAATATTTGGTTTGCAAAATACATTTTTTTTTTAAATACATCATTTTCGGTTATAGCTAATTTTAAAATAATTTATAAATGTTTTTGTTAATAATGATACTTGTTTGTATTTCGTAAATATTTACGTAAATTTTACTACTATTTTTTATTTATGAAAAAAAAAATTTGTAAATACTATTTGAAAACACTAAAATTTATAAATTTAGTATGTCACCATCTAATTGTAAAATGCATTATGTATTCACATTTAAATTTTATTGTAGCCAACAAGTAGTTAACAAGTATTATGAAACTTCTATTTGTGCGATAATATTTCTTCGAATTGGTACCAAGTACCGACAATCAATGAAAAATACATTTATATAACATGGGCACACGAATTAATAATAATTGATAATATATACTCATTTATCAATAAATAACGTTAAATACGACAATCTCTGTATTAATATATCTGGCAACGACTGTAAAATCATTATCGGGAAATGTTAAAGATTCCTATAAAATAATTTCTCGCCGAGTATATTGTTATATGACGTGTCGTCCATTTCTTTCTATATTCATATTTTTCCGTTACTGGGTGTTTCGTCATAGGTATAGGGATTGTTATTTTTGTAAATAAAATAATTCTAAGTGGGTTTTGTTAATAGAATTAATACATTTTGAATACAATTAAATGTACAATTTTGTATATTTTTTATTGCAATATTGCTATCAATTTTATAAAGTTTGCAGTTCAATTTTTTCGAACTCTAATGATGCATATTCGTTTTTAATAAATGTGTGATATAAGTTGGATCTAAGTTTATTAAATAAACACAAATATTGGTGTAATATCAACTTATTTGAACTTAAATAATTTATTAATATTATGCAGTTCAGAACTTCCATGTTATGTATTTATAATATCTATAAATATTTATCGTTAAACAAAAAACTACAAAATTTTGTTCGAAGTGATCCTACAATATAATTTTTTATAAAATATAATAATTATCTATTATTCTTTTGATTTTTGAAAAAACATATTTTCTCGATCAATTTTCATGAATATTTGTATACATTTAAATATCTATAAAATAAATTAAATAATAAATTAAATTGTCTAACATATATGAACATGCATATCTAAACAAATATTAACGTACAATATGTCTGTTTTTTACAATATTATTATGTTTTTCTATGATATACTAATGATTTTTTTTTCAATTTTCAAGAAAAATGTATGTTTTTTAGTAGATTTTTGTAATAACAGTTTATATTTCATATGATTACCATATTTATGTATTTAAACATAAGTTTATTAGGGACCACATTCTATCATGATTCGATCTTAAACAACGATCGTAGATTAATTTAAATAATGTATCAGCCTGCTTACGACAAAAATACAATAAGTATGAGTTGTATTAGAAGGGTTTATGTTTTAACTGTTTTAATATTTGTTGTAATTCTAAATTTCCATAAATCTTATGCCAATTGTAAGTATAATTCTTACATTTCTTTAAATTTAAACATATTAAAATTAAGAAATGATGTGAAATATAATAATTTTCGCAGTACAATTTGGTATTATCTTATGCTTACATTTTTTATGAACGTTATGATTATTCTAATTAAAAATGATATGATTTTTTTATGAATTCTCTACACGATAACGATTTATTTTGATCTATACATTATAAACAGTTATTTATTTGATTCAACACTTCACTGAATATTGAAAATAAAATAATTTAATAAGTGTCAAAGAATTCTTAATTAGTAATTAAATGCAGAAAAGGAATTATTTATATAGTTTGTGACAATTTTTACGGTACTTAAAAAATTACTTGAAAGTTTTCTATAATATAATGAACAGTACGAAATTGGACTATAAATTATATAAGTTAAGAGATATTTACATGTATGTGAACCACCTTAAAGATATAAAGAAAGAAAGGTTTCTAAGAAATGGCTATTGTTAACAAATTTTACATTAATAGCAAACAGCAAAAAATTAACCGAAAAGTGAGGTGCGGTATTTCAATGATCTGCAAAATTATGAAGACCTCAAAAAAGTACTCAACTTTAACCTGAAAAATAGAGATGATCGAAATTGCACAGAACCCATTCTAGAAGAAATAAAAAGTCAAATAAATAATTTTAAAAACATAGATCAACCGGGGGAGATGAAATTTAGGTAGAACTTCTAAAAAAGGAGGGAAAGAAATTAATTTTAGAGTTTGAAAATTAATTTTCCGAAACTGGACAACCAAAGAATTACCGGCAAAATATAAAACAGTAGTGATATACCCAATTCATTAGGAAGAGAATAACCAATATTGTAATAATTACCGGGGAATAGCTATTCTAAATATAGCATACAATTCTTTTTTTTTGTGGATTGTATTCTATCAAGATTAAAAACAAAAGCAGAGCAAATCATTGGTGATTCACAGGGAAGTTTTAAGCGAGGAAAATTGAGAGTAGATCACATATTTTTCCTCAGACAACTATTTCAAAAAACAAGGGAGTTCGACAAAGAGATACATGTCCTATTCATAGATCTCAAAAAGCGTATGATAGTATGCACCAAGTAAACTTGATCAGTTGTTTGGGAGAATTTAATTTCCCATAAAAATTAATAAAACTGATTGAGATAAGTATTATAGAGATACTCTTTAAGATTAAGATAATAAATGCAGAAACAGATCCAATATTGGTAAAATGTGGCCTGTGACAGGAAGACACAATGTTACTAATTTTATTTAATTTTATATTCAAAAAATTATCAGATCTCATGAGTTTAACTTTAGTAGTCTTCTTTAAAAGTCCTGGTGTATGCAGACGATGTGGTCTCAAGGACAAATCACACAATGGTCTAAAATCATTATTCAGCAGACTGATGGAAGTGGCGAAAAAGTTGGGCTACAGGTAAATGAAAACAAAACAGAGTATATGGTTATGAAAGTATAACACATCGCGGAAATGTTTCCATGTTGATAAATATGAGTTTAGCAGATTCAAACAAATTAAATACTTAATTTCGATATTTAAAAAAAAAACGAGATTGACAAAGAAATAGCATCAAGAACATTGTCGGAAAACAAATGCTTCTATGGACTTTCGAAGATACTAAGGTCACGTTCACTTTCGAGTAAAATGAAAAAACATTTATATAATTCACTACTACGCCCGGTATCACTTATACAGAGTATACATACTTGTAGTACGGAGACCATGGCCCTTAAGGTAAACGGAGAAAAAAAAATTAATGGTTTTTGAAAGAAAAATCTTAAGAAAGATCTTTGGACCAGTGAAAGATGAGGAGACTGGAAAGTGGAGAGTAAGAAAAAAATAAGTTGAAGAAACTCTTCCAGGGACAAAATATAATGGACACAACCAGGAGCCAAAGATTACAGTAGGGTGGACATGCATAGCGAAGCCAAAACCCACTTTTATACACATAGTATTGGAAGAAAAACCAGTAGGAAAAGAACCACTTGGAAGACCTCATTTGAGATGGGAAGATGTAGTGGGGAAGGATGTGAAATCACTGAATGGGGAACTTGGCCAGAAGGCACAACTAACTAAAAAGGAGAGTTGGAAGATAAGGTGTGGAACAAAATGATCTTAATGGCCGAAAGACCCTAAAAAATGTGAAATTATTTTCTAGCATTCAAACATATTTCATATAAACTGAACGATATAACAAATTGTCTACGAAAAAATGTTACCGGATAATTAAATTACAAATCATTATTTTAAAACTATGCCCTACATGTCATTAATTAAATTATAAAACAATATTAGAAAAACTATATTCACATTAAAATATAAACAAATATATAATTGCTATTTGTATAATGTTCATATATTTTTATTTCATGATTTAAATATATTTTATACATAGGAAACAATAATAATAATTTATAATATTATAATTTGTCTAATATTTTTTTTTAGATTGTATAAGTAAATACATTGGTTACTTTATTTTCTATTATCATTACCTATTATTTAAAAAATATAAATAAATCTATTTGTATAAATCTATTTATATAATAATATATTTTTTTAATTTATTATATATATATATGTACCTTAAACAATTGTTTTCGTGGCCAACTTGAGTGTAACAACTACCATGTTATTACATTTTAAACTTTACATTTACACATGTATGTAGATTTTTTTCAAAAATATATTTTCTGCAGTAAACAAAATATAATGTTTAAACAAATAGTGAAAATATAAACAACATTAATCAAGTACCATTATTTTAATGGTTTTTTTGTGCTTTAATTTATTACAATCGTACACATTTTTGCGATCATTCTTTTATTCTTTGTCTCATCTACGTTTTTTTTAACGATATTTTTTCAGTAAACCATATTTTTCCTGTTTACTTATTTCAATCTTGCTTTAAATAATGCACTAAGACAATAAAAATTAGTGATTAATATAACTTTAAATATATTATGAATAGGAATTATTATAAATATCATTTAACATTTGGCAATTATTTTTTAAAAAAATTGCATTTAGGTTTCTCCAATGTAATTTTAAAAATAAGGATATTTTCAAATTAAAATTTAATACGTTGTCAATAATAATATAATAACAGCTTTAATATATTGTATACATAATATTATAAACAAACGTAATAAATTAACTAGATCTAGCAAAATAGTTATTCTATTTATATTAATATCTACTTCAAAAATTTAAAAACATCATTTAGCCCAAATCACAATCGATGGAATGATAGATCGTTAGTATTTTAGTATAGTTTGTTTTTTATAAATTAGTTTATATTTAGTTAGTTTTAGTATAAATTATAGTTATAATTTGTTTATATTTATAGTATGTAAAGAAAAGTAATAACTGAATAAAAAGAAACATGAGTCAAAGTTATAAATTAATACTTGATATTTAACCATCTATATACATATATATATAATCGTTTAAACAATTTAAAATTTGAGACTCGGCATACTATTAAATATCTTTAAATGTTGATGTGTATTATTTTTACCATCTAGGAAACTTCAATACTATAAAAGCATTCAAATATGTTTATCTTAACCGTGAGTGATTAAATAATAATTTATCAGCCATTGATTTTAGGTCGTTCTGACAAATGAACACCTCTTTGTTGATATATTGACTAACTTTTATATTGTGATTGCAGAAGTGTGTTGATTTAATTTTATATAATTGAAATATTAATAACTGCAAATAATATATTGCACTTAATTTTTTTGAATTAAATTGTTATATGCATATTAATTGAAAATAAAATTATTTAATTATGATAATTATTATTCACGTCGTGTGTATTTAAATTCATAAACAATTTGATAATAATAACTATAAATTTCTACTATAAAATAATCAATGTAATAACATCGTAACAATTCTTTGCCTTACAATTATACTTCATGCAATGTCATTACGAATCAATTTCAAACTATTTTATTTATCTAAAAATACAATATGCATATACTATCCTCTTCTGTGACTATATAATTGCATCCTGATGTGGAAGCTGTGCATTAAAAAGAGTTCAAAAGTTGTGTGATAGACAGTGGGATTTATTTTGATAGTCAAAGTTTATTTTCCCTTATTGAGTATCAGCCCAAATATGGAGATAAATTTAGGAAAATTGAATAGAGTATTTGAATAGGATCTAAGCAACCTAAATTATAGTAAAGCTAAAACTACATGCACGTACCTATCGTAAATTAATATAATTATTTTTGCAGTAAATGCACAGTAAGGACCAGTTTTCTGATGCATACTATCTAAAATGCAAAGTATACAAATATAAAATATATGGTCAATAAATGTGTCTGTACGTTAGGCGATTACTGGCAATTCTCATTTTTGATTCATATTGTATCATAGACCATAACAAAAATTAGTGTCGCTATTTGAAATGTCATGATCTTTAAGGAACGTGGAAAAATGATGTCATGTTATTTAAGAACAAAAACATTTATTCGTGTTAAAAACAATTTTGATTTAATTTTTCTAGTTAGTTTGTCTTACATTGATGGCTTTAAGAAAAATAAGTGTAATTATTTTTTAAACACAACATAACTTATATTTTATATTGGTATTAATTTATATATTATAAGGATTATTGAACTTACAAAATATACAAAAATGATGAGGAGATATTTAGTAATGCAAATTTTTGCTATTTTATTGATAAAAACAGTGTATACTGTCATATGTGCATAATGTAAAAAAATAACATTCGGATTAAAAATCTTTTTTAGATATATTACGTCATTATCTCGATTATCTTCTAATTGAAGCCAACTCCGGTAAGCTACGTTTATGAAATTTTTAAATAAATTTATAAACCTTTTTTAAGAATAAATGATAATAATATTAAAAATTAATAGTACTTGAATAAATGTCTTCAAATTTTAGGTCATTCGGGAGTCAAAATTTTAAATCCAAAGAATTGGTGTGCGGAATACAAACGAAGTTCGCATTAGTATTTTATAAATATAATTTGAAATCATTCAATATACAAATAACCAAAATATACTACAAATACACTTGTATATGCGTATAACCAATTAGCAGAAAATACGAATTTTCTTAACTATAAGAATGTTAAAAAACATATTATTTTACTTATGTTTTAAATATAAATTTAATATAATTTATTCAGAACTTCTGGCTATACAAATACATACTGTTTAATTAGAATTTCTTAATCATAAATAGTACGAGTAGATTAAAAGCCTAAAATTTTAACTCGCTCATATTAACTACAATATGTTTGTGTATAATTTGAAAATTAAAAAATTAAAATAAATTATAATATTAATATAAAATATTTATTATTCTAGATTATTTACTAGAAACAGAAAATAATACAAAACTGAAATGCCATGGTAATTGTAATATAGATAACAAAATATCACATATTTAACAAGTATACAATGTTTAAGGACTACAAAGGAGCATTGTAATAAACATCGTATATTATTAGATACTAGGGACCATATACCAATTTATATGAAGTATAGCAACATGATCACATAAGTTTTAATTCTAAAAATGATATGACGATCTTACCTCATTGAAATCACCTTAACTCACAATATTTATTATGTAAAAAGAATTTGAACGTTATTATTATAATGAAAATTAACAAAATTGACAGGAACTAGATATTTTAGATTTATAATGTAGACTTAGAAACTCTATATAAATTTTTTTAACGATAAAAATATTTTCTAGGTGTATTGAAAGAATCAGGTTTTCATCGTAAATAATTTTATAATAAATTAAAACTGAAATATGTTAATTGAAAAGATATAATATTAATACGTTTTAGAATATTTTATAGTGTTATATAATGCTATTCATCTATTTACAGTCATTTAGAATTAACTGATAAATCAAATTAATTAATTATTTTTTAATTAATTATTATTGGGTATATACAGAACCAGCCAAGAAATTACTAGAAAATGGATATTATAATCTAAGTAAGTAAAATACAATTTAATAGTTCAGAACTACATTACCTTTTATCTTAGTGTAGATTGAAAATTCATAATCCTAAATATATATTTTTTACTATTCATAAAGAAAATATAATTTTTTGAACAACATAATCAAAGTTCATAAATAAAATAAATAAAAGCAAACCTAGTTAATTATTAAAATGTTTACTATTTCAGTTATATTTAAAAATGTAGTGAACTGCCTTTAATATTTATGACTAAAATCGAAATCTTTAATTTCACATCATTCCATAAACATTAAATAGTACCTCAATTCCGTCATCCAGTTGTAGTCTATTAAGAACATCATTTTGCAAATTAAAAATATAAATTTAATGTGACCCTAGTAATTTAAAATTATTTTTTCACATACAATAAAAATTAGTTCAATATTGCTTAAAAATAAAATTTTAAATATTTGAAGTCATTCCATAATTATTTATTAATAGTTCAATTGCGTAATCTCATTTCATAACTAACTAAGGATTGTAAATATATTTTAATATATACATTTGTATTCGTCTTTTTATTCTTGAAAATAAATAAGCTGAAAACAGTGACATGGACGGTATGTATACTTTTTTATTACTTTTATCTAAAGAATTATAAACAAAATTTTCCAATTTAAATAAAATAAATACATTTCATTACACGTATTTGTACTTTAAAACCCGTACACTAATGATAAGATTATAATCGGTAAAATTATACAAAAAATTATCCAAAATGTTAAGTATATTATATATTGTTTATAAAAAAATAATTGGCATTTTTTTTTTAGATTTATCGAGAGACTATTATTTGTTCATACTTACAACATTTTTACCACTGGTCGGTATGCATTATAATATAACATGAATACAAGTATTAAAAAAAATCTATTTTTAAAGCGTGATATCTTAAACGGATGTAATGATTACAACTTCAGATAAATACGATCATTAAATAATATATTTAAATGTACATTCTTAGGTGAATGATGATGAATATATTATATCACTTCTTTTCTTCAAACAATTAAATTTATTTTCGGACATTTACAAAGCTTTCAAATGTATATTTAATTTGTAATTATTATTATTACCAGCTGACTCAGCAATACTTTATTGTTGCTAGATATCATAATAATAATATTATTATTATTTTAATGTTATAGAGCAGAGGTCACTAACCAATTTCTATAGTGGTCCGTTATCAAACTTATCACACTTCCCGTTCTCCAAAACACTTTTAGTGACTTTTCTCACACATTAACAAATACAATTTTTTTTAATATTTATTTTTTAATTTAACTTTATTTTACTCTTAAAACCTATTACAAGTACTAGAATGGAAAACATTTTTTTTATCGTTATATTTTATAAAATTGTATAACTGTAATTACGCGACCATAAAGGTCCGTAAAAATTGTACCCGCGATCCACCAGTTAGATGACCCTAATTATAGAGTATATAACACAAAGTACTCTAAACCGATAAAGACAATAATTAGAATACTATTTTATAGTGACTATTCCTCATCATCATAATTAATATGTATTCAATTACTCACTAACTCGCTTAGTCTCCATTTATATTGGTAATTTATACTTAATAAATTGTAGTGTTAATACATTTTTTTTAAAAGTTCATTCCAAGGATGCAGGACCATTGCCATATTGTATAAATTACACAGGTATCAATAAATTATTGTTAAATATATATTATTTATGATAACAATAAGAATACTAAAAACCAATAATATATTTTTTTATGTATAGTTGAAAATTGTAGAAGTAATGATATTTACTACTTATTTTTGTAAATACTAAAATGCAAAATATTTATAATAATTCGTATAAAACATGAAAAACAAACTTGAGTAAGATGATTGTGAAATATAATTCCATTGATCAATTGATAATAGTATGTCTCAAAGTGAATTTTAAGTATAATTGTATTTTGTAAACGATATATATTTGAAAATTTAACGAATAAATAATGTACAATAATCACCAGTTATTGATTACTTTGAGCAATTATTGTAATACACATTTTTTTCTTCATTTCTTCAACCTTTTTCTTTTCAACATTATTTATCCTTTTTTTTTGTGTGTATCACCATTTATGATATAACAATATATCCTTTAAGTTATTGACTACTAGCTGACCCAGCAATTCTTTGCTATTGCTAGTTATCATAAATAAATAAATAGTTAATAAACAGTTAATATATAATATAGCTGTATTATCCGGATTTGCCCGTGTGCAGTTTTGTTACGTAAAATATTTCAAATCGAATTACTCGTGTGATATTCTTGGAATCAAACAATCCTCACCTTTGAACTTTCCTACGACTATCGTCGAATAAGAATAATTAGTTCATTAAACTTTTCGGGATTACTTTGTATGTTTTTCATTTTGGATTTCTTAATAAAGTTTGAAAATAAAAAAAAAAGGATATCTAGCAAACATTTAATATATAATTCCTTAAAATCGTATTAAAAATGTAATTTCACATATAGATAAAATTATATATTTAATAAACTTCTGTAATTGCAATCGAATAACTGTTCTTTATATTTATGTATAATATATAATATAATATAAATATAAAATTATTGTCCAGATTACCTCAGAAGAGACGGAGGTTTTTATAGTAAGTAATTTCGTACAGTCATTCCTTAATGATTGCAATGTACATTACAATACATTCGTCTAATTTAGTTGAACTAATACATATTTATTTTATTATGATATAAAATTAAAATATTATTCCACTTTTTATAAAGTTCAGCGTCATAATATCGCAAACAAAAAAAACTTTTAAATAATTTTTATAATCGTGAAAGATATATAACACAATATATTATATATAATAACTGTTTGTACTATTTTCACCTTGTAGTAAGCTTCACTGGTACGCAAGCGTTCATACATGCATATCATAACGGTAAGCGATTTAATAATGATTTTTCCATTGGTGGAAATTGTAGGTAATTTTTAAAAATTAACACATCGTTGATGGTGAATTGAATAACGAAAGCAATACGATTACTCTAATGTCTTTTACTATTATTAAATATTTTTCATTAGGAATTGAGATTTTTTTTTTATTTAGTAAACAATAATTAAATAAAAATATTATAATCTAATGACAAGTCGATTATCAATTCAAAATCGTGTACTTAATAATCAATATTATTTTAATGTATATAAAAAAATGTTCATTATTTAGAAATTGTGATGTATTTATAGTGTAGTCCTTTGTGGATTTGAGTAGCTGTATCTTAAATTGAAATTATCAATAAATATAAATCTAGGGCAAAAACATTGTACCAAACAAGTTTTTGCCAAGTAGTTGTATGATATGATATAGTATTTATAAGTCAATATGTATTCTCGGGAGTAAAAGGTGCTTTTAGTCTAAGATGGTTGTATTTATTTTAATAGTCGAAACGTTTTGTTTATGAATAATCGGTATATATAAGAGGAAAAATCATAGACAGCTTGTGGCAAATTGGAAAAGGATCTAGATAACAACAAATATTATAATGTTAAAACTGCCTTCAATCGACTACCAAACTATAGTCATATTCTTAAACAGTTTTTGCAGTAAAAGTCAATTTAGAAACCGTCCATTGATTTAAGTGATCTAAATTATAAAATATAAACAATAGGTTAGATCAGCGTTTCTCAAATTGTGGGTCACGACCCACTGATGGGTCCCAAATCAGTTTTTGGAGGGTCTCGAAAATTTTTTTTAACTATAGAGATTCCAAGAAATGTATGTTTTTTAACTTTTTTATCTTGTAAATGTAAAGCCATATGGGTTGCAATAGATTTTCGGAGGATAATTTTGGTCACGATCTTAAAAAGATTGAGAACCACTGGGTTAGATGCTTATTGGTATTACAACAATAACTCTTATACTTTATTCAACGATCTTATTGCTTAAATTAATATCGTTTTATGCAGCTCCTATGGTGTTCAAAACCTATAATAGAAGATAATATTTTTTTCATTTATCTAGACAATACGTATACGTATACGTATACGTTAAGTACAAATCACAATTACGTAGAAAAAAGTAATTTTTTTTTTTCATAATTTACCGACATTAAAATTTATATGATTATCAATCTTTAAAAGTAATACTCAAACAATGAGTAGATATTTTATATTTTTCATATTTTATTTATATAAACATTGAATACTAACATGTGTTCAATAAAGATAAATAGCGATCTTATTGAATTGTGTAACATTTTTCAGTTATTTTACGTCAATATCTTAGAGATCTCTTTGATGCAGCTATTACAGGTATATAACACTAGATATCTTACAAATACGTTTTGTAATGATATAAAATAATCATATTTAATACTAATAGTCTTCAAATAAAATTCTCCAATTTTTAGAATATACAGAGGGCCTTATTCCTAATCCATTGGATTGGTGTATGAGTAACTTATCAAGTTAGCACGAATATTTTAAATATTTATTTCCATTATATATATTTTAGTATCTAGAAAAGACATACTCAACCTTTTTTTTTATTTGGACCACACATATTTTTATGTGACGAAGGCTGCAAGTCAAAACATCATAATTTGGTATGCCTACTATGGATAAGAGAAGAGTGTTGATAGGTGATTCAAAAAAGATTAAAATTAAAAATACATTCGTAATAATATATCATTTTTATGATTTACTGCAAAATAATAAAACATTATTTTTAAACCAGTGTAATTTTTGATGTTAAAACCTTTTTTAAAGTATTCTAAACAAATTAGGTTTATAGTCGCTACTCTCAATAAGTCATCAAGTTAGAAATCAGTAAACCGATTTCTATTCACGTTATTTGCATATTTTGTCGTTGAACATAAGATTTCGTAATGATATATTAATGTGAATATGTTTTGCAGCAAATAAGCACATTTTCAAACAGTATTATATTTTTCAAGCACTAAATTTTAAAATTCGGTGTACTTATTTTGTTCTCTTTTTTCTTTAAAAATAATGTCCGAATTTGTATCAATTTTTTAATTCTGCGAATTCGTCAAACAATTTTTTATGTCCATATTAAATCACAATAATGCAGATTCTGCGTAACTGACCCTTGAAATTAATAAATAAAAGAAATGTTTAACTCATTGACGGTATTTTACCGAATATTAACATTTTGATACGTTTGTTGGTGTACTCACGAACCACGTCCAACTTAAAGATAAAATGTACTAATTAAGTTATTAGTAATGGAAATACCAACAATATTGAATATACCACTAATAAATAATCATTCGTATTGCAATTGCGTGCCACACACGGCCATAGTAATCTTAGATATTATCGTTACATTGTTTTTATAATATTATTTTTGAAATTTTATACTTTGTCGTATGAATTTGATAAGTTCTTTATGGGTTACATAAAATGTCTTGGATGACCGAGGGTTTAGTATGACTGATTTATAGTGTAGTATTATTTTTCTGTTATAACACTCTTCAAATTACAAGTTAGACGTACGTCTAATGTTCAATGGATAAAATATTTACAACTGTAAAAAATTAAGTTTGAAACCAATAAATTTACAAATAATAATAATTATAATAATAGTAATAAAAGTATACACATGTATGCGTGTAGTCAATTAACAGATAAAATGAATTCAAACATTACAATTATTACTTGTTGTTTCTAATTACGAACCCATTGTCGCATAATTATAGTAACATGCTATTAATAATGAAAACCAATTAAACTATCATTATTTATTATCTTAGCTTATGTAAAAAATGTAATGGAAGATAAAAAAGAATCGAGATGTAATGGTAACTATATAGATAACAAAATATATATTTAGAAATAAAAAAATTGAATTGTGTATATATAAAAATATTTATATTATTATTATTATTATTATTATTATTATTATTATTATTACTATTATTATTATTTATATTATTATTTAATAGTGTCACTAAAATTATTTTTTAGAAATTATAAATAATGAGAATAAAACAAGTGTTTTCATTGATTTCGTTCTAACCAAAATTCAACAATGCCACTCGATTAAACGTATCTAATCTCACAATTTAATATGTCAAATGTTATCATAATTAGTATTCTTATACAACAACAAAATATGAACGGAATTATACTTTTATACATGTTTATAAAAAAAGAGGCACAATATTATTAATACAATTTTTTTAACAATAAAATTATTTTCTAGATTTATTGGGAAAATCAGGTTTCGACAGTAAGTAATTTTATTACAAATTAAAACTGTAATATGCTGAATTAAAATGTGCTATAATTTCCTGAAAAAATATTATTGAATTTATAATATTCTTTAATGTCTATAAATGTAACATATTAATTTACATTTGGTTACATCGTATAAATCAAATTTTTTTTTTTTTTAGGCAGCGGAAACGCCAAAGCTGCACTGGAACATGCATATTTTAATCTAAGTGAGTAATTATATTTAATTATTTTCCTAACCAAATCATACTTTAAAATAAGTTTAAAATGAAAATATTTAAGATAATATTTATTACCAAGCACTTTTTTAAAAAAACGAGATATGAAAAAATAAACCAAAAATGTATTGGTAATTGTAACATTCAGTTAACTTAAATATTTTTGATTTAAGATAGAATCTCTAAATTATTTCATTCGTCTATTGATATTACCGTTTCCCAATTAAAATAATTAAATTTGTTAATAATAACATGTGTAAAAAGGATTAAATATATCACTCACACATCAATAAATCTATTATACGTAATATAGAATAGAATGCTACTCAAGTATTTGTTTTTCCCTTATACATTAAATTTGTTTGTTATATCATGAAAATGTTATTAAGAGTAAAAGGAGTAATTTCACAAATATTTAACGGTGACTCTTTAAGTAATTCTATTTCATACTCAACTAACAAAATATTATATACATACAAATAATATACTCGTATACATTTGTATTGTTTTTATTTTTTTTTAAACATCTAAGGTGATGCACATTCCATGAGTGGTACGTATAATATATTTTTATACTTGGATCTAAAAAATAAAAATGTTGGTTCTAAATGTTACAAAAATTATTTCTGAATTAACAAATTTCCGATAAATTTTTTAAAAATATTATTATCAGACCACTGATAACCTACGCGTGCCCTGTTTGGGCATCAGCCTCATCTATTAAAATAAATAAAATCCAAATTCTACAATATAAATTTCTTAGAATATGCCTTAAAGCACCATAGTTCATGAGGAATCGTCATATACACAATGACACAGGAATACCCCTCATAAACATTTGGATTAAAAATCAATTCAAAAACTTCCTCGACAAACTAAAAGACTCGGACGTAGCCTGTCATTACAATATAGGAAGGAAAACCCGTAACAAATGTCTACGGCCTCGACTACCGCAGGACATCCTCCTAACGGACACCGAAGAGTCCTTATCAGATAATGGAAACCAATACTAAATAGAAATAAGAATAATTAATTATAATCATTACTATTACTGTAATTACCATTAGCATTAACAAAACATAAATGTTGTTATACTTTTTATTATCAATAGCCTTAGTTAACTTTAATTATTATTGATATGGTTGTATAAAAAAAAACAAAAAAGTTGTAATATCGCGTGATGTTCTGAAACATTTTAAAACTTCAATAAATAAAAAAAAAATATTATAATATTATAAAATAATTAAATAAAGTAAAATTCAACTGATTTTAAGTTTGATAAAAACATTTAACATATATCAATTAAGTATGTTTAGTTTCAATTTGATTTACTATCACGGTATCTGAATTGAACTACAAAAACATATTTCATAATAACAAATGCGTTAATCATAATTTGATAAATGCATACAATTATTTAGATAATTTTGTTATTAAGTGGTTTTAAAGAAGTATAATTATATACATATATAATAATTCCATAAACAGTCCATACCGGGTGTTGTGGCCGAAGCCTACTGACCGTTTACCTTCTATTATCATCGCGAGCCACTACTCAAGAGATTCGGCAGATCAAAACTCGATCGGCTTATTCCGATCGAATCCTCTGGGTCGTCTACGGACCACTAGCACTGGGCTAAACCCGTACCGTTTCGAGAAAGCGACACGATTCAGTTAAGCGCCGTGTTGGTACCTCTTTCTCCGCCGGGTCTTTTGGATTGGTTACTGTCTAGCGCCTGTCCCACAGCAACCACGATTCAAACGAGGTGTAGGTTCCTCAACCTTGCGGAGCATTGCGTCCGGAATGTCAACCAGTCGACGTGACAGTGGGGCTTCCCGCTTCCGTATTACCTACTAGGTTTTAAGTTGACGTTGGTGGGTCAACCCAAAACGTTACACCACTAACCCTATTCTAGTTTCCAAGCCAGCTAGTGGTGGACCTATGCCTCTATAAATAGTACCTTATGATTACGAGTATAATATACAATGTTCATAAAAATAATAGCGAAAAAATAAAAATAAACTTTTTTGTTTACATATTTATTCAGCATTAGTGAGAACATATTATATGCACATAATAAATACATATGAAGAGTATATTGGTACGTACCGTATAATTGTACACGAACATTAAAAATATGAATACAATTTATTTTCATTATAGATATAATATACCTTAAATTGCAAAATAGATTTTTTTCTACTTTGCTTCACAACCTAATGAATTTATTATCAGCTATTTTCAAACTTTATTATACAACTATTTTTTTTACGTATATAAATAAGTTATTATTTTTCTATAACAATAGGATAAATAACAAAAATTGATATTAATCCATAATGACCATAAATAAAGCATTATTTAATGGTGACTATTAACATAATTATTGTGAAATATATGGAGTTTAATTTCCTCCATAATTGAATTTAAATTTCATATGTAATTTCACTCTGACAACGACTAATGGTCGTCATTTTCTTTTTTAGAACATTCATATGCACAAGGTCCACAACACTATTGTGAAATATTCAATTAATCATTGAGGACTACATTCGCTGGCATCATTTTTTCCAATGGACAAAACACAACTCGGTGATGATAATATAAGAATATGAATACTGTTTTCTATATTTTAAATGTTTTAATTTCAGTTAACATTGGTTGTCAACAATCCTATATTGTTTTTCTGCTGTTTTACGGTGTGGAGGGGAATATTTCCTTTCTAAAAATAATTTATACTTGTTTTGAACTGCTAACAATTCGTCATGAATAATGTCTATTGTGATAAGAAATTAAATTAGATACAGACGTAAACCATTTATGTTTCATAATTAATAATACATTAAAAACATTTTATTTACATTTAAAAGATCACTAAAATAAATAGCACTGAGATTCGATTGTGATTCGTTAATAGCGTTAAATGTTATGAAGTGAAACAGTTTTCACAATAACAATAATAACTATACTATAAAATATTGTCCTTTTTTATATTTGCATGTCTTTTTAAAAACTATGTAATTTATTCTTAATTTATGTATGACTGGTTCTATCATAGTTCTTAATTAATTTAGTTTTTGCTTTTTAGATGCAAAAAATTCAGAGCAGTTTTCCACTACTAAGAATACTCCTTCCCACACTTTTACGGCAACAAATCAACAAAATATTTATGATATATTTAACAAACACCTTTATTACAATTAATTAATGAATAAATATACACTGCACATACATATTTTTGGGGCTCACCATAATTTTCTACACCAATATTAAATTAATATTTTCTGAAATAGTAGTATTATTTATAAATATTATAATATTATATTCAATAATAATAAATTCGTATCTTAGTTTATTATGCGAATTTTGTAATGTTATTGCAAAATAATATCTTATCAAATATATTGATTACCAAAAGATTATTTGATTTTTCTAAAAATGTACATGTTTTCGTCAATTTTATTGAATTTAATATACATGTATATATCTATAAAATGAACTTAATCGATGATCATATACAAATACGTATAGCCAAACAAAATACTAACATACGATATGCTTGTTTTTTTACAATATTGTTTTGTTTTCAAATTATTTACTGAATTTGTTTTCTTTCATTTCGAAGAAAAATATAAGTTTTCAAATCGACTTTCGTGATTACCGTATACACGTCATATGATGGCCATATTTATGCATCTAAACAAATAGCAATATATTATTTGCCTAGTGTTTATTCGCAACCATATTTTTCTGTAATATGATTCTAAGCAATAATTGTAGTTTGATTGTAATAATGTATCAGTCTGCTTGCAAAAAGAAAACAATTAAAATGGGTCGTATTACAATTGTTTATGTTTTAACTATTGTAATATATGTTATAATTCTTGATACTCATAAATCGTATGCTAATTGTAAGTATTATTTATACTTATTGTAAGATATTTGTTGAATTAATTTTTAATGGGCATTATATTTACTTTAATTAACAACTACATGATTAATAAATAATTCTATAGAATAAATAATTTAATTTCGTCTATATATTTTAAATATAAATATTTGTTTAATTTGACGCTTTAGACACTTCATTGAATGTTAAAAATAAAATAATTTAATAAGTGTTATAGAATTTTATAATTACTAACTGTAGAATTATACTTTAGAAAGGTTGTGACAATTTATACGAGTTGAATAAATATTTATAAAGCAAATTATTTTCTAGCATTACCATAAATTTCACACAAAAACTTCATACTTCATATAACTTCTATCAAACAAATTTTCTGAATTATTAAATAATGAATAATTGTTCTCAATACAATTATTTCAAATACCATTCATTACAAATAACATTATTTATACAATTATATTCATGTTAAGAATGAATAAAGTTTTAGTAGTTATTTATATATTATATAATACATTCTATGCATATGAAAAATAATTCTAATTTTTATATTTATATTTATTATAAATTTTATTTTAGATTGTATTGGTAAGATTATTCATTGCCTTTTTCTTATATATCATTAAGTATTATATGATAAATCTAAATATATATATATATATATAAAACTATGATCCCTAAACAATACTTTTTGTGGTTAACTCGGATGCAATGAAAAATATGTTATTACATTTTAAACTTTATATACATTGTATATACAATGCACGTCGTAACGAGAATTTTTCAAAAACATATTTTCTGTTGTCAATAAATGATATTATTTAAATAATTGTTATACAAATAAACCACGTTAAAAAATCACACTATTTTTTTATTGTAGTTTAAATTGTTACAATCTTACACCGTATTCCCATCATTGTTTTAATCTTCACCTCATCTACGTTTTCCTAACTTTACTTTTACACTCATACTTTTAGGAAATATATAAAGTTATTTTATTTAATGAATATAATATTCCGTAGACGTTATAAAAGCAATATCATTATTTACCATGCTATGAATATGAATCATATTATAAGATCAAAATGAACTATTTCTGTTCAACAGAATTAACCTGTTGATGGACCAGACATAAATAAAAAATGTTACTAATATAAAAATTTATACATTATTCGTATCAAATTAAAATTTAGTCAAATGTTGGTTATTAAAATATATCAAATATTACTAGAAGTCACTGAATTTCATTAAAAACGAAATTATCTCATATCAATAATCTCATATTAATCGTTAAATTGATTACAAATTATATTTATAAATATTGATATCATATACTGATATTGTTGCGAATAGAATTAATTAATAAAATTAATGTTTTCATAAAATTTACAAAAATAATATTATATTAATACATAATTCATTATGTAATCAAGTATTTATTTGCCAGTCTGTTAACAAATTACAATTTCAACTAAAAGAGTATTTAATGCAATAAAAATTCGAAAAAATAAGAAAACTTTAAATTATGACTTTCTTAGGACGGATAATGTATTATGAATAGAAATTATAATACTCTAAAATATTTGGCAATTCTTTCAAGATATTTACATTAAGTTTTCAAAATGTAATTTGAAAAAATCAAAAAAAATATTAAACGAAAATTTAATACTAAAATACACTTTATACTGAAAATTATTGTCCGTGATAAAAACAGCTTAAATATACTATACACTATTAAATCAAATATTTATAACAAAATAATATAGTCTTATTTTGTAAATACTAAATATATAATAATGACAAATATAAACACATACAAATTCCTTAAATAATATTATTTGGAGCCATCTTGATTGTAAAAAATAACATGCAATTATATTTTAAACATCACATTTACTAATGGATATTATTACGAGTGTATTTTAAAAACATTTTATTCGTTTTTAATAAAATATAATGTAATTCTAGTAATATAGTGGTTCTGTTTATATTAATATATTTTATACATACCGGAAATCATCATCTAGAGCAAATCACAATCGATGGAATGATAGATCGTTAGTATTTTAGAACAATTATTTATTTAACAAATATTTATAATATGTAAAGAAAATAATAACTGAATAAAAAAAAAAGAGTAATAAAAATTATAAAATGATATTTGATATTAATCCATCTATATACATGTATATAATAGATTAAATAATTCAAAATTTAAGACACAACATAACATTAAATATCTTAAAATGTTGTTGTGCTTATTTTTCATTCTCTAGTCAAATTCGATGCTACAGAAGCATTCAAATATGTATATCTTAATCGTGAGTGATAAAATAATGAATTTTCAACTACTAACCTCAGTTTGTTCAGACAAATGAACACTTCAATGTTGATGTTTTGATTGGTTGAAATATTGAGATACAGAAATATGTTGATATATGTATAATATATTTTTTGGAATATTAATTTCTATAGATTATGTGTTGCATTTTTTTTTTTGTAATGAAATTGGTATATTGTAAAAACATCATAACAAATAATTCTTTGTCTAAAACTTGTACTACATGCAATATTGTTATGAATCATTTTCAATCTATTTTATTGTCTAAAAGCTTTATCGTACATATACTATTCTCCTGTTTGACTATATCACTGCATCCTCAAATAGAAGCAATGCATTCAAGGGAGTTCAAAATCTTGGTGATAAGCGGTTATATTTTGATAGCTAGAAATTTTTTTTTCCGTATAAATCATCAACCCAATTATAGGTATGAATAGATAAAAATCGGGTGAGTAATATCTTGGAAACCTAAATTTATTTACGCTAGAGCTGCATGCACATAACTACTGCCAATTTATACAATTAATATAAACGGTAATGACTGGTTTATTAGTCCATGCTATCTGAATTATAAAATTATGAAATATATGATCAATAAACTTATTTGTTCATTTAACGGTTATTAGCATTTCCTTTTTTTTAGTCGCATATTGTTTCATAGTCCATATGCCTTATATATAATATAAGTATATTTATTTGGAACGTCATGTACTTTAAGGAATATCAGAAAATGATGTTCTTTTTTTGGCTCTTAATATTTTCTAGGATTTTGCGCTACCATCACAACCTTTATCCATTTCTCACAACCCTGAACAATACTTCTCCATTCTTTTATTCTCATTCTATTAAGCTCTTTTTCCACAATATCCAGCTATCATTTCCTGACCACCATCGCAGTATTTTTCCAATTTGTTAACATTTCAGAACTGCTCTACTTATATCATTTTCACTTCTCCGCATCAGGTGCCCCGGTCATTGAATCCTTTGTCCACTTACAAAGCTAATGACTAAAATAAATTATTTTGCATTTTATTAACTTTAAATAACATAATTATAATAACATATTAACATAAAACAATAATGTCGTCTTATCTATACATATATAAAAATGTATTCATATTTTAAACACTTTTTTTCATTTTTTAGTCAGTTTGTCCTACATTGATGGCTTAAAGAAAAAAAAATGTAATAATTTTTTAAGCACATCGTTACTTATATTATATCGATATTTATATTATTGTACTTAAAATTATACTTAAACAATGAGTAAATATTTAATAATTATTATTCCTGATATTTTATTGATAAAAAAATTACATACATTCATATATTCAGTATGTAGAAGATTACCAGCCGTAATAAAAATTTCAAACATTTTTTTTAGATATTTTACGTCAATATTTGGACTACCTCTTTCTTTCAGCTTATTGGCGTATGTAGTGTTAATGAACTTTTTAAAATAAATTTAAAAACTACTTTAAGATAATTTTATTAAAAACAAATATTACTTAAATGAATATCTTCAATTTTTAGGTCATAGAGAAATCACAATACCAAATTCAACGGCGTGGTGTACGGAATACAAATCAAGTTTGCATCAGTTTCTAATATATATATGTTTGATCTTTATATGTTAAATATACATTTAATATAATTTAATCGGAACGAATGTCTATACAGATCGATGTTATTCAGAACCAACTTTTTCGTCTTTTTCTTCCCCTTCTTCTCCTTAATTTTCTACGGTTTCCTAAAGAACTATCGCTGCCTCTACTACAATTCTCCATCTATGTATATCCCGGCTATCTTTTATATTACCTATGAACTTTAAACTATAAATAGTACAAGTAGATTAATTGTCTAAAATTGTAATTATTAACTATTCAATGTCTGAGTATACTTTGAATCTATTGTCGTACTACATTAATATACAAATTAATAATAATACTAATATTTACTGTTTTAGAATATTATAATAATAATACTAATGAAATAGATACCAACATAGAGTCACAATGTATTGGTAATTATACGAATAACCGAATTTTTTTATATTTAACAATTTTAAAATCGTAATCATTTAACCTCATTTTACAATAACCTCTATAAAAACTTTTTAATTTATTAATTGTTAATAAACTGAACATAGAAAATTCTACTTCAAATTATTTTAATAATTAAACTATTTCCTAGATTCATTGAAAAGTACAGGTTTTTACTGTAAGTAATATTATTACAAATTTAAACTGCAATATTTAAATTGAAAATAAATTAATATGTTTATAAAGTTTTATGATATTGATTAAAGATACATGTTTAATTACAGTCACTTAAAAATAACGAATAAATCAAATAATTAACAATTATTTTTTTGCTAGTTAGAAGCAATAGCATGACACAAAAGAAAAATAGATATAAAATAAGTGAGTAAAAACATTTTAATATTTTCTTGATTAAATTATATCATGTTGTAATGAACATTTAAAATGTATTATCCCAAAAAAAAAATTATTACAAAGAATTTTTAAATGCTTAAATTTATAAACCTAAAATCACAAAAAAATATTTATAATATAATAATTATTATTTTTTGTGACTGAGTTTATAAATTTAAATATAAAACAGTTACAAGTGCTCTATTATATTTTACTAATTTTGAAGTAACATAACGGAAATATATGTTTTTGAACATCACATCCAAAGTTAATAGCTAACATTATTCATTTGTAAAATTCATCACATTTGAGATGCTGGTATTAGTGTTATTCACTAACAAAATAAAAATTCACAAATATAATGAGTTAATTTAAATATTTATGACTAAAAGTTAAATTTTTCACTTCATTCAAGTCATTCCACAAACATCACGAAAAATTATAAATATATTGTAATATATTAATTGTATTCTGTATAAATTTTTTTTAACTTGATAATAAAAAAAACTTAACATTTTATTTACATTAAAATTAATATATAATATAATATGAATACAGAATTTAAAAAATGTAAATAGTTAATAAAATCATAGTCAGTAATGTTGATTCAAAAATAGTAAAAATAATTACAAAATAGTCTTTTTTTTTTTTTTGTAAATAATTTTTAATTTTAATCATTAATCATTATTGTTTGTTAGCCGATGACTTTGTATTATTGGAACATGGATTTTATAACCTAAGTGTGTAAAGTACATTTAAATATTTTTCAAATTATATTACACATATTGTAATACAAATTAAAAATTTTTAATCTTAAACAAAGAAATAATAAAATATCAAAAATTTATGATTTTAAAAGTATAACCACAGTTAGGGGCAAACATAATTATTTTGTAAATTTCATACTCTTTGAAATATTTTTGTTAGTGGAATTCAAACATAAATAATTCATACACAAAACATATGAATTCATACACAAAGATAAATTTAAAAAAATGTATAATTAAATAAAATATTTATGACTAAAAGTGAAATATTTTACTTCATTTATTTGTCTATAAAGAATGTAATTAAAAAAATTAAAACATATAATTTTCAAGTATTACTTGAATAGTATATTTTTTCTGTATACATTATATTTTTTTAATATATACTGAAAATTACATTGTGAATAAAAGAAGAAATTCGAAAAACATTTAATAATGGTTCAATCCCGTAATCTACTTCAACAATTACTCAATTAATTATTATACTATAAAAATATTGTAATTTATATATTTGTATTCGTTTTTTTTCTTCTACTAAAAAAGCTGAAAAATATGACATGGACGGTATGTATATTATTTTACTATTCTGATTTAAAAAATAATAGGCTAAGTATTTCAAATTCAATAAAATTACGTATTTCATTACATAAGTACGTAATTTGCAAAATTTACATGGATGATAAGGTTATAGTGGGTAGAATATATAAAAAATTGTTCAACATTTGAAGTAAATTATACAATAAATAGAATGAATAATAATAAAACATAATAATTGGTATATTTTTTTAGATATATCGAGAGCATATTATTCGCATATACTTGAAACATTTTTACCTCTTATCGGTATGTACTACAATATAACACAAATAATACAATCGAAAAAAACAAGTTGTACAAGCGTAAAATGTTAAACAGATGTAATGAGAATAACTCCACATAAACATCATCATTAAAAATTATATTTAAATATACATACTTAGGTGAATAAATATTAGTAATTATTTTACCACTACTACTTTACAAACAACTAAATTTATTTCGAATATCTTTAACCCTATTGCCTTATATTAAATTTGTTATTATTATTTATTTCATAATTATAAAGTATACAACATACAAAATTTTGAATCCATAAAGTCAATAATTAGAATATTATTATTCAACACCTTATTTAATATATTCAATTAGGGACTAATTCACCTTATCTCAAATCATAGGTAATTGACCCTTAGTAAAGTGCAGTTTTTTTCTTAGCCTCGACCTCAGGAGAAGGACCATTAAAGTACTGTGAAATGTATACAGGTCTCAACTTACCAATTAACAAATATATCTAGTATTCAAAAACAATAGTAATTACTAATAATATATTTTTTATTAGTTGCAAATTGTGAAGGTAAAAATAAAATATATAATTAATTAATTAATAATAATAACATTTACTACTTATTTTTGTAAATACTAAAATAGAATAGAATATATAATAATAATCCGTATAAAATATGAAATGCAAACCTAAGTAAAGAAAAATAGATCCGGACAAACAATACTTATAACTGTTAAGCTAAATAGCATAGCCAGTGTAAATAGTAATGATGTTGCTGCCTTATTTTTAAAACATTTTAACTAACTATATCCTGACTCTGATGTAGATTATATTCCCCCAACAGTTTTCCATTTGCTCAACAATCTCCCTAGTAATTGTTTCTTTGATTTGTCACAAGTTAAAAACAGATTAGTTAAACTAAAATTTAACCAATCTATTGGTCCTGATGGGTTTCTGGTGTTTTTTTTATACGCTATCCAATCTTTGCTTTGTTTTTCACTTAGGTATCTGTTTTGCAAGAGCCTTGATTCTGGTGTTTACCCAGAGATATTCAAACTAAGTACAGTAACGTCAATTTTTAAGTCGGGCTGACATCTTTGATGTATGCAATTATTGGGTATAATAAACCTTATAAACCTTATAAACCCATCACCATCCTCAGCTATATATCAAAACTTTTTGAGTCTCTCGTTCTCCAATATACACAACCATCAGTTAATGTAACATTAGCAGAGGAACAATACGGCTTTCGTCCAAGTCGATCAGCTATCACATGCAACCTAATATTTGTAAATTATGTGCTTAACGTGTTCACTAATGGTAACCAAGTAGATGTTACCTATACAAACTTCAACTTTTGATAGAGTTAATCATAAGACTTAGATGAAAATTCTCGTATCTAGTGGATTTGGTGAACAATTATTATCCTAATTTAGTTCCTATTCAATAAATCGCACTCAATATATAAAAGTTTTAGGATCAGATCTGAAGTCAACAATGTTCCATCTAGGTTCCCTCAAGGGATACGTTGTTATCTAATTCTCTTCTGTATTTTCATAAACAGCATCAAGAATATTATACACAAAAATTATTTTCTGTTGTTTGCTGACGACTTAAAATTATTTATAGAAATTCGTTGTGAAAATAATTGCCGTAAACTTCAAAGTGACTTAAATGCGATAGATGCATGGGCCAATAACATTGGTTTAGAATTTAATATTCGAACGTATATCCTTCAACAAAATGTTCCCATTGTGTTTAAATACACTCTTTATGATTTCTTACTTACTATTGCTGGTAATATGGTCAATGATCTTGGTGTTACACTTGATCGGGAACTAACCTTCCACGATCATATCGAAAAATCTTTTTGTGAGACTTTAAAAACACTCGGCTTTATATAAAAGGTCTCTGGTGAATTTGATTGCTTAACTTGATTGCCACTTAAAGCGTTATACTGTGCACTTGTTAGATCTATTCTGGAGTATACTGTTGTTATATGGGACCCTCCTACTTCAAGCAGTAGGAACCAAATTGAAATGGTTCAACGTAAATATTTTAGTTTTGCTGCTAAAGTGTTGCTATTGACCACAGATCTCATAATTATGAATCGCTACTTAAGGTGCTAGGAATAGGACCTAACGGATAGGTGTTTTCTGCAAATCAAGTGTTACTAAGAACACTCATTAATAATTCTATAGACTGCTTTGAACTGCTAAATCAAGTTAATTTCAAGATCCCTAGCATCCAGTCACGAAAAACTAAATCTTTTTTCATACCCCTTTGCACCACCAACTATACCCGAAATAGATGGATATTCAGGATGATGCATATTGACAATGAGGACCCATCTGTATCATCATAATTTTTCATATACAAGTACAATTATGTGATACGAGTATGTAATAAACTCGTATAATTATAATCGAACAATTGTTCTTTATATTAACTTGAATGATTTTTATAAAAATATGAAATCATCGTCCAGCGCAAATCGAAATTTTTGGATATTTACGTAGTAAGTTATATACATCGTACATCGTAGTCATTCGTTTAACATTTTATTGTAACACTAACGTTGGTTGTTGAACTAATACATAAATAATTTATGATATAGAATTAAAATGTTATTCCATTTTGATTAGAGTTCAGTGTGATTATATCGCAAACAAAGAAACCTTAATTATTGATTTATTTTTAAATAGAGCTTGCAGTAATTTAAAATATCCAACAAAATATATTATATATTTTAAACTGTAAGTACTATTTTCTATATGTAGAGAACCATACTAGTACACAAGCATTCTATCATGCATATCTTAACCGTGAGTAATTTAATAATGATTTTCCACCAATAATTGTAAGTAACTTTTAAAATCGAATACCTCATTCATGGTATTTTGAATAATTAAAAAATACAATTTCCATCTAAATTGCAAAATACAAAAACTTAATATGTTAAGTGCTTAATAGTATTTCGTTAATTATCCTTGTACAGTGAAACTTCCATATAACAAAGTCTAATGGACAATAAAAAAAATTCGTAATACACAGGAATTCGTTAAATAGAATTACATTTTTTTTTTATTTTATTAATTGCATATACAAACATACTTCAATATTATATAAAAAAACATCAAATAGCATATATAATAGTAGGAACAATTTTTTCAACTTACTTCAAACTTTTTAAATTTATTTTAAGTCTTAATTTAAAAGAAATAATCAGTGAGTTTCGTTTGCTTATTATTTTTATAAATTGTACTTTTTTGTAAAAAGTTTTGATTTTATTGAGTTTAAAAAATATTTCATCGGGATATTTGTTGTTTAAAACCATTTTTCACAACAGCGTTTAATATCTCTTCTTTTGTAAGTTTGGATAGTTCTTCTGTATGTCCCTATTCATCGTCTTCTTCATTTCACCAGAATTTTTTTTTATTTTCTTCTTCAATACTATCGTCGGTAGACAATCCATAAACAATAATATCTTCATTGATTTTTAAATAATCTTGTTAAATAACGTCATCACAGTGAACTAACTCTCATTCCCATAGTATATCTGGAACATTTACATCGGTTTCAATAATTTAATTTTTAAATTCAGCTTTGGAGAAACATTTTTTTATCGTTTCGGATGTCATATCATTGTTTCAAGCTTTCGATGTCTCAGAAACATAATCCTATAGAATAATTGATGTTTTCTTTTTCAAGATTCGAAATAACATTGTTCAGGATGCGTTTTAATAATACACTTTATTACTTATTTATTATTTACTTATTATTTATTTACTTGTTGTATTCGGTGGACAATATACAAGTGTAGCAGATTTAACTTTGTTGATAGTGTATGAGAGTGAGTAGTACAATTATCCACAAATAAAATTATTTTTCGTTTATCTTGACTTATTCTGTTATTAATATCAGGTAACCACTTCAAAAATGTTTGATTCTATCCACGCTTTGAAACAACTTAGATTTTTGCTTTTTCCTACAATTAGACATTTTTATTTTTCTGTTCCAATCATATTAGAACACACCATTAAAGTAAGTCGCTCTTTATTATGCTTACCACCAAAACCTTTTTCAGGTTTAAAAGCTAACGTTCTGTTTGGTAAATATTTAAAGAATAAACCTGTTTCATCAGCATTAAAAGTATCTTTTAGATCAAATTTCTCAACTAATTTTGATAAAACATGTAATTTCCGTATATCACAGTCATCATCATTCTCGCCACAAACAATTTTAAACACAATGTTATGACTTAATTTAAATTTATATAACCACACATAGCTAGCACGAAAATCTACAAAACTAAGTTTCTGAGCAAAATAAATGGCTTTTTCATTAATTAACGTACCTGATATTGGCAGATAATTATTTCGTATACAAGTCATCCATTTAAAAACAGTATTGTCAACTTCTTCATAAACACACTCATTTTAAATTTCTGAGGAAAGGAGATTATTACATTTGCTTAATTATGTTTCCATGATTTTTCAATATGGTTGAAAGAGAACTTTTCGGAACATTATTTTTTTTGGTAATATCTTTTTTTTAACACCTTTATCGACTTCATTTAAAATGTTTAATTTAAAATTTAAAAATTTTTATCAACAATTGATAAACGTTTACGTTTCGACATTTTTTTTTGTTCGTAAAAATTTTTCTATGAGAGAAAATTTGAGTGAACGTTAATAATAATTAATACGTTAGCCTCAATATTGGAACTGCAGTAAAATTAGTCGCCTTGCCTACTTTTGGTGTCTTATCTTTATCGGATACAACAAAATTATAAAAACGTACAAATTTTAGAACAATATTTAATAGTTAATGGTGACATCATTTACAAAAACAGATTTGTAATCGAATAATTTATTCGTTATATATATATATAGAAATATAAGATTCAATATTTGGAGATAAATTCACATATAATTAACAATGAAGGTCATAATTCTAAAAAATATTTCGTTAAACAGAATATTTTGTTAAATAAAAGTTCATTATATGGAAGTTTCTCTGTATTTTATTTAGCGATCTTAATGCTTAAATTTGTATCATTGTATGCCGTACCCAACATGTTTTAAAGTAACTAACGTGAATGAAGCTAAATTATTTTAATTAGATGATATTATTAATTTATTAAAAACGGCAATGATAATAGAAGTTGATTAATTTTATTCATGTTTTTAGATAATAAATTAAGTACAAAAGGCGAAGAAAAAGGTTTTTTTTTTATCGTAGTATAAATTATTGACATTAGGTTTAATATGATTATCGATCTTTAAAAATAATACCCAAACAGTTAGTAGGTATTTATATTTTTCATGCTTTATATAAACATTGAATACTGGCATGCGCTAAATGAAGATAAATAGCGATCTTATTAAACCGCATGACAATTTTCAGTTATTTTACATCAATATCTTAGAGACCTATTTGATGAAGCTGTTACAGGTATATAACACTAGATGTTTTACAAAAACATTTCGTAGTAATATAATATAATCATATTCAATACCAATAATCACTAAAAAAAATTGTCTAATTTTTAGAATATAAAGAGGGCATACTTCTTAATCCAATGGATTGGTGTGTGAAAAACTTATCAAGTTCGTACCAATATTAAATAAATTTATATACAAGCAATAGATTTTAATATTTAGAGTATAATATTGCTACTTTGTTATAACAATGTCCTAAATTACAAATTGGGCGTTTATCTAATTTTCATTGGTCAACAAATTTACAATCATAAAAACTTAAGTTTTAAACAAATATAAACATATAAAAAATGTATTAAATTATATTAAATTAAATATATTAAATATATAGTCTTTTTTCTTTACGTCAAAAATACACAAATTAGCTATTTTCCCTAATTTATGGTATACATATAAACAGTGATTACAAAAGTACATACAATTCAAAATAAATATGTTAACAATATAAAGTAGATAAATTGTCTAAGATTATAATTGTTTCCTGTAGTGTATAATTTGAAAATTGTAATTGTATATTTATAGGTTTTTGCAAAAGAAAACCCCAAATTAATATTGATATTATTTAAGAAACAATCAATTTCGATAATAATCATAATACCCAACAATACGAAACCTTACATAAGATAGACGGTCTATTGTCAAATAAAATAATATTTTCGTTGTTCATGTATATTACGAATAAGTCGATTGCGCACACGCGTCCATACTGTTTGTTTTTACTTCATTATATTATATATTGTATTTTTACAAATTCATTAGCTACGCACACACGCGTCCGCACAGTTTGTTTTTTATACTTATTTTGCCTTTCTTCAATTTTATTCTTACAAGTTCGTCCGCTCCACAAGCATGCATCTGCATTGTTTTTTTTGTAGCATTTAAGCTAGGTACGCAGCTCTGGCCAGAAATCTGCACTTTAAATTCTGTAAGTACCTATTTTTTTGTTGTTTAATTTATGCTATTGGTAATATAGATTCGGTTTCATTAATAAATTTGTTGTTTTATTATTTTTTACACTTTCACGCACAAAAATGTCTGTGATCTAGCCCACAAACTAATATTGTTTGTTCCCGGGCCAAACATAATTTCGTGACCTCGACGTGATCATATACTTTGTATTTATATTTATTTGATAACACAATTTCTATTTTAGATCATATATTTTGTATATATATTTATAAGTTAGTAAAAATTTATATTTAGTTTAAACAGCTATAATAGTTATAGTAGGGGGTATAGGATATCCATATATCTACCGAAATAATAGAATTCAATAAGTTGGAGTGCAAGCGTCGTATATTAAAATCGTATCTCACTCGCACGGAGAAAATGTTGAGCAACCAAAAAAAGGTGTTCCCGTCTTTCTACATGTTGCTGTTCTGTTTCTGATGAACGGACTTGAGAAATGCATTCTCGATCGGATTCCAGTCTTGCTTTTCTATGTTCGTTTATTTCTGACGTTCGAGATGCTCTTTTTTTCTCGTTTAAAGTGTTTTCATTTGGGAGGCATGATTGCACAAATGTTTGAATAAATATACTCACCAAAACTTAATAATACGTTTTAGAAGATTATGTTTTAAACGCAATAATAATTTAAATAATCACTATGATAATTATTTAACGTCTAGAATCCCAAAATATCCAGGATAATCTACCAACCTCGTTGGTCATATATCCAATTTTATATAATAGTAACCTTTGCAAGTGTACGATCATTAAACCTCGCCTCACCAAATACTTCACCAAAGTTTTACTATAATCAGATCAACATTTAACAAACGCTTGCGAAACAGATAGACAGACATCCATTTATATATAAATATATAAATATAGATAGATTTACACATTCGTTAGCTTCGCGGACACGTGTCCGCACAGTTTGTTTTTACCTTATAATATATATTTTATTTTTACAAGTTCGTCAGCTACGCAAACACGCGTCCACACAGTTTGTTTTTATACTTTTTGTACTTTTCTTATATTGTAAACTTACACATTCGTCGGCTCCGCAAACACGCGACTATATGGTTTTTTGTAGCATTTAAGCTAGGTACGCAGCTCTGGCCAGAAGTCTGCACTCCAAGTTCTGTTAGTACCTATTTGTTTGTTGTTTAATTATATGCTATTAGTAATACAGATTCGGTTTTATTAGTAAATTTGTTGTTTTATTATTTTTTACATTTTTACGCACAAAAATGTCAATAACCGGGCCCAAAATTTTTTTTTATTCCCGGTTTAAACAATACGTACATGATATTATAATGATAATGAATTGCACTACTAATTTGTATTATTCTAGATTATACAGAAAAAGTAGAGAAGGAAGAATCAAAATGTCATCGTAATTATTAAGCTGGTGTTATGTATTTATGTTATGTATTTAACAATTTCAAATAGTTTAGAAACCTTAACTGAGCTTATCAATGAATATTGTACACAATTTATTAATAACGTCCCTAAATTGATTTATATAAATAATAAGCGATAAGCTTATTATTATAAGAAAGAAATAAATATGTTCGTATTAATTAGACATATTTTATTTCACAATTTCAAATATAAAAAGAATTTTTAGATATTTGTTACGATTATACAGAATCAATTCGTTACCAAAATTATAGTTTTATATGTTAAAATATTTTTAAACATAAAACTATTTTCTAGAGTTATTAAAAAAATCAGATTACAACGGTAAATAATTATAATACATATTAGTATATATATATATTACGAGCACTTAAATATGCATAAATAGATTTTTAATATTTTATGCTGTCTATACAAATGCTAAATATCAATCTTCAATTAATTGTATAAATTGAATTTGTAATCATTTTTGTTTCTTAGGCATAAAAGATGCTTTTACAGCACTGAAACATGGGTACTTTAATCTAAGTAAGTAAATTATATTTAATTATTTTCCTATGCAAATTATACTTTAACCTAATTATTTTCATTCAAAATGAAATCTAATATTCCATATGTCTATTAATATTACCATTTCCCAATTTAAAGAATTTATTTTCTTAATCTTTACACGTGTCATAAATGAATCAAACGGATCACTCATGTATCAATAAATCGAATAAAATATACATTAGATCCATTCAAACATTTTTTCTCATATATATATAACTTGTTTCTTGTTTGAAAATGATATTGAGAATAAAAGGAGACGTCCTATACATATTTAGCGGTGACCCTTTTAAGTCATTCTATTGCCTACTCAACTAACAAAACATAGTAGATATACAAATAATATATACATTTGTATTGGTATTATTTTAATAAAACAATGAAGTTCATACAAAGTACATGGGTGGTATGTATAACATTTTTTAATACTTTGATATAAAAAATAACAATTTTGGTTTAAATGTTACAATAAATTATTTCCTGAATTGAATTTTAAATAAATCTTTCTTAAGACAATAAAATTTTTTCATAAAAATTAAAAGTAAAAAACTGATGAAATGACGAATTATATATCAAATAAGTATGTTTAATTACATTTCAGTTCACGAAATAGAATATCTGAAATCCAATATAATAACATATTTCATTACAACAAATATATAATTATATCAATTATTTATATGTATTAAATAATATTGTGTAGGCGTTATCATTTGCATATATGATAACGTATGATTTATTAGTACATAATACAACGTTAATAATAATATAAAGAATAAAACATTTTTATTTGTGTATCTAGTATTAGAGGAAGCATATTATTTATACATAATTTCTACATTTTCACCATATATTAGTATGTATTATAATTTTATACAATAAATAAAAATTTGAATACTATGAATTTCTAACACAGATATTATATAGCATAAATATTTTAATATACTTATTGTAGTGTATTGTAATTTTACATTTCAGTATGTTCTCAACCCGATAAATTTATTTTAAAATATTTTAACATTTTTTTACAAGTGAATTCTTACGTATATAAATAAATTATTATTATTCAATACTATTCTTCTTTTTCTTCTTCATCTTCTTTGATTTTACAATTCTATAAGAATTCTATCTGCCACCGTCACCATTATCCAATCATTACGGCCCTAGGTTCAATTTTACAAATTCGTTATTTCCAGTGTTTTTAAGTCTTTTCCTATCACATCTATTATCATGTCACATCACTTACTAGGTCTTTTCCTTGGTCTTTATCCCGTGGTCGCCATTCGATTCCTACTTTTATAATTAAAGTTTCGGCTTTTCGTATAGCATGACCAAACCACTGGAGTCTTTAATATTTAATATAACTTGTTAACAATGGAACTTTAGTAATTTCTATTAGCTCAGTAGTTTTCTTTCTGCGCCATATGATTAATTCGATATCAAATATTGTGCTACATATCTCCTTCAGTATTTTATTTTTAAAATCTAATAGCTTAAGTAGTTGTAGCTTAGAAGTTGTAAAATAATAAGCCATAATTCATACCCATCAATTATTGTTGGTCTTATCATGTATACTATGACCTTGGTTCCTCAAGAAAACAGTTTTGATTTAAAATAATTATGTAATGCGAAATATGCCCTCTCTGCCTTGCATATGCGACTCATAACTTCGAGACTCCAGCCATTTTGTTAGTAATACTTGAACTCTTTAACATTCTTAAAGACATAATCATCAACTACCATGTTTTTTCCTCATTTGAGAGTAGTTCCATTACTTTCGTTTTTCCTAGATTAATTTTTAAGCCAACTGAATTTTCCCCTTCTATGAGTGTGATTGTATTCTGAGCTACTACTTCCATGCTGCCTCCAACTAGGTTTGAATCGTCAGCGAATCTCAGTACGTCAATTTGTATAACACCAATATTGGTTCCTAAATTGTTGTTTTTTACACTACGTATTACACTACGTTTTTTCTGGCGCTATATTAAATAATAGCGGCGAGAGCGCGTCCCCTTGTTTCAAACCAATTATGAGTTCAAATTCTATAGAGATGGATTCAATAAAAATATATATATTATCAATACATAAATACAACTGTTAGAACACCATTCAATGGTGACTATTAATCTACCTAATGTTGTAATATATCGACTTAAAACTAACTCGCTTGATTTTTGTTCATAACTCTGTAATTAACTCTGCATAATGTTCGTGTTTTATTTTTTAGAATTTTCCGCTGCACTAGGTCCGTCACAATATTGTCAAAAATTCAACTAATTATTGAGAACTATAGCCGGCAACATTCTCTCAACGACATACAATGGTAATGATTCATCATACAATGAAGACTCTTTGTCCTTATATTCAGGGTTTTAATATCGATTTGCACCGATTGTCAACTATCTAACACAATTCTTCTATGGTTTCCTGGTGAAGAGGAAAGTTTCCCTTATAAATATTTTATACTTGTTTTAAACCGCTTACGTATCCATACGAATAATGCCTATTGCGATGAGAGATAAAACTATATATAGACATAAACCATGTATGTAGGTTATTTAAGTAATAATACATTAAAAACGTTTTATAAATCTTTTAAAAATTACTAAAAAAAATAGCAATTTTTACGACGACAATAATTACTAAACTATAAAATATTGTCCTATTTCATGTATGTATATTTATTAAAAATCATATAATTTATATTTATTAATGTATATATGACTCAATCGCATAATTGATTAATTAAATTTAATAAATTAAATTGATGTGCATAATTAATTTTAATTTTATTTTTGTATTTTAGTTGCACAAAAAATCCAAAGCAGTTTTCCACTACTAATTATGACTCCTCCTCTTCATACTTTTCGGTGTCAAATCAAGAAGAATATTTTGACTCATTTCATTAATACCTTTATCGTAATCATTATCGTAATATGCATTCACTATGTACATTTTTGGGGTCACCGTAATGTTTTACACTGGTATTAAGTTAATCTTTACGGAAAAGTTGCATTCATTGTCAATAACATTTTAATTATTAATAATAAACTTACATATTTGTTTGTAATGCTTACTTCGTATCAGTTGTGCATTTTATATTTAATTTGTCGAGAAAAAAATATCTATTATTTAGTGATTTTAATTTTTGGTAATATAATAATTATTTTTATTCTCCAGTACGTCTATACTAAATATGTTTTTCGTTCTAATGTTACAAGCGTTCGTTTCTTTTTTGATTTTCAATATCTAGTATTAATTAATGTTAGAACACTTTGTGGATAATAACATTGTTTGATATAAAAGTAAATACCTAATAATATAATATTTTAATAACTAGTATTATTCAGAAATGTAATTCTTTAGATATTTAGTAACAATTTATTCAAGTTGAATAATTATTTTGGATGTAAAATTGTGATTTAGCGTTCCAAGATAATTCATAATAACTGAACGAGATAAAATAATTTTGCTCCAAAAAATGTACTCATCATGTTAAATATGAATTATTCTTTTCGATACAATTGGTCCAAATATTATTATTTAAATTATAAGCAATTATATTCATATTAACTTATATGAGAATTGTATTAGTTATTATATAACTAGTATAACGAGACAAGGCCTTTCCGTTATCCGCCAGCTACGGACACCATAGGGCTGCTTGAGCCCAAACATGGCTTAATTGATTAAATAGTATAAATTATAATTTTGCGCAAAACTTTCCTACAATAGACCTCTTCGGTGTCGATCTTTTTTTTATCTAGCGACCCACCATAAAATTTTAAAAAAACATCTTAAAAATACAAAATATATACAGTTTTCAATTGATATATCATTTCTGTCCAAAAAATTGATCACACGCATAAATGCATAAATTTAAAACTACTGAATCAATACGTTTTATTCAGTGACAAAAAGAAATCACGTTCAATAGGTTCCTATATACTATAATGCCGTTTCTCTTAAAATCTGTAAGTGCATGTAAACAAAAACCATCATGCCTACTACGCGTGAATCTACGAACCTGAATAGTAATTAAATACATTTTTCGACTGCATACAAAATTATAAATAATACGGAAATAAATATTGCAAGATGATAACTATATCACGATAAAAATAATATCACCCCATCTGGTAAAGTACTAATTACACAAGTATTTTTATGCGATTCAACCGTATAAATACAAAATAATAATTGAATTTGTTCATAAGTGTAATACGATTAAATCCGGTGTTATTCGAATCGGTTTTTTCTTTCGAATTTATTTATTTATCAAATTTACTCGGCGTTATTATTAAATATAAAAAAATAGCAATATATTATGTAAAATCGATAGCGTATCAAATAGCATAGAACTCGGTACGATGACTTTTATTATTAGTACGATTATTTTTATTTGTACAATGATTTTCAAATGCCGAATCTCGTGAGAATATATAATATATTATGACAATGTTAAAAGCGATTCGATATTGTCACATAAATCCAACGTAATAGATAATTTTTTTTTAAACGTACTCCCATCCAGGATGAGTATGTAATTAAAATTAGAAGGATCTGAATTTTTGATTGTGTAGATTTACCGAAATAAAATTTTATAGATGAACGTTATATATATTATAATATATAATAACTGTGATGATAAAATGGACGGACATTTCAATCGTTTTTGGAAATCAATAAACATGTTATATAACGTGTCTTACAAAATCTCATTATGTGTGTAGGTATAATTAAAACTTCCAGCAGCTGCAATTCAATTTGTAATCAGTTTAGTTTCATTTGAATTTCGATCGTGATCAAAGGCGATATTCTATTATTATATAATAAGTGAAATATGTTCATCATTCAATAATCAAGTTTATTCAGTTATTATGCGATAGATAAGATAAGGTAATCAGTATATACGTGCCATTTTATAAAGTCAGTTTAATTTATTACTCTTAACGTAATATTATTGTGTCAAAAATTGCACGACATTATATAATGTATATAGATAGACGTAATTGAGATTTATTTTAATGCTGGGAGTCACATGAACATTTTATTGGCGCACATTACGACGAAAATCATGACGTTAGGAAAGAGGAAATGTTTTGATAGGCTTGTGTCATCTGATAACAACGTTGATAATATTTCAAGTGGTGAATATAATTCTGATAATTTTACTTTTTCACTCGCGCAACACATTCCTGGCACTTCATTCTTAAATTTAATTGCATCGCGATATTCGCACATCTTGTTCATTTTTCAAATCACAACACTTGAATGAAGACGGTAGTTGTAATGAACATCATAGTGGAATGCAGCAAAATTGATTTCAGCGTGCAATGACTGCCTGAATCGTACAGTTCGAACACGATCGGTTTCCCGTCTTTTTACACGTTGCTATTCTGTTTCAGACAATAGGGATTGAATATTGCGAACTCGATTAGTTTCTAGTCTTGCTTTTTTTTGTTCATTTGTTTCTGAAGTTCGAGATGCTCTTTTTTTGTGCTTGAATTTTAGATCGTCTAATCGCATTTCATTTAGGAGACATGATTGCATAACTGTTTGAAAAAATATACTCATTAAAATATAATAATAAGTTTTGGAAGATTATGTTTTTAACTCAATGACAATTTAAATGCTAACCATGGTAACTATTTAACGCCTAGAATCTTAAAATTCCTCGTATTATCTACCATCCTCAATGGTTATATTTCAAATTTTATATTTTAGAAACCTTCACTAGAGTATGCAAAACAACTCACCAAAGATTCATTACAATCGGATCAACAGTTTAGGAACGCATGCCATACATACAAACTAACAATTATTTTTATATATATATTATAATAATCACATTGAGAATTGATGCCACAAAACGTTTTATATTGGCGTGCGTTACGACGGATGTCATGACGTCCATTGTTGAATCTTATGATTACTAATGTCAACGGACACACACTCAACGTCCGTCGGATTTACTGTCTGTTTGATACATGCTACCACGGAAGTTATTTCTTTTATGTATCTTACCTTAAAGTAACAGCTAACATCTCTTCGGCTGGTATCGCAAATCTCATATTAGAATCTTGACGCGTTATTTTCGATTTTATTTTGTTATAAAGCTCATCAAATGGGCTTTGTGACATACAAAAATAATTTAAAGACATCCTGTTGTCTGCTCTCAAACTGTTATAAGAATTAAAAAACGAAACATTTAATAATCGTTTACTGTTTATAGAACGAACCCGCCATTTTCGTAATACACGTTTTTTCTTCTGTAATATTCTTTTTGCTATGTATATAACAATAGCAGTGTCTATATCGTCTATCTTAAAATACCAAAAGAGATCAACTATTTTATATTAATTTAGCTTATGAAAACGTTCGTGTGTCTAGGCTAATTACATCTGTTATATTTAACGTCTAACAAAACGTCCGTTTTTTAACGCTCGTGTGGCCCCCGCTTTATTCGTATTTTATATAGTCGTTTGAATAAAAATAAGTACCTACACAAATGAGATATTTGAATAACATTTAATGTTTAAAAAACGAAAAAACGTTATTTTAATTTATTATCGCGTTAAATTCAGTCTGGATGTTGATTCGTAAATTCGTTGTCTTCAAAACCGATATTGTGATAGTCATCTAAATTTTAATAACGAAAGAGAGCCAAAAATGATACCTGCCGTAGACGGTATTTTCATTTTAAAGCAGAAATTTCCCAAAGGACCTTTTGGAACAAGGCCAACAAACACCGGACACGTTTTCATCCATTACCGTTGATATTCGCCAAAATCGTATATTGTAAAAAAACCTCATTATTTAAAAAATTATAAGATGTATATATTTTTGTTTTCCCGCTAGACTATTAAAAATATAACCGCCATTTAGAACTGTTGTATAAGTAGTAATTTTTAAAATCGACAATTGCCGTTTAACAAACGAGTTATATAGACATGATATTTGTAACCAGCAGTCTAGTGTGTACATATATAATGTATCTAGGGTGTCCCACGGACATCTCTGACAAATGCATTAACTATTTTGTTTTCCAATAATATTAAATTTCTTTTCAAATAATCATTTAACTTCTGCACTAACATGTTTTAATTTAATTTTAATTAAGAAATTGAAATAAGAATTGAAACATTTAACATTCATATTTTTTAACGTAAAAAATACGTTTTATTGTGCATCCTAAAATGAAAATTCGTCACGCGCAAACCTTGCCGTTACTTATCGCCAAGGCAACCAGCAGACCGTTGTTATATATTACAGAATAATATTGTTGTACTGTTATATGAAAATTTTGTGTAATGTGATGTGTCTATCGTAATTCGTGAGTATTATTAATAATGACATTAAATTAAGTTATATTAGGTCGTTATTATACGTATACCTTGTCATATCTGTAATACAAATTTCATTTTAAAGAGAAAAAATGAGAGAACACTATAGGAAATGAAAGTGGTAACAATAAAACAACTACAAATAAAAAAGAACATTTGGAAAGTGATTACATTAAACATAAAATAAAATGTATATAATAACGCTCACTGGAACCCGAATGAACGATAACAAGCGGAAATATTGGAAGGGATATCGATATATCCCTTCCAATATATATATATATATTTGTAATTCAAACAAGAATGTCATATGATATGAAAAAAAAGATTACATGTTAGTGTAATGATGAGTCACGAGACATCATATACTACTACTTTGGTGGGGCGAGAGAAATGCTGATTAAGAGTTTTTGGGGCGTGACCTACATAACCAGACGGTACGAATGTGTGTGTATGGAACAAAACTGAGAGTCAAACGACAGACGACGTCCAGTGAAAAGTCCTCGAGTCAGGTCGAACATCAGACACCGTCCAGTGAAGAGACCACCAAAAGACCTCATCTATCACCTCGCTTAAAGACCCTCAACGTTTGGAAGTATTAAAAATACAATCATATTAATTTACTTGTTTCTTGATTTATTTACATAAGGTAATCTTAATACATAATAATAAGTTTCACACACCGAGGTCGAGTCCTCGAGACCTCGATAAAATAAACAAAACTCCCAGCATGGAGAACATAGGGAGAAAGGACGTTACGTTAGTTTCAACATCGTATACATATCGATAAAATCAGGTAGTGTGCGAAGGATACGGCGATATTTATGCTGTAGAGTAATAATATGCTATAAAAGTAATATAAATGGTCAAGGGACGTTGATCGTTATGGTTTACGTTTTTCCAAATAGTAGTCACGTGGCCGATAAAAAATTGTTGTTTTAGACAAATTCGCTTGTATTTAAAGAGCCTGACATTTCTGAGGGATAACGTGAAAAAAAAATTGGAAACATTCCGATAATTCTATAAGTGAAAAGTTCAATCTGAGTTCGAAGAATGGTGAAAACAATGAATTTCATGAAGAATAGTTTCGAATTTCAGCTCAAAACGGGTGCTGAAATATTTACTATTAGGAATGGGACTTGTTAGACATAGAAGATCGACGCAAAAAAAAATGATAAA
The DNA here is from genome assembly GCA_019022885.1 of Schlechtendalia chinensis. NCBI lineage: Eukaryota > Metazoa > Arthropoda > Insecta > Hemiptera > Aphididae > Schlechtendalia > Schlechtendalia chinensis. Next base: position 7,084,162 of record CM032340.1, on the reverse strand, counting down.
GGTTATTCCGGTTGACACAAATCGTTGTTGATGTATAAAAATCTTTACGAGCAGTAGGAGTGAATCGCGCAAATAAATATCGTACTCGTATATAACAAAAGCTTTGAGCATTTTGTTGCTATGGCGCTTAAGCTGTTATGTTGAATTTTGTATGTTTAATTTATTATTTTCATAATGTATAGTACTCACATGTGTTCTGACAGATATACATGTACATTAGTTGATGACGTTGATATACGGAGATTAAAAACTTAATTACAATCAGGTGTACATTTCACATTTGAGTTATCACAAACTCATAATATCACATTTACTGGCAATTGTGTTCACCAAATAAAGTTCTGGCATGTGATAAGTAGAACTTTCATTTTTTTCCACGTGGAATTTTTATTATTTCTTTTTTATCATCTATGTCTGCCCAACTCTTTGATCTGCCCGACTCCATGATCCTATGCAGCTAAATGTTTACATATAACATTCCAAGTGTCAATTAAACATAATTAAATGAATAATATAAATAAAAGCTAAATATAATATTTTATTCATATTACATTTATAATATATAATATATAAAAAGAAATTTAATATGGAAGCATAGAACATGGTCAGAAAATAGTTGACTTTTTGATAAATTAAAATTAAACAATAACAAAAATCGATGAGCAGACAGAAAAATAAATTGGTATTTTATATGGTCTATAATAATTCAGGTAGTTTATTTATGTCATTGTGATATGTTATTGTTAAAAGCGCAGAAAACAATAATACTTTTATATCACTTATACGAATACAACAAAAGAGTTATTCAGTAAAAATAATATATCTCATTTGTACATGGATATTATTAAGGAAACCATGCACTATATTTGTAGTTGATGTCATTATTTATTGTAAATATGAACATTATATATTATTGTAAATAGCGCTAAAAGTGCGTGACGTACAATAACTATGTTATCGTATAAACTAGTATATATATATACTGAAATTATTTATGTATGTTGAATCAAACACGACAAAAAAGATAGCAAAAATGATAGCAAAAAACTCGTATTTTTAATTAGTAGCAAAATATTTTTCGAACGGTTTTATACGGTTTTCGTATTAATTAACACGAGTGAAAATCCCAAATAGAGTTGTAGGTAATTAAATAGTTGTATTTATAACCATATGAATAATCAGACACAGTGGCGTAGGATTTTTCAACGGGTGATTTATAAAAGCGTGGATTTATAATAACTATATTTATATTTGAATCATGTTATTTATTAAAACCAAAAGAAACAAACATCTTACCATGTATATTTGCAATGTGTAACAATTCTCGTGACAAAATGCTTATGAGTTAAACATAGCAAAGTCGAAACGTAAATGCACAATGACACAAAAACGTTTAGATTCACTTATGCCCAATTATTTTGAGTAAAAGTCAATCCTCGGGGTTTGGCGTTAATGTAGTTACAGGCAAATGCAAACCCTCGTACTGGTAAATAGGTGACTTGAACTTAGTGTCAACAAATAATATCGTAATTAAATTAAATACAATAATTCATACTGTGTTTTATATATAAATATATATATATTTTTTTTTTTTTGGTGGGTGATTTTTTACAGACAGCAGGATATTTAATAAGTGGGGCGATTTTTTCATATTGCATAATCTGTTGATAAAGTGTGCGGACGCCAATATATGAATCGAAAATTGAGACGGTTTAAAAACAAAACTAGAAGAAGCCGAAATAATTAATGATGATATAATTTAGGTGATTTTTAAGAAAAAAAAAACATTTTTGATAACGTTGTCATAATACTATTATTACGATACAAAAATACGTTTTTTTAATTAAATCGAGAAAAAAAGAAAAAGATATTTCTCATAAAGTTTCGTAAAAAAGTGTGCTATAAAAATATTATTTAAAATGCCTTGACGTGGTAAAAATGATTTTATAATCAAACTGTAGATGTTTATTTGAATACATATTACATAAGACGTTATGATTTAAGAACGCTGAAAGTTGAAAACTAGTTATATTTTTTGTATCTGAAATGTGTGACCTTACATAAAGTACAATACATATGAAATGTATACGTTACACACAATTTATCCAGAAATGTATATGCATTACGAATATATAATAAGGGTCACTTGTATGTGATTTGAATGTCGTTATAACAACAAATTTGTTTGAAATACACTTAAATGTTAAAAAACGATTTAAAAAAAAAATATTCTATGTAATATAGAAAAACCATATTGCGAATGTCATTAGATAAAAACATTAGCAACTTGAAACTTTATATTTTGGTTCATTGAAAAGTTCTCTATGGTTTCAATAAAAATTAAAATAAATAAATCACGGCTTGAAACCAATTTCGAAATTACTCTAAAATGCTAGTAAAAAAACAAAAAAGTCGAAATCAATACCTTCCAACCAAGTATGTAAAACATACAAAATCAAAATCAATAAGTATTCAACATTTTATACCGTAAATATCCGATAATACTAAGTACATACAATACTTTTATGACTAACAGTAGCAGAACAGATTCCTCTCCTTTTCATTGGATTCCTCTAAAAGTTTCGTGGAGGCACCGTCCAATAGTTCGATATTTTCTTTACCTCTTCCGCATCAGAAAATCGTTTTCCTTTCATGACTTTTTTCATTCGCGAAAACAATATCAGGTCAGATGAAAAAAAGGAAAAGAAGAGAAATTTTCCAATTCGTTTTTCAACTACAGTCACACAGTTTCGCGATTTAGTTTTCGAGCGTCAGTCAATAAGCGAAGCACACATTTTGTTGCGATATGACTCATTTCGAGACTTTCGAACAAAATGCACTGGCAACGACACCCCTGTCAACTTGGTAATTTTATCAATTTTAAAATAAATGGGTCTTTGATATTTATAAACTTGAAGACCATACATTCCCCGGACTAGCCTCGTAATACGCTTATTCATTAAATCGTAATTATACACGAATAACTATTGTATGAATAATAACGGAGATCGCGACGGGCTTTGTGTTTAGAACACACTGTATATACGTGAATAACGTACACGTGCGTTATATCGCGCCTCGCGGTGTTGTGTAGTGCTCGCAATGGAAAATTGTTTTCAACAGTTTTAATGAATAAAAATGGTACACCCGACATCACCTGGTTTAATATATACATGGTATACATGGTACACACGCACACACACACACATACAGGACCGCAATCATTTTTGTGCTGACTTCAAAGGACGAGGAAATAAATGGGATCGTGAATATTGCATAGAAAAGCCTTGACAGGTGAACTACACAGGTCTATTTATGCAAATCATATCGGTTTATCGAATGATTTTCGCTATATTACGTATGACGATTCGATCTTTTATTTTTTCGACCAATATAAACGCGATTCAAATAGATAATGTTACGTTCAATTCGGGTAAACTCGGGCACGTACACCACGTTGCATATATACACACGCGATATCGGCTGTTTATAATCGCGATGAACATCATCGCATCGAAAACAATATATATGTTTGATATCGAAATTCTTTTTGCACAGTTAATTTCAATATCGTGCGACTGGATGGGGTAATTAAATAATTTCACACAATTGATCACTTTTAACAATTATATTGTAAATACAAACAAGAAAAATATATGGCACGACAATATTTCGACTTGTGTCAGCGCGTGCCCGTTTTCAAGCACGTTTCAATTCGAATATTGTACATACTGCACAACATCTTAGATCGAAAAACAAATTAACGTAATGTATACACGTTTAATGTATGTAGTCAGAAGACAAAAGTGAAAAAGTTGAACATTTTATCATGAGAAACTTTATATTATTTTTCAAAAAAAAAAAACGGGGAAACAATTTTTGGCGATAAATTTACGTTCAGTTCTACAGCATCGATATGATGCGTGTGATAAAAATAGAAACATAGTGAAACTCCGCGTAAATTGCCGTTCAATTCTGTCCTGAAATCGTGCGTCGCAGGTTTTTACGTTTTTAACCGTCGTCACGGTAACATCGGTAAAAACTAAAATTCAGTGTCCGTTCGCGCGTAACGTTCTCAGTTCTCCTGTTGTTTAACACTCATTTTTCAACATTGGCCACGTGCGCGTAATCTCACGTAACGTCCACAACGCACTCGCACGTTTGAGATTACAACAATGGCGACGATGGCGATGTACGTGCGGGGCCGGTCGTATGATATATACGCGTATGCTCGTATATATAATAAACGCGTTACAACGCCCGAGATACGGTTTTTCTCGGGGAATTGAAACGTCCGTTGTACAAGTGAAATAAACGTATATAAATAATAACGCGAATTAGGTCATTGCGCAGGAATCGTTCGCACGCTAGATAATCCGGATCGGTGCCGTCTCGTCTTTGCGCGTCGTCTTCATACGCGGCGCTTGGCAGACGAAACGGAATGTAAATGAAATTAGGGCGCGCGCATCCTCGCTGGCGTGGATCACAACGCTACGCGAGTCGCAATGTGATTAACATACGAACGGCGGCCGTGCGTTATGACACATAATCGTAATTGATCCACGAATGCCGCGTCGTGTCTGCGATATATTGTACGCGTGGTCCACATTCATTGCGCGCGATCACTAACTGCGTTTCGAACGCATACAGTTTAAGTCAGATTAGTGAATCGTCCCAGTGAAACCGTTCGTTTCGCGGGCTGGATCGTGTAGTTCAGCGAATATCGTCGAATACGGACATTCTGTGTCGACGTTACGTCAATAAGAATTTATAACGATCCCCTCTCGTGATATACGTGATATAGGCTTTGATCAATACATTTGTAATCTCGATCGATTTCAAATGGGTGTTTGACGGTGTAAGTTCCTATGCAGAGCCTCTCTACTATTATTTTCCCGCATTCGAATTGACTTTTCGATTACTATCCAAAACGATTGTCGTAAACTATATCCTACAATCTACAATCATACATCTCACACGCGTATGATGTATTATGAGTGGTGCTTGTCACTGTATAGCGCCCAAACGGAATTATTTATTGGGAACACAATAGTTCGGCTGAGAAGATGTTCAACTTAGATCATTTGAATTTCAAAACAGACGCACCTTTTTTTTTTAAGATTCAAAAAGTTATAATAATATACATGTTGACCGGCGGTGTGAATCATTTAAGTTATATTTTTACTGTGTATCGGCGGGATACTAACTAGTGGGGTTGAAAACTTTTCCAACGTTTCATTGGGATTTGACTTTCTGAAAGCATAACCGTACGATAAAATTTAACGAAATATTTTTTTTGAAACCTTGGACGCGCAATTGTATTATTATTATTTATTTTTTTTTTTTTAATAATAATTTTTGCTTTTTTGATTAACTCTCATTTAAATCTGCTGGTCGATCGTCAATCGTCGTGTCCTAATAATTTAGAAATTATATACAAGTTGGTTTTCACCAAAGCTGTAAATTATAATTTTAAAACTATCCATAATCGAATTTATATATTTATATTAATAATGTATACTCAATAATAAATTTATGTCCTGACGGATGACACAAATTTTTGTTTACAATATTTTCCTACTTGAACGATGAAATCCATTATCCTTGAGACACTGAAGTCCAATAACGTTCAATTATTATATTGACAATAATATGCTTTTACGTTGGTATATTCGCCTAAAATAGCATTGCGGTACAATGCAGTTGCCGATATTTGTTAATTTTGACACAATGACAGTTACAGTTATTTTAGGGTGACATTTCTCCGTCATTGAAACGTGGTCAGGCGTATGGTTGTAAGTGATTTCATAGAATAAAAATATTTTTCATAGGGACGTGGTTAGAATACGTTGATTTCGGGGTAAAATACGTTTAATGAAATTCGTTGGAAATATCGTTGTTAATAACGAGAAAATAAACATTCATCGATCAAAACCGATCAAAATCAAAATCGATCAAAAAGAAATATTATAGTGACGATAATTTGTTTCAGATTCATGATGATTTCAGACTTTAATAATATTCATATGTTGTTCGCATTTGAAAACAATTCGAACGGTTATATTTGTACAAAAAACTTTTGTACTCAATTTTTGCAACGATTTTTCAAACTTTATACACATTTTTTAAGTTCATCCAATTTTTTTCAAAAGACGCATATCGGTTACGATAAAATATTATACATAACAATTGAAATCGGAACGAAGTAATCAAAACCATATTATATAACGCCATACTGAAATGTTGTATTTTTGGAATTGACAGTCTCTTTAACAAGCACGTTATAGTTAATTAACATAATAAAATACAGAACTCTGCAGTTCAATAATGTTTTGATCAACTCGCACCTATTCATGTTTTTACTTCAGTAAACAAAGATAACGCGTAACAAAAATTGTTAAACCTTTTCAACAAATTATACGCTTGTCAGTATTTAACTCCGTCCTCTATATTTTGACGTTTTCATAACGTTACCATTCTACCGTGAATTAACGCATTTTAATTAATAATCGATTCAGCCTCAGAGGGCTCTGACAAAATATGAAAAAAGGCGAGGGACAAAAATTAATATTTTCCCCATTCTTTTCGCGTTCTTATTTTAACGAACGAAATGGTGACAAAAAAAAAATACTTTTAATACGCTTATGTGTCGCCCGATTAGCGCTCAAACATGATTCAGCCAAAGGGGTTTGACGAAATCAGACGAAGGGGGAATACCGTTTCATAATTTTTTTTATATATTATCAGTATATAAAGATAACAATGCGTTACTCTAATGACGTTACTTTCATTATAATTTATTTCTATGCAACGAAAATGTAGTGGAAATTAGTTTTGTAAGTAACTTCTTTATTATAAAGTGTTACAAATATCGAAAATTCAACAAACGTCTTTTTCAAGAAAAAATATTATGTAGGTATTTCTTTATTCACTTCAGTTTTTTCGCTGTTTTTAAGATCATAACTCATATTTATACTCGCACAGAATTTCCTGTCAATTTGATGTAATGAATGGATGTTATATACGTATTAGAATATTAATTTGTTCTTTTATTATTATCAAATTTAAACAATATTATACTTAGAACTCATATGTGAATTATGTGTATCAATAATTTCAATATACTATACAATCAACGTTAGGAAAAAATATATCTATTTACGTTTAAACCATTAGACATTTATTTTCCAAGTACCGATAAATTAATATTATAATAATAAGTAATAATAAAGTTATAAATTGTCAATAATATACCGTAAACAGATGTCTATTTGTATGTATTTACCTTAGATAATCATATTTTATAAATCATTAATTAATAACATCAAACACCGATTGCTTGGTGTTGCAAGAGAACATTTAAAACATAAATAACGTTTTATTTAAAACGCTTAAAATTTGTTGACTTACTAAATTAGATAAAAATTGAATATTAAATTATCAAGAACATTGTTTCAAAATAATAGAAATCATTTTAATTGACATTTAAATACACTTTGTTATAGTTTTTAAAACGTCCATTCAAAAAAAAACTGTTAATTCTTAAAATAATAAAAGTATCCAACGTTTTACCAAAATTAATTAAGTGTAATTGGAATATATGGTGGTAAAACCCTATATTTTTTTTATTGTAACGCGAGAATAACGCAGTTAATTTCTTATTGAAAAGTTAAGTACTCACAACAATTTGATCGGAACAACGAAAAAAAATACTTATAAGTAACTGATAACGACTTGAGGGAATTTATTACATTTTTGAATATAACTTATTTATATTGCTGTTTGTACACGCATTTAATGAACGCTGCTTAATCCATTCGTCACTTATATATAATATAATACATATTCCCCAGATTAAATCTTGAACGGTCCCGTGAGACATTACACAAGTCTATATCTTTTACGCACTACGAAGAGAAAAACTGCCCTCTGGTTTTCAAATCCACTAAATACATTTATTGTCGCCAAAGGGAAATTAAAAAAGTTTTCCGTAACTCGTTTCTTAATATTTTATTTATTTTTTACTTTTTATTTTTATTTTTTACTTTTTGTTGTTATTATCCTTTTTTCACGCTTTTAAAAACCTCACACCCAGTCCGCCGTGTAATCGTCCTTTTGGCAAAGTACTTTAGAGAAAATTTGACAGGAAGAAGTAATCAAATAAATAAGTTTGTATTTTATCTCCTTTCTTCCACAGAATACTTTTCGCACGAGTTTGTTCGTTAACTTTTTATTCTCCGTCTCTCCTCGTGCTGTTACAAATAGATGTAATTTATCGAGCCTCTAACATACCGTCGGCCTGTGATGGCGGTTGTGGTGCCACTATTTAGTTTCAAACACATACAAGTAAAAGGTCATTGTCCGAGAGTTGAATCATTTAGGTTCTCGATATTTCATTTTTTATTTGAACGGTATATTTTAAGTACTGCATCTAGTAATTTTATTTTTCATTTATTAATTAATTTATAAGCCTTTAAAATATTCTTCAGACTCTGAACTTTAATTAATACTTCTATAGACCTATGGGATATTCTTCCGCGTAAACACTTGGTGGTAAGCCATTAACGTAATTAAATTTAAATGAACAAATGATGTTCTTTACGAAAAAAATATATAAATATATATACTAATTCATTATATAATTAGAACAACAAAAAGATGTGCATAAAAATGTGTTAAAACTTCCAATAAAATATTTTAAATATATCAGTTTATTTGTATTCAAATTAAATTGAGAAAAATATTTTATAAAAATATGCATACTAAATATAGAAATTATAAGAAATTTCTATTATATAGAAATATAAAAATTTTTCAAAAAAAAAAAAAAATTATATACGGAACCTTCGATGAACAAAACGAAGAGATATATTAAAACAATACAAATCAAAAACAAAATTTTAGAAAAATATAAAAATTCACAGAGTAAATTATCACAAAGACCTTTAAGCCTTGATCGAATTTCAAAACAAAAAAATTGATATTATTGTTATTGTTATTGTTATTATTATTATTACGTTTTTATAAAGATATTTCTCTATAAATATTTACCAATGACAACCATATGAAATCCGTGTGTAGCTGTGTAAAATATTTAGTTTATGCTAACTTAATTAAAATAATAACAACGGATAGAAAGCGATATATTTGACGTACCATTTTAGACCTAAAAATTAGACAAAAATTGAATCACTTATATAGCTAACCTAATTTCATTTTGAAAAAAATGTTCCATCACATTTTTTAAAATTAATATTGAAATCAGCTTTCAAAATGTTAATTAAAACTAAACTAAAAAAGTATGATGGTTTTCGCATTTTCAAATATTTGTTCCAGTGTACAACAAAAATGAAAAATTTTAATCAAAAATCTATTCTCACAATAACATAGATAAAAGGTTAATGCATCAAATTTGAATTTCAGAATTGAATTCTATTCATTGTGAGTGGTTGAATTTCTGTCTAGATTTATATCAACTTTCTGTATGCATATCGAATTATTAAATTCTATCGAATTTTTGAAACATGTGCATGCACATGTGGTTACATAATGAAATCTACAATACACTTACACTAATAATTATTTATTTCTCACACAACACACATCCGCGCACAAACCGAAAATCGTCTATCCAATTGAAAAAAGTGCATTTGCGATCCCCTTAAGAAATAAATGACGTAATAACTATATAAATATATTTATAGAACATATTTTTAAACACAATTCACTGGGTGTAGTTAAAAAAACAATATTCTAATACTTGAAAATCAATTTTCGAGTTGTAAGAACTTGTTTGACGACTGTAACATGTAATCGTAGCTGTACATATTTTATTAAAAATCTATTAACTGTATACATTATTTTAAAAATTTTGTAGTTTTATTTTTTTTTTAATTTCCAAAAATATATTTAAAATTGAGTTAAGTATGAACAAAATTTACGCAATTGACAAAAGTTCTTAGAATTGTTAAGCCCCATTCTTGTATATAATACTTTACATATTATAATATTATATTAAATAGTTTTATTCATTTTGTATGTAATCACAATTGTCGTCTGGACGTGTGCAATTAATTGTCATTCATTAAAAGTCGTGTTGAACCTATTCTCGTGTTTTTAAACCGATTTTAAAATGTCTAAAGCAAAACAAACACTATCAAAACTTAAGTTAATAAATTAGATTCTAATATTTTTTCAATTGATTTTAATGAACTCGTATGAATTAGTAAAATTTGAGAAATTAAAGTTAATTCTGACAATATTTTAACGTACCATATGTAAAAAACCTTATACAAAAATACATATACAATTTGTAAAACTTAAAATAAAAATTTATTTAAAAAAATTTAAATGTTTTATTTTTTTTTAATTTTATTTTGTATATTTTCTAATTTTTAGTGTTATTTATAGCACATATTTATATGCCTTTAAATATATATTAAAATGCTAAAAGTTAAAATTTTTAGTGTTATGACTTCCAAACTCTGATTATCACTACCTGTATGCTGTATAGCGATTAATTAATTACAAAATTGATGTACTGAGGTGCAGATATAACCATTGCTTTTAGACGCATTTTTCTTTAATCCAACTCTGCTCCTCAATAGTGTAAAGGTTAGGATAGTAAAACGTTTGGCCTACCCTGAAAATTATTGGTCATAGGCTGGACCACTCTAATCAAAAATTCTGACATTGCACTTGTAGTATAGTACCATCTGTTTTGTAAAATTTAAATGCAATTATCTTTCTTACCAGTTATTTTCACTTGTTATTATGTTGATTGATAATGTGGATAAAATTTAAAATGGGACAAGAGGGGTTTTCTGGATCGGTTTTGTTGCATGTACACGGGACAATTGATATTATGTCAACCAAATAATCGATGGATTTTCAAATGTGAATACATTTCAAATCTTAAGCTATTGGCATATATTGGATTTGTAATTTAGTAAAAATATTATTAGTTATTTCTTGTATCGTGTCACTACAGTTCAGAAATCTCAACTAACAAAATAGTTTAATTGAATATTGTTTCTCAGTTATTTGTGTTATGCTGTTATATTTTCTTAATAGAATTCCAAAAATTGATGTACTAGGGATACATTTTTAGGAATATTTAAAAAATAATGTGTAATACGTGTACAGCAAATTTAGTATCATCTTCCATCCTCCGTCTCCCTTAGATTTATAAGTCAAACACGCCACGGATTCACTTTCGATTAAAACTAAACTCATATACTCGTATTGTTTTATAAACATTATGTATATGTATTTTAGTTTATGAATAGTAATAATAAAAAGACTGAAATATTTTATTTTTATTTCCGGCACTACACTAATTTAATTAACACAAAAATGAAGATTGGTTTTCAATCAGTTTCATCATTCAATTTCGATATTTGCGTCAACAAACATTATACAACTAGTCAATCAATGCTATAGTCAATGAGTACATTGCCGTCGTTATATCAATGTTACTTGCTTCACTAAACTAAAACAATAAAGAACCGGCTGACACGTAATTAATTAATACAATTTACGTTATAAACATTCGTAATAACATTAGAGAAACAAATGCAGTTGTGACATTTGCTACATTGGCTACCCAATAACACTTGCGTAGTTATGAAAAAAACAACTTTAATTACTCAGACAATTCATAAAACATTTATACGACAATTCCCTTATAAAATGTAAAAATTATTATTAATAGAAAATTTCAATAAAAATCCGATTGCAACTATCATAATGGCCGTACTTAGCAAAATTACTTTAAGTTCAAGTTTTAATTAAATACTAGATTTTAAAAAAGTGCACGAAATTCGTATAAAATATTATCAAAATGCATATGTATACTCACAAAAATTATTAATGATTTACATTTGTGTTCTAATACATACATAAAACGCTATAACAAATCTAAATCAAACGGACCAGTTTTAAAAAAATATGTCTATATTATTTCTAACTCTTAAATCCAATAGGATTTTCGGTTGTCATTAAATATTCTACCTGCTTATGCTATTTCGTATGATACCTTTTTTTCTATACTAATACAATAAATTTATCAGAAAATGAATTCAAACAAATGATATCTATTTAAAAATAAATAATACTTTTTTAATTCGAAGTCGACCGGCCACACGACTCCAGTTCTAGTTCCAGCAAAGAAGATGAAAAAAATTTGAATTACAATTCGTACAAAATACTTGAAAACCAGTTCAGGGCGTTTGGGATTTTGAATTACGTCAGTTTCTCCTGATGGAATTTATGAAAGAAGATTTTTTTTTTTTTATTGTACCTTAAATGCCACCGAGCAACATTATTAGTACCTGTAATTATGAAAAACGAAGAAAAAATATGGGATAGCCATCTTCCATTCAGATGAATTGAGAGCGTGTAAAACTTGTGTAATGTTTGAAAGAAATTGGTTAAATTCACAACGCAATTGAAATTTTAGCTCTGTAGATTGGCCATTAATCAAAGAATGGTGGTTATCGTAAATACAATTAAAACTTTTGAAAATTTTTAGAGAAATGTCGAAAAATATGTATTTTTAATATGAGGCAAGTCAATATTTTTAAATATATAATGATAGGTAGTACACTAATTCAAAAAATCAATAGTAATTTTGAATGAAAACCGGATTTTTGTTTAAAAAAATAATAATAAGACGTGCACTGACTAAAATGTTATAAATGTGGAATAAACAAATATTTGTTCTTGCGAAATCTGCAGTACTTGAATTAAAAACAACTATATTGCAAAGCCGATTGTAAATAAATTATTACGACAAATTGATATTACATTTTTAATTAGACATTTTGTTTATAAATATAATACTTATGTTATTTATTTAAGTTGTAGTATATATTTAATTAGAAAATTTTAAGATTGCTCTATCAATAAGCTAATATATTTTAATACCAATAAGAAAATACACACGTTTAATCGAATTCTCATCCCTATACACTAATGTTGCTACGTTACCTAATAATATGCATTGCGTAAATATATAATACAGTTATGATCAATTTTCTATTAAATTTACTCCGCTTTCTTTTCTTTTGTTATTAATAATTAAAAGCTTTCCATTAAGTTTTTTTTTATTTTTTAAATGAAATGTTTTTAAAATAATATTTTCAATTTGGTAATGTTTTTATTTTTGGAAGTATTAAATTTCCTTAAAATATTCCTGTGTTGGAAAATGCAGAAAATGTTTCTTATTATTTTTTTTTTCATTTGTAAATAACGAAATTTAAAATCATTTATTTTTGAGTAATAATGATTTTAAAACTGAATGCGTTTTTTAAACTTTCATTAAACATTTCAAAGAATTTCGTAATTTAAATTGTGTGTAAAAATAATTTTTTCCCGAACTTATGTTCACTTATATATGTTACATAGATGAAGCATTTTTGTTTTCTTTTGTAATTGGTTTATTTAAACCAAAATACATAACACAACACGTTTTGTTTTCTTTTTCGTTATATCAACCATTTATGTATTTTTACATAATGAATTATGATGCAAAAATATTTTTATTTAAAACAGACATACTTCGATATTTAATCGAAACGTAGTTCTAGACTCAATCTTAACACAAAAAATTTATTGATTTTTAATACTAACTATATGTAAGCTTATTTGAATAAAAAAAATGCAATTTATAACAAATGAAATTATTACTCCGACTTCATCGGTTTAAAATGTACGTAAAAAAAATTTGATTTTTTAGTAGTTAATAACAGTGAGAATAAAATTAATTTTATTAATTATATTACCGTACAATACTGTATATTACCGGTCTTTAATTAAGAGTATAGAAATTTGATGCATGTTTAAAGAAAATATGAAATGACTCCATGAGGAATTCGATATTGACGTCAAAAACTTTGAATATACATATGCATATATATATATATACACACACAATTAATACAACTTTTTATGTGAAATAAACGTGTAGTTTTTTCTTTTTGAACATATGTATTCAGAACCTTTTTCAATGTTTTATAGTAGTTTAAAATTGTGTGTTATATTTTTTCCTTGATTTCAATATTTCTTCTTTATTATGATTATTATTTATTTTTCGTCTTTTGTCAGCAAACAATGCTCTAATATATTTTCACCGTCAACCTATATTCAGGTAGTACATTAGACAATGATTTAAATAACATTTGTTAACAAACAATGTTTAAATCGGTAGTCGCAATTGTTTTTGATTTTAAAATTTATACGACAAATTTCGATTGAGTTTTTCGAAGATGTTCGCATATTATTAGTAGTATTAAAATTCATAATACAGGTAATTTCCGTATTTAAGAGCTGAAATTTGCCTGTGTTATGAATTTTAATAATAATAACGACAATAACATAGCTCATAAGGATAAAACAATACTCGTCGTGCGTCGAGTACAAAACGTCAATATTATATAGGAGTCGGGAGATTACTTCGAGAGGATAGCGAAGGTGGAGTAAGCGATTGTCTTAGTATAACGTTATTCTTCTGGATGGCGTGCGAACGTATAAGATATAAAGAGGGTGTATAATACAATACTCAATTTACAATAAGGCTTTTTGAACGTATATACGAGGACAAGAGGGCGTCAGTAAAAAAAAATAATGCACAAAGTGAGTTTAAAAAAATATATACCCTTCGCAAAATTCGGTTATATTTTCTAGTTTTTCTCCTGCGAATGATCGAAATATATATATATACATTTTTTTAGCACTTCACGTACAATTCGGAAATAAACGTAAGAAATATTATGTTGGAAATACATGTTGGTATTTGGCTTTGGTAAATTGACCTATTTTTTGTAAAATATCGATTAAATATTTTACAATAAAGTCAATATATAACTTTCGTCAGAAATTTCGGTAATTTACCTTTTTATGAAACTATGCGCGATTTCTCAGCTTAAAAAATGATAATGATTCTTCCCGTTTTCATTTTATAGTGCACGTGGGAAACCGTGTGAAAAGCGAAATTCTGTCCAAAGGGCACACGAAAATCTGACACCATATATTTTTGAGTTATTTCGGTAGTTGTAATCATAACTTTGTAGACGGGTTAGCAAGTTACTAAAAAAAAGATGACTAGATGTCAAAACTTTGAATGGGTAATTTCACTAAAAACTCATTAGCAATAAATAATACAACAATATTTACTGAAATACTTTTTCTTTCTTTTGACATTATTCAAATATAAAATAATCATTATATATCATTCGTGTGCATTGTAAGTTTAATTATCTAAAAATAAGTGCTGCCAACTTTGCACGCTAAAATTTAATTATCTTCAATTAAAAAAATATGTTCTAAAACCAATCATACTATTTTTAAATTCTCTTTTTTTAGCTAACTAAATTAAATAAAATGGGGTTACAAATCGTCTATAACATAAACACTAGTCAAATACATAAAATTTAGTGGTTGAATTTAGTACTTGAAAATCAATTTTCAAGCTGTTGAAATTTTTCACTTTATATTCATATTTGTGTCCACAGCATTGGCACTCACTTATAATAATGTATATATACATATGTTTATATATTTAGGTTTTTGACACTGGAAATTTCAAAAAAAAATGCAATTTATATTACACACTTTTTTATGATATTAAATTTCATTTAAAATCGGTCAGATGTATAGTTATTAAGTATTTTTCAAAAACAGATGCGTTTCTTCATCAACGATTTTAATACCACTTATCGATATATTCCTCATCGACAGTTATTACTTATTACCAAAAATGATCAAGTTAATTCAAAAAATTAACTCAAAAAAGTTATATTAAACTAATAATTTGTCTCGCAGCTAAAAGTTAATAGTTAGCAAAAGACATTTTCAAATAATAAAATTAATTAAAATGAAAGTGGGAAAAAAATAATTAATTAATCTATTTTTAACCTTTTAATATAATTTATGAAGTACCCATTTGGTAATACAATAATATTTCATTAAATATAAAGTATGAAAATAATTTTTACCATTTTTATGAAAAACGTTGACTATTTCATAACACTTATAAAAATGCCTTTCGAACTTCAATAAAAATATTCTTCTCTAACATATTACTGACTGAATAATTATGATAATTAGGTAACTAATTAACAGTTAAATGCATACAATCCAAATTCAAACTAATTAAATTGATTAATTAATGATAAAATAAGTTACTTATTATTACTAATATATAATAAGTTTAAGTTACTAGTTTATTACTATTCTTTTTGTAGTAAATTTATTATTTATTTATAATTATTTATTGCTTATCTGATCTCAAGAACCTGATCTCGAAGGTCCACCTCTTCTCAAAAAAAAAATCCTAGTTGAGCTGTTTTAGGAGCTATTTCAGATTTACATATACGTTTCAAGTTTAAAATAATAATAATATTGTGTAACTATGGTAACCAAATTCCAAAGTATATTATGAAAAATGTGGACACGTCCAGAAATCTCAGAATTTCTTCCAAACGATCGGATGGTGAAACATAAATCATACATACTTATATTGATCCTTGTGTATGTAAAAATTAATATGAATACTCACGTCTTTAATAGATTAAAATTAAAAACCCTGTTAATCTGTATCTACATGATATAATTCATAAATGTGATATTTTAACCAACTATAATAACCCATGTAATAAAGATTAAGTTGCTTAAATACAATAAGCTTAATACTACCAATTAGGATTATTTTGAAAGTGTATAAAAAATCATTAATCATAATTATAAATAAAATTACTTATAATTAAATTTTTTAACATTTCCCTCGCTACCTAGTGTATATCATCAAAATGAACTCTTTTTAAAACGACTACCATATTTGGTTTTTTTTTTTTTTATTTCTTAGACAAATATCAAAAATATATAAAACTCTATTTTTAATTGAAATAAATGTACAATGATCAAAATAGTTTTATTAATTATAAACGGTTTGAGCTTAAACACTGAAAGTAGTGCGTAGTTCAGAAATTTGTTATGTCCACTTCAATAATCTCGTACGAACGTCGAAATAACTATAACTCATTAACGTTGACTCGATATTAAAACCACATTGATATTCTAATCGAAGATCGAAATTAAACTGCCTTGGTACATTATAAGTAATTTAAAAACTATTCCATAAGAATCCCAAAATATAAGAAACAGTATAAACTTTAAGTTACTTCGAAATAATATAATAGAAACGATTTTCCGTCTTGATCACTATTTCAATATTATTAATTTACTATTGAGAAACTAATGGGTAATTCAATGTCTATATATATATATATATAGCCGTTTTCGACTGTTTTACCACTCCATTCAAGTATACAATTTGTTTATCAGCAGGTAACCTAAAATATCGTTGGTTTGAATTGAACAAGTATACTTGTGTCATAGAATTGTTAAAATATTAATTAGTTTAATGACGCGGTTCAAACAAAATTAAAGTGTTATTATAAACATTTTACCGTTGATTGACGTTATTTGTTAATCGTATTTGCAGCTCAGCAAACCGTGGTTTTCGATTAATTTTGGAAAGTTACCGCGACCTCTTTCAAATTAGTGGTAAAATCTTTTCCACCATCGTGAGTGTATTCAATTCTATGAAAGTTGTGTAAACTGAATTAGAACAGTTCGAGTGGTTTACACACGATACAGCAGTTCTGTATCGATAATGCGTAAACATTTAGAGACACTGTACATACACAAGCATATTCGTTGAAAACTGCTTAAAAGAAAACTTCGGCAGGTCTGCAGAATGTTCATTAAAAACAACTTTTTAATTAAAATTAGTCATATGTTAATATTTAACAATTTATTATTCATTTATAACTGTTTCATCTGTGTTATACATATATAAGTGTGGACTATAATATTGGTAGTACAAAGGTTTTTAATTTTAGAATTTGTTTAAAATACGAAAAGAACACATTAAATTCTTATAAGTATTTTATAGTAGTTAAAAATGTGAATACATTTTTTTATATATAAAGTATAGAAAATATACTCAATTTGCTCAATGACGTATGAAACAAAGAATATGCGTTTTATCGTGTTCACATATTAAGTTCACATTCCAATTGGCGGAGAATGGAATCGGACCACAAGTAGTAACTAGTTAAAACCCAAACCCTTGTGTGAATCATGAAACCAGAACCTAACTGAAATCGTTCTTTCAAATTATATATGAATAGCACAGACCCAAATCAAAATCCCTTGTGTAACATATTCCGAAATGATTATATTTTTACCATTCGAATATCTTATTCGACTCTTTATATTTTATACACAACTATTTCGTTAGAGTATTTTATAAATGAATAAATTATTATCATGTTGAAACAATTTCCGATAAAATTATATAGATTCCAACATTAATTTGCACTGACCACATACTGTCATTCACTAACAAATATAAGTGGTAAACATCAATTATAACTTAAAGGATACAAACATTACTATACAGAGTGTATCTGAAATGAGTTTCTCTAGTATTCACTAATATTCTGTAGAGTGAGAAAATGGTGAAACTTTTTTCCGTTTTTCTTTATCTCCAATATTTTTAACTTAACCTATTTGCACATTAAATAATATTATAATCTAAAAATAACTCATATCACGTGATTTCTTACAAAATTCTACCCTAAAATGATGTGTCACATCATTTTTCACCAAAATGACACCAGATGTGGTCAGGCATGGCCAGATAGTGCCACCTGGCGAAATTTTAGTAAAAAAACAATGTAACACATTATTTTAAAGTTTTATTTTTCAATAAATAACCTAGTATGAGTTATTTTTAGTATTACAACCTAAAAATATTATTTTCTAATTTTCTACACGTTTTATTCGAGTGATTACAACAAAACAACTGTTTTTTTTATTAATTATTGAAATTAACCAATAATCTAAAAATAACTCATACTATTACAAATTTCTACACTAAAATGATGTGTCATATCAATTTTTACTAAAATGTCGCTAGGTGCCACTATCTGGCCACACTTGGCGTCATTTTGGTGAAAAATGATGTGATCCATTATTTTAGGATAGAATTTTGCAATGAATCACGTGGTTATTTTTAGTTAAGTATATTATTTAACGAGTTAATAGGTTAAATCCAAAATTTGGGAGATAAAAAAAAAAACGGCAAAAATTTCCCCATTTTTTCGCCTTATAAAATATAACCAACTAACGAGTGAAACTTATTTCACCCTGTATATATTAATAACTTTTACGTTAATCTAAAAGTAGTAACGTATTTTTTTAAACGTTATTAAATACACTTATACACATGTATTTATGATTTGGTTAGAAATTTTACATTTTCTAAACAATTTCAATTTAAATTGAAAAAAATCGTCATCATCATATTAACAGAAAATCAATTTTTACACGTTATTAATAAGTTTTATGGCGTTGTTACATATATTTTTAATTATAAATAGATTTTAACAGAATACATGTAATAATATACACAATTCAATTAGACATATACGAGTATGTGAATTCTTGTAAAATAGATTTGAAAAACAATCGAATTCAACATTATTGAAAACAATAATAATTTGATTCGATTTATTATACTCTTCCACAAACTACAATTTCTGAATATTGGGAATGAGTCCAAAACGGCGTCTTTTACAAAATACATCAGTAAAAACAAACAATTTAACTAGACACGTCTTTTGATGAACCATCATGTTATGTAAAACGAATAAACAAGCATAAAAACAGTTGGTATTCACCAACAAATTCTACAAATAAAATGCCTACGAAGTCATATTTTTGGCAAGATCAATATAAACATCCGAAAAAATTTGACATTTGCCAAAATATATAATTATAATGTATGTACGACGAATGTCTAATAAAGCTCAAATAGTATTGATCGAATTGCATAATTTCGTTTGATGGCTACAAGATACTTTTCATTATTAAATAAATATTATTTTTACCGATATTTCAACGTTCAGTCAACAATAATAGTCTTTCATAAAAGTAAATATACTGTGCGTTACTTGGGACGACTAAAAACACAAGAAAATAATTTATTAAATATACATTTTAACTATAATGTTATTTAAATACAATTATATTGTAATTGGCAACCTATTATATGTTTCCTATATAATGTACCGTTAAAGTCATCGTTGTAAAGTATTTAAGCAAAAGTATTTGAATACAATAGTTTATTTTTATTGGATACTTTTATTTTCAACATATTTTTTCAGATGTAATTAAATATTATTGCTTGTCATAAACTGACTGTCAACTGGTATAAAAAAATATTAACATATTAATTTGAATTTCAATAATTACTCATCACATAACTTAACAGTTCATTAAGTTATTTTAAATGTAAACACAAGTGTCATATTTACTTAGCTAATCGCCAACAACTATGGCCATGATAAATATTGGTCGGATAAAAATTAAATTGTTATAATTAGCAACAACTTTTATTTTATTGGGTTTTTGAAAGAATTGTGTAATTCATTTTTTTTAAATATTTAAATATTATAAAACTAATTTTATTTATAATGTATTCGAGTAGTATTTTAAACCAATTTTATGAAAAAATCATTTCAGAATACCTTTAAATAGTAAATTTTTTACAACACCGATTCAATCTAACACTTTGATTCGTCTGTCTAATATACAAACAAATATGAAAACCTCTCGAAATCCAATTTGCACGGACTCCTAAATCACGAACATTTTCGGAGCTCGAAAATCCCATGCAATATCATATATAAATCGAAATGGAATATCCAATTGATAACATGATATATTGTAACAGTGGACCGAAAATCGGGTTTCTGCGGCCAAACTTTGAAGTGTTTCTAGCCGACTTGTCAAACGGATAATCGGGAAACAGAATCGGCTGCTGCAGCTGAGAAATCGCAACGGTTTAGTTGTCGTTGCTGTTATTATTATTACTATTGTTGTTATTATTATTATTGTTATTATTATTATTATTATTAATATAGTTGCTGTCTAGTAGATATACCGACACAATGCTGGTGTTCGATACATTTATATAGGATGTTGCACGCACGCATGAAATAATATGCACCGATCGACCTCCGGAAAAGCGCTGTGATAAATATTAATGGACCATCAGCGATGAGACAATGCAATATCCATTGTTTACGATGTCGTTAAATCACAAGCCGCCTCACGTCTTCGAGACAGGCATTAACTTATACGCGGTACAATAGTGGATGATGGTGGTGTATGAGAGAGAGAGTGAAAGGGACGAGCGGCGTTTCGATTTCGGTTTTGGTCGAATCGAATATATTATTATCAGTGGAGGTTTTTGGCGATCTCCGAAAATCGACGCATGCAGTTCTCTGGAGTCTTCTCTGGACTCGAGCCAGACGACAAAGATCCACGTGCAGAAATACACGCGCACACACAAACACACATATACATACACTCATTTGTGTCGGGCGCTTGGCAAACGATTCACACAAGTTAAATGGGTTAAGTTCTGTTGTGTTCGATAGCATTGGCACTCGGGCGCGGGGAAACGTACCTAATGATGCCCACGACCGACGGTACTGAGGTTATCTGATATGAGAATCTTCGGAAAACAGGCCTACACATTTTGCTGATATAATAATAATAATTACGCATAAATATTTCGAGCAAAATTCATTATTCGCGAATCCATAACATTATTGTCGTTATCTTTTCATATGAGTAAAGTATTTATTTTTTTATTTTTACTGCTTAGTAACATATTAAAATTATTTTTTTAGAACAAATTTATACACACTACACAATTATTATAATAATTAATATAAATAAAAATATAAGTTTCGACATACTCGTCAACGTACAGCCAAAACTCATGGTTTTGGAAATTTAAAAAAGTCATTTATGTACACTCGTAATAAAATAGAAGGTTCGCTTTCGTTGAGATTTTTTAAAACCATTATCCGATCGACACCAAATCTACCATAAAGATTCGACATGAGCTCAGCAATATTTATGTAAATTTATGAAAACTGTACGATTTTTAAACACATCAGGTGACTTCAAGCTTACAAAAAAATTTAAATAATTAAAAGTTAAAACTATCAGGATCAGAATTTATACCGCATATCTTTTACTAATCAAAAAAAGTATTTGGACTTTTTAAGAGAGTATAATAAAAATGTCTCGAGATCTAGAAGTATAACTCTAGAAATTCCAAAATTGATTACAACAATTATATTATAAATATTTCGTAATACACTATGCAGCATTATTTTCCAAACGATATATACAATATTTTTTTTTGGTTATTATTCATTTAGCTATAATATCTAAGAGAAAAAGCAGTGTCTTTTTCGATCGATGAAAGATGTGACCATAATATTACATTACATTATCAAAATAACTTCTGAGCCCGGGCAACGTCAGAATAATGAAAGCTAAAAATGTATAATAATAATCATTATAACATAAACAGTTTTTTTTTCTTGAAAGGCCAAATGAAATGAAATAAACGTAATCCATGTGCCTAGGTTAGCTTGGGCGTTGAAAACTAGTCGCAGTACACGTGGCTACGGTTTTACGGTTGCAATACAATTACTGTATGTACTGTATGTTACTGTATGTTACTCACATGTACAATTGGTCATGAAACAATTGATTGTGAAATATATATTACACAGTTATTAAGGGAAATAGCAAATAACAGTAATGAAATTGAAAAAGAAATTGGCGAGATTAGAATTGGCAAATGTTTTGGGTATAAATATTTCTGAATGTGATTTACTTATGGAAATCATTAATTGGGACCAATATCTGATAAATATATAGACAGATAAATAGCTAGTAAATAAAAACAAATATTTAATAGAAATTACATCACAAATTTCCGAATTCAAAGACAATTTCATGTGACAGAATACAAATTTGGTATAAAAGCTCGTTAGACAGAAAAAGGTTAAAGAATGAAACTATTGCCCAAAATGGTCAACATAATTTTTTCTAAATTACCTTTCACTGGAACTAGTTTAACCAATACATTCCAAAGCATGTCAATTAAGAAACATTATATATATTGGATGCAAAAATAACAAAAAAAAATTATTAATAGATAACATTTTATTTTACGATTACACGATTTTATATTGATAATAATTTATTAATTATAAATAATTTTCTTTTAGATTAAAAATAAAATATCAATAATATAACAACTAATATTTTTTTTTTTTTTTCTTGTATTCTTTTGTTTTTGCATGTATTTAATAAAAAAAAAAAAAATATAATAACGACTACTAGTTTAAGTTAATTAAAACAATTGTCTATATTCATTTAACCTTTAAGAAGTTGTTTACCATTTGCATAATATTAATTTAATTTAAATTCATATTTTCAATGGTGTTCAAATATTCGTTAAAAACAATTTATATATTTATATATTTGATAGATCTACGTCAAAATATACATATACTAATTAAATATAAATTATAAAATAATTTGTATTTATTATTTCAAAAGTATACACTCGACCAAAAAATATAAGATGGAGTCTTAAGTGCTAAGGAGATATCGGCTCAAGTAAGTTGAGTACAGAGAATTTCAAATTTTTATTATTATTTTGAATTTCAAAGCAATGATAAAAAATTGTATTTGAAAAACGATTATGAACGAAGCTAGTAGTTTAATATAAATAAAATAAATATGATGAATATTGTTAAAAATAAATAAATATGTCTAGGCTTGTATTATATTCTTTTGTGTTTAAAAATTTCTAAAATTTTTCTTGTCCAAAACGAAAGTATCGACAATTTTCAGATTGTTTTTTGTTACAGAAACTATTGGAAAAACCGAAAAACATTTCAAATAAAGTAGCAATTAGATACAATTTACTACCGGAAAGTACCTCATGTCGAGGCCATCCAACCGCAGTTGAAAAGTGAATACTTTCTAAAAGAAAAAATATTCACAGACAAAATAAAAAAACAACAACTCATTATAAAACAAATACGTTCTTCACTTCACTCAGTAACTAAAAAAAAAAAATATATTATATTTATATTATTCATGTAAATATTGGCGAATAAATCCATTTATAAGGTACTTTAAGATTTCTATTTTGAAGAATAATTTTCTATACGTAATATTAATATTTTAACTCATACTATTGGTCGTTCCAAAAACATAGATGTCAAACTCATCACATTAACTAAATAAAATATAAAACTTACAAAAGGTTTAATTTTGTTGGTGCACAAAAACTAAGCATCAATCGTTTATTAATGAAAAACATTTAGTGAAATAAATTAAATTTGATTAATCGTATGCAAACGGTTTGTCGAGAAAGCAATTTGTTTATTCTTTTAGGTGATAGAAAAATACGCTATTAACTGTTAGTTTATCCTACTCAAGTATATATACGAGTGCATACAAGAAAAAAAATAATTATATTAAGATTAAAGGTGCTATAAATAAAATGTAATCAGATTGTTTTCCATCATACATACTTAATTTTTAATTGCTTTTAAAGGGTATTTGAATTGTTTCGCAATAACAAAAATAAAAAAAAGAACGGTAACATTGTACCATGGTTTTAATTACGTTATAAGTTTCATTTGCTTTTAAAAGGTAAAATGTAATTCAAAAAAATACTCATTCAAAAGTTAAAATTAAAAAAGTAGCAAGCCTGTATTATAATTATTTTGAATTTGAAAACAAAGACAAATCATTTAATTTGAAAAACGATTCTAGGCAACGCTAGTAGTTTATTTTTAATGATTAAATATGATAAATATTGTTAAAACCTATATGTCTAAATTTATAGTACAATGAAACTCTAAAAAAATACAAAAATTGTACATATACAAAACGAATATGTCGACAATTGTACTGCAATTTTTGCAATTTTTGAATTAAATTACGCTTAAAAGACGTACCAACTAAATACAATTTACTAGCGGAACGTATGCATATCGATGTCATCCGTGCACTCCATCTACACGAAAAGTGTTCACAGACAAAATTTAAAACAAATATGTTTTGTTTTTAAACACATCATTGTCAACCGATACATTCATAATCGAATATATGTTATTTAAAACAATCCTGACCTACCCAATTATTAAACACTTTTTCATTGTCACCATTGTACTTAAGTCGCGCTATTGACAACCTTAATTCCGCTCTTCTTTGCCTCTCTACAGTGTTTAGTGATTATTTTTCCACGGCAACAACTGAAAAATCGAAAGCCGTTAATTTCAACTAGGCGACAGGTACCGTTGGTTCTTCCTCCTGCTCACATGGAGCATCTTAACATTCCTTTTGTTTCTACAGTTATCTGCTTAGGTCTTACCATGGACTCCAAGCTTTGCTGGGGTCCACATTTTCAGTATCTTCTTTCTTTCACCTCAAAGTGAGCCAATATTTTCCGGTCACTAGATGCGATGGATGAGGGTGGCCATTCTTTTTCTTTCTTATTAATCTACAAGGTCATAGTTAGAGCCACAAAATCCCCGTTTCTCGCAAAATCATTGTTTTCTCTTCTTGTCTCCGTTTTGGTCACAATCATCTCCCTAGCCACTCCTACTATTTATCCTTGATGATTCACCCTTTTGTATACGACATGATGATATATACAATTCCTCTCATCTCCTTTTCAACTCTCCGGTCTTTTCCCATAAATGTCTCATTCTTTTCAGGTAATTCTCTTCTAATAATATTCCTTTTACTCTTCCTCATATCTTTCAATCTTCCAATCTTTTTCATATTCATTCCTTAATCAATTTTTTTCTATCTGAAAGTTTTTTTTTTAATACGTTGTTGTTATTTTTTTTTTTTTAATTAATTAATTATTTTCTGTAATTGTCGAGGCAAATATTTGTTTGAATACGTCTCTATTAAAAAAAACATTATTCTATATTTATTATTGTTATTATTATACATACATAAATTTTAAGTTTTATCAGCAGCGAAGATATATGATTAAAAATCTTAGATACACGAATCCAATGTATATCAATTATTTAAATGCAAGGCTTCTTGAACCGGAAGATTTGTTGACGTTTTCTGGTACGAATGAGCCAAAACTGTAATTTTATTCTTGAAATTCCGTTTGTCGCGCGAATGGCAATTACAACACAACCGAGCACTTTTCGTTATTGCTGTAATGCGGTCGATTAAGACACTCGAAATCCGTTAAGTGCTATTTAACGTCCCTTGGCTGTTCTTTTTTTTCCTCGCCGTCGCACCGTTACTGCTGTATACGGCAACCGGAATGGGCGACGGCGGAATTAAAAACTTGGGAAAAGATAAAAAACAAAAGGCACATGGCCTTTTGGGAAATATTCGGACTCTTAAAGGTCTCCGATTAACGAGCTACACGAGAGAAAAGCATAAAAATAAAAAATAAAATAGGGGAAAAACAAGATGCGGGGGGGAAAGAACGTCTCGATCCAATTTCCTGTCAGTATTTTTTCTTCTTTTTTTTTCATCTCCTCGCATTTACATAATACGTATTAAGCTTATCAACAGTTTACGTTTAACGGGAAATCCCGTCGCGCTTTATTAAACGTTCCAGAAACAAGCCGTCCACTCTCGTCCCTCTAAGTGAGAAACACCGGTGCCCCGGATTGCCGTGCGATAACCCGACTAATTTTGCATTTTCAGTATCCATCCGGCTAAAAGAGTTTGCAATAATTGATGGAATACAATTTTTATAACTACCGCTTGCTCTAAAGCGACACTCCTTTATAGCATTTAAAATATCGAGTCTGTAAGAATTCACTTCAGCAACGTATTTCCCCTCGTTTAAAAGTACAAACGCGTAAAATCCGAAACTGTTACGCCGGAATAAACATTGTCGGTACTTACGAAATACGTATTTTCTTTGTCGTTGTATATCACGCAAATAGGTAAGGCAACACTTCTTAACTAGTGTTCAGTATCTGGATAACGTCACAATTATCTTTTATCTACATTAAACCAAAATGTAAGCTTACATTTTTCTTCTTATTTTTCGACGTAGATGGAAAACAGATATTTTATTAAATCAAATTGGTTATTGCAACAATCGATTTTTATGTAGATTTCGTTGAATTTTTTTTTTAACTCACGATTATAAAATAACAAACATTTTGCGAATATTTATATTTTATTTTATAATAAGATGTTCCAACGATATTGGACAAACACACGTGGAACCCCGGTTTTATAACGATAATAACTAATCAATTATTACTTCTTTCTGTTAACCACGAATTTCGCAATTCTTATCGTCGACCACATACATTCATCAATAATAAGAAAATATTTACAAAAAAAAAACTCGGGAATTATATATAAATATAAATAAATTATAACTTACTGATAATAAGTATAATACTTTGTATTATTTAATGTTTTTAAATAATTTTTAAGCAATTTAAATCTGTAATGGCTTTTGTAACATAAACCAAATATATTATTGAATGTTAAAATATATATTAAGATTTATAACATAAATTACTATAACACATTAAACATATTACACTTCTTATTCCAATCATCTTTTATTTTTCTGTTTAATCTAAACAATTTAAAGTTACCTCATATCTTTATCTCAAATAAACATCCAGTCTGTAACTAAAATATAAAGATAAAACTATTAGTTATCTTTCCCAACACTATCTTTAAAAGCGTATTATAAAAGAAAAATTTTCTGTTTTATATAGTAGGTTAAATTAAAATTTAATCACATAGTTATATAATAGTTATTATATTTAATAATAATAATAATAATAAATAAAGAAAAATTATTATATAATAACTACTACATAAAATGTACAAACATATACTATATAAAACTATATATATTTAAACTTTAAATGCAACATAATTGAGTCATAAAAATGAGTATTAAACATTTTAATTAAGACAAACTCTGAACGGAATGTGTAAATTAATAATACTAGTCATAAATTTGTATATAATAAATTAAAAATATAAAAATATGCAAACAAGAAAATTCTAAAACACGTTATTAGGTGGCGAAATAACAATATTTATAATATGTTTTTTCGTAATTTTAGAAATTCACTTTCTAAATCTTAACAATTAGTTTGTATGCATTAAAAATATGCATGTTCGGTAATTTCTAATTTTAAAAAGTAATTATATTAAAAACATCTAATAAAACATTAATAATAATAATAAAATCACAAATAACTACCTCGTTCCGTTATATTTGGTACGTTTTAATGATAATTAAATTAAACGAACAAAGCAAAAGCATACAATAATTAAACGGCACTCCACAAAAATAAAATAAAACATTTCGTGATTATTTAATGGTATTTTATTATAATATTATCATTTTAATCATTACGTATACCATTAACAACAAAACAAATAAATAGCCAAGAGAACACAAATAAAAAAAAACCTTTACGTGTACGTTACGCCAAACGTGTATGTATAGTACATAATATAGAGTAATGTGCAGGTGGTACTTAAAGTGAGATGTATGTTAATGATTAACGATTAATTTTCTTTTTCGTTTCTGGTCAATCTGTAATGCTTTGATCGTTCAGTTATCGTACCCGAACGCAGAGAAAACAAATGTCTTCACTTGATCAGGTTTTGGCTTCAATGTGAAGCAAAGTATTGTTCTTATTCTTTTGATACAATATGTATGTAGTATGAAAGTAATAACATATACCTTTTAACAATACGTTAAAATTCGAATTTAGTTTTTGTTTTTGTACAAGTAGACGACTACAAATGTTAATACCGGAAAACATTGATAAAATATATCATGAAAATATAACACATTTTTTTTTTTAGCTTTAAGAGTCGTATGACAACGCAGCGTATTTGGGGCAAAAGTGTACTAGTGTAGTATATACTACAGTGTATATAATTGCAACCGTAAAATAATAAAAGTGCATAGATTACTTTATACTTTTTTCTCGAAAATAAAAAAAAACCTTTATTTTACATCAGAATAAAAAACAAAACGTGATTACGCGTAACTATGACGTGATATTTTATCGAATGAACTATTTCAATTATTTATAGTATGACGTGGGTCAATACGGAAAAAGACGAGCTGCGTTTCGAAAATATACGTACAATCGTGTATAATGAATTTATTTAAAACCTTTTGGGACTGTAAATCACATTTTCTACGTACGTACGCGCGTTGCCGCGGTATTGTACCACTGAAATCCATTTAGCAATTTACCAGAAGCTTGCGGGAACATGTGCGCCTGCGTGTGAATGTGTGTGCGCACAAAGATGAAATTCGACGGCTAATAAAAAAACAGCAATGTAGAGTTATTTTTTTCGTATTATTATTACTAGAATCCGGATTTCGGTACATTTACATATTTTTCAGTGAAATGCTTGACACGATGCTTTTTAAAACACAAATGTTTTTCAAGCGCACGAGGATAAAATTATTTGGAGCGTATTTTGTGTTTTGTATAGAACGAGATTTTTTTTTTTTTTTTAGGACATTTTTCCACACTTTTAGGTCGTTTGTATTATATTTTGAATGCAACAAGAGAAAAAATAGTACTTGTGAATAACTGCGCGCCACGTCTCTCACAGTTATCGTTGGGTGTGAACAAATTCCGTCGGTACGAAAACAAAACGTCGACAACATTAGTCCGTAATTCAGCCCGCGTTGAGACGTGTATCGTCCGGTCGACGGTTCTACAGGTTTTCCGAAGCACTAGCAAACCATAAATCCGACGAGTGTCCAATCGTGTGTATCTAAGAACGATTTCAGGGGCTAGTGTTTAGTCGTTCGGTTAGCCGACGGGCGGCACGATTGCGTAAAACACAACGTCCCGATGTGCATTCAGTCGGTAACATCACCGCGCGGTTTGATTAACGACGGCTGTCCGACCAGCAACGTGTTTATCGCCGTTATTGTTATCAGCTGCGGTGCGCCGAGAGACGGAATGTTCGCGCGCGTCGGCGTTTGCAAAGCCGTTTGTGTCGCGTAACGAGGAATGATAAAAATAAAAAGTTGCACAATGCGTGGAACTTCTACGTAAACGGCTTTTGTGAGAATCCCGACGTCCGATTCGGCCCCGGAGACGGGAAGGGTCGGACGACTGCGGACAAAGGTTTTCCCAGTCGATAACAAGAGTTATCCCTGGTGCGCCGCTAATGACGGCGCGCGGCACTGGCCGAGGGATTGCACGCGGGAGTTATTGGGGACACGCTCCCGTTGTAAAAATCGGATAATGATGTGCTTTTTTCGTGTGTGTGCGCGCGCGCGCGCGCGTGACGGCGGGACGGCGAGGACCCGTGACCATACCCGTGTGCCGAGACTGCTGTACCGGACATAATTGGACCGTGAAACACGCAGAGATAACAAGCTATAAAATGGCTGGATGGACAAAATTTGACTGCGAACGTTTACGGGGGCGAACATTGTCGCGTCCAACGTCACGCGCGATACGTTTTTTTCTATTCTTTTTCTTTTTTTATTTTTTTTTTTTACGACAACCCGTCGACGAAATGCGCCGTATTTTTATTTCCGTCGCTGTTATCTCCTGGTATGGTTATTAAATAACGAGACTATCAAACTAGCGACAAGACGGGTACAAATAAGGGAGTAAAATCAGTATACTTATAAACTAGGAATATCATTGCATCAAAAAATACCAGTTTAGTTGGTCAACGTTCGGTAATTTACTTGTGAGCGTCAGTTAAATTCCGCGTATTAATTTAACATTTCTAGTGAAACTGGCACGACCCTGTGTTTTTGAAAGACACAAACGATTTCGTGAGGGTCGTGGGGATGTCGATGTCTTAAGGCAATGTTGATCATATTTTTCGATATAAAGGGTGTAATAATGTCAGAATGGCTACCTCAAGGATAAACTGTTAATCGAAATTATTATCTACAAGTTTTAACAACACTGAGAGAACAAATAAGAAGAAAGCGGCCTAAATTATGGAAAAACGACTCTTGGATTTCGCATCAAGACAATGCGCTGGCTCATAATGCCTTATCTGTTAAGAAGCTTCTGGCCGAAAATCGAACGCCAGTGTTACAACAATAACTCTCTTATTCGCCAGATCTCATTCCATGTGACTTTTAACCATTTCAAAAATTTAAAAGTGTATTAAAAAGAAACACACTTTGAGTCGATTGAAGCTATAAAAACAAAATCGACAGTGATATTAAAAACATTGGAGGAAAAAGATTTCCAACATTGTTTCAACCAATGGAAAATATAGATGGAGCAACGTATTAAACGTGAAGGGGGTATATAGAAGAGGAAAAATGTTAAATTATTAAAAATTGTTAATAAAAAGTTTTTAGAGTGAAAGTCTCGTTATTTAATAGCTACACCTCGTTTATTATTATGACATACGTACGTATTGAGGTGTTCCTACGACGGCAAGTAGACGAATGTCGACAGTACGGGAAATCATATAATACAAATTCGTAGTGATCGTTGCCGAAATTATCATACACCGACGGCTATGTCGACGATCGTAATTGGTATTTGAGTAAATTTCGAGCACATTCGAAACACGGTGTATACGACTTGTACATAACACATAATAAATATTTGTTTTGGAAAACGTGTTCTAGAAAAACGAGTTACACGGGAATGCATAAATCGCGAATGTGTAATCATTTTTGAGTCGCGGTTTGGATAAACGATAAAGTGTAATATTCCAGCGCGACAAAATAAAAAAACGATCATTGCGTTACATGTATTTGTGTAGAATATTGTATAGCTTTGAGGAAGAAAAGCAAATCGTTTAATGTTTTATATCATATACAAACTTGTTTACATATTATACCCTTCATTTTATACACTATTGTTTTTATGCCATCGAAAAATACGACTCGTGTAACACATATCGTGTGATGTCAACGAAACTTCTGTTGATTTCTGGGGAATATAATATTTAGTCAGTTTTATTAATGTTCGTCTGCAGTTGTTTTACTAATTGATATTTATAAACATACAAGATGCCTAAAACATAAATAACGAGTTCCAAAAATATAAAACCCCTAATGAGATCTAAAGAGCGACTTGTACTCAAGAGTGTAAATATTTTCCAAGGTAATCAATATTAGGTATATATATACAGTTTATAAAAAACTATCTTGGTGGGCCGAAAAAGCAGACATTGAAGATCACCTCAAGTATTTACTAAATGTCACAAAATGTTTCGCTTTGTCTTCCTATTAAATCTAGCACGCGTGAAAGGAGTGTTTTAGTCGTAAAAAAAATAAAAACACAGTTAAAAACATATATGGAACGAATGGACTTATTCTACATCACACATGAAAAAATATATAACCAAAACAACAAGCAGTGAAGCTATTTTGAATACATTTTCTAAAAACTGTAATAAAAAAATAATATTATGATAATATTATTTTATTTATATTGGTTCGTATATCGTCACTCGTAAGTAAAATAATACCATAAATCATTATAAATTATAAACAAAACAAAAAATTATTTTAAAATCCGGTAAAAGTTAAATGAATTCTTACAAACCATTACGTCTAACGGTTATAGTCACGTTCCACGTGAATGCCGAGTAATAGATTGAACCGCGATCGATGACATGAGAATATATTACAAGCCATAAAAGTCCGAAATCCTACGATTCGCATCGAATAAAAACTGTAAAAGATACGGTAGGGAAATGCCAGATATCTAAGCAAAGGTTATCAAACGGAATAATCGGCATGAATACCAATCAAATCATCTGGAAGAAATGTGTGTATACGTATATATACTCGTATATATATACGCGTGAGTTTCTTACAGACTTTCTAACGGATTTTGTCAATATAGGACTTTTTTTTTCTGTGTAACAATAGAAGAAACGTGAATTTCGGCAATAAAAAAAAAGAAAAGAAAATTGAGTTTCCTTAGGGTGACATTTTGAACTAGATTCTTAGAGAAAACGGGCTATCAATAAATGTTGGCCAACGAAAGCACTTTGGGGACAATACGACTGGATTTTACTGGGCATAGGGAAAACGCTCGTTGAGTTGATTATGTCGATAAGACATAAACTTACACAAAGGGTATTATATAGTGAACTGATAAAATACCAGCCATTAGAAGTACCGGAATTGTAGTTGTTTTGTCTCCGTTTACTGTCACGATTACATCTATAAGGTTATTATTCAAATCTCTGTTTTACATTCCTAATTATAAATAATTCTTCCTTTTTTTTCAGTTTGACCAGAATGGACACTATTTGCATAAAGTTTTTATATTTTTTAACTCGTTATTTAATAAGTGCTGTGGATTTCAAGCGGAATAACTATATTTTCAATAATAGATAATTAGATATATTTCATAATTGTTGCTTGTGTTTTTAAATATTTAAAGTAATACCAAAACGTGTATAAAATGTTTAAACAAATAACATTTAATAATTGAATAGTTTTTCATAGTTCTACGAAACATAACATTTTTTTTATTTCTACTATATCCACTATACAATTTAATTATTCTTAATGAAATATAATAGTTTATATAAATTGCATTATCAAATAAAATGTAATTGTAAATCTGATAAAAACTATTACTGTATTATGATAAACACTAGGTGAAAAAATACATTTAGTTCACAACAAAACTAATTGGGTTTTAATACTTTTATCATTAAAAAAATGTATTTTTCTGAACAATTATGATAGAAATTTAATGTGTAATTTAATCGAATAACATTTAAAATATTTCAGTATTAGAAATAAATAATAACAAAAACGTTCGATATATATGCTTATATATTCTTATATTCATGTTTAACTAAAGAGAAATGTGCAAAAACTTCGAATGAGAGTTTTCTTATAACATATTTTGATGTTTGGAATTTTCTGAAAAGAAAATTACATATAATTTTTAAAAAAATAAACTGAAATTGGGAAAATCCAGAAGAGATTTTCGATTGGAAAAATACAATTAGTTATGGTTACTATGGAAATCGTTATATGATTATGTTATATTTCAATATAATATATATGTATATTGTATTATTATGGTGAACGGTTAAGCATTTTTTTGAAGATTAATGATCACAATATTTGTTTGTTATTTACGTCTCTACGTAAAAGAATAAAAACTATTGTTGTTATAAGTACTAATTTATAAATGTTGTAACTTTATTCTATTTCTTTTAAAATTTATGACATCTTTACACATTAGCCACATTGGACAAACCTGTCCAAATAATAAATATAACTGACAACAAGTAATATTTTCAAATAAATTCCTAAAAATATATACATTTTGAGTTTTCATGGAAATGGATGACAAAAGTGTATTAGATTTGAAATAGCCTTAAGATTCCAATAAAATAACTCTACCGTATAGCGTACTCCCATCAATCTTACTTCTTTCAAAATCTCTTCTGAATTTAAATAGAACTGTATGGAAATTTACTGTTGTACTGCTGAATATCTTCTATTCGGTTTGAATAGCAATATAATTTTAAGTTATAATTTTACTTATTTATTTTAATTATTACAAATATTTAAATAAATTGTGATTGAAATAACTATCACCCGTATTCATAGTTAAATGCTTAAGTAACACTTGACATTAGATACTTAAACATGACTATGCAACACGATTTTACGAGACAGTGTTTTGGTATCATTTAAATTAATTTTAAATAACACTTAAACGACTATACATACGGGTGTATATTTGTATCGAAAAATTAAATTATGAATACTTTATTTTTGAGAAAAAAATAACTATAAGGATATTAAATTAAAATATTTAAATTCTTTATGCATAATAATAGCTATTTCATTTAAAACTACACACACGCGCGCGCGGGCGGATTCACATTGTTATGATTTTAAAACGTTCAACTAACCTAAAATTAATTAATTAATATAATTGTTTTGCATGTTTATTTTATATAATACTATGGACCACGAATGATTTGAATAACTGTTATTATAACAATATGATACTTTAGTAAAATATGTTAAATTACAAAAATTATACACAATAATCTCGTAGCACATAGTAACTATGAGGAAATATAAAACGTTAGATAACAAAAGTGCCGAAAAATGGTCATCTCTGAAAGAAATTCCTCGTTGCGCCAGAATTCTTTTATGCTATAAATGCGTGAAAACTCATAAAAACGTGAAGTTTGAATTTAAAGGATCCCGTTTAACGGGGATAGCGGAGTGATGGCCGGGATATTTCCTCAATCGCTAATAAACGAACGAAACAAATAGAATGCGAACGCTCGAGACAACGATAATGGAAGCCATGGGACGGTGGCGGAATAGTGTCGGTGGCGGTGGGGTGTTTGTAATAATAATTTTCTTTGAAAGCTTCGGGGCACACGCGTGGATAGGCAGGAATGGCGAGCCAATATTAAATTAGAGAGATTCCTCGAATATATTGTTGAAATTTCATGGAAGTCTGATTTGTGCTCTGCAAATTCAAATCTAATCTAATCTCGTTGGTAAGGAAACGGCACCGTCAAAATAAAAACTACCGCGAAAAAACATCGTAGCGTCGGAGAATAGTAAAACAAAAAACAGACGTCCTTTCTCGTATCCATTATGTTTAATGTTTTATTATTTCTGTTTATTATACATATATACGAGTACGTACCTATAATAATAAATATAAATTATCGTTCAAGTGTTTGAAAACTCGTGATAGTGTCTCCTGCACAACACGCATTAAAACTATTTCGCAGTTTCGGTCCTGTACCGAATACCTTCCATATTTACGCACTTAAGGTCCAGAGAACATTCCTTCCCTTTATCCATTTGAGACGTGTATCTATGCAAATATTTCAAGGTGTGTTCAGATTTACACTCGGAGCCCATGCTATCGATCGCGCTCGAATATACCTTTGAAACTGATACACAGAAAACTAATTATACGCACAAAATGGCTCTGGGGTGTTATAATCATTACACATTGAATAACTTGAACATTGATTAAATTGACTTTATCGAAATCTCGTAATAATATACAACGCAAATCACAGGCGAAACAAGATGTGATCTTAGAGGAACTTAGCCCTCAACATTCTAAGCTAAATTTATTTGTCTTTAAATCATTTAAATTGTATGTGTACAACCCCCCTCGGTAATAAGTTAACAATATTTAACATATTCATTAATTATAATTAATTACAAGCGTCGTCCAGAATCATATCATTCGAATACAATGATTTATCAACCCTTTCATAAATTGAGAATAACAATAAAACTCTAAAATCGCACTCTGAACAACTCACTCAATCTGATATTCACAACACTTGCGGCTCGCCACCTCTATGTAGTTATTTCCACTCGATAAATAAGCGAAAGCGAGTTAATGTGATTTTTATATTAAAATAATGATGATAATCCGTTATCGTCATTTCCTGATAACTACAATAATGTATGAACGTGCGACGCCGTAAATAAATAGGCGTTCCGCGCGAATCGAAGAGAAAGCCCAGAGCCAAGGATTCCCCGCTGGGCGAGTGCGCGCCGTACGACAGACGTACGAGAGGGACACACGGAGTTCCGTGTGGAAATGGAAGGCGGGATGAAAAGCGCCAAGGGACGCGTCACCTGCGGCACATGGCGTTTCAACTAGGACCCTTTTTATACCGAAACACACGCACACACACACACACACACACGGAAACACGTCGTTTTTGTGGTTCGAACAGGCGGCGGGTGCAAACGCACACGCTTGTACACATTTACACGTACACGCTCGCAACACGCGACGACTGCCAACCGCAAACCGTTCATTTCTGCGTGCGCGAGAGTATAATAAATAGAGAGAGAGAGAGACAAAGAAAACGAGTGAGTGAGTGAGTGTGCGAGTGAGTGAGTGAGTGAGAGCGAGAGAGAACGACCGAGTTTGCGGGTACACGAGAGGGGATGAGAAATTTCGCCCGAGGCGAGCGACGAGGACTTTTTTCGGAGGAACTTGGCGTTGGCTTTTGACACTCGACGCGCGCGCATATACGCGAATAAAATAAACACGACGCACACTTATTGAAAGGTAAAGATAGGCAGGCGGCGGGAGTAGGGAACGAGAACGACACGTCATCTCGTACAATATATAATAACGTGCGCTTGGTGTATGTGCACTGTTGTAACAACGTCAAATCTTACGCCGAAACGAACAATTTGTCCGACACAGATTGACTTCTGTAACTCCCGCGAAAGAAGGATCATTTAGATTTTACACCTTATATATTTGATGTGTCATCATTTTTTTTTTTTTTTTACCCGTACAGTAGAAAAGCTTGATTTCGAAGAATTGATTCTCGTGATCTTTTTTCAAAGGATATTTATTTCTACGACGTATTAATATCAAGTTCGTGCACGAAACGGTGGTGAATGGTTAACATCAACATTGACCGAACGCGTGATGCCGTAAACATCTTCGTCGACGTGAAAAACAACGGAAAGAGAAACAAATACAATATCATTGATTTTGACCAGATACGTTTACATATATATATAATTGGTAGTCGAAAAAATAAATGGGATTGGACAATTTTGGTGGCTTGTAAGACAAAAATGTATACATTTATATACTATGACAACTTCATTCAATTAATGGCGTATTTAGAATTTTTTTTTTTTTTTGGAGGGAGGGGGGCAGGAATATCAAAACAGTAAAAGAATATTAACTTTTTTTTACAATCCTAAACATAATTATACTACACATTTTGATTTTTCACTAATTATTTATTTTAATATAACATATACATAAAAAAATGTAAAAATAATTCGATCAATTTTTGGCTAAATTTAGTATTCGAAAAATGTCAAGAATTAATAATTTTTTTTATATTTAGAAATTAATACAATTTGGAATTTCAAGTCCGAAATTCTGAACGTTTTATATAAGGTCTATCATATATTTTTTAACAATATTGAAAAAATTACAAAAATGTTCGCGTTACGCGACAAACAGTATAAGTACGGTTCGGTTTGTCGACGGAAGGAGTAGACAGTATCACTTATTTTTTATTCATTTAATCTGTAATATTACAGCCACGTCAACCGATCATTTACTCTTCTCGTCCTCGCAGAATTGTAACGAGAATATCCTTCGCCCTCCTTGGGGACCAACACTTGCATATAAAAAAACCTTAAGATCATGAAAAAATGTTTAATTTTAATTTAAGCGTACAACCTTAAATGTAATTTTCAAATGAAAACTTGTACTAGTATAAACTTTTAAAGTACAACTTTTTGTAGTTTTTTTTTTTGCTAATTCGTCAATAATATTGTCATTGTTCACCTCTCCATGTGCCATGATAGATTTCAGAATTTTCTTTATGTTCTTTAATTCACTTAAAGTTCTTTTACGTCATCATAGTCAAAACTATTCTTAATGTTTTTTTTTTTTTTTGACTCACCAAAATGATCAAATTTGTTTACGTTTAATACAACTGACTGAGTTATATTCAAAAATGTATCAGTCACCTTATTAATCGAAGACTAAAATTCATTATTTCTAATATTGAAATATGGAATTTGATTTTTTTTAAATTTCCTCCCCATCCCCTCCCCCACTTTCTTGGTGTTGTTTCTGGCATGGCACAGACTCGCCGAATCATCGCTACGACTTTTTCGTCATTCAATTATTTAGACGTAGGTACACATTATTATTACACGTACGAGACGTTGTACGTGATATTTCCACGCATTCGTTTCGAAACGACTGCAATTTTATAACAATAATTGACAGTTGCCGCGTCACGAATAGTCACGTCGCGTACGAGGACAACGTTGACGTTAAACGTGCGATTATTTTATTTGAAACGTCCACGCTCCATCCTCGGAACGTCCGACGTCCGGACTCAACCCTTCTCTAAAAAAAACCTCGCGTTCGTCCGTTGTATTCCATTGTATGATATAGTTTCAATTGCAGTGAGCATATAAAGGACAATTAAAATAATTGCGTGTTCATACGCACGTAGATTACAAATGTATTCTTCTTTTACGATTTCTGCTCAAATGTATATAAATGATTTCCACTTCCCAAATTTTAGAAAATGCGCGTATTCGAAAATAAATTCGAGACCTTCCAGTAGGCGCTGAAAAATGTACACGTACCTACTTAAAACTATACTTTTAAACTTTTTTTAATATTTTAATAAAAATAATTTTATTTTGATAAATTTTAATTGTCAAATAGTGAATGTATATATACGTCGCTTCTATCTATTTCTTGTAACTTTATTGACAACAATTTATTTTACAACCCGCTTACATGGGGACTAGATCAAAACTGATAATAATTGATATTATGATGTACGCCGTACACGTATTATATGTTTTGTTTCTCACAATAGTTTAGTTCATCATTATAATATATTATATAATTAATAATTGTATATGTAACCGATTTACTTAAAGTCTTTATTCGGTAAATTGTTTTCAAAATTAAAAAATCAACTAAATATGAAAATGTTGGTTGAAGTACAAACAATAAAAAAATAATTCATAAAAATGTATAATGCAAATAATTTTGAAAGCAAATATTTTACAATATTGCTTGTATTCAAATAATATCGATTATGAGTTGTTATCATTTAGATATTATCGGGATAATTAGAGGATGTGGTGAAAAAGCCTCCTCCCCCTATTTAAAAATATAACTATAAATTATTTTACGACTTCATCTCTGCTGCTATTTTAACGAGTTTTAATATTAATCTCTTATTATTTGAAGTATATTCCTTTACTGCTACATATTGTGTTATCGTCAAGCGGGTAACTTGGAAATGTACACAGAAACAGACAACGTTTTAGATGTATATATATATGTTTAAAACCCGCAGTGCCCAAATTTTAATTATGTAAGCTAGCAAACCTATTGTTTATGTCGGAACACCCGAAATACATTTCCAGTTGATTTGCAGAATTTGATTAAATTCAATAAAAATATGTAATTATATTTACATTTTACCTCAACTTATCAATATAATGGTGTATAAATTATATAGTTTACTCTGGTTATAAAACACTTGTTAGAAAATAGTTTATTACGATATCATTAATCTCACATTGTTATTAAACTGACATTCTAATCATAAAGTTGTATTGATGACAACATACATAATAAAACTGTCTTATTATAGTACCTATATATATATATATGAGTGTATGTGTGTGTGTGTTTACCTTAACACTTTTAACTGCTATGTACTTGTATAAACTAACATAATTAATTAGTTTATAATAAACTGAATTAATTGAATAATCATGTTTTATGCTATACAAAACAAACATTCATTATTACTTTCAAATAAAAGTTCAATGTTTTTATTTCGTTTTCAAATATGTGTTACAATTTTATTTAATCATGAATTTAAACCGAAATCAAACAGGTATCGTTAAATCTATTTCAACTTTATATAAGATAATTATAATATCATGACAACCAATTGCGACATATGTACAAGGTACAGTCTAACACATCAGTTTACCGTATCTCGTAGTTGTTTCGTTGTAATTAATTTACACGAAAAATTATGCCCATAGTATACATTGTATAACATTTTATTGAGATTCTACAACCCGTTAAAACTATTATAAGCTTTAACGTTTGCCGGATTTCACGAAATTATCATACAGGTGTAATACCCCGAAATCTTCCAGAAACAATTTAAAAGTCCGATCCCTCTTCTAAACAAAAAAAACATCGTTCTTTTTTTTCAAACGTCGCTATTGCTTATGGAACAAACATGCCCATTGTTCTCTCTAAAAATAAAAACTTTTCACCCTCAACGACGCAAACCATAATCCCACGTTTAAACCCGGGTGCTCGCGAGAGCGAAGATCAGCATTTTTGTAAACATTTTGATTATAGATGACGTTCTACGTGACAAACCCAAAATTCTCGAGCTTTCCAAGGTTTTCATTTCAGCATAATTTAAAAGATGATTATGTATAGGAAGGTTTGCGACTGTCCCTCAAAAAAAAACAATAGTGGGGAGGAAAAAAAATATAAGCTAAAATATATATACGTGTATACATATAATGATAATTTATTCAATGAGAATAGTAATTAAATCACTTAAATATTTCTATTTCTACAATATTAAAAAAAAAAAATTAATGATAATAATAATATCTATTTCGTATACACTCTTATATATTTTGATGTAAATTAACATTACTTTTTAGTATTTCATTTAAATATATATATATATATTCATATATATGAAAACAAATTTGAATAATTTATAATAAAAACATAAAGATTATTTTATTTCAATCAAAACATTTCGATCGAATATATGTATATCTTGTTCATCTATATTATTTTCGACTTATTTGTAATTAAATCGAAATTGAGATTTTAAATGCAATTAAAAATTAACTATTCTTTTAACGAAATATAACTAATAAATTTTATCTCGTATTTTCGACTTATTTGTAATTAAATCGAAATTGAGATTTTAAATGCAATTAAAAATTAACTATTCTTTTAACGAAATACAACTAATAAATTTTATAATATGTTTTTTTCTTTAATTGCAGAACACATAATTATTAAAGTTTAAGTATTTAAGTAGTTTGTACAGTCATATTTCTTCAAAATGATAAATATTTTATACAAATTACGATATATAATATTATGTGCCCATTCAATAAAATGTTTATTAAATAAAAAATATTCTTATGGTATATTTTTAACCACGCCATAGAAATTAACTTAGATTTAAGAATTATGAAAAATAATTATGTAATAATTATTATGGTTCTTCTAAAAAACTTTCCGTCCGATTGCAAACCCGTATTTGTGGAAAAACATTGGTAGTATTTTTTGCCAATTGTTCATTGTACCATATTAATAAAAGGATAAATATACGTTTAAATGAATCGCGTGGCATCTTATATTATTATTTTAAATAAAATGAAGGTTTTTTTAAGCTTATTCATAAAAAGCAAAAAGGGATTTGGTGTTTTCGTTTCGGTTCAACGAACAATTTTTTCCATCGTGATTCAACTGATTGAAAAAAAATCGAACCAACTCATCGATTTAGGGACCTGGAATTTTCCTTTATTTATTTTTCATTTTTTTTTCCTTTTTTCTTTCTCCTCGACTCCGAGCTTAATTTAAATATTTTCCTCGGATACTGCGCGTGTGTGTGTAAACGATGGTCGGTGGAGGTTAAAAAGCGAATTCCGACTGAAACACTCCCACGACTGCTAATGCAATTAAAATAAACATAAAAGTAAAAAAAACCACGTTCCCAACTTTGAATTGACGTCTTTTTTTCGGTATCATGATGACGTACTTAAACCATAAAAAGAATT
Organism: Schlechtendalia chinensis; assembly: GCA_019022885.1. Classification (NCBI taxonomy): domain Eukaryota; kingdom Metazoa; phylum Arthropoda; class Insecta; order Hemiptera; family Aphididae; genus Schlechtendalia; species Schlechtendalia chinensis. The sequence goes on along the minus strand of CM032340.1, from coordinate 7,041,870 downwards.
CTAAATGATACTATTTTATACCCACGTCCAATATGACTTACTTACGTATAATTCTATACAATGCACAATCAACATTAAACAGAATTATATATTAAATATTTATGATCATACAATACGATTGTTCAAGCACTAGCTGCCTCTAACCACCTAATAAAAAGTACTTTTAAAATTAATAATTAACTGAAAACGTGCTATTTTAAATTAAACAACACCTTATAAACTAACTTTTAATAAGTTTGAACAATATTTAATGCAATTAGATAAAATTCGGGAATATCATAACTGTTGTATTTGCAATGTATAATTCGACATCTAACTGTACATTTCACCTGTTTTACTTTAAACCTCATTAAAACAAATTACGTTCTTTGAATTTACTACATGAAATATAAATTTATTTTGAACGCGTGGTTGTTGATTATTTAAAAAGTTGAAAATTTGTCATCCGAAATCACGATATGTGATAAATAATAGACAGCCAAAACGTAATTCTTTTTTATATTTGCACATGTATAACTGTTTTTATGTCCAACTTTAAATTATCCAACTATAAAAAGGTTTATCCGAATTTAATTTATATTATTAACCTAACCATTAAAATGTGTACATACATTGTGCATATATTCTTTCTTGTTTACCTAAATTATTTATATTTTAAAAACTTGTTACAAATTATTTTGGGTTAGCTGGTAAGGTAAATTATAACAAAAATCCTTTAGAATACTTTTCTCAATCTATTTTCACAGTCATTATTTATTATTCTTATTGATGTAATGATATATCAGGTAGAAAAAATAATTATTATTATTAAATTGTATAGTATCTGCTAAATATATATATATATATATTACCTAAATAGAAATGTCATATTTACCTCCATCTTTATATGAATGTAATTTTTACTGTCTAAACTTAACAAAACTGGTTATAATCGAATTAAATAATTCTCGTTGAAATGTAGTCTGTAAACTATTTTTTGTACGATTATAGTACATAGTATGTTGTATGTATATTATAAATTTAAATCGATACAGATTTCCATTCGCACACGATTAAATGGAGTCGTTTAAACAAAATAAACGTAATATATAGTAGTATGATATTTTGAAATATTCTGCATACTTTTTAAGACATGTGCGCACACAGTACGGGATTCAGCCTTTAACACTTTTTTCACTAATAATTTTCGTAAAATCAGCGAGTTTTTATTGCGAGTAGAACGATAAAGTATTTTCACCTTTGAAACTACGAGAATTCACCAAAAACCTTGTGGCTTTATAATACGAATTTTTCTTCACGCACGCACACACGCAAGCGAAACCTATTTTTATACAATGGACGCTAATAAGAACCTTTTAGACCCCGACTGCTGTTCCCTCTGGTAGTAATACTGTATTCTAGGATTTGAAAATGTATACATGTCTCACTAGAGGGTATTTCAAATTTTTTAAGAATAACATTTCGACTATTTTGAAATAAATTTAAAAAAAAAAAAAATCGGCTGGTATTTTAATTTCCAAATGCGTACGGATATGTATCCAACGTGTTTAATTAGAAATTGAGCTACTACATTGTATGATTCATAATTCATCTGTTATTTGTATCAATTGGTTTAATTTGAAATAAATTTTTAGAAATGATTAACTTCCTAACAAAAATTTATAAATATTATAACATTGACGCAAGTATACAACTTCAGATGGAAAAATTATCATTTATATTACTAGAACATTTAAAAAAACTGTTAGCAAAATAACAAAAATATTTCAATTTTCTAATATAAAAAAAAAAGTTTACCTGCAAATAATACTTATATATATATCTATCCTCTCTCCTGAGAACCTCCATGAAAGATAATTAGTGATAATAAACATGCATAAATGTATACGGTGTACACGTGTGTATTACGTTTCAATGTTAATAAATAATTGTATGCAAAACACGCAACTAGAGTAACGCATAGAAATAAATAAGGACGTAAATAAATTATGTTTAAAGTAAAAGTATATGTTCAACAGGTTGTTTTTATTTAAGTATTTATTTGTTTATTATGTGTAGTATATGTCATACTACAGATAGCTCACCAGTTTACACAGCGATAACTATCACTCCGGTTGAGCTACTAACGCACTACACACTTTTTTTGCAATAATTTATTCGAATTATCGGAATCTGACAAACAATAAAACGTGGACCTATTGAATCATAAGAACGATAACATAGTTGACACAGCTGATAAACATTAAAACACAGTTGTGCAACTTGCAATCCTTGGTGTCGAGATGGAAGTAGACATGCCGTCAAAAAGTAAAGGAAAAATGAAAGAATTATAGCCCGTCTAAGAATTCACCACTTTTCTCGACCAAGACACTAAGACATTAAAATTCTAATTTCAAATGAATATTATTACATATTTACCAGGATAGATTATATCAAAAGCAATGTCGATATTTAAGTTAATGTTATTACATATCATAAGTAATTTATTAAATATATTTGAAGATATGGCAATAACTTATATAATTCTCGAATATATTAACGTAAATATATTTCTTTATAATTTAAATAATGATATTCAGACCAATAATATTGAAAACAATAATTCATATTTATCGAAACGAATATATATTAAGAAGAAAAATTATTTTACCTCATTCGGCTTTTATAAGTTCTTTTGGAGAACTAGATAACAATTTTACATTAAAAATAATTATTTAACGTTTACAAATTTTCACTACATATCTAAAGAATTACATTTCTGAATATAAATAATTATTCAAATATTGTGTTACTAGATATTTATTTTTATATCAAATAAAATTATAATCTACATAATCCTGACCTGTGTTAATATTAGGTATTGAGACTTTAAAAATGAAAGATTTCATGTTACATTAGAATCAATAAAGTATATACTTCTAACCTACATAAAAATAAAAATAATTATTATATCAACAAAAATTAAAATTACTAAATAAAATATATTTTGCCCTCGCAAAATTAATTATTAAATGCACAATTGACATGAAATGTGCATTATGAACAAATATATGAGCTTATTATTAATGAATAAAATATTATTTATAATTAATGCTACTATTTCCGAAAAGATTAATTTAATATCAGTGCAAAAATGTATGGTGACCCCAGCAAATGTACATTTTCAATGTATATTCATTGATTGATTATAATTAAGGTGTTTATCAAATGTATCATAAAAATTTTGTTGATTTAGTGCCAAAACGTGTGGGAAAGAATTTTCTTAATAGTGGAGAACTGCTTTGAATTTTTGTGCATACTAAAAGACAAAAACGAAATTAATAAGATAGTATGATGTAGCTAATTATACACCAATTAAAAATAAATGATATGATTCTTTAATAATAAACAAACATGAAATAGGACAATATTTTATAGTTTAGTAATTATTGTCGTAGTAAATATTGTAAAAATTATTTTCCTTTATATCCTTTAACATTATTAAATGAAAAAATTACGAAATACGCAATTATATATTAATGAATTAATAAAAAAAATAAAAAATTGTTGAACTAATTTTGAATAAATATGTAAATAAAAATGTTTTATTGTTTTTATTATTACAGACAATGTATATTATACTTATAATTTTAGGATATACTTTATGGAAGTATTAAATATGTTTATAATTAAACTTATTTTAAACTACGTAATAACCACATTAGTCAGATAATTATATACATTTTTCAAATTATAATTAACGTGTTTATCGTAATGAAATATGTTTTTACAGTTGAATTCAGATACCTACTTGTTAAATTGACTTAAAATTAACACACTTAATTGATATATAATTTATTTGGTTTTATTAGATTTGCGATGCAGTTAATTGTTATTTTATTTGCTTCACTTGTAGTATTTATAATTCTCTCCAAAAAAACTTAACCGAAATTTGTTAATTTGGAAAAAATTTGTTGAAACTTTTAAAACCTAGACGTTTATGTGTTAGATCAAAATATTAAAATATATTATACATACCAGTCATGACCTATGAATTACCTTAATTGTTTTTAATAAAAAACAAAACAAAAATATATATATTATTTGTATGTATACAATGTTTTGTTTGGTGGGCTATGCAATGGAATTATGTAAAACAGTATGGCTAAATATTTATGGAATTACTCCTTTTATTCCCCAAATCATGTTCATGACTTAACGAACATATTTAACATAATTGAATAAAAATTATATGAGTGTCATCCAAATCTATATTTGTATTAGTTTTATTAATAGAATTCATTACATTGTTATATAACACGTGCACTAATTAACAAAATGTCTTAATTAGGAAACCACAATATTAATAGACATATGAAATAAATTGTATATTTCACTTTCAGGCAAAAATATTTTAGTTTATTGAATGCTACTACTACCAATAACCTTTTTTGATATTTCAATAATATCACGTTTTCATATCAAAATGCTTAATTATAATTATTATTACATACTATAAATCTTGAATTTATTTTAAATATAATTTGTCTAGAAAAATAATTAAAAAGTTAAAGAATTTAATGTATTTCACTCACTTAGATTAAAATATCCATATTTCAGTGCAGCCTTGGTATATCCTCCGCTTAAAAAAAAATGATAAATTTGATTTATACAATATCATCAAATGTAAATATATATATTACTTTTATAAACATTAAAAAATATTATTAATTCATTAATTTTTCTTTAATTAACATATTGCAGTTTTAATTTGTAATACAATTACTTACTATCGAAATTTGATTCTCTCAATAACTCTAGAAAACAGATTTATTGTTAAAATAATTTCATTTAGAATATTGTCAGTGTAGTTTATTAACAGATATAAAACTAAAATTTCATGCATTTATTTAAACTGTATATACTATTTATGCTAATTTTTTTTTTACATATGAAACTATGACATGAAATAAGTTTAATCCAGTGGCAATCATAAATTTTGATTAAAATAAAGTCAATAAAATAATGTTTGTTTTTTCTCATCATTTAAAATTCCAATAACTCAGATAAGTGATATTATTAAATAATTACGAGTATATAAATAATCATAATAATAATAATAATATTGGGATGCTGAGTTTTTTGAACATAATTATTTTTCATTTGCTAAATATATGATATTTTGTTATCCGTATAATTATCATCACAATTCGACTCTTTATCCTTCTTCTTTACATTTTTTACATAATCTAAGAGAATAAATAACAAAAGTGTAATCATTTTTTATTATAAATATCATGTAACTATAATTAATATGACAAAGGTATTTTAGCTATACATATTTATATATGGTCGTCGATTTAATTTGTTTTATATTGATAAGACATCTTGACATTTATGTTAAATAAATTTGCTAGATACGATAAATATATCTAATGTTTGTACAATACTATTTTAAATACTAATAAACCCAAATATATATATAAATATTATTATTAGTATTAATATTATTATTATTATTATTATTATTATTATTTTAGAACTAGCTATTTCCGGAAACAAAGCAATGACCGAAAACACGGTGTTTTATGCAAAATAGACATTTTTCATTTTTCTTTTTAAGAACCTGTTTTATATTTACTACCTCATAAGAATACAATTAAAAATCCTACAAAATAGGTAAGAATAAAATCATAAAAAATAAATCTTCGTTTTAACCATTATATTACATAGACGATAATCGTGTATAAATATTATCAATATATATAATTAACAAAATTGTTATAACTGTTTTTTACGTTGTTTGTTATTATACTTATTAAAAATGATTTTTGTTTTTATTTTTATTCGAAATCAAGCATCAGTATATTTTTAACATTTATATTGTAATAATAACAATGTATCTCATTTTCTAAGTGTGAAACAAATTATTATTCTACTATGGTTCGAGTTCTGTAGAAAAGGGTTGAGAGACTAGTGATATATTTTATGTTTGTGAATGTTATTAAATTAACTTTCCAACAAACTCGAGTCTGCAATCGACCAAATCAAATTACGACTAACACGTATGTGTGCATTGTATGTGTATAGAAACTGAAACGTAGTTAAGGCAGCTTATAGTTCGCATGGAATACTAGAAATTATTTTAGAATTTTTAATTTTTACCCCAAACACGCCGGTTCGCGTCCTCTGGGGCTGCGAAAATTGCAGTAATTAAAAAAAAAATGAACATTTAAAAAGTTTCCAAAATAAACATGTTCATTTCTATAGTGCGAAATTTATGTTTCCCGAGAGTAAAGGTTGTGTTTTCCGCATTGAAGAAATAATAAATAAAATATTCGACCATTATTACGAAACCGTGTTATAAAAGAAGGTTTTTTTTTTAATATCTCCATGTCATCTACATACATACTGTTTCCCTCCCCCCTCCCCCTATACGGTTCAAGAGTAATGTATTCGGTTTCAAACACCAAAGTCATGTATGATCGTGATAAAATTCAAACCCACTTGGAAAATATTGGATAAGTATTGTTTTTTTTTTTACGTGTACGTCGAAATTGTTCAATTGCATTATGCTATGAAACAGATGGCTCACGTTTCATTAGGATATAAAAAGAAGATTTGGGAGTATATTAAATTAGAAGATACGAATAATATATAAATTTGTTATGAGGATTTATCTGATTAATTCTGAGTTCTATCTCATCTGATAACAATATTACAACAATTTATAAATTGGTATCCATTTTGTTATTGTGTTTTTGTCGTTTAAAAAAAATAACAGTAATACTTGACCCTAATTGTTTGTAACTGATATAACGAGTTTATTAAATATTTTTCTTACAATAGACTCTAAGGAATTGGTATGAATTTAATAAACAGTTTTTTTAATAATTATTGTTGTCCTAAGAAAATAATAATAAACACTATATTCGAAAATTGTATAAGTACTCTAAGTAATTCATTAGGTCAGTGGTACAAACTATTATATATATATATATATATATATAAATTATAAATTTAAATTAAATTATCTTATTAATTTTTCACTTTATTAGTCACTTTTATTCAACTAATTATTTTAACTTTCACGTTATAAATAATACATTACTTTAAATATAGTTAAAACGCTTATGTTGAAAATTTAATTTATACGAGTCATAGGTAATTCATAAAAAACAAAATAATATATACAAGTGTAAAATTCCGTATAAATGCGTATTTCAATAACATAAAATTATCCCATAGTGTACGAATTAGTCCGATTGTACTCGTATTCCTAGGCTATTTAAACTCGATTGAAATTCTTGATTTGTAACTAATTACTAATTAGGTTTTTATTATTTATTTAAATCAATACAAATTTTATGTCCACTTTTCGTTATGTATAAACTGTATACACCGCAGGTGTTAATAGTATTATGAACTATTGAAAATGACAAGGATCGAGAAAAATCGTATAATATATATATAGTTATTTATTATATTTTTTATCATTAATTAATTTATTATCATTATAATATATAATTTAGTTTTATTGAACATTATTGGCGTGTGAATTTCGTTATATGCAAAAGTCCGTTATAAGAGCACTAATGTGATATTACACATACGCCACCGCTAGACTTTCGAAAAAACCCGTCCAGTGAAAAATAGAAATTATATTTAAAACAAAAAAAAATAACTTACTTCACGATATTTTAACGTAATTGTTAATGATTTTTTTCCTTTTTTTAACATAAAACCCCTCCTTGTATACACGTCTATAGATTTTTTATGCCGCATAATTGTACAAATCGCAGTTACAAACGTTTCACTTTAATTATTAATTTAAAAATAATAATAACACGATTGTTTGCGTAACAATATGGGAGAAGAATGGTTGAACACGTTGTCTATACTATTATTTCTTAACGTTGAGATTTAAACTCTCGCAATAACACTGCGATAATGAATCTTCACCGCTACGTAAAAATTACATTTAAACTGCAGTATGAAAATGTATAACAATAATTGTTTTTAATATAGTTATATCGATCGAAACAAAACAAAACAAATTTATTTCATTTGAACGTATCTTAACCTAAACGGCTGAATCAATGGTGAAATAAAAGCAACGTGCGTATTATGCAACATCCAAGTAAATCGTTATTCGTTTTGCAAACTGCAAAGTACATAAAGTTTTATAGATAGGTACAAACTACAAAGTTGCAATAACTGAGTAAATGTATATATATATATAGAGAGAGAGATAAATATCCTAAGAGTTCCTCGGAAAATTCTATTCGTTTTTAAACATAAAAAACGACAAATCATTGAAATATTAAAAATGCTATATTTAACACAAAATTAATGGAATTTTTTCCAAAAAAAAAAAATGTGTATACATGTCTAATATTAATATAAATAACTAGTAAAAATGTCACGGAATGTGGTGCTACTCATATAAAGATAGGAACATTATTCCTATACAAGGGGTATATATGTATATAATCTTTTTATGCAGCGGGCCACATATTGTTTTCTAAAAATTTTGCAGGCCGCATTCGTAGTAAAAACATGTATTTAATACAAAAATTCAGTTTTTATTATTATAAAATTTATAATTAAATTAAAAATTACAAACTATTATTATTATTACAACATATATAAATTAACACATTTCAATTTTGAACTACAAATTATTTATTATGCTATTTTTAATGTAATAATTAACATTGTTTTTCAAAAATTAATTTTTCTATATTTGATTGAATCTAAGACGATTCAATCCTCAGCGAGTTTTCTTGGTGAATGTCAGTTAACCGAGTTCTAGTTTTCGACTTGATAATTTTCATTAATGTAAAAAATATCATATTTGGCTGCATGTTTTTGGTACCATTATGTTGTTTTAAATAGTATTCCTTCATTACTTCAATAGATTCTTGATAATTTAAACATACAGTCTTTTGTTTAATTTGAACACAAAAATAATTATTGGACCATTTTTTCTAGAAATGCGCGACTTTTTCAGAGATTTTACGTTTTTTACTAACTAACGGTGAATATACGTGAAATATATGAATATGATGTTCGTTCCGCAATCGATAACTAACCTAACGGGCAACAGCCAACATTTATATATAGGTAGGTAATTTAATTTATCTTATTGCATATTTGCCAATTTTTTCGATAACGATGTCTTATAGCCGTTCAAATTTTATCAAAATAGAATGAATACATGTTATATATTTAAAATGTGATCGTGGGCCGCAAATAAAGACGAGACGGGTCGCGGTTTGTAGGATAGGGGGAGCGGGTATCACTTTACACGTCAAAAAGTGTTCGGACAAACAAACAAAATTAAAAAAAAACAAAACAATCGTTGTGAAACCGATTCGTTCGGAATCCAATAACAATCGCAGGAAACGGTGCGCGTTCCGACTATTTCGTGTTCGATCTCCATTGTTGTATACGCCGACTTACACGTTATTCGTTATAACGTGATTCACGGTTGCTTTCCGTAAACGTTCGTGTCGCGTGTCGGCTGCTCGTATAATTACAGGTGTCCGTTTTGAATACGTATCGAAACCTTCGCGACCAGTGCGACACGTGGACATGCCTCGCCGGCGTATTTAGAAGTTGTTTACGAACATGACGGAGGGGAGGAAAGAACGACGAGACAATGAATCACAAACATAACAGTGACCAAAAATTATCTAAAAATACTGTTTACCGTCCAGGTATACATGCCGAAATACTTTTGCTACAGCATTAAACGGAAAGAATGTAAAAATCACACCTTCCACCATCCCGCGATAACCACGCGATAACTGGTTATCTACCCTACGCGTATTCGTAATGCTCGCGATTATCAAAACGCCCGGTAATAACCGCGAAATCATGAATTGAAAACAAATGTTTGGCGACGCGCGTCGTCCGTCACGACGGTGGGGTTTCCGTTTCGTCATTGACGGATTCGAGACAGTCATAACATACAACGCTTATTGTTGTACAGTGTTGTACATTGTTTTAGACGCGTTATAAATGCGTATAGATGAAAAAAAACAAGTATACGAGACCGTAAAATAAATATTTATTTTTTTTTTGTAATTATACGTTTTTATTTTTTTTTTTTTTTGTTTTATTTCAAGAAAAACTCGTTCTTACGTCTTTTCGAAAGGCCGAAACGCGTGTTCACGTTGACACGTTCGTGCCGTTAATTCCGAAAACATGGTTTTTATATACGTGACGTTTACGGTGGTCACCGACCGCCCTACCCCCCCCCCCCCGCATCAAAAACCTATTTACGTTTACAGTAGTCATTTAGTATTTGGATTTGAAAACATTTTTCTGTTTACCGCACGTTGTCGCGTCTCGTGGTCAACGTACTTCGGACCGATCGATTACGCAACTTAACTGAATTTAATAAAAATCGCCCTGTCCTAACCCGTGAGTCTAGTGCACGCGAGGCCCCGTGGCCAGGAAAAAATGTCAAGGGGGTTCGTGTTAAAAAAATAAACACGTAAAATCGTTCGAAAATATTTTAATTCTATACTCTGGTAGAGTCCTTATTTTTTTTTATTGTTTAAAAAGAGGGGGTTTGAACTCTCCCCCGACTACGACCTCGCTGGCGTACGACACGCGTCTGTGAGCCCGGCACGCGTGCGTTCGGGAAACGGTTCCTGTCCATTACGCGGACGACATCTGTCGGACTCGCGTGCGAACGACGACGACGACGACGACATCGTGTAAACTTGTCCCCCGGGAAATGCTCGGACGTCGAGACCGACAGATGGATTAGATAATACGTGTCCGCGACTGTATCCGTTCGATCGTCGCGCACGCGTTTTTGCGATCCGCACGCAACGAACAATTGACGGTACACGTCCACGGACGCTTATTGATTACCGGAAATCGACGTTCGTGTCACGTCTATTGCGTTTAAAATGTCGTGCGCGGACGAGACGAGGACGAGGGTTATTATTAATGGCTAGGTTTTTGTTAAAAATATTATCCGCGCGCAAAATACCACCCTGAATAACGAGCGAGAGAGAGAGAGAGACGGTCGGCCAGATGGAGCCGCGTGCGCGTCGACGACGTGACGTCAATACGGCCGTATTTATTATGCGCACGCGCGTCAACCGTACGCGGCTGTCAAACGCGATAAACAAGTTATTTACTATTCGGTTTCTTTGCTTGTTTCTTTTTTTTTTCCCCACTCTAATGATAGTCGGCACACGTCGTTCGTTTCGCTGTCGTCGCCGTCGTCGTCATACGTCCGTTTTCGTTTTTGTGCGCGCCAACTACGTCGAAACAAGTGGGTGTCGCGTGACGACGATGTTTCAGCGGTGACCCGTGTCAGCGCGTCGCGTTCGTTTGTCCTACGTGTGATTTTCGTCGTGTTATTACGTTAATAATTTCTTGTTCACGTTCGTTTCGCGCGTTACGCGAGTGTCCGCGAGCGAATCGCGCAAACGGCGTTTTGGACGCGTCCCGACGTGTACACCCTGTCGTACGTTATCCGATCCCGAATCGAACGCGACTCTTTTTGGTGAGTACGTCGGAATAGTCGCCGACTTGCGTGTAACGATACGTACGTAATTGATGAGACCGTAAACAAACGGAAACAATTCGTACGAAAACGGCCGGGCTGTAGCTGACGGTAGTACCTTGTGTGGGTGGTACCTACGTGCTTGTGGGGGCGGTGTGCGCGCGTCTGGGAACCGGGAAGAGACGTTCTCGATCGCGTCCGTACCTACGATACGTGTATGTGGACAGCCGCGATTCGCGTGGTTTTCGACGTGACCGAAAGCCGTCGTTGTCGACGACAAACACCTTTAGTCTTCGATGTCCGTGTACAGACAATTTTTTTTTTTTTTGTTTTCAATTTTATACCCATCGAACGCTATCGGAACTTTCGTTGAGAGATTATCCCTCCAAACGGAACAGAGTAAAATGCACGAGATATCATTACATTGTTCTTAATACGCATATCACATTAACCGACCATTGATGTTTTTGTTTTTTTTATGTAGAAAACGTCATAGAAAACGATACGTGATTACAATGTTTAAATTTCGTCATAACAATTTATTATTTCTGTTAGACTTTGCATTGTTATCGAATAGCAAATAAATAGTAAAATGACATTCAAAATATAGGAACTTTCAGTCATTACTGCAATAGCCGTGTTTAAGTGGTTTTTACTTATAGTAACATTATTAAACAATATTTTTAATCAATCCAATGTTCATATCGTTAATTTATCACTTGTGTAATATCAAACGTAACAAAAATTTACAAATCAATAGTAAGTTTTCAGTTGTATTCATTACATTTTTAATTAAAAAGAACAAAATATAATTTAAATTGTGTTAATAAATAAATATAATATTTTGAATTTTAGATTAATGCCGCTTATAAAATGAATACATTAGGTTAATTTATCTACATACCTTCCAATATACATTACTTTTAATTGAAAACTCCAAATGTACATAATTTACGTATTAAGCGTTTACTTAATTTACAATTTATATTTTTATTTAGATAATCTAAACAAAATAATGTTTAATTTTTATGAAGCGTTATTAAATATTTTTCTATTCAATACCTACCTATCAATTTCATTTACTATCTATTTTTTTTCACCAAAACTTATTTTTATTGTTTAGCTTATTATTTTATAATTTAAAAAAGTAAACAAATTCTAAAATTAATATTTAACAGCTAGGTATAGTAATATTTTTTCTACGGTATGATAATATTTTAATATTTATACGTAGTGTTATATGAAAACCCTTAAATGTCTGAGTGCCTCTGATATTATACATTATAATTATAAAGTAGGTTCCTACCTATAGATAATTGAAGTGATTACATCATAATCAGTATTATTACTTACATATTAATGTTTGAGTTTGAGATAAATATTGAAATTAGTATTTGATTTACTAATATAAATATTTAAATTTCCATTTTTGTGAATCATTAATATGAAGATTTATTTTTATATTTTCGATTAAACTGTATAAACTAGTAAAGTACCCAGTGAATAATTTATTAAATACTTATTTTTATTGTTCTTTTAAATGTTTTTATCATTATGATGTAAATTTTTACTAATAATTATACACTATTACTTTAAAAAGATGTTTTAGCATCTGATACATTGGAATTCAACCAAAATTGTAAACTTTCACCTCATAATAAAATAATAAACTTATTCTAAAATTTTATTTCATTAAATGTTATGAAATTGTTATTATAACTATCTTCATTAATTCTGTTGCACAATTAATTTATACTATTTACTATTCTTTAAGAGAATAAGCGAGGGAATAAGGTATAATAATTTTTTTGTACTTTGTTCATTTATATATATTTAATCTTTGGCATGTATTTCCAAAGTCTTAAAATACTAGCAGACCGGTAGCCAATTGGGATTTGGGCAGATAATCATTTCCAGGTCATCTGTCCTTCCTTCCACATCTGAGCACAAAATATAATTTAAAAATTTTATTTTCATTAATCATTAATTTATCGATCTAACTTATTTAAAAGCTTTAATGCCTGTACAATTTTTCAAAGAAATAAAAACGAAAATTGTTTGTTGTGTTTTAATGTCAAACTTTTATTAATTAGTGAAATTATTAATAATAATTTGATAAATATATTTATTTACAATTTTGTGTGCGGTTTTTGTTTTTTAAGTAAGTTGTTATGTAAATACATACATATGTTTCATTTTGTTAGGTGTATAATAAGTAGGAAAAAATCTGCTAGTCATGCCTCTTTATTGACCTCATATTGTTACAAGGTTGTATGAAATCATAGTATAGTATAACAGGTTAAGTAGCACCACATTTTTAAAATCTAATTTCATGGAAATTAATGCGTAAAACACCAAAACCATTTAATTTGGTATATTTTATGATAGTTAGTATAATTTTAGAGAAGATAAAATTAAAAATTAGTATGTCTTGACAAAAATAATTGATAATAGGGACCCATTATAAATTAAAGTTATTATCTGCACATGTGAATTATTATTTTATTTTTATGATATTTTATTAAGTATTATTTAAAAATATAATTTTGCATTATTTTGTTAAAATTTTTTAGTAGATATACTCTTTAATATTATCATAAAAGTTTATATATATATATATATATATATTTATCAGTCTGTTAGTTTTTATTTTTGCTATAATTCTATATTATAATTTTAAATATTAGCATATATTTTATACAAAACAAAACTGCAAGTGGATTAATAAATAAATATATATATATTTATTTATTTTAATTAATGAATAATTATTGATGCATAATTTCATTAATTTTTATAGAAATAAAAACATTGAAAAAAAGTAATTAGTTCAGTAGGTAATGAATTTAAATTGTTTATTATTGGTTAAAATCATATCAAAACCCAATTACTTGACATTTTGTAGGAATAGAAACTTACTTTTTTTCAATTTATAATGTAACTCCATATGATTATTGTAATTACTTTAAATATACTTTGTTTATGACATTAAAATATTTTATTAAGTATCCATTTGCAATAAGTTTGTTCCAATATGAGTTTAATTTAATTTAAAGTATTGTATTATAAAAAATCAAATAATCATTATTATTTTTTATTTATTTATTTATTTTTTTTTTTTTGTTAGGCATTATGGAAGAAGTACAGGATACTATTTGTAATGGTAAACCAATACCTATTGTCATAGCAGAAGAAAATCATCAGTTTGTATTAGATGAAAAAGCTCTTGAAGAGATTCTTCTCAAGGATGATGTTAAAGACAGAAATGTTGTTGTCGTCTCTGTTGCTGGTGCTTTTCGTAAAGGCAAATCATTTTTACTGGATTTTTTCCTCAGATACATGAAATCCACAGTAAATGATTATATGATTATGATTAACAAAAAATAATAATTATAATAATTTATAGGTACTTAATAATGTTTACTAAATAATAATATTTCAGTATCATTTAAACCTAATCAAAGAAGAGTCTCATTGGATCGGTTCAGATGATAAACCATTGGATGGGTTTTCCTGGCGTGGTGGGTCCGAAAGAGATACTACGGGCATTCTCATGTGGTCAGAAGTGTTTAAAGCCACTTTAAACAATGGTGAAAAAATAGCCATAGTGCTGCTTGACACCCAAGGTACATTTGATAGTGAAAGTACGGTTAAAGATTGTGCTACAGTGTTTGCATTAAGTACTATGCTTAGCTCAATACAAATTTACAACTTATCTCAAAATATACAAGAAGATGATTTACAACATCTACAAGTAATTTTCGAAATTATATTATTGTATGATTACCTAACTAATAAAAATCGTTGGTTTCATTTCCCTTTAGTTATTTACCGAATATGGACGTTTAGCACTAGAAGATACTGGTAAAAAACCATTTCAAAAATTGCAGTTTTTGGTTAGAGATTGGAGTTTTCCGTATGAAGCCGATTATGGTGCGGAGGGTGGACAACAGATATTAGACCGAAGATTGCAAATATCTGATAAACAGCACCCAGAACTTCAGTCTCTCAGAAAACACATTAAGTCGTGTTTTTCTGAGATCAGTTGCTATTTAATGCCTCATCCCGGTTTGAAAGTTGCCACTAATCCTAAATTTGATGGTAGACTTTCAGGTAATAAAAATATTAATTAGAATAACTATGATTTGAACTTGTTTTGAAAACCATTTTTTTAATTATTTTTAGACATTGAAAATGATTTTAAACACAATCTATTAACATTGATACCAATGTTGTTGAGGCCAAACAATTTAATATTGAAAGAGATTAGCGGACAAAAAGTTAAAGCAAAAGAATTAGTACAGTATTTCAAATCATATATTAATCTGTTTACCGGAGATGAACTACCCGAACCAAAGTCTATGCTTGTTGTAAGTCTTAGAAAATACCATTTAAAATTAAGAAATAAAATATAATTAAATTAAATAAATAAATGTTAGGCAACTGCCGAAGCAAACAATTTATCCGCAGTAGCATCAGCCCGAGAAATATACCATCAGCTAATGGAAGC
The DNA here is from genome assembly GCA_019022885.1 of Schlechtendalia chinensis. NCBI lineage: Eukaryota > Metazoa > Arthropoda > Insecta > Hemiptera > Aphididae > Schlechtendalia > Schlechtendalia chinensis. Next base: position 7,025,848 of record CM032340.1, on the reverse strand, counting down.
TGTTTGTGGTGGTACTAAGCCATATATGAACACCAACGCTCTGGATGCAGAACATTTTATGAATAAAGATAAGGCATTGGAACAATTTCATATTAAAAGAAAAATGGGTGGTGAAGAATTCTCAGAATCCTACAAACTTAAATTAGAAAATGTAGGACAATAATATATTTTTAGATTTATAACATATAATGGCCAAATTATTTGATTCTACATAAATTTTTTCTAGGACATTGATGAAGAATACTTACAATTTAAATCGCACAATGAGAGTAAAAATTTATTTAAGTCTGCACGTACACCAGCTGTATTCTTTTTAATTGCGGTTATATGCTATTTCATATCTGGACTATTTAACTTCTTTGGGATATATTCTGTAGCCAGCATTATTAATTTGATTATGGGTGTTACTCTTCTCATCTTAATATTATGGGCATATATAAGGCAAGTTTATTAGTAAATTATTTTAATAAAGTTCAATTACAATACATTTGTCTAATCTTGCATTAAATGTTCTAAATAAAATCCATAAATAATAATTTGCCATAATTTATTTTCACAGGTATAGTGGAGAACGCAGAGAATTAGGTGAAGCTATTGATGAAATTGCTAATAATGCTTGGAGCAAAGTTAGTACTTCAATAAATTATTATTTTATTTAGCATATAGTTTTGTGATAGATCAAAACATGTAGGCATATGTCCAAAAGTTATCATACTCTGAAAATAGTCGCTCGTTACTATATTTATTCATGTTTCTTTCCATTTGGCCATAATATCAAAATTAGAGTTGCTAGATCCATTGCTGATCTTGTTGAAGGGGTTTCTAAACTTCAATCATTGTTTTACCGTGTCATCAATAAAACTGTTAATAGGTAGATGATTATGGTTGAGATTTGCAAATTCGTCGAAGCATTTGTTCTTGGTAGTAATAAAAGAATAATCGCTTTTAATTCTGGAAGCCAGCTGTCGGGAATCTATTTTATTGTACTGAATACAAGTGTCATGGTGTTATTATATGCTGAGTAGTTATGCCCCAAAGTATTTCGATTATGTTTTATGTGCTTAGTATCTGGCCACTGTATCACCGAGATGGGTTTTAAAAGAAAGTATACAATCCAGGATTACACCAATGTATTTAGGATGATGATTGTGATTAAGAACATTAAATTATATATACAATAGTACCATTAAATTCTATTTGGATTTATACATTATCGGGTTCATCATTAGTTTCACTAGTGTTAGGTTTTAATTTCCAGTCATGGATGTAATTACTAAGCATGTTAATATTCTTTCTGACATTGTTAGATTTTTGTTGTATTATAATTGTCATTGGCGTATGAAATGAGTTTTGGATGTTAGTTATATATATATTAAATAGTCTGTTGGTCAGCATGTCATCAATTAACTGAACAGTTTTCTAGCATAAATTATTTATAATAATGTAATATATTATTATTGATGTATGATATTTTTTTAGGTTATGAAACCATTTTACGAAATGTTCCTTCAAAATAAAATTGAGCAGGCTACTAATCAAGCAATCAACATGGCTGTGAAAAATTCAACATCACCAATTTCTGGTATGCAGTCGCCGTTTGGTATAAAACCACACATGCAGAGAATGAATTCTCATACAGAGACGAATGGCAGGTTTAAACAGTCATGATATAATGTTGTCTCATGTTAAGTCATCTCATATTTGCCCAAATGGCATGCATCTGTTAACTTACTGTGATTATAATTTTTTATGTATATATATTATGTTTCAAATCTATTGATATGTGAAATTTATTATGATTATCATAATTGTTTGATGTTATATATGTATTTTTTTTTTTTTATTATTATTACAAAATATTTTTAATTTCTACCTTACAATATTATTTCAGCACTATAGAATAACAATTTTTATTAAGTAACCTGTTTCATTTAGTAATATTTTTGTTAATTTTTCAATCAAACCCACCCCCCTATTTTTATCATTTTTTTTCTAGTCTTCCAGTTGAATTTTACCTAGAATACTTTGATGTTGCTCAAATTACAGGGACTAGAAACAAACCGTAAAAATAATGTCCTTTAACCTGCTGTATTAATTTTTACTATTATTATTAACATTAATATATGGTTAGTTATTAGGTGTGCATTGCCAATAATGTATTCACAATAATAAACCTATTCAAATTAAATGTATTTCCCATTTCTAATTGAAATTCATTGTAAATTCTATAATAATTATTATTATAATTGATTAATAGTTTAAGCTAGTGTTCAACACAATGGTTTATTGGTAAAAGTTTATTTATATATATTTATTAGCTAATTACTGTAACCTGAGATTCAATGTAAATCTATAATCTATAATCTATAAAACCATCTCGAAGGTATACAATTTAAATGTACATAAAATGTTATTATTTTTAAGTGCCATGGATGTATAGTTAATTATGGGACTGTTATATTTTCTGGATTTATTTTATAGTTTCAAGAAATAATAAAAACATAAAGATATTATTTATTTTTGTAACGTTCGTGTATGTTTTAAAAAAATAGGGTCTAATGAAAAAAAAAATTAAGTTATTTGTACCCCACCCTGTATTTAAATCAAACATGACAACATATGTGATTGGTACAGTATGTTTTGTACCTATGCAACGTTGTATTTTTCGTTTAAAACTGATTGCTAATGTATTCAGGTATTTTGAATAGGTTGTTGTATTCGTAGTTATGATGTGATTAAATATATGTTCTATATTTTTAATTATGTTTATTTTGTTTCTTATTGATTTGTAAATGCCTTCAAACATGTGGTAAAACAATAAAACTGAACTTTCATGAGCTCTTATGTACACAAAAGATAGCACTTTATTAAAAGCACACCTCAAAATTTGATTTTTCTTTTTTAACTTGTAATATTGTGTTGAACTAAAATAATTTAATTTTCAAAACATGATTTTTCATCATTGAGAACAACTCTTCTAGATAATAACGGAGACAGTTTTACGAATTACAAGTGTTCAACATTTGTATGATTTGTTATAAGTATTTATTTCAAACATTATTTAGCACATTATTATTATTTGAAAAAAATTGCGTGTTATTCTCTATCTTAAAATTTTAACGTTTTTTAGATTGAAACGACTGTTTTAAAGCGAAAAGTCCAAAAAGTGTCTTCAAGGATGGTAGATTTGTGAAAAAGGCTATACGCGGCAATGATAATTAAAAAATGTGTATATTCATAAATAAGTAAAAAAAAATAGAAAAATTGTTTACCGACCCTCTTAACCGATTACAAAAATATAATAAGCACATAGTAACTCAACGGTTTTGTTAATGATCCTTACATAATTTGTTTTTGTCAATAAATAGTTATAAATTGTGTTTCACTTAATATTTCCACTGTAATTTAACACACGACTTTACGTTGAGAAAAGTGCGTAAACATTAATTGCTCAACGGAATGACAACATATATGGCAACGAATACGGGTCAATGATAAGGTAAATAATAATAACAATGTTAATGTGTTAAAGCTTTCATGGATTGTTGATTTCCTGCCATTGTTTTCAGATGTATACACGAGTATAGTTACAACACTCGACCGAGTAATTACGCTCTGAAGATGGACTCTGAAATGAGTCCGAAACGTCAGCCCAAAAACTACACACGTGGATACATCTGAAAACAATGTCAGGAAATAACAATGTTATTAAAAAAAATTATAAAATAGAAGAACAATCATCGGTGAAGAAAATGCCGCGCGGTCCATTCATTATTGTCAACAGCGTGTTCTAGTGTCCAACTACACCGCCCATCAAGCGAACATCTTCTTGACCATGCGTTTGTACTGCTCGTTTCGGACGTGCACCCCGCGAGCGGCCACGTTCAAGTAGTGTTTGGCCACGGCGTTGTCGGGGTCGCGGTCGAGCGCGAGACGCGCGTCGGTCAGCGCGTCATCGAACATCCTCAGCTCGGCGGACGCACGGCACCGGCGCACCAGCGCCTTCAAGTTGTCCGGGTCGACGGCCAGCGCTTTACAGGACAGCCGACGGGCGTGGCCGTAATTACCCAGATGCAGCTGACAGGCGGCCATGTTGTTGCACACCGCGACGTACAGGGCGTCCCGGACATCGCGCGACTCGTCTGCGTGCCGGACGAACAGCACGGCCCCAATGGACCGGTTGAACATGTGGAACGCGTCCGCGTATCGCCTCAGACGGTACAGCCGGTTACCCGCGTCCTTGTGCCGCGCCGCCTCGGCCAGTTTCAGCCGGTCGTCCGTGCGCCACGTCACGCCCACGCGCTTCCGGACGGCCACCAACCGGACCCGGCCGGTCACGCGGCCGCCGCGTCCGTCACCCAGACAGTACTCGTGCAGCTCGTTCGGCCGCATCCCGTACAGCACGGCCTCCAGTCCCCTGTCCAGCACGCATTCCGTTTCACCCAGCACGAGCACCCGGCGGCATTCGCCAACGACGTCACCGCCGCCGAACACGACCGACGGCGAACGGTCCAGACCGTCGGACGGTCGGACGTCGGTCAACGCGACAGTGCACTCGTCGCCGATCAACGGCCTGAAGACCGAACGGTTGGTGGATCGGCTCGTCGTCCTGTTGCACCAGCCGCTGGTCGACCACCTCAAAAACGGGAATCCTGTTCATGGAGTCGACCGCGCGTTCGTCCACAGAACCTTCGAGAGTATCGTGTGTGTCGTCTCCCACGCACCGGTCTCTGCAAAAACGACGACGAGAAACGTGACGGAGCCTAGACGAGGGGTTGTAACCCATGTGTACCGACTCAGAATTACCGTAAACTCGCCTTTACATTTGTTAAACTCGTCTCTTCTCCTCCCCCCCCCCTCCAAATTAAAGCCACTGAATTCGTCCCGTTTACGTGTATGAATTTCTGATCACTCCACAGGCAGAATATAATGTATGGGACGGTACTGACGGGACGATACTTCACGTATTTGTCTGCGACCCCTCGGAGATAGGATCAGATGTAATGTGACAAAATTCACTGGGAGGTTTTTAACGACCGTCATACTTCGGATAATTTGTAAAACTCGAAAACCGAGTGTTTTACGCGATTTATATACGCGCCACAGCAGCAAGTACTAATTATACTTACCGGTTAGCGACGTGGAAAATTTATGAGTGAACAGCAGTAGACAGACACACTTTGTTGATACGCGAAATAGATTTTGAAACACACAGCCAATTCGTCGACAGTTCTCGAGTACAGCCGATGCAGCTGCAGAGGACAGTGCACTTTGCACGTGACGTTGATGACAAAGCCACCGTTCGGGGAAAAGGTTTATCAAGACGAACGGACCTACAAAATCACTATCATCGGTTACACTCTATATTTATGTATCGTCTACATTTAAAAAGGGAGGATCGATGGAATTAATTATGCCCTCTCATGTTTGGTTTAAAGTTTTAGCACATATACATGTAACATACATGTTATAATATTTAATTGTAATAAAAATTATTTCAATGTTTTATTTGTATTACGATTACTTCCCCCTCACAATTTGAAAAAGTAACCAAATAGTACTTGTTACTAATCCTTAGCAATGGTAGATTGTCAATGACTTGATTTCCCCTTGACCTTATCTTAACTCCCTCAGTCAATCAAAATTATTGTTAGTTATCATACACATCTACCCGAGTTAAAATACAATAGCAATATTATAAATATATATATAAATATATATATATATATATATATATATAATGTATTCTTGCCTAAATAATTTGTCTGGAACGTTATACTGAAACTTTCTTCACTCCAAAATTATCCGTATGGTTTAGTCTGTAAAACACTCCGGCATTATTCACCAAAACATATATACAGTCAAAATCTGAAAATAAACAAAACACAAGGCGCTCTGTACATTTATTCCATACAGGTCACACACAGTTTACCATATTAAATAATTGTAGGTGACTAGTATTAATGTTTAACAACACAAGACTACAGCAGTGTATTCGTACATAATACATGCTGAGTCAACAGAAAAACACACACACATACACACTCCTTTGTATACAAGAATGACAAAAAAACTGTGTCATTGTAATATTTAACTACAGAATAAGTTGCATGTTAGTATCGTGCAATAGACAGAAAATTTACATTTTTAATAATTCAAATTTTATTCATATAATATATAGTATTGGTAATTTTTAATTAAAGAAAAATTATATTAACAACATTTCTAATATAAAAAAATCCAATGAAATATTAATTACAATTTTTTGAAAAGTCCTGTTCAAATATTATTTTTTATCTACTATTATTTTTCACTCACACGAAAACACTTTAAATGGGAGGGGTTTAAGTTCACCCTATAAATTATTTGTGTTTAATTGTGTGGTGATGGGGCAAAGCCTCCAATGTCTTACATTCATGTTAAAAATATTAGCCCACCTGAAATTTTAATGGACTTCCATTTACGATAAAAATAAGAATATTTAAATTCTTTGTTATATGGTGATCTACAATATTAATTTTAGAATAGTGTTTTCTTTGAGTCATCAAACTATAATTTATAGTTTATTATTATTTACTACATTATTTTTATAACTTACATAGTTTGTTAAAAAAACGAATTCTCATTTTATTGTAACATTCACATGTTCATTTTTAATTTATGCAACATGAACAAATTTTAATTCATTGTTGAAAGTTTGATATTTAATTAATAGTGTAGATTTATGTATCACAATACATTATTTATTATCTTTAGATTATATATTAAACACTGATTTAATTAAGTGGATTTCATTCAAAGTTGAAAACAAATTTCACATCAATTTCACACCATGTTCAATAATAAAATATTTAGTGTGACTATAACAAATAGAATGATGGCTTATAAATAATATTTGAATATAAATAAGATATAAATTAATCTTTTTTGCTTAAAATTTGAAATCTTTATATTTTTTGCTTGTTTTTGCTTCTTGGGCCACTTTTCGTTTTTGCCCCTTTTTCTTTTCAGACTCTGTGCCATCATCTTCTCCGCCCTGCTGATCTTTCATTCTTTGCTCGTATCTAGCGGCCATTGCTTCAACATCTCCAGCTAATTCCAATTCAGATGGATCTAAACTGACTTCAACTTCGCCGGGTTTATTAGCAACTGCAGTTGGTATGTCGTACATATGTGTAGATGCCATCATAGAGCCACGTACAGTGTCTACCTTCTTCTCTGGCAATACATGATACAGTGGTTGTTGCTCGCTGCTTTCCATTTCAGATTCAATCTTTCGTTTTCGCAATTCAATATACTCAGGTGTTTCATAACCACTCGGCAATCCAGACATAATACCTGATGGTGTGGCTAGGCCTTCTGCAACAGGTGTTGCAATACCACTAGCGTCAACTGCCACTTCTTCGGTTTCCTTCACTTCTTCTTCCTCTTCTTCTTCTTCACTTTCTTCAGCATCAGATTCTGAATCTGGTTCTCCCCACATAGACTTATCGATTTGCTCTTCAGCTACATGTGATTCATCATAATCAGATGGAGTACCAAACACATTTCCATAAAGAGGTCGACCTCGTTCATCTACAGGAGGCTTACCCCAACCACCAGCATGGTAACCAAAAGAACATCCTTCGGGAATGGGAGCATTAAGACCAGGAATTTTAAGTGCTGGATAAGACGGAGGTGGACCATAACGTTGCATAGCAATAAGCCATGGTGGAGGTACTTTGTGAGCATTGTGACCAACCGGCATACCTAATGCAGTTCGCAATTCAGCACTCAAATCTCCAGGTTTTTTTTCTCTAAGCTTAGTTTCATATTCTTTACCCTCATAGTACAAATCACCATGAAGTGATAATCTAGGTTTTGTTTGTAACTTGAAAAACGCATCATGCAGTTTTTTGTAATCAATATCTATCTTTCCCATCTTGGGTCTAACTCTTTCTCTCATTTTATTTTTTAAAGATTTTTCATCTTCTTTTTCCTGATGAGCAGCTCTCATTTCCATGATACCAGTACGCTTAATGAAGTCAGGTAAATCAAATGGCGGTTTTTCAATACCTCGTTTACCTTGTAAATATTTACGCTTAAAACACCAATGACGAGGTACAGGTACTGTGTTACGGTGTGCTTTCAACTGTATTAAAAGATGGGGATCTCTAGCTGTCACATCGTGCATTTCTACAACATCTGGTCTAGAAACAAGTTGCTTAAGTTCAGCTACGCTTAAGCGAGTAACTTTTTTAAACTGTCTTCTTGATAACTTATCAGGTCCCTTAGGATGGTTTTCTCCATCTTTATCTTTACCATCATCATCATCATCTTCTTGTTCAGGAAGCTTGGGTACTTTCTTCAAATCCAAACTGGGTAATATGGCTTCTTGGTCTCCAAGTTGATCTGCTGGTTTCTGTTCTGGCTCAGGAATTTTGAAATTTTCAAACACTTTGGCATATTGTCGATACATAGGTACAAGGTTAAACACACTTAATGTTTCTTGTATATATTCAACCATAATATCTAATTTTTCAACCTTGTTCTCTTTATCCGAAGACAATAATGTTTCTTTTTCCTTTCGCTCATTTTTCAATTGCTTCTTCTTCTTTTTCTTATATTTCTTCTTTCTCCTTTTTGCTACTTTACGGTCCTTGGTAGACAATTTTACTACTTGCTCATCTTCGTCATCATCATCTTCGTCATCATAATCTTCTTCATTTGCAGTCTGTGTAACATCATTATCAATTCCTTCTGAATATTCTGATATCACATCAGTAATCCCATCAACAACACCCACTTCTTTTGCTCTTTCTTCTTTATAGTTCAATGCTTGTTCAAGAGCTGGAGGAAGAGCAACATCCTCACCAGGTGGATTTAGTGGTTCCTCTTCATTAACTTCAGGTTCGTACATTATTGATTGATATCACACAAGAAAATTGAACAGATATTTTAATTATAAAATAAGCTTACGGTCGTGAATAAATTTTGAAAACTTGTAAATGTTGGCATATATGAATTCAATATTCCAAAAAAATTCATCCAAATAGAAATCATGCAGCTGCTAATGTTTGAACTGTACTAGCTACCAATATTTTCGCACCTGGAAACACATATTTATTAATAATTCCATTATATTTTTAATAATTTACAACATTAAATATTTTACCTTTTTTAGCTAAATCAATGACAACCTCTCTACCAATTCCACCTGTGCCTCTAGTAACAATTACAACCTTATCAGTCAAGTCTTACATTTACAGATACCACCAGCTCAATTACATCTAAAATAATCAAAAATAAAACATTTTTAAAAATATATACCTATTAATACAAATTAGATAAGTTGTAAAAAAATTACATCATCAATATTACACATCAATTTATATTTTGACCGTTTAATAATTGTAAAATATTACTGAATCTTTAAAACATCCAAGTAATAAAACACATCAAATACATACATACAGTAAATGTCATTAGTAAGTATAGATTGTATGAATTTCCAACATATAAGTATTGCATATATGTTTTTAAAGATAAAAGAATAAAATATTTTAAGCTAAAAATAATTTGGTTTGTTAGTGCCCTTTATTTTAGTTTATATATTTAGTCATTTGATAGATAATTGATAAGCAAACAAACTGTATGCTACAATAATAAGTACATATATTAACAGTAAAAATATATTTCAATACAGATTCAAATTCAAATTCAATGTGAGAAGAGCCAGGCAAAGAAATTATCATGTGTTGCATTTCATAAGTTCAATTAAAAAGTGGAATAAACCCAATATACAAATATAAATTGTAAATAATAGTTAATAAAATGAATATTTGGAATACAAATAATAACAACCCCTAGGAATATTAAAAAAAATCACAAAAATAATACCTGGCAATATTAATAGTAATAAAAAAAAATTTTGAAAATTTTAACTTAACTAGAGTAAATAAGTTAATAATATAGTAACCAAACATCTATTTAACAATTAACTTTTTTTAATTTGTTAAAAATACATTTTAACATGAGTTATAACGTATAACTAACTTGCCAGACTTGATAGTAAGTTTTTAATTAACAAAGCAGGTATGGCAAAAAATTGTATAACAGTATACTTCAAATACACACATATTATAACATTTTATAATTGTTGGTCATAAATTGACATAATATAAGGGAATCAAACATAATGTAAAATGGATATTAGCATTAATATAGTATAGTTAAAAGTAAATACAAATTATAAAAGTAAATTATGAATTGTAAACTTAGATGCTCAATACAATAATAAATTTAAATGTCCATGTATTCTGAAAATAATAGGTAACATGGATCCATTAAAAATTAAAATTTTACATGATCATATTTATAATGCTAATAACCAGACTCTAAATGTTCTAAAAACATTAAAACAAATAAAAGAGAGAGCTACAATTTCAATATATACTCTATCTTAAATTTTTACACAAGTCATAAAATATTTCTAATATCAATAAAATGTAACACATTTTACAGATTAGTTTATTTTATGAACCTAATCGATCATGATATTGTTCACATAACAGTCTGGTAAAAATACTTTTGGTCCATCCACAATCAACAGAAAACATTACACAATTATTAAAATATGGTACATTGCACAACCGAATATGAATTTTATGGAATATTAATTATTATGACGTACTTACCATTTTACAAGTTTCCAGTCGAAAATAACTAAGTTTCACTGTTAATTGACAGTTGGATTTTTTTTTAATTACATAAAAAGCTTTAATGCACCACTAGGCGAACGTCCCAAAACGAGGGAGACTAAACCAAAAATTGTATTTCAACCCTTAGAGTTAATAATTTTTTGGATTTAACTATTATTAAATCGTTGACAAAGAACAGTCACGCTTAGAAAGCCTAAAAAACCACACAGCTAAGAGTGGGGACAGTTAGATAATAAACACCGAACAGATAATGAAGGACGCCGCGCATATTACAAGGAGGTTGTAAGTGTTCGCGCCTTTTTCGACTAAATTTTAGGTTACCTAATCATTACAAAGTTTGGCTTCGACCAAATAATGATCTCCAGACTTCACAGGTAATTCCATTAATATCCAATAATTTAAGAATTTATTTACGTTTGCGACCATGTCGTAAATTAAATTACTGATCATTATTTAATTTAAATTGTATAAATAGTGAGCTTTTCGTTAATATAATAGTTTAGTTTGAAAGAAACGCTGAATTTATTCGCGGTACCTACAACATTAATTTTCATTTGAAAGTAACCCTATCCGTTTTTTCTATATTAATTATTGTTACAGTCAGATATTGAAGTAAGTGAAATTATTTTATTGGACACTCCGATTATACAATATTGTATACTATGATTAATACACTGTTGGGTAAGTGGTATTTAAAAAGTAACCAAGTTAAGTTACAAGTGCAATGGTATTACGTTTATAATATTAAATAAGTTTATTCATAAAAATAAAACTAATTAGTTATATTATAAAATATCAAGCTATACTGAAAACACAATTTATTTATATGAAAATAAAGCAAGTCATTATTAATGTTTATTAATTTATTTTATACAACAAATTATCATCAAAGTTTTCACTTATACAATCCATTTTTTGGTACCAATATCCCCTGTTACATTAAAAAGTCTTTTATTATTACTATAGAAATATTTGAAGAAAATGGTGTATTAAACATTACGAACATTCCTTTTATTATGGTTAAAATTTTTAAATCGCTTGAACAAACAATGTTATATATGGTTATAAAAACACATTATTTAAATGATATAAAATTGAATAACAGCAGAAATATTGAACTCTATTACAATATAATATACACTCAATAATTATAAATAAACAATCATACTACCCAACATTGTTAATATAATATTCATATTATAAATTAGATACTATTTTATTTGTAGTATGATTAAAAGTGAAGGTGTGTCACCTTCTAAGATAGTGAATGACTCAATAAAACGTGAAAACATGTTTTCATCTGACGAAGAAGATGACAATTTGACATATGCACAACTCAGAGAAAAAAGAATGAAAAAGAATATGGATATGTTGGAGTAAGTTTTATATATATATATATATATATAACTCTTGTTATTATATTTAATATCTGGAAACCAAGTCTTGTTTAAGTAAAGATTGACCAAAGTTATTTTTTTATTTTAGTTTAAAAAATTGGTATTTAATTGTTTTTAAAGACCTGAATAAGAAAGTCAGATATGCTCATTTGCGTTTTTAAATAAATAACTTTAAACAAAATATTGTTATATTGTCATACAATCATAGATTATTAGCAACCACATATATATTTTCTTTTTAAATTTATATTATATTTTCTTTCTATGCACGTTATTATATTATTATTTATTATATAATTATTATTATATTATCATCTTCATACGATTTCTTTCATTTTTTTGTAAATAACATACAAATCTATAGTTCAATTTTCTTTTTCTTATTACCAATAAATAAATAACTAAATCCTTTTTTTTTTTTGTAAATGTTTAAGTATGGTTTTATTTTTATATAACTACTTCTTTAGATTTATTTGGACTCTAAGAACATTATATAACTACGATCACAATAAATATTTAACTTTTATTTCAAAATAACTTTCTCTTATAAATAAAAACTATTTTTTTTTCCGTAAATATGGAGTAAGTATTAATACTAATTAAGTATCAATTGTGTATAAAGTATGAAAATATATATATGTTTGTCTATTCCTATCAAAGAAATAATAATAAAAAAATAACTTTTCAATTTGTAATTTATAAATAATATTATTAAAAAAAAAAATTATATTTTATGAGTATTTTGAAATGATTAAAATATTTTAACTGAGAATTTAGTGTATATATATAATGTACAATTACAATAAAATCCAATATACATAATTGAGTATTTAAACACTTTTCATTAGATTAAAATATGGATACATTTCAGTATACTAGGTATAAATAAAGCTGCCGAGTGTTTAGCAAATAGCATAAAAAAAAATGTATCAATTGTGAAAAAATCAACTAGTTCAAATAAAACTGCCCACAAAAATATAAACACTTTGTAAGTACTAAATTATTATTTATTCACATTTGTTATTTAGTTATATATATATATATTAAACTATATGACATATACATTTGCAGAAGACCTACTTTGAGACGTTCATTGAGAATAGCAAATATAATTGAACCTGAAGTTTCAATTGAAGCAACCCATTCTATTAAAGTTGAATCTTCATTTACTAATAATACTAATTATGAAAGTTTTAAATCTAATGTAATCAATGAAGGTGAATGAAGGAATATTTAAATTTTGAAATAAAAATATACCAATCATATTAAATAATAATTATAATTAATGTTAATTCTTTATTATTATATTATTATTATTTAGACTCCATATCAATTCCAGAGGAAGACACAGAATTTTTTGAAAAACTTAGTGCAGACTTAGTCATTAAAGAAGCTATTAATGACTTTCACACATGTGACTTTGATAAGTATACAATAAATTCTAAATTTTTTATTTTAAATACTTATTTAAAAAAAATTGAACAGTCTATACAATATTCATTTTATGTAAGATTTCAATATTTGTATAAATATATTAGCAATTTCTTTTTATAACATTTACACAAAAGTAATGCATACATAAAAATAAAGAAAAATTATAATTAATATTTCAAAACTAACCACTTATTCTTGGTTATTCAATCAGTATTAATTATAAAACCCCATAAACTTTATTTAAAAATCGTATAGCCATAAAATACATATATATATACCATATTTATAATATATATTGTTTTTTAAATCGCAGTATGATTTTCAACTTTCACGTTTAAGCTTATCTGAAAATAAATTATTTCATTAAACTCCTACTCTACAGTGCCTGCATACATGTATCTAAGATCTGCTAGAAATAAATAAATAATTTAATTTTAAAATAATGGTAACACATAAAGCTAAAACTTTTTAAAATTTGTATTTAGATTTACTAAAGTGGTAAAAAGTCTTGAAATGAATGAACAAACATTAAAAGTAAATAAAAATCGTATTTATTCCATTGCTATTCATCCTTCAGAAACATCTTTGATAATTGCAACTGGTGACATGAAAGGAAATGTAGGTAAGATCATTTGTATAATAAAATAATTTATCATAAGAATAGAAATATTTGTTATTTAATAATAATACAAATAATTACATTTGTTAGCATTAAGTAATGGTCTAAATGATTCGGAAGTGCATAATTATCAAGTACATAATGGTCCAGTGAACTGTATTTCGTTTTGCACATGGGATCCACTCAAGTTATTTTCAACCAGCCATGATGGGTCAGTCAGATGTGGTGACATTGTTAAACGCACTTTTGATATTGTCAGTAAGATTGATTTACTCATTGTTTTTGTTCTTTAGTTATACTAATCAAACCTTATACTGTTAAAATAGATTTATACAACAGACTTATGTGCGACGGAAGAAATGAAATACACGCATACCACTTGGCATACTGAATATGAAAGAAATCTTCTAATTGGCAATGGTATGTTATTCATTTAAATATATATATCCGTTGTATGTATTTTAACATTGTGTCATAATTATAAATAGTAAATACATTTTTTAGGTTCTGGTCGTGTAGATATGATTGATCCGCGAATAAGCAATAAAATATGTGTTACTGTATGGTGCCATCAAAGATCTGTACGTACAGTTCAATGTCACCCATTGCAAAATCATTACTTTTTAACATCATCTGCATTAGGGTAATAATTATCAATATTTGTATACGCGTTATTGGTTTTTTTTTAACTATAGTTAAATTATGCTTCACATTGTTTTGTTTTGTTGTTATAATGTATTTATGTATGTAATTTTAGAGAGGTTTTCTTGTTTGACATACGAAGTCCGACTGACAAACAAATTAATCCAGTTTTACGATTTGACCATTCTAGAGCACTGACAAGTGCATTCTTTTCTGCCTCTGGTACAAATATGGTTTCAACATCTAATGATAACTTTATCAGAGTCTTTAACACCAATCAATTAAAAAATGAAGCTACAAGTAAGTTAAACAGTCTAAAAATATAAATATATTTTTTTCTTGAAGATAGAATTATTTACATTTTGTACTGATACTGATATTTCATTTAAATTTAAAATGTATATATTATATATGGTTTAAATTATGCTCAAGTTATTTATTATTAAATGTTTTATGTCTTGAAGTAATTTTTTCAAAAAAAATCTAGTTAAGTTCTTTATAAAAAGGTTACAAATTAAAATCTTAAAAGCAATGTCTCATAAACTCATATATTACATTTTATTAATGAAATATTATGTACTAATTTATTAGTTACTTTTTAGAACCTGTGACGAAAATAAAACACGAAAATTGTACGGGACGTTGGCTTTCTGTATTTAAAGCAAAATGGAATCCAGGAAGAGATGATGCATTTTTTGTTGGTTCAATGCAACATCCAAGAAGAGTATGTGTTTATAATAATCATTACTTATCAAATAAAAAAAAAAAAGTTAAAAATATAAATATACAAAAAATATTTATTTTAATATGTATATTTTTATTTTATTTGTTTATTTGTTTATATATATTTTTTTTTACTACTTCATTATTTATTATAGCTATAATTACATAGCAGATTTTTAGGTTTTCAGTTTAAAATATGATGTAAAATATGAATATACTTTAGAGTTTTATTATTAAAAACCGGTAAAATATGTCCAAAAAATGCTTTAACATAAAAAATATACCATATCCCTCAAAGTATTGTATATTCATATGCTAATTATTTTATTTACATATAGAATGGTTTTTGAAGTATGTTCACTCTTTGTACTTATAAATACAAATGTTTAGGCAAATAAAATAGGTATAAATAAATGTATTATCGAAGAAAGCATTAGTAATTTTCAAAATAATCGCTCTTAAAACTAAAACATATCTAATACTAATAAAAAATTAGAACTCAGGAAATGAACAAATATGATTTAATAGACAATCATACAGTATATTCTGAAATATTTATATAATATTATATTATATATTATAATATAAGCTAAATATTCTACAAAATATGATCTAATATACAAAAAAAAAATTCTACTAATACTGTGATAGGCAATTTGCCTACATTTATTTTACTCCAGTCGATCTATATAAAGTCAATAAATATATGCAAAAACATAAATATCCACCATCTTAAAAATATTTGTGTTAAACTGATAGCTGCACATTAAATTTATATTTTTGTACTTTTAAAATTGTTTTAAATAGTTTAAACTTACATTGTGATTAAATCCTTATGTATTTCTAGCTTCAAATTTATCGTTCTGACGGAAATATATTGCATAATCTAATGTCTAATAATATGTCAACATACTGTCCAGTCATAGAAGTACATCCAACACAAGCAATCTATGTTGGAGGAAATTCGTCTGGTCGTTTACACATATTTAGCACTAAGGAACAACTGCTGTAAAGAGTTATTTTCTTTCAAAACAACTCTACATATCATTATATATATATATATATATTATTAAACGCAATGTATTTATATTGGACGATTATTTTTGTGTGTTTAAAAAGTTATATTGATAAAAAAAAATTTTAAAAGAAAACTATCAAAATTGTGTATCAGTCCAAATTCAAATTAAATTATTGAAAAGCTATTCATAATTGAAAAATTATTTATGAAACAGTTTAATATTGTGATCAGAAATCTGATACATTAGTTAACTGAAATGACAATTCTAATAGAATCATTAATGTAAATTTTTAAGACTAATATAATCTACTGAATAAAATGTATATCTTAAGTTTCATTTTAATTGCTATATTAGTTATATATTATTTTTAAAACATATAGTTATAACGTGAACAGAATAAACTAGAATTTCAAAAATATAATTTTATATAGTTTTATTATTGATACAACACATTTAAATTTAATAATAATTCTTTCAAGTCTACTATAATATGATTTTATGTGATTGTAAAATATGGAAATACAAATATATTTTACTTAGCATAGTAAATATTTTTAAGTTGAATATTTGTATTTACACTTCTATTAATTACCAAACCAATTACATATGTAAAATTTAATTTAATTTGAAAATTAATAGTTCCAGTACTAAGAATTAGTACTAGTATAATCAAAGTTCAAAAGAAAAAAAAATTTTCATAAATTGGTCTTTATCTAAAAAGACATTTTATGTTATTACTAAAAATTATATTATTATAACATAAAAAAAAAAAGTAATATCTTAAAAATCGATAAATTTAAAAAAAAAATAAGGATGTTTATGCAATTAAAAATTTGAATAACAATTGAGTGAATTGAAATAATATTCCTTAGTATATTAGTTTCAAACATTTCATTTTTCAGGTTGACAATAGAATTGAAGAACAAATAATATCTTTGGTCAAACAAAAAATTCAATAGTTGAACATCCCATTTCACGATTTAAATTAAATTTCTTTTATTCTTATTGTGATCACCGTTTAAGATCTCCAAGGTCTTCAATGTAATCTTCATCAATCTCTGGCCACTTTTCGGGTATTATATCAAACAAGTCATCTTTCACATCACCCTGTATGACAATTTCATCATCACCTGTCACGCTCGATCCACAAGCAAATTTGGTACCAAAAAATTTAGCTGCAACTTTCAAATCAATATTAAATGTGCTCAAGCCAGTGACAACAGTAACAGATTTCTTTTTGCCTCTTGGTGCTCTGGATAAGCACACCTAAACAATTTTCATATATCAGCTGATGTGTCCAATATTTAATTTCATTGTGAAGTATGCTTACTTGTTTAGGACCATCATCTTTCTTCTTCGACTTTACCATACCCTTACCGCCACGTTTTTGCCGTTTTTTTTCATCGGAATCATCACCACCAGCAGTACCGCTAGATGTCATAATTCTACTAAACTCATCTGGTAGATATTTTTCAAGCCATTCCCGACAGCGATCTGTGTCTGAGGAAAAATCACAATACTCTGGTGGAAGCGTACAATTACCGCAGTATAAAACTTTTAGAGGATAAGACGGTTTAGAATTCAATTCTTCTTCGGCCATATTTCTTAAAGAAAAATATTGTTACTAAGATAAATAGACATTATACATTAAATTGTTGCTGATATTGTAATTCTGATAACGGTTTTTAAATAAAAAATAAATTATTAATTTAAGTTTTTATGCTACACGAACATGCAAAGATAAAGAATTATATTACACTAAGAATTTTCTCATAGATTTGCGTTACAAAATTGAGTAGTAACACTATTACATTTCAAATAACAGCAGAATGAATCACAAAAATGAAAATAAAACTTTCCGATTTACTTACATTTAATGATGTATACTGTATATAAAATTATGTTAAATGTACAATTATTTACAAAAACTAAACGAGTTAAAATAATATTTTCAGACTTTAAATTTTAAATTATATTATAGTTTGAGACTTGAGGTAAAAAATTTTTTTATTTCAATAAAATATTATCAATTTTAAAAATATAAAAAATTGAGCATTAATCTTTTAAAAACATAACCTAAAATATGATAACACGTATAATTCGCATGGAACATTTTTTGGCGGTAAATAATATTATCAATTACATTGTGATGTGTGAAGATCGTAGATTTATGTATCTGTTAAACAACTGAATCTGTTTCGTTTTGTCTCATTTTTTAAGGGATTTTAGAAATGAGTAAGTACCGGTTATATTACAGACAATGTTTCTAACTATTAAATTTAATAATGTTTAAAGCATGAGCGCAATTAGTATGGACTTGTCCTTTCAATACTAACATGAAATAAAGTATTTCTAAATTCATCAAACCATATTTTTAAATAAATAATCGTATTTTTAACATAAAATTGTTTGTATTTTCTGCATAAAGCTATAATTACAGCTCACTTGGCAGAACGTTAATGTATAATTTTTCATCATCACATGGGCACTTGTTAGTTTTTACATGGGTGTGATTCAGTAATTGTTTAATGTATTTAAACGGTAAGAATTAAGTGTAAAATATATGTCAGTCACCATAAATATATTATCCAATATTTTCTAAATGTATATTGATCAGAGAAGTAAAAACGTTTAATTTGTACCAAATAAACTGTTTAATAAATACCAAAATTCACAGACATAATTAAAATATTGTTTTCATATTGTATAATGTTAATTATTGTTATTTAGTTATAGTCTATGGATGACACAAATAATGTGTTTTAAAATATTTAACTTCAATAAGAAAAATACAAATACAAACGATGTTGTTCAATACAATACTCATAGATTAACTACGAAAAGAAATGTGTTATAAGACATTGTTCTAGTTGTGTCGTTGCCATGACATAAAAGTGTTATACTAATTAATCCACCAAACTTCAAATGTGATCTAGAAAGTATAGTCTACTTAAGTAAAATAAAATAATAAAAGTATTGTTTTATAATTAGTATTATATGTAACTTAAAATATTGTTCATTAAAGGAATTGAAGTGTGTGAATCTCTCTTGTGGAAATTGTTTAAGGTTATGGGTACTATAACCCTCCCAAGATTTTAAAGCTAGTTGCACCACTAGTTTAAAGGTTTTGTTTTCGAATATCATAACAGGAACCATCTGGTTCATTGATATTATTGAATTTGTCGAAACATTTGTACACGTTCATGAAGGAAAGTAGACATTTGCCACGCGAATAATACAGATATAAAAAATAATTTAATTTTTAAGTATAAATTTATTGTGTATAACGTTTAATATACATAAATAATTCAACAAATAAATATAATTATCAATACCTAATGAGTATATGAAAAATGAAAAAAATTAGTATTTAATGTTTAATAACATTAGTAATTTTTGTTAAAAAGTTAGAAATTGTCTTGAATTTTCTTTTACAGCATGATATGACTCAGTACTTGTTGGATCACTAAAATATACCATTCTAAATTACATTTAAACAACTACGAGTTATACAATTAAATCAAATTCACTTATCTGGTAGAATTCAGTGTTATTTTACTATTATTGTCACACTATACACATATATCATACACCTATGGGCTACATTTATTCTATTGAACGTCAAGATATATCTATTGGATAAACATACAAGTCTAATAAAAATGTTTCCAATATTTGTTGATGAATGCTAGAGTTTAATATTTATTTATTTACTATATTGGATGTTCGGCAAAAAAATTAGTCTGATATTAATTATTCGCATACACTAATCATAACCAATCGACATTTGTAACAATGTCTTTATTACACTTCGCGTGCTTATGCTCAATATATTATAAACTGTATCATCATTTAATTTACATTGTTCGGTGAAAAAATGTGCGTTTACCCTTATAAATGTATGAATTATATAAAATTAATTCAAAAGCCTTTTGCTTTTGATAAATTCTTATTGTACTTATTGTTACTATTATTGACTAATATTATAATAAGTTAATATTTGGTACACACAATTGAAATGTCAAGTAGTATTTTATAATTATTTAATGCATTTGTATTCAAATCCAGCATTATTTTACATTATGCAATAAACCAATTTGAAATTAAAGTTTTCAATTATGTACACTTAGATTATTTATTTTAGATAAGATACTTAATAAAATATAATGAATTATTGATTAAGTATTATTTTTATTGTTTTTCAGCATGGTGAAATAAAGTTTTTATATATAGTCATATTCAACTATTCATAATCAAAAAAATCGAGTTACTTATAATACTACAACATATTTAGATAACACAAAAGTAAGTTAAATGCAGATTTATATCTATCTGTGCAGTTATTTTACATTAAAATTGAAAATTTAACTATTACATTATAGGAATTCAAAGTACTATGGACTCTTTTCTTAAAACTGGAAAACTCAATCACCAAGACCAACAATCTACCAGTAGTAGTCTGAAGAGTAAAAATGTATTGCGAGGAATCTCTGATAGTACTACACCTTGGGTCGAAAAGTATCGACCCCGCACAGTCGATGAAGTATCTGAACAGTCCGAAATTGTAGCTGTACTTAAGCAGTGTTTAGAACAAGGTGCTGATATGCCTCATCTATTGTTTTACGGACCTCCTGGTACAGGTAAAACAAGTACCATAATTGCAGCTGCCCGTCAGTTGTTTGGAGACATGTACAAAGAACGCATGTTAGAACTAAATGCTTCCGACGATCGTGGTATTCAAGTGATTCGGGATAAAGTGAAAACCTTTGCACAGCTTACAGCTTCTGACAGAAGACCAGATGGTACACCATGTCCATCATTCAAAATTGTCGTCTTAGATGAAGCAGACTCAATGACAGCACCAGCTCAAGCAGCGCTCAGACGTACCATTGAGCGTGAGACTAAGACTACTAGATTCTGTCTTATTTGTAATTATGTGAGTTGCATTATTGATCCATTAACGTCCCGTTGCTCCAAATTCAGATTCAAACCTCTGTCACATAATATCATGCTGACTCGTCTTGAACACATATGTACAGTAGAAGGAGTAAAATGTGCGCCACGAGTGCTGGCACGATTAGTCGACGCTTCTGGAGGAGATATGCGTAGGGCAATCACGTCTCTCCAAAGTACTGCTAGATTGAAAGGAGACGAAGGTATTGAAGAAGCAGATGTACTTGAGGTCATTGGCACTGTACCAGACGTCTGGTTAGACCGTATAATGGTCATTGGTCGTACATACGATTATCAACAAATGGACGATTTTGTGGAAGAACTAATATACGAGGCATATTCAGCAGCTCAGATTTTAGAGCAATTACATGATAAAATTGTGTTTGATTTGGATTTAAATGACAAACAAAAGGCGTTAATTTGTAAGTCTATAAGTATTTGTGCCTATAGACTGCAAGAAGGTTGTAGTGAGTATGTCACTCTTTTAAATCTAATATGTTCAATTGCTAAAGCATTAAAGGATTAAAAAATGTTTAAATGCATTATAATAATTTTTTTTCTATTACTAATTTTTCTATTTCTATTTCTTTTTTAATAATATAATATATAAAAAAAATATATATAAAATCTCATACTAATAATTAATATGTTTTTCTTCGTGTATATATTTGTGTGTGTGTGTGTGTGTGTAGGTGTGTGTGTGTGTGTGTGTGTGTGTGTGTGTGTGTGTGTGTGTGTGTATGTTGTTATGGTAACATTTTATTGATTTTAAATTTATTCCCTTTCAATATCCTGGATACGCCATTGTGACATTTATTTAGCGCGGCAAAAAAAATTTGCGCGCGGCGAACACATGTAGAGGACAAGCGCCAATATTTATTCATTTAAGTGCGTTAAGATATTGTTTTTCAACGATTCATCTCGCGTCCACCACCGCAAACTGTACAACGACACGGTGGTGGTAGGACAAATTTGAATCGAGAATTCCGCCGAAACACAAGTAATCGTTAGGTATGTTTGTGTGTGTGTGCGTGTGTGTGTGCGTGTTTGTGTTCATGTATGTTATGGTAACATTTTATTGATTTTAAATTTATTCTCCCCCTTTAAATATCCTGGATACGCCATTGTGACATTTATTTAGCGCAGCAAAAAAAACAACGACACGGTGGTGGTAGGACAAATTTGAATCGAGAATTCCGCCGTAACACAAGTAATCGTTGACGTATATAGCGAAAGGCGATCACGCTCGTAGGCACGTCGCCTGACGATTATCAAGATACCGTGTGTGGTAAAACTGTATCAACCGTAAATTAAACCACTTACCTGACTAGTGAATAATCGTTACGTGTTGTAAATATTGCTCACATCCGAGAGTAGTCTACCCGGTGAAGTCCATCGCGAACAGAAAAGATACTTATCGTAGATCTACTAATCGAGTTACAACGTTGAGACGTTGTTAACAAATTTACCTGTACAAAAATGATGATATTGGAAAATGTTTAACTAAAGACAATCAAATTACATAGATGCTTGTCAGATATAGGACAATACCATCTGTATCCCACGGATCATACAATTATTATAAAAATATATAAAAATATCACATGCACCTTCGATAACATAAATACAATAATTGCATATGCTAAAAAAAAAAAAAAAATACAATATTTTGATGCTTGACTTGATGTGAAAGTGCGCGTCGATATCGTCTTCAAACCAAATTTTGCAGCGAACTGTACAGAACCGACTATTGTGTGACAACTCTGCTTCACGAATTCCGACGAAACTAGAATAACTGACGACGTGCTCAGAGAATGCTAAAATTATCAGTACATATCGTGAAATACAAAGTCGATGTAAGTGTTCACAAACTACTATATAAAATATAATAAAATTACATCGATCCTGGGACGGTACAAATGGTAAACCGAACTCGCTCTTAGACGCGTTGTCAGGCAAAAACCTTAATATCAAATTTAGTAAATTAACACCGACTGTAAAAAAGAAACCAAATAATTCCTGTATCGTGAACAATCGTAAAGAAATGAAACTGCTCACATCGTATCGTATTCTTTTTGACGAAAACTATTGCGCGTAGAACCCATATGATTTGTAGATCTTCTTCACGAGGAACATCGTTGTGAAGTTCTTAGCAAAGTTCCTCATTGAAACATGTCGATGCTTTCAATAGTTTTTACTCGAAACAATAAAATCACATACATGCTTGTCAAACATATCAATTTACATAATACTAAATATTTAACACAATGTTAAAAAAAATCTATATATTGTTTCTTGTCATTATATATGTAGTAATACAAAAAAATATAAAAAAAGAATTAAAAGATTAAATGGTGAAAGGAAAAATAATTGGGAGTATGAAATGATTTGAACTAACACGAGTCAAGGGGTGTGAATTCGAGAACCGTCTTGCCTGTTCAATAAGAAATAATAACAATAATATCATGCAATTATATAATAAGTTTATTACCTTTTTTGTCGTATTGAAGATTTGCCTGTTACGGATTTCAACTCTTGTGGACAATTTTTTTATTAATTAACGTAATAACTTGTAAATCAAACAGAATATGAAAATGATAGGTTGGGACGCCGTCTTTGAATTGATGCAAAGTCAGCGCTAAGAAATAAAGAACAACTCAAAAGATGATTTCCACGTTGTAAGAAATTAGAGTTACCTAATTCCGGAAAACCGATCTGTTGAGTCGTTCTTGATAAGTATGCGTATACTCTTAGGTAGACAGAGACGGTCTGTCTGTCAGGTGGACTGTGACGATCTAAGTGCCCTCTGAAAGCTGGAGGGCGTATTTATCGATATATTTTGAAGAACATATACTAAGACTTCGGTCCCACAAGGTTATCGCTTATTTATTTTTCCATTTTCTGCGAATTTTGTGCAGTCCAAAATTTGTTCGTAGTGTCAAAATCTGCGACCTTTGTGTTCACCTGATTAAATATGTGTGATTCATATTGTTCTTATTTCTTTTCTCTTCTTCTTTTTTTTTTATATATTTACTATTTCTGTTATCGAGTATAATATAATTTTGTTTCATACATTAATTGTTTTATATTAAAAATCATATTGAAGTATGATAGCGAATTCTTCTTATGGGACTGAAATGTTTTAGGTGTATTATACAAATATGTAAAATACGCATTAAATTATATGTGTTTATAAAATTACTATTATTGTTATTCCTATAGGGGATTTATGATCGGCGTTCCGAGAAAATTGAGCTCTAATATATTTATTAAAATTTAAACTAAACTAAGTGTTCATAATAAAAACTAATACAGAAGTAGTTGTTAAATATTACAAATTCATTTCCAAATAATTTTTGTAATGATATGAACGTATATTAGATGCATTTGTTAAAGTATAATCTATAAAATTTTATTTTCTATAACATGGTCTCAGTTATGATATGAGTGCATATCATTACATATATAAGAGCACATAAATAACGCATTTCAAAATATTTGGACTTATCAAAATCCACGAGCTGTACAACAACCAGGCAGGTATGCGACAATGCCGATTCGCCATTTTTGGCGAAACACTAGTACCCGTCGACGTGTAGAAAACACACTCAAGTCCGATTCGTACGATCGTTAATTTTTATTAAAAACTAACAAACGCAAGAAAACACACGTCGACGGCAAGACACCATATTTTTTTTTTTGCATGCTACGATATCGTTATTCGGCAAATTTGCAAGCGTCCACCGTTTTTGGCTGTACAACAACCAAGCAGGGATGCGACAATGCCGATTCGCCATTTTTGGCGAAACATTAGTACCCGTCGACGTGTAGAAAACACACTCAAGTCCGATTCGTACGATCGTTAATTTATATTAAAAACTAACAAACGCAAGAAAACACACGTCGACGGCAAGACACCATATTTTTTTTTTTTGCATGCTACGATATCGTTATTCGGCAAATTTGCAAGCGTCCACCGTTTTTGGCTGTACAACAACCAAGCAGGGATGCGACAATGCCGATTCGCCATTTTTGGCGAAACACTAGTACCCGTCGACGTGTAGTAAAGACAGTCAAAGCCGATTCGTACGATCGTTAATTTTTATTAAAAACTAACAAACGCAAGAAAACACACGTCGACGGCAAGACACCATATTTTTTTTTTTGCATGCTACGTTATCGTTATTCGACAAATTTGCACGCGTCTAGTCTTGTAAATTGTAATGATATGCACTCATATCGTAACTGAAACCATATAATAAAAAATAAACTTTAATAGATTATACTTTAACAAATACATGTAATAACATACGCTCATATCATAACAAAAATTATTTGGAAATGAATTTGTAATATTTAATAACTATTTCTGTATTGGTTTTTATTATGAACACTTTTTTAGTTTATATTTTAATAAATATATTAGAACTCAATTTTCTCGGAACATCGATCATAAATCCCCTATATGAATAACAATAATAAAAATTTTATATTCACATATAATTTAATGCGTATTTTATACATTAGTATAATACACATAAAACATTTCAGTCCCATAAGAAGAATTCGCTAACAGACTTACAATATGATTTTTAATATAATACAATTAAATTAACAAACAAAAGAATATTATACTCGATAACAGAAATAGTAAATAAATAAAAAAAATAAGAAGAAGAGAAAAGAAGAAAGAACGAGACGAATCACACATATTTAATCAGGTGAACACAAAGGTCGCAGATTTGTGACACTACGAACAAATTTTAGACTGCGCAAAATTCGCCGAAAATGGAAAAATAAATAAGCGATAACCTTGTGGGCCCGAAATCTAAGTATATGTCCTTCAAAATATATCGATAAATACGCCTTCCAGCTTTCAGAGGGCACTCAGATCGTCACAGTCCACCTGACAGACAGACCGTCTCTGTCTACCTAAGAGTATACGCATACTTATCAAGAACGACTCAACAGATCGGTTTTCCGAAATTAGGTGACTCTAATTTCTTACAACGTGGAAATCACCTTTTGAGTTGTTCTGTATTTCTTGGCGCTGACATTGCATCAAGTCAAAGGCGGCGTCCCTACATTTCATTTCTTATTCTGTTTTATTTACAAAGTTATTACCTTAATCAATAAAAAAAAATAAATTGTCCGCATGAGTTGAAATCCGTAACAGACAAATCTTCGAGACGACAAAAAAGGTAATAAACTTATTTTATACTTGCATGACATTATTGTTATTATTTCTTATTGAAAGGGGGTTACCCTTTTTATATTTTTTTGTTTTACTACAAAATGATCATGGACTATAAAGGATACCACATACCTGACTGGTGAATTAACGAAAATGGGTCGCCAATCTGCTCATCACCGATCGCTGTCTATCTCACGAAATTATTGAGTGGAGAAAAGTTTCATTGTACATCTACAAAATTACTAAGTTTAGAAAAACGTAATAAATTTTTCGATGCAAAATACTGATATTGTTAGTTTCAACTCAAAATCCTCATAGATGCACGTAAGACTTATGACAATATTTTGTATCCCACAGATCATAGTTTACTATATAATATTATAATTATTTCCACAAATCATAGAATTATTATAAAAAAACATACAAATTGCGTCTACTATATACAACAATTATAATCGCGATTAAAAAAAAAACCATATGTTTATTGATTACATTATATATAAGTACCTACAATTTTGTATTTACAAAGTTCCAAAGTTCTTTGCCCAACTTACAATACAGGCGGGATTCAGAACGCTGAATCCAAAAACTCCGTCGGAAAATATGTAGACGTCAGTGCATTTAACACAAAAAGTGATTCAACGTCGCCTTTTTCAAAGGACATGTTCGCGGCAAGAACACTCGCGACAATCGACAAGATTTATTTTAACGCGTAAATTTTTTACTTTGCAAATTTTCTCGGTCCACCGCCGCCAGGGTACAACAACCCAAGGGGTATGACAACGCAGAATCGCCAAATCCGCCAAACATGGTAAGTCGACTCCACAAAAATACTAGGATTATTTAAAGTTAGAATTCTGTATGGATAACAAGTACATAAAATTTGGACGGTACGATGGCAAACTGAATACGCTCTAACTCTCGTCGGACAATTACTAAAATAGGTATAAAATTAAATACCGTTAAAAATCTACATTTTACAACGTAAACGAGACCCTACGTAAACTGTTCATATCCGATCGTATTCTACTCGGCGAAAGTCATCGTGCGTGTAAACGATAATTATTATAGATCTACTACAAAAAGAACAATATTGAAATTTTAACAATTTACGATGCGAAATCTGATATTGCCAACTGTTCATTTCTTGAAAATCTAATAATTCTTGTCAGACATATGACAATACTTATAGTAAAGCCAAGATCATACCAATTATTACACCGTCAACGTCGAAATCGAAGCAATCGGTCGACGAACAGAAAACATCGTGGGAACCATAGAACCGAACCGTTTATTCGCGCCGAAAGTATTCCGATCGTTTATCTGTATTTTTTAAAAATGTATAATTCGAATGATCGCGTATTTTACCGACATGATCATTTTACACAACAACGAATTTCATCATTTACTCATCAGATTTCATATTTTCAATTATCTATTTAGGCTAATAGTAGACTCGTAACTTGTTGAGTGATTTTCCTACGATTGTCTTTAATTAAAACGGTTTATTTGTTTTTATCGTGCAATAAATTTTAACGTTTGCAGGTTTTCAAACGAAAAATAAATAGGATATCAATGAGTGTCCTGGAGAATACCCCCACCACATTGTTCATAAAAACGTATAAATATTATTTTATTCAATTGAAAATATGCTACGGATTAATGATTTTAAATTCTTATCATTTGGTTGATAGCAATTTTGAAAAACGAACTGTTTCAAATTTAAATATTTTATCCTAACCAATCGATATAAAAAAATATATATATATAAGTTAAATTGTTGTTCATCTTTTGAATTTTATGTCTTTACTTTGGCTCATTATATTTTTAAAATTATCAAAAAAAGTGTCCACCTTAAAGTGTCCCACGAAAAGCTCACCTAAATTAAGATACCCATTGGGGACTGTCACGAAAAAGCGTTAGAGAAAAAAAGCTAATCCCCTTATGGTTAAATTTGAATTTGAAAAAAAAAATTTTCACACATATGACATAAATGTGTCACTTAACGCGAAGTCGTATGCGTCAATCATTTTTCTTAATAGGCTTATATAGAATGTGTGTGTGTGTGTGTGTTGTGTCTGTGCGCGCGCGCATTATTAATTTTATTAAATTTTTTTGTATTTATAAAATATATAAATAATTTACTTCTTTTATTTTTATATTATTTAATGATCTTTCACATTCATCATTCTAGATCGCATTAAATATGCCTAACCTCATCTTGAAAATCAGCAAATCGTATTTCGGTCGATTAATATTTGAAATCAGGGAACCCGTGAAATAGAAATTTTATTCTTATACTATTTGAAAATGAAATTTTGCGGAGCCGACCTTTTCGAAATTTCATGCTTTCCATATGACATTGTGATAGATGAGGAATTACGTCCGAAAAAGGGTTTATGGAATGAACTATTGCGTTTGAAAATTAGATTTTTTTAGCCGAAGAATCAGCCACTTAATACGTCAATGCCTATATAATCGAGAATACACAGAAATCAAACTATTTTGTGCTTAATATTTAACAGATAAACCAAAGAATTAATTTTGAAAAAAAGGTGAACTATTAAACCAAAAAGACTGGTAATGATAGAATACCAAAGTGGATTACAAATCAGTAATTATTAAAAAATTATTGGAAGAAATACGAATAATAGACGTAAAGTAAAAATTATTTGCTTAATTATCAGCAGAAAAGGATGAAGCAAACCTAGCAACAGCTAGCTTGTTGAGAGAAACGGGAAAGTGGGAATGAAAAAGAGCAGCTTGTGACCTATTAATTAATTTTTTACAAAGATCATTTTTGTATTCGATTTTCATTTAAATATGGAACATATTTTAAGTATTTAGTGATTTATTGAACCATTTTCATAAATTATTTGATCATTTATTGGTTTTTACATTATAAAATAAACTCTTTAATGTAATATAATACTTTTAAAATCTGATGTATATTAAAATCAGAGAGACACGAGCGAAAAAACGAGAAGAATTGCAAAATTGTTTAAAATACAGTAAGTTTAAAATAACAAATAAAGTGCATTTTGGTAATCATAATATTATTTGGTCAAGTCAAAAAAAAATTTTTTTTTTTTTTAAATTCTCCCATATGATCTATATTAAAAACAAACCATTTGGAGAGGCTATAATTGATTTTGAGAGAGCTTAGCCCCCTACCCCCTCAAATACCCACGCTCACCCCTTAAACGCGCTATGCCAACATATTAAAATATGTCCACGGGTTTTTGAAGCGACGCGTGTAACATGATGTCGACGCCACGTTTGTTTCTTAGCTACGTTTTCACACATGTGCGGTCCGCGCCTTCAAAACGTTAATATTCTCGTACGCGTTCTCGCCGAAAAGCGAATATCACGTTAAGTATACAATATATACAATAAGTATAGGTACTTTGAAATTTCAAATTTGTACGGGAACGTATTTCAAGCCGCTCACGTATCATTTTTAAAGTGGACGTGCGTATGAAATAACGTATATATAAATATATGTATGTATGTATAGTGTGTGTATACCAAATAACGCTCGGAACACGAAATAAGGAATACGGTGAGTGCATATGTATATATGAATGTGTATGGTGCGCTAAAACGACTGCGCGCTCGTATTAACACGTCAACGGAAATACAAATTTATGGGCTCGCGAAACGGCGTGTGCGTTTAACGTCGACTATACGTATATAACGTGTCGTAATAATACGCGTAAACACACAAACACACACACACACACACATATATAATTATTTATTTATCGTGGTATCGAACAACGCGAAGAACAACCTACAGAATATAAAGGTAGCAGATACGGGGTTCCGATCATTTTCACTTCAGCTAATAATAAAACAGATATGTGACAATACAGAAAGAAAGAAAAAAAATATTAAACGAATGAGTCTTTCTCGAACCGCGAGTTCTTCGGATTTAAGGCACAATAGTGGTTTCCGGTTCTTTTATTTTAGCGAGTTCATTAGTCAATAATGCAATTCCGATTTCTTGTCGAATTTTCAGCATCTTACTAAGTAAAACTTTTAGACACGTTCAACTAACAGGCTGTTTGTCGTTGGCTCATTTAAGGACGGTCGTTATATTTTTTAAGTACGTCCAGTTTTTCTTCCAAACTCAAATCATGGCGTTTCTTCATCTTAACACGGAAAACACTTTCACTGACGAAATTAAAACATGCTGACGCTGACTAATATATCCAAAGTACAAAAACCCCTGGAAGGTAATTTAGTTTATCTCTACTTATTGACACATTAGCTGTCATCTGACGAAGCCGCAAACGATTAAGCCGAAATAGTTTTTATTTATTTATTTTTATTTATCTAATAATTCACAACTTAATAAATCCCATTAAGCAGTGTTGTGAGTACAATAGACGAATATTACACATTGTGTTAATAGGGACTAGCCTATTTAATTCCAATAGGCGAATGAATCAATTAACCGTGAGTCCATTAAGTAGTGCCTACTGTATATATATATATATATATATATACCGAAACGTTGGAAATTGATTGGAGGAAATCGCGTATGTCATATATCATCATTTTACAAAACCGGATTTCTGCATCACAAGAGTGGATTGTTCGGTCAACAGACAGGCAATCGCGGAAAACGATCCAAGTGAATACAAGCGGTCTCATTTGGATCGTGTTTTTTCAACATTCGTTCCCGCTGTCCAAATTTTCGCGACAACACGTTTATCGACATTATATACCATCAGTACGATTCCATTAAATCATAAGTTTTGCTCGGAAAATATCCAATATCAAAACATGTAATATTCACAGTAAAATTATTGTAGTAATTGTAAAATTGTGTAGATAATGTTGGTGTAAAAAGTTGCCGGATTCGGTTTAGGTTATTTTTTTTCAGAGCGTCCATTAAAGACATTTTCGTTTTCGTGAAACGCTGCTGAATTGTAGGTTACAGTTATTGGAATGTCTTGAGATTTCGATTTTTTTTTGTAGCTCAGTTACGTGATTTCGGTTTTTTGTCAGAGGGTAAACACACAGTTAGGTCATTGTCGTTTAAATATTCTATGAAATGTCAACTCGCAGTTGTCAATGACGTTAAATATATACGTTATATATATATATATTTATATCTATCGATGTACCACATTTTGAATACTTTTTTTATATTTTAAACACATATTACTTGCACTACTTATCGAAAAACTCCATTACCAGTTTCATAAACTTTCTATTCTTTATGTTGCAAATGTTTACAAAATGTGACGTAAGGACCATTCGATTTTTGTTTATTTTATTTTCATGATTTCGGAAACAATAATTATCATGGATTATTGACACTACGTCTTCAATATTAAATTTGTTTTAGTATCGCTTATACATAAGAACCATATCTTTAACCATCACTTTTAAATTAAAAATAATTGTAATTATGACGTTGCGGACTTACGCTGTAATGAACAAATCGCCAAACAGAATAATAAACAATACTATATTATAAATCATTACTGTAACCTGGCCATTAATTAATATTTCAAAATTTTCGTTTGTAAAAATTCATTTTTGGATTTTTTAATATTTAATAACTAAAATTGATTAACCAAAGAAAAAATGACATATTCGTACTCTGTATAATCTGTTAGTTTAACATTTTTTTCTTTTTTCGCGATGTAACGCGCTCCCATTGTCCCCTGCACTATATATATATACACACAAACAGTAAACACGCAAGAGTTACAATTTTCAACCCGAGTCGATATAATATTTTAAAAATAATAAATAAATCAAAACATTTATACATTTTATGCACGTGTGTGTGTGTGTTATGGTACAAACCCCATTCTATATTTACGTAGATATACATACACAGACACAAAATATGTATATATGACTATATTGTGCATATACTGTGTAAAAATTTATTCTTGATATGTGTAATGCATATACCACCGAGTTATTATTTATTACATGCAGGATCCGATTCAAATTTACGCATATCCTTTTAGCGTTTGAGGAAAAAAAATCACATTTTCAAATTACAATTTGTTAAAAATGTTTTAAATTAAATATTATACACAGCAAATGAGAGTCATCAATCGCGCCATAAGACAAAGAGGACAATTTCGCCGAGTTCCAAACATACAAATCTGAGCATAGAGGTTCTTTTTCCACTTGTGATATACTATTTCACGTCATATTTATAGTAATAATTAAAATCAATTATAAGTCATAAGAAATATTGAATCGGCATTATGTGTATTACTTATCGTATATCTAGTTCTCCGACGCTCTTGAGATGCCCATCGACGTAACAGATCAGAATTGTGCAACTCAAAAAACTAGACGTTATATCCATCGTTCGAACTTAACACGTATGGACTCAACATTGTTATATTCAAGCAGAAATAAAAGCCTTACAAGAAGGTGCTAATGTTCATCATCGTAGCTGTCTTAAGTCGCTCAGTCCATTCCTTGACAAATGTCAACTGATACGTGTTGGTGATCGACTATCAAATTCATCATTATCGGAAGGTCAAAAATATCCCATTGTGTTGCCAACAAAAAGCCCAATAACAAAAATGCTGTTTGAATATGAACATGTGCGACTTTTACATGCAGGGCCACAAGCACTTCTATCAAGTATCCATCATACATATTGGCCTATACGTGGCAGGAATATTGCTCGACAGACTGTTCATAAATGTATTCGTTGTTTCCGTACCAAACCAACATGATGCAACCATTTTATGGCACCACTGCCACACTCAAGAGTCACTCAGTGTCGTCCGTTTTCTAAAAGTGGTGTTGATTTCTGTGGGCCAGTAAATATCCGCAGTGGTATTAGGCGTCTTACATCATTAAAGCATTATATAGCAGTGTTTATATGTATGGTTACTCGTGCACTACACTTGGAATTAGTTCGTGACTTGTCATCAGATGCATTCATGTCTGCTCTATTTCGGTTCATTTTTCAACGTGGGCAATGTTCTCATTTGTACAGTGACAATGGCACCAATTTCGTTGGTGCGAATAAAATTCTTAAATCGTGGATTACAGATATTCGTAAAGACAGCAACTTTGAAACTAAGATCGCAATCTTGGGTATAGAGTGGCATTTCATTCCTCCATCTGCACCAAACTTTGGTGGCCTTTGGGAGGCAGGAGTTAAATCAGCCAAGCAGCACCTTATTGGAGATTACTATTAGATAAGTATCTTATCTAATATTAATCTTTATCCATCTTATTAGATGAGTAATGGAACTTTGCTAAAATATGAAGAGACTACCACCCTACTATGTAGAATCGAGGCAGTTCTTAACTCTAGACCAGTGGTTCCCAACCTTTTTGACACTATGGACCACTTAGATAACTTTCGATACGTCACGGACCACTATCATTTTTAGACATTAAATAAGAATAAATAAGAATCTCAATTCTAAAAACTCATAAATAAGAATCAATTTTTTCACAGATATTAGAATTTAAGTAACGATTGTTGGTACGTAATAATTGTAACACGTCCAAAGGAAAATTGAAATATTTTAAAATTTTATAGGTATGCATCGCGGACCACCACATGATGTCTCGCGGACGATAGGTTGGGAACCGCTGCTCTAGACCAATCGTATCCATGTCATCTGATCCAGCTGATTATAGCGCTCTCACACCAGGTCACTTCTTGATTGGTGGTCCACTCACATTTCCTCCAGAACCAGATGTATCCACGATCCCTACCAATCGCCTACGTCAATTCAAGTTGCTACAAACCCGATTGCAACATTTCTGGAAGAAGTGGTCTGCTGAATACTTGCCACAGTTACAACATCGTGGTCGATGGACTACAAAATCAAAAAACATATCAGTTGGTGATCTAGCATTTTTGGTAGATGAAGTCACCCTTCGATTCAATGGCGTTTAGTACGAGTAATGTGTCCATCCAGGAAGTGATGGAGTCATTCGTGTTGTTACTCTGCATAATTCAGTAGGCACTGAGTTCCGACGTCCAGTTTCCAAACTTGCTTTAATACCTACCGCTTCAGATGAAGAATAGATTTTTTTTGTGTCTAAATAATCACCTAATGTATTTTATATAGATATTTTTTTTCTTTTACTAAATTATTTTCTTTGTTGTTTAATTGAATTATTTATCTAATTGTTACGATCAGTTATTGTCAATATTGTAGTATCCTAGCAGAATAATTTTGGTTGCTGTGTAATTTAATAGTAAAATTGTGTATTTATAATGACAGCAGCTTGAAAGACTTGCAATCTATCAACGGGGAGAATGTTGTGTATCATGTTAAAGTACTGATACACTGTTGTGGTAGTGCATCGGTGTTACCCAAGACAACACCATCTGGCTGTTGTTTCACGGTGAGTACCGACTGCGCTATCACAGCCCAATGTATCTTGTGCTATTTTCAGTGTTGTTATCATGTGAACAGTCAGTCGTTAATGTTTTCAAATTTTCGCTAATCTATAAGTTTATGCAGTGGCGGCGCTAGAGGGGGGCAAGGTAGGGCAAGCGCCCTATCCAAACTTGGTTTTGCCCCACCTTTGCCCTACCTGTTGAAGAACAAACGAAAATTTAAATTTCAAGTATTTATGTGTTTGCTGTGTTTCATATGTTTCGCATACATGCATGTGCATTCGTTTTGATAATACACCACGAAGTACACTACCATTTAATTTGATTATATTTGATCAGAAAACGCTAATAATACAGTATTTTCCATGTATTTCAATAATTTATATAACACCCGTACAGACGGGTTTTCACTAAATTCCATGATCAGTTCGCCATGATCTTGCCCCCCTAGAAAAAATGTCTGGTGCCGCCACTGAGTTTATGTCAACTTTCTGTGTCAACTATTATTTAGTGTATCGTTGTGTAATTGTGTATGGGTGACACTGATGGTTTGTTTCTAACTTCTAGTCAGTGTATGATTGACCGTTGTAATTTGTATAGTGTAAAATTTCTCTATTCTTTTTCGTTTCGTCATCTCTCAAGAAGCATTGTGTTGAGCAGTGTGCTGGTGCAGTCAAATCGTGAAAATCATGTTATTGTTTTGTGAATTTGTAAATCAACATAACTGGTAAATATCGTTCGCGCAATTATTTGTCCATCATAATTTGTATTTCCCACTAGGGTGTTCATCTTACAGTTGTGTTGCGTGTGGATAACGTGGATTTCCTGTGTCGTGTTGTCCGACTGCAGCAGCTAGTGAATTTATTCGTGTGTCTTGTTTTCGTCAAGTACGTTAGCGGTGCCATTGTGAGAGTGCGGGGTCACACCTGTATTTTTTATTGTACTAAATTCAAATAATTACGGACCCCCGGCTCCACATGTCACCATAGCCGTACTTAGTAAGTTGTGCACCATTTAGTCTAATAAACTTGTAAAAAAAACCTTTAAAAATACAGTCCACACAATAACGTTTAAAAAATTTGTAATTATTTATCCAACCTGTGTTCGGTGAGGAGGATTGCCTCGACATCGTTGAGGCACCTCGAACGCCTTCATATCTATATTATTACGTTTATATGAACAATGGGGTGGGAGTCATGTCTCCATGGATATCATTGATATCCGTATTTATTTTTCGTTTGAAAACCTGCAAACCGTTAAATTTATTGCATGATAATAACAAATAAACCGTTTAAAATTAAAGACAATCATAGGAAATCACTAAACAGTTACGAGTCTACTATTAGCCTAAATATTTAATTGAAAATATGAATTCTGATGAGTAATAAATGATAACTTTCGATGTTTTAAAAAATTCATGTTGTGTAAAATACGCGATCATTCAAAAGACGAAAGTGCATATGTTATTCTTATATATTTATGTAATAATTGTATGATCTGTGGGATACTATAAGTATTGTCATATGTCTGACAAGAATCTATGTAGATTTTCTAGAAATGAAACAGTTGGCAATATCAGCATTTCGCATCGGTAAATTTGTTAAAAGTTCTCAAAATTGTACTTCTTGTAGTAGATCTATTAAAATTATCGTTTCCACGCACGATGGACTTCGCCGGGTAGAATACGATCGGATGTGAACAGTTTACGTAGCAGCTCCGTTTTCGTTTGTTAACAAGTCAGGTGTGTAGATTAATTTACGGTCCGTATTAATTTACTACACTCGGTATTTTAGTAATTGTCCGACGACGAGTCTACGAGAGTATTCGGTTTATTAACTATGTGATTTTCGGAAATATCCATGTGTATAATGTTTTTACTCTGACGTTTCGGAACCGTTGCAGGTTCCATCTTCAGAGTGATGTAGTACACGTCTGACTGTCGCGACTACACTGAAAAAGTATTCGTTTTGCCCATCGTACCGTCCCAAATTTTATGTATTTGTTATGCATACAGAATTCTAAATTAATAATCCTAGTATTTCCTGTGAACGTCGACGGTTACTCATGCTTCGGGGGATTTGGCGACTCTGCGTTGTCATACCACTGTTGGGTTGTTGTACACCTGGCGGCGATGAACGCGAGAAAATTTGCCGAAATAGAAAATTTTACGCGTTAAAATAAAAATCTTGTCGATTGTCGTCGACGTGTTCTTGCCGCGAACACGTACTCTTATGAAAACTGACGACTGTTTGAATCGGACTTTTTGTCGTTAATGCACGTCGACGTCTACTAGTGTTTCGTCGGAGTTTGCGATTCAGCGTATCTGAATCCCCGCCTGGTAGTTGTACAGCTGGCGGCGATGAACCCATGGAAATATGTCGAAATACAAAATTGTAGCGTACTTATATTTAATGTCAATCAATAACATATGTTTTTTTTTTTTAATCGCGATTATAATTGTTGTATATACGTAGACTAAAATGCATATGATTTTTTTATAATAATTCTATGATCTGTGGGATATTATATAATAATACTATGATCTGAGGGATACAAAAAGTATTGTCATATGTCTTACGAGCATCTATGTAGAATGTTACGAGATGAAACATTTGACAATATCAGTATTTTGCATCGATAAATTTATTACATTTTTCTAAACATAGTGTCTTTTGTAGTTCTACAACTCAATGAATTTCGTGAGACTGACAGCGATCGGATATGAGCAGTTTGGCGACCCATTTTCGTTAATTCACCAGTCAGGTACGTGGTTTCCTTTACGTTCCAAGATCATTTTGTAGTAAAACAAAAAAAATATAAAAAGGGATTAAAAGATTAAATAGTGAAAGGAAAAATAATGTGAGTGTGAATTCGAGAACCGTCTTGCCAATACAATAAGAAATAATAACTTTAATATTATGCAAGTATAAAATAAGTTTATTACCTTTTTGTCGTCTCGAAGATTTGCCTGTCACGGATTTCAACTCTTGCGGACAATTTATTTATTTTTATTGATTAAGGTAATACCATTGTAATTCAAACAGAATAAGAAATGAAAGGTAGGGACGCCACCATTGACTTGATGCAAAGTCACCGCCAAGAAATAAAGAACTACTCAAAAGGTGACTTCCACGTTTTAAGAAATTAAAGTCACCTAATTTCGGAAAACCGATCTGTTGAGTCGTTCTTGATAAGTATGCGTATACTCTTAGGTAGACAGAGACGGTCTGTCTGTCAGGTGGACTGTGACGATCTGAGTGCCCTCTGAAAGCTGGAAGGTGTATTTATCGTTATTTTTTGAAGGACATATACTAAGATTTCGGTCCCACAAGGTTATCGCTTATTTATTATTCCATTTTCTGCGAATTTTGCGCAGTCTAAAATTTGTTCGTAGTGTCAAATCTGCGAACTTTGTGTTCACCTGATTAAATATGTGTGATTCGTTTCGTTCGTTCATCTTTTCTCTTCTTCTCTTTTTAAAATATTTACTATTTCTGTTATCGAGTATTATATTCTTTTGTTTGTTAATTTAATTATATTATATTAAAAATCATATTGAAGTCAAATAGCGAATTCTTCTTATGGGATTGAAATGTTTTAAGTGTATTATACTAATATATAAAATACGCTTTAAATTATATGTGAATATAAAATTACTATTATTGTTATTCCTGTAGGGGATTTATGATCGGTGTTCCGAGAAAATTGAGTTCTAATATATTTATTAAAATATAAACTAAAAAAAAGTTTCATAATAAAAAACCAATACAGAAATAGTTGTTAAATATTACAAAATTCATTTCCACATAATTTTTTGTTATGATATGAGCGTATGTTATTACATGTATTTGTTAAAGTATAATCTATTAAAGTTTATTTTTTATTACATGGGTTCAGTTATGATATGAGTGCATATCATTACAATTTACAAAACTAGACGCGTGCAAATTTGCCGAATAACGATAACGTAGCATGCAAAAAAAAAATATGGTGTCTTGTCGTCGACGTGTGTTTTCTTGCGTTTGTTAGTTTTTAATAAAAATTAACGATCGTGCGAATCGGCTTTGACTGTCTTTACTACACGTCGACGGGTACTAGTGTTTCGCCAAAAATGGCGAATCAGCATTGTCGCATCCCTGCTTGGTTGTTGCACAGCCCAAAACGGTAGACGCTTGCAAATTTGCTGAATAACGATATCGTAGCATGCAAAAAAAAAATATGGTGTCTTGCCGTCGACGTGTGTTTTCTTGCGTTTGTTAGTTTTTAATAAAAAATTAACGATCGTATGAATCGGATTTGACTGTGTTTTCTACACGTCGACGGGTACTAGTACTTCAACAGAAATGGGCGAATTGGCATTGTCGCATCCTTGCCTGGTTGTTATAAAAACCTGAGGCGTTGGACGCGTGCAAATTTGCCGAAAAACGATATCGTAGCATGCAAAAAAGAAGTCTGGTGACATGCCGTCGACGTGTGTTTTCTGGCGTTTGTTAGTTTTTAATAAAAACTAACGATCGTACGAATCGGACTTGACTGTCTTTAATACACGTCGACGGGTACTAGTGTTTCGCCAGAAATGGCGAATCGGCATTGTCGCATACCTACCTGGTTGTTGTAGAGCTCGTGGATGATATGAACTCATTTCGTAACTGAAACAATGTAATAGAAAATAAACTTTTATAGATTATACTTTAACAAATGCATGTAATAACATACGTTCATATCATAACAAAAATTATTTGGAAATGAATTTGTAATATTTAACAACTTCTTCTGTATTAGTTTTTATTATGAACACTTTTTTAGTTTATATTTTAATAAATATATAATAGCTCAATTTTCTCGGAACACCGATCATTAATACCCTATAGGAATAACAATAATAGTATTTTTGTAAACACATATAATTTAATGCGTATTTTACATATTTGTATAATACACATAAAACATTTCAGTCCCATAAGAAAAATTCGCAATCATATTTCAATATGATTTTTAATATAAAACAATTAATTTAAAAAACAAAAGAATACTATACTTGATAACAGAAATAGTAAATATATATAAAAAAAAAAGAAGAAGACAAAAAAAAGAAGAAAGAACGGAATGAATCACACATATTTAATCAGGTGAACACAAAGGTCGCAGATTTGTGACACTACGAATAAATTTTAAACTGCGCAAAAATTCGCAGAAAATAGAAAAATAAACAAGCGATAACCTTATCCGACCGAAATCTTAGTATATGTCCTTCAAAATATATCGAATAAATACACCCTCCAGCTTTCAGAGGGCTCTCAGATCGTCACAGTCCACCTGACAGACAGACCGTTTCTGTCTACCTGAGAGTATACGCATACATATCAAGAACGACTCAACAGATCGGTTTTCCGAAATTAGGCGACTCTAATTTCTTACAACGTGGAAATCATCGTTTTATGAGTTGTTTTTATTCCTTGGCGCTGAAGTTGCATCAAGTCAAATACGGCGTCCCAACCTTTCATTTTCATATTCTGTTTGATTTACAAGTTATTACCTTAATTAATAAAAAAAATTGTCCGCAAGAGTTGAAATCCGTAACAGGTAAATCTTCGAGACGACAAAAAAGGTAATAAACTTATTTTATACTTGCATGATATTATTGTTATCATTTCTTATTGAACAGGCAAGACGGTTCTCGAATTCACTCCCCTTGACTTGTGTTAGTTAAAATCATTTCATACTCCCCATTATTTTTCCTTTCACTAATCTTTTAATGTCTTTTTTATATTTTTTTGTATTACTACATATATAATAACAAGAAACAATATATAGGTTTTTTTTAACATTGTGTTAAATATTGAGTATTATGTAAATTCATATGTTTGACAAGCATGTATGTGATTTTATTGTTTCGAGTAAATACAATTGAAAGCATCGACATGTTTCAATGAGTAACTTTGCTGAGAACTTCTCAACGATGTTCCTCGTGAAGAAGATCTACAAAACATATGGGTTCTACGCGCAATAGTTTTCGTCAAAAAGAATACGATAGGATGTGAGTATTTTCCTTTCTTTACGATTGTTCACGAGTCAGGTTTTATTTAGTTTCTTTTTACATTCGGTGTTAATTTACTAAATTTGATTTTAAGGTTTTTGCCTGACAACGCGTCTAAGAGCGAGTTCGGTTTACCATTTGTACCGTCCCAGGATCGATGTAATTTTGTTATATTTTATATAGTAGTTTGTGAACATCTTACATTGACTTTGTATTTTATAATATGTACTGATAATTTTAGTATTCTCTGAGCACGTCGTCTGTTATTCTAGTTTCGTCGGAATTCGTGAAGCAGAGTTGTCGCACAATATCCGGTATGCTGTACAGTTCGCCGTGGTGGTCGCTGCAAAATTTGGTTTGAAGACGATATCGACGCGCATTTTTACATTAAGTCAAGCTTCAAAATATTGTATTTTTTTATTTTTATTTTTGTCATATGAAAT
This sequence comes from Schlechtendalia chinensis, assembly GCA_019022885.1. Classification (NCBI taxonomy): domain Eukaryota; kingdom Metazoa; phylum Arthropoda; class Insecta; order Hemiptera; family Aphididae; genus Schlechtendalia; species Schlechtendalia chinensis. Next base: position 6,984,328 of record CM032340.1, on the reverse strand, counting down.
TATTGTATTTATGTAATCGTAGGGCATATGATATTTTCATATATTTTAAAAATAATTGTATGATCCGTGGGATACAGATGGTATTGTCCTATATCTGACAAGCATCTATGTAATTTGATTGTCTTTAGTTAAGCATTTTTCAATATCGTCAACGATTACTTGTGTTTCGGCGGAATTCTCGATTCAAATTTGTCCCACCACCACCGTGTCGTTGTACAGTTTGCGGTGGTGGACGCGAGAAGAATTCTTGAAAAACGATATCTTAACGCACTTAAATAAATAAATATCGCCCTTCGCTATATACGTCAACGATTACTTGTGTTTCGGCGGAATTCTCGATTCAAACTTGTCCCACCACCACCGTGTCGTTGTACAGTTTGCGGTGGTGGACGCGAGAAGAATTCTTGAAAAACGATATCTTAACGCACTTAAATGAATAAATATTGGTGCTTGTCCTCTACGTGTGTTCGCCGCGCGCTAATTTTTTTTTGCCGCGCTAATTAAATGTCACAATGGCGTATCCAGGATATTTAAAGGGGGAGAATAAATTTAAAATCAATAAAATGTTATCATAACATACATGAGCACACACACACACACAAACACACACACACACAAACACACCTAACGATTACTTGTGTTTCGGCGGAATTCTCGATTCAAATTTGTCCTACCACCACCGTGTCGTTGTTTTTTTTGCCGCGCTAAATAAATGTCACAATGGCGTATCCAGGATATTTAAAGGGGGAGAATAAATTTAAAATCAATAAAATGTTATCATAATATACATGCACACACACAAACCCGCCTAAACAAACACACACACATACACACAAACACACCTAAACACACACACACACAAATATACATAATTGGCTCGATTGGCTTTATTCAGTCCTCCTTTAAAGTTCCAACGAACCACGAGTAACCTTCAACGTGTGTAGGACAAGGCGATCACGCTCTTAGACGCGTCGTCGGGCCGTTACTAAAATACCGAGTGAAGTAATACAACACAGACCGTAAATAAAACCCACATACCTGATTCGTGAACAAAGGTAAACGGGGCTCGAAATTGCTCACATCAAATCATGCTCAGCTATAATTTCTGCGGGCGTCCGGGCAAAAACAACGGGCGGTCAATTAAACCATTTGCAGATAGAGGCGGCGGCGGCGGTTAAATCCGGGCGCCGGCCGGACAAACGACTCGGTCTTTAATGAGCTTTTGCCGCGCGCGTTCATTCCCCTGCGTTCATGCCGTCGCCACTGCGTACGATGATAGACCGGGAACGTCGTCGTGCACGTGTGTGTGTAAGTTTTCTCCCATAAGGCGACTCCGGGGGATATGGCCGAAACGCAAGCATACAATTTATCTAATTGTTGAAGACTTCAGGAAGAAAACATGAAAAGAAGTGAGGGGATGGGGCGGTGTGACGGAAAAATAAATCCACGGTTTACGTTTGGCCGATACGCGTGCACGGTCGGATCAAATCTACATCGATCGGTTTCATCGGTAAAGTTCGAAGTTCGGCTTCCGTCGCAGAAGACTTCCCCAACGCGTGTACACGACATCTCGTGAATCGCGTGCACGTCTCGTGATGACCACGCGCCGCACTGCCGTAATACTAGACATTTAATATTATTGATTTGACGGCGTTTGGTTGTCCCCCGTTGTATACAAACGCACGTCCCGTAGAAAAATCGCATCGTGAAAACTACAACGTTGTAATCCGTACACGTCGGACGCCGTTCCCGGAAAATTAATCTCGTAACGTTCGCACGATCGTACTCCGGTAAGTTTTCCAACGACGTTTTCTCGCGATGAACCCGAGGGAAACTTCCGCGTATCCATCGTGCCGTGAGACCCTTTGATATTAAACGAAAAATACAACTTTTTTTTTAAATATTAATAACGAACGAACGCATTTCCTAAGTAATAATCCTAATCTAAAGTCACGACGAAAAGTCGTCGTCCGGAAACATAATTCAAACAGGTTTGGAAATCGTGCACGTTGAACCGCGATTTTCTACACGCGAAATAGAATCCGAAACAAAGAACACCGGCCGATGGCGTTCGAATGAAATTCGTTTTTCATTAAATTCGTCCGCTCCTCATTGGCGTGACGTCAACATGAAGAACTAGTTCGGTTTTTAAAACCACTGGTTACAACGTCGACAAACGGTATGTTTTTAAAACGACGACAAACGCGATATGTGGTTGTGTTGCAAGACGCGTGTCCGCCAGATCTTCATTCGCTTTTACAGCGATACACGTCGAAGAGTTCGATAATTTCAATTTAATATAATTCGATCACTTTACGGGACTCCGTACGTGATACCGTCACAATAACGAAGCTAAAAAGCGTATAAGGCAAAAACCATTCGATAAAATGTATCGAGTATACGATTCAAATGCAAGTTAATAACAATAATTTGTTTCACGGCGATCATCATCATCATTTGTTTCATCCGCCAATTATGATACGTGATTGTAAATAATATTACGAGTTCATGCAACGCTGTGGTCATGTGCTATAGATTTAATTTCGGAAACCTCAACCGTGAACGCAGGCTGTCGAACACGTGTTAGGTTAGGTGGACGGCGATTACGACGGCGATAGTGGCGAACACGCGCGCGCGCACGAAATCACCACACTATTGCACTTTTGGGAATATTTAGCGCGACTAATTCGTTCGTTTTTATCGTCGCGAGACTTGTACTGTAACGTTATACTATATATATATATATATATATAATTACACAGTTATTCGCCACACGCGATAACAACGAGCCAAATACGGTCACGCGTAAACGGAACCGATTACCCGTCCGAATATCGTCGTAGGGGGAGATGCGTTTTTTCTACAATAAATACGAATCGTGTACGAACGTGTGTGTTATCAACTACACCGTCATAGGAAATGTACGGCGTTACCATTGTTACGACGCTAAAGGCAATACACCATATAATAGGGGAAACGACATTTCGTGAACAAACGGTGGCAAAAGGAACGCATCTTACGAGTATGCGATTCGACACGTCATTTCCGTGACCGATTCGAATTTGATTTAACTGAAGAATTTCGAGTACACGAAACGCGCGCGAAGCCATCCCGATTAAAACATACAGTAAGCGGGTAGACAACGTCACTTGTGCCGACCATTTTCAACGACAACTATCCTCGAGGCAATTGTATGCGTTCGATATACATATTACGAATAGATTTTAAACGCACTGACCCGTAAGAAAACTGCTTCTACATACACATATTCATTTCGTCTTTACGTACAATTCACTTCTATAAATATTTCTTAAATTTAAATCAAATGTCTGCGAATGCCTCAAGTTACTTTGTACTATTTTGTTGATCTTTAATAGAATATTATTCAATCGAATGGTATCTTCATTTGAATGGACAAATTCATGATACTATTTAAAAAGTTATAACACACACACACACACACACACACACACACACACACACACACACACACACACACACACACACACACACACACACACACACACACACACACACACACACACACAAAGCTCTAGTTCCCCAATACATTCAATTGTTCTCTGAGAACGTTAAATTCTAGGTAGATCAAGTACAGTATTATTTACCTTTTCAAAGTATTTATCGAGTTATGCAACTGTCTGAGATTTTTTTTAATCGAAATTGTCATTCTTTGCACCAGCGCAACAAACCTGCAGACCAACGAGTACATTCAATGTCAAAACCGACAATAGTATGAATTGTTTAACCAATTCTTCACGCCATCATGTAAATATTTTATCAGGTGTATAATTCTTGGTGCTTAAAATACGTTTAAGTATATCACACACTTAAAAGAATCGAAATTATGTCATGCCATGTAACCATATATGTATTGAAAAAATACATTATTTCTCTCTCTCACACTCTATTTTTTTTATTACAATCATAATTATTGTATAATACTTACCGCAAACAGGTTTCGTTAGTAAATACATGTGTGCTTATCCATTTAGTCATTTATGCTACGTTTATTATACCAGTATACAACAAGTATATGCAAGTATATCTATATATATAAAAATTTAGTGTCACGATGTATGTTCGCGATAAACTCCGAAACTACTGAACGGATTTTGATAAAATTTGGTAACCATTTATAATATGGTCCAACTTAAAAGATAGAATAGTTTTTTTTCAATATATATAAAAATTTAGTGTCACGATGTATGTTCGCGATAAACTCCGAAACTACTGAACGGATTTTGATAAAATTTGGTAACCATTTATAATATGGTCCAACTTAAAAGATAGAATAGTTTTTTTTCAATATTTATTATTAATAATATGTGGCGAGCGCCGAGAATATTCTGGAACGGTCGCGCCGCGCGGCAGGTAGCTATTGCCGCGTGTCGGGTGGAACGTTCTAGAATGTTCGTACGTGCCGCCTGTCGCTGTCCCGTTAATATAAAGCGCGACAATCTGACTGATAAGTCATTATCGAGTAAATCGCGCCGTCTCGAGTTTCGTTTGTTATTTTTATTTATACAGTTTAATTTGTATTGATTTAGTGTTTTCGTATTTTACTTTACTTACACACTAACCATAAATACTTTGTATTGTGCAGTGTTCAGTATTGAATATTCTTTAATTTTTTTTAAATTTAGTATAATGCCGCGGAAATCTAACCTTAACAATCAGTATAGTAAAAATGCACGACGTATGCGTGCTAATAGAGCTCATGAATCGGAAGAACAAATTGCAGCAAGAAACGTTGATGTGAACAAAATTAACTTCCATATACAACAGATTTTGCCCGGTGATTTGATGTCTTTTAAATCAATCGACACAGTTATTGATGAAAACGAAACCGTAAACTTTCCAACTGAATTTTTGAATTCTCTGGATTTGCCAGGAATGCCACCACACAATCTTCAATTGAAAATTGGTTCACCAATTATTCTTCTACGTAATTTAAACCCACCTCAATTATGTAACGGTACACGTTTAGTCATAAAAAAAATGACCGAAAATATTCTCGAAGCAACAATTTTGTCGGGAAAATGTAAAGGAGATATCATCCTGTTGCCACGTATTCCACTGATAGCGTCGGAATCTCCAATACCGTTTAAAAGGCTCCGATTTGTTTAGCTTTTGCGATGACCATAAATAAATCTCAAGGCCAAACAATGTCTATTTGCGGTTTGGATTTGGAAAACACATGTTTCTCACATGGACAGCTATATGTTGCCTGCTCACGTGTAGGAAAACCATCAAATCTCTTCGTGTTAGCGAAAGACAGGTTAACCAGGAATGTTGTACACAAAGTAGTACTTAGATAATTTTTAGTTTTAATAATTTAATTTATTTCTATATGTTTTTAATGTATATAGTATATTTTGTAAGTAGGTCACTGATTACAAACAATAATTTAATATAAGATGAATAAAATGTAAATTCAGAAAGTATATATGTTGGTTTGTGCTTAATTTCAACATTTAGATACTTTACCTATTACTTTTAAATTTTGGCGAAACGTTTTATTTTCAATCTCATATGAATGAATCTATTTTAAATTTTTTTAGAAAATATTAATTTGTTTGTACCAAAGAATTAGTAAAAAATTGATTCAATGTATTATAATTACTGAGCCACAGCAACGCGTGGCTGGGTCAGCTAGTGATATTATAAATTATAATACATAATAGGTCAGTAGCGTGTATCCAATATGATTTTCATTTATAAACGTTCCTTGCAAACGCTCAACAACGGGTAAAGCATCGATATAATAAATAATAATAATAATAATAACAACAACAACAACAACAACAACAACAACAACAACAACAACAACAACAACAACAACAACAACAACAACAACAACAACAACAACAACAACAACAACAACAACAACAACAACAACAACAACAACAACAACAACAACAACAACAACAACAACAACAACAACAATGAGGAGGTGGAGGGAGGAGGAGGAGGAAGAGGAGGAAGAGGAAGAGGAGGAGGAAGATGAAGATGAAGATGAAGATGAAGATGAAGATGAAGATGAAGTGGAAGAGGAAGAGGAAGAGGAAGAGAAGATGAAGAGGAAGAAAAGATGAAGATGAAGAGAAAGAGGAAGAGGAAGAGGAAGAGGAAGAGGCAGAGGAAGAAGAAGAAGAAGAAGAAGAATTATAACAATAATAATAATAATAATAATAATAATAATAATAATAATATGAAAAGGTGTGTGTGTGTGTGTGTGTGTGCATGTATGTTATGGTAACATTTTATTGATTTTAAATTTATTTTCCCCCTTTCAATATCCTGGACACGCCATTGTGACATTTACTTAGCACAGCAAAAAATAATTTTGCGCGCGGCGAACACACATATCAGACAAGCGCCAATATTTATTCATTTAAGTGCTTTAAGATATCGTTTTTCAACGATTCTTATCGCGTCCACCACCGCAAACTGTACAACGATACGGTGGTGGTGGGACAAATTTGAATCGAGAATTCCGCCAAAACACAAGTAATCGTTGACGTATATAGCGAAAGGCGACCACGCTCGTAGGCACGTCGCCTGACGATTACCAAGATACCGTGTGTAGTAAAACAGTATCAACCATAAATTAAACCATTTACCTGACTAGTGAATAAACGTTACGTGCTGTATAATTGCTCACATCCGAGCGTAGTCTACCGGGTGAAGTCCATCGCGAAGAGAAAAGATACTTATCGTAGATCTACTAATCGAGTTCCAACGTTGAGACGTTGTTAACATATTTACCTGTATTAAAATGCTGATACTGAAAAATTTTTAACTCCAACAATCAAATTACATAGATGCTTGTCAGAAATAGGACAATACCATCTGTATCCCACGGATCATACAACTATTATAAAAATATATGAAAATATCATATGCACCTTCGATTACATAATTACAATAATTTCATATGCCAAAAATAAAAATAAAAAAATACAATATTTTGAATCAAGACTTAATGTAAAAGTGCGCGTCGATATCGTCTTCAAACCAAATTTAGCAGCGACCACCACGGCAAACTGTACAGCATACCGACTATTATGCGACAACTCTGCTTCACGAATTCCGACGATACTAGAATAACAGACGACGTGCTCAGAGAATACTAAAATTATCAGTACATATTATAAAATACAAAGTCGATGTAAGTGTTCACAAACTACTATATAAAATATAACAAAATTACATCGATCCTGGAACAGTACAAATGGTAAACCGAACTCGCTCTTAGACGCGTTGTCAGGCTAACCTTAATATCAAATTTAGTAAATTAACACCGACTGTAAAAAGAAACCAAATAATACCTGATTCGTGAACAATCGTAAAGAAACGAAACTGCTCACATCCTATCGTATGCTTTTTGACAAAAACTATTGCGTGGAAAACTCATATGTTTCGTAGATCTTCTTCACGATGAACATCGTTGTGAAGTGCTTAGCAAAGTTACTCATTGAAACATGCCGATGCTTACAATAGTTTTTACTCGAAACAATAAAATCACATACATGCTTGTCAAACATATCAATTTACATAATACTAAGTATTTAACACAATGTTAAAAAAAAGTTATATATTGTTTCTTGTCATTGTATATGTAGTAAAACAAAAAAATATAAAAAGGGGATTAAAAGATTAGATGGTGAAAGGATAAATAATGTGGAGTAAGAAATGATTGTAATTAACACGAGTCAACGGGTGTTAATTCGAGAACCGTCTTGCCTGTTCAATAAGAAATAATAACAATAATATCATGCAAGTATAAAATAAGTTCATTACTTTTTTTGTCATCTCGAAGATTTGCCTGTTACGGATTTCAACTCTTGCGGACAATTTTTTTATTAATTCAGGTAATAACTTGTAAATCAAACAGAATATGAAAATGAAAGTTTGGGACGCAGTCTTTGATTTGATGCCAAGTCAGCGCCAAGAAATAAAAACAACTCAAAAAACAATGATTTCCACGTTGTAAGAAATTATTGTCGCCTAATTTCGGAAAACCGATCTGTTGAGTCGTTCTTGGTAAGTGTGCGTATATTCTCAGGTAGACAGAGACGGTCTGTCTGTCAGGTGGACTGTGACGATCAGAGTGCCCTCTGAAAGCTGGAGGGTGTATTTATCGATATATTTTGAAGGACATATACTAAGATTTCGGTCCCACAAGGTTATCGCATATTTATTTTTCCATTTTTTGCGAATTTTGCGCAGTCTAAAATTTATTCGTAGTGTCACAAATCTGCGAACTTTGTGTTCACCTGATTAAATATGTGTAATTCATTTCGTTCTTTCTTCTTTTCTCTTCTTCTTTTTTTTTATATATTTACTATTTCTGTTATCAAGTATAATATTCTTTTGTTTTTAAAATTAATTGTTTTATATTAAAAATCATATTGAAATATGATAGCGAATTTTTCTTATGGGACTGAAATGTTTTATGTGTATTATACAAATATGTAAAATACGCATTAAATTATATGTGTTTATAAAATGACTATTATTGTTATTCCTATAGGGGATTTATGATTGGTGTCCCGAGAAAATTGAGCTCTAATATATTTATTAAAATATAAACTAAAAAAGTGTTCATAATAAAAACTAATACAGAAGAAGTTGTTAAATATTACAAATTCATTTCCAAATAATTTTTGTTATGATATGAACGTATGTTATTACAATCATTTGTTAAAGTATAATCTATAAAAGTTTATTTTCTATTACATTGTCTCAGTTACGAAATGAGTTCATATCATTACATATATAAGAGCACATAAATAACGCATTTCGATTTATTTGGAATTATCAACCTCCACGAGCTGTACAACAACCGGGTAGGGATGCGACAATAACGATTCGGCGAAACACTAGTACCCGTCGACGTGTATAAAAAGTCAAGTCCGATTCGTACGGTCGTTAATTTTTATTAAAAATTAACAAACGCAAGAAAACACACGTCGACGGCAAGACACCATATTTTTTTTTTGCATGCTTCGATATCGTTATTCGGCAAATTTGCAAGCGTCCACTGTTTTGGGTTGTACAACAACCAAGCAGCGATGTGACAATGCCGATTCGCTATTTTTGGCGAAACACTAGTACCCGTCGACGTGTAGTAAAGACAGTCAAAGCCGATTCGTACGATAGTTAATTTTTATTAAAAACTAACAAACGCAAGAAAACACACGTCGACGGCAAGACACCATATTTTTTTTTTGTATGCTACGATATCGTTATTCGGCAAATTTGCACGCGTCTAGTCTTGTAAATTGTAATGATATGCACTCATATCATAACTGAAACCATGTAATAAAAAATAAACTTTAATAGATTATACTTTAACAAATACATGTAATAACATACGCTCATATCATAACAAAAATTATGTGGAAATGAATTTGTAATATTTAACAACTATTTCTGTATTGGTTTTTATTATGAACACTTTTTTTAGTTTATGTTTTAATAAATATATTAGAACTCAATTTTCTCGGAACACTGATCATAAATCCCCTATAGGAATAACAATATTAGTAATTTTATAATCACATATAATTTAAAGCGTATTTTATATATTAGTATAATACACTTAAAACATTTTAGTCCCATAAGAAGAATTCGCTATTTGACTTCAATATGATTTTTAATATAATACAATTAAATTAACAAACAAAAGAATATTATACTCGATAACAGAAATAGTAAATATATAAAATAAAGAAGAAGAGAAAAGAAGAAAGAACTAGACGAATCACACATATTTAATCAGGTGAACACAAAGGTCGCAGATTTGTGACACTACGAACAAATTTTAGACTGATCAAAATTCGCAGAAAATGGAATAATAAATAAGCGATAACCTTGTGGGACCGAAATCTTAGTATATGTCTTTCAAAAAATAACGATAAATACACCTTCCAGCTTTCAGAGGGCACTCAGATCGTCACAGTCCACCTGACAGACAGACTGTCTCTGTCTACCTGAGAGTATACGCATACTTATCACGAATGACTCAACAGATCGGTTTTCCGAAATTAGGTGACTCTAATTTCTTACAACGTGGAAATCACCTTTTGAGTTGTTATTTATTTCTTGGCGCTGACTTTGCATCAAGTCATAGGCGGCGTCCCAACCTTTTATTTCTTATTCTGTTTGATTTACAAAGTTATTACCTTAATCAATAAAAAAAAAAAAAAATGTCCACAAGAGTTGAAATCCGTGACAGGCGAAATCTTGGAGATGACAAAAATGGTAATAAACTTATTTTATACTTGCATGATATTATTGTTATTATTTCTTATTGTATAGGCAAGACGGTTCTCGAATTCACACCCCTTGATTGGTGTTAGTTAAAATCATTTCATACTCCCTATTATTTTTCCTTTCACCTTTTAATCTTTTAATCCCCTTTTTATATTTTTTTGTTTTACAACAAAATGATCATGGACCGTAAAAGATACCACATACCTGACTGGTGAATTAACGAAAATGGGTCGCCAAACTGCACATATCCGATCGCTGTCAGTCTCACGAAATTCATAGAGTGGAGAAACGATTCCATTCGTACATCAATTATAAAAGTTACTGAGTTTAGAAAAACGTAATAAATTTTTCGATGCAAAATACTGGTATTGTTAAATGTTTCAACTCGTAACATTCTACATAGATGCTCGTCAGACATATGACAATACTTTTTGTATCCCATAGATCATAGTATTATTATATAATATCCCACAGTTCATAGGATTATTATAAAAAAATCATATTCAATTTTGTCTACGCATATACAACAATTTTAATCGCTATTAAAAAAAAAAATATATGTTATTGATTGACATTAAATATAAGTACGCTACAATTTTGTATTTCGACATATTTTCTTGGGTTCATCGCCGCCAGCTCTACAACTACCAGGCGGGGATTCAAATACGCTGAATCGCAAACTCCGTCGAAACACTGGTAGACGACAAAAAATCCGATTCAAACAGTCGTCAATTTTCATAAAAGTACATATTCGCGGCAAGAACACGTCGACGACAATCGACAAGATATTTTTTTTAATACGTAAAATGTTCTATTTCGACAAAGTTTTTCGCGTCCACCGCCGCCAGGTGTACAGCAACTCAACGGGGGTATGACAACGCAGAATCGCCAAATCCCCCGAAACATGAGTAACCGTCGAGGTCCACAGGAAATACTAGGATTATTAGTTTAGAATTCCGTATGCATAACAAGTACATAAAATTTGGGACGGTACGATGGGCAAACTGAATACTCTCGTAGACTCGTCGTCGGACAATTACTAAAATACCGAGTGTAGTAAATTTATACGGACCGTAAAAAATCTACATACCTGACTTGTTAACAAACGTAAACTGAGCCGCTACGAAAACTGTTCATATCCGATCGTATTCTACCTGGCGAAGTCCGTCGTGCGTGGAAACGATAATTTTAATAGATCTACTACAAGAAGTACAATTTTGAGAATTTTTAACAAATTTACCGATGCGAAATGCTGATATTGCCAACTGTTTCATTTCTAGAAAATCTACATAGATTCTTGTCAGACATATGACAATACTTATTGTATCCCACAGATCATACAATTATTACATAAAGATATAAGAATAACATATACACTTTCGTCTTTTTTCGGAACGAATGCTGTTTAGCCCGTATTCTTGAACACACTGAACTTTAATAACGTTTTCGGAATTGGACGCTCACACAATGGAATTTTTGAGTTCAAACCATTCCAAAACGAGATTTTACCCAAAGTGTGAAGAATCCAAACAAATCAGATTACTTATGGCATTAACGTGTACGTCATGGAGATATCATTCGTAGTCTTCGTAGAAAAATAAAGGAAGGCCGTCCGTTGTTTCTCGAATAGTAAACCGCTGTTGTTGATCTCGCGGAAGCCGGAAAATGACTAGTTACAAAGTTATGTTGGGTACGGAAATTACCAATGGACGAGTCGATAAAGATATTCACGTTTGCGGTGAGCGGGGTGTTATCGAACGTTCTAGAAATCGCCCCGCTCCTCCTCCTTCCATTCCCTATCGGACTTCGACGGCGACGAAAAGGCTCGTTATGCCGCCGCAAGTCAGTGTCGTTCGACGCATGTACGTCGACTTGTTCCGTTCGTGTTCTGTTTTTTTTTATGCTCGCCAAAGTTGACGCACGTACGTTTGCGTGATTCCACGTGCGTGTTGTTTTTTGGGTTTTGTTGACATTCGCGGTCGTCCGTTGACGTGCCGTTTTAAGTGTTCGGCGTATGCATTTGACGCACGTACGGTCGTATTTTCGCGTACGTGTCGTATTATCGGAGTAGCCGCTTTCGTTCGCGCGTACGTCGTAATTTCGCGTGCGTCTCGTATTAGTGGCGGAGCCGTTTTTTATTTGTGCGTACGCTGTGGTTCTCGCGTGCATGTCCGACCGACTTGTTGACATCGTTTTGTCGTCGTACGTGACGACCTGACAATACATTCGTTTGAGGCCTTCGCGGTGCTGGAGTGCTCGTCGGCCGAGTGTAATACCGTCCAGTTCGAACGAAAACGTGCCTCGTGTGTCTTGGTGGTTCGTTGATGTGGCAACACTGCACGTCAGCTGAAGCGGTATCACGTCAGGTCGTCATCATTGTTACACCCCCCTTAACATTGTAATATTCCGCGCGAATACTCCCGTTTGTTATATATATGTTCTTTGTTTAACGTTGTAGCGTGGCACGCACCGTGTATATCATTAATGACTGTATATATATAATTGAGCTTGCGGTTCATCGGTTAGTATCATAATACACGTGTGCGTATTAAAGAACGACGTAATAAACAATCTATGTGAACACAATACAGTCCACATTAATTTGATGGTTTTATGAACCTGACTGGCGAAGTTTACACTCCCGCAAATTCGACCTGCGGGAATAAACGTCGCAAACAGTTATGTATAACTAGTGCCCGGAAATTCCGCTAGCTTGGTACATAACCCGTTGCGCAGTTGATCGTTCGCTTACCTGGTTTTGGATATTTACCGAAGGGCTGATTTTTCGGCGATAAGATATTAAATGAAAACCAAAAAAACCGGTATAAATACGTTTTCGTCTCATTTAAATATCGTCGAATTCGAATAACGTTTTCGACATTCGCCGGTCATATCCCACGCGCAGTAGACAAAAGACGACGACAAAGCAATTGTTATGTTACAAGGAAATACGATTTCGTACAACACACAGTGGCGTATTTACGGGGGTGATATGGGGGATAGATCCCCCCTTGATTTTTTTTAGTTTTTGATATTCTTATTTACAATAGCCAATAGGTATGATTTTACGAAGTACTCTTTAGGTCAATAAAATATTTTTAAATATATATCCCCCCCCCCTAGACGAAATCCTAAATACGTCACTGACAACACGATGTTGCCCGATCGAACGTCCGTATTTCTACGTCTGTATTCTGTTAATATAACGGTCAAGACGACAAAATAAACTCATTTTCAAAAACCGACCACGATCTACTGAATTTCCGTCAACAATCCAAATCGAAAGCAATCGGTCGACGAACAGAAAACCTCGTGGGAACCTTGGAACCGAATACCGTTTTAGTCGCGCCGAAAGTATTCCGATCGGTTTTTCAGTTTTTTTAAAAATGTATAATTCAAATGATCGCGTATTTTACACAACATGATCATTTTACACAATATCAAAAGTCTATCACTTATTACTCATCAGAATTCATATTTTCAATTAAATATTTAGGCTTATAGTAGACTCGTAACTGTTGAGTGATTTCCTACGATTGTCTTTAATTTTAAACGGTTTATTTGTTTTTATCGTGCAATAAATTTTACGGTTTGCGGTTTTTTAAACGAAAAATAAATACAGATATCAGTAACGTGTCCATGGAGACATGACCCCCACCACATTGTTCATATACGTAATAATATAGTATACTTTATTTAATTGAAAAATATGCTACGGATTAATGCTTTTAATTCATATCGAGTTAATTGATAGCAATTTGTCAAAACGAATGTTTTCAAATTTAAATATTTTTTCCTAACCATTCGATATAAAAATAAAAAAATATATAAGTGTAAATTGTTAATATATAATTGTTAAATAAGTGAAATGTGTCACTTATCACGGACTCGTATGCGTTAATCATTTTTCTTAATAGGCTTATTTTGAATGTGTGTGTTTGTGTAGGTGTGTGTGTGTTTGTGTGTGTGTGTGTGTGTAGGTGAGTAGGTGTGTTTGTGAGTATTTAGGTGTGTTTGTGTGTGTGTGTGTAGTTGTGTGTATGTGTGATTGTGTGTGTGTGCATGTATGTTATGGTAACATTTTATTGATTTTAAATTTATTCTCCCACTTTAAATATCCTGGATACGCCATTGTGACATTTATTTAGCGCGGCAAAACAAATTTGCGCGCGGCGAACACACTTAGAGGACAAGCGCCAATATTTATTCATTTAAGTGCGTTAAGATATCGTTTTTCAACGATTCTTCTCGCGTCCACCACCGCAAACTGTACAACGACACGGTGGTGGTAGGACAAATTTGAATCGAGAATTCCGCCGAAACACAAGTAATCGTTAGGTGTGTTTGTGTGTGTGTGTGTTCATGTATGTTATGGTAACATTTTATTGATTTTAAATTTATTCTCCCCCTTTAAATATCCTGGATACGCCATTGTGACATTTATTTAGCGCGGCAAAAAAAACAACGACACGGTGGTGGTAGGACAAGTTTGAATCGAGAATTCCGCCGAAACACAAGTAATCGTTGACGTACATAGCGAAGGGCGATATTTATTTATTTAAGTGCGTTAAGATATCGTTTTTCAACGATTCTTCTCGCGTCCACCACCGCAAACTGTACAACGACACGGTGGTGGTGGGACAAGTTTGAATCGAGAATTCCGCCGAAACACAAGTAATCGTTGACGTATATAGCGAATGGCGATATTTATTTATTTAAGTGCGTTAAGATATCGTTTTTCAACGATTCTTCTCGCGTCCACCACCGCAAACTGTACAACGACACGGTGGTGGTGGGACAAGTTTGAATCGAGAATTCCGCCGAAACACAAGTAATCGTTGACGTACATAGCGAAGGGCGATATTTATTTATTTAAGTGCGTTAAGATATCGTTTTTCAACGATTCTTCTCGCGTCCACCACCGCAAACTGTACAACGACACGGTGGTGGTGGGACAAGTTTGAATCGAGAATTCCGCCGAAACACAAGTAATCGTTGACGTATATAGCGAATGGCGATATTTATTTATTTAAGTGCGTTAAGATATCGTTTTTCAACGATTCTTCTCGCGTCCACCACCGCAAACTGTACAACGACACGGTGGTGGTGGGACAAGTTTGAATTGAGAATTCCGCCGAAACACAAGTAATCGTTGACGATATTGAAAAATGCTTAACTAAAGACAATCAAATTACATAGATGCTTGTCAGATATAGGACAATACCATCTGTATCCCACGGATCATACAATTATTTTTAAAATATATGAAAATATCATATGCCCTTCGATTACATAAATACAATAATTTCATATGACAAAAATAAAAATAAAAAAATACAATATTTTGAAGCTTGACTTAATGTAAAAATGCGCGTCGATATCGTCTTCAAACTAAATTTTGCAGCGACCACCACGGCGAACTGTACAGCATACCGGATATTGTGCGACAACTCTGCTTCACGAATTCCGACGAAACTAGAATAACTGACGACGTGATCAGAGAATATTAAAATTATCAGTACATATTATAAAATACAAAGTCAATGTAAGTGTTCACAAACTACTATATAAAATATAACAAAATTACATCAATCCTGGGACGGTACAAATGGTAAACCGAACTCGCTCTTAGAAGTGTTGTCAGGCAACAACCTTAATATCAAATTTAGTAAATTAACACCGACTGTAAAAAGAAACCAAATAATACCTGATTCGTGAACAATCGTAAAGAAACGAAACTGCTCACATCCTATCGTATTCTTCTTGACGAAAACTATTGCGCGGAGAACCCATATGATTTGTTGATCTTCTTCTCGAGGAACATCGTTGAGAAGTTGTTAGCAAATTTACCAAATGGAACATGTCGACATTTTCAATTGTTTCAACTCGAAACAATAAAATCACATACATGCTTGTGAAACATATCAATTTACATAATACAAAATATTTAACACACTGTTAAAAAAAACCAATATATTGTTTCTTGTCATTATATATTAAAGCACAGAAATATCGTATTTCGAAATATTTGGACTTATCCACCTCCACGAGCTGTACAACAACCAGGCAGGGATGCGACAATGCAGATTCGCTAATTGCGGCGAAACACTAGTAGTCATCGACGTGTTTTAAGGACAGTATAGTCCGATCCGTACGGTCGTTAATTTTAATTAAAAACTAACAAACGCAGGACAAAAACACGTCGCCGACAAGTCACCAGATTTTTTTTTTTTGCATGCTACGATATCGTTATTCGGTAAAATTGCACGCGTCCACCACCTAAGGCTTTAAAACAACCAAGCAGGGATGCGACAATGCCGATTCACCATTTCTGGCGAAACACTAGTAGCCGTCGAGGTGTATGTAGGACAGTCAAGTCCGATTCGTACGGTCGTTAATTTTTATTAAAAACTAACAAACGCAAGAAAACACACGTCGGCGGCAAGTGACCAGATTTTTTTTTTTGCATGCTACGATATCGTTATTCGGAAATTTGCACGCGTCCACCGCCTCGGGCTGTAAAACAACCAGGCAGGGATGCGACAATGCCGATTCGCCATTTCTGGCGAAACACTAGTAGCCGTCGAGGTGTATGTAGGACAGTCAAGTCCGATTCGTACGATCGTTAATTTTTATTATAAACTAACAAACGCAAGAAAACACACGTCGGCGGCAAGTGACCAGTTTTTTTTTTGCATGCTACGATATCGTTATTCGGAAATTTGCACGCGTCCACCGCCTCGGGCTGTAAAACAACCAGACAGGGATGCGACAATGCCGATTCACCATTTCTGGCGAAACACTAGTAGCCGTCGAGGTGTATGTAGGACAGTCAAGTCCGATTCGTACGGTCGTTAATTTTTATTAAAAACTAACAAACGCAAGAAAACACACGTCGGCGGCAAGTGACCAGATTTTTTTTTTTGCATGCTACGATATCGTTATTCGGAAATTTGCACGCGTCCACCGCCTCGGGCTGTAAAACAACCAGGCAGGGATGCGACAATGCCGATTCACCATTTCTGGCGAAACACTAGTAGCCGTCGAGGTGTATGTAGGACAGTCAAGTCCGATTCGTACGGTCGTTAATTTTTATTAAAAACTAACAAACGCAAGAAAACACACGTCGGCGGCAAGTGACCAGATTTTTTTTTTTGCATGCTACGATATCGTTATTCGGAAATTTGCACGCGTCCACCGCCTCGGGCTGTAAAACAACCAAGCAGGGATGCGACAATGCCGATTCACCATTTCTGGCGAAACACTAGTAGCCGTCGAGGTGTATGTAGGACAGTCAAGTCCGATTCGTACGGTCGTTAATTTTTATTAAAAACTAACAAACGCAAGAAAACACACGTCGGCGGCAAGTGACCAGATTTTTTTTTTTGCATGCTACGATATCGTTATTCGGAAATTTGCACGCGTCCACCGCCTCGGGCTGTAAAACAACCAAGCAGGGATGCGACAATGCCGATTCACCATTTCTGGCGAAACACTAGTAGCCGTCGAGGTGTATGTAGGACAGTCAAGTCCGATTCGTACGGTCGTTAATTTTTATTAAAAACTAACAAACGCAAGAAAACACACGTCGGCGGCAAGTGACCAGATTTTTTTTTTTGCATGCTACGATATCGTTATTCGGAAATTTGCACGCGTCCACCGCCTCGGGCTGTAAACCAACCAGGCAGGGATGCGACAATGCCGATTCGCCATTTCTGGCGGTACACTAGTAGCCGTCGAGGTGTATGTAGGACAGTCAAGTCCGATTCGTACGGTCGTTAATTTTTATTAAAAACTAACAAACGCAAGAAAACACACGTCGACGGCAAGTGACCAGATTTTTTTTTTGCATGCTACGATATCGTTATTCGGTAAAATTGCACGCGTCCACCACCTAAGGCTTTAAAACAACCAAGCAGGGATGCGACAATGCCGATTCACCATTTCTGGCGAAACACTAGTAGCCGTCGAGGTGTATGTAGGACAGTCAAGTCCGATTCGTACGGTCGTTAATTTTTATTAAAAACTAACAAACGCAAGAAAACACACGTCGACGGCAAGTGACCAGATTTTTTTTTTTGCATGCTACGATATCGTTATTCGGTAAAATTGCACGCGTCCACCACCTAAGGCTTTAAAACAACCAAGCAGGGATGCGACAATGCCGATTCACCAATTGCGGCGAAACACTAGTAGTCATCGACGTGTTTTAAGGACAGTATAGTCCGATCCGTACGGTCGTTAATTTTAATTAAAAACTAACAAACGCAGGACAAAAACACGTCGCCGACAAGTCACCAGATTTTTTTTTTATGCATGCTACGATATCGTAATTCGGCAAATTTGCACGCGTCCACCGCCTCGGGATGTACAACAACCAAGCAGGGATGTGACTAAACGGTCGTCAGTTTTCATAAAAAAAACTTCGACGACTTTCGACAAGATATATATATACTAATATATTATTTTTTTTTATGAGCGTAAGATTTCGTAGTTTGACTAATTTTCTTACGTTCGCCGCTGCTTGCAGCACAACAACCCAGCTTTGGTGTGACTTCGCAAAATCGTCAAATACAGCGAAACTATAATAATTAGGGATGTGTAGATGACATATTAGGATTATTTGAATATAACATTATATGAATAAAAATTACATTGGACCTAGTACGTTACGAGGAGCCAACGAACGCTCATTAACGGGTCGTCAGGTAATTATAAAAATGTCTAGTTTTGTAAATGATCATGGACCGTAATGCAAACCACATACCTGACTGGTGAATTAACGAAAATGGGACGCCAAACTGCTCATTTCCGATCGCTGTCTGTCTCACGAAATCCATTGAGTGGAGAAACGATTCCATTCGTACATCTACTACAAATGTTACTAAGTTTAGAAAAATTTAATAAATTTTTCGATGCAAAATAATGATATTGCCAAATGTCTCAACTCGAGACATTCTGCATAGATGCTTGTTGGACATATGACAGTACTTTTGTATCCCACAGATCATAGAATTATTATATAATATTCCACAAATCATAAAATTATTATATAATATCCCAAAGACCATAGAATTATTAAATAAAAATCATACGCAATGCGTCAACGTTTATACAAAAATTTTAACCGCTATTATAAAAAAAAAACATCTATTTTTGACTGACGTTATATATAAGTACGCTACAATTTTGTATTCTGACATATTTCCATGCGTTCATCGCTGCCAGCTGTACAACTACCAGGCGGAGATTCAAATACGCTAAATCGCAAACTTTGTCGAAACACTAGTAGACGTCGACGTGCATTAACGAACAGAAGGTCAGATTCAAACAGTCGTCAGTTTTCATAAGAGTATAATGTTCGCGGCAAGATCACGTCGACGACAATCGACTATATTTTTTTTTTAACGCGTAAAATTTTCTATTTCGACAAATTTTCTCGCGTTCACCGCCGCCAGGTATACAACAACCCAACGGTGGTATGACAACGCAGAATCGTCAAATCCTCCGAAACACGAGTAACCGTCGACGTCCACAGGAAATACTAGGATTACTAGTTTAGATTTCCGTATGAATAACAAGTACATAGAATTCGGGATGGTACGAGGAGCCAACTGAATACGCTCGTAGACTCGTCGTCGGACAATTACTAAAATACCGAGTGTATTAAATTAATACGGACCGTAAAAAATCTACATACCTGACTTGTTAACCAAACGTAAACGGAGCTGCTACGTAAACTGTTCACATCCGTTCGTATTCTACCCGGCGAAGTCCGTCGTGCGTGGAAACGATAATTTTAATAGATCTACTACAAAAAGTACAAATTTGAGAATATTTAACAAATTTACCGATGCGAAATGCTGATACTGCCAACTGTTTCATTTCTAGAAAATCTACATAGATTCTTGTCAGACATATGACAATACTTATTGTATCCCACAGATCATACAATTATTACATAAATATATAAGAATAACATATACACTTTCGTCTTCTTTTCGGAACGAATGCTGTTTAGCCCGTATTCTTGAACACACTGAACTTTAGTAACGTTTTCGGAATTGGACGCTCACACAATGGAATTTTTGAGTTCAAACCATTTCAAAACGTGATTTTACCGAAAGTGTGAAGATTCCATACAAATCAGTTTACTTATGGCATTAACGTGTACGTCATGGAGATATCATTCGTAGTCTTTGTAGAAAAATAAAGGAAGGCCGTCCGTTGTTTCTCGAATAGTAAACCGCTGTTGTTGATCTCGCGGAAGTCGGAAAATGACTAGTTACAAAGTTATATATAACTAATGACCGGAAATTCGGCTAGCTTGGTACATAACCCGTTGCGCAGTTGATCGTTCGCGTACCTCGTCATGGATATTTACTAAACAGCCGATTTTTCGGCAAAACGATATTAAATGAAAACCAAAACAGAACAGTATAAATACGTTTTCGTCCCATATAAATGTCGTCGAATTCGAATAACGTTTTGACATTCGCCGGTCATATTCCAGGCGCAGCAGTACAAAAGACGACGACAAAGCAATTGTTGTGTTACAACGTAAAACGATTTTGTACAACGCTATGTTGCCCGATCGAACGGTCCGAATTTCTAAGTCTATATTCTACTAGGATATCGGTCAAGACGACAAAATAAACTCAATTTCAAAAACCGACCGCGATCTACTGAATTTCCGTCATCGATCGAAATCGAAAGCAATCGGTCGACGAACAGAAAACCGCGTAGGAACATTGGAACCTAACCGTTTTAGTCCCGCCGAAAGTATTCCGATCGGTTTTTCAGTATTTTTAAAAATGTTTAATTCGAATTATCGCGTATTTTACACAACATCGAAAGACAATCAGTCATTACTTATCAGAATTCACATTTTCAATTAAATATTTAGGCAAATAGTAGACTCGTAACTGGTGAGTGATATCCTACGATTGTCTTTAATTTTAAACGGTTTAATTGTTTTTTTCGTGCAACAAATTTAACGGTTTGCAGGTTTTAAAACGAAAAATAAATACAGACATCAATGGCGTGTCCATTGATTCATGACCCCTCCCACATTGTTCATATAAACGTAATAATATTGTATATTGCATTCAATTGAAAAATATGCTACTTATTGCTTTTAATTCTTATCGATTTGTTTAATAGTAATTTGTCAAAACTAATGTTTTTAAATTTAAATATTATAGCCTAACAAATCGATATAAAAATAAAAAAATATATAAGTGTAAAATGTTGCTCAACTTTTTAAATTTATCCTCCCGCTTTCAATATCCTGGATCGCCATTGTGACATTTATTCAGCGCGGCAAAAAAAACAACGACACGGTGGTGGTAGGACAAATTTGAATCGAGAATTCCGCCGAAACACAAGTAATCGTTAGGTGTGTTTGTGTGTGTGTGTGTTTGAGTTCATGTATGTTATGGTAACATTTTATTGATTTTAAATTTATTCTCCCCCTTTAAATATCCTGGATACGCCATTGTGACATTTATTTAGCGCGGCAAAAAATACGACACGGTGGTGGTAGGACAAGTTTGAATCGAGAATTCCGCCGAAACACAAGTAATCGTTGACGTACATAGCGAAGGGCGATATTTATTTATTTATGTGCGTTAAGATATCGTTTTTCAACAATTCTTCTCGCGTCCACCACCGCAAACTGTACAACGACACGGTGGTGGTGGGACAAGTTTGAATCGAGAATTCCGCCGAAACACAAGTAATCGTTGACGTATATAGCGAAGAGCGATATTTATTTATTTAAGTGCGTTAAGATATCGTTTTTCAACGATTCTTCTCGCGTCCACCACCGCAAACTGTACAACGACACGGTGGTGGTGGGACAAGTTTGAATCGAGAATTCCGCCGAATCACAAGTAATCGTTGACGTACATAGCGAAGGGCGATATTTATTTATTTAAGTGCGTTAAGATATCGTTTTTCAACGATTCTTCTCGCGTCCACCACCGCAAACTGTACAACGACACGGTGGTGGTGGGACAAGTTTGAATTGAGAATTCCGCCGAAACACAAGTAATCGTTGACGATATTGAAAAATGCTTAACTAAAGACAATCAAATTACATAGATGCTTGTCAGATATAGGACAATACCATCTGTATCCCACGGATCATACAATTATTTTTAAAATATATGAAAATATCATATGCCCTACGATTACATAAATACAATAATTTCATATGACAAAAATAAAAATAAAAAAATACAATATTTTGAAGCTTGACTTAATGTAAAAATGCGCGTCGATATCGTCTTCAAACTAAATTTTGCAGCGACCACCACGGCGAACTGTACAGCATACCGGATATTGTGCGACAACTCTGCTTCACGAATTCCGACGAAACTAGAATAACTGACGACGTGTTCAGAGAATATTAAAATTATCAGTACATATTATAAAATACAAAGTCAATGTAAGTGTTCACAAACTACTATATAAAATATAACAAAATTACATCAATCCTGGGACGGTACAAATGGTAAACCGAACTCGCTCTTAGACGCGTTGTCAGGCAAAAACTTTAATATCAAATTTAGTAAATTAACACCGACTGTAAAAAGAAACCAAATAATACCTGCTTCGTGAACAATCGTAAAGAAACGAAACTGCTCACATCCTATCGTATTCTTCTTGACGAAAACTATTGCGTGGAGAACCCATATGATTTGTTGATCTTCTTCTCGAGGAACATCGTTGAGAAGTTGTTAGCAAATTTACCAAATGGAACATGTCGACATTTTCAATTGTTTCAACTCGAAACAATAAAATCACATACATGCTTGTGAAACATATCAATTTACATAATACAAAATATTTAACACACTGTTAAAAAAAACCAATATATTGTTTCTTGTCATTATATATAAAAGCACAGAAATATCGTATTTCGAAATATTTGGACTTATCCACCTCCACGAGCTGTACAACAACCAGGCAGGGATGCGACAATGCAGATTCGCCAATTGCGGCGAAACACTAGTAGTCATCGACGTGTATGTAGGACAGTATAGTCCGATCCGTACGGTCGTTAATTTTAATTAAAAACTAACAAACGCAGGACAAAAACACGTCGCCGACAAGTCACCAGATTTTTTTTTTATGCATGCTACGATATCGTTATTCGGTAAAATTGCACGCGTCCACCACCTAAGGCTTTAAAACAACCAAGCAGGGATGCGACAATGCCGATTCACCATTTCTGGCGAAACACTAGTAGCCGTCGAGGTGTATGTAGGACAGTCAAGTCCGATTCGTACGGTCGTTAATTTTTATTAAAAACTAACAAACGCAAGAAAACACACGTCGGCGGCAAGTGACCAGATTTTTTTTTTTGCATGCTACGATATCGTTATTCGGAAATTTGCACGCGTCCACCGCCTCGGGCTGTAAATCAACCAGGCAGGGGTGCGACAATGCCGATTCGCCATTTCTGGCGAAACACTAGTAGCCGTCGAGGTGTATGTAGGACAGCCAAGTCCGATTCGTACGGTCGTTAATTTTTATTAAAAACTAACAAACGCAAGAAAACACACGTCGGCGGAAAGTGACCAGATTTTTTTTTTTGCATGCTACGATATCGTTATTCGGAAATTTGCACGCGTCCACCGCCTCGGGCTGTAAATCAACCAGGCAGGGGTGCGACAATGCCGATTCGCCATTTCTGGCGAAACACTAGTAGCCGTCGAGGTGTATGTAGGACAGCCAAGTCCGATTCGTACGGTCGTTAATTTTTATTAAAAACTAACAAACGCAAGAAAACACACGTCGGCGGCAAGTGACCAGATTTTTTTTTTTGCATGCTACGATATCGTTATTCGGAAATTTGCACGCGTCCACCGCCTCGGGCTGTAAAACAACCAGGCAGGGATGCGACAATGCCGATTCGCCATTTCTGGCGAAACACTAGTAGCCGTCGAGGTGTATGTAGGACAGTCAAGTCCGATTCGTACGGTCGTTAATTTTTATTAAAAACTAACAAACGCAAGAAAACACACGTCGGCGGCAAGTGACCAGATTTTTTTTTTTGCATGCTACGATATCGTTATTCGGAAATTTGCACGCGTCCACCGCCTCGGGCTGTAAAACAACCAGACAGGGATGCGACAATGCCGATTCGCCATTTCTGGCGGAACACTAGTAGCCGTCGAGGTGTATGTAGGACAGTCAAGTCCGATTCGTACGGTCG
Organism: Schlechtendalia chinensis; assembly: GCA_019022885.1. Classification (NCBI taxonomy): domain Eukaryota; kingdom Metazoa; phylum Arthropoda; class Insecta; order Hemiptera; family Aphididae; genus Schlechtendalia; species Schlechtendalia chinensis. Next base: position 6,959,802 of record CM032340.1, on the reverse strand, counting down.
TTAATTTTTATTAAAAACTAACAAACGCAAGAAAACACACGTCGACGGCAAGTGACCTGATTTTTTTTTTTGCATGCTACGATATCGTTATTCGGAAATTTGCACGCGTCCACCGCCTCGGGCTGTAAAACAACCAGACAGGGATGCGACAATGCCGATTCGCCAATTGCGGCGAAACACTAGTAGTCATCGACGTGTTTTAAGGACAGTATAGTCCGATCCGTACGGTCGTTAATTTTAATTAAAAACTAACAAACGCAGGACAAAAACACGTCGCCGACAAGTCACCAGATTTTTTTTTTTATGCATGCTACGATATCGTAATTTGGCAAATTTGCATGTACAACAACCAAGCAGGGATGTGACTAAACCGTCAGTTTTCATAAAAAAAACTTCGACGACTTTCGACAAGATATATATACACTAATATATTGATTTTTTTTTATGAGCGTAAGATTTCGTATTTTGACTAATTTTCTTACGTTCGCCGCTGCCTGCAGCACAACAACCCAGCTTTGGTGTGACTTCGCAAAATCGTCAAATACAGCGAAACTATAATAATTAGGGATGTGTAGATGACATATTAGGATTATTTGAATAAGACATTATATGAATAAAAATTCCATTGGACCTAGTACGTTACGAGGAGCCAACGAACGCTCATTAACGGGTCGTCAGGTAATTATAAAAATGTCTAGTTTTGTAAATGATCATGGACCGTAATGGAAACCACATACCTGACTGGTGAATTAACGAAAATGGGACGCCAAACTGCTCATATCCGATCGCTGTCTGTCTCACGAAATCCATTGAGTGGAGAAACGATTCCATTAGTACATCTACTACAAAAGATACTAAGTTAAGAAAAACGTAATAAATTTGTCGATGCAAAATACTGATATTGCTAAATGTTTCAACTCGTAACATTCTACATAGATGCTCGTCAGACATATGACAATACTTTTTGTATCCCATAGGCCATAGTATTATTATATAATATCCCAAAGACCATAGAATTAATAAATAAAAATCATACGCAATGCGTCAACGTTTATACAACAAATTTAACCGCCATTATAAAAAAAACATATATTATTGACTGACGTTATATATAAGTACGCTACAATTTTGTATTTCGACATATTTCCATGCGTTCATCGCCGCCAGCTGTACAACTACGAGGCGGGGATTCAAATACGCTGAATCGTAAACTTCGTCGAAACACTAGTAGACGTCAACGTGCATTAACGACAAAAAGTCAGATTCAAACAGTGGTCAGTTTTCATAAGAGTGTAATGTTCGCAGCAAGAACACGTCGACGACAATCGACAAGATTTTTATTTTAACGCCTAAAATTTTCTACTTCGACAAAATATTAATAAGTAAATTGTGACGTAATATATTACATGCCGGGCTCGGTGGACTCCGCTCCTTGTTGTCGGGTGGGTGCGGGGACCGTATCGGTCCGATTGTTTATTTTTGTAACGAATGTCGTTTAATAATTATATTTCTAATATTTAAATTGTCGACAGTCCAACCGTAACCGCTGTCACGATTCGGTTTGTGTCTCTCGCGATCCGTCAATTTTCGTTTGACTAATTATTATTTTACATTTAACCTTTATTAAATGTGTTACAACAAAAACATGGAGTAGTTTTTCTTTTCCGGTCCCCGCGGCGAATCTGCCGACGGGCAAGATGTTTGGACACACATTGATACAACCGCATCAATGCGGGTAACTATAAGCTTATATATCCGTATCTAGATGTAGAGTATGACTTGGCTAAACTGACCGTTCCTTATTTATTTATTTATTTTCTTTTATTTCCTATTTTTTGTTTTTTATTTATTTACTTTTTTATTCGTAATTTTCCATAGACCAGAACCCCGTATCACATGTAGGATTCTGGTCTGTGTATCAGAGCAAGCGTACTTCATTGGCGCAAAAGATGAAAATCCTCGTGACTCGGACCCCAGGGTCTCGGCACGGGGTTGGCGACCCGCGTTGGTAGTTCGTGGTCGACCACATGACGTTCGTCTGACGAGGTAAAGTCGGCGAACAGTCACAAAATCTATATAAATAAAATAAAAAAATTATTTTATGCCAGCCTATTACTAATAATTGAAAGTCAAAATCCCCCATGAATAATCCATACCTACGCTCCATACACACGTGTTACGCCGCGTTTTATTTTGTCGGATACTTTTCAATATATTCGTTATATTATTCACCTGTTTATTATATATCGTTTACCTCTTGTAAATCCAAGGTATTCAATAAGACTCTACACATTATAAAATGTCAACAACTTTAATAAAAATTATTCTTAACGAATTGTAGAAGAATTATGAATTCACATAGAAATCCGGACCCTAGTAATAATACAATATAAGTTATTAATTTTTTTATTTTAACATTAAATTAGTTGTAAAATATTTTGAGCATATATAAAATATGTAACTAAAAAGTAATAACCAAAAATCAAAATATACTCGTATATAAAAAGGTGATGGTCGAAAGTTTCTTTGAAGATTTCAAGAATTTTAGAAAAAAAATAATTTAGATATTTGATATAGTGTGATATTATCAATGTCATTTGAGGGTTTGTGAGCTTACATTAAATTTTATTTTAAAATGCGAATTCTTCCCTTCAAATATTAATATGTATTATTAAAGAACATATTTCCAGATCTTACGTCATTTAAAGTGTTTGAATGAAATTTCGTTGATGAATATAACTAAATTAAAAGTATATTGTTCCACTGCTGGTATGATTTCGGCTTGTGTTTAAATATGTTTAAAAAACGCTCTGAGATCCTCCATAAGATAGAAATGCATGATTCTGGATCTCACAACGTTATCATCTACTAGTCTGACTATAATTACATATATTGTTTATTTAATCTATTATAAATAAACCAATTTCCCGATTTTCGGATGTCTCGAGGGCATTTCAATTTATTTTATTGGTTTAAGATACAAAAAATATTTCTCGTAATTCTAGATCTCGTAAAGTAGTAACAATGCAATACAATAAATGTTAAACACATTTTATTTATAAGGATATGTCATCAGGTCTCAAGACCTTATTACATATTACATTTTGGGTTAACATTCTACAAATAAAATCTTTGGTAAATATGTTTTGCATTTTGGTAATTTTATTTATTTTTATATTGGTTTTGTTTATCAATTATGATTGCATTAATCATGAAAAATATAATTATTATTTTAACTATCAGGTGTCAAATGTTTTTTTTTATTCATATAATAAAACATTCCTAGTTAATGTAGGCTATCCTAAATGTACATCTATGGATAATTACAGAATTAAAGGGATACTTTATTGTTATATCCTTTAAAATAAATGAAAAAAATAGCTATTGTAATTTTATAAATTTCATCTAATTAAATATTGATATTATATGGTTATGTACTTTGAAGCAAGATTCATTGTATCAAGATATACATAGATTTCATTTTGAATTACATAAGATATATAATAATGCATAGTAATAAATAGTAAATTGTAGGTATGTAGCACAATTTTTTTTTTAGGAATTGTCAGATTTTTTTAATATTGTCTCCAATATTAATTACATAAGAAACATTTTATTCCGTAATAGTGTGTTTAAATATTTACAGAACTCTTATGAGATCCATCGTTATGCTCATAAAGTATAATATTAGGTTCAAATTGGCAACAGAGCATGGATCTAATAGCTGCAGTTATTTGAAATTTTGAAACACATTTAGATCTCGTATGGTAATGATTTTAGGTTTCGGATCTATTTAAGTACTAAATTAACTATTTAACACTCTGGATCTCGGAAGGATATAAGAGAGTTTAAAAAAATGACAAGTGTTCTTTGATTTTTATGACTGTAAGTTAATCAACAGGATCGTATAATATGTTTCCATTTACTCCAAAGTTCAAAAAATATTTTTAAAAGTGTGATCTCTTAAGGTCTCAGTTTACATATGGATCTCACACTATACCAAATGCATGTATAGGTGTGTGTGTGTGTGTGCGCGTGTGTGTGGGTGTTTGTGTGTTATAATTTTTTAAATAGTATCATGAATGCGTCCATTTAAATGAAGATACCATTCGATTGAATAGTATTCTATTAAAGATCAACAAAATAGTACAAAGTAACTTGAGGCTTTCCCAGATATTTTATTTAAATTTAAGAAATATTTATAGACGTGAATTGTACGTAAAGGCGAAATGAATATGTGTATGTAGAAGCAGTTTTCTTACGGGACAGTGCGTTTAAAATATATCAGGATATTGAAAGGGGGAGAATAAATTTAAAATCAATAAAATACCATAACATACATTCACACACACACACACACACACACACACACGCACACACACACACACAAAGCTCTAGTTCTCCAATACATTCAATTGTTCTCTGAGAACGTTAAATTCTAGGTAGATCAAGTACAGTATTATTTACCTTTTCAAAGTATTTATCGAGTTATGCAACTGTCTGAGATTTTTTTTAATCGAAATTGTCATTCTTTGCACCAGCGCAACAAACCTGCAGACCAACGAGTACATTCAATGTCAAAACCGACAATAGTATGAATTGTTTAACCAATTCTTCACGCCATCATGTAAATATTATACCTGGTATATAATTCTTGGTGCTTAAAATACGTTTAAATATAGCACACACTTAAAAGAATCGAAATTATATCATGCCATATAACCATATATGTATTGAACAAATACATTATTTTTCTCTCTCACACTCTCTATTTTTTTTTTATTACAATCATAATTATTGTATAATACTTACCGCAAACAGGTTTCGTTAGTAAATACATGTGTGCTTATCCATTTACAGTCATTTATACCAGTATTCAACAAGTATATGCAAGTATATGATATTATAAATTATAATACATAATAGGTCAGTAGCATGTTTCCAATATGATTTTCATTTATACACGATCCTTGCAAACGCTCAACGACGAGTAATGCATCGATATAATAAATAATAATAATAATAATAATAATAATAATAATAATAATAATTATAATAATAATAATAATAATAATAATAATATGAAAACGTGTGTGTGTGTGTGTGTGTGTGCATGTATGTAATGGTAAAATTTTATTGATTTCAAATTTATTCACCCCCTTTCAACATCCTGGATACGCCATTGTGACATTTATTTAGCGCGGCAAAAAAAACAACGACACGGTGGTGGTAGAACAAATTTGAATCGAGAATTCCGCTGAAACACAAGTAATCGTTAGGTGTGTTTGTGTGTTTGTGTGTTCATGTATGTTATGGTAACATATAATTGATTTTAAATTTATTCTCCCCCTTTAAATATCCTGGATACGCCATTGTGACATTTATTTAGCGCGGCAAAAAAAACAACGACACGGTGGTGGTAGGACAAATTTGAATCGAGAATTCCGCCGAAACACAAGTAATCGTTAGGTGTGTTTGTGTGTGTGTGTTCATGTATGGTATGGTAACATTTTATTGATTTTAAATTTATTCTCCACCTTTAAATATCCTGGATACGTCATTGTGACATTTATTTAGCGCGGCAAAAAAAACAACGACACGGTGGTGGTAGGACAAATTTGAATCGAGAATTCCGCCGAAACACAAGTAATCGTTGACGTATATAGCGAAAGGCGATCACGCTCGTAGGCACGTCGCCTGATGATTACCAAGATACCGTGTGTTATAAAACAATATCAACCGTAAATTAAACCACTTACCTGACTAGTGAATAAACGTTACGTGTTGTATAATTGCTCACATCCGAGCATAGTCTACCCGGTGAAGTCCATCGCGAGGAGAAAAGATACTTATCGTAGATCTACTAATCGTGTCACAACGTTGAAACGTTGTTAACAAATTTACCTGTACAAAAATGATGATATTGAAAAATGATTAACTAAAGACAATCAAATTACATAGATGCTTGTCAGATATAGGACAATACCATCTGTATCCCACGGATCACACATTATTAAAAATATATGAAAATTTCATATGCACGTTCGATTACATAAATACTAATATTACATATGTCGAAAATAAAAATAAAAAAATAAAATTTTGTTGCTTGACTTAATATAAAAGTGCGCGTCGATATGGTCTTCCAACCAATTTTTTGCAGCAACCACCACGGCGAATTGTACAGCATCCCGGCTACTATGTGAAAACTCAATGTAAGTCAATGTAAGTGTTCACAAACTACTATATAAAATATAACAAAATTACATCGATCTTAGGATGGTACAAATGGTAAAACCGAACTCGCTCTTAGACGCGTTGTCAGGCAAAAACCTTTAA